>CM069858.1:120887212-122383879 GCA_036172795.1 Pelodytes ibericus | reverse complement strand
ACATGTCTCATATATGCAACAGTATTATTTAACACATGCCAACTAACAAGTTAACTAGTTAAACCCCTAAGCAACTTTGCTCAGTTAAATGGATGGAGAAGACACCGCATGGCAACCTCCTATCACATTAATATTAAGTTAGTCTAGGCGACTGTAAGTTTGGGTTAACCCAACCATCTTGGAATTAAAGGCAAATAAAAATACTAAGCTTAAACATAACATTCATTTACCTGTGCTAGTTGGCTCAGTGTCTGACTGGGATTGCTAGTTTGTGTCAACTGGACAGTGGCATCACCATCAATATATTAGGGGTGGGGGGCCAAAGGTAGGGTGACCACGTGTCCCGGAATGTCTGGGACAGTCCTGAAATGGGGACTGATAGAGGGAGGTCTCAGCCAATCAGGTGAAACCTCTTAACTCTCCGGATTGGCTGAGAGTTCAGAGGCCTCTCCTGATTGATTCAGTTCCTCCTTCACACGGAGCTCAAAGCTGCAGCATCCTTTCAGCACTGTGTACGTAAGGCAAAAACTCTGATGTGTGTATGTGTGAGTGACAGACTATGTATGTGTGAGTGACAGACTGTATGTGTGAGTGACAGACTGAATGTGTGAGTGACAAACTGCCTATGTATGTGTGAGTGACAGACTTCCTATATCTGTCTAGCATTGCAGGGGTTAAGTCCACTGACCTGCATATATCTGTCAGGCATTGCAGGGGTTAAGTCCACTGACCCTGCATATTTCTGTCTAGCATTGCAGGGGTTAAGTCCACTGACCCTGCATATTTCTGTCTAGCATTGCAGGGGTTAAGTCCACTGACCCTGCATATTTCTGTCTAGCATTGCAGGGGTTAAGTCCACTGACCCTGCATATTTCTGTCTAGCATTGCAGGGGTTAAGTCCACTGACCCTGCATATATCAGTATAGCATTGCAGAGGTTAAGTCCACTGACCCTGTATATATCAGTATAGCATTGCAGGGGTTAAGTCCACTGACATTGCATATATCTGTCTAGTGTTGCAGGGGTTAAGCCCTCTAACACTGCCTATGTCTAAATAGCAATCGAGGGGTACACACACATATTATAAATACATACTTATCCATACGTAAATACACAGAGGCTTGAATAGAAATTACTGGGCCCTGGTGCCATAGGAAAAACGTAAAATGAACGTTATGTGAGTGTGTGTTTGTACGCGTGTATTAGTGAGCATATATTTATGAGTATATGTTAGTGCATGTTATGTGAGTATTCACGAGTGAGTAAGTGTGTATTAGTGTAATTGTGTATTAGTATTATGTAGGTGTTCTGGTGAGCGTTAAGTGTATATGTATTAGTGAGTGTATATTAATGTATGTTATGTGAGTGTATACATACTAACACACACATACACAGTCACTCACAGACAGACATATACACAGTCACTCACAGACAGACATATACACAGTCACTCACAGACATACATTCACCGATACACAGTCACTCACAGACATACACTCACTGATACACAGTCACTCACAGACATACATTCACCGATACACAGTCACTCACAGACATACACTCACTGATCCACAGTCACTCACAGACATACACTCACTGATCCACAGTCACTCACAGACATACACTTACCGATGCAGTCACTCATAGACATACACTCACTGACATACAAAGTCACTCACAGACACACTCACTATATAGTCACTCAGACATACACTCACTCACAGATACAGTCACTCACACAGACACCTTTACACACATTCACAGACATCCTTACACATACACACCCACAGACACCCTTATACACATACACACACCCAGACACCCTTATACACATACACACTCAGACGCCCTTATACATATACACTTACAGACACCCTTACATATACAAACAGACACCCTTATACAGATACACATACAGACACCCTTACACATACACGCAGACACCCTTATACAGATACACATACAGACACCCTTACACATACACACAGACACCCTTATACAGATACACATACAGACACCCTTATACATACACGCAGACACCCTTATACAGATACACATACAGACACCCTTACACATACACACAGACACCCTTATACAGATACACATACAGACACCCTTATACAGATACACATACACACACACAGACACCCTTACACATACACACAGACACCCTTACACATACACACAGACACCCTTACACATACACCCTTATACAGATACCCTTACACATACACACAGACACCCTTACACATACACACAGACACCCTTATACAGATACCCTTACACATACACACAGACACCCTTACACATACACAGAGACACCCTTACACATACACACAGACACCCTTATACAGATACCCTTACACATACACACAGACACCCTTACACATACACACAGACACCCTTATACAGATACCCTTACACATACACACAGACACCCTTACACATACACACAGACACCCTTATACAGATACCCTTACACATACACACAGACACCCTTACACATACACACAGACACCCTTACACATACACACAGACACCCTTATACAGATACCCTTACACATACACACAGACACCCTTACACATACACACAGACACCCTTACACATACACACAGACACCCTTATACAGATACCCTTACACATACACACAGACACATAAAGACACCCTTACACATGTATTTTCTTTTTTACCTAAAACAAAACTGTTATGATGTTTGTCCCCCTCCCTGCTCATTTACCTTTTAGTTGCAGGGAGGGAGACTGTCATGCTGTCTGGGCTTCCAATCCCTGCAGCGGTATTTCTGTTCTTCTGAGCGCCAGGATATCAGCTGACATCCGGGCGCTATGACATATTTGAGTTTGAGGGGGCGGAGCATGTGGATCAGTCCACGGAGGTGCGGTTAACCGCAGCCAATCACACGCGGCCCACACCACCGTGTTTGGCCGCATGTCTGGCTCCCGTCGGAGGATCACGACGCGCCCGGCATAAGCAAGGGCGTAGCAGCGCTAGCTCTGCATGCCGGGCGCCTTCTTCTTTTTCAGCTATACGGCGCCTGGGCGCGGTGCACCCCGTGCACCCGCCCAGGATCGGCCCTGATGATATGCTTTGTTTGATGCTACCTATGTTACTCATGTGATAAATTACCTATATCATTTACTTACCCTGCTTGTCACCACTTGTGAAAATATGTTGTAAGAATTTTATTTAATGGAGGAGATCATTTTAATATATGCACACGCATTATTTACATGCATCAAGCAGACAGAGAGAAACATATCATGAGTGTAATTTCAAGACACAGACCCTGTTTGAAGTGAAGTATTAGCACACTTTAGTCTTGCAGAAATCTGACTGTATTAGTCTACTGTTAATAAGACTGGGCGGTGTGTTTATATTAATCACCCTTCCTGGGCCTATTGACAAATATATATATATATATATATATATATATATATATATATATATATATATATATATTTATGCATAAAAATCATGTCCATGCTAATGAACAAAGTAGGGTGTGTATATTCATGACTACCACTCAGCTGGTATGTTACCGGGAGGTTAAAATGTAGCTTTAGACCAATGTTAAGTCTATGTAGGAAATAGCATGGGCAGTATTTTTTTTTTTAATAAAAATTGGCAACCCCATGTACACTCCTTAGTTGGAAAGATGCTTGTGACTGACTTGCAGTATGTCTTATGTCTGTCTGAGTGGTAGTCCCCTAATGCTTACAACAAACATTTTGGGATTTAGAAAACAACATACATTTTATCATAGAGGATAGACGGTTACCTCAATAAGTCTGGTTATCATTCCAGACAGTTAATTTACCTTATTGTTAGATGTACTTTCAAAGCAGAAATCTGGACAAAATGTTTTCTACACAAGGCTTTATCCGTATTAAATTACAAAAGTGCCATATTGTATTTTTACTTTCCAAATTGTATTAATAATAATACTAGTGATTATTGTTTATGCTGCTTTTCTCCCTGTGAGACTAAAAGTGCTTTACAAATATGCGTATGGACAATCCAGACTAAGTTCCTGTTGTTCAAATTAACTGGATGCCTGATAAAAATACCCAGAGCCTTTAAACAAAAAAAAAAACTATAGTGCTGGTGCATCTAATACCTTCACAGGGCTGAGAATTTCTTTGGCTCTGTCAAGACTTATAAGTTAGCTGAATGAAGGGAACTAGGTGGCATATTGGATGTCAGGAGCGCTCTCAGTTAGTGTGGTCAGTGGTTGTTTAAAGCTTTGCTGATTATCTAGTCTGGTGCAGAGAGGGAAGAATAGTGTTTATGATGGTGTCTGGTTTGTTAGTATTATGAGTGATATGTTTGACATGCAGTGTGTTATAGTAATCCAGGAAAGAGGACACAAACACATGAATTAAGGTTGCCATAGCCTCCTGGAATAAAATGTTTTATTTATGCTGGGTATCTTCCTCAGATGAATGAAGGCAGATTTTTATTAGAGCAGAAACATTAATGGCAACAAAGAATCTGGAGACATTACAATATTATTTTTTTTCATTAGTAGTTCAGTAGTAGTAGAACAGAATCTTATCATTGATGAGGACTGCGAAATCTCCAAAGTTAGTCTGTGAAATTGATGGTGGTGCTGAAGACCTACACTACAATATGTAACAGTTCTATAGATCATTTGTGCGTGATAATGATTTAGTGGAACTAAAATGGATATCTTTTTTTCTGCACAACCTACAGCTGATAGTCATTGAGTGTTTTTATCATTTGGATTGTGTGTCCTGTTACACCTTCTTTCACGTTTTTGATGATGTTTGATGAGTTCTGATGCAAATGCATCAGTGTTGTCTTATGCCAGGGGCATAACTGGAACCACTGGACCCGTGTCCTAACAGATTAGCACAAATTAAATTCTAGTGGCCCTAATATGAGGACGAAAACTGCATTTACTTTTTAAGACACATGCCATTTCATCCTTCATCCTCCCACACTCCATGTTTTCCTATGAAGCATGCAGGCTAATCTGGTCAGTGTCTTTCGCTCACTGCTAACGTTTTTACATGCAATCAATGTTGACGTCTTGTTAGAAGAAGGGACCCTGTCTGGACTAACACAGAGACACAGGTGGGTTTATCTAGACCCCATAAGATGTTAGTGCTGTTCCTCCTGAAAAAATCCTTGGTCTTTTTGCACAGTAAGTTTTCATGAGTTTCATTTTCAGTCTTATCACTTTTGCAGTTATTTCATAGACGGAATGCAGAACATCAATAGAATACTAAAAACAAAATGGTAAATTAGATCAGCAATATCACAGCTCTTAATAACTGATGCTCGGTTTCATGCTTTATGCATGAGAGGTGTGAGCTAAAAGATGGCAATTTCCTTAGGAGAGATAAAGATCTCTCCAAGTCTTGTTTTATATAATACCTGAATAAAATATCTGCTGGATATTTCCCCATTATTGATTTAATAAGGAGTGATTTGTTTTCCTTAGGTTTCTGTTCACATTTCCTATGGCTCCCACAGTATGGGTCTAAATAATATATTTGTCTTTTGTGTATTCATTTTATTTTGAGGCTAGTACTATACTATGTATCTGAAAATCACTAAAGTGATATACATTATCATATTATTATTATTATACAATACTTGCCAATAACTAGCTATGTCAAAGAAATTAATTTTCTCCAAACAAACTTGACAATCATTGAAGATTTGCATCTAAACGAGTTGCGGGAGATATAGCCAGGCTTCTTCAGTATACTATATCATACTTTTTATTTTGTTTGTTTTGGATAACATTGTATTGCTTTTTTTTTTGTAATTCAAATTATTTTTTTCCATATTTTTTTTAAAGCAATTAACTATGCTTAATCACAGGAAATAACTTGTAATAGGAAATGTGGATCCCTGTGCAATTAAGGATGGTGCTGACTCCAAACAAAACAGTGTTAGTAATCAAGCTGTACATTCTGTACTGAAGAAAACAATTTTGTTTAAACTGCTAACTGTGTAAGCTAATTTAATGCAAGAAAAACAAATGGCCAATTTAATGCAGCCAAACTTTTTGTACAAAATTGGTAACAAAGTAATGTAGATGCTTTGGTTCTGCTTAAATTATTTTACATTATAAAAGATGCAGCATTTGCATTGACGTTAGCACATGTGATTTGTGTGAATTGAAAAAAAAAAAACTATACGACAAACTGTTTACTTTTTTTTTTATAAATTCCTTTACATCAAAGTATGAAGATAAGTCGAGCTCTGTCAACAAAGACTGAATCCTGCGATAGTTTTAATATTTCCCATTTTTTTCATTTTATACTTTTTTTTGAATACTTGTTACATACTAAATGTAATTCTTTTTCTGTTAGTATTCATTACAAATTGTTACTTTGGATACTTACTGCTTCAAAAACAAATACTGGCTCTTTGTACTTTCAATTTAGTAATATATACTGTACAATGAGTGTGCCTGCCCTTTAATAAACATATATATTTTTAAATCCAGACAGGAATGATATGAAAAAGTTACTGTGGCTCACCTGCTATAACCTTTCCTTGCACTAGATCATGTACTAGTTCCATTAAATTTGCTGACCAGTGAATTCTTGGCTTTACTGCACTGGTTCTTGTTCTACTATGCTAGATCAATGTTACATTAGTATTCCTTCATTTCAAAATATCCTAATTTCTTATGTTTTGCTCCCTGGTATATTGTACATGTTCTCATTTTATATTCATTTTATATTCAAAACATGATTATAGTCTTTGTTAAACATTATTGTTTGGTAATTTCCTAGTTGTACAGCATGTGGGAAACATTTTTGGTTTCACTGCAGTACACCCATTCTTCCTTCAGTATTTGATTAAATGGTTGACTATTTAATTTATATTAACCTTTCCTCTAACTGCATACTGCTAAAATGTCTCTTATAATACAGATTATTACATTTGAAAGCATTTTGACACATGAATGACACATTATTTAGCTGGCTTACATATATGTATTTGACTTGTCAAAGCTTTTTTTATATCATCATACAACTTGGAAATAGAATATGACATCAGGTGTTATAAGGACAGGGATCTGAAATTTGGTGTTTAGGCAACAGAGTGAATAATATTTAGTGGTTTTACTAACACAATATCAGTTTTTTTACTTATATTTTAGGTTATGAATGTAAACTTCCCATCTTTAGTGTGAGTCACACATAACACGCCTCCAATAGTAACCTTTTAATTCACATACCTATGACACTATGTACCATGCTGTGTTAAACACAAGAGAATTGTATCACAGATGGTTTCCATCTCAGTCTGTGGAGAAGGTGCAATACAAGTAGTTACTTTCTATCTGTCTCACACTGAGACAGTCATGTGTGCAGCAGTTGGCAGCCGCATCTAGCGGATGAGCTTCGGCTTAGTCTTAGTGCTGCATGATATGACAGCAAATCATATCCGGCAGCTGTTTGCCCCTCCTCCACACACGCTACGCATGAGAGAGAAGACTGCGGAGGAGGTGGCCGAGAGAGGAGCAGAAAGGTAAGTACTGGGGAGTGGGGATTTTTTATTGGTAAAACTGCCATTGGCATATTCCTGGTCATACTGTTTATGGCATTACACTGGGCATACTGGATGTGGCATTTTACTGGCTGTGGCATATTACTGGGAATACTGGCTGTGGCATTATACTTGGCACACTGGCTGTAGTATATTACTGGGCATACTGGCAGTGACATATTACTGGGCATGCTGACTGGCATATTACTGGGCATCCTGGCTGTGTCATATTCCTGGGCATACTGGCTGTGGCATATTTCTGGGCATACTGACAGTGGTATATTACTTGGCATCCTGGCTGTGGCATATTACTGGGCATACTGACAGTGGCATATTACTGGGCATACTGACAGTGGCATATTACTGGGCATCCTGGCTGTGGCATTATACTGGGCATACGGGCAGTGGCAAATTAATGGGCATCCTGGCAGTGGAATATTACTGGGCAAACTGGCTGTGGCATATTAGTTGACATAATGGCTATGGCATATTAGTGGGCATACTGGCTGTGGCATATTAGTGGGGAAATTGGCTGTGGCATATTAGTGGACAAATGAACAGTGGCATATTAATGGGCAAATGAACAGTGGCATATTAATGAGAGAACTAACAATAGCATATTAATGGACAAACTGTGGCGTATTTTAATGGGTTAACTGGCTGTTGCGTATATGTTAATGGCAAATGAACAGTGTAATGTTAATTGGTAAATGACTGTGGCTCATTTTAATTGGCAAATTGATTCTGTGGCATGTTCTGTGGGGCAAAATTACATTTACTATGGGACAAAGTGACACGGTGGCATGTTCTGCCCGACTAGTTCTGTGAGAGAAAGTGACACTGTGGTATGATATGTGTGGTACATTAACACTGGGGTATGTTCAAATGCCATGTTTTGGCATTTGAATCTTTGGCATGTGCCATGAAAAATATTATGCTTTCCATGGCAGAGTGATTTTTTAAAATGATTTTCTTCTCTTTTTATCAGCACAGGTGCAGGAACCTCAAAACATATTTTTACAATTTATTTTGTCATGGAGAAAATATGCAGTGAATCTGTGGAAACAGAAAAGTCATAATTTTGCCAGTCGGCTGACAAATAGTGTTTAATCATCACTCTGTATAAATCACCCTGGAAGAATCCTTTGGCTTCTCAGGACTGTCTGTAATTTTGTGACGCTTGGCAAAGCTTTGCCAGTACTATTATTAACAAGCAAATGCTCATGTAATACTCTGAAACGTCCAATAAATGACTTCCCGAATTGTGATTGTGGTTGAGAAGCTCAGGCAAAGCAGCACACTAAACTGAGAAACTGTGTATTTTTAATAAATTCCTTTTGGTTAGGATGAGCTTTGAATCTTCAATGAGGCTCTGTTGGCAGACGTGCTAGTTGATTTTAATAAAAATAGCAGCTTTGAGCACAGTGAGTTGAGGATGCCAAATTTGCATCTGCCTTGCACGATTACTCTTATAACTCCGTCAAGGCTAATTAGAAGCAGTGATCAAATTAAGTGTATCGATTGCAATTTTGTGGGAATAAACCCCTTTCCCTGTCCAACTCTCTGTTTTTGTTTCTTTAAGAAATAAATGGGATTCTTTTCAGTATGCCCTGCTCAAAGTGTTGTCTTTTCTTTTCAGTCACAACACAAAGACAACGTCATGGTTGGATCCACGGTTAGCAAAGAAGGCTAAACCCCCAGAAGAGTGCAAAGAGAATGGTAAGTTGTTACGATTTCTTTAACCTCTTCTGTGCCAACAGGGCCCCCTTTTAACCCGCTTTGCATTGGTGTTAACATGTTAATTAGCTATTCTTACTGAATTTTGGATGGAGACAGATTGTCGTACGCAAGAACCAGTTTTATCCTCGTTTGAATTTCATGTGTCCCTCCCCTTCCTTGTATTCATGGCCAAGGTTAACAAGAAATGTAGTTTTATTTTGTGTGTGTGTGTGTGGGGGGGGGGGGGGGGGGGGTTCTGAATCAATCGTGGGGGACCCGCCTTCAGTAGGGATATTTGGTGTGTGGTAACTGAGCTTGGATTCAGCTCTCTGGAGGAAGATGCAATGCAACTGGAATCTGAAGGGTCGCTTCAAAGAATTATGATTATAATATCATGCACTTTTAAAGGTAAACTGTCTCACTTCACAGACTCTCAATTCATTCTGTGAACCAGCCAGCATTTTTCTTTTCATTGGATTGGATAATTTTACTCAGTTTTGACAAATTGTGGCTGCTGTTTCCTTACAATTTGACTCTTTTTAAATTTGGGATTGTGTGTTTATTACCACAGGGTTTTTCGTTACTTTTATCTATTTTCACTGAACAACACTGAATAGAACGCACATAGGCTGGAAAAGCGGTAGGAAAAAAGCATATAAAAATATCAGTTGCATCTGATTTTTTTTTTTCATACAATTGACAATAAAAAAAAAATTAAATATATTTCCTGCTTTAATAGTAAATCTTAAATTTAAATTCAGTATTAATACTCCGTAAAAAAAAACTTGTCTTGATGGTGCATGTATTCTGATGATAGCTGCATTTTGATGATTTTATTTTCTTGTTAGATTTTTAAGTGCAATGCTCTGCTACCTTGTAAATAACCAAGCATGTCACTGAATAGTTATCTACCGAAAAACACCTGTCAAGCTGTACACCTGTGTGCTGTAATCACGGCCTACAATGCAATAATAACTGAAATAGCTTATGTCCTAAGTTAAAAATGTCAACTTAGGAGCTATTTTCACAGTTCATTAAGCTCAGCTGATCTTGTTTAAGAAACGGTATGCTCATTAGAGCCAAACATGTCTTGTATACAGAACAGACCATCCAAGGTTCCCATTTATCTATTTTACCAGCAAATCAGGACCTATTAGGATTGGTAATTATGCCGGGAGACAGTTTTTCTTGTTGCATATACCCAGATAAAGATCTTCTTGCATTATTGTATAAATATAAGTATTTATAGTAAGAAGTCGAAGAAGAGTTTGTCTGTCATATAATATCACAATACAGTTACATCTGGATGTTAATATATGTCAGTATTTAGTTCATTAACTGTATTTAAGATGAATGATATACATGTTTACAGAAAAGAGCAATCAGGATATACTGCAATATATAGTATAGTTATATGTACATAATGTATGTTGCACATAATTACACATGGGGTATATAGTATAGCATTTACTGCAATTGCATATATGATATAATAAAACATAAATACATGACAATACATAGAATTTTGCTGGTGGACTATTCAAGGTTTGTGGATGGCCCTAATCATACCTAGAAACCCATGGGTTCAAATGTAACACATCATTATTTAATAGTCTATTGACTTTCTTAATGCTGCCCTCTATATTAAATGGCTGCACAATGGCGGTATATGCATGATGTGGTGAAGTTATGTATGATTATCAAGTTATTGGGTCTGAGCATTAAACAATAACTTGACAGGCCCATCTTACATATTATAACATATGATATTGTAAAATGGATAATACAGTAATGTTTACACAGTGAAAACCGATAATTTCCCACAAAGAGCACTACATATTGTCTTGGTGAAAAAGTGAACTGACAAGCGAACAAAAGTGAAAAAGCGAAAAAAAAAATCAGGCGTTATTAGCTGAAATGGAAAGATAGATAAGATGGGAAATGTCTCCATTTCCCCAGTTAATACCTACATTTTGCAGTTTAATACAAGTCACTTTTTAATAACCAGACCCCGATGTCATTAAATAACGAGGTAATTTATACGGTATTTTGTTCAAATAATAGAGATAAAGAGCAAGTCTTGCAAAATAATTTTGAAAGAATTTGTTTGTGAATGTGGATTATTATACAAATTGTTTCTATTCTGTATAAAACTACAAAATTATTATAATTACCATACATTTAATACAAAGGATACTTATGGATGTGTGCAACTGGAGGATTGTATGCAAATAGAACTTGGCTTAGTCATCAGTTTAAGAGATTCATTCATAAATCCAGGAGCAGTCACTGTTTCAGCTCCAAGTCCTTTGAATTCAAATTTGCACTTAACGGTATTTGCTAGAGCACAATTCCATTTAGTTTCTAGAAAATCGATGTATCCCTGTAAACACTTGGAAAAGTTTTAAAGAAAAGGCTTTAATGATTTTCCAGAAGGGTGATACAATATTTAATAAAACAATTATGGACAACAAGAAATTATATATGGTTATATAAGTATTTATAGATACTTTAAAAAAGTTATACTTTCAGTCCAAGACTGGGCATGGGAAGGAGTTGCAGAAGATCAAGCATTTAGGATATATATCTATTATGCACTGTATCACTATATATATATATATATATATATATATATATACCGTATTTATCGGCGTATAACACGCACTTTTTCTCCCTGAAAATAGGGGGAAAATGGTGTGTGCGTGTTATACGCCGAAAAAAAAAAATCTAAAACTTACCTCGTTCCTGCTCTGTCCCCCGGTGCTCTGAAGCTGCGTGGCTGTGAGGGAAGCGTTGTGAGCTTCCCTCCAGCCGTGCGGTCAATAAAGTGTGTTTTTTTAAAACAAACTTTATTGACCGTGCGGCTGGAGGGAAGCTCCCTCACAGCCACGCAGCTTCAGAGCACCGGGGGACAGAGCAGCAAAGAGGTAAGTACTGGGGTCTGGTGAAGGGGGGGGGGGGGGGGGAGGGTGGCATAACGAGCATACTAAAGGGCAATATCCTGGCATAATAAATGGCATATTGGGGGCAATATCCTGCATATTAAATGGCATATTGGGGGCAATATCTGGCATATTAAAATGGCATATTGGGGGCAATATCCTGGCATAATAAATGGCATATTGGGGGCAATATCCTGCATATTAAATGGCATATTGGGGGCAATATCTGGCATATTAAAATGGCATATTGGGGACAATATCCTGCATATTAAATGGCATATTGGGGGCAATATCCTGCATATTAAATGGCATATTGGGGGCAATATCTGGCATATTAAAATGGCATATTAGGGGCAATATCCTGCATATTAAATGGCATATTAGGCGCAATATCCTGCATATTAAATGGAATATTGGGGGCAATATCCTGCATATTAAATGGCATATTGGGCTTCAAAGTTCTTAATTTAAGTTCTTAAGTTTTTTTTCCTGAAATTTCCTTCTTAAAATTAGGTGCGTGTTATACGCCGGCGCGTGTTATACGCCGATAAATACGGTATATATCTGTTATGTACCCTAAATATAAAAACATGCTGTGAACTAGTTGAGATCTTCATAACACTGGAAAATACGTAAATAACAATGTGACTCATTAAGAAAACACACGTTGATATGAATGTGGCTCACGGGATTGTATACCAATGATGGTTAACCTTGGCACAGCCTATCACTGCTAGTTGATATAGAGTGTCATATACATTTTTATTACCTATATAAATAATAAAAACACATGCGCACTTGTGATTATAACAAATGCTTCTTTTGTGTCTGTGACACTTTTCATGGATATCTGCACAATGTGTCTCCTAATAATATATATACATATATATGTGTGTGTGTGTATAAGCATTGTGTACAACACTAAGAAGTGAGCTACAGAGACCCAGTACCTATAATGCAACATCACTAAACCCAACCACTTTACACTCTGCCCCGATTGATAACATTAAAGATTATCCTGAGTTTGCTCATAAGAAGAATTGTCCATCCATTTCTGTAAAAACATTTCAAATGTTGAGCTGCATCAAACAAAATCTAAAAGCACAGCTTGTATAATATGATTAGGAAAGCACAAATCATTTTTTTTCAAATGAGTAATATAGCCAACAAATTTTTTTTTTGCAGTTGTAGTCCTACTTTGGTAAATTGTTTCAATATGTATGGTAGTGTCTTCCAATGTTTATTATTAGTGTAGATAAAATAATACCCTATTTCATAGAATGTTTCTATAATCCAAACTTGTGATTATCATGCTGAGTGATATTATTACTTTGTTTGTCAAAATAATATTTTTGACAAAGTTAATTTACTTTCGATTCACAGTGCGGTGATTATCTGATGCATGTTCTTATTTGATATTCACTGCAGAAATGAAACATTAGTGCACTAAAAAAACCATAATAATAGGTATTAAAAAAATATGTATGATAATTATTTATTGTGCATCTACACTAAATGTAATATACTATATCAATATTAATAGTAGAAAAAGATGGACACAAGAGAAATCTTTAATTCATTATATATCGCATCTATTTTTCTCATTCTTTATCTTTAGAAGGTGGTGTGACCTATCCTATGCGTTAAATGCTACATGTTGCTGCTCTGACCCATTAATCTGGTCATGAGAGCGTGAAGTTGCATTTGCAGGTTCTACTGGACACACACTAATTGGCTCATTAAATAGATATTGTAATCTATTTATTCAGTTTATATCTTCTAAAAGGGTGGTGGGCTGTCCAGCTCCATTTTTGAATGCCAGGAAGAGTTTTCTCCACCAGAGAGGTTTGGAAAGGTGTCAAGGAAGTGGTAATAACCACCGTCACCTAGTGATGACTAGGTGACCTAGTGATAACTTCCATAGTTACTGTGGGTTACAGCTCTCATGATGATCAGCTATGTTGTTGGCTGCGTATCTTGGGAACTGTATGTTGCAGTTATGTGGATGCCAAGGGCTAGTCATCATGATTCTGTTCTTATAAATTCCCATACTTTGTGATTGGCAACCTAGTCTACTTGGAGTATAGCGCCTATGATTCTCAGCCAATGTTATTGCTAGCTGAGCATCATGGCAACGGCCGGGACAGCTACTGTGGTGCCACAGGCATAACATTTGTCAACACAGGACATTAAATCAAGCAACATGATGCTGAGTTTCTCAGTATAATTCTGATCCCAAAGAGGAACATTCATGTTAAAATAAATTCATTTTTAGAATTTTAAAGAAACAAAGTTTGAAACGGTGGTGGGTTTAAACAAAAATGCTGTTTAAAAACCATTTGAAATGTTCTTGTCCAGTTTTTGCTGCATTTAATCATACAGGACAGTATCCTCCAAGTCAGCTTCTCACCTCTGAGCTGCTCAGCCTTTTTTTTTTCTGCGCCAATGACACATTGCTAGAGTTAAATGGGGACTAGATATAAGTATATGTGTGATATTATAAATACATGGCCATGTGTATCCCTATATTTATGCATATTGTAAAAAAGTAAAAAAAATAATAATCATTTTCAATTGAAGTATATATTAGGTTTAAAGGCACATCTTCCAAAGTATATTATGTTGCGTAGTTACACCTGCCAGTGAGCTTTTGGCAGAATGATCCATAGGGCTTAAAACACCTGGGCAACATAATATTCAGAAGATGAGATTTTGTTTGCTTTAATCTCTGCTCCTGTCAAGGAGACCCGTTAGCTGCTACGTTTTTATCATAGTAAAATATGTGTTTAACTTGTGAGGTTTATGTACACTGTGGTTTTTCTTTTTTCATCAGTGTGATGTGATGCTGAGAGCTAAATATTTTATTAGTGTTCTTTACATTATTTATGGCTGATTCATTAAAGTCTGACTGGAGTGGGGGGATGACTTTCATCATTGTTGCGATTTCCTCCTTACTTTCATTGATGAAAATTGCCTTGTTTGTCCTATTGTAAAAATGAATTAGACACTACAATCTGCCTTAATGGTTTCTATATCACGCTGTTTAGTTTATAGTTTATAGTCGCTAGTGGTTTTTAGAGTTTCATATTTTATACACCCCAAATATTTATTTTAATCAGTGCAATAGACACTCTTACATTACCTTCTTATTAGTAATCTGCCTCGTTAATGTTTAAGGAGTACAGAAGGATGGGTTGCTATCAAAGCAAAAGGCTAGACGGAAATGCAATCCTGCTTACTGAGAGTGTGATAATGTATAAATATAGCATTATTTGTGTCTTTCATGTCTATTGTTTCATTACAGAACATCAACCAGCTAAATAACACACCTTAGTTTATTGCTTGGTATCTCCATAGCAATGAAAAACAGTCCATATCCGCACATAATAAATACTATGTGTATACTAATAATTGTGAGTAATAACCAGCAGTGGCAGAGCCCTCCATTTCTTTGTCACATAGGTGATTAGTATTGGATAACTACACATTATGGATATATGTAATATATAATGTTTTCTACTTTTGTGATGTTATTTGCCTGTGACTAAGCACTCTTGATACTGCACATTGCAGTTCTTTATTAAAGGTGCTGCTGTTTCCTACAAGATACATTATATGGACAAAAGTATGAGGTCAGGCACTGATGCTGGACTAAAATGCCTGTCTTGCAATGTCTAATTATCCCAAAGGTGTTCAGTGAGGATGAGGTCAGGGCTCTCTGTGGGCCAGTCAAGTTCTTCCACACCAATATCATCCCACCATGTCTTTACACTCCACTGATAATGAACTTGGTGGTGGAAAGCTTTCATGCAGCTGTTTGGCCATGGAAACCCATTGCATGAAGTTCTCATCGCACAGTTTTTGTGCTGATATTAATGCCAGTGGAAGTCTTCAACTCTTCAGGTGTAGAATCAGTAGACTATCTTATGCTCCAGGCACCTGAGCACTCTCGTAACCCTGCTCTGTGACTTTACATGGTCCTCAGCTTTGTGGCTGAGTTGCTGCGGTTAGTAAACACTTCCAATAATACCGCTTACAGTTGACTGTGGATTATCTAGCACTGGTTATGTATTCAAATGTCAATGATGCAAAAGTGTCAATTAGTGCTTAATTGGGTCAATTAAACAAGTTAATCACAGCTGCTCCGCTATTAACTTACAAACATAATTTACAAATGTTCTTTTATGAGCTATATATTCCTTTGAAAAGTGTTGGCACTTCAGGAACGATAAATAAAGCAAATACAATGAAGCTGCAGTGTTGGTACAAAAAAATGCAATTATTTACCAAGTGGTTTAAAGCTATGTTTTATTCCAGCTTCTCAGTACATGACTTTATTCTTTTGTTTAATGGCTGTAGAGTGTATGTCATGTCTACATTAAGTAGTTCACATATCATCAGAAAAGGTCAAGAGGAAACTACATTTGAAAGCCCAGAGTGGTCACTTGTGGCCTATGCTTTTATCTACTAAGTTATAATTCACCTGAAGGGCTGCTTCATATGCAGTGTTCATGTCTCATGAGGGAAGCTGAGTTTACAGGACATATTCTATTACAAGGCATTACAAAACTCTTTACAAAATAGTTGCCAGACCACTTTTGATGGACAAAACCTTTTACAAGTTGCAGAAATCAAACTTGTTCATGGGATAATTTATCAAGGTAGCTCCCATGGGACCTCTTCTTCATTGATGTAATTGGATACACATGTATATACTCTGCAGATTATATGAAAGGCAGATTTGTTAACTCAAATATAGAGTGTGGACTGACTCAGCTATATGCAAAACCACCAAAAGGGGTTATAAATCAATGAAACTACAGAGGCTGATATTTATTTATGGTGCTTAATCCCTCTTTATACTGTTTGCAAAGATAAGATTGATTTTAGTTGTTCTTTTAAGCACACACAACATCAGTGGGGTATATGGTGGGCTATAGGTTGCATAAAGTCCACTGTATGACAAACTACAGTAAGTACAGCATCACAATACATATATACATACACACATCAAGTCACAAGACCTGTTTTTCCCACAGAAATCCCCATTAATAAAAGCGATGCAAGAGATGTAGTGACCAGATGTTTATGAGTATTTCTTCCTAGTCTAGAAAGGCAGGGCTGTGAGGTAAACCACCTTTTTATACAAAACAGACAGATTCTGATGGTTGTCATGGATACACTTAAATTGTTTCTTCATTTGCTGAAATGCTTTGTGGTACTCTCCTTTCACAAATGATAGAGAGTTAATTTATTTTTTTATTCTAAACAGACACTTTTTGTGCTGCAGGTTTTTAAAATAGAGGGGATGTATATTTAACTGGTGATGTCTGTCACATTTGAAAAAAAAATACAATTTGAGGCTAAATGTATTGCATTCAGTTACTTAGTACTTAAAATTACTATTGGCGTCATTTGTAAGAATAATTCAACTCTCCTCTAAAAGCCTCCAGTGTAAATACAGTTTAGGGTATACTGTGTGTCTAATCTTACTGCCTTGAGCCAGACTTTTAAAACATCTATTTTTGTATTAAAGTTTGTCATATTTATTGGAATTATCTTTTTTTTCGGAAAGTTTGAAAATAATGTGAGAAAAACACATTAAAAACTTGAAGAAACCTTGTTTTGTGTATAAAAGCTTTAACCCCAATCTTTGAACGTCTATCCTAGATGGCTGTTAACCCCTTAACGACAGGTGACGTGCCAGGCACGTCACGGCAAATCGAGGACTTGCCGACAGGTGACGTGCCTGGCACGTCATGCACTAAATGGAGTAAAGAAAGCGACCAGCGGTGTTGCTACAATGCCTCTAGGTAGAGGCATTGTGCAACACCCCCCAAATGTGCAGCGGGCGCAGCCATTTTTAAATGGCTGCTACGATCACTCCGTGGAGTGATCGTAGCAGCCATTTAAAAATGGCTGCTCCCGCTGCACACATGTGCTTAGAAAGCGCGGCACTTAACAACACCTTCAGCTGCCCCTGAGCGACCCCATCGGCTCAGTAGAAGGGAACGCTGCCTATACAGGCAGCGCTTCCCTTCTAATGGCAAGAGCATCGGAAGTGAAAGTATTTCACTTCCGATCCTCTAGGGGGAGCCAATCGATGCCGGCACAACAGATCTATGTGATCTGTGTGCAGGCATGTATGGTAAGTGCTCTGATGAGCACTTACCATACTGTCAAAGGCAATATTAGTAAATATTGCCTTTGACAAGTATTGATCTGCCTCCCTCACCTTACTAGTTATAGTAAGGGAGAGAGACAGATCAGATAAAGTAAAAAAATAAAATAAAATAATAAAAAAAATATTTAATAAAATTTTAAACACCAAGGGCTTTTATAAAAGCCATTTAACCCCTTCCCTGCCATTGATCGCTGTGTACGCAGTGATCATACACAGCAGCACATTTTTTGCTGTCTGCATTTTTTAGGGGTTCATTTTTTTTTTACTGTAATAAATTACAGTATAAAAAAAAGCTCTTTTAAGAGAGATTAACCCCTTTCTTGCTGTAGATCACTGCCTAAGCAGCGATCTGACGCAAATGCAGCAATCTTGCTGCAGAAGCATTTTTTAATTTTTTTTTACTTTTTTATTACACCCGTCACGTGTTAACTATACCCGCTAGGGGACTACGTTTAACGTAAAAAATTTTTTTTTAGCTGTCTGACCGCATGTATAGCGATCAGTAACAGCTGATAAGTGACAAAGGCGGGTTGGCGTTTGCTTAGATGAGCATCACCATTCGTCTGGTTAGATCAATATTTGTAAATATTTGATCTGACCCGTGTAGATCTGCCTCCCTCTCACTTGAGTTTTAGTGAGGGAGGGAGACAGAGCTGTATAATGTAAGTTTTTAATTATAATATATTTAATAGAATTGTGACCCAAAGGCTTTTATAAAAGCCGTTTCCAGTATTTAACCCCTTCCCTGCAATTGATCGCTGTGTACGCAGTGATCTTACACAGCAGCACATTTTTTGCTGTCTGTGCATTTTTTTAGGGGTTATTTTTTTTTACTTTGATTTATTACAGTATATCAAAGGCTCTTTTAAGAGCTATTAACCCCTTCCTTGCCGTATATCACTTCCTAAGCAGCACATATGGTCACTGCCTAAGCAGTGCATATGGTCACTGCCTAAGCAGCGCATATGGAGCAATCTAGTCGCAGAAGGATTTTTTTTTGCTATCAGCATTTTTTTTGTCAGACTCGCTAGGGGTTAGTTATACCCACTAGGGGATTACGTGTATTCCTTTTGAAGCTGTCTGAACGCGTGTATAGCGATCAGTAACAGCCGATCAGTGGCAAAGGTGGTTTGGTGATTTCTCAGATGAGCATCACCATTCGTCTGGTTCGTAAATATTGTTCTGACCCATATGGATCTGCCTCCCTCTCCTCACTTGAGTTTTAGTGAGGGAAAGAGACAGATCTGTATAACATAATTTTTTAATTGTAATAAATTAAATAAAATGTAAAAAAATTGTGAGTCCCAAGGGCTTTTATAAAAGCCATACCCTTTGTATAGTGTAGTGTATTAACCCCTTCCCTGCCACTGATCACTGCACAGCAGAACCTTTTTTCTTGTCTGTGCATTTTTAGGGGTTAATTTTTTTGTACAGTACTACAAAGGCTCTTATAAGAGCTATTAACCCCTTCCTTGCTCTACATGTTCAAATTCCAAGTTTGAAAATCAAAAAGCGCACCTCTCAAATGTAGCCTTTCAACACCCAACAAAGCTGACAAAGCTATGCATGGGTGGTATCCCTGTGCTCGGGAGATGTTGCTGAACATATATTGTGGTATTGTTTGTCAGTGACACATACCGAAATATGTGAATTTGTGTCTAAAGTACAATGTATGTGGGAAAAAATACACAATAAAATGACTACCACAAACTTTGACAAAGGCTGGTGGTAGAATTGGTGCATGGAAAGTGTTAAAATAACACCATTTAAAATAGCCTAGGGTGTCTACTTTTACAAAATATATACTTTTTGGGGTAAAATACACTGTCCTACTTTAAAAAAAAGTCCCAAATGAAAGATGGGCTCAGGCTGGCTACACGTCAATATTCCAAGTTGAAAATGCGCACCTTCACAATGTGGCCCTTTTAGCCCCCAAACAACCCAACAAACCTATGCATGGGTGGTATCCCTGTACTCAGGAGATGTTGTTGAACACATATTGGGTTATTGTTTGGCAGTGACACATACCAAAATCTGTGAATTTATGTCTAAAATACAATATTTGTGAAAAAAAAACACACAAAAATTACTACCACAAACTTTGACAAAGGCTGGTGGTAGAATTAGTGCATGGAAAGTGTTAAAATACCACCATTTGAAATAGCGTAGGGTGTCTACTTTTAAAAAATATATGGGTTGATGGGGTAAAATACACTGGCTGGTTTCAAATATGTCCCAAATGGGACATGGGTGCAGGCGGTCTGCATGTCAAAATTTCAATTTGGAAAACCAAAAACTGCACCTACCAAATTTGGCCTTTTACCCCCCAAACAACCCAACAAACCTATGCATGGGTGGTATCCCTGTACTCAAGAGATGTTGTTGAACACTTATTGGGGTGTTATTTGGCAGTGACACATACCAAAATCTGTAAATTCGTGTCTGAAGTACAAGGTTTGTGAAAAAAAAACACAAAAAAATTACTACCACAAACTTTGACAAAGGCTGGTGGTAGAATTAGTGCATGGAAAGTGTAAAAATACCACCATTTGAGATAGCCTAGGGTGTCTACTTTTAAAAAATATATGGGTTGATGTGGTAAAATACACTGGCTGGTTTCAAATATGTCCCAAATGGGACATGGGTGCAGGCTGTCTGCATGTCAAAATTTCAAATTGGAAAACCAAAAACTTCACCTCCCAAATTTGGCCTTTTACCCCCCAAACAATCCAACAAACCTATGCATGGGGGGTATCCCTGTACTCAAGAGATGTTGCTGAACACTTATTGGGGTGTTATTTGGCAGTGACACATACCAAAATCTGTAAATTCATGTCTGAAGTACAAGGTTTGTGAAAAAAAAACACAAAAAAATTACTACCACAAACTTTGACAAAGGCTGGTGGTAGAATTAGTGCATGGAAAGTGTTAAAATACCACCATTTGAGATAGCCTAGGGTGTCTACTTTTAAAAAATATATGGGTTGATGGGGTAAAATACACTGGCTGGTTTCAAATATGTCCCAAATGGGACATGGGTGCAGGCTGTCTGCATGTAAAAATTTCAAGTTGGAAAACAAAAAACTGCACCTCACAAATTTGGCATTTTAGCCCCCAAACAACCCAACAAACCTATGCATGGGTGGTATCCCTGTACTCAGGAGAAATAGTAGAATCTATTTAGCATGTTTTTTCGTTCGCTATTGTCGATGAGGAGAAGTTGTTTCAAATAAAAACAAAGAAATTTGTGTATTTTTTTTTTTTTACCATATTTTATTATTTTTTTTTAATAATATGATAAGATATGATCAAAAATATGGCATCCATAGAAAGCCCTTTTTGTCCCGATAAAAACAATATATAATATGTGTGGGTACAGCAAATGACGAAGAAGAAAATTACTGCTAAACACAAACAGCACAGAAATGTTAAAATAGCCATTGTCCAGAAAGGACAAAAATGTTTCAAAGGCTCTGTCCTTAAGGGGTTAAAAAATGTCCTTAAAGGGTATAATACCGTATTTGCTTGAATATAAGACAAGGTTTTTTTCAGAGCAAATGCTCTGAAAAAGACCCCTCGTCTGGCATTCAAGGTCGTCTTATAGTCTGACCTCAAATCGAGGTCAGACTATAAGACTGGGATCCAGGTTCCTCGCAGAGCTGCAGGGGACCTGGATCCCCCTCTCAAGCTATCACATTGTCTCCACCATGACAAATGGCGTCAAACACTCCTCTAGCATCTTTTCATTTGGTCTGCATTTCACGAATGCTCTTCTTTGTAATCAGAACATCTCAAGCTTAGATTCATCTGTCCATAACACTTTTTTGTAATATTTCCAGTGTCAGATTTGTTTTGCGCATCTTAAGCTTTTCTATTTATTGGCTCATCTAAGATATGTATTTTTTTTGCAACTATGCCCGGAAGGCCAGCATTTGGAAGTCGCCTCTTCACTGTTGAGACTGGTGTTTTCCAGAAACTATTTAATGAATCTGCTAATTTATGTCCTGTGAAGCAACTGTTTTTCAAATGAGATGCTCAAATGTCCTTGCCCTCTTGCTCAGTTGTGCACCACGACGTCCCACTCCTCTTCCTATTCTGGTTAGAGCCAGTTTGCACTGTTCTGTGAAGGGAGTAGTACACAGTGTTGTACTAGATCTTCAGTTTCTTGACAATTTCTTGTATGCCATTAATTTGTCAGAACAAGAATAGACTGACGAAATTCAGAAGAAAGATATTTGTTTCTGGCCATTCTGAGCCCCACAAATACTGATGCTCCAGATACTCAACTAGTCTAAAGAGTCCCAGTTTTATCAGTTATTTAATCAGCACAACAGTTTTAGCTGTGCTAACACTGTCCTCCTAAAATAATAAACTTGGATTAGCAAACACAACCTGCCATTGGAACACAGGAGTGATTGTAGCTGATAATGAGCATCTATGTGTCTATGTAGATATTCCAATAAAAATCAGCCATTTCGAGCTAAAATAGTCATTTACAACATTAACAATATCTCCACTGTATTTGTCATCCATTTAATGGACACAGTTACATTTTCTTTTTAAAACAAGGACATTTCTAAGTCATCCCAAACTTTTGAGTAGTGTAAATACATGCCCTTAACTCAAAACCAACAGATTTTGTTTCTTGAAAAGCCATCTGAAATGTATCTAAATGCCATATCTTTATTGAATATAAAGGTAACATGCATTTGTACAGCAAGTGCTACAGCCACCATATACTCACAGCAAATATGATTACTTTATTTAATTACTGTGTCAGAGGCAAAGTTTCCCTATGGATCCTGACATTTGCATTCTCTTAATTCTCTTTTGCCATAATCAGATTATGTATTTTCATGGGTGGCCAAAACAACCTCGATATAAATCTTCCTAACATGCAGTAATTAGATCCTTGGATTTTTATATGTTAAGTGTGCAGTGGTTGCCCTACTAGCTCACCGTGAACTACAACTTCAGTATTTTTTTACCAAAACTTCCAGACTGGCAGAGAATTATAGAAGTTGCATTTTTATAGTGCCTTTATAGGAAACCTCTGTTTATATGATATTTATATGATATTTTTTGACTTCTTCTTGGGTAATCTGTATAGGGTCAGATGTATCATGATAATATCATCAAGCATGCTGCAGGGTGCCATCTTCTTACACCAGAACAGCAAACTGTTTCAGTGGGTAATGATCCTTAATACCACAGGCATGCCTTGCAATCTCAACACCATGTACCATCATAGGAAGTCCACTGATGATGTCTGGAGAGATCATATATTTATAGAGAAACCATCACAATTCCAGTTTCTAACAAAAACATGTTCATGTCCTCAGTGTAATTTACATGGAATAACAATCTGAGTTTGATTATGGCATGTATAAGGCAATGTTTGTTAATGTGTTTATAGAATAGCCTCAAAATCTATGTGTGATACTAGTATACTGTGCACCATACTGGATACAAATATATCCTTTCTGTAAGTGAATTCCTGTCACAAAGAGGACAGATATAACTGGTAAATAATATTTAGTATTTGAAACCTTTTTTACCTACATTGATCAGCTGTGGTTATTACCATCACATCACTAAAACTCGTCTCTTTTGCCATTTTGTAGTACATTTTGCTTTTTCTGAACACAGGAAAGAGTATGGTCAATTTAGAGGAGAAGACTTTTCCAAAAATGATAATCAAGGCATTAAACTAATACCTTTATTGCTCATCAGCAGACTTTCTACTTCCAACTCCAATCTATTTTTGATTATTTCCAACAGCATTTTTTTCTTTTTTTTTTTGCTCTGTAATAAAGAAATATGCCAGCAAAGGAAAGCATGCATACATTTACAATAAACCTGCTACAAGATACATTTCATAAGACTCATTTGTCCTGCCCTAGCTATGCTGTTTAATTTGAATAAATGCGATGTGTTATAAACAGCTGAGGGACATAATAGATGAGATAATTCTTTTATTCTTTGTATTTCAGTGGAATAATGAATGGTCGGGAAATAAATAGTTAATTGTGCTGGCAGCTTTCATACACCTTGCTTTTGGTTCAATCATGCCAAAAAAACAAAACAATAATTGAGCCTGAACGCTGCATACGCCAGTTGCCCTTGAAACGGATCACTGTCATTCTTCATCTCGTGACCAAATTGCTAAGCACAAGGCAGATTGCAGTGTAAAAGGAAACATGCAAGTGAATTGCTGATACAAATTTGTTTTATTATTTAGAAAGAAATAAGGTGATTCACCTTGCTTATTGCATCCATTTCATCATATAAGTTCAGGTCGCCAAAGATGCTGTGACCTCTGTCCGAGAATATATCACTGTGTATACTTATACCTAGCTAAAATATTGTCAGACAAGAAGCACCATGCTTTCAGTAAAGTTTAGACAATTTTGGCATGTTAACCTTGCCCATCTTAATTTCAGATTTCAACTATTTTTAATTAAATTTAGTTGCAATGAACTATTTTTTTAAGATATAATGCCTACAGTAAAATTAGTCTGCCTAATGTTTTATTTAATTAGCAGTTGGTTAACCAAATGGCAGAGGCACCCGTGCTCAATCGTTTCATCTCTTCACCCGATGAACTTGCAGGAAAATTGTGCTTCAATTTTAAAATACGGTGGCTAGAGGCCATATCTCATAGAAGCACACATTTATTATTATACAAAGGAGGGTTCCTTGCCACATCATGACTATAGTTATGTGTAAGTTATGGTTACTGTCAGTAGACCTGAAATTATAAACTTTCAGTGTTGAATTATATGGATGGTCACTAGGATGTAATCTGCTCTTCCAATCTTATTCGAGAACTAAAATTGATACCCAGCCAGAGCAATGATCAATGGGTTGTTCTCACTTAAGACTAAAAATATATATATATTTTTTTTTTTATATATATATATTTTTTTTCCAAGACACTCAGACTTCAATAACACCATTATTTACATCATAGGACAGCAATATTTTAGTTGTATGTATGGCCATCATCCTCAGCTCTTTTCTAACTGGAAAGATGAGTCTATACATGTCATACTGACACATACTTTGCTGAATCTGCTGTTATAATAAGTGGTATTTGTACCATTTGTGCATTTTCTTGCTAGATAGGTTTATAGATGTGATTTTGATCTTTTTGGGGTTACATGTATGAGCTTTCACAGAAGCTACATTTAATTTTCACGAATATATCACGTCAATACAATGATATATTTTTGAACATACAGTATAATGTATATAATGACACAAATAATTCCAGGAAAGAACCTATAGCATAGTGGATATACATTTAAACATGTAAAAACATCTACATACATATGCAAGGTTATTGTTTACTAACAGTGACGTTGATTAGGAAGGTTATGTCCACATTTGATAAGCTGTGTAAAAGGTGCCAATTCTCTGTGATGATTGTAGTTATAAATGACAGCAGATAATGCTACCTGTATAGTTCATCCAGTCGATAATCATCTTCATTCCACTGATAAATATTAGTTTATCTGCTTTGGACTAAACAGACAATTTACGCAATACTATAGGGATCAAGGTCATTTTGTGAATTGTTAATACGTGTTTAGTCATCACATTACCTAATTTTATATCATACAAGATTATAATAATGCGGCCTGTAGAAAGAACACTTAACCCAGTATGATTGGTCTTTGCATTTTTCGTTATGTAGTGTTTTTCTTTTCTGCTTTAGGCACTGTAATTACATTTATTACTAGTGACTATGTAATATACTTCCTAAGCCCTAACCCGTATGTGTACCATACTTTACATTAAATACGCTAGACATTGTTTTCAGGCTCTACCAACTATATGTAAACATCATTGGATTGTATTAGTACAGGAAGTCAGCTGGTCTAATTGTGTGACATGGTAGAAATGGTGGCAATCTGCCAAGGGAACATTCTCCCATTCACGAAGATTATTGATGTATGTGCAACTGGCCCAACCATAGGCCATGCAAAGTGACCACAATCCATTCATACATCTGCTGTGATCCTATGCTCCATAGTGTAGAATGTTGTTCAGGTGTGGGGTTTACCTAAATTACTTTAAAACATAATGACAAATTATATTTCATATGAAAAGCCCAGAATTGTAGCATGATTGCTGGCATTTTAAAAATCATCATCTTGGCTTGTTCATTTCCTGTGCCCCTGACTAAGCTGCATTTGCTTTCAGAAAGGCAGCTGTGAATCTAGTCATGAGACCCATCCAACAGGAGTTCAGTTTGAGGTCCTTAATATGCCTGACGTCATAGTGTGCATTTTGGCACTCTCTTGTGAGCAACTAGCCAAAATGAGAGTCAGCATCCTTACTCACAGCGAACCATTCAAGTTGCCTACAATCATTTATAAATTGTGTTATTACAACCAAACTGGAATCCATATAATGTGTTTAAGTCGAATCACAGCACTGTGCTCCAAGGTACTTTTCGTGTTTAATTTCTAATGATGGATTCCCTTTAACATACAGTAGGTGACCCCCTTCAAGGACAATTGAACATTGGGAGTTTGTCTGGGGCAGTATATCTGTCAAAGCATACTACAGAGAAGCACATAAACCTCCCACGGTGATTCAGAATAGTTTGGTTGAAAGAATGAAGCAAAGAAGACATAATTCTGTACATCCAATTCTGTGATCCAATGTGAATTCTTTCACAGCTTTGTTTTAAGATTCCAAAAATGAATGTATCTTTGTTTCTTCCTGTGTTCTAATAATAGTGTATGCCATTTATCAGTGGCATGTTAATGCAGCCCATCTGCCTGCCAAGGCACTAATGCGACACATACATCAACTCAGTAGGTGAAACACACTGGATCTAAAAAGTCTTGTAGTAAACAATCAACCTTTTTTGTTGCATTAACAAAATTGATGAAACATTTAGCAGGAGTCCATGACTGCACTAAATGATTGTAGATATTTCATAGACAACCAAATAAATAAAAATAATATCAGTGTATGAAGGGGCTGTCCTCATATACTGTATTTAGTATTTTAATTTATAAAGGCCTTAAAATGGTGTTATCCAACTAGCTACTCTCCAGAGATTTTATGTCTTTAGTCTGCCTAAAAAGCCTATCATTTCTATTGTATTATGTACATCATTAGTTTTATAGGTTCTGGCACTCAGCCCATGCTGCTCAATGATATGTGGCCTTTTTAATGCAATTGTTGGACAACACTGCCCTAGGGTGTACAGTAAAATGTCAAACTGTTTTCCCATGAACCCCTAGCAGTCTTAACAATGCACTCCCATGGCCACAAGTGTTTTGTTTTAACTTAATACAGGACTGTACTTCAGTACGTCACCAACAGTAGTTTCACACCCTGTATTTATAGTTTTGTATATATAATAGCTGTTGGGATTGGCCCCAAATTAAACAAAATAAAAATACACATGGCATGATGGGTGGTACGTGTAACCTAACAGCTGTTGACAGTGAACAATAATTGGTGATGTGATGCCAACTTATAACTGGCATGACATCACAAGCATTTTTATACTACAAGAGCTGTTATGGCAGTATATACAATTATGTATGATAATGTATGTATATATGTATGCATGGCCATTCCCTAACTTTTTGGGGGGTTGATAAGTGGCGTATGTGATGTGTTCATTGATGTGGTAATTCGAGCATTTATGCCGTAATAGTTTATTTTATTCATAAAAAGAATAATCGCTTCACATTAATTTCCACCATTTGTCTGAAAACAACTTCACAAGTCTACATAACACCAGGCAGCTGATTAAAGAACAGGGCAGAAGATAAGGGTAGTTAGCAGACGGATAGAGCTAGTAAACAGTCATGAGCTCAGATAACAGTAATGACGGTCAGGAATCAATTTGGTTTCTTAACAGGTATGTAGATAAAGCAGGATTTACAGGATAATACCACAAAGCTCGAGAGTGACTGGAAGTGACTGGAACGAGGGTTGGCTTTAAATAGACCTGTCAGGTGTTCCTAATGAATATATTTGCGGAGTCCCATTAAAAATCTACACCATCATGATCTTAAAATAAGTTCTTTATTTGAGATTTCTGTGGATAAATGGAGGGGAGATTAAGACAAGGAGAGAAAAATTCAATGGCATTAGCTATGATTTACTATGATTGAAACACTTAAGGCATTGATATTTTTTTATGCATGTCAAATAAAGGTCTTATTTTAAGATCATAACGCTGGCTTGTATTTTTAAAAGGACTCCTGATGTCTCCGGTTTCTGCACCCGACCCTTTATTTCTTGTTTTAAGACTCAATTGGTATGTTTAATACTTAGTATTTAATATGGAGTAATAAGTGTTCATATTGCATCACTCCATTACTTAGCCAATATCAAGCTAATATATTATCACATGCTAATATTCTAACGCTATTGTTGGTAGTATTACTATTGTTTATATGAACAAGCAAGCGTATAGTGAATGATGCATCTAAGAACTTACCATCTCAAGAAATGTAGGGCACAGCAAAGACAGGAAGTTGGTGTGTA
Organism: Pelodytes ibericus; assembly: GCA_036172795.1. Taxonomy (NCBI): domain Eukaryota; kingdom Metazoa; phylum Chordata; class Amphibia; order Anura; family Pelodytidae; genus Pelodytes; species Pelodytes ibericus. The sequence continues at coordinate 122,354,954 of CM069858.1, read as the reverse complement.
GTCAGTACATGGCATATGACAAGAAAGTCACTGTTAGGTCACTTTCAATTTTCACAGAGATTTTGAAAAACCTAATCTTGGTAGAGAAGCTAAGGTTTAGACAGGAAACAGCTCCTAAAGAGAGAAGAATTGGAGGTGGCAGTGGGCAAAAGGTGTATTAGAAAATGAGAGTTAATAGGGAACAGTACATAAGCGACTGGATTCAAGAATTATTCCCAAGCACGGGGCTTGGGAACAGGGCTTGAAGTGTAGCAATTTAACTAGAAAGAGTTTAAAAAGAAGGTGAATAAAGCTGGGAGAAATAGTAGATTGTCTGTTTTCAATAGATTTAACTGTCACATTCACTATAAAAGAGCTAAAAGACAGTAAGTGACCTGAGCAATAAAATATAATGAGAAGATAACACATCTAAATTAGTTCAGAGGAGTTCTAGAGTGCAGGGAAACAAAGAATAGGATTTGTAATACAAGACAGAAATAAAATGGTAGTAAGATGAGCTAACCAAAGAAAATGGTGAGTGAGTGTACTTCAACAGGAACTCACCTTACAAGCAAGTTGTTGTGCAATCAAACTGTAGTGAATTCGCCAAATTGGCAAGTTCTAACAAGTTGTAATGTTGGGATGCATGAGCACTATGTACATACTGTCAAAAATAATTTTTATTTTCAAGTTATATCAGAGACTGTTATGTGTAGGTAATAAAAAAAAAAAAACAAGGATAAAACATTGACATTGATCGCAGACAAATAAAATGATTAGAATTGCTACTGTTGAGTAACCTTGATGTTACAAATTCCAAGCATATTATGTCCATATTATATTATTACCGTATATACTCGAGTATAAGCCGACCCGAATATAAGCCGAGGCACCTAATTTTACCACAAAGAACTGGGAAAAAATATTGACTCGAGTATAAGCCTAGGGTGGGAAATGAGGCAGCTACTGGTAAATATTGCCCCCAATCTGCCATTTAATATTCCAGGATATTGCCCCCAATATGTCATTTAATATGACAGGATATTGCCCCCAATATGCCATTTAATATTCCAGGATATTGCCCCCAATATGCCATTTAATATTCCATGATATTGCCCCCAATATGCCATTTAAAATGCCAGGATATTGCCCCCAATATGCCATTTAATATGCCAGGATTTTGCCCCCAAAATGCCATTTTAATATGCCAGGATATTGCCCCTAATATGCCATTTAATAATCCAGGATTTTGCCCCCAATATGCCATTTTAATATGCCAGGATATTGCCCCCAATATGCCATTTAATATTCCAGGATATTGCCCCTTAGTATGCTCGTTATGCCACCCTCCTCCCCCCCCCCCCTTCCCCAGACCCCAGTACTTACCTCTTTCCTGCTTGGTCTCCCGGTGCTCTGAAGGTCCATGGCTGGGAGGGAAGCGTTGTGAACTCCCCTCCAGCTGCGCGGATCACTAAAGTTTGTTTAAAAAAAACACACATTGTTGACCACGCGGCTGGAGGGGAGCGCACAACGCTTCCCTCACAGCCACGGACCTTCAGAGCACCGGGAGACGGAGCAGGAACAAGGTAAGTTTTAGATTTTTTTTTTTTTTCAGACACCGACTCGAGTATAAGCCGAGGGGGGCATTTTTCAGCACAAAAATTTTGCTGAAAAACTCAGCTTATACTCGAGTATATACAGTAATATCTAATGTAATATAATTTTCTACAATAATGTAGTATACTTAAATATTAGAGAACGTTGGTATGTGTTGGCATTTAGCAGAAATATACACAGCCAGTTTGCCCATTAAATATACCAAAGTTTTCCCATTAACATGTGATACAACCAGGTGGCCATTAAAATATGCCACATTAAGGTGCCTATTAAATTAAGAAAGGAAAAAAATTATATATTCTAGCGCTTGATCACCTGTGTGTCTCTCTGCTCCCACACACCAAAAATATACAAAAACTGTGATACGCTGAGTGTTGTGGTGGGGGTGCTATGTAACCACCACTTTAAATAATGCAAACATTAATTGCCTTGTAGATGAGTGATGCAATCTCTAATGCTACTAGTATTATACAAACATGAAAAAAATACATAAACCTACATAAAGTGTGATATTGTAATAAAAGAATATGAGTGCAATGTATTTACTGATTGCACTCCCAGACTCCCAGATGGGTAAAGGTGTACTCAGAGGATGCAAGCAAAACAGCAGCGGAACAAGTGTGAGTATAAAAGACATACACATTTATTGAAAAACAAGTAGTATCTTACATGTACTACCGATATCTTCAGCTCCTAAAAAGGGTCTGTTTCGGCCAACAGAATCAGCAGCATATACCAGGAAAAATAAGCATACAAAATGGAAAATCCAAAATCCAAACAGTCTCAGAAGTCAAGAATACTGCAAAAACAGGCTCACACAACGCGTTTCGCCTGCTATGGGCTTCCTCTTTGCGTGTGTCCAGAATTGTGCAAAAGATATGGGCTTTCTCCCAAAGAAGAGGGAGAAGAGTAGCCTTCCAGCAACGCATGTGATGAGCCTATTTAAATATGCCACAGGCAGGAATGAGCTATTATACACATTAGATAAAGAATGATAGAAAAGGTAAGTGTACCTGTTTTTATTAGAAACAGAAAACTCCTTTCAAATAGTTAATCAGAATCAAGGATTTAGAAAGGATGCTCTTATAAGGGGCTGAACTGCTTACTGGAGATGTTGCAGCTTTACCTGTTTTCATAGTTGCCAACATTTGAAAAAAAATTCCAGGCACACTTTGCAGCTCACCTTCCCAATGACCGCACCTACCGTCAAAGGCTCCGCCCACTCTATATAAGTAGCATAATTGAACTCCACCTACTTGTCACAGTGTAGATTATATCACCAAGTTCCCACCAGCATTACCATGCATCCTTGGTATACAACAGATACATTTTCAGCACAAGGTCTTCATCAGGCAGGTGCATTTTATCACTTTTAAATGAAATATAAATAAGAGCTTGTGTAGATGTGCATCAAGTTGTATGGTGTCTACACCATAAGAGTATGAACCTACCACTTCTGCCAAAGTGGCCATTCCATGCATCCACTACCTCATCAGTAAAGTAATACTTGCCTTAGTGCCTGGTCTTATCTTATATCTAGGATAGCCTTATACCTATCCCATGCCTGCTTAAACTCTTTCACGGTATTAACCTCTAGCACTTCTGCTGGAAGGCTATTCCATAAATCCACTATGCTCTCAGTAAAGTAATACTTTCATTAGTCCCTGTCCTTATCTTATATCTAGGATAGCCGTATGCTTATCCCATGCATGCTTAAACTCATTCACTGTATTAACCTTAACCTCTACTACTTCTGCTGGAAGGCTATTCCATGCATCCATTACCCTCTTAGAAAGTAATATTTTCATTAGTCCCTGGCCTTTTTTTTTTTTTTATATCTCAGATAGCCTTATGCTTATCCCATGCATGCTTAAACTCCTTCACTGTATTAACCTCTTCCACTTCTGCTGGAAGACTATTCCATGCGTCCACTACCCTCTCTGTAAAGTAATAAAGTGCCTATGATTAAGTGCCGGTAGGCACGAAACGCGTAAAGCGATTATTTTTCCCTTCACTGTTTTTTATTCCTGCATTACATATATACTTTTTTGTATCCTGTGTTGGTTCCTTGCGAATAAATGAATCACAAAATTTTTCACCGGACAGAAGTCTTCATTTCATTTTTTCCATGATTATTCTGCTGCCTTCACAGCCAGACGAAGCACCTACACACCGGAGTCTTTCACAAGAGGATTACCTACATCTATAGGTAGAGCCAGCTTATCCCTATGAGAACTCTTTTCTTTTGTGCACATTAAGTAGATGCCTAAGGATGGATTTTTGATAGACCACAAGCGTTTGGATTGTGTGATGCAGGAGCATCTGAGCAGGGCGAAAAGGAGGGGGACTATCAGTGAAAATACTAAGTTTCTGACCTCCACTGTACTATTCCATACATCCACTACCCTCTCAGTAAAGTAATACTTTTATTAGCCCCTGGCATCTTATATCTAGAATAGCCTTATGCTTATCCCATGCATGCTTAAGCATCTTTATGTATTAGCCTTTACCATTTCTTCAGGAAAACTATTCCATTCATCCACTAACCTCTCAGTAAAGTAATACTTTACTTACTAAATTAGTGCATGGCATTATCTTATATCTAGGATAACCTTATGCCTATCCCATTAAAGTTTAAACTCCTTCACTGTATTAACCTCTTCCACTTATGCTAAAAGACTATTCCTTGCACTCACCACCCTCTCAGCAAAGTAATATTACGTTTCTGACCACAAAAAAAAAAAAAAAATTGAATATTAAATATTTTCAGCCTTTTCAAAATCTTGAGGTGGACCCCAAATATGTTTCCAAATATGTATATAACTATTTGCATTTATACTTATATGTACTTTTTTATATTATATTCAACTATTTTCATATGTAATACATTTTACATTTCTTGTTTTTATTCCCTTCCTCTGCACTCACATTGCACCTAAAGGACTTAACACAGCACCATATAGTACCCACAGCACATGGCTTGTACTCATATTGCGCCCACACAATTTGGCATGCTACTGTGTCAATTTGCCCCCCAGAACATATCACATTGTCACTTTACCCCAGTAAAATTTGCCCCTGCAGAACACGCCACAGTGTCACTTTCCCCCATAGTGCATGTTATTTTGCCCCACAGAACATGCAACATCACTTTGGCTACAGTCAATGTTCCCATTAATATGCCACTATTTGCCTGGCCATTAAAATGCCACTATTAGCCTGGCCATTAAAATGCCACTATTAGCCTGCACATTTATATGCCACAGCCAGATTGCAAATTAAAATGCAACAGCCAGATTGCAAATGAATATGCCCAGCCTGATTGCCCAATAATATGCCACAGCCTGATTGCCCAGTTATACGCCACAACCTGATTACCCAGTAATATGCCACAGCCTGATTGCGCAGTAATATGCCACAACCTGATTGCCCAGTAATATGCCACACCCTGATTGCCCAGTAATATGCCACAACCTGACTGCCCAGAAATATGCCACAACCTGACTGCCCAGAAATATGCCACAACCTGATTGCCCAGTAATATGCCACAGTGTGATTGCCCAGTATTATGCCCATCCTTATTGCCCAGTAATATGCCACAACCTGATTGCCCAGTAATATGCCCAGCCTGACTGCCCAGTAATATGTGACCCCCACAATCGCGAAACAGACCATTCTCCCAGACAGAGGGTTTGATTTTTTTTCAAAACATTTTGCACACTGTAGTAAAATATTCAGGCACAGCACAAAGCACGTTTTCCATTGTGTAGTCAGATATGTATAAATACTTTCTCCTTTCAGTCTCCTTACACCATATACAATGAAAGTGTACATTTACACATTAAATAAAAAGTTAGGTTACATTCTTAATTTTGTGATACACTTTCACTGCATAGAACAAATAAAAATAGTTATTACATAGAGTAATGCATTTTATCTACATTTTTATTGCTTGTGTGTTTATAAAGCTCAGGATTGCTTACATACTATGCCACAAACGGAATGCTCGACTTCCACTAGTGTGGGATTCTTTAATATTCCAGCTGGTTATGACAGATATTGGCTAAAGGCAAACTCTCTCTCTCTCTCTCACACACACACACACACACACACACACACACACTGCTTAATGCTACAAGGTTAATTCAAGGGTCTTTACAGACAAGGTAAAAAAAAAAATCGAACCAATAATAGGAAGACGTGGAAGGGTAAACATAGAATATATATTTATACAAGAGCTCTTTTACTGGCAATAAAGCCACTAAAAAGAAAGGTGTAAATAAGACAGTATGTTATTTTTTTTTTGTGTGATCCTTGCACTCCATGGACTCAAGCATGTATTTTCCCTGGTGTTTGCGCAGACATAGATACACTATACAGAAAAGGGAGCACTCATAGGTTTTTTAAATAGATTCAGCAAAGATTTGTATTCCAAAACCAAATAGACTTTCAGTTGCTGCCTGGGGACTTTATCGCGATACATGTTCTCAAGCAGGCACTAAAACATTAATTTGATTTTGGAATAAAAGTATTTGCTATGCGTGCTCCCTTTGCCAATAGAGGACCATTGTTATAAGTGAGCTAATTGGAAAATGTCCCCAACCAGCTTATGCACCCCCTTGATCCAGCACCCTACGAAAATGGCATTTGCTTAATGTGGTGCCGACCTTGAATGGCAGAGTCCATCAGCAATAAGTGGAATGATATATTCACACATAATACAGAGCACCAATTGCTCTAAGTTGATAAACAACCTTTTGCAAAAGAAATGCTTAGCCATCCTATAGGCTATAATATAACCAGTCATAGTTCACAGATTCTGATAGGCCAGTTTCCCAGTCTCTGCTGTATATGTAGCATATTTCCTACTATAAAACTATTTACTCCTACTATATACTATATATATATATTTATATAAAATAAAAAAAATAAAAATAAATATATATAAATATATATATATATATATATATATATATATATATATATATATATATATATATATATATTGCACAATTTTTCTAACCTATTTTGTCTAGAACGCAGGTAATGTTTCCAAGTTGCTTAGGATAATTCTCACGTACGTTGCATTTTGTTCCAATAAAAATGAATGACAATTCTTTTTAACTTGAAACAGACAATCTGTTCTCATCAAACAAAGCCGATTGATTCAGAAATAAAAAGTGCAGGGAAGATAACTACAGAAATCACTGTTATTAATCGACAACATCAGTAAACAATTTCTGTTCAGAAAAAAAATGTTTTTTTCAAAAGGAGGATGGATTGCAGCTGATTTATAGCAGCAGTGCCATCTACAGAGCTTGGAGGCACCTGGAGAAATGTTCCATATGTTATATAGAACTACTGTGCTGACACAGTGCACATAACACAGAAGTAGTATGGGTGGCATCTCACGTGGGTGGAGGTAGCTTTTCTAAACCATTTGCAAACATGTCTCATCACTTATGCTTGTTTAATGGAAAACAAAATGTATGTTCTATTTTGTAAACCACTCAGTGATATAAGCTGCATGTACTATACATATAATATATGTCTTCACCCCTGTAGCGCTCACAGCTTATTAGCTGTCATGTAGCTTGTGCTGATGCTGTCACTGTGCTGCTTTCAGTGTGTGGCAATCTCTTACTCCCCACCCAGGACGAATGTGAAATCATTAAATGGAAGATCATTAGTATCATTAGTATTTACTGATTCCACCTAAAACCAAGAATCTCTAACTGCAGAGCAGTGAGTGACAGTTGGTGACCAGATAAGTCAATCAGAAGGATGCATGTTCCAGGCATTTTTTTTTCTACATTTAGGCAAAATAAAAAATATCTTTTGCTTCTATAAATTAATTAAGCTTCATAGTCAGGATGGCCCTCACTCAAGGAGAAACTGTAGTGTAGTTTCAGTAGAGATGTCGCCATGTCAAAGCGAGAGTCCATATACGGGACTGGTTGTATTGTAACGACATCCTTACTATCGAGTGCACTTAAAATGAATGTCCTTAATGCGGGGGTATGTCTGTATGTGACTATAACCAAATATTTCCTTAACCAGTGAGCAAGGAGTAGCAAAGTATCCATACATGGAGAGTACAAGAGTCCATGGCAAGGTCTGAACATCATAAAATTATCAGTGAGAAAGTCCTGTAAATGTCCAAGTTAACTGAATGACTAAGAAAGCTATAGGATGTGGATAAATACATTTAATAATATAGATGTGCAATGTTATCTCTTGTCTTACTCTTATAGCTGTTTGCATTAGATATATGTATAATTCTTTGTAGCAACCCATATGGAACATAGAGATATATTTGCCAAGCACCTCTGTTATATATGCTGCTAACAATTCATGGAAATAAATAAGTATGATGGTACATTTTCCCGTGGCTTGAGTTATCACATTGAAACACAGCTATTTCTCCATCAAATGTGTTTCCAGACTGCTTTGTTTTAATCATCTCTTCAAGCTGACAGTGCAGCAGATGCATTTGTCACGGAAATTAGTGGCATAGTCTCTTACGCCACAGTTGGAAAAGTCACACAGAATACAAATCATATATTCAGACATTTTACTTGGATAAGGAAACATATCGCAATAATGCTACGCTGTGTGGTTTCCATTTTTAGCACTGTGTGGTATGAGTTAACAGACAAGAACTTGTATAAGTGACTGCTTTTTGTCAAACACATTAGGGTCTACCCAATAAAGAGAGAATTTCAGGGGATTAAGACGGGAATTTCAAACTTAAGACCAAAGTAGCTGAGTTGGAAACATTCTCCCATTCAGCTGCACTAAAGTTTTTTTTTTTAACTCAGCTAATTTGGCTTAAAGTTTGAAATTCCCATCTCAGTTCTCGGCAATTCTCTTTTTATTGAGTAGATCCTATTGTTTATTTTTATTAGTATGTTTAGTGTTTATGTTAAAGTTTTTTTCCATGGGTGTGTTATCAGAGAAATGGAGCACTTTACAGCTTTTTCTCAGTAAAGGAATTTATTAAGTCCAATCTGATTGGCCACAGATGTCCAAGGTCATGACTTGTCTGTAGCGAAATGCTCCTCCAATACAGCACCCACCCGCGATCACCGGGTGATCGTGGTGCACAGGGAGGCACAGAAGGTGTTACATGATCGAGGCATCATTGCAACACTTTACACACATACGAAGTGATCAGCTTTCACTGCCTATGTGTGTTAATGTGCATACAATCACATTCGCGGTGATCATATGCACGCGGGGGGGGGGGTGGCAAGGGAGGGCTGAAAGCACTCTCAGAGGCTGCTTCAGATCCGAAGCAGCCTCTGAGAGTAGCTGCAGGCATGTAGTGTTGCGCTAAGGAGCGCAACACTACAATTAAACGGAGGACGTATAAATAAGTCCTCATGGTCCTTTAGGACCATGCTTTTCAGGACGGATATATACGTCCATATGCGTTAAGGGGTTAAATGTGACTTTGGAGATCAACTGTCATTTTGAGACTAAGTCAACTCTGGCACCCAACTTTGCATTTTTACATACTTTAAATATTACTTTTTACTGCCAGACTCTGACCAAATGGAGATGGTAGAACATGATATTATTGATTAAATGAAACATATTTGGCATACAGAAATTTTAATGAATACATGTATTGCTAGTCATTTTAGACTGATTACAACATATACCAGCCTCCTACATCTATAACCTATATTTCAATGAAGATTATAACAAAAATTTGTACAAATGTTTAAAAATGCATTGGTATACATATGATTTTCTTGTTTATATTTCACTTGTCTATCTGCTGTTGTGGACTACATGTCCTATAATATTCTTACATCTGTAATAGAGGCAAAGCATCAAGGGAATCGTAGTCCACAACATTTGGAGTGTTCAAGGTTGTCTCCCCCTGGTGTAGAGGTCATTTGGTAAAACATATCCAAGTAATTGCTGACATTTGAACTACAGTAATGTTAAGTTTAATAAAATGCTCATTGGAAGTAAATTTCAGCCAAGTTTTTTTCTGCAAAGTTTGTACAAATTGTTAAGTGCCAATATTTGTTTTATCATTTTTGTTTAATCTGTTGCAGATCAAAATGAGTTTACTGTTGTATGGTTTTAGAAATGTTTACAGGAATTCTTCCAAGTATGTTCTGAAATGATTTGCTAATACACCAGTAAAAGTGTCTACTCAACCCAGGGATATGCAAGGCATGCTTGAAATGGTGATAACAGCATGATTGGGAAAATATCATTTAGAAACACTTTAAACCTGAAATACTCTGAAGGCTTCTCTGCCATTAAATCATTTAAATATAAATATGTCCTTCCAGAGTCCTCAATAAGGCATATTACAGAGCCATGTAATTTGACCAGTTTAGCTTCTTACATTTGGCATTCAGCAAGTGTCATGGTGTCCTTTATCACAGATGCAGGAACATTCACAGAACATCTGCTTAATGTATTTTTCTAGATTTATCATGAAGTGTCAGTGATGTTTTGGGCTTATGTGTACTATTGGGAATTAGGAGAAGTTTTATTTTATAAAGCCCTGCATAGGAGATTGTTTTGTCTAGTATTTATGAGAAATTGTTTATATACCTTTAGCAATGGTTTATGCATAATTTTGCATTGAATATTTTCTTGAATATTTTTTTTTTTACCATGTTAATGTTGAAAAAGGAATTCAGAAGGTAATATAATGGGTCGATTTACAAAAATTTAACTTTTGAGGTAATCTTTCATTTTGAGACTAAGTCAGCACCTGAGTTTGACTTGGGAAAAAAACCCAGGTTCAAATCTTCCCCCTTTGAAAGTCATTGGAGGTAAAATAATTGAAGCTATTTTTGACGTCAAACTTGGGTGCTGAATTAGACCTGGTCTCAAAAATAGCTTTGACCATTTCACCTTACTTCACCTTCAGGTAATCTATCTCGTGCAATGGTGTATTTTGGTTTTGTGCTGCCTTGGGCCTGACTAAACTCATGCACCCTCTATTGTCACTTATATTGCTTACCAGGAACCAAAGACCTTCCTATTGTACAATATAGAGACACTCCTGCCCTATCGTATATGGTTTGACACCTATGACTAAGTGTGGAAACACGCGAAACGCATCAAGTGGTCCTCTCCTATGATTCTTTAGTCCATGGACGTATTCACTTTATTTGTCTATGCATTTATTATATTAAAGCACCGTTGTTCATCATCCTTGAGAGTGGAGTGCACACCTTTCTTTTGATTATCGTATATGGTATGCCCTATTGTATATGGTAAGCAAAATAAATGATTTTAAGCCCCATATAAGCAACAGTTGTAAGTAACCCACCTATATTGGTGTACTTTGGCGTAGTGGTGGGCTAAGCCTAATATGGCTATTTAATGTGACTAAATATCCCATTTTTTTTATCTTAGGCATTTTTAAGTAGACTATGAAAACTATAGCTTTATGAAATATGAGTGCTCTGATTTGTGTATTGTTTGTAAACAGGTCTCAGAAAACACCTTATAATTAATGCTTGTTTAGGTGAGTGCTTTATTTTCTCAATTTTGTATATTTATACACAACTTTCAAATTTTGTTTCAAATAAGAACAGATATTAAACAATGATGTTTCCTGTTTGAGAATGTACTTTAATTTCCATTTCAATAGGAATTTAAAATATGAATTTTTATTAAATATATATTTTTGAGATCATTTGGGATGCAAACCCAACTTGGTTCTAGAATTTTTGGTTTCACATTTGTCAGTCTCAACAGAGAACATTAACACTGAAATAATGGGACAGTTAAATTCCTGATCCAAATAAAGGCCATGGAGGTTAACAGATTAGACTTTAATCGCATGCAGGGAGTTCAGGAGAAGCTTGTAACGATAGTAAGATGGAGCATAAAGTCAAACACACTTCCCACTGAAAAATGAAGATAACATACACATTTTACATAGTATACTGATTAAATACTTTCTGTTGATCTCTTTTCTGAATGCAAGATTCGTTATTTAACTAACAGCATATAATTAATTCTACTATCACAGCATGTCTTTTTAAGGAATGTAGTATTATATTATTATGTAAAAGAGTACATGCAGCTTTCATGTTAAAATATTCTAAAAATATATAAAACAGTAGATGTTTTAGATGATCTAAATACACTGATGAGCGCAAATTACCTTAGGTTACCATCAGCTAGGCAATCTGCTTTTTTTTTACCTATATTTGTGGTTTTAATAAAGATTAAATAATATTTTTTACTGAACTTCTTTTTTCTTCATGGAAGTCTGTTCTCTGTTTTGTTGGATTTAAATAGCTTGGACTCTGTATCAAGTTTTTCCATCAAAGGGATGAGTACAATTTAAATATCCTATGTTTCCTTACCACAACTTCCTCTAGGTTCATTTACAGTAAATAACCAATTAAGTAAAAAATGGATCACTATGCGTTGGCTCAAAATTTCAGTTTTCACTGAAAAAAAAACAAAATGATGTCAGAACATATATAAGTTGCAATGTTTACTCACTGGTAGCCATTTCAGGTGGGAATTTATCTCTTATTTGGCTTCATTCAGATACATTTATTGTGATACTTTGACATTATTTTAAGTGTTTGCATAATGCTGTCTGCCAACGATGAGCTACTATAATATAGTAAAATACTGGGCAAATAAACCCAAGGGCAAATTCTACAATATTTAAAATTGTCCTAAACTCAGCATCTGAGGAAAGGGATTTAGGAGTAATAATTTCAGAGGACTTAAAGGTAGGTAGGCAATGCAATAGAGCAGCAGGAAATGCTAGCAGAATGCTTGGTTGCATAGGGAAAGGTATTAGCAGTAGGAAAAGGGAAGTGCTCATGCCATTGTATAGAGCACTGGTGAGACCTCACTTGGAGTATTGGACGTGGTACTGGAGACCATATCTACGGTAGGATGTTGGACAAAGTTTAGGGAGGGGCTACTAAACAGGTTCATGTATTGCAGGATAAAACTTACCAGGAAAGGTTAAAGCATCTTAACATAAATAGCTTGGAGTAAAGTAAGGATGGGGAGATATGACAGAAACATGTAAATACATAAAGAGCATAATCACCGTAAATGCGGAGAGTATATTTAAAAAAAAGGAAAACTACCACAACTGGTGGACACAGTCATCAATTAAAGGGTCAAAGATTTAAAAATAAGATCAGGAAGTATTTTACTATGAGCATAGCGGATGCATGGAATAGCTTTCCAGCAGTGGTAGAGGTTAGTACAGTGGAGTTTAAGCATTCATGAGAGCGGCATAAGGCTTTTCTAGATATAAGATAAGCAGGGGAGGGCTGGCAGCCTTAGGCCTGGGGGGCAAATCCAGTCAAGTGGCCCATTGCACCATCGAATCGCCTCCCCATCCACGGCCATCTTTTCCTTGTTTTATAACGAATATTGCCAGGATTTTCCCCCACAATATGCCAGGATTTGCCATTTAATATGCTAGAATTTTCCCTTACAAAATGCCAGGATTATGCCCCTCAGTATGCCAGGATTATGCCCCTCAATATGCCAGGATTTAGACACCCAATATGCCAGGATTTTCTCCTCAATATGCCAAGATGATGCCCCCTCAATATGCCAGGATTTTCCCCTAAATATGCCAGGATTATGCCCCTCAAAATGCCAGGATTATGCCCCTCAATATGCCAGGATTATGCCCCTCAATATGCCAGGATTATGCCCCTCAATATGCCAGGATTTAGACACCCAATATGCCAGGATTTTCCCCTCAATATGCCAAGATGATGCCCCCTCAATATGCCAGGATTTTCCCCTCAATATGCCAGGATTATGCCCCTCAACATGACAGGATTTAGACACCCAATATCCCAAAATTTGGGCACCCCCCCCCCCTACCCACGTTGCACACCTCCGACATGACCCATAACCCACGTTGCACACCAGGACATGCCCCATCACCACATTTACATGCCTCCATCACCCCATTACATACACATTTCCAATATTATTTGCCATTAATATTCCCCAGCCAATTTGTCCCATAATATGCCAGTGTTATTCTGCAATTTAATATAACTCGGTAAATTTGCCCAATAATATTCCAAGGTTATCTGCAATTTAATATGCCCCTGCTAATTTGCCCAATATGCCAGTGTTAATTGCCATTTAATATTCCCCAGCCATTTTGCCCAATAATATGGCAGTCTTATTCTGCCATTTAATATTCCCCAGACGATTTGTCCAATAATATGCCAGTGTTATTCTGCCATTTAATATTCCCCAGCCATTTTGCCCAATAATATGCCAGTCTTATTCTGCCATTTAATATTCCCCAGACGATTTGTCCAATAATATGCCAGTGTTATTCTGCCATTTAATATTCCCCAGCCAATTTGCCCAATAATATGCCAGTCTTATTTGCCATGTAATATTCCCCAGCCAATTTGCCCAATAATATGCCAGTCTTATTTGCCATGTAATATGCCCCAGCCAATTTGCCCAATAATATGCCAGTCTTATTTGCCATGTAATATTCCCCAGCCAATTTGCCCAATAATATGCCAGTGTTTTTTGCCCAAACCCCCCCCCCCCCCCCCCTTACCTTTTTCCCTGGTGGCTAGTGGCAGGACTTCCCTGGTGGCTAGTGGCAGGAGGACTTACCTGGTGGCAGGCAGCATGGTCCCTCCATGCTGCCTGTTCGGCCTCCCGGCGGTTGTATCGACAGGTCACGTGATCGGCGCGCGTCTGACGTCAGAGCGCCGATCACGTGACTGTCGGCACACTGCACGGGGAGCCGAACAGGCAGCACGGAGGTTTCTCTGTGCTGCCTGTTCGGCTCCCCGTGCAGCTTTGCAGGCAGAGCGGAGGTGAGAGGGGATCTTCTGATCCCTTCTCACCTCAGTCTCTGCCTGCAAGCGCGTTTTTTTTTTTTTTTGTTTTTTTTAAAACACTGGCCCAGCGGCCGTGTTTTACATAGTTTAGGGCGGCCTGGGGGGCAATTGCCACCCTGCCCCCCGGCCCAGCCCGCCCCTGAAGATAAGGCTAGGACTAATGAAAGTATTCAGGAAATTGGGTAGACTTGATGGATTGAATGGTTCTTATTTGCCAACACGTATCTGATTTTCTTCCTACAGTGTAACAGTTTAGAGAATTTGTCCGCAAAAAAAATGTCAAGTTTTATATTATCTTTCTAGGCAAAAGAACATCTGCCCCATACCCTCTATGTCAATAAAATTGTTATGTAATATCATAAGTATTGCATATTCACAATATTCCTTTGTGTTAGTACTTTAAATTATATAGACACATTCTAATTAAGAAATAATCAATTATCGATTATCAAAATAATCAATTGCCGATATTTTTATATAAATGTAGCACAAGCCACAAACACAGATTGCTTATTGAACTTAGATAATCAGTAAAGAAATGTAGAAACTTTGTGACGAGATCCTGAGACCCATTGTTGTGCCATTCATCCACGACCATCACCTCATGTTGCAGAAACTGCACATTTCAGAGTAACCTTTTATTGTGGCCAGCCTAAGGCACACCTTTGCAATAATCATGCTGTCTAATCAGCATCTTGATATGCCTCACCTGGGAGGTGGATGGATTATCTCAGCAAAGGAGAAGTGCTCACTAACACAGATTTAGACAGATTTGTGAACAATATTTGAGAGAAATAGGCCTTTTGTGTACATAGAAAAAATCTTAGATCTTTGAGTTCAGCTCATGAAAAATGGGGGCAAAAACAAAAGTGTTGCATTGATAATTTTGTTCAGTGTAGAAAACATTTCTAACTATGGTCTGTGTACTTTACACAGACCATAGAAATGGGTGCAAATTAATTTAGAGAATGCTATAATAATCAGTTCAGTTCAGCTACATGGGTATGAGAACTAAAATGATTGAATAATGATTTAATTCTGCAAGACGCTAGATTTAATATCTAGGGTCTTGCAGAATTAAATCATTATTCAATCATTTTAGCTTTGGATAGCCAGTAAATTGTGTCAATATAGATTAGACCCCAAAACAACCCCCTTTATGGATATCCTAACAGATTGCTGAATTGCAACACTCTAGTACTAGAGGAATCCAGAGATCAATATTCAACTGCCTGCAAAGCGGTGCTAGTTTCAATGTCAGGAGTCTGATGGATCACAAGTACAATTAACTTCTTGTATGTAGATAACATCAATAAATGCTTTAGACAAAATTAAAGATTAGTGCACTGGCACTTGAGATTAAGTCTAATTGGTGTGACAACAGTAAAATTTAGTAAAGTCTAGTGGTACATTGTCTGGATAAAACAGGTGCTTAAGATAAATAGCACCTGATTTTTTTCATGTATCTGGCCAATTTCCCTCTGTATTGACTGCAGTTCCTCTTCTTGGTTCTTACTAATACAGGCTGAGTATCCCTTATCCAGAAATCTGTTAAGTATAATGATCCATTATCCGAAAAATGTTGGGGATTTTGCCACACGTTGCAAATTCCACACACACCTGTCAGAATGCAAGCACATAACATCCCGGTATTAAAAAAGGAAGGGGGGGCACACACAAAGAGCTTGTGGTAATTACTGCAGGTTTTTTTTTAACAGGGTTTTTTGTTAACAGTTGCAATGATTTTACTGCACCCATTAATATACTCTCTCCTGCACTACAGAGGGAGGCATTAACTAAAAGATGAGTTAAGGTGAGATGAGGTGAGTTGAGGAGAGAGGAACATGTCATCTCACCATTTTCACATGTATAGCCAAATCAAGCCAAATTGATGAGATAAAATGTTCATATAATAAATGGGAATTTATTAACTATTAACCTCCAACTTCAGAAATCTTGAAAAAAATGCAATTTTGTGTGGGTCTGTCAAAGACAGGTCATATTAATGCATGAACAAAATGATTATACCGTATGGCTAATTGTAGTCATTATTCCAAAGCCTCCATTGTCACTAGTAGTTAGGTTTCTCCTCCTACACGTGGTAGTAGTGAAGCTCACTGTGCAGTCACGTGCTGCTGTTTACAGGTTTCCACTGTGCAGATACATAACATCCAAAATTTGAGCAAAAATACAAGCGCACAGAGTGGCTGCGCAAATAGTGAAAAAAAAAAAACAGCGCTATTCCAGAAGTAAATTACACATCAACTTTATTATAGAAAAGCCAGAGACTCACATGTTCCACCTAAACAGGTTTCATCACAGCATCTATGATTTCTTTTGTCAAACAAATAGAGTGCCCCATAATGTGGCAAACTGTGACTCATGAGATTAATGCAATCAGACCTATAAATCCAGTATATTATATGGTATGTTTGGGGTTGGTAATGCATAGGTCAGTTTTTAATATTCTAGGTTTGACCTTAAAATGTTTTCTGACCATATATATGACAATGTTTTGCTGACATTTTGACATAATTAGGTTTGTTGTTTAATTAAATCTAGTGTAACTGTTGTCTGTGTAAACTTTCACTGCATGATCCTTAATTTATCTTCAGTTGTACCACCTGGCAGCTTATTGCAAATTGTTAATAAACCATAGAGAACAGTATTACATGGGCATACATAGAACAGGATATTAACTAACCTAACATTAAGATTATGGTATTTCTAAACACGTACATAGATATTTGATTGTGATCATATTACAGTTTAAGAATGATCAATTTTTGTAGCATATATGTACTCTAAATTCTGAGTGGTTGTATTGACCAAGGTACAATACGGCATTCCAGATAGTAAACTACTATATCAGAGTCCAAAGGATAGCATTTGACTTGCATAATATAGGGAAATACGCCTTTAAAGGGACACGGCCACCAAAAAATGAAAAGGTTTAATTTTTTTACATTTGTATTGTTGATTTTAGATATGTCTTTTGTTTGTTTTTTAATATCAGTTTATTTAATAAAATAGGTTATTAAACAAGTGTCACTGGGTGCCACAATTTTGTATAATTTAGTGTTTTTGGGTGCCACCCCCCAGAGACTTTACTGCAGTAAAATCTCACTTAGGGGTTTGGGACTCACAATGCAGTCTATAAGTTGGAATGCTGATCACAGACTTGCATTGAGTGGGAGGGTAATGTCACCAGGGGGCAGAGGAGAGCTCCAACTTTAAATAAGTTAGGAGCCATGTTGGTGATGGTGCAGGGCAGAGGCCAGGTTTGTAATACCCAAGCTGCTCTCTTCCCCTTTCCTCTGCCCTGCCTTCACCCTGCATCTGCCCCCCTCCTCCGTCCTGCATTACCCCAGACAGAGAGTGTCTCTCCTATCACTTCCCTCCTGTCTGTGTGCCTCACTGGCGCTCTGACTGACCACTAAGGAGCCTGTGGGCGGCTCCCTTGCGGTGAATACTGTGCTCAGCCCTCCCTCTGTGCGCTCTTCCATGAGTCCGGTGTTCTGATCCAACAGACGTTGTCAGAACACTGGCACTTTAAGAGGGCGGCTGCACGTCCATTTACCCTCTACACCCCCCTTTACCCCCCACCCTTTTCCCTTTCCACTAACATCAGCCTTGCCTCATGGCAATGTCCCCCTCATACGTTGACCGAACCCCCCTGTGTGTGCATGTAAGTTAGTGGGTGCTGACTGAGTGTGCATGTAAGTGAGTGGGTGCTGGCCTTCCCCCACCATCAATCCCCTTGTCTCTCCTTCCCCAGCATCGGTCCCCCCAACCTTCCTCCACAGCAATAAATGTAATGCGCAGTGTGTCACAGACTCCACAGCAAGAAAACTCATAGCTCACATTAATGTGCAGTGTATGAGTGTATCACAGAGCTCCACAGAAATAAACCTCACAGTAATGTGCAGTGTGTGGGTGTATCACAGAGCTCCACCGCAATAAAACTCACTGTAGTGTGCAGTGTATGAGTATATCAAAGAGCTCCACAGAAAAAAAAACCTCACAGTGATGTGTAGTGTGTGAGTGTATCATAGAGCTCCACAGCAATAAAGCTCACTGTAATGTGCATTGTATGAGTATATCACAGAGCTCCACAAAAAAAAAAAACCTCACAGCAATCTGTAGGGTGTGAGTGTATCACAGAGCTCCACAGCAATAAAGCTCACAGTAACATAATAACAATCATCTGTTCCTCATGGGGATGGGAATCTTCATCGCGACTGCTTCCGCGCAGCCGCTTCACCACCGTCTCGACAGCACAAGACAGATCGTCGCTGGAGATTTCATCGCGGGACATTTCATCGCTAAAGGTAAGTATTTTACCGATTTTAGTTTGTTTAGAATTAGGGTTTAGGGGGTTAGAATTAGGGTTAGTATTAGGGTTTAGGGGGTTAGAATTAGGTTTAGTGTTTAGTGTTAGGGGTTAATTTTACTATTAGGGGTCGGGGGTTAGTATTAGGGTTAGTATTAGGGTTTAGGGGGTTAGAATTAGGTTTAGTGTTTAGTGTTAGGGGCTAATTTTACTATTAGGGGTTGGGGGTTAGTATTAGGGTTATTATTAGGGTTTAGGGGGTTAATTTTAGTATTAGGGGTCGGGGGTTAGTATTATGGTTTAGGGGGTTAATTTTAGTATTAGGGTTACTTTTAGTGTTAGTATTGGGGTTTAGTGTTTAGTGTTACTATTGGGGGGGGAATCATTTATTAGGGGGGTTATTTTCTTTTTACATTTGTAAGAGCTGACAGTTCAGCGCTGAACTGTCAGCTCTTACATAGCTGCATCTGCGGTGAAACGGCCGCGTTATACTTCATTGCTGACAGTTCAGCGTTCTAACTGCCGCGCTGAACTGTCAGCGATGAAGATGCGGCGAAGAAGTGTCCTAGACCCTCTTAAAATAAGAGTAAAATAAAAATTTTACCTAAAATAAAATAAAATAAGGTAAAGTCAACCCAGATGAACCACACATTGCATGTTACACTGTGTTTCATGTGTGAAAAACGAATGATTCATTTTTTGACGAATGATTCAATAACTTGTAAAACCACCCTTAGCAGCAATAACCTGATGCATTTGTTTTCTATATGACTTTATCAGTCTCTCACATTGTTATAGAGGAATTTTGTCCTACTCTTCCTTATAACATTGCTTTAGTTAATTGAGGTTTGCTGGCATTTATTTATACACAGCTCTATTATGGCCCTACCACAGCATTTTTTAATTGGGTTGAGCTCTGGACTTTGACTGGGCCATTGCAACACTTTTTTTTTTAGCGATTCTGTTGTAAATTTGCTGGTGTGCTTGGGACTATTGTCCTATTGCATGGACCACTTTCAGCCAAGTCTGACATATGTCACCACATTTTGAATACTTTGGTATACAGGAAGTTCATGGTTGACTCAATGACTGCAAGGTTCCCAGGTCCTGTGGATGCAAAACAAGCCAAAATTATCATCCCTCTACCTCCAGGCTTGACAGTTTATATGAGGTGTTTGTGCTGTGTTTGGTTTTAACCAAAAGTGGTGCTTGCATTATGGCAAAACACTTTGGTCTTGTCTGTTCAAAGGACATTGTTCCAGAAGTCTTGTGGTTTGTTCACTTTGCAACTTTGCAACCTAAGACGTGCTGCCATGTTCTTTTTAGAGAGAAGAGGATTTCTCATGGCAACCCTTCCAAAAATGCTTGTTCAAACTTTTTCTAATTGTATTGTCATGAACTTAATTGGCGACTGTCTTGAATGTTTTCCAATGTTTAATAATCATTCTCACAGTGGAACAATGGACATTACATTATTTTAAATAGCCTTAGAAGTCTTCCCTTTTTGATCGGCAGCAACAATTGCTTCTCTAAGATCATTGCTGATTTCTTTCCTCTTTGGCAGCACACACCTGAATGCTTCAGACCAGCAGACTGCTAAAACCTTGGCTTGTGGTCACAATTGCTGATGATCAATTAATCAAGGGCCTGTCTTCTACTTAACTTCTTAATTACTATGGAAGATGTAAGGGAATACTTATTTTGTCACACATGGCTTCTTCATTTTGGCTTTATTGTTGTTACATAAATCATGACACAGTGTAATATGTCATTTTTTGTTCATCTAAGGTTGTATTTACCTAACTTTAAGACCTTCTAAGGAACAAATGATTGTTATTATGTCCTGATATGTATGAGTGTATTTTCTTTTTCCCATGACTATGTATGTATATATATATATATATATATATATATATATATATATATATATATATATATATATATATTTATAGTTCTAGCTACACTTTTAGAAAATGCACAGATTATAAAGTAGATTTGTGTCTCTGTTTAGCTGGTGCTTTGTAAAAGGTTGATTGCATATACACTGTTCAGCCATTACATTATGACCACCTTCCTAATATTGTGTGGGTCCCTTTTTGATGCCAAAAACAGCTTTGACTCGTCAAGGCATGGAATCAACTAGACCTCTGAAAGTGTGCTATGGTATCTGGCACCAAGATCTTAGCAGCAGATCATTTAAGTCCTATAAGTTGCGATGTGGATTAAATTTGTTTTTCCAGCACATCCCACAGATGCGCAATTGGATTTAGATCAGGGGAATTTGGAGGCCAAGTCAACACATCAAAATCGTTGTTGTGTTCCTCAAACCATTCCTGAACCATTTTTGTTTTGTGGCAGGGGGCATTATCCGCCTTAAAGAGGCCAATGTAGTCAGAGAATACCGTTTTCCATGAAATGGTGTACATGGTCTAAACAATGCTTGGTAGGTGGTACGTATCAAATCAACATCCACATGAATGGCAGGACTCAAGATTTCCCAGCAGAACATTGTCCAAAGCATCACACTCCCTCCGCCGTCAGTGGTCATAATGTTATCGCTGATCGCTGTATGTGCACACAGCAAAAATAAATGATATCATAAAAACAGATGGATCAGGATTATTTCTATATATCCTCAAGTTACAATTTAATTTTGAGGTTTCAGCCAAACTTAAAGATAATCCATCATACAAGTGTTGTAGAATCATACTTAAGTGTAATGCATCACAGCACAAGAAAGAGACTTGTAATGAATTAACATAAAGGTCATTAAAATGTACTGTTCTAAAATTACCCACTTGATATCTAATGGATCCTGTGTGTTTTATTCACTCCTGGCCCTTCAGATAATTAAACAAACCATTAAGATAACAGGTTTGTACTAATTCAATTATTAGAGGCACTCTTATTGGTACTGTTACTTTTGTGATATTGGCAAGAAATTAATAAAGAAATGTTCGCTTTGGTATAATCTGTCTATATAGTAGGCTGGTGATGATGATTAAATTAAGAACAAAAGAAAAACAGTTATTGTGACCTTAATTAAAAAATCACACATATCAAGCTGGATATAAGCATGTTTACATTTGACAACATTCTTGACATTGTCCACTGTCCCCAAATGTCAGGTTTGTTGAGTGCATGTGGTCATTAATTCATACAGATTATCAAATGGAGAGGAAGAAATTATATATATTTAAAAACCTGCATGATTTTCCTTACTCATTCTTTCTGTTTTCCATCAGATTTTTATGAAATCAGGATATTTTGCTTTGTTTCATCGTCAAAACGAGCTTAGCAATGCTCCAAGACAATTCAAAGAGCGAAAATTAATTTAAAAAACTTGTCTTGTTTTAATAAATAATGTTGCAAATTATATCACAAGTGTCACTCTGACATTTAATCAGATTAAATATTCCTCACATGGAGATACTTTGTTATCAACTATTGAACTCTGTGGTCTTTCACAAGGGACACCTGCTTTAAACATTGTATTGTCTACCAAATCTACTGATGGATCAATAAATAAGTCACACCCATGGTGGAGATGGGAAGTAAGTTTATAGGGTCCACTCCATAAAGGTGAGAATTGCAGGGGATTGAGATGGGGATTCCAAACTTAAGGCCAAAGTAGTCGAGTTAAAAACGTTCTCCTATTTAGCAGCATTGGACAATTTTTCCAAATCATGGAACATTGGCCTAAAGTTTAAAAAATGACCTTCTCAATTCCCTGCAATTCTCTTAATTGAGCAAACTCTTTAATATTCATTTTGTTGTGGTCCGAAACTTCCATAACAGTATTGTTACAAACCTAGAGATCCTCCCCTCCGGCCTCCTGCCACGGACAATGGAACATAGCCTCTAGTTACTGTTCCTGAGATGTGTTCTCCTAGCAGCCACAGATCAGTTGCACACTGCAGAGCACTTGATCTTGCTTCCTGGGAGTAAGTGGCCATTATATCCAAGTTTTAAAGTGTTGCAGTATATTCTGTGTGTGTGCCATTTTTCTAGTTGCTGACTCAGTTTTGTATACTACCTTTACTACTGTGTTTTACCTGGCTTGTATGACAATATAGCTCTCCTATATATCCATTACTGATCTTTTACCAGTCTTCTTTTTATTTATTCTTTCATTTTTAGTTATTTATTTAACATATAAATCATACTTAATTAGTTTCCTACCCATATCCATTTTGTGTTGCATCTTTGCTGCTTCGGACTGCCCCACTCAAGTTCTTAAAAATAGCTTTTTGACTTTTCTTTTAATCCAATTAAGTAGAGTAGAATGTGCATTCAAGCGATAAATGATGACAAAGGCATTGTAACACTCCATAAATGACTTTTTCTATCGTTCTTATGCTTTTTAATTTCTTTTTTAAAATATCCAGTACATAAAATTTAATACAGTCATCTTAAGTTGGCATGATTTGCATAATTATTTCTCCTTCTGATTTTGCATCTATATCTAGTAAATATACTCTCTGTGCAGGTATACCTTTTTTCCGATATTATTTGTGAATATTTTTGTATTTTTGTGTTAATGTCTAAATGCAAAAAAAAGTGTATTATTTATGTAAATACATCCATACAGTGTAGATATAGTATACTGCGTGTATAGTATAATATACATAAATGGGGAAAAGAGAGAAGCATTAAGGATTAAAAATCAAACTGTATCATTTCTGCATTAATGTATCTTCTCATTTTGTATTAATATATTCGTTTTGAGTCGAGACGTACATTGAGGGTATCTGCAGGTGCCCGAGCTACAATGACATTACAGCTAGATAGAAATACAAGAGCGTCTTTGTGATGCTCGTGTTCCCAGTCCAGATACAGTCACAACAAAGAGGTTTTTTGTTCAGTGACTTAAGTGCAGCAGGAAAGGTCAGGGTAAAGCAGTCAATGGAGTTGGTACTCTTGTTATTGCATGCATAATTTTTATTGAATGTGTTTGGTATTGAATATTTCAATGGGAAAAACATGTAGGCTAAAATATACCGTAATTGAATTTTTGCTAATGGAATTTTATTAGTACTTTAAATTTTTATTTTAAAAATGTGGAATTTATGAGTTTTCTTTTCTTGAATCATTGAATGGTACAAAAAAATTGCAACTCTTGTTAAAAATAGTAATATAATAAAAAAAAAAGAGTCTTAGTTTTTAAACATGGTTTTATTGGCAATTTAAAGGTATACTAAAGATATACTGGTAAGTGGCAAAATATAAAGGGAAAAGGAAAGGGTATGTATATATGACATTTAAATGTCAAGATATAACATTCAAATATTAAAATGTTTGCTTCACCTACTGTTATGTTTGAAACAGGAAAGCAAACAAACTTTAAAGAGTTTGAAAATGTTTAATTGTACTTTTTCCAGAAATAGTTTTGAGATTTTTTTTGGCATTTAGAGTAAAACTATGACTATGGAGGCAAGAGCGCTGCTGATTTTAAAAAAAGTAAAATTTAAAAAATACCAGTTTGATGTGTTGTAGCAGGTTTGCGTTACCGAACCAGACACCAATTATCTATTCTCTTCCAAAGATTGTATACTCCAACAAGAAAACAGTGACATGTATACACAAATGTTCTTTTATTCTTGTTGACCTTGGACACAATATGAGTTAATAATGCAGTTGCAGAAATAGATGTTTCCATACAAAACATTGTGATGTAGCCCTAGCTGGGACTGGCTGGAGGAGTCCTGGATCCTCCTCGCAAGCAGCCTGTGAATGTCAGTGCGATGCACACTGACATCTGCCGATGCTGCCAAGAACTTCTGCAGGGGTTTCTGCAATGGAACGTGACCTCCCGGCTTTCATCATAGAAGCCCCGGCAGAAGAGTCGGGCAACATCGGAGGAGGCAAGCATTGGCAAGTCTGGGGACAAATGGCAGCAGAATGGCAATGGCAGGCTAAGGGCAGGGTCGCATGTGTGGGGAGCCAGAATGGCATTTGAGGGGCAGATTGGTATGTGTGGGGGCTGAAAGGCAGCATATTTGCAAGTGGTGGGCAGATTGGCATGTGTGGGGAGTAAGGCAGATTGGCAGCAGGATAGGATGCAGATTGGCAGCAGAATGAGGGGCAGATATGCATGTGTGGAGCAAATTATCAAATGTGGGGGGCGCATTGGCAGCAGGTTTGCAAGTGTGGGGGCTGATTGGCAGTAGGGTGGCACATCTGAGAGGCAGATTAGCAATCTGGGTGCAGATTGGCAGCATGTTGGTAAGTCTGGGGGCAGATAGTCAGCAGATTGGCAAATCTGCTGATGATCTGGAGATTGTAGATTGGCAAGTGTGTGGATGCACTGGCAAGTCTGGGGGTGTATTGCCAAATAAAAGAAAATAAAAACAAGAAATTGAAAAACTTTTATGTGTATTAATATTTACTAGTAAAACCTTTTTCCTATATGGTTGTCTTATATTCACTCGTTTTCCCCCCTAAATTAATATCCAAAATAGGGGAGGGTGCGTCGTCTCACAATCAGAGTCATCTTGTATTAAAGAAAATACGGTCTATAATTTACTTATCAATTCCTTAAAGTAATTATGTTTCAAACATGCCATTGCCTTATTCTAATCTTGCTGATGGATGCCATTTCTAAAAAAGGATGTAGACAAGTTGCATACTTAAAGAATATATGCACACGACTTTACGCAAAAATGATTGACATAGTCAGGTGGGACCCTTGACCCTGTACAATCTGTAAGAGAAAGTGAACCACAAATATAACATATATGGTCTGTACTGCTTAATTGTATCCTACAAAAAAAGGTTATGAAAACATAATTTGACTGTATGCTCCCAGTTATTTAGCAATCAGGGTCTTGTGTTTAATGCCTGTCACGTCATCAATGTAAACAATTTCATAAAATTGATAAAACGATTGTTTTTTGATTATTATCTGGGGGTTTTTTTATGTGTAAATATCAAATCTATTTGAGTACTGGACATCATTACATGCATAAATCCATTTTATTTACTCTCCATTACATTATTCAGTAACCTTAGTCCCCATGTAACCTTTGTTCACATTAATTCCAAATAACAAAATTCAATCATATCCATTTTACATTCACTTTTACACTTCTCTCACACTCATTCTTTACTGGTTTCCAAACCAAAAAAACAGAACATACTGCAAGAAATCGCTTTACTATTAAACCATTTAGATGTGGAAGTCTCTTAATTTCTGCGTTTGAAGTGATGTTATTAAATAATCTAAGGTAAAAAGCCAGATGAAATTTGAAACATACTAATTCACGTATAGTTGATTGCCATTATTAAATTCTAAAACATTGATCTTTATAAAAAGTTAGGTCATCGTCTTATGTCTATGAAGTGTTAAATATTAATATTTCATTTTCTTTACTATTTAGAACATTCCTGTGATATATGTTAATTTATTTCCTTTTCTTTTAAAACATTTTTTTCCTGTCATTTTAAAAGTGTAGTTGAAACTGATCACGTTAAAACATATTACTAAATGTATTTTTACTTGAATTATTGTGAGTGTAAACTTACCTATGTAGTTAGAAGACATCCAGTGCCCCCCTTTTTTTCTGGCAAATATTTTAAGCTATATTTACATATGAACAAAGGGACACAGAGGCAGGAGGGAAGAAAGGGGACTAAAGGAAGGCAGGTAGAGGGCCTGTAATATCTTTTAAGTTAACACTCAAATTTAATTAGGTAATACTATTAAAAAAAAATGGATCTCATATGAGCCTATAATGAGACAAAACAAAACATAATTAAAGTGCCACTTAAAAACTAGAACACAAACTCGGAAAATGGAGTATAGATAATAAGAGCGGTAAACCAGGCTAATCATACCACAGGTAACCCCAATTAACTTTGATTGTGTAAGTAGAGATAGAAAATGCACATAGGAGCTAGCACCAATTAAATTCAAAGGTGCATGTACTCCCTAGAGTGGAAAGCAGTTGATACAGATGAGGATACAAATGAACTTAAATGGTGTAGAATATTGTAAAATAAACTGTGCCCTTTGGTACTGGCCCAGTTATATATGCAAATACAGGG
Organism: Pelodytes ibericus; assembly: GCA_036172795.1. Classification (NCBI taxonomy): domain Eukaryota; kingdom Metazoa; phylum Chordata; class Amphibia; order Anura; family Pelodytidae; genus Pelodytes; species Pelodytes ibericus. The sequence continues at coordinate 122,328,119 of CM069858.1, read as the reverse complement.
ACTTACCTATTAGTGATAGATATAGCAAAACTCTGAAAACAGACAAACGAGGTTAGTAAAAATGCTTATATATTTATACACCAAAAGGTGTGGATATAAAAAGTCTGCTCCAAAGTTAAAAATATGTATAAATAACGGAAAATAAACAGCAGCCACTCTGAAAAAATGTTCTAGTGCTATTTTATCGGTTTAGCATAGTGACTAAATAAAAAAGTACATCTAAATGGAATTCAATGCGACTACTCAGTTGATACTGCTTAGATAAGCATAGGGCAGGAGACTAACGCTATCCCTGGGTACCACAAATCAGTCAGAGCACACATAAACCTAACTTTAAAAGGCGTTTGAAGCTATCCTGATGCTTAAAAGGACAGAAGTGATAGGAGAGAAAACTAGCACTAAAAAATGTTGAAGATCAGTGGACTGCCGAAATGCCAGACACTCACTTTGCACTGCTGCCTTGCTTCCTGACAAGCAGCATTGTGAAAAGCTCGTAGGGTGTTTCAGCAGGCCACTATGGGTGTCACCATGATGTCTCAAATACCCAATAGAGACATCTGTTCCCATTTCTTTTCTATACAAAGCATTTTTCAGGTCCTTTACTTTAAAGTTGTATTTTTCACTCCCAAGAAATTGGATGTAAGTCAAATTAATTTGATTTTGTCTCTGTACAAACATATGTCTTCATATAGTCAAACTGGATCTGATATGTTAGAAAGAAATATGTATCCTTTGCATGTATCACTTTCTATCAATGTTTCACTGCTATAGATGTTAAGTAATGGAGGCTTTAGACCATGAACATAAAGCCAATGCCTCTTATGTGTAGTGAAATATGCTAGCATATCTTATTGCACTTCACCCTCATTATCTATTGACATTTTTAGACAATATGTTCTTTCTTAAATAACAACCGTTTTATATATGAATATCTATTTCTAGTGTTATACCTCTAGTATACTATTTGTATATTTTACATTTCTTGGGCAGGACTGTTCTTTCTTATTTGCTCTGTTTATCAACCTCTGATGAAGCTTGTGCGTTAGTTTTACATGCCAAAAATGTCTGAAATTCAGTGACAATACATCTTTTTCAGCATCAGTTATTGTGGGTTTTTAATGTTTTTATTGTTATTTTTATTATATTTAATTCAAATTGTGTATAAGTTCTTCATGCCCCATTTTCTTTCTTCTATGTATACTATCCATATATTATAGATATTCATACTTAACTTGGCTCCACCACCCATCTATGTTTATTGAATTAATATTCCTCTGCCTTTCCCATTATCTTTTTGATTGGACTGTTCTTTTCTGTTCTTTTAGCACAATTATTTTCTCTTTGTACATTACAAAAATTATATTAAAGATGCAGCTTCACCCTTATTAGAGCACAGTGTACTCCTTCGTCCACTAGTGACAAAAGGATCATATGTTGCAGTGAATAAGGATTAGTATCAAGATTTTGAGAAGATACACGTCACAGGGAAATGAAGCCACTTACTACTATGTATTATGATCATAGACGATATATTGAAAAGAATACAATATTTGCAAACCAGCACATTGTCAATTAAAAACTATAATAACTATAACTCAGTGGGCCCCATTGAATGACACAAAACATCACACATTTGTCTATTACAGTCTGTGGGATTCAATGAAATGAGATAAATTAACTCAGGTCACTGAATAGACTCTAATATACAAATCAGTACTGCCATACCCATTGTTATTTTTACAACAGACAAGTTATATAGATAATAAAAATAAAATCCAAACTAATAAAACATTTCTAGGGAAAATAGCAGGAGCTTACAGGGTTTGTGGGTGGAAAGAACCAAATCCTATCCTTACTCTTGGGAAGCCAGTAATATAGCGAGTAAATCTAGAAGAGCATTGCATGAAGACAAATAATTGGATGAGATGAGTGGAATATGTCTTATGTCTGACAGAATTACTCAATTACCTTTAACATGTGCATGTATTCTTCATATGGACCAGGTACAGAATTAGCTAAGTGCACATAACCATTCTAATTCTCTACTGATAATAAACCCTTTACTTTCATTTGGACTGGTAGAACTCCATTCCCTTTCCATCTAATCTGGTTTAATCTTTTCATATGAATGGAACATTGACCTGTAAAATGACCTTCAGTACAATAGTAAGATAACATAGGTTTATACCTATTAACCCCATAGTATTTGTGTTGCGGTGGTACAAATTCATTTGTAGTGAAAACTTAAGCTAAAAGACCAACTCTTTGTCTCTGGTTTTGTGTTTGGAATATTTCTCAAAATCTATCACGCCGATTCCATCAATTACAGTCAACATATAACAATCCCATACATCTTTTGCAAATCACCCAGCTATAGCAATTGCCCCCTTTTAATTAGTTTTCCACTTTTAATCTTAACCAAACTATATTTGAGTTTATAATTTAACAGTGTAACACAAATACCACAGAGGATGGATCTACAGAGATGCAACATTTGCACTCCTTCACTTCTCAAATCTGGTTTGCATAGCTGGAGGTGCCCTTTTCCAGTGAAGACCTATGACCATAAGACCCCTCTGGGGCCTTTTCTTTTTCTGTATCCCCGGATTGATCCATTGCATTAATTCCAACTCCGTCTTGGCTCAATATCCGTATTCCGGTGTCTGTCTTTTGTAAATCTTCTTCTGTCTTCTGATCTTCTGCCATGCACTTTTCCAGCAGGAGGTTTTGGCAGCTTTCCAGCAGATCTTTACAGAGGGAATAGACAGGTTTACACTCACCTCCCAGAGGCAATGCGACTGATCCCAGAATGTATAACGTATTTAAACAAACGGACCCACACACCGTATCCATGGTTTAAATACCTTGTTCTGGCTGGCAAGATCAAACCACCGGGTGCTCCCAACATTTCCACATAAAGTATTCAGAAAAAACAAATATGTGGATAGATCTCATTGCCAATATCAATGCTCAGACAACAAGGATTCTTCTTCAAAATAGATTTATTCCATCTACAGGGAGTGCAGAATTATTAGGCAAATGAGTATTTTGACCACATCATCCTCTTTATGCATGTTGTCTTACTCCAAGCTGTATAGGCTCGAAAGCCTACTACCAATTAAGCATATTGGGTGCTGTGCATCTCTGTAATGAGAAGGGGTGTGGTCTAATGACATCAACACCCTATATCAGGTGTGCATAATTATTAGGCAACTTCCTTTCCTTTGGCAAAATGGGTCAAAAGAAGGACTTGACAGGCTCAGAAAAGTCAAAAATAGTGAGATATCTTGCAGAGGGATGCAGCACTCTTAAAATTGCAAAGCTTCTGAAGCGTGATCATCGAACAATCAAGCGTTTCATTCAAAATAGTCAACAGGGTCGCAAGAAGCGTGTGGAAAAACCAAGGCGCAAAATAACTGCCCGTGAACTGAGAAAAGTCAAGCGTGCAGCTGCCACGATGCCACTTGCCACCAGTTTGGCCATATTTCAGAGCTGCAACATCACTGGAGTGCCGAAAAGAACACGGTGTGCAATACTCAGAGACATGGCCAAGGTAAGAAAGGCTGAAAGACGACCACCACTGAACAAGACACACAAGCTGAAACGTCAAGACTGGGCCAAGAAATATCTCAAGACTGATTTTTCTAAGGTTTTATGGACTGATGAAATGAGAGTGAGTCTTGATGGGCCAGATGGATTGGCCCGTGGCTGGATTGGTAAAGGGCAGAGAGCTCCAGTCCGACTCAGACGCCAGCAAGGTGGATGTGGAGTACTGGTTTGGGCTGGTATCATCAAAGATGAGCTTGTGGGGCCTTTTCGGGTTGAGGATGGAGTCAAGCTCAACTCCCAGTCCTACTGCCAGTTCCTGGAAGACACCTTCTTCAAGCAGTGGTACAGGAAGAAGTCTGCATCCTTCAAGAAAAACATGATTTTCATGCAGGACAATGCTCCATCACACACGTCCAAGTACTCCACAGCGTGGCTGGCAAGAAAGGGTATAAAAGAAGAAAATCTAATGACATGGCCTCCTTGTTCACCTGATCTGAACCCCATTGAGAACCTGTGGTCCATCATCAAATGTGAGATTTAAAAGGAGGGAAAACAGTACACCTCTATGAACAGTGTCTGGGAGGCTGTGGTTGCTGCTGCACGCAATGTTGATGGTGAACAGATCAAAACACTGACAGAATCCATGGATGGCAGGCTTTTGAGTGTCCTTGCAAAGAAAGGTGGCTATATTGGTCACTGATTTGTTTTTGTTTTGTTTTTGAATGTCAGAAATGTATATTTGTGAATGTTGAGATGTTATATTGGTTTCACTGGAAAAAATAAATAATTGAAATGGGTATATATTTGTTTTTTGTTAAGTTGCCTAATAATTATGCACAGTAATAGTCACCTGCACACACAGATATCCCCCTAAAATAGCTAAAACTAAAAACAAACTAAAAACTACTTCCAAAAATATTCAGCTTTGATATTAATGAGTTTTTTGGGTTCATTGAGAACATGGTTGTTGTTCAATAATAAAATTAATCCTCAAAAATACAACTTGCCTAATAATTCTGCACTCCCTGTAGTGAACAACGGCTGGCACACAATACGGATACACCTCACCTGGTGACAATTCTGTCACTTACTCATTGATGAGTCAGGAACCAACATCTAGCCAAAACTAAGGAGAGCCATAGTTACTACGAGAAAACCTCAAGGGAGAACACAGCCTTACCTAAGATAAATCATTTATCATCCTGGTATTGAATTCAACAGTAACAGCAGAAAAATGAAATTAACTCCAAAGTAACTTTTGAAAGGTCATTAATTTTATGGAAAATGTAAAATAAGCATCACCCTTGTTATCTGTCATTGTTTACAGATCTATTATGTTTTTAAAAAGTCGGCCACATCCTAGTTTGAAAGGCCCTGGAGGGAATTATAAGTGAACAACAGCATTTTATCATGTTAGATTATTTGCTGGAAATACATTTTCATTATAAACTAGAGTGTAGAACCTAGATGTGCACTGCAAACAAAAATAATGGAAACTAAAAATTTGACTTCAAAACATACAGCATTAAAATATCTTAATCCACTATTTTGGTTCTACAAGGCCAAATATTTGTTATATGGACATCCTAGGAAATGTATGGCAGCTAGTTCCCACAATACTGTCATCTTGTGAAGGGTTTTCCTGGGGTATTAATGGCAATCACCCCCAGTATTGACTCTTGGCAATAGAATAATCTGAATTACAATAGAACAGTACTATACAGGTGTAGATCTGAAAACACAGACATTTTGGAAATATACTACTTTTAGAAAAGAATATGGGCCTGAAATGGAAACTAATATAAAATATGTTGCAAAATGTTCTTAAAATGGATACTTTTCAGAGTCCTATATTTTATTTTTGGGGTTGATCAGAAATGGCCAAATGACAGGAGCATGATTGTATGTTATTAGTGATCACACTACTATAATACATTCAGATATGGTAGCATTTTGTAGCAGATTTTTTTTAAATGCTTTTTTATGTACTAATACCTGAAACACTGGGCTTGTTAAATATGTATTTAATGTAATGAAACCATACAAGAGGGATATCTGCTATATTCTGTGATCTGTGTCTACACTTGAAGAAAAAGATTTAAAAATAGAGATATGCCCCTTCCTTATGCAAAAATGAGTTTAAATAACATTAATCTACAAAAATGAAAAAACATCCAAATCACTACATACATACATCATCACATAAACTTAGCATTTACAAACCAAATATGTAGTGCAGGATTATTTTCAACCAAACCCTATATTCTCAGTAAGTCATAAAAATACCAATTTAACAGCAGGCCGAGGAGAATTGGTAAACCGCCACTATATAAATGTGACACACTCACTGTACTATGTGACATGAGCAAGAGTAACCCTGAGCTGGTGCAGAGTTTGCCAATCACGGCCTAGTGTAAATCTGTGCTTTCTAAATAAACCGCTGTCTTAAATGAGATAACGCATTAATCCTCACCATGAAGCTTTACAAATTGATGTTATTTCCAAACCATTGCTGCATTTATTCAAAAACGACAGACAATGAACATAAACTCAGAGAATATAAGCTGCAGGGAATGTGACTAATGTGGGATATGAAATGGTATTTGTGCCAGGAATAAATACAAGTCACAAAAACTGTTAAAATATTGGGAAAAAGAGCAAATATTCTATACTGAGAGTAGTCCCTGTTTACCATATGCACATACACAACTCATGATTTACATATATGAAAAAATAGATGTATAATGCTGAAACAACAAATGGTAATGGTCAGAGATTGCAGTAAGTCCATTGCTTTGGTTACTAATGTGTTTTATAAATAAAGCAGTTATCAAAGTTACATCTATAGATATATCAAATTGGATTTCAAGCTGTTCCTAAATGTGGCCTGCATTGGAAAAAAATGTAAGCATGAATAGTAGTATGAACTGCCATCCTCACTTCAGATTGAACTCACTGGGATAATAATCCTGACATGAGATAGTACTTATTGGAATCGTTGTGAGCATGATCCACTTAAATAGGGACTAAACCATCAAATCAGTTTTAACCAAACATAAGGTTCCATCTGCTTAGGGTTGTCACCTCAGCCATTTTGTACCGCCACATATAACATTTGCATGCTGCTTTGCACAGAAGGAGATCAATCTAATCAAGTAGTGGATCCCACAGAACCACGTCTGCCTGATTAAAACTGCCTGTGCACTGTTCGAAAGTTATATGCAAAGGCCTAGGAGCTGTTTTGAACCATCTCTCTCAGTCATTGGTGTGTGAGCGTAACTATTTTGCAGCACAAATCCAATAACCAGGGATGAGAGATCACCATCTCTTTCCAGGTGGAGGTGTGTTTAGCTTGTTAGACACTGCACACCAATCAGTAATTATTTGTGGCAGACCAAAAGTCTTACTGAGACTTCTAAATAAATACACATCATGTTTTGAACAACCATTCAAAAGGATTTTTAATCAGAAATCAATGGGCTTCTGTCTAATGAAAAGTAGGTTGGGCGTTTTTTAGTCCATCTTTAACAATGACTCCATTTTTGTCTTTGTTTCATTATAATGCACTGACATGAATAGTTCAATTTGAGGGCTGAAATTCCAAAATGTGTATATCATGAGCAATTACACAACGACCTGCTATGACTCAACGACTCAACTTGTACATTTTATAAATATTCACATGGCCATATTGCCGAATGCTTTCATTGATTTATAACCTCCATTATAACACCCAGAAACGTGGCCTTGCTTCATTTCTATAGCATTTTAAGATTTATTTTGTGTGTGTCCTCCATGTTTTATTTTTACACTTACGAACTTAAGAGAGCAAAATTGTCCTGGTTAAAATATACTGTATACAAAAGAAAAGTGTATTCTTTAGATGGAGGCAGAAGGTTGCAATAATCAAGGTGGGAAGTAATGAAGTTGCATATGAAAGAGTAGAACTACACTGTTTGCTGGAAGTGCTTAATGATATGCAACTCCATCTGTTGATGCACATTGTTTCCATTAATTGCTAGCTAATAGGATTTAATTACATTGCCATGGTAGACAGATCCACACAACTTTAAACATGCTGCCAGCCAGCATATGGCTGGACTTGTAGGGGAAGAAGGGTTTAAAGGAGCATATAATACAGACATTTAATTGCAGTCTCAATGAATAGAGATTACTCTGCACAAAATAGCATATAGTATAAAAAGAGTGCACTATTCTACAAATAGCTATACTGAGTATACTTAAAATGTATTCAATAACAAAATAAATGTATACTAATTCAGTTTTCCAATAATGCATTGAATAATAGTAATTGAGTAATTACCAGGTTATTAATTATTTGACATTGGCACAGTAATCCATAAAAATTTTTTTATTAAAATCCTGGAGTATGGAGAATAAAACATTAAATAAAACAAGTGGCTTCTTTCAATTAATATGACACGTAGGTACCAAAATGGATTTAGAACATTACAAATGAAGGTTAACACAATGACCTGGAAATATTATGCCCAAAAAATATTTCTGACAGACACAGACTGTCCCAATATATTTGACATAACAAGTATAGCACATAACAGAAAATACTATTAATTTTATCAAATTTCTTAGTTTGTAGGTACCGTATTTGCTTGAATATAAGACGGCCCTGATTATAAGACAACCCCCCAAACTTTGGATATTCCTTTAGGAAAAAATCTAAAAGCCTGAATATAAGAATACCCTATAGGAAAAATAGTTTAACCTGTATATATTCACATGTAAATTGCATTTTTAATATTTAATAAAAATTATGATATTAAACAAATGCATTTCTTGTTTTTATTTCCTTTTATGTGCCAATGCTGCCTCTCTCTCCCCCCTGCGTTGTCTGTCTCTCTCTCTCCCCAAGTGTTATCTCTCTCCCCCTCCCACGTTGTCTTTGCCCCAAACTTTTCTCTCTCCCCCCTTCCTCCCCTTGTCTTTCTCTCCCCATGTTTCTCTCCCCCTCCATCCCCTTGTCTTTCTCTCTCCCCCCTTGTCTTTCTCTTCCCCACCCCCTTCCCCTTGTCTTTCTCTTCCCCCTCCGTCCCCTTTCTCTTCCCCCCTCCCTCCCCTTGTCTTTCTCTTCCCCCCTCCCCTTGTCTTTCTCTCTCCCCCTGCCCTTGTCTTTCTCTCTCCCCCGTCTTTCTCTCCCCCTTTCTCCCCCCCTCGTCTTTCTCTTCCCCCCTCCCTCCCCTTGTCTCTCTCTGGGCCCCCCTTACCTTGTTTCTTGCTCCCTGGTGGCTAGTGGGGGCAGCTGGGGGATGTCTGCATGATAGTGAAGACATCCTCCATGCTGCCCGACACTTCCTTCAATTATGACGGACACCCGGTCCGTCATAATAGCCGGTAGTGTCGGGCAGCATGGAGGATGTCCAAATATCCCTGGTGGCCAGTGGAGGCAACCGGAGGATGTCTGCACGATACGCGGAAGGACCCGGCTTCATCATAGAAGTCCCGGCGGTCGTGCCGGGCGGCAGGGGAGGATGTCTGCGTGCATTGGTCAGACATCCCCGGCTGCTTTAGAGGTGGATCCAGGTCCCCTGCAGCTCTGCATGGGACCTGGATCCCTGTCTTATAGTCTGACCTCGCATTTGCTCTGAAAAAAACCTTGTCTTATATTTGAGCAAATACGGTATATTATATTGCTAGAATACGTAAAAGTTCATAATAAATTAACAAAGGCAAAATGATAATTTTTTCTGTAAAACATATACTCTAATACTTAAGTCATAAAAAAAGGCATGAGAAAATCTAGAAAATGTAAAATGTTAATGGTAACATAACCAAAACTCTTTTATCACTCCTGCAAATTGTCGTATAAATTGGGCAGGACATTTTCAAAGAACCCATGTGAATGCAAACAAAATATGTCCTTTGCAGATTGAGCAAAGACCAGATGTCTGATTTTCATACAAGTTTTTTTTCCCGATGCTGTCAGAACAGACGTATTGAGATAAAGAATTTTGGCAGATGGTATAACAAATCAAATTAAGCGGAATTATCTCCTGAACATATATTTCTTTTATCTGACTGAGGACAGTCATTTGGCATATTTAAGGTTATTATACCTCTGCTTAAGTATATATCCCAATAGAGTGTAACTGATTATTATTATTTTTGTAATACCAATGAGAATGATGTGTTCCCATTATGTGTTCATAAAAATCCACGTGTATTTTGCTGTTTATTTTTCTTTATCTTGTCGTTTGTTGTTTTGCATTTGGTATTTTATGGGGAACGATGCTACTGTGCCAATTTATGGGGCTAGCCCAGCCAAGTATTATGTCACCATATCTAACAGAACCAATTGGGGGATGGATAAAAGCTATAGCACCTAATAGTGGTGATAGCACTGTGATAGTACATGATAGTTGTGCTGTTTTTGCGTGCTCCAATATATAACACAAACTCAGTACAAATGTCAGGAATTTTGGATATGTGCAGTAGTCCTGCACTTCCAGGTTGTGTTTAGCGCAGTGAACCCATATTCAGAAGCTTATCAGTAAAATGTATCCAAGTGCAACCACCAAAAATTGCGTCAGGATTTTAAAAAATAGCAATTGCCATTGTACATCAACAATCCCACCGTTTTTTTTAAAGTTCATAACCTTATTTACATAATTTATATACATAAATCTTATTTTGTAAAACATTTCTAGATCAGTAGGCTTGCATGTGATGCTGTAGATTCTGGTTACAGTGTTTCTATGTCGGCACAACGTACTGACTTCACATCAGGCAGTGTTATTTTTAAATATGAGCTCTAAAAGTGGTGCTTATTAATAACACATTTCCACTGCTTTCCATTAGGATTGTTCAACATAGAAATGTCTCCTAGATATTGACCTTATAATAAAATGGCTATGTGCTATATTCCCCAATTCTGATCTATAGAAGCTAAGATGATATATGATACAGGTACATTTAAACAGAGTCATAAATTCATAGCATCAGACATTTTGGACTTTCCATGTTACTACCGGTTTTTCTCTGGCAAAGTTTGTATAGTTCATCTGCCATATTGTATGATACAAAAATCGTTGTCCATCCCTTCCTTCCGAGGTATATCTGCACATAAAATGGACAGTCAAGTTTTTTTGCATCATATAAGCATCCATAAGCACCATCTTTCCTTAATTAATGCTCTGTTTTGTGTAATTAATGTAATTAGTGCACTGTATATATTTTGTATGTATTTGTTGTTCAACTTATGTCCTGCCTGAGGAACACCAATGTTCTTAGGGTGAAACACATTGCAGATGTGTAGATGAAAGGATATCTACTGTGATGCATACTACAACTGATGTTTGCCTATTTGATACACCAAGAGCTTCTTACTGTTTTGTAAGAACTCTATTTATTAAATTATCCTTGTTATACTTCTTCACTGATCTATTTCTACTTTAAGGCACTCTCTGTGGAAGTTGCCTGAAAGCTGGAAAATCATCCTATAATGCCTCCCTGTGCATTACATGCATTATAATCTATACTTGTAAATGCACTAGTTACATGTTTTTCATCCATACTTTTACACAACCATTGTATACAATTGGAGTGTTTTTTCTCTGTTTCATATACCATTCTAAGAGACTCCCATTACACCCAAGAGTCCTGTGGAGTCCATCTGTTATTGTAAAGATATTCCATTCTAGCTGACCCATATGCATTTACAACATCTATTTTTGTGAGTACATTTACTACATAATTTCAGCTCCATTGACTGTAACATATCACACTATTTGTTATCTGGATTAAATGATTTTTATCCCTAACAAGATAATATAGAAATAGTAAAATAAACTTTAATAGAAGGTGAAATTCCAGTATATTTAAAAGTATATCTGTATGTTCTACTTTCTACTCTACTTGATTAACAATTAGAAATGAGTCTATGTAATGTAACTGTTGCATCCCAGATAATTACTTGTAAGTAACAATTGCTCTCTTAAATTAAACCCATTACCCGTGGCCACTAGTGTTCTTCATTCTAAGTAATACAAACCTCTAGTGAATCCAATAAAAATGCAGAAATGGCATTCAACCTTAGTTGCTTTGTGAAATTGCTTAATATGCACTGATTCGCTCTTATCAAACTATTCAATGAAGTGTAAACGTTGTGCTTAAATGAACAGATTTTTATAGTGCAAAGTTTGTCTTCATCCTTTTTTTCCAAAATTCATTTTTCTGCGCTATTTCTCCAATAAGCATCTAATCCTCGGAAACACTGTATTGGCTGTTACTGCTACCACAAATGATGAAATTGTTCATTAAAATTGTAAAACCGTAAAAGAAGTGGCCTAGGAGAGTCTTGATAAAATGAACCTATTAATTGCTGCATTACACCAATTCATTAGTACTGAAAATACTGTTAATGTATACTATACTAACAGTATTTTCTACTAAGAGTATTAAATGTCAACAATTGTGTTTTTTAAATTTACTATTTTTTATTAGTCATTTTGCCTGATTTGTGTACTGTATTTCCCAGTTACCATTATGCTCAGCCAGCTATAGCATCCATTCTTGCTTTCCTCTCTGCTGACCCAGTGCACAATACCATTACACCAGCACCTCCCTGAATGGCACTATGTACGTGGAACTGTATTCATTGCTGCTTGCAGTGTTTCTCATATTGTCAAGTGATAGTTGACTTATGATGCGAGAGTCTATACCTAAATAGTGTGGTGCAGCCTTTCCTGTTTTACGTAGCATGTGTTTACCATCAGATGTCTCCCTTTGAAGACTAGAAGGAATTTTGAGTTCCTCTGAGCCACATAGGATCAGTTTATCCAGCCAGAGAGAAACATCTTATTGACATTTGGGGTCTTTCTGTTTGTATGACTGAGCTATCCCTCCACATCCATAGAAGGATATGTCAAGATTTTTGGAACAAAAAATCGGTCTTCCCTTGTTCTCTCTTTCAGAAACTAACTGTTCATATCTTTCTGTTCTACACAATTACCAATTATAATTGGGTATAAGTAATGTAACTGTTGTATACTGGATAAGTACTTTTACGCAACATATGCAGTTCTAAATTACACTTTGTTAAGTTGATACTCCACAGACTTGTTGGCAACTACTTATCTTAGAGACTCCATTGCACTTAATGCCTTTGTTTCTAGAACCTAAATAAATGAACTAAACTTGGGATAACTAAAGCTAGAAACAAACAGGAAACTGAACAGAACTTGACTGAGTTACCGACTCTCCGACTTCGATAGGTGTCAACCCTTTTACGCTTGCTCTGTCGTGAGCCATGACTATTAAATAAAGACAGCATAAAATATAGATATATATTATGTACAATAGCTACGTTCATACAATGTGGGGATTTATTTACCCTGCAACAAATATAATCCCATCCAGATCATCTCAACATTCTTCTTTTCTCCTTCTTATTTATTCACTTTGGCATCACTGACAGGTTTTCAAGCTTACTGAGCTTACAGAAGCTCAGTCTACCCCCTTGTTGGATGCTGCTGGAGAGGTGGGAGCACATTTTGTGAATTGTACTCAACAGTACTCAAATAGTAGGATCTCCAATATCTTTCCCTTCTCTTTTTTTATGATCACTCTATTTTTTAGTACTGTTAATGGCTGTTTGATTATAATGGTTAATGGCAATGGTTTGGAAACAGTAATGAACTACTTGTAATGATTGTCTTATAACTGTCAAAAATAAGTAACAAAAACTTAGGCACATAGTACTCGAGGGCAAATATATGGATCTATTTTGCTTGGTTTTTGATTAGCTGTAGTAGATTTTAAAAAAGTGTTGATTTTTTAATTTTAAGAATTTTAAAGAGGTTAAAAAAGTGTTTTTTAATTTTCCACCAAATGTTAACCATTTTTTCATAGTAATTTATATAATGTAATTCAAATAATGATATCAAAAGAAAGTCCATAAAAATATAGATAATGTGTGTGGGTACAATAAATGAGAGAGAAGAAAATTAAAGCTAAACACGAACACCACATTATGTTAAACAACCATTGTTCTAAACAGTATAACATGGCCAAAACTGTCTAGTCATGAAGGATTGAAGCAGCAGTTCTACCAACTGCATCAAAAAAGATACAGTTTCTTTTTTCTTCTTCTTCATATAGAGTGTAACAGAGTTATTGCTGTTGACATAGCAACAGTCCTGCCCATATGCTCAAGCCCTCCACATTGTGTTAGATAACAGTACACAAAGCAGGCTGCAACCTCGCCCCCTGTATTCCAAAAGCCAAAATAAACTGATTCCACAATAATGGATAATGACTGAAAATGTATTGAGCTGGTCTAACATATTTCTAATATTGTAGAGTTATTGAGAATAAAAAACACTTCATAAACCAAGTGAACCTAATAATTAGAATTAGCATGAATTCTGCCTATAACATGTTTGACATCTTATTAGAGACTGCTTTCGATTTGAAGGTATACTCTGTCATCAGATATTGAATTCTGTTATCAAGCATGTCACATTATAATTTACAGTAATAATTTTGCGCAAATATAGAATAGTTTCAAAGCAATCTGAAAATTATACAAACTAATTACTTATGACAAAGGTAAATAAAATCAGTTACCACACATTACCGACCTAACATTTTGACTACACTAACTCACATTGTTTAGTAAATACAATGTATTTAATTAAGTAATGTAGCTGTACAATGTCCATTACCATGTAGTGTACCGCTTTGTAATTACGAGTAAGATCATTAGTGCAATGTTTTTTGCTGCACAGAAATTGATGTTAGTATAATTCTTTGGGGGGGGGGAAATGCATTCGAAACGCCAGTTAGTTAATTCACTTATAGTAATTAGCTGGCTTTTATTCAAAAGGCAATTAATGATCTCTGATGATTTAAAGGGATTAATGAAAAGAGCTATATGTGCAATGCACAAGGCTAGACTTATATTGTTCAGTACTTTCTGATGTTTAAACTTTGCAAAGATTTTAATGGCTGGATGTCAAACTTTATTCCTGAATAGTTGACACATGCAGATGGATGGGAAATATGTATTCTACAATGACCCCTTGTTTTCGAGACTGCTGTCTCAATTTGGAGTGGAATCCCACTGTACCGATTTTCATTTTCCAGTGTTCGGCACACCAGAGAATACATATTGTGCATGCGTAGTAGTATTTTTAGCATGGCAGCCACATAATGTCCTGCATTACGAAATGTGAAGAACAGAAGTATTTGATCAAGTTAACTAAAGTTTACTCTGCATTTCATGAATTTATCATGAATGAGTATATCTATTATAATGACTCAGAGCAAAATGACATATAAAAAAGGGCTAAAAACGGAGGAATATTTGGGTGAAATGAGTTTTGCAGGCATGTTAAAAAGTAAATAAATAAACAACTTATTGCTAGAATGGAACAAATGATAAATTCACAGGATTAAAATTACAACCCTTTTGTAGTTAAACTACAGGTGTTGAATCATCCACCCCCTTGTTGGATGCTTCTGGAGAAGTGGGAGCGCATTTTGTGAATTGTACTCAACAGTACTCAAATAGTAGGATCTCCAATATCTTTCCCTTCTCTTTTTTTATGATCACTCTATTTTTTAGTACTGTTAATGGCTGTTTGATTATAATGGTTAATGGCAATGGTTTGGAAACAGTAATGAACTACTTGTAATGATTGCCTTATAACTGTCAAAAATAAGTAATAAAAATGTAGGTGAGTTGTAGTATGCCCAATTTACATGGAAAGAGGAAGGATTTTTGTCAGGATGACCATTGTGTTGGTAATCAGAGTTAATAGTGAGAGAGAAATTCTCTATTTGTATATTTACAATGCACACACTCTTAAAGAGAAGAAAAATATATTTTAGAAGACACCCGATCAGCTGCCAGCACATGTCAGCTAGCCACATCAGTTGCCAACAATGGTAGACTTTATGTCACTACTTCTGCATGAAAGATCCGTATTTCTTCATACAATGAAGTTAGTCCACATACCCTCTATTGTGGTTTTAGTGAAAAGCCATGCCATTTTACCCCCTTACTTGGCTCTTTGCCATGCAATGTTTGGAGCTGTTTTCGAAGTGGCACATTAAAATATTGATGAATGTCTTGTACCTTCTTTACTACCCTTGGCACTATGCTTTTAATTATCTACATCCTTTAGCACTGAGGAATCTCTAGTGCAGAGGCATCCCATGTGCTGCCTGTGAACCAAATTCTTTTAGGGTTGCCACTTTTTCCTAAAAAAAACATACATTCATGGCTGTGGGTCAATGAAGGTGGAGTCACAAAAGGATATGGCCACATAGGACTGAGTCACAAAAAGGGCAGATACACTCAAAAATATATTATTTGCCAACATATTAGGAGCAGCAGTAGGCATACAACTGGGTCAGCACCAAACCAAAAATTAAATAAGAAATATATATAGATAGAAAAAATACAGAAAATACCCCAATGAGCTCCAGATCTATAGAGACTGAATAAATAAAAAAGATATAAATAGGAACAAATTAAACAAAAGCACAAAAGGATTCTAATAAAAAACTAAACTGAATCAAAGAAAGTGATATGTCAACCTAGTCACTAAAAACAATATCGATCATACAAAATGTTAAATAATAGAAGAAAAAGAAAACAAATGTCTTAAATAAAAAATATTAATAATGTAATACATTAAACAATACATTCAGCGGGGGATCTAAAGTATAAATTATATAATAATATACTTAATTAAGCCTAAAGGGGCACAGTGCACTAATTATGAAATTATCAAAAATCCGTATGCAAAGAAAAGAAGAGAGGCGCAAAACCAATGGTGATGTAAATGATGGCACGTTAATATCAAAAAGGATAAAAACACAATCACAAAAAGGACATGAATCAATTTCCAGCTCTGAGGGGATGCAGTGTCCAGTAAAATACAGGTCAGGCTTAGGAGGAGTGAAGCCAAACAACGTCCCTTGTGGCGTTCCATTTGATGTTACCCAGCCAAGTTTCTCATTTTTTAGACCTAGCGGAGAAGAAGGTGTGTATTCCTCTTTTTATATTTGCATTTTTCTATACCCCAGCCCAATAGTGGTCATACTAGTTCTTGGAGGAGTAGGCAGTGGTATCACCTATTTCTTGGTGTATATTGTCCTTTTGCTGTATGTTAATGTAACTATTTATTTATATGTATATTTTTATGTAATAAATATTGATATTTATCAATCATTTCTTATTGGTGTTGAGTAAATTTATGTTCATACTACACATTGTTTTTGAGCAATTATATAGCGCTGTCTTTTTATAGCCTTTGCCCTCTTTCTTCAGTAGTGATACACTGCAGTTTCTTTAAGCCTATCAGCTATTCCCCTTAAGAATCCCTTGCAATCAAACACGTGTAAAGCCATTCCAGATAATTCTCCATTCTTACCTGTTCCTCTTACTTACAGGGTTTGTATATAAAAAAAATAATATATCACTTATTTTGGTGGTGGGTTTTTTACACAATATATTGTGTTTTAATCTATACATATATATATAATTATAGGCATTTTGTAACGTTCACATTTTAGATTATATTTAATTGTGCCAATAAAGAGTGACTGGGATATACATTGGGATGTTTTAAAGAACAAATAGGTCTGAGGCTTCATTACGGGCATACTAGATTAGCCATTTGGTTGTTTTGTGCATCACAATCTATTCTTCCTTGCGACACATTTTGCCCAGTTAAACGAATGTGTTTGTTAAAGCAATGATTTCATACATCTTCTCTTAAACAAAATGATACTATCTCTACCAGTAGCCCTTTAATTTTACACTTGCTTATGTGCTAAATAAGACTGCTTAAAACGAATGTTGTGTACACATGGGGCATATAGTAAAGAAATTCACATAAAAGGGCTATTAAGGCCAATCTTTAATGCGTGCTGCAGAGGTGGGAATTGCTTCTGTTAACTCTGTGTAGTCTTACTCTCCAATGACCCGATATCCAGCAGACTGCAACGAATGGCAGTGAGCTGTGATTAAGCCACTTTGAAATCCTCGTTTCAACTACTGCAGCTTCGTCAGGAGAATAACTGTATGGTACAAAATCTCACCCCTTCCATCTCAAAGCAATTCAATTATGAGAACCTTTTCAAAGATATAGAAGCAGTAGAAAGATGTTTATTTCTTATACATTGGAAGGCAAGAGTAGGCCTCATTTTGTTAATGTGTCATGTACTGAATTTTGTCAGTTAGGTCAATTTGTGACTAACATTGCTTATTCATATTATTTTTAATGTTTACTGTTCATTATTTTATTATTTTATTTACTTTAAATAACTTTCTTAGCTGTGATAATAAAGGTTATATTTTATTATTTGTTTCAGAGCAGTATCTGCTATGATGTTTTTATACATTGGAAGGCAGCTATAGGCCTCATTTTGCTAAATATGTCATGTTTTGAATTTTTGTCGATTAGGCCAATTTGTGTCTAACATTGCTTATTCATATTATTTTTAATGTTTACTATTCATTATTTTATTTACTTTAGATAACTTTCTTAGACCTGGTAATAAAGGTTATATTTGTTATCACTTATTTTAGAGCTGCTATGATGTTTTTTTTTTCTGCTGTACAAAATAAAGCAATGAAGCATGATATTACAGTGTGTCCTGGGGTATTTATTGTCTGTTACATATTCTGTTGTGTCAGAGAACATTTCATCTCTATTAAGACAGAGAAAGGAAACACAAATTACTAGTGAATGTTTACAGTCTCCCCATAAAACCTGAAGGAACAATTTATGGAACAAACGATTAACTGTGAACCTTTGCATTGCGTTTCAGTTGATATATCTAAGTAAGTTTAATGACATAGCACATTAGGCTGGAAAGCAATTCTTTACATCCCAAATACTCGCAATGTTATTTTCTCTGACTAATCTATAATCCGGCTTTGTTTCAGAGCTTCCCTATGGCTGGGAGAAAATTGATGATCCAATATATGGAACATACTATGTTGAGTAAGTATAATTTTGTTTTTCTGTTCCTATTCATTATATAAACACTTGCAACTCTTTTCTATTACTGATCACAACAAAAAATCTTGTTGCTAAAAGTGTTAAAGGGACACTTGCTTAAGGGTTAAAAATGCAGTATCCCTTTTCTTTAGTAAACTTGATGTGCTTCTTTATAAAAACACACGTTTACTTTCAGCTCTACTTCAGCTCTGAGAGAGAGCAGATCTAGTTGCTGGCACAGCCAATCATGGTGGGGGCTTGACACTCATGTCTGTTTAGATTGGATATCTCTCTCTCTGCTTGTACAGAGAGAGAAGAAATATACCTTAGGCTTATTTTACCTTTATCAACGCTTTACCACACCCATATATACAAGATAAACATGTTACAGAAAATATGAGGAATTTGCAGGACAGAGCCAACAGATGCAGTGTAAATTTTCCAAAAAGTATCAAAATAAGTGGCACATACAAGAAAATATGGTGATGATCTCCTTATGAGTGCCGATAAGGCACGAAATGCATAAGGGGATCATCACTATATTTTCACTTTTGTATGTGCAGTAAGGATCGCATTAGTTATTCATGCCCATCATATTCAGGACAAGCATTAGCTACAAAGTTTGTATAATTGCATTTATCTTATTAAGAACACTGCTTTTCTGACTGGGTGTAATCATTTAGTAAAATAAAGGGTCATATCATGCAAAGATACAGGTTAAATATATATGTTGCTCACTGTTTACAGGTTTGGTGGTTTATATGATGAGCTCAGTGCATTCCATATAGTCATGGCTGTAATACTACTCATTTCTGTTTTATATATAGTATTAGCTTTAATAGCATTCATTCATGTCCTATAAGTTCATGTAAACCACCTACATAGAGAAAATAATCTTTCGACATATCTTGCCTGTACAAAGTTAACACGATGTGGACAGCTGCAATGCATAATGCCATCTGATTATTTCTATATGCTATGTATTATTGTTCATGCAAGGTGATGACAATACACAAGGTAATACCCTTCTTCATTTGCATGCGCATCACATCAAGACAATTTTACTATTCTTACAAATCCTTGTTTTACTTATTCCAGTCACATAAACAGAAGAACACAATTTGAAAATCCGGTGTTAGAAGCAAAACGAAAGCTTCAGCACCCCAACATGCCCTCCACCGAATTGGGATCCCAGCCAATGCAGGCCCAAGTGTTCAGAGGTATGACCTTAAAAACTGTATTCTCCATGATGAATTGAGTTGTTTTATTTACAAGAGCTACGACTATCCTAAATAATGCATAAAAATGAAGACACTCAATATTAAGTTATAGAGGGGATGTAAAAGACCGTTTCATGAAAATTTTGCATAAAACACCACCATCTACTGTGACACATACAACACAAACATCTTTAACTGACACATTCCCAAAGTCTTACTGTACAGTTACTGTTTTACAAAGTCACTGTAAGCGTGATACTTCATATTGTATGCATAACATAGCACCTGGAACTAAAGCTACAAAAATCTCAACATCTGACTGAGGATAATTGAAAACTATTGTCAATGGTGCATGCGTTTAGGGACATGTCTTTATGGATCTTGCTTTGTGCAGTGGAGCACAGTCATGCTGGAATAGAATGGGCCTTCCTCAAACTGTTCCCACAAAGTTGGAAGCATAGCATTGTCCAAAATGGCTTGGTATGCTGAAGCATTAAGATTTCCCTTCACTGGAAGTAAGGGGCCTAGCCCAACCGCAGAGAAAAAGCCTCATTCTATTCCAGCATCATTGTGCCCCAGTGCACAAAGCAAGGTCCATAAAGACATGGTATGCTAGGTTTGGTGTAGAAGAACTTCACTGTCCGGCACAGATCCCTGACCTCAACCCCATTGAAAACCTTTGGGATGAACTGGAACAGAGTTTGCGAGCTAGGCCTTCTGGTCCAACCCTGATCTCATAATTGGTTAAGGACCCTTAAATTGTGTGATCTGACTTCAAAAGTCATAGGTGAATGAGGAAATATTTCTGGCTTGATTCTTTAATATCTGCATGTATTATATCACTTAGTTCAAAAGCTATAATGGTGAATATGGTGGGCGGTAGGTGCCAGCAATAAATAGTGGAGTTGGGAAGAGGATTATTGTTCCCAGAGAAACTCTCCAACATCTTGTGGAAAGCCTTCTCAGAAGAGTCACTCTAATAGCTGCAAAGTGGGGACCAACTACATATTAATGTCTATGTATTTTGAATGCAATGTCCCTGTTGGTATAATGGTCAGGTATCCTAATACTTTTGTCCATATAGTGTATGTAACACAGGATATTCAGTCAACAAACATACACTTAAGCAATCTGATATGATATTACAATTTGCTGCAGAAGTTAATATTTATATCCGTGCATCGTAACTTTCCTTCCCTAAGGTAAAATTGGGGAAATAAAATGTCACTTGTGAAAAGCAAGAGCCATTATGTAATAAATAACAGAACTCTCCGCTTTGTATAGAGTGTTACTTTCAAGCTGACACATGAGGTTTCACCTTTTGGAGTCATAATGATATCAAGTGAAGTGTAGGTTGCTACAAGAAAGTGATAAAGTCAGACTGTAACAACTACCACTATCTATATCTGATCACTAGATACAAATGCTTACAAGGAATTTATAGCCAGTTGGTCCAAAAATAAAAAAGCAATATCTTTTTTGTGAGCTGTATAACAGTAATTTAATATAGAGATGTAAACAGTCTTTCCACTCTTGAGATTAATTGCATCACTACAGTATCCTAAACATCATCTTTCTTATTCTATGTAATATGTTTTTTCAAACCTGATTTTCTATAAAGGTCTGGTAAAAGTTTACAATTTCAGTAACAATGTGTTATTCTGTGGAAGATTTACTGCACTTAAATGTAACCAAGATAATATTGTATTCTTCATAGCTTCTATTATATGTAGGTGGCCTGGACAGTGAAATGTTATTTATAAATATAGCCAGCAGAACTCTTTGGGGTTGTATTTGCAATTTCCTCCCCTTTTTCTTTCTTAATTCAGTAGATTTCAAGCCTCATCTTGCTTTTGAGTAATTCTTCATATGCTGATTTTTAAGAACAAGCAAGCAATTGTCAATTGTATTTAAATATGGATATATACACAGCATATGTCTCTTGGCTATTGTGTCAACTAGGAGCTGAATGTGATGAGAGGTCATTGTATTTCTTTGATTCTATTGTATCTGAGTTTGTTTTGTTCTTTTCTTTGCTTTTCATATACATTTTTTTAAGGAAAAATTAAGTTTGCAACTATATTTGTAAGAAATCCCCCCCCCCCCCCCCCAAAAAAAATATTGGTAATGAATTAATCTATATAATAGTAATAAAATCATGGCCGTATTAAGACATTGTAGGCTCCTGGGCTACAGGTATTGTGAGGCCCCCAGTAAATATAAGATGACCTTACATGAAAAAAAGTTTTACTAGTAATTAATAATTCACATGTAAACAGTTTTTTCCTTATTTAATAAAACTAAATTAAAACAATGATTGAGAAAATGCTTTTATTGTTTTTATTTCCTTTTATTTGCCAATCTTCCGCTCAGACTTGCCATTCTGCCCCCATATTTGCCAATCTGTCCCAGACTTGACATTGCATTGCCAAACTTGCCACTCTGCTCCTCCAACCTGTCAATCTGCACCTCAGATTTGTTAATACACCCCCAGACTTGACATTCTACAACCAGTCTTGCCAATGTATTCCCACAGTCAGGTTGGCCATTAATTTGCCACTATTTACCCATTATTATGCCACAGCCAATTTGCCCATTGGTATGCCACTGTTAGTCTGCCCATTAATAATCCACAGCCAAAATGGCCATAAATATACCACAGCCAATTTGCCCATTAATATGCCACTATTAGAATGGCCAATAATATCCCACAATTAGTATGTTGATTAATATGCCACTATTAGTATGCCCATTAATATGCCACCTTGGAATGCCCAATAATACGCCACAATTAGTATGCCCAATAATATACCCCCATTAGTATGCCCAATAATATGCCACTATTAGTATGCCCAATAATATGCCACTATTAGTATGTCCAAATATGCCACAATTAATATGCCCAAAAATATGCCACACTTAATATGCCCACTAATATGTCACACTTAATATGCCCATTAATATGGCACTCTTGGTATGCCCACTAATATGCCACAATTAATATGCCCAATAATATTCTACTATTGGTATGCCTACTAATATGCCCGAACTAATATGCCCACTAATATGCCACAATTAATATGCCCAATAATATGCTACAATTAATATTCCCAATAATATGCTACAATTAATATGCCCAATAATATTAAACTATTGATATGCCAACTCATATGCCTAATAATATGCCACTATTAGTCTGCCCAAAAAATACTGTCGCCAACCCCCCCCCTCCCCCCCTTCCCCCCAAGTACTCACCTTCCTGCTGATCTGTCTTCATGCAATGTGGAGCGTAAGACAGGCAGCATGGAGACTTATCTATGCAGTGCACAGACTCCATGCTGCCTACTTGCCGACAGGGAGCTGGCGAAGGGAGATCTTCTGCGGCAAGCTTTTTTTTCTCTTTTCATCGGCTGGATTAAGGCATGAACCCCGAGGCCCCTATTTTGCAGAGGCCCTTGAGCTACAGCCCCTAAAGCCCATGCCTTAATCCGGCCCTGAAAAGTTGGTAGCATGTACTCTTTTATAGTAGCACACATGGCTATTTCTGTAAAATATTGTTAACAGGATCTTCATGGGGACTTAAATGAATGGTTGGAGACCATTTCATAAGAAGTAAAAAGGTGCAGGCAAGCATTCCTTGGAAGTCAAGTTGACATAATGTATTGTATATTCAATGTTATTGTGAAATATAAAATGATTCCTGATGTTTGTTTGTTACATTTGTTTCCTTTCATTTTGGTTTCTGCAGAAAAACCTCTCTTTACTCGTGATGCATCTCAGCTTAAGGGAACTTTTCTAAGCACTACTCTCAAGAAAAGTAACATGGGTTTTGGATTTACCATCATTGGGGGAGATGAACCAGATGAATTTCTGCAAGTGAAGAGTGTTATCCCTGAAGGGCCGGCAGCCCAGGATAAGAAAATGGAGACAGGTAATATTTTAAAAGACATTTTAGGACTACACTATATTAAATACCTATTACTAAAGGTTTGGGTGTTTCATGGGAATCAAATCTTTAATTGTGCAATCATTGCCATGTATCTTGGAAAACATAAGCTCATAATTTGCATTCATGTATGAATATAAGACATATGAGGTCGTATAAATATATATAAATAGTAAGGGCAAAATGGGGACATTTTTGAAAAGTGTAACAATCAATAGTGAATTCAAGTGGTTTGTACCATTATTGTTCCAGAATGTTCCTGAAATGATGCTCTAAGATTAAAAAACAGCTCATCATAAACCTAAATGAAAAGCCAACCTTTTTTGATTCGCTTAATAATAAAAAGCTGGTTTTTGTGTCTTTTTTTAATGCCTTGTTTTATATTGTAGCTGTGTTATTTTATAAACTACACAGGAAAACTGTGATAATGATAACAGGCAGTTAATTTCCAACAGAGTCTGCAGCTCCTGGAACTTGTGTCTAAAAGTGTTAAGTTATAAAATAACACCACGGCTCTATAAAACAGTACATTTTAAACAGGTATGTTGTAAAACAAATAGAAGTAACAATCATTATAAACAAGACTATTTCTCTAAGCATCCTGAAATAGTTTTTTCCTTCTCACCTTCTAATTTTTTATGTGCACCATTATAATATTGTAATATTACTTTAAAAAAAAAAAATACATAGATTCATTGAGAAGCAGGAATCTTGCATTTCTAGATTACATTAGACACGACTGTTGAAAGGCAAATCATTTAAAGAGTCTACTCAATAAATAGAGCATTGCAGAGAATTGAGATGGGAATTTGAAACTTAAGACCAAAGTAGCTAAGTTGGAAAGTTTTTCCCATTGAGCTGCATTGCCCCCTTACCCTTTATTTCACTTTTGATTGAGTAGACCCTTAAAATGTGTGTTGACATCAAAAGTCATAGATGAATTTATGGCTTGATTCTTTAATATCTGCATGTATTAAATCACTTAGTAAATCAGAAAAGCTGTTCTGGTGAATCCGGTGGATGGTAGGTGCCAGCAATAATGACTGGATTTACAAAGGGCATTATTGTTTCACTACCAATTAATTCAAAAGTAGAGGGTGAATTGATATGGTAAAGCTTAGTGATTCTATTAGGGGGAAAGAAATAGAATGTGTCGGCAGATAATAACCATTCCGTCAATCGAGTTTGCACCCCAAAAAAGTCTGAATATTTTACTTAGCCACTGGACTTATCCTACTTCTAGGATAGCCTTATGCCTATCCCAAACATGCTTAAATGCATGTATTACCTTCTACCACTTCTGCTGGAGGGCATCTACTACCCTTTCAGTAAAGTAATAATTCCTGATATTACTTTTAAACCTAGGTCCCTCTAATTTAAGATTATTGTCCTCTTGTTATGAAAGTGTTTCTTCTTTTACCTCTACTCTCCTCCGTTAATGTATTGATATCCTTTATGTATTTAAATGTTTCTATAATATCCCATCTGTCTCATCTTTCTTTCAAGCTATACATGTTATAACAATAGCCCCTCCTCTCTTATTTCTATCACTCCTGGAGCAGACATATTCTTGAAAGTAGCGTTTGTCATATTAGTACTTTCATTGATTTGACAATATGTGTTCAGATGAATCTTTCAGTTTTATTCAGTTTTTAAAACAAGTAACTATGTAGTTAATATAACAATACAATATTTAAGGGGACTCTGTCATCTGCAGAATGCCTTTCCTTGGTCAAGAAAGCAATTTATAAATATGTCTTTGGTTCTCAAGAGTATATGTTTTCAAGATGAGATCGTGACAGAGTTCCTTTAAGTATTCGATCTGGATGCATAGCATTTTCAGATATCAAATTATATAGTCAAATTCAAACTGCTGATCTTGTGCACTATTAGATCATTTGCTCATGCATTGTAATCTTTGTCCTTGGAAAGAACCACTAGTTTCTCCAGTTATGTGTAAAGCAAATAACCATCACCTGCTGGGCTACTTTGTGAAAGAGCGAACCCAACTGGGAAGACTGCAACTAGACAGAAATAAAGTGGTATTAAGGGAAAATGCATTTCATAAAATAAATCAGATTATACTGAACATATGCCTATCATTTTCGTAGTTCAGTGAAGTTCAAGAATATTTATTGAAATCTGTAATTGCTCTGTTTGCAGAATGCTTTTCACAGCTTTATATTTGCATTTAAAGACAAAGATGCAAAACAGTTGATTGATTTATTATACGTATTGTACCATGAAGAATACATTGTGATTTACCTAGTTTCTAAGTACTTTGTGTACCTCAAAGTGTCACTACAATTACAATTTGAGTTGAATGTCCCTTTTCAGTAGAGCATAGAATAATATGAGCAGAATGGCAAATTGGTGATTTACTTACGGTATCAGCAATGTTAATAGTGACTGAAATGAAAGCTCAGACACATTATTAAGATTCACACAGCCGCATATAAAGAAACTCTGAAACCTAGGTTACTTTACATTTTAAATTCCACATTAGATATTAATCTAATAGTAATACGTGTGTCCTTCTGTATGTGCTAACTTTGCTAAGGCCTCAATCCCTCCCATTCAGGCACTTATTTCGACCGGATGAAATGAGTGGTTCCCGTGAGGTAAACCTCATTAATTTAAAACTTTCAATGTCAGAGTTAGTTATTACTGTAGTTACTGGTGATCCTGCTGGTAGAGGGAACCAAAATAAACAACACTATGCTGCAAATTATTTCTCCAGCTTTGGCTTCTCATTGAGTGACTATTAAAATACTCTCTGCAGGGATTGACATAAAAGTAGAGGCCTCAGTGGTGAGTATATTCACAATTCAGCAGCTTTTACAGACACTGTGATTTCTCTATGAAATACACAATAAAAGGAGTTTGTGTTTCTGGGGGGATTATAAAGACCACTGATGAAATTTGTTTTGCTCTAACAATTTCATAATCCTTTTTGATGTCTACATACTGTAATGTTTTGTTTGCACTGTTTGAGGTGTGTACATTAATACATCAGAGTCTGTTTCCTGACTGTCATCTTAAACATTGCTCATACTGTGAATGTAGAGAATTGAAATATGATCTACACATTGTGTTGCAATCAAAGACATAAAATAATATAAATGTGTGTTAAATATGTTTGTGGACTCTCCTGCTTATGATATCACTTATGGCTTCATATGCAAAGGAACTCATTTTCAATGGGAAATTTGTAATGTCCATATCAAGCCACAAGGTGGTGTTGTATACAGGAGACACCACAAACACTAATATAGAAGCACAAGTGAAAAGATGAGTGGTACTAGTTTGAGGATAAACTGACATGTACTTTTTAATGTCCATCGCCGACAGTCTCTCTTTGCAAAAGCAACTGTGAGCCCACCGACAGACCCCAAGCAGACGCAGTGGGGCGAGCCCACACGCCGATTGGCCGAGTGCAGGCGGACATTGTTGCAGTTCTGCTAATAATACAATGTACAGATAATTTTGCATTATTTTTTTATTCTCTACATTTGCAATTTAAGCATGGGAGAGTCTCTTTAGCTAAACCTTTTTTATAGCATTCACAGTTATGCCTGTCACACAAACCCTCCAAAGGATAAAATCTTCATAGCACAGGTTTCTAGTGTGTAAAATTAGCCCCACAGCATCTCAGAACAAGTGAACGGTCTGTCAGGTGAAAAGGTCCACAATGAATAGTTTAAGCACAGTTGGCTTGCCTGATTAAGTGATTTTCTGCACAAAGTGTTTTGGGCTGCTATCCTGAGGGATGCCACGCTTTAGAAATAACTCTGTGTGGCTCTGAGATGTATTATTTCAATATCTAAGCAAAAAAAAAAAAAAGACCCTTTTAAAAAATTGAAACTATAATCAAAAGGCAGGTTATCTTATTGCTCAAGTGACACCAAAGACCACTATTTAAAAGGCATATGTCACCTTTGAGCTTTATGGCTAGCTAATTTTACCTTCAAACGTTATATATAATGTTTAGCTATATTTTTTATACTACGTTAATTGTGGAGATATTGGTCTCTTTTCTGACAGAAGTTATCACTTATCACTGGCTTTTAATTCACAATGTTCTATTGCAGTCATTGAACAGCAACAATTATATCTACTAGAAAAGGGCTGTTTTGATTCAGCAGAAGGACATCTCTAAATTATGTTTTCTTTGTTCTTTTTTTCTCTCAAATGCTTCATTATTATTTACTTCTGTTACGCATGACTCCCCTGTTTTCAACTCTTCTCCTTAAAATGCCACAGTATATCAGTTTTTATATTCATTTTGAGAAAGATTTAGGCAGCAAATCATTCCCTGATGAGTGCTCACAGTTAGATATAATGCACATGGTGGGTTCTAGAAGTTGTGTAGTGCTGACAAACCTGGATTATTGAGTCATTATTTTTATATTTGCATACCAAAAATGTCCAATGTGGTCATCAATTCTTGCTTTTCTTACAAATTACAATTTCTCTAATATGCTGACACCTCATATTACTGCATATTCACCGCTTTTTCTTAATGTGGTCGTAAAGCCTCATTGTAGGTACATTTTTTGTTAGAAGAGGTATTCGGGCCTACTCAGACACATCTGTGATGGCGTAACAAACTGTTGTTTATGTACATGAGCAGGCTTGTTAATTACAATGCTGCACATGCAAGGGTAGTTAATTAGTGGATGGTATGTTGTATGTTCGCTGCTTGTATGGATCTGCATTTTGTAAAAATGAGTCTAGCCATCACTACCCAGTAATTCAGTTCTGTTAGCAGCCTCAGCGCAGGGAAAATAGTAGGGTCTGTCTGCACTCCATAATTCATGATGTATATATGTCTATGTATTTATCTATGCAGAGTGCAGGTAAGAACAGCAGTACTGCAGATACACCCTGTGACAAAAGAGGGCACACTAGAACCACTTCCCCCAGCTGGGTGAGCCCCTAAATCACTTGTCTTAGGTCCTACTTAGGAATCTTAGCAACAGCCTAAACATATAGAGAGCAGGAAATTGCTTGATAGCGACGCAGGGTTTCAGAACTAGACATTAGTACAAACCAATGAAAAGGCACCAAGAATGGGGAGTGAATCATTTATAAGCGACACCTGCAGACTTTATTACGACTTTCCTTAAAAAGCCATACTCAGCTGAGTTAGAATCAACATATAGCATAGCAGAATAAACTGACAATACAGTGGCCACTAGATGCACAAAGTGGTAATGACCACATAACTGATCAATCTCTATGCAGGACCATTGAAGTCAGTGTTGTCCCTATTAAAGTTCAATGGTACATCTCCAGAATTCAAGATCAGAAAGTATTTAGCCTTTCCAATGCATGCTGTAGCTTAGAATATGTAGTACTATTGTAAAAGAAAAGACAACTTTGAAATTAGAGCAGACTAGGAGATATGTGCACCTTTGACCCATTGGAAACCTGCTCAAACTACATCCAAGTGGCTTTTAGGCAAATATCATCTTGGAGCAACAGTAACTGAGCAAAATATAGATCTGAAATATAGATAGAACGGTGCATAAAATATAAAATCAATGAGGTGTTTTGGCTGATCTTGAGAATGTAGCTTCATCGCATTTTTCTATTAAATCAAAATGTTAGAACATAAAAGAAGTTAATAAGTTTCCATTCTAAAAAAAAATGTGTAACAATCTTGGAAATAAAAATATATGTTCCAGATAAAATCCACATCATCTGAGCCTTAAAGGATCAGTACCGTGTTATTGTTATTCTTTTTAACAATGCAAATAGTAAAGTAAGTGATTACTCTGTATTTAGCTGACTGATAAAGATAAAGATCTATGTAAAGTTGTATGTAAAAAAAAGTAAGGTTACAATTCTATGAATTCTGACATCTGTACTAAAACTCCTCTAAAAAATTATATGTCTGCCATGTTTTTGTTCCCAATATATCAAACGTTAAATAGGGTATAACCAAGGAGACCAACTATTCCTGTTCAAGTTAAAAATTACAAACTACACAAATGTAAGTATAAAATATGCAAATAGGCCCTCTATAACCAGCTTTAGGGAATAATTCTGTACCAGGTACTATAGTATATAATGGAGACGCAAATGTTTCCCAGAGTGTCATGAAAGTAGTTTTTCTTTTTCTTTTTTGTGAGATTCCTTTATTTTCTCATATATATTCAGGAACTGGCTCATGCCTCAGTATTTTTTCTGCTGTTTTAAGGGCTGAAGTATTCTTTTATCCTCTAACTCTTCCAAACTCTTTTAGGATGTCAGCACTTTGTTCACTCTAAAAAAATGTGTTCAGCCATTTTATATTGGTCTTCTAACCTACAGCAAGAATGTAGAGTCATTGAACAATCAGGAAGAAAAAGGCGATACATACTTATAATGCATGATGATGTAGGCCTTATTACCAGGACAAATTAATGGATTCATCCACCTGGTACTTTAAACAAATGGATTTTAATTGTTATCTCTGCAGGTTTTGTAATTAGAACAGCTTCAAATAATGAAGCCATTTTAATTACAGCTGTTTTTCCCCCAATTATTTTATAATAAGATATATACTATTCAGTGTAAGATTAGAATATCCAGTACATAATTTAAAAGAAGATATGTAGACAGAAGATATATTGCTCTTTTCTGTAACAAGTATTTTTTGCTGAAGTTAACTCTGGTTCACTCATGACCATGTGATTATTTTTAAATATGATTTCTGTTTACTACTACCTCTAAATAACAGTTTCTATTATTATATACTAGCATATCAAGTCATAACTCTAATGCATAACTGAGTCAGTAATGCTAATAGAAAAACATAACTATAAGGTTTAATGCTAGTTGTAAAATACAGAAAATTTGTGTTTGAATTTGGAAAGATGTTACCCTATTCTAATAATGGCAATGCTATGGTATATTGTGAATGATTAGTCATGATTGATCACTATCTGTTGGCAATAAACAGATGGCAGTTTGATATTAATGTAACCTTTTTGGTACTGCAAGGTTGTAATTTTACATTCAAAGTCCAGTTACAAAGGTTTGTAATTTGTTATTGGATGTGAAATGTTTTTTTTTTTTTGGTGGCTTAGTTGTGAAAGATCCTAAACAAGACCATTTTTAATGTTTGAAATTCCCCTCTCGATTCCCTGTAATTCTCTCTTTAATGAGTAAAACCCAAAATATTGCATTCTTAAATCTTAGTTCATATATATGTTCATGAATTACAATTATTGCAGATATTCACATATTGTAACATAGATTTGTGTATTCATTAATAGCCCAATGAAAGCATGTCTTGAAGGCTCTCATTTATCAGAACTTTGCAAGTTTTGCAGGTTGCTAGTAGCAGTTATTCATATTCAAGACAGCATGCTGAATGCTCTGTATTTCAAAAGACCTGCAGCTGTTGAACATGTTTATATTGAGTTCACTATTGGATTATTAGGGCATGTAAACTGAGGAAAAACTTTATGATTTCTTTAAGCCTTTTTGAACATTCACGTGTTTATTATTATGCCACATACATCCAGTCATGTGTCTTGTAAGTATATGCAATCTAAGGCTTTTGCAATTTCCACGTGTTACTATATGGTTCTTGCCAGATATACTCCATGGAGAATTGTTGTCACTGAGGTATCTGAGTGTGTTATCACATCTTGTGTTTAGGACAAGTGAAGAGTTTCAGCAGTAGTTGTACTGATCACACCAGCAATAGTTCTGAACCAGGAACTAAGAGTATACAAATTAACAAGAATAAATACAGAACACCACTGATAGTGGCTCTATTTCCACATGCACCAATATACACATAAACCCATAGTGCCATGCATTCAGCAATCTTGTCCCTTATATTGATTTGATTGATATTAAGATCTGTGATTTGGTCTAAAACTGAGATCCTCTCTTTGCTCACATGATTCTCTGTAGAGTACCACCAGAAAGACTCATATTTCCTACTTGCCTTGTCTACCATACATTATCTCTAACAGCATTATAGTGAATTTTCACCTGCAGGCCATCACAATTAATCACATGATGTGGTGCTTCTTTATATAGAATATATAAACCTAGATGCTAAGTTATTTTGGCTTGTTCCTGCTACTTGACATTTATATTTGTATTGATCTCCTGAAAACTAACCTTGGCTTGTACATGGGATACATGACTTTTACCTATTGTGAATGTGTTCCCTTGATTGTCTATAACCCTGACTTCTGCCTTTGTGCACACAACGCTCCTTGTATTCAGGTATGCCTTATTTCTATGTTCCCTATTATTTGTAACTTTTTACTTATCTGGGTTGCATAACTGCTCCTTTTATGTGCTATTTTGGATGTTTTTGCATTGGTTTCGGTCCTGTATAACTGTCATTCAACACTGAGGGCTTAACCTCTGCTTGGAAATGATCAGCCATGATTCACTACTTACTCACCAATCTGTTCCTCCTAAGCGTTTGCCCCAAACCTGCATAACTCACGGTGGCTGTCAGTAAGAAGACAAACCGCACTCGTCCTTTATTTAATGCCTTTGCTTCTTGGGCACTAATTGAATAAATTAGACTTTGATCTTCTCCGTTCTGTCCCTTCTTTGTTTATGCCTCCGAGAACTCATTATTTACAACCCAGTAGATACAGGATTCTGAGAAAAACTCTGGTAATTAGGAATTACTTTGCATAATACAATGTTTATATTGAAATTGTTGTTTGTGTGGCTGCTCTTTTATTGTGTTGTGAACCATTATTGATTTTTTGGATGTTGGGGATATGGAGGCTCCCAGTGTATATATTTTGTATAGTTGGCCTTGACTACATAGGTGTGGCTAATTGTTAGGTTTTATGTGATAACAAAACATGCTGCAAAATAATTTCCAGAAACATCCATCTGTAACCTACTTTGATCCTCATAAGTATTTCTCATCCATTGGCAATTACTTCAAACATTAGGGCTGCAACAAATACTGTTCTGTTTGTTTATGCAAGTGCTTATTTGATTTTTGCTGGAGAGAAGAGTCAGGTACTTAACTCCAAAAAACAAAGGCATCAGTCACTAAATACTGTTTGATTTATCAATGCAATTAGCACTATAAAAAAGAAAACACTAATTAATGTATATCCACACACAACAGACATTGTGATCAAACACCAATTAGCCTTAGAATCTTGTTTTTCAGATGTTTAGAAGTTTGTTTAACAATTAGAATTATTACATTAGAATTAAACTGAAAGGGCAACTGTCATGATAATTTCCAGAGTAATTAGAAATACAGGTTTTTAATAAATAAAATGTATTTTGCTTTTGTTTGTGTAACTGTTTAAATATATGTGTCTTACCATTTCCACTCCACTATCTGCATGAGAAGGAAGCTTCCATTTCTTTTACCCCTTTGGTCATGTTGGACTATTAAATGGCATGATTTATTTTATCTTGGGTCATGGAATACTATACACAGCAAAATAATGTTTTGTGTTTTAAAATCCTTGTGGCTGTCACCACCTGAATGTCTGATCTCAACCTCAAACGTATTCTTTCTAAAATGGAGCTGCTCGTCTTTCCCTCCCCTGAGCTCCGTCCCTGTACCTGACCGTCACTGTTGAAAATGCTACTATTGTACCCGCTGATTGTGTCCAGTGTCTTAGGGTTGATTTTGACATGTCTCTCTCCTTCATTGCACATGTTCAGTCTTTAGTTGAATCCTGTCATCTGCACCCAAGGAAAATTGCACGCATTTGCCTGTTCCTCAGCAAAGAGGCTATCAAAATCATAGTGCACTTACTTGTGATCTCTCGTCTTGACTACTGTAAAAACTTCCTAATTGGCCTACCTCATCTTTTTTCCCATATAATCTGTTAAAAACACAGATGCCAGGCTCATCTTTCTCACTTATGTTTCCGATTTGGCTGCTCCTATCTGCAAAGGCTTCCACTGGCTTCCCCTCTGCCCCAGGATACAATTTAAAATTCTATCTTTAACCTATAAAGCCGTCCACTGCTTGGCCCCTCTCCTACATTGCCTCTTTCGTCAACCGATACTACCCTGTGTGACCTCTGAGCTTCTCAAATAGACTTAGGCTCTCCTCCAACCTCGTCATCTCTTCCCACTCACACCTAAAAGACTTTGCGTGAGCTGACCCGCCTCTCTGGAACTCCCTTCCCCAGAGCACCCAGCTCTCTCCCTCTTTCTTAAACTTCAAAAAGTACCTCAAAACTAAACTTTTTACGGAAGCTTACTATGCATCCCAGTAAAACACCTGTTAATTAAACCTAGCCAATCCCACTGAGCTCTCACTGTCCTCAAACATATTTAAGAATGGGAAGCTTACAACTCATACTGCTAGAACACACATAATTAATCTCTGGCCAAACTAACCTAGTTCCGAGCATCCCTAAGACTGTTACTGCCACCACACTCCCTTTGACTTCTTCGCTTCCTTATGGGTCTCATGTCTCCAACTCCCCCTAGATAGTAGGCTTGCTAGCAGGGCTCTCTATTTAAGAGAGAGTTGCAGGGAAATGAGATGGGAGAATTTCAACTCTCAATCAGCATTCATTATTAGGCTCAACTGCCGACAAATTGCATTGATGGGATGAATTTAAGAAATAGACAAAGAAAATTCGGTTCTAGGACATATCTGAATGAGATGCTTCTCCCATAGTTGATTTACCACCAGCCTTAAACATTCTCCTGACGAATCATGGGGAAGTAAAAGACTACAAAAAAAACAGGGTAATGTTTCTTATCTGGTGTTTACTATTTTTACTTTGACCCCTTAAGGAACGGCCATTTGGGACATTTTTAGTTGTTTTAACATTTCTGCTGTGTTTGTGTTTAGCTGCAATTTTCCTCTTCCTCACTTAATATACCCACACAAAAAATCTTAAGATATCATTATTTTCATAATATCATATAATTTACTATAAAAAAAATCATAAAATATGATGAAAAAATACAAGAAAACACTTTTTCTAACTTTGACCTGATAAATCTTTTATACAATAACAAACTGTAAAAAAGATTCCATCTATATGATTTCTAATAGTTGCTCTTAGTTTATAAATATGCATGTTTACATGTGTTTCTGTTGTTTTTTGCATGTTATAAGGCAATAACCAACAGTAGTGTTTCTTGTTTCCTAACCATTTTCTCCTACAGCGACCTTTTGACCCCAACCCTAACCCTAACCTTTGTTTTCACATGTGTGTTTTGGGGAAATTACACATCAGTCTTTGTTGCTGCTAGTGTTCAATGTCTGGCGCTGGGTTTTACACTATACCATTTTTTATAATATTAATCATGAGATTAATTGAGCCTAATCAGAGCCAGCCCGCCTCTTAATTAGCTGTGTTCTGTAATGTGGCATACAATACCAATTGACTAGCTTATTTGGATGATGAAATCTATCTTAGCCAGAGATTTGTGTGTGACATCAATTATTCTTTTATGGAGCAATATGGATAATTGATTATTGCTGGCTGGACTGTTTTCGTTTATGCAGAGAAGTTACATTGTGTTTTAAATTGACATTTTGTTGTTGCTGATAGTTGCAAACATGCAAGGCATTGATTGGTGTTGTTATCTCACAATCCTTGTGGTAATATCCTATCTAGATCTTATTTGTTGCCACATATTTCCTGTTGTGATAAAGCCCTTAGTGACAAGACATTTTGACCTTGATTTTCACTTGGTGACATGGGCTGTTTTTACATTTCTGGGGTGTTTGTGTTTAGCTGTTATTTTCTTCTTTCTCACATACTCTACCCACACAAATTATATGTTGTTTTTATCGTCATAAAAAGGGCTTTCAATAGATACTATTATGTTCATCATATCTTCTAATTTACTACCAAAAAAAATAAATAAATATGATGA
Organism: Pelodytes ibericus; assembly: GCA_036172795.1. NCBI lineage: Eukaryota > Metazoa > Chordata > Amphibia > Anura > Pelodytidae > Pelodytes > Pelodytes ibericus. The sequence goes on along the minus strand of CM069858.1, from coordinate 122,292,558 downwards.
AAAAATAAAAAAAACACTTTTTCTAACTTTGACCTAAAATATAATTTACACAAATACAATCATTAAAAAAGACCTTGTCTAAATATTTTCTATATGTTGTCCCAAGTTCAGAAATATGCTAGAGCAGCACCGTCAGAGCAGTTTTCGTGATCATTGATCGCAAAATCCACTTGTTTCACCACAGGACATGTCAGGCACGTCCATTGTCGGGAACAGAGTTCCCTGTTGGACATGCCTGACACGTCCATTGTCGCAAAGGGGTTAATATTTCTATGATATTGTGTTTTTATCAAAAACAGACTACTTCACTATTTTTTATATTTACATTCAAGCTTTTTATATTTTTGCACAATTATTGCATCTGTTACTGAATTTGTAAAATCTCTTTTCTTAGAACTCAGATATATATATATATATGTCCCTCTTGAGTAAATCATGCCCTGTTCACATTTTTTTGACTTATGTATTTAACATATTTCACTAACTAATGCGATAGACACTTTGCCTATCCCAGAGCTAAACTGACGTTAGACATATGATCCAGTGTGAAGAGGCCAAACCATGGGATGAAAATAAACACATACTTCAATCTCTTTAGTCCAACATAGGATTCATTTATTTTAGTACAATCAGCATCCAGCGGGAGTAGGACAATAGAAGTATGTCTTACCTCGGGCACACACATTAGAGAAAGCACAGTGTTGATAGCATGCAACTCTAAAATACAGTATCTTGTGAGCAGTAAGTCTCATTGAGCCTGACAGGAATTATAGTCATCAGATAAAGATGTTAGCTGTGAACCTCGGTCTCATGATGCTCAGTCAGTCACAAGTCTCTATTGATATGTTTTAATAAAAAAGTTAATATGAGTCTTCACCTCACAGGTGCATTCCTTCTAGGGTTTACTGCTGTTTTGGGGCTCATTTCTATGCTCGGCTAACTATATATTGAAGGAAGCAACACTGCAAAATTATTCATATATAGTTAACTCCTTCACAGTCCCACCATCTATGTCCAGATAATAATATACTAATGGGAGTTATGCTATAAAACCCTGGCTAACTATAAACTAATAGAATCTACTATATAGATGACTGAAATGGGAGCTTAACAGTATTACCTGTATGTAACAGCATTTCACAGCTCATCTCAATGTGCTATACTGAGAATCCCACTGCAGGGCATCCCGCCATGCCAGAACTTCCTGGTTCGAGCACGCCTCTGTGAAGTCACACATGATGTCACTAAGTATCGCGGGATGTCGGCAGGGACCAACAGGGTCTATAGAGAATGGGGTCTGATCGGAACCCTGCTTGGATTTCACAAAAACAGGAACAAAAAGACGCCGGTTTAGTGCTTTGGTCGTTAAGGTTAATTAATCATTAATGTTCTTTTATGTATCTTTTTTATTTTCTACAAAATAACAGCTATGACATTATAATGAGGGGGTCCCAGTTTGTTTTATTCTTGCCTCGGGCACAGAAAGCTCTAGCTACGGATCTGCCGCCAACCAAATATGGTTTAAAAAACTGGGATTTCTCAAGAGAATTATGGAACACTGGACTTACACCACAAGCAATGAAATTAAGACAAAAATGTTTACATTGGTTTGTAAGAAAGAATCCTAGTAGTCAGATAAATTAAATAGAATGCATAAATTAATTTCTTTTTTTGATCTTTGACTAGCAGGTGAAAATACTTGAGGTAGAGAAATGAACTAGATTACAGTGGGAAGTATATGGAGTAGAGCATGATCCTGGATGTGAAATTATGCTCGTAGCACATTGCATTTAGTATAGATTTCCAATTTTTACAAATTAAGCAGGGAATAAATGCTATATTGCTATATGGGGCCTATTGATCTCAGGGATGAATCTCACAGTGTCCTATTATTATAGAATGCTGCTCCCTTTTATTTCTCTTCCTTTCTAATAATCCTTGGCTTTGGCAGCAAAGCCCCTCCGAGTTTTAACAAAAATGGGACAATGTTAAACTGATGAAATCATACCTTTTGCCTTAATGCACATGCTATGAATCCTTCTACAGTTTCCGTCTATCACAAAATGTGTTAAGATCCCCATTTCGGAGCAACACTCAGATGATTGCATCTCCTGCAGGAATGAGCTAGGTAATGAGATACCCTCAATGACCAGAGGCAATAATAAAGAAATATTGTGGATATTTTTTCTCTCCACTTATAAGGTTATTTTCAGTCTCCTGCAAAAATATGTCACGTGTGGCCATATTCCATTTATTCTTTGCTCATGGGGTTCTTGATGAGACTAGTTGTTTTCCTTTCCTATTTGGACAGAGCTGCTTAAAAAGAACCTTCTCAATGGGGATTTGGGACTTATATTTTTTTCATATACTTTGTACAAAAGTCATTGTAGCCAGCTTTGTTCCATAAGACTGACCCAAAGTGCGCATTTAGAATTAGAAGTCATAATGTGTTATTGTGAATGAAGAAACTAAACTGGCGTGTAGACCAATGCTGAATGCGTCTAATCCTGCTCCTACATAAAGTTTCTTTCCTGTCTGCAGAAGACATGACTGGCATACATTTTGATTTTCCCAGTGCTGCTGAAGTACATAGAATTTGTTTCTTCGCAGCTAATGCACATCATCTTTTCATTTGCATAGTGTTTTTAGTTACAATATGTCCCGATACTTATCATTCTCTTCACATAATTTTTTTTTTTTTTTTTTTAAACTGTCACAAACTTTATTTTGATTTAAAACAAATAAATTGGGACATTCGCTTTTAGAAATGGAAGTCAGGAGCAGAAGTACTAAAAAGCAAACAAGACATGGCAGACTACACTTCATTATCTATTTAGAACAGATATTTTAAATAACACTAATTACTTGGAATCTGTGTAAAATAATTAGCAACATTAGAATTCCCCTCGGTTTTATGCTGATGAATCCTCTGTGCAGCATTCAAGTTTCCAAATGAGGGGATATCAGCATAATCATTCTTTTTGGTGCCATATGATTTTTTATTTGTTGGATCTAGAATTAGTCCAGACTTCCATTGACATGGCACATTGATTCAATGGATAATGAAATGATGTGTGGGTAAAGGTGGCTCTTTGAATCATCTCACACAGTATTGTTGTTGTGCCGTGGCAGCTTTGCATCTCATATGTTTGCACTATACTCTACTACATTCCCCATGATTAGCCATCCTTGCCCTCTAGTGTATTAGTATGTAGTCACTTATAGAATATTGTCTCATTTAAAAAGTCCTGTGTGACTGGATTGCCACACAAGAGTTGTATACTTATACCAGTGGCCATAGACAACCTTTGAAATAAAGCACAGAGCCATATTGGAATAAATATAGGCCAATTCTGTTTTTGACTATGGGGGGGTCAAGGAACCCCCAGAGCCAAAAACAGAAGCAGTCGCGATTCAGTAATGTCTTGCGCATTGGGGGTTATGGATAAAAACATCTGCTCTGCAAAGTGTCAGGAGTTTTATAAAAAGGCATCTTTACAAATGTACAGAAAAATGCATACATAATTATAAACTTACATGCAAAAATAAGCACAACACAATGTATAAATATATTCTTTTTAAAACATAACCCTTCACTTGTGTGAAACTTTTAACAATTCCTTCTAGCCTAGTTGCTCAGTTCACGTTTTGTATTTAATTGAAATTGTATATTATCACGCTATTATTTTTCTATGGGATTGTTAGCTGCAAGACAGTGGACATTTTAAATTATATATAACTCACACAAAAAGTTCAATGCCTAGTGACAAGCTTGAATAGTTTGAACGTCCCAAACGCAGTAACACTTTCAACCCATCGTTTTTATTTCCTTACATATATTGTAATGTATATGCAGGATTAAAAAGAAAAATATACACGAGATGTTCAGATGTCTGACTGGGGAATAACCTGTAAAATAGTAATTTGGTGTTAATGTTTTCATTTGCATGCTAATTCACATTCACAGTAGTAAAGTTGCAGAGATGTATACGATCATCATAAAAGTAGCATATTATCACTTTCATATGTGCAGTATGGCTGCAGTTAACATTGGTTGGCATTTTTTAGAAGTATAATGCCTTTTTTTTTATTTAGCAAACGATAGCCTATGTTTTTCACTTTGTCCTTATAAATCCTATAAATAATATAAGGGCATTGTTTTTAATTTACAGTGATTGGTGTATAACATGTTTCGTTGTAGGGAAGGAAATCTGTGTCACTATCTCTAAGATTATCTACATCATAAATACTTAATAAAAAATCAACACATTATTTGGAAAATAGTTCTATCAAGTCCTTTTTAACAACTAGGGATTTCTACTGGATATTTTTTTTATTATCTTCTTATACTTATCTTATGAATAGTACACTCCTCTTACTAGATATCAAGTAGCTTTGGATAAATAATTTGCAGGGCTGTTTTTATTTCAAAGATGTGGGTGTGTGTTGTTGTTGCAGAGCTCTGTGATACACTCTCACATTATACTCACAGAACTGCTCAGTTCTGCTCATGGAGGGATTCATTCTCTGCAACTGCCCAGGTCTGCTTGTGGAGGGGTCAATTCTCTGCAGCTGCCCAAGTCTGTTAATAGTGGAGTTTATTCTCTTCAGATGCTCATGTCCCGTAATGACTGTATGTATATTATAAATATATTATTAAATCTGAAAGCTACATGGTTCCAAAGGTTTCCTCATGATTTATATAATATAAAATGTATTTTATGTGTATGTGAATCAGTGTGTATGTGATATATAGAGAGATATATTTAGTATGCATGTATTTGTAATCTCATTCACTAAATAATGTGTCCCTGAATGGCAGAAATAAAATGTGGTCACCCTATTTCACACACTGCATATTATTGTAGTATTAGACACTCCCCCAGCATTAAAACTCATACTTTACTTATGACAGGAGGGAAGTACAATTCATTGTGGTTTACTGGTTAGCCCAGGGGATTCTGCAATGTCCAGGTAGCACAGACCCCTCTTTTTTGCTGCTTCCATGCATCTCCTCTAATCTACTTCTTCTCTGTCCCATGGCCATTGCTAGCATGGGGACAGTGCTAGCATGGTGCCGGTGCAGTGCACTCTGGGTACCTTCCTAGAGTTGACTCTGTATGCACAGTATTGTGTATGTCCAGGGCGGGACCAGAACATTGTACTAACCAGCCAGGAATGATTTTAAAGCTGCATTGGATTTAGAGAGTTTTATTTTTTTTTTAAACACCTAACCGGTACAATGTGTTACCCCTTTACTGGTCATTTTCCTTCCCAAAGCTGTGGTTTGGGTTCAACTACCACTACTGGCTAATTGAAAATAAGTGAACAGCCATGGCGCTGTAGTTGGAATTAATGTGGTCTTAAGAGAGTTCCTATTCCCTTTTTAATAAGTACTATAATTAATTTCCATAATCAAGGCTGACATTTTTGGTAGCTCTTGGTTTTCTATCTGTGCATGACACTATGTGATTTAAATGCTCTGTATCCTGGACATTATCATGCAGCAACTGTTGGCCAATTATGAAGCTATGGAATGTGTGAATCACTGTGCCAAAGCTGAGGACAGTAATATCACAAATCATTTCATGTTCTGCCTGTTTTATGTGAAAATACAAGAGCATCACTTTTGATTGTCAAAAGAGGTCAAAGTATTGAATCATCAACACATAAATCATGTTTTATTGATTTCAATTATTAAACATCACACTTCCAATGAAGCATACATTTTTTCCAGACACTTGGGTACATGAGTATTCTGTTTGACATTACAGAACTGTACTGGAAGACTAGTATATACGAGGGTGAGTCAGTAATTATCTGCACTACATTCTACACTATTCTACAGCCAGAGTGCGGATGGTTTTTTACTTATTATAGAGTGGACCTTTGGCCATAGTCAATCTATTATGTTCATTGTATTACAATGGTCTGCTAAAAAAACTAGATAATAGTTTGAGTCACTTGTGCATCAAAACCCTTAATTTCTTCTGGATTGGACAGCTTTCCTGCGTGTCTAAGAACTATTTAAAAAAATATGAAGCAATGACATGCAGAGCCTCATGTGTATCGTACATTAACACTTCAGTGCTGGAAGATATTCACCAGTCAATCATAATGTTATATACACACCATCAGACCATGTATCCACTACACTCTTCAGACTCACAATGTCATAAAAATACCCCTGTGCTATAGGTAGAAAATTCAAAAACAGAAAAGTTTCATCAAGACTAAATATTGAAGAACTCGGGTTGTTATTCTTTTATTTTTTTTTTTTTTTACCCCAAAATAAAGTAATTATTGGACACTTTAAATACAATAAATATAAACAACTTTATATATATAAATATATATAATTGTTCTATTATTAGTGATATTTTATCAGCAATACCAGAAAGGAGTTAATTCACTAATTCACAAAATGTTGGTGGATTTTCTTTTATTTTTCGAATCTTATTTTTCCATCCAGTAACTTTCAATTTCAGTATTATCCACAGTCAAGTTGGTGGATAAAATCTGGTTTGATAGTTTATGCAATTGGTTGTTCAACTATTTCCATATGGTTGCATTGAACAGTGTTATATATTCCTGCTAGATTTGACTATTAGTGAAGCAAAGAGTTGATTTCAAGTGATCAAATGCAGAATCTAAAATATGTTATATATTTATTTACAGTTACAATGACTGAGATTTATTTTAAACTGAGTATGCTTTAAATGGGATCAGGCCCGCCATCAGGGGGTGACAGATCCTGGCACATTGAGGGCAAAAGAATGGCATACTGAGGGCCAGAATCTTCGCATATTGAGGGCAAAAGAATGGCATATTGAGGGGCAATATCCTTGCATATTGAGGGACAAAATCCTGGCATATTGGGTGCAAAAGAATGGCATATTGAGGGGGAAAATCCTGGCATACTAAGGGGCAAAATCCTGGCATATTGAGGGGCAGAATCCTGGCATATTGAGGGGCAGAATCCTGGCATATTGAGGGCAAAAGAATGGCATATTGAGGGGAAAAATCCTAGCATACTTATCCTATGCAAAATTCTGGCATATTAAATGGCAAAACCCTGGCACATTGAGGGGCAAAATCCTAGTATATTGGGGGGGGGGGGGGCAGAAAATGTGTTCAGTAAGGGGCCCTGAAATTCCTGGTGGCGGCCATGAATGGGGTAATAGCTCAGCCCAAGGACTGAAGTGCAGTAAGTGATGAGTGGATGAGTCTTGTGCAAGCACATACTTTGGCAACAAACCGCATAGTAGAATTTGAGTTTCCACGTGAAGCAGGCAGCCCAGTTTGATTGGCGACTGACTCTTCATACTAGTGCAGATGACCCTTTTATGTGTTGATTTGGATTTATTTGCATTGGCCTCTGTAGCGGTCCTGTATAACTGTCATTCAACGCCGAGGGCTTAAAGAGACACAAAAGCTTATTTTTCACTTGTTCTTTTAACAAAGAAGCAAAAGTGAAAAGTTAGTTGTTCCTAGTTTGAGGATGTGCCAGTTTAACCTATGACCAGCAGCATCTATGGGAAGCAGGCAGCCCAGTCTTAACTAGGTCCACTCTGCTGATGCCATGCAAAAACAAGGATCTCTCGCTACACTAGCAGACCCCGAGCAGACTAGTGGGACAAGCCCCCGCTTCGATTGGCTGTGCATGCGCTGACACTTAGACAAATCAATCCTTGTAACTTAAATACAATTCCAGTAAACTGTTTATGCTGTATTGATCACACATGCAATGCATCTTCATGCAAATCTAAAAGAAATACAAAAAAAGTCGTATACTGCAATGAAAAGATAAATACAGAGTTCATCATGACACAAAAGTCAGACATAAGAAATCTGTCAAGCAATTTACATTATCCAATCCAGATTGTTTGTTAGTTTAGATCACAAACACTTTCATTTTCTCATTAAAATGAAAAAGAGAATAATAGATCTTGACACAGAGTTTGAAGCATTTATAGTGAATGACTGACACTAATGGAAAAGCTTCAGAGTAATTAGCATGTGGGAATACATTGCACAATAAGTGGGCAAACTAGAGAATTACATCACCAGAAGGAGGATTGATTTGCAGGGGTCTGTACGTTAATGCAATTAAATATTAATTAACCAGCGCATTTTATTACAAATTGTTTAATTTTATTAAATTAATCTGTAGACACTAGATTCCTTCATTCCAAAAATTGCAGTCCTTTTATTTTAGAAGCTGTGTAGTTGTGTAACTAGTCTAAGAGGGGCTCACACAGGCTTGTCAGAGTTGTTGAATTTGTTTAATGTATCAACAGTCAACAATTTCTTATTGTTAAGATCTACATGTATTGTTCAATATGTACTGGACAACCCTGATATAATGTAATCAAGACTATTCATGCTGTACTTACTGTAAGTAGAGAACCCACAGACGTTTTCTTCTGCTGCTAATCACAAGCTCTTGTTTATTTTAATGCTTTAATCAATGTATAGTGACTCTTTCACTTTTAGACCTTTGTTCCATATTTGAAAAGTATCTAAATTATTAAATTAGTGGTTCACCTGCTGTCAATCCCATGTGGTCTAGTAGGGTGGAGCAAGAACTAGGTTCATTTCATTGAATAGTTTCAGCGACTCACAACTTATTTATTCACTAATAATGAACTGCAATTGAACTGCAAAAACAGGCATTAATAGCTGCGATGGTAAGACAGGAAAGTCTTTTCTCTCCAGTAAATAAAGTTGTGTATAATTGAAAGATTGTATCAAGTATTTTTTCATTAGAAATGCTTTACTAAAAGAATACAAATAAAGTACCTGATTGAGCCCTTCTTTGCTTGTATAGCACTATCAGGGAGCAGACATCTTGGGTCAGATAGGATCTTCCTACATCTGACCTATCTGTCCCAAGAATCTAAATAACATCTCCACCCCACGATAGTGCTGTACAAATAAAAAAAAAGGTTTAATATGGCACTCTATTTGTAGTCTTCAGAAATGCAGTTCTATTTTAAATGTCTACACTTGCAATCCATCAATGAAACATAACGTTTTTGCTTACCTTTTTAGTTAATAAACCCCCAAGAAATCCCAGGTTTTGACATATCCTTTAGTCTTGCCAATTGTCCTGCTTCTTTTTTCTATATTAAATGCTGTTAATAAATGAATCCCAAATCAAAACTCAAGCAGTAATGTTTTTATACATGAACTAAATACAACTTGTACAGCCACAGTTGCTATGACACTGGTCCCAGATATAATCTATTTTCAAACAATGTATAAAGAATATTGTTTGCTTTCAACACTATTACACAAAGGATCAGCTAGGTAATTAGCTGATACAGGTCATCATAACATCTGGCAACTTATTTCTATAACAAATGTGTGTCTGCCTCAAGCACCTGACAATGGTTAGAGTGATGACCACTTCGCCAAAGTAATGTAAATACATAGGGGGTGGGGATAAAAGCTCCCGCACTGATAATTGTCAGGAAGTGACAGACGGTATTACCGTTCATTATGTATAATGGCAATTGCGCCTTTTTTATAAATTCTGACACTGTGAAACTTGCAAAATTTGTTGTGAGTCTTATTTATTCATAGGTACATCTGCCAACTGCGCCAGTAACTGCTCGTAATTTGCGCTGAGTTTATACAGTACATAGTTAGTAAAGAAGTCAAGGTAAACTGCTTAATACACTAATGTTTTTTTTATATAGGAATGCAGGACTCCTAGTGTGTTTTAAGTAGTGTAAAAGTGCTCACAAAGAGTGCATGTTGTTTGGTTAAATAGAGGGATCTCCCATGATTATTGAAAATATCAGTGACAGCAAAAGCACAAATATTTTCTATTTCTAGCCTTGTTTAAGCCTCTAGGAAATGCAATATTTGGAAGTATATGATTATGTATAATAATGTTTATGTTACTTTGTAATGGGCAATTTTGCAATTACAGGTGTGCCGACTTACTAGAAAGAGAGTGGTTATATGGTTGCCACTTGAAAATGCTCCTGTTTTTTTATATTTCTAAAGCACCTATAAAAGCAGAAGGCTTTAAACATGTTTAAACTTAAAGAGTATAATGCTGATTAGCCCTTGTCTAGAGGTAAAAAAAAAAAATTGAAATTATAAATGATGCCTATAGGATGATGATCTCTTTAATTGGGTCTTACAAAATATTATATAGCAATTACCATTTGACCTACTGGATATCCCACAAATATCAACGTGTCACCATCAACTCAAAGTTGTAAATATTAAATAATACTAATAATAAACCCAAATGTCTTATAGTGTGTGAGATGTACCAAATATCAGTGCACTGATTTGCTTTGGTTTCTATGTTTTGCTTAATGTTTTAATATATTTTAATATTTTTCTTTAGTTAGTACTACAATGATCCAAACAAAAGTAATAACAATTAAATTTTGAAGAAAAAATATGGAGGCGGAGCCATCCAAGCCGTGAGTTATCACACCACATATGAGTGCCTCTAAAACGTATAATAAAAGTTGACAATTTATGGCCACAGCAGCGTAAATTGTTGGGTTCACCACTGACATGTAATAATAAAAAACTAAACCCAACCACTTATTGAGCCTGGATATTGGGACTCTATTCACAAGGCAGCCAGTCCACATCAACGGTACCAGTACCACCTCTGAGGACTACTCGGAGGTGTTGAAGAGGTTGTACAAGAGTCACAACCAAACTGCTATGGTCACCTCTACTAAAGGTGACCTGTGGGTGTCATTCCATAACCTGCATGCCATGATCAAATCTGAGCTGGCAAGAGTCATAACGCATGTTGATATATTACAAAACAAAGATAAAAAAGAGGGCACACTGCTTGCAATAAGTGAAAATAAATTAAAAAATATATATATGTGTTGTGTCAAAAGAAAAAGCCCTTCACCACAAATAAACTGAAAAAATAAATACTAACCAGTAATATATGTAAACAAGCAAAAAAAAGGGGAGAAAGAGGAAAGAGATAGGAACTGAAATGCAGAGATATATCTCCCAATCCTGTGGAGGGACTGTCTCCACCTGACAGTGTAAGCAGCTAGTTTAAACAACTGACGTGATCTGCACCACCGCAATAAAGAGACACCAGAATTTAAAAAAGAGCCAGCGCTAAAAGAAACTCAAGAGACAATTGTACATAATATATAAAAAATAAATGTATTACATTTCACAGCAGAGAATGGCAAGATGTTTATACATAAAAATAGTCCAGTCCCAGTATTGTATTAATAAAAGACTGGTCACATGCACAGGACATACATATTATTTATAAAATATCTACAAGTAAATAAATGGAAATCACAGATAAAAGGAGTATAACAAATATACATACAAATTCCTTACCCGCTGGGTTTTTTCACCTGGACAAGTATTGAACAATCGGATAAAAAAAACGATACTGCACTATAAGCACTATACACGCCACAGTGGGTGATATCGCACATGATTATAGCCAGGGCCATCTTTAACATTGACTGGACCCTGGGCAAACATTTGTTTGGGGCCCCTGGACCCCACCCCTCACTCCCTGCATGCAATCACACCCTCCACACTAATACCTCCCTACAAAAAATAAACACACACACTTGCTGTGTGTGTGTGTGTGTGTGTGTATGTGTGTATATATATATATATATAAACTGATTTATATGAAATATTATATAAACCAGCCATATGCTATATATTATGTAAATAGATAATTATATAAAAAATAAAAAATAAAAATATATATATATATATATATATGTTGTATAGGTGGTCTATATAATATTTAGATTAAATGTGTGTGTGTGTGTATATATGACTTACACAGAAAACCTTACACAGTCATATAGACACACTTACATACACAGTCAGACACACAGATAAACTAACACACAGACAACCTTACACAGTCAGATAGACACACTTACACACACAGACTTACACAGTCAGATAGACACACTTACACACACAGACAATCTTACACAGTCAGATAGACACACTTACATACACAGACTTACACAGTCAGATAGACACACTTACACACACAGCCATACTTAAACACACACACTCGTTTGTCCCCCTCCCTACTCACTTACCTTACATTTGCAGGGAAGGGGCTGTTTCTTCTCTGCGTGGCTCCATGTGTTCTGAGCACCGGTATGTCACGGACATCCGGTGCTCTAACATGCTCTGTGAGGGTGTGGAGATTTCCCCCCCTCACGTGACACACTTACACATATAAATACACAGACACCCTTACACACACAGTCACCCTTACATACACACAGTTATACACACCCTTACACACAGTCACACTTACACAAAAATACACAAACACTCTTAGACATAGACAGACACCCTTACACACAGTCACACTTACAGATACACTTACACACACACACTCTTAGACAGCCTTACACACAGTCACACACTTACATTTTATTTATTTTTACCGGAAAAATATATATGCTTGTGTGACACTAACAGTCACACTTACACTTATATACACAGTCACACTTACATACACACACACACATACACACACTGTTATACACACCCTTACACACAGTCACACTTACACAGAAATACACACACTCTTAAACACAGTCACCCTTACACATATACATACACCTTTACACATAGTCACACTTACACACATAAATGCATGCCCACACTTACAGACACACTCTCAGCCATTATGTTTTGCCCCGGTGGAGCCCGGATTTCTTTTTCATCACACTCTTAGCCAGCCTTACACACAGTCACACGCTTAAATTTATTTTATTTCTTTACCACAAAAAATAAAAAATAGGCTGCTTGTCCCCCTCCCTGCACATTTACCTTGACTTGCAGGGAGGAGAACGTTTCAGTGTTCTGCCTCTCATCCCTGCAGAGGCAGAACACTCATCGAAGTTACACTGCTTGATGGGGCGGAGCTTTCTCCCGTTGTGCTGTGCTCACTGCTTGGTGCTGTTACCTCTCGCCTGCGGTCCGCACCTCGAGGTGAGGCGCTGTTAGGGAGTGAACTCCCTAAAGCAGCGCCTCTGGATTCCTGCGCCTGGGCGCGGTGCACCCTGGGCGCGGTGCACCCTGTGCACCCACGGGCGATTCCAGAGTCTGATCGGGGGGGGGGGGGGGGGGCACATTCCGTCTGTCTCTTCCTTCCCATGTCTGCCTGTCTCTCTCCTCTTCCTTCCCATGTCCGCCTGTCTCTCTCGTCCTCCTTCCCATGTCTGTCTTTGTATCCTCTTTTTTCCCATGTCTGTCTCTCTCCCATTCAGTGGTGTATCTTGATTTTGTGCTGCCCTAGGCAGACAAAATCTGGGCACCCTCCTACCCAAGCTGCACACCCACGTTACACACCTAAGACATGCCCCATCATTCAGACTCACATCAAGCTCACACTCCCATCACACTCAGTCACACACTCTGACTCCCATCACACTCAGTCACACACACTGTCTCCCATCACACACACTCTGACTCCCATCACACTCAGTCACACACACTGTCTCCCATCACACACACTCTGACTCCCATCACACTCAGTCACACACACACACACACACACAGTCTCCCATCAGCACTTACCTTTCCCTGGCAGGCAGGCAGCATCTAAATGTACACACAAAATAGATACATTAAAATAAACATGAAAATAAAAATAAATGTAAACAGTTGTGGTAAAAATAAAAGATAAAATAAATATGAAGTATAAAAATATTAAATTAAAAATATAGGAGATGAAAAAATATACATACATACATTTATAGCGATAATTAAAACCTCAACCAGCAAGAATGGAATGTCCATGCAGTTTATTGCTAAGGAATAGACAAAAAATTGTAGCATACATATATGAATTTCAAGCCGGTCCACAGTGCCATTAACATTGTAGCGTGCCAATAACAGTATTTACAGATAGTAATACATTTTAGAGACTTGTAGCAATGTAGAAATATCAGCGGAAACCTCTCAGACAATGGTACAGCTCAAAGTTAGAATTGAGGCCCCTAGTATCAAATTATCCAAAGTGTGAATCCATTTCATCTCAGCTGCTCCAATTTTTTTAATGTGTCACCTCCCTTCCAATGAATTGACATTTTGTCTATACCGACTATCAGAGTATGCCAAATTTATAAAGACACGGAGGCTCATATTATGCTTATCTCTTTCTTTATTTACCCTCAGCAGCAAAGAGAATGCATTAGAAAAATTTAACCAATGAGAACATACCAAATATATAATATCCCTCCCCTCCTCTATAAAGTCCAGTGTAATAGGAAATACACCCTCTTTCTTTGCTGCTCCCTCAGCTAAGTACATCTATAATTTTCTAGAATATTGTTATGATATTTGATATGTTTATATTATATATGTAGGAATATATATATATTTATATCTTCCTGTAGCTATGTAATTTTATGTTTAATCATTGCATTGGTTTTGATTATTTGCCTTTTATCATTGCATTTATTTTCCATTTACTTTCAGTTTCATTTACATAGCTGTTTATCTTCTGTTACTATCAGGGGTTCGGTTGTGTTCCCCTCCTCTCCCTTTACCTTTTTTCTGTCAGTTTCCTATGTTTTTATCTATTTTCTGTTTTTCTCCATTTATTCCCGGGCTTCTGGACCACTGCATATGTGCAAATAACATTGCGGCGGCCATTTTCTTGGAGCCCGTTTTTCCTCATAGAGGACTCATGTTTTAACATTACGGCGGCCATTTTCTTGTAGCCCATAGTGCAGATATTATGCACGGCGGCCATTTTAAGTCTGTGTGACACTGATCTTAGTGGATACTGCACAGCCTTACTGCCTGCTCCGTTTTTACTCCCGTTTTTTGCTCCCTTAAGGTGATATTGCCTATTATTTCTGCCTGTTTTTCTCTGCCTTGTATTGCTGTTAATGATTATGGATAGTCAGATCCCTGTCACATCTCCATCCCCCACTATGCATGCTGCTCAGCAAGGTGGGATTTTTCCCAATATAGAGGAGGCTTCCTCTGAGATTATAGATTCTGAGGATCTACATAATTACTTGGACTCTGCTATGTCTAAGTCAGTGACCAAGGCAATTCAGTCTGCTATGGGGATGATGTCATCTAATATTGCCCAGTCTATCTCCTCTGCCTTAGCCACACACTCTAAGGCTGCCCCGACACCCCCACCCTCTAAAGGGAAACGGGCGTTACCTGCCGCCCCGGGCAAGAAAGCGTCATGTAAAACGCATCATACAATGCCTCATGCTTCCAAGCTGATTAAGATGGGCAAGGCTACGCCTGCCGAGGATGCCGTGGTTACACCACGGGAAAGAGCTAGGTACCGGGCTAAAACGGTACGTTCATGGAAATCGGCAAAGGCCGATAATGATTCATCGCAGTCTGACTCGATGTCGGAAGAGGTTTTGGAGGAGTCAGAAGACCCTGACTTCCTGATATCTGAGGACGAGTTCCCAGTCGGGCAAACAGTTGGCCAGGTACCCCCTTTGGTCCCTACAGAGACCTCGGCCTTGATAGATCTCCAGGGCGAACCTCTGTTTGACCCTACCAACCTCCACCACCCCCGTTCTGCGGAATGGTTCCCCACAGACCATATTGCACAATACATTGCATTCCGGGTCCGTAATCCCCTTGATAAGGCCTCTCGCAATAAACTGCGAGCAGAGTGTCCAAGGCCCACAGTCCCTGATATGGCCTGTGACACGCCTGAAGTGGATCCAAAAATAGCCCAGTTCCTGGGCAAGACAGGTTGGAAGACCAAAAAAGGTTTAGATTTTTCACTTAAAGTGTGCCAAGACAAGGTTCTAGACATAATGGGGCCTTGTGCAAAGATATTTGAGCTGGTGGAGTCAGGCCTATCCACTGATACGCCTGTTGATTTACCCGCCATCAAAGGATGGATTCAACGGGTCATTTGCCTTATCGGCAAAGCTAACACGGCTTTAGCCGTTGAGAGGAGGAAGGCCATCCTCCTAAAAATAGAACCAAAGTTGGTTAATATGGCAACTAATGAACCAGGTCCACAGGCTAAAGCCATGCTCTTCGGAGATAACTTTGTTAAGGAGCTAGGCTCTTTTGTGCAGACTTTCACTGCGATAGATAAGGCTCAATCTAGTATGAAACGAGTCTTCACCACAAAGGTTTTTGGCGGGGCCGGCAGATACAGGGGCCGTCTGCCCGGCCGTGGCTCCAGGGGACCATTCCGTGGATCCCGAGGCCCTGGGTCTTCACGGACATCCTTTGCAGACAGCAGGCCTCCGCCCGCAACTTTCTTCCCGCAAAGGAGCAGACCATGGCAGAATCGGGGTGCCAGAGGGTCCTATCAGTCCCGGCGACCATACGGTAAGGACCAAGCTAACTCACCTTTCTTCCCTTACAAAAGTAGGTGGCAGGCTCCGATTTTGTCTACCAGCTTGGGCCGACATTACGTCAGACACTTGGGTATTACAGACGGTGACAGGTTATCATATCGATTTTCTGACAACCCCTTATCAGGTTTCTTCCCCTCATATGATTCGGTTCTCCCCAGAGGACAGAGAATTAGTTTCCCAAGAGGTCACCAGCCTTTTCTCGAAAGGAGCAATCAGAAAGGTTCCTCCAACCTCCCTGGGCTTCCTAAGCAATCTATTCCTGGTCCCCAAGAAAGGCGGAGGTATTCGCCCTGTGATCAATCTCTGTCCTCTGAATGCCTTCGTCATGTACCAACATTTCAAGATGGAAGGCATTCATTGTTTAAGAGACCTACTGCTCATGGGAGACTGGATGGTCAAGCTGGACCTTCAGGACGCGTACCTGACAGTCCCAGTCACACCAGATCATCAACCGTACCTTCAATTCATGTGGGATCACACAATTTGGCAGTTTACTTGTCTCCCCTTCGGTCTCTCTTCCGCCCCTTGGTGCTTCACCAAGCTACTCAAACCAGTTATGGGCTTCCTCAGAAGGAAAGGGGTTCGTCTGATCATATACCTGGACGATTTACTCATTATGTCTCAGGATTTTGCCACTCTGAACACCCATCTGAATTGGACCATGGATCTCCTCCAGATCTTGGGTTTCTTGATCAACCTAGAAAAATCAATACTCACGCCTTCCCGCACTATGGAGTTCCTGGGGTTCGCTATCAACTCACCCCACGGTTCATTACACCTTCCAAAGGCAAAGGTGAAATCAATCAAGAAAGAGATAAAGAAAGTCCTTTCGTTACCTCTAATCTCCCTGCGCCATCTGGCTCGAATCATCGGTCTCCTGTCCGCATCCATTCAAGCCATTTTTCCCGGCCCTCTTCACTACAGGGCGCTGCAACAGTTGAAGATCCGTTCCTTACGACTCGGGATGACTTACGATCATTCCATCCCGTTGGACTACGGAGCCAGAGAAGAACTCTCCTGGTGGTTGACCCACATGGAAGCATGGAACGGGAGAGCAATCTTCGGCACGGTTCCGGATTTAGTGGTGGAATCGGACGCAAGCCTACTAGGCTGGGGCGCACAGTGCGGCACCTTATCCACAGGTGGATGTTGGTCTCTGCAAGAAAGCAACCTGCATATCAATTGCCTGGAGCTTCTGGCTGGAGAATTTGCAGTACGGAGTTTCGCACGGACGTCTCGAAACTGCTCCATACTGTTGCGCCTGGACAACACCGCTGCAGTCCGTTACATCAACCACCTGGGTGGCACGAGATCCCTGGCACTATCCCATCAAGCTACAACCTTTTGGACCTTTTGCCTCGTACACAACATATCGGTGCAAGCGGAACATATTCCAGGCCTATCCAATGTGGACGCAGACTGGAATTCCCGACACTTCACAGACTCCAGCGACTGGCGGCTCCACCAATCCCTATTCCACAGATTGGAACTTCTCTGGGGTCCCTTATATATCGACCTCTTCGCCTCTCGCCTGAACACGCAACTACAACGTTTCTACAGTTGGAGACCAGATCCGGAGGCTCTGGCGACAGATGCGTTCCTGCAACAGTGGCCTCCGAACAGGCATTATGCGTTTCCCCCATTTTGCCTCATATCCCGCACACTGCTCCACCTCCGTCGCAGCGGAACATCACTGGTGTTGGTGACCCCTTGGTGGGATACTCAACCATGGTTCCCCACGCTGTTGGAAATGTCCATGGATTTTCCTCGTCTCCTTCCATCTTGGAGAGATCTGATCACCGACCTCCACGGGTCTCCACACCCGCTATTAACGACAGGTCAGTTACACTTAATAGTATGGCTGATATCAGGGGACCCTGGTTTGTCGCAGATGTTTCACAAACGACTCTCTCACTCCTGGAAGGGGCCTGGGCACCAGGGACAAGAAGGGCTTATCGCCATGCCTGGGGCTCATGGGCTAATTGGTGCATGGAACACCACACAGATCCCACTGTTGCTACTGTAAATGTCATGTTGCAATTCCTCACTTCATTATTCGAAGATGGTCGGGCCTACCGCTCCATTAATGTTTATAGATCAGCAATCTCTGCTGGACACTTGGGATTTGAAGGTGTTCCCGCTGGCAGACATATTCTGGTCTGCAGACTTCTCAAGGGTATCCGATTGAACAGGCCTCCGAGACCTCGTTACTCATGTCTTTGGGATGTTAATGTGGTTTTTATACTGTTTCAGTCCTGGCCAAATAATTGTGATTTATCCCTTCAACAACTTTCTGCTAAATTAGCTATGCTATGTTGCTTAATCTCGTGTAAACGAGTATCAGACGTTAGAGCGCTGGATATCTCAGCACGTCCTTTGATATCTCTCGTCGCACTAAGACGTCAATTACATCTGTTTTTTACCCAGCGTTTCCTCGTAACCCTAAGTTATGTCCAGTCCTGTGCTTAAAGGAATACGAGTTACGGACTTTGCCTTTCCGTACCCAGTCTCGTCCGGAATTGTTTCTGGCTCTTCGCCGGCCTCATTCTCCCATTTCTACCACATCCCTGGCTAGATGGATTAAATGGGTTTTGACAGAGGCCGGAGTGGATACAACAGTTTTTACTCCTCATTCTACACGTGGAGCCATGGCATCCAAAGCATTCACATTGGGATGTCGTTTGGAGGACCTACTGAAAGCGGCAGACTGGTCACGTGAATCAACATTTAAGGAATTTTATTTCAGAGTTCCAGAGCATTTTACTTCTTCTGTGATTGATCAGCTTTGAACTAGCATAATATGAGCCTCCGTGTCTTTATAAATTTTAAGATTTTACTAATAAATATGACGTAAAGTCATGATTTATAAAGACACGGAGGCGAGTATTATCCCCACCCAAATTGTATGTTTATGGTATATTTATTGTATATTTATTGTACCTTTAATAAACACAATTTTCCCACCCATGTTGGGTTCCGTTACCTTTATGCGTGGTTTTTACCTGATTGATTATGTTGTATATCCTATAATTCATGATGATGATATGTTTTTTATATACCGTTTTTTCGACTAAGGTCGAGGATTAATATTTCGTCTTCTGGCACATACTTTACCGTATTTTTTCTGTTCTTTTAGCCTGAAGTTTCCCGTGGTCATATCCAGTTACCCATGTTTCACAGTTTACAGAAACCTTGGTCGATGTTGGGTTACCTGAATCGATCTTCTTCATTCGCAGTTCACTGGATGGATCCTCCGGTTGGAGTCTTCTCGTGGTTGGATTTCCTATGGATTAATTTCGGCTGATGTTTTCATTAATTGTTGGATTTTATATGTTTTTTATATGTTTTTACACAAAGAAAGAGGATGTATTTCCTATTACACTGGACTTTATAGAGGAGGGGAGGGATATTATATATTTGGTATGTTCTCATTGGTTAAATTTTTCTAATGCATTCTCTTTGCTGCTGAGGGTAAATAAAGAAAGAGATAAGCATAATACTCGCCTCCGTGTCTTTATAAATCATGACTTTACGTCATATTTATTAGTAAAATCTTAAAATTAGCGCCCACTGCTCTCCATGCATTGCTAACAAGATTGCTCATATGCATGCATCAGACTGGAATGAGTTTCACTGTCCAAATGTGACTATTTCAGAGTCAGGCTCTGAAAGCTCCTCAGGAGGCATCTGGAGACATTATTCTAAAACTCTGCTCATGTACCTCGTGGCATCCCGCAAACAACAGCAGCTGACTCTTGAGGGTCAGCCACCAAAGGTTTTTAAGGACTTACCATCATCTGATAGCTCATCTCAAAACTCAAGAGGTCAAATGAGAATTACCCTAATTACTGGTATTCCATAGGCAATGTGAATTTTGTGTATACCCCTACCGACCCGCCATTACCGTTGCTCCATTTTTGAAGGAGCGAGTTGTAGCTCTGTCATAGATATGGCCCATTTTTGCAGCCCACATCTGTGGCTTCTAGCAGTCCCTCCTTGGTTTGCTCTTTCTCCCGTAGCATAGCCACCGTTCCCCTTTCCCACATGTTTTTCTTCCCTCATATTATTATTTTATACAAAACATACATTTTGAGGTTACTGATGTGGAATTCTTAACGTTGATAAGGCTATTCCTTTAAATAGTCCACACTGTGTTGACTAATATTGTATTCCCTTAAGTGGATTTAAACGTACTTAATTGTTTCATTAAGAAACTTAAATGAGAGTTCAGTTATGTTGCTATAATAATATCCATACTAATTACGGTAAATCCTATTCATTTTACTTTGCTTTCACTGTAATGTTACTCAAAGAAAAAATCCAACGGTGGTTTTCAAACCATTTCTGGACTACATAAAGGCTGGTGGGGATTAAGCAATTTCATCCTTTGTTGTACAGTAATCTAGTGGAGAATAAAAACCTTGCATTTATATTTTCATGCCTCTGCCATTGTTTAAAGGGTCAAAGCCAAAAAGCCATGCTAGTTTTTCTATATGCCCTGGGGTGTTAGAGGTGCTTTAAAATCATGTTGTAAACCAAGGATAATAAAATTCATCCTCTATTAGAAAACTGTGCATTCATTCTTTCTGGACTTTAGATGACATATATATGACTTTGTGACTTGTGTGGCAACTAACTAACATCAGTGTCCACTTTGGTTGACAGAATAATGGTTAGTTCTTGACACCTGTTAAAGGTTGTGATGAATAAATCTCTGTGGAAAAATGGCATGGTCATTAGCTGACAGCATCTAGAATTAAATGTTTGATTAATGGCATAAGAATAGCTTGGGCATAAGATTTTGTTCTCATTAAAATGTCACCTATTTCATAAGTCACAGCTTTTAGCTGAATTACGGATATGACATGTTTTGGATTCTCCACATATTTTAGAAACAATTAGTTTGGAATAAATAATCTAGAAAATATTATAACATCACCACATTTCTGTTCCTTTCTTTTGGAATTGTAAATAAAAAATAGAATGATTTTACCATAGGTTTTTTGTTTTTTTTAATGAACATCTAGGAGCTCAAGACTAAAGTATTTGGCTTCCTGATCAAAAGTTCCACTAAACTTACTAGATTTGAAGCTGTTTGTAAAATGCTGTCAATACTCATATCCAGGACAAATTTAATCAGTGGTATAACCTATAATGAAATGGTTTAAGGTTGTCATCAAATCTCCCCTGCATAATTAGACCTTCCCAGGTAGGCCCCACCCACATGCCCCACCCCTCATAATATGTTTTACCCATAACCATTTTGCTCAAATAAGCAGGGCTGTCTTAACAACATTGTAGGCCCCTGGGCAAAGCAAGCCAGTGACACATAACCCCAACCCTAACTCCACCCATAAACTCCACCTCTAACCCCACCCCAACAACAAAAAATTAAGTGCAGCAATAATTAATCACCACAGCAAGTCCAGCTCCAATCACAGTGTAACAGTGATCTTTTTACAGAATCATCTGACTATTGACTTGTTTGTGATAATCTTTTAATTGCACAATACTGCTGGAATAATTAGTACCGCAATATGCACAATTAAAAGATTATCATTAGCAAATCACTAGTCACATTTCTAGAAGAAGATCCTTTGAAAAATCACCATAAAAAGTCACACCATCATTTTGATCATATCCTAAAATATACTATAAAATATGATGAAACATTAAAAAAAAAAAACACATTTGTGTGAGTGATACCACCCATGCATAGGTTTGTCGGGTTGTTTTTGGTAGTAATTTCTCTGTGTTTTTTTCACATACATTGTACTTCAGAGATCAGTTCACAGATTTTGGTATGTGTCCCTGCCAAACAACACCCCAATAGCATCTCATTAGCACAGGGATCATCTCCTTAGCACAGGTATATCACCCATGCATAGCTTTGTCAGCTTGTTTGGGGGTTAAAAGATCACATTTGAGAGTCGCGCTTTTTGGTTTTCCAACTTGGAATTTTGACATGCAGAAAACCAGTGCCCATGTCCCCTCTGGGAGGGATTTGAAAACGTCCAGTGTATTTTACCGCATCAAACTATATATATTTTTAAAGTAGACACCCTAGGCTATTTCAGATGGTGGTATTTTAACACTTTCCATGCACTAATTCTACCACCAGCCACATTTGAGAATTGCACTTTTTGATTTTTCCAACTTGGCATTTTGACATGTAGAGCAAGGAAGAGGTTAATAGCTCATATAAGGGCATTTGTATTACTGTCATTTATTACAGTACCAAAAAAATTAACCCCTAAAAATGCACAGAGAAGAAAAAAATGTGCTGTTGTGCAGTGATCAGTGGCAGGGAAGGTGTTAATACACAGGGTACACTATACATAGAGTATGGCTTTTATAAAAGCCCTTGGGTCTCACAATTTTATTACATTTTATTTAATTTATTACAGCCAGTCACATACACACACACACACCTCACATACACACAATCACCTCTCATACACAGCCAATCACATACACACACCTCACATACACAGCCAGTACTATACACACACGCACACACACACCTCACATACACAATCAGTCACATACACAAACACCTAACATACACAGCCAGTCACAAATACACACACCTCACATACATAGCCACAGAAATACTTACTGCCTGATTTAAGCATTGTTTCATATATTTACATAAAGTACAATTAATATTTGAAAATAGTTTTCTGTGGACCCATCAGGAGCCAGGAAGAGCCAGGATGATCTTATGGACAAAAAACATATGCCAAAATTGGCACAGTAAGTAACTTTTATTTATACTGAGTTTCTGGGTTGGGCTACTTACTGACTGCGTATTAATAATACTCAGGTTATTTCTTTTTCTAGATCAGCAGCCAGTATGATAAGGATAATCTTGTGGCCAAGGAGCACCACAGAGTGGGATGCCACAGTGGTTGCAGGATAGATGTGTATAGCATAAGTTATAATATAAGTTGTTTAGTATAAGTTAAGATCTTTTGTCTACAGAAATCATGCATATAGTATAAGTTATACAGCCCCGATCCAGGGTTAAACAGCCAATCGCTGGTTTTCAGGGTCTGGAATTTTTTCCCTGTTACTCAGGTTTTTTTTCCCCTTCCTCTGGATCATTTGGCTCAGTTTGGGCAATCAAAGCAGGAATGGACTTACAGCGTGTGGAAATGTATTGAAGAAAAGTGTTGAGACAAACCCATGTAGTCAATAACATTCAATGGATATTGTGAGGAGGCAGAACTCAACTTCTGACAGCTCAATGCTTTTCACACTAAAATATCCTCTTCAGTACCCCCAATACCTCCTACCTCCTCCCCCATTGTTTACCTTTCTTGTCTCAGGAGAGGGGTTTCTTGGTGGGAGGCAAATGTTACCCATTATTAGGAAATTATATAACCTTGGTAGTAGTAACTAACAGACCAGCATATACATGAGAATTTTGGGAAGTTTACAATACATGGGGTGATTAACCACTATTACCCCAGTTTACAATTCCTATGGTATTCATCCAGTAATGGGCTGGCTGTATATCATGGGAGCTGCGGTCAACAACAAATTTTTTTAGTGTGCAGTGTAACAATCCCAGTTTGTAACTACAAACCCAATAAAGTTAACCCCTTCTTGCCTATAGGACCATCACAAAAGTTATGCATCAGGCAAATGCATATGCATAACATAAAAAAATGCAGCATGTGGAATATACTGAATTTTTATCAATATACAATAACAATTATGATAATAAAAATCAATGTATGTGTGCTGCCCTATATAATAATGAATAATAATAATATCATTATATGGATCACTGTCTGTGTCAGGAATAATGCTCATTATTTTAACTTAAATAATTATTAAGCTACACCAAACCCCCCCCCCCCCCCCCCCATGCAACTGTGCTGATTGACAAGATGCTTAAAGGGCTGTGAATAGGGTTGCCACCTTTTCTTCAAAAAAATACCGGCCTTGGTACTGTTTCCATAGACTTAACATTAGTCTGATGCAGGGCCGGCCTTAGGGGTGTGCGACCTGTGCGATCCTGCATTCAGCATGGGGAGCCGAGCAGCACTTTCTATTGCTGTCTGTGGCTCCCTGTGAAGCAGACGCTGCTCTGCTTCACAGGGTGGGGGCGGAGCTACACCGCTGAGCCGGGGAGACAACAGGGGGTGAGAGAGGGACAGAACAGGGGGTGAGAGGCAGAACAGGGGGGAGGGGGGAGAGAGAGACAGAACAGGGGGTGAGAGAAGGACAGAACAGGGGGTGAGAGGCAGATCAGGGGGAGGGGGAGAGAGAGGCAGAACAGGGGGTGAGAGAAGGACAGAACAGGGGGTGAGAGGCAGAACAGGGGGGGAGAGAGAGGCAGAACAGGGGGTGAGAGAAGGACAGAACAGGGGGAGAGAGAGACAGAACAGGGGGAGGGGGGAGAGAGAGACAGAACAGGGGGAGGGGGAGAGAGAGAGAGACAGAACAGGGGGAGGGGAGAGAGAGAGAGACAGAACAGGGGTAGGGGAGAGAGAGAGACAGAACAGGGGTAGGGGAGAGAGAGAGACAGAACAGGGGGAGGGGAGAGAGAGAGACAGAACAGGGGGAGGGGAGAGAAAGAGAGACATAACAGGGGGAAGGGGGGGAGAGAGAGACAGAACAGAGGGAGAGAGACAGAACAGGTGGAGGGGGGAGGAGAGACAGACATGGCAAGGAAGAGGAAAGGGACACATACATCGGGGGGGTGAAAGACAGGGGGGGGCGCCATGGGGAAACCCCGCACAGGGCGCCGGAACATTTAAGGCCGGCCCTGGTCTGATGCAAATCTTTTACCGGCCTGCTGGTAAAATACCGGCCAGGTGGCAACCCTAGCTGTGAAAAGCTCCAAAATACCAGTACAGTTGCAAATGATGCAGTCAGTCTTTTCTGCATGTGAAGACTGATTGGTGATTGCAAACATTATCTTTTCTGGCCGGAGACACGGGCCCCCTAGAACTCGGGGGGCCCTGGGCAATCGCAAGTCTGCACATGCAGAAAGACGGCACTGCAAATAAGCTGGGTGGTATTGCTCTCAGATATCGTGACTGACTGAGGATTGTTTCAGTATCTAACAGCAATTGGTTTTTTAAATTCATGGCTTACCACTAATTAAAGGTACAATTCAAGACATAATCCCCTATGTGTTTAATGGGATATGATAAAAAAAAAAAAAAAGAACAATTCAACTTTGCATTACATAAATTATGGTTATAAAAAGATACATGTGAAAAATTGGTGGATCACATGTATCCATTGTGACAGAATACTCTTCTCAGCCACAGCAGCTAGGGTAATTGCTAAGGATATTACCCTTTGTTAAAACAGAAACCTCTTCATCAAAATATTCAAACAAACCTCATTATGGATTTGGAAATCTAGAGATATAGTTTGAGTGCTTTAACTATGTATGGATTTGCAGAATGTTTGTATGAGAGGGCACTTCCAATGGGAGGCTTACAATTAATACATGTGTCATTATCTGACAATGAATACATTTTGGTGAGATACATTCTTTGTGTAAAATGTTGACACATTTCTGCATAAGATCTGGATGCTAGAAATGTATTGCTCACAACCACCGCCTTTATCAGAGAATCAGTGTCTGATTGAGGTAACAGTTGTATCCAGGTGGAAATTCCTTTAGTGTGGTTAGTTAAATTGAGTGTTGTTCTAGTAAGATGAGGTAAAACTACCTGGGTTGTGTCATTGTTTGAAAAGAGTGCATGGCTGTCTCTAGGGAATTAATATTTTTGTGTAGAAGAGAAGAAAGAATTGAACATGCATAGCTTGTCAGCTAGATATAGTGTAGAGCATTGGTGACCTATGGCATGCATGCTACAGTGGACATAAAAAGCGTTTCACTATGGCATACAGCCACTGAGAGCAGGTGAGCAGGCTCCCCACTCGCCTGCAAAAGACACAGTGTCAAGGGTTACGTGACCTCCCGGGCCTCATATTTAGAGAAAAAAAAAACATGTGCGTGTCCACACACGTTATTGGCACATTGTAGTGCATTATCTGCTTTTTGTGGTAGACACTCAGGTCCAAAACCTTTGCCATCACTGAAGTAGAGGATGAAAAATAGACAACTGAAAATATTAACATTAATAACAAATTCTGTATAAGATGGTAATTTATTAGTACCTCGCTTAATAAAATGATGACAGAAGTTCCCCTCCTATTTCCCAGAGAAGGTTGAAAACCACATAAGACTTGCTCTCCTGAAATTAAGGGTTTCTTAAAAATGTAAGAACAAGGAATTGGCATAAGCAGATTTAAACTTTTTTTGTATAATTCCCCAAGTTGAGCATGTAAAGATATTAGCAAAATAGACTCCAACCCATTTTGGCTCAAATGATTGATCCATAAAAAATAAAAAAAACACACACATTCTGTGTTGAATGTTTAGAAGGTGATGGCTGCTATTTACTCGATTCGGTCCCACTCTCAGAAAGAGAGTGATTTTCCAGGGACCTTTCTAGGGCTCGTCAGATTCTAATGAAGAACATCTCCACTCAGTCTTGACTCCACAGTCTTTTCTCGCTAATAATTTGGGAAGCTTTATGTGCATGTATGGAAATATTGGTGGCAGCACCATGTGGAAGAGTGGGCAGGAGTTTACTGGAAGTATCTGGAGCTAGGGGTCAAATCATGGTCACTAACCAAACATGTTAGACATGAGAATGAGGTAAGATTTCTCGGTGATCTGAGAGTTGTTATATACTTACCCATGTACTGTCAATTTGACTTCTCTACTAGGCTCTAATATATCATCTGCACT
This sequence comes from Pelodytes ibericus, assembly GCA_036172795.1. Taxonomy (NCBI): domain Eukaryota; kingdom Metazoa; phylum Chordata; class Amphibia; order Anura; family Pelodytidae; genus Pelodytes; species Pelodytes ibericus. The sequence goes on along the minus strand of CM069858.1, from coordinate 122,265,399 downwards.
TTTGTTAAAACAATACTCTTTATTTAATGTATATCTGTCATATTATCATAATAATGTATCAAATTGTAAAATTGGATTAAAAAAACAGCTGTTTATTGTGCAAGCCAAATTACTTGCCAGTGTATGGAATAGATTCAAGACATGCTCAAAGGATAGAACTTCCATGCTGATGGTGGTGGAATCAACTGCACATGAGTCCACCTTTCCCAAAAGGGTGATAATAACCTCCCATATTTCTTAGCATGCAGCTTGCACACTAAGCACTATGGAATGCCATAGTCAGCATTTGCTAGCAGAGAGATACACAGATCTGTTTTGCCTGTTGTGTGTTAGTGGATTTAGTTAGAGTACCCATGCTGCAGGAGGCAGTAGCACCATTCACGTAAATATATTTGATGGCTATTTTGCTAGTAACTTTATAGATTACATGCTTATACCAGTCTGAGCCTGAATTTGTCATCCACAAATTGTATAGATCACAGGTCCACTTTATCTCTACTACTTTAGTGTTCGTAACTCTTTCTGTTTTAAATTTGGGGTTTGTTGAATTGTTTAAGGTAGACAGGTGGATGTGAAGAAACATCTGCATCCAAAAAATTCTGGAAAAAGCGGGAAAAAAAACAGTTAGCCATAATGATAAAAGTAATGGTAACCGCAAAGGAATATCCCTCAGGTAATTACTCTGTTCTGATACTTGAAGAACTTTTTGTGTATTTGTGTCTGTTTTCTCATACTGCTGAAGACAGTTTTATTTATAGACCTGCTGGCTTACAATAAAAGCCCTTTACTTGTTCTGATATTTCATGTCTGCTTGGCCTGTGTGCAGAAGGATTGACAACACATTTTATTTGTTCTAAGTCTACTGATGTGACCTATGATTTCATTTTGTGGTGCTTTTCTCTAAATATGTGTATTTTTTGTCTGTTATCATATTAGCTTGCTATCTGCCTTCATGATGCATTAGCCTATGTTAACCACAGGAATATCTCAGTTGGCATTTGCCACAAGAGTCTCTATCATAACATGGTGTAAGCTGACGGGAACAGAGAATTTAATGTCAGTGTACGATCACACCTGACTACATAACCCTGCTTTAACCCCTTGCAGACATAGGACGGGCTAGGTCCATCCTGTCTGGCAAAGCGTTGTCGACATTGAACGGACCTAGTCTGTCCTGCGGTTAAACAAACAGTGTTTGTGATCTAAGAAAATTATGATACTTTAATGCTGGGAGGTCGAGGCATAAAGCAACACCGAAATCCAGTGTCTAGCGGGCTCCATATTGGAGAGCAGCATGCTCCTCCAATATGGCTGCTGCCCTCTTGTGGGTAGAGCGTCAGAAGTGTGCTAGACTGCCACAAGAGAGTAAAAAAAAAGACTTAATTACCAAAAAATCTAGGGTTAGGGTTAAAATAATGGTTAGGGTGTCAATTAAATTAGGGTTAGCATAAGGGATAGAGTTAAATTTAGGGTTAGAGTTCATTTTGGGGTCAAGAGGTCACTGCTGGTGAAAAAGAAATAACACTATGGAAACAAGCATATTTCTAAATGGGGACAACATTTAGAAACTATTTAGATGGGGTCTTTTTTAATGATTGTATTTGTGTAAATAATTTTTTAGGTTACATTTCGAATTCTTTTAATTTTTTCATCATATTTTATGATTTTTTGTAGTAAATTATAAGATATGATGAATATAATGGTATCTAACGAAAGCCCTTCTTATGGCGATAAAAACAATATATAATTTGTGTGGGTACTGTATGTGAGAAAGAAGAAAATTGCAGCTAAACACAAACATCCCAGAAATGTCAAAACAGCCCATGTCACCAAGGGAAAGACAAGGTCAAAAGGTCATGTCACTAAGGGGTTAATTTCACATTCTATAACAGGCAGTAGATTAAGAAGAGAAAACTATAAGTACAGATTTGTGTAGTAAAGGTGATGATATGAACTAGTATTAGGGAGTATTATCTCTGCATTCAATGATTTTTAATATACAAATCAATAGGGTTTTTTTTCTAGCTTTGTTCTGGATCATACCTGTAAAAGAATCTCAACCTGTCATGAAATCTGGAGCTCTAATTTAGCCTACTTTGGCCAAACAGTATTGCTGCAAGCCCAAATAAATACAGAAAATATCCATCTCGATCCACGCATAGTTTGTTTAGACTTTGAAAGCTGCCAATTTCTTTTGTGATCTTGGTAAAAAGAAAATGTGTCCAGAGTACATAGGGGAATGCAAGTTATCTTGTTCTCCCATACAATGGCACATGCTGTTAAAGCAAGCACTGTTGCATTAGAAAGTAGAAGCCATGGGGAGAAAGAAACTGCAATTGTTCCAATTCTGTCTTCATTTACACTTGGGAAGTTTTTCAGCTGGATTACAGCCAAGCATGATAATATTTCATTACAGAGGCAAAAAGGAGTGTAACTTGCCTCTTTGTTATAGTGTTTTATTCTCTAATATGAACAAAATACAAAAATAAACAATGGAAATGGATTATTAAATTGTTTGTTTATATAAACGAATGTGTCTATTAAATGTATCCGCAGTGCTGACATAACATATTTAATAGTAACATAAAATTAAGCGTTAAGCAGGGGAAAACAAAAACATGTTTAAAAGCCTTTTTGTGTTCATGGATCAGTGAATTGAATTATGATTTGCTTCACTGCCCAGCCTTTTGTAAGTTATATGCAACAGTTTCATGAGAAATGCTGCTACAGCACTGACCCCCTCCCTTCTATTCTCCTGATTGTAATGGGTTCAGCGAATCTACCTGCTTATTGTAACAAAAAAACAGGCAAAGGTGCATGCATTAGATAGAATGCTTTCAATTCATTCTGGATTATGGCTGCATTCAATCTGGAACCCATACATTGTCCTATCCATGGCTGCTACATGGAATACTCTTAGACTTGGCTACTAATATCATAAAATGGAGCAAGGTGACGGCATGCCTAACTTAACCATGATAGATTCTCTTTAGTATGTACAACCTAATTTGTGTTTTATTATGTTTGGATTTAAAAGGAAATATCTGTGTGTAGAATAACATAAGGCGTATGTATTCAGAATGGATACGCAAATATGCGTTTGGGTTTTGTAAACAAAATACTAATATTAAAACCAACAACCCGTACACCTTGGGCTGCTTTAAAAAACACCAAGGTTTGGGAATTAGAAAAAATATGGTCTGGTCCATGCAGGTACTTTATAATATATATATGATATGAATCAGATATGTCCCAAACCTCTTTAACTGATGGGTTAAACAAATTCTAAATGAACCAAAACAATCTTTTTTTTTTCCCCCAATGACCACGCATTGTTTTTTTATGATTTAACAAAAGATTTTCCATATTTGAATGCAGTTAGCACTGCTAGCAGTTATTCCTGTACAGATTTATACTAGTGTGTTCTATAACAACAGCTCCAGTTACCATCGATATCACGAACTATGAAGTGTATAATACAGCATTAGGCCACTACCTGCAAATAATCCGACTAATCAGAGTTAGCTGCGTTGCCTCATCAGACTGTAGTTGCTGTGACGACGTGTTGGTGCATGCAAAACCCTGTCTCATGTCATTTGGTGATGTGGCCTTGACAAGCGGACTCCTGCTGTGGATCCAAAAAATGTAAGATCCGCTACTAAGCAGCAATTTCTTCTCAGTAATGATATGCATGAAATCAAAATCTTTTTATTTTTGCCACTCTAGTGGGTAGAAATGCAACAATATCTGTTTTTGTTCAGTTTGTAACTGTGTATTTTACATATATTGAGAGTATGAATTTTGCAGATGTGTGCGATGCTTTGATGAAGTAGAAAATGATAAAGAGATGGAGTGAAGCTTCTAATGACAGTCTCTTCTCTTGTTTGTTTTTTTCTCTTCCTTTTTTGACATTCAGAATGTGTGAACATACTGAAATAACTAACTGATCCATTGATGTGGAAATGTGTGTGCTGCATTGTGTGCAATTAGCAGTGCTTTAGTGAAATCCATGCTCGGTATCATGTTCTCAGGGGGCTAGGGTAGAAAGGTGAATGATTGCAATGTACCTAGGGGGGCTTTTGGCTTTTAAATAAATAAATGATTGTCTTAACGCTATTGCCACTGCTTTCAGATGTGTACTACTTTGCATAATAAAGATAATTATTTTAATATATATTTATGCACTCATTAATAAATTAGCAAGGCAAATTAAAATTTGTACTTGAAAAAAAAGAAACATTTTTCGTACCGTTAGGCATGACTACATGCGCAACACCCTGATTTGTCAAATTGTAGAAAACCTCTAACAGCAAATCTAAACCTTTGTAGCGTGTCATGTTAAACAGACAAATTCTTTAGCCACTATTGTGTGAAAGAGATTTTGCAGAAAAACTACTCCATTAGTACAAATGTTGGATATGTGTGGGATGGGGGTGTGGTTTGGCAGTGGTAGAACTGTCACACAAACTTGCTGTGCTATCGCACATGTGTACATGAATAGAATTAATTCGCTGGCTTAGATCCCAAATCAGGATTGTTCTGCTTCAAGTTAAAGTGGTAACTTGGGAGATCTGCCTCCTCTATACAGGGAGTTGATGCAACATTTATCCAACTTTTTGATCAAGCTTTTTTTCTCTATAAAGCGCACTATTCATTTTTATTTTAAAGATTTTTAAAAAGTGATATATATGCATATATATATATATATATATATATATATATATATATATGGGTTGGAGTTATAAAATGCTTTATTGATACAGGATTTCTACGTCCAATGTGTATATATTTTGCAATTTTGTAATATCCAATCTAATAGTTTGCATTGTTTACAACAGACCCAACGTCAACTTAGTTCATCACAAGAGCAAACTTGTATTTTAATACACACTTGAAAAACATGGTTTAGAGATAGGACACACATAAAATGACATAGAGCTTTATATTTGCTCGTTATGCATAACCTCCGTGGAAAGACAGTCTGCCAGGCAGTGGCGAAGGTATAAATATCAGATAATAAAAAATGATTTTGAAAAAATTCATTCCTTGTTTGTGTTTCCTTCCTCTACTCCCCTTCATGCAATTTATAATGCCCTCCTTTCATTATTGCCCCCATATCACTTGCCATTTTACCCACAGAGCCCAAATTACACCCACATAACTTGCCACAACCACTGGCTTGCATCAAGTCCAACAAGTATTGTCAGAACACCCACAAGTCTTACTAGAGTATCAGGATTACACACACAAGACTTGTACAAGACAAGTACACACATTGCACCCTTAGGTCTTTCCAAATCACCCAGACTGCACCCACGGGTCTTTCCAAAGCACCCAGAATGCACCCCGATTACCCCCAACACACAGCTTGCAACCACAGGTCTTGGCAGAGCTCCAGGAATGAACCCGCAGTTTCTGTCAAAGTACCTATAGTGCTCCCAGATTTCAACCACAGGTTTTCCAGAGCATCTAGATTGTACCCAGACTGCACCCACAGGACTTGCCAGAGCACCCAGCTAGCACCCACTGTTCTAGCCAGAGAGCATATGCTAAGATTATAATGTGCTCTAAATTAGTCTCTGGTTTACATAGTATATAATCATAATGACTCAACTAAAACATTGTGCAGGGAAAACATGTCGTGCTCATCAAGAAGATTGTTGACCCTGCACAATGTATAGTACCCGGCATGAGAATTTGTGTGTGTGCGTAAGTCTATTTTAATGTTATAAATGGCAAATCCAAGAAATGGTAACATAGGGGTGGATATAAGATCAAAATGGTTAGATATGATTTTTGTTGTATGTATAAATATATAATATGCCATCAGTTTTTTTTTTTTTTAGCTTTATATGTGTTCTCCAATAAATGAAATACAATGAAAAAAAAAAAGATTAAAAAAAAAGAAACCTTATTTTTTTAACATTGCTTTATGCAGGGATAGCTCACTAGGTTTGGCCCTGCTTAATACATTATTGAATCGGTGAGATAAAATTATAGTGGTGCAAGTACACATCTGCTTCAAAGGAGGGAGAAGGTCACTGTAACTATTTGGCAAAAATGGGTAGCTTTTAATAATAAATTGTTATAGTACTTATCACCTTGAAAAATCACACGTAAATGTCTGTGAGAGATGAGCGAAAGAGGAATATGTTGTATGAATATTTTACATTAGCTTTAGTGCTTAGTGACTCACATGCAAATTGTGCTCGTTAGTATAAGTCTTGCCAGTTCATACTGTATTATTATCAGAGGAAAATCCTCCACTGTCTTTTAGTGGAAAAGCAAACAAAACCTGTTTCTGTAATTCAACTGAAAGTGGGGCTGTTTTCTCTTTATTATTGCTGTAACCAATAATGAAAAAAACATATTTTAGATAAATGATTGATTTCACGGCTTAGTTCAATATATCTGGGCCATTTAGGTTATTTTTGGTTTTGTATGTAGAAGAATATGGAAATAAACAGATGTAGAAACACATTTGACTAAAAAAACAACAAATAGTTTTTGATCGCTAGACAAGCAGGTACTGAAGTAGTTATGATACCCTACTTGCCTTTGTCATGTTGCTCTTTAAAAATGTTTTTGATACACATTTACTAACTCATTGGAATTAGTGCTGTTAGGCAATGTTATGTGGTTGTTATGCAAGATATGTAACAGTTGGTAAGCTTCAGATGCCTTTTGTTAATGAAAGCACTCAGGTGTTCACAATAAATGACAATAATTGTTTACGAAAAAATATGCAGAATTGTAAGAATGGAGAGACAGTAGATTGCTATATGTACTTTTTTTTCTCTTCTTATTATGAGTAGATGGTAACGCTACGTTAATTCCTTTAAGCATTATAATTATACAGCTACCATAATATTTTGCTTTTTTCTAATATTTATTAGGGAACAACTTAGTGCACTGCTCACTGGAAAAAAATCTACAGAATTGAAATCACATTTAAATAATGTTTTATAATTGTAAATAAATCCCAGGAGATTTATTATACACTTATAAATTCTAAAATAACACTATGGTGATCAGTGTGTAAACCAAATTAGCATTTCTGGTAACTGAGTGTCAAAGGAAAAAACTTATATAGAAATTAAATGTGTTTAGGCTATCCATTTTTAGCAGGCCTGATGTCTGCATTGTTGTGTTTTCCTTTTTTATCTGAACACTGTTTCATCTCTGGTAAAGTTTGTTTTTGAGGTGAGTAGAAACAGCATTATTGGTTTATTTGTTCTTAGCAGTTATGGCAAGGGTTTACCTATCATGATTCTAATATCCTGCCTCATTGGCCAATTCAGTTATTGAGACTTTGTTAACACTATTTGTTTTTATTGAATTTAGCTCTCGTATGATATATGGGGGCCAAGGATTTGTCCCTCACACTGATCAATTTGTCTGTTCAGCCTGATTGCTTGGGATGCTATTCTAGTAATACATCTTTTGTCCATGCAAGGTTAAGTGCCTTAAGTCTACTTTTGCTATCTGTTTAGTAGTGACAAAAATAAGGGAACAATATGTGTTATGTGAAGGGTCAAAGTCAAAGGTCTTCTCTCTGTTAGCTGGGGAGACATCAACAATTAATGTAATACAAGGTCAATCTCTATGACTGTTATGGTATCAAACGTTACACCATGAATATTTTATTTAGCTTCAATGTAATTATCTCCCAGAGAACAGGTTAATGTAATGAAGGAACAGTCATGTCACCAATTTTTACCAGTACCTATTAGCCAAGTTATAAGAAATCCTATGCTTCTTTTTTCTTTTAGGACTTTTTTCACTTGTAGCTCAGTTTTAGCTCCGTTTTCAACAGCAATAACAGCTACACATAGGTGTGTCTATGTAACCTGCCAGCAGCTACTGCATTGGAGGCATTAGAATGGTGGTCCTCAGGCTTGCTCAAAAATGCTCATAAGTAGATATCTGGTGGTCCTGACTGTCATTCACCTGAGAGAAGTCAGGAGGTGAATATGGAGACAGTGATTCCAATGGAACTGCTGCACTCTTAACTGTCTGATGGGGACACGGAGGCAACCCCAGTTTTATTTACGGATCCCAGTAACAATCTGAGCATTATTGCCCCTGTAATGTAATTAAACTTATGGAACATGGCAAAAGCCAATACAACATGGACCACAAATATAAAGATATAGATAACAACAGCAGTTGTATGGTGTGCAGATGAGACCTTCCTTTGAGTCCCACAGGAGTTGTGAACTCTGCACACTTTACTGGTGGCTTAACAGGTAAAGCTGGAAGTCAGTACCCCTGGCACACAGCTCTCTTTTGCCTGCTATTTCTCTGCCAAGCTGTACTACAAACTGATGACATGAGGATATAACAGAGTGAAATGCGTGAGGACTGTTCACAGTCTATTTTGACTTTATAAAATATTGCCAATGGACCACACAGAAAAGCATCTCATGCGTATTGTTTTAAATAAGTGTCTTGACTTTCTAACCTTGAGCTTCTTATAGGGTATTTATATGCAGGAGTCATATATTTTACTTTTTTGCTTACAGAGGACATAAAGAACCATTCATCTCATAAAATATTCAGTTCCATTCCCCATGTGTCAATAGTTCCTGAAGTTATCTCATTTTGTCAATCGTTTTTCTTCTCCTTGTAGGTGATGTCATTGTCTATATTAATGAAGTGTGTGTCCTTGGACATACTCATGCAGATGTGGTCAAACTCTTCCAGTCGGTCCCCATTGGTCAAAGTGTCAACTTGGTGCTATGTCGAGGATACCCTCTGCCCTACGATCCTGAAGACCCAGCAAGCAGCCTTGTTCCGCCTCTGGCAGTAATAGAAAGACCCCCTGTGGTGGTAAATGGAAGAAATAACTATGAGACCTATTTGGAATACATTTCTAGGACGTCTCAATCTGTACCAGATGTAGCAGAACGACCATTGCCTTCTTTGCACTCCATGCCAGCCGATAGTCAGCTTGAAAACACATTTCCACCACCTCCACCCGCACATGACGATAATGTATCAATGGCTTCTTCTGGAGCCACACAAGCAGAACTCATGACCTTAACCATTGTGAAAGGGGCACAGGGCTTTGGCTTCACAATAGCAGACAGTCCGACAGGACAGAGAGTGAAGCAAATTCTAGATGTTCAGGGATGCCCTGGTTTATTTGAAGGGGACCTTATAGTGGAGATCAACCAGCAGAATGTACAGAATTTGAACCATTTAGAAGTAGTGGAATTACTTAAAGAATGTCCTGTGGGAAATGAGACTTCTTTGGTAATTCATAGAGGAGGTAAGTAAAAAAAACCAAAAAACATATGTACAATGCTTTTACATACTTTTGAGGCATGTTCTCTTTGTTTTCCTGGTTTCAGTAACTGGTGTGGTTTTAGTGTGGTTTCACAATTTGCAGCATCATCATATAAGAAAACTCTTAAATCTTTTCATTATATTGACTATATTTTTTTTCTACAGGTGCAACTGCAAGAATTATTAATTTAAAATGTTTCTGTTGTTTTACATGATGTGAATATCAATAATGATTTGTCGCATCTACCTAAATAAGCTTTGAACCATTTTACTTGATCTGTAAGGTACAATAAACCAATTTATCAGAATAATGGGATTAAAGGAAAATTCACATATTCTGCAAATAAAAAATACATGTTGCCCTTAAGAACAGTAGCTGACACTACACTCCAGCTAGAATTGTGTTGATCCTGCCAAGAGGATAAAATGACACATACCTGAGAAAGACATAGTAGCATTAGAAAACATACATGACATAGGAATGTGGCCTTAGCTAAAACCCAGGATCCACCAAAATAAAAAGCAAAGAAAGAATTTGTAATTCCATGGAAATGAGCAACAAAATGTGGATACTTGCTGTCAGTTATAATGATTACTTGTCTTGATGTGCAAATAAGCTCCTTTTCAATGGGAAATATGTGATTTGCATGTCATGCCAAAGATGATGTCAAAATCTGGAGACACCACAGACACATTTCTTTTCTCTTATTTTATACATTAGTTTACAATACAGCTAAGAATGTATAGATCCCTTCCTAATATGTTTTGTCTACACTGACAATATAAACAAATATAAACGTGCCAGAACCTCTTTACAGACTTTTTCCAACTTTGCTAATAACACCTGATTTTTGTAGTTTATCTCTAGTGAATAAATCTCTTTAGATTAATCAGTGATTCACCACTTTACTTGAAATGGTGAAGCTGTTTTTAAAATACATTGGGTAGAGTACCTGGATTATACGTCTTTATTAAAAACAAAATGCAGAAGTACATGAATTAAAACGACATCTTTAGATTTATGGCCAATTACCCATGTTCTACTTTACTTATCATTTCATATGCGGAAAGATTTTCATGGTGAATTCAAAGATCAAAGTTAATTTGAACCTATTAAATTTAATTTATCACTAATTTGTTTCTAACTAATCTTAACATCAGAATAATTATGAAAATGTAGTTTCTCAAGAAAAACTGATCTGAATGCTTCTTCATACCCAAATGATAATCTAATAGCAGTATTTAAAATTGAGTTTTGTGTAGATCACTCTTGCTGGTCATATCTTGCAAAAATATCTTTATTGGTGTTTTATAGAAAATATAACAAAAGGTCATCCAATAATGCACATAAATTCCTGTGTTCTTAGCTATAAAATACCTGTAGGCTACAAAGGATATTATTACTCTGACAGACTGAAGGAAAAAATGCATTAAAGAGATTTTGCCAGCTTAAACGTTGAATATGATGTGACGAATATAAATGATCAAAATGATCTCTACGTTATGTTCGCAGAATTCCAAGCATTGATAAAGAATTTGTTTTTAAAATATGTCTGTATTGTTTATGACATCACCTTGTGGCGTGATATGCAAATGACACGGTTCCTATTGAAATTGATACAGGTGTATACCAAGCTACAAGGTTATGTCATCCACCGGGTACCACAAATACTTTTAAAACATATTTAAACGTTTGCCTTTGCATGAAATTCTGCTAAAATAATTTGTAGATATTTTTTTGTATTTTTTTTTTACATTCACTCTATACTATAAACAATGCTTAGGCAATGGAGTTACTATAAGTAATTTACTTCCATTCAATAAAGTAGGGAAGCTTTGCAATGGTTACCAAAAATTGAATGTTCTATAATCTAGTTAACTGTGCAACCATAAAATCATAATGAATGTGAATATTTGCACCTGACATACAGCCTATTTTTGATATATACAAAGTCTTGGCTTATCTCATGGGCTGCTATTTCTTTTTGTGCTTTATTTCATTTTTAAGTCTTATGCATGTGATTCCTTAACTACTTAGCACATAAGGGCATCCTATGCTGTAACAGGCATGGTCCAAACAACCATGCTGATGGCTTAGAACAATTTCGGAACTCAGCGCATCACGGCCCCCTGTAGTGGGACCCCCTCAGTCGGTTTGAGTGTCGTGTGGTGCGTTTGGTCCTTTTTGGACAAAAGCACCAATTATTGGTCATTAAGGGGTTAATCACTTACTGTACTTTTTTCAGATAAACTATTTAGAAATATGGTATCTTGATAAAAAAATGTTTTACAGCAGGACCAAATAAGAAAAATACTTAACAGTTATTGTACAAGCAACAGTGGATCAACTGGGAGTTATTTAATGTTGCTGTGTACTCACAGAATGAAAAAATCTAGCAATTTAGTCAGTAGCATCAAAGTGAAGCTTAGCATATTATTGGAAAAAGTTATTTACATATGCAGTGTAAAATAAACTAGAAACTCCACTGCTTACACCCCCTGCAATCCAAAATCAGCCAACAGTGTTCAGCATGGCATATTGTGGCAAACCATTGTGACAAAAATATAATAATTATATTTTATAAATCCAGTGTAACATGGTTACCTAGCTGAATCCTAGAGTATCGCAGAAAGTCAACAAGGTGAAGTTACTGTCCTGGTATATTTTACATAAACTATGTAAATATCATAGTACTTAACTACTCTACCAGTCATGTAAAATATAGGTGGCAGCATTTATTAAATAGACTCACAGAGCATATCATAGTATTCATAATGTGTTCTGAAGAAGCTGTATGTATTACTTGAGTACTTAAATTTAATGGTTTTTTTTACCTGCAGTCAGAAACTAGTCATTTTGACTAGCACATTTGGTGTTTTGTCACTTAAATTATTTTGACCAGATATTATTTAAAAGACAGATGTAACATGTTAGTGCATGCCTGTACTTTTGAGTTTAAATATGCTCATGTTTAACATCACCACTTCTCCATCCACCAGTTCATTAACAGTATGGAAATGCACATGGTTCTGTTGCTTGAACACTGAACCTTAAAGCAGTGGTAGCAGAAAAATAGAAACAAACCCACAGAGATCACTGATGACCAATGTACATCCAGAGTATAGTAAACATAATTTGCTATCACACTCACAAGTAGAGCAATACACTGCTCAAGTGTCTGAAACGCTCAATTATAATTCAAGGCAGTTCCCTCGCCCAGGAACCAGGCACTTTATAATGTCTATACGCTGCTGTGAGAGAACATACACAGGTCCCCTGCAAGTACCGGTGTTTTTCTGAATTCAGCATGGTTCTTAGCGATGGATGTGTATCATACTGCAGTGCTGTAAAACTTTGACACTCCTGATCATATCAGCTTGTTGTTTGAGTGACAAGTTGTTTCTTTGTAGTATTGTTGTTCTGGTTATTGTGTTATTTGTGAGACATGGTGTTGATTTCACACACTGTATAAAGTAAGCCTCCGTCTTTTAAATATTGAACCCTATGTCTAGCTGATGTATGCTAGTGTGTTTTTGCGTTTTGATCTGTTTCCACATATTTCCATACATTTGATCTATCCCTCTATACTTTGAGTCATATATATCACTTTGAGTCAGTACTTGTTTATTTTGGGGGCGGGACTTACTTTATACTGTATTTCATTCATAGAATCTCCAGTCCCTGCTAGGGAAACTTTGTATGTTTCATTCGAATTGCATTGCTGACAATTGTGTCGTCAGTGCAATTCTGTAGATCCCTGAGTGCTGAATGGTGCACACCATTTTAGTTTCTTCCACCGCAGTATCATGAGAAATGTAGTTCCCATTGATTCTGCTTTAGTTTAAAAGCCGCAATCGCACATGCTCAGTTCACGCATCATACAGAATTGCATTCCCAACACAGGCTGTGTCAGAAATGCAATTCAGATGCCACATTTGGCCCCTTGGTTATTTGGTGTTGGCGACACAACTGAGCCAAGGGGTCAGGAATGAAGGTAGTAGCGGCTGGGGACTCTATCAAGGAAATAGAGTATAAAGTAAGTCTCCCCCCCCCCCCCCCCCCAAAAAAAAGAAACAAAGTAAGATTAATTAAGTTAATTAATGACTCTGTGATGAAAACGTTTAGTTATCCTTTAAAAACTGCCAATATGGTGGTTTAAAGTCATATTTAAATGAATTGTTATTCACTTAATCACAGAGCTTTTTCAATTTTTTTTCTGTTTACACTTGATTTATTGATTTATTAGTTGTATAGTTTGCACACCTCTTAGCAAACATGTTTGGACATGAATCTTTACTAATACATACCTCCCTATTTTGCATGAAAATCCCTCCTTCCCTCTTTCCCCCTCTGTTGTCCCTTTTTTTTTAGGCGCTCAGGCTTGTTGGTGTACATAATTGGATTCTAGAGCTGACAATACAGTATGTTCAGACTGCAGAAAATGTTGTTGCAAAATAAAATACTGTATTCTTATTCTTAATGGCTTTGATGACCAAAATACATGTACATCTATTGATTGCCTGTAAAGTCACCTAAAATCTTCCCTGTAATGCCACACCTCCAGCCACTCCTATGTAAACAAAAGTAATACTCTTTGGACATTTGACATGTTAGGAAGTATGCCAACATCAATTTGGGTTTACATCCACATGGAGTAGCATTTAATGTTAATATGCCTGCCAGTTATTAAGAAACAGCTGTATAAACATTAGCATTTATACTGATTAAGACTTTCACAGTTACTTTACCATTTTAACAGATAGCACGTCATTTGGCATCTCTTGCTGCTTGCGAGAATGTATCCAACTCAGCTACTTTGGCCTTAAGTTTGAAATTCCCTTCTCAATTCCCTGCAGTTCCATGTAATTTTCTCTTAATTGACTAGACCATTACATGAATTTGCTAATGCCAGACCCATTAAATGGTGAACAAAGTTCTATTCCCTGGAACATAGCAGACAAGAATCCTTACAATCAGCACCACGGGTAACACAGATTTACCTCAATAATCAATATAAAAAAGCCTGAATCTCTTTTCACAGCTTCATGTTTAAATGAGAGATTCTTAAAAAAAAAGAAAAGTATTAATTGACTTGACCCCTTGAAGGAAGCTATGGAGAAAACACTTGAAGAATGTCGCAATCTTTCAATAATTTTTACAAAGAAAAGCAAAACTTAGTAAGGGTTTTAATCTCTGCAGTGCAGATGGCAAATCAGAAGTAAACAATTTCCATGGAAATGGCCCAAAAATGAAAGGATAACCATTAACTTTATTTCACAGCTGCTAAAATATCTTTCAGTGGGGTAATTAATATTAAGAGGCATATATTGACGTGCAGATAGTTAAGAATAACAGAGCAAGAAAAAGGTGTTAAAGATATGACATTAGGAAATGTATGTAAGTGATTAGCCATATAAGAGCCTTCTTGAAAGGATTAGAAATGGAAGAACCTGACTTCATTTTCTTTTCTTTTATGACAATAATGATTCATTCCATTTTCAGGGCAGTGTTTTTTTTTTTTTTTTTGTAGCAACAACCAATTAAGTTTCTTTTGTTCAGCTGCATCTTTTTGCATTTGGAGATACTGTTAATAGATACACCTAATTTGAGAGACTAATATGGATAACTGTGGTCCACATGGGCCAGGGTGCTTTCATCTCCATTTTTTCCACCTCTGTTCGAGGGCTGTGCTTTCTTTGTGCGTGATGGAAGTCTGTAAAATACAACCGGTTTCTCACCCTTCTGTTGATCCTCCCCACCATGGACATTGCCCCATGTGTGTTTCTTCCACTATTTTGGGCATTCCTTGAATGAATTATAGCAGCAGGTAATCACATTTGTAAATAAGGAAACCCAATAACCTTGAAATTCTTGAATGATTGCATAAATATCATTAATAAATTAAATGAAGTCTTAAAATTCAAGCAACTTGTATTACAAAACTGTTCATTGATTTTGTGGTTTTATCACTTTTTCTGCTGTGCCATTTTTCAGAACAAGTGAAAAAGCTGAATAATCACATTAAATAATATGCAAATGTATGGATTATGGGTTAAAGAAAAAACTATTTTTATTTTGAACCCTATAATGCCATTTGATTCATTTTTGCAATCTACAAATATGTTATTATGCCAAAGAGATGTTACATTCGCTTAGTAGTGAATACAATAGCGACAAGTTCAGTTTAACAATCTTAGGATTGGCAACTATTGATGAGTCAGATATTATTTGCAGACTCCTCCATACCGTCACCTGGAACATTTTCAGATCCTCCATTCTATTATGCTCCTCTATTCCCACAGCATCGAGAAATAATGTAGTAATTTCTAATTAAAATATAATAAAAATAGGAGAGCCTGCGCTATTAATTCTCAAACAAGATCCTACATTTTAATCCGCTAAATGGCCAGATCAAGTTTCAGATGAGAAATTGCTTCCACGTACACTCGGAGCAATTAGTACAACATTAGATTATTTTTAGAATTTCAAGGCCAGGAATATAATGACAGAAACACTCTGTGACACTTGTAATTATAAAATCCATAATAAGATTGAGATTTATTGGTATCCACGAAAGAACACCTCAAAAGAAACCAGCCCGAGAACAACCAGCAAGAAATCATGTAACCTTTACTAATAGCATCAGAGAAGACATAGAGCTATCTCAGTAATAAAGACATCCTGTAAGTAATTAGTGCCTTAATGATTAGGAATACACTTTTTACTCACTCAGAGTAATATGCTTTCAGGAAAACACTGAATATTCTATATGACACTAGGCAAATGGAAACTTTTCTGTGCATAACCCACTTTAATGTCATCAGTAGGGGAAGGTGGAATACTAGCTCTGATCATATCTACTGTATAGATCTGTAGAGTGGATTTGATCATTAATATGCAACAGAAGGGATTAGTTGGATTGTTGAGAACTGTGTGGTTTCACATATGTATGCTATAAAAATGTTTCTTTATTAAGGGAGAGGTGTGATGTCTGTCTAAGATATCATTTAAACAAGTTATACATGCTCACACTTCCTCGGGCTTCTTAAATTCACGTAAGAGTCAAAATGAAAAATAACACTTGAATTTTGTATCTATTTTTAAGACACAAGTACTTATGATTTAAGCACTATTTCAGACCTCCAGCAAATAACAAAGAGCGTTATATCTAACTTATTCTCAGCCAGTCAAGAAGCAGGACCTGGAAGTAATGTAGACCAAATCCAATATTTTATGGGAGGTAAACTGTACAGTGACCTAGCCATGATTATGCACCACCAGGCTCTACACCATCAAGCTTAAGAGACTGCTATGTTTCCAATTGAACACAATTAACTTTCTGAATCTACTGTAGCTCTCACCAACAAGTGTTGGCTATGGAAGACCTTGCCTTACCGTGCACACTGAGAGAACCTTGACACACTGCTTACCCAGGACATCATCACTAGTTTTCATAGATTCCAACCCCCAACTACAACACACGGCACACCTTACTAACACTTAAGAGTCCATCATGTTGAGCAAATGAAGGGTATGGCATCCCCTAACCCATTGATCCAAATAAGTTATTGAAACCTTTGCAGACAAAGTTTCCATAAGCCCAAGGAAACCATCAAACAATAGCTCTTGATAGCAGTGATTGCATAGCAACTATAGAGAACGAAGAATAATTTACACGATTGCAACTAAGTATCGTTTCATAAGTCTTTTATTTTAAAAACACTCTACCTGTTTTCATCAACTGTGAACAAGTTATACATCTGTAATGAAGAGCACAGTACAAACATTAATTTGGAAATGGCAATATAAGATAGCAAAGATAATATCTGTGACATAATCTAACAGACAGGCCAAAGTGATTTGGGCACAGAGTTGCATTGACACTGTATTGATATACCCAAGGCATAGAAACATTAAGTTGCTCAATACATAACGCACCCTATACATATATCACAAACATACCAGATGTAGGGAAAACTGTGTGTCACTTCAGACATGCTTGACTTTGTAAGTAAAACATGTTTTGTTAAACGTTTTTTGTTTAACACATCAGTATTGCTAGTACATGTCTCAGACATCCAAAGGAACAGCAGTAAATTTGGATTAATTTGCCTACTATGATAAATGTCTTTAATCAAGTTCATTTCGGAACAGACAACGATTGATTCAGTGACACGTAGGCAGCTGTCGTGCTGCTAACGAAGTGTTGAGTGCATAAATACTTAATATAGAAGATATTATGTAAGAGAGTACTGCCACTTTTTGTGCACTCAGTTTTACATGTATGGTCTCATCCAGCTGGATTATAAGCATGAAAGCAACAAACACTGGTGAATTTTGTAATGCTTGATTAATATATTTGTGACACTTCTAAAGCAGAATGAGTGGATAATGCAGCAGTGCATGTGTTCAAAGATAAAATAATTCCCTCGGGGCAGAGACTGCTGTATTCATTTGACATAGTAACTACGTCTATTCTCCAGCATGGGACCTAAAATAGCTATGTCCTCCCTGTGCTATAAAAATAACAGGATTGCTGGCACCTTCACCATGGAAATTACTTTTTTAACATATATATTGATATAATGGAACGGACATGGATTTGTCTAATTGTGTGAACTGATTCCCTCAGCTGCTAAAAACTAGAGGTTTAGAGTTAAAAGTTTGAATAACAGCAGAAAGAGTTACCCGGTATATTTCTACTTTTCATCTAATGGGGAATTGGGATTTATTTATTTTTGCCTTATGACATCTGCTTTCACATGTCCATTTATAGAAGTGGCAGATTTGAGCATCATGTTATATGCATAAAATATGCAGAGTATGTCCCTTGTTCTATTGCCCTCTGGAAAAACTGAATATAGATCTTGAAAAACAGTGAGTTGCAGAAGCCTACACTTTTGTAAAAAAATGAATTTCTATTTCTAGTGGCTCAGTCAGAGTAGATTTAATGAGATTTGATGATTCAATATGATGACTCAGCAAAATAACTGATTTTGTACTCTTCTTTCTTTTCTGTTGACGTGACCGTGCTGATAATCTGTGTTGACTACTATATGGTTTATATTTAGTCACCCTTCACTGATGTATTTATCTTTTATTAGAATTTCATGAAGAACAAATCCATGGTCTTTTGGTAACATTGCAGGAAAGGAAAAACATGGGGGGTACAAAGGTTAAGCAGTGATACATTACTTCTGTAGTTATAGGTTTTAAATTCCCTCATTCACCTAAATATTTTTTTTTTTTTTAAATATACAAATTACACATTACATCAGCAAAGTAGTTCATTTTGTATGCAAAGCCAGAGATGATGTCTTAAATAGAAGACACCACAACCACATTTTTCATTTAATTTATGCCTGTACTTTCACTGCATAATCAATGATTAGGTGACAACATCCCTTTAAGTCTGCCCTGAAATCTTTTTGTTAGCTTTATCACATTTTAATATAACATTTAACACATATTCTCATTTAGTGGTATCACATAGATATGGTTAAACAAAAACATAACCTTTGTATACAATTGCAATTTTTCTCCCCTGCATAAGATGAACATTGTAATTACTGTGGTTAACATTTGATTTTTCTCTCTAGAGTGACATTTTTATTTACTTTCATTGATATATTGGATTATCTCTGCTTTCCATAAGCAAGCAAACTGAGAAATTGCTTTGGTATCCCCTGTTATTTATCAAATCTGGCAGAATTATCCTTTTCTGAAAAATTCTCTATGTCTAAATGTCACACTCACTGCATGTGTTTATTAGTTCTTCCACATGCTTTTAAAAAAGATAGTGAGTTGAAGTTATGAAATATGTCTATCTTTCATATTTGAATTTTGTGTTCTGAATACATATTTATAGTATTTGTTCTGGTTGTATCATTTCCCTTTACCTTAAATTAAAATCTAGGCATAGAGGATTACATTAAAACTATCTGAAATCTAAAAAAAAACTTATTTTGATTGTAACGCAAATTTTATAACATTTAAATTAGCTTTAATTCCTTTTGTAAAAGTTGTTTTCCCTTTTATGTTTATGCTATTTTGGATTTTGTTAAATGCCTGCAACAGATGGTTTCGTTTTCCTTTTAAAATCTATTTTAGGACAGTGATACAAAGAGATATAAAAATAAGTCATTTCTGTGCAGATAGATAGCAGGTGCATTTTTAAAAATGATTTTTAAAAGTGTTTAAGTGTTTTTAGGCAATTCTGTACATTTTTGCATACTTTTTATCAGTTTATTAAACTGTTGGGTACGTTGAAAATAATTTTTTGCAGCTATTTTATTTATATTTCATCACATGGCTGCATAATTATTATTAACTACATTAAAATGTCTGTAAACCATCATTTCACTTAGTTAATGTAAAAATAGAATCATTTTTATAACGCAAGCTATTTTGGTTCCCATAGAAAATATTGTGAAAAAAGACATATATACTGTTTTTTTCATTGGGGTTATGTTGTATGTACCATATGAAATAATAGGTGTCAAACATACCTATATTGTAATATTCTTTGTTATGTGACTAATTGGTTGTTATTACTTTTCTACTGTAAAGACCTCATTTTGCTCTTTTATTAAAACAATGTTTAGATTTCTGAAATGTTCACATTGCAAAACATAACAGTTAAAAAAACATAACAGTTAATAGATATTCATGATCTCATTATAAATCCAGATATATCTTGAATCTAAGGTTAAATTTGAAGAAAACAAAAGCTTTGTTAGGTTCTGCAAACATTCCTTTTCCAATGTTTGCAGAACCAAATATGTTAAAATAGCTGTTGATAAAACTTACTTACAAAGAACATCATTGTAATCTTTGGCCTACATTGCGTAAAATATTTATACAGTGCTTTCATTTTGAGTAGCAGCCAATATACGGTTCAGTTTAAGGTATTTTTACTTTTCTTGATGTGAATGAAGTTGATAAGGTTTCTTGAGTTTACTGTAATTCTCTTTTTAGATGTTATTGATTTTAACTTCCTGCTTATAAACGGAAGTGTGATATGCAATAAATTGTACTGCAATGTAATGTCTATTCTGTTTTCTTGGTTTACAGGATTTTTCTCTCCATGGAAAAGTTCCAAGTCTGTAAGTAATATTGTTTATTAATATTGTCTCGAACTGTCAGTTAGTCCAACTGATTTTGGAAAGCTATTAGCAGTTATGTATATTAATAAATAGGATTTAGCATTTTGCCCTGAAACAGGCCATTAAACATTGTGAGCCGTGGGATATTTAATATGTGAAATTACAAACCTAACATTTAGTGTTGCCACTTAATTGTTTATTGGCTGTGTGGAAAGTCCACATGTTTAAGTTCATTATTCAAATTCAAGTAATGATTCTTTCCACGTATTTTATTTTATAATTATGTGACAATGTTTGTACCTGTTTTATGGGACATCCATATTATTTTTTTAATGGTCCTTTGCATGTACTATGTAAAGGGCCAAAACTGATCTGGGCCTATTTTAATTTAACACATTGGCCTTTGAATGCTTACTAAACAGCAGGATATGTTACCACAATTTAGTGCCACCAGTAATTAGTTGATCATTAAGAATCTTTGTCCAGTGTTGTGTATTACCGTATTTGCGCGAATATAAGACAAGGTACATTTCAGAGCAAATGCTCTGAAAAAGTCCCCTTGTCTTATATTCGAGGTTGTCTAATAATCAGACCTCAACTTGAGGTGTGATTATGAGTAGAGTTGAGTGGACACCTTGATGTTTGGGTTTGAGAGTTTCGACCGAACTTCGGAAAACAGTCCGGGTTCAGGGTCGAACTTGACCCGAACTTGACCCCGAACCTGAACCCCATTGAAGTCAATGGGGACCCGATGTTCGGCTTATGGAATACATGTACTATTGGCTTTCTATAAACCGAAATAGAGTCCCCATTCATAATTATGATAATAGAATTACGTTGTTCGGTTTATAGACTTTCGGCTTATAGAATACATGTAATACTATTGGCTTTCGGTTTATAGAAAGCCAATAGAATTACATGTATTCTATAAACCGAAAGTCTATAAACCGAACGACACCCCATTTATAAGAAATTCTTATGAATGGGGACCCCATTCATAAGAATTCGGGTTCGTGGCACGGACACCCTAATATCCGGTACGAACCCAAATAGTGTGGTCCGGGTTTGCTCAACACTAATTATGAGGCTAAGATCCAGGTTCACCACAGAGCTGCAGGGGACATGGATCCTCCTTGCAGGCCTTGCATAGACATCCTCTGATGCAACCGACACTTTCGCTGTGGCTACTATGAGTGAACGCCGGTTTCACATGACCTTGCAGCATTCTGAATCAGAAGTTCTTCTGGTACTTCTTTCTGCTATTGGCAGATATCCATTTTTTTTAATCTTAATGGAATTAAGCTTAATGGAAATCTGACTGAAAACACCATAGACAGGTATCATAAAGTTACAGTAAGGTACACTGAGGCTCAATAAACTGTTTTTAGACTGCTTTTGTATTATTGCATTCTATTTTTTCACCAATATAAATGTATAAAAATAAGAATGTGGCCCATACACACATGCCCTTGAGGTGCTAAAAGAAAGCAAACATTAAATAACATTTGTCAGTTATTTTAGAAGGAGAAAAAATAGGCTGTACACCTCAATCTGGTTCGCACATGTATTTGATATGTAATCAGTTTAAAAACAAGCTGTTGCAGATCACGTTAATTTGATACATACACATGTCATGTGCTCAGTATGATTGGAATAAATGAATTAATAGTTAATGTTGCAGTCTACATAGGGGGCTATTCACAAAAAGGTGAGATGAACATTGTATCTCACCTATTTATCTATACACTGAACAGTGACAAACGTGGTGATTTCCCCTGCTAAGCAAACTCACCAGGTTTGTCCCTGCACAATGTATTGTGGTTGGTTAAATGTTCATCTTACTTCATCTCGCCTCCACTCACCTGCAACACACCTTTTAGTGAATAGCCCCCATAGGATCACTGCACTACTAAAGGATCATTAAATCAGAGTAAAAAAAAAAAAAGAGCAGAACATTTTAATCAACTGTATCATTTAAATTTTCCTCCTGTGCTGATGAAAGTATAAACTGTATTTCAAGCCAACATTCCAGCTGAAACAGGTTGCAGAACACTTTTAAATGTAATCTATTTATTTAGTGTAGAAAAATGTAGTCGTTTTTATACAGAAGGGAAGTGCAGCAAACTTTCTTTAGCAATGAAAAACCTGACATATAGAATTCTGATAAACACAACTGAATGTAAATGCTGACAAATGTGTCCTCTGTTCACTAAAACATTAGCTGTTGATAACTGACAATTGTATAACTGAGTTGGAAAAATAGACAAGTTAAAATGTTTTATAACTTGGCTATTTTTGTTATATATATATTTCATACATACTTTACAATTTTTTACAGCTCAAGTGTCAGTTTACTTAAAAAGAACACACATTAGATGCTACTCCCTTGAGTTTAAATCCTAATTTTTATTTAAATGGAGCAGCACAAAAACAATGATGTGGCCATTGAAAAAGAGTCAAGCAGAATATTATTTTCATGTGTTACAGATGATGGAACGGTGGGATAATCAAGGAAGCCCTCAAACCAGTCTGTCTGCTCCATCTTTGCCACCAAATCTCCCATTCCCTTCAACGTTACATAGGAGTTCATTTCCTGATTCTACAGAGGCCTTTGATCCCAGAAAACCCGACCCCTACGAACTCTATGAGAAATCAAGAGCAATTTATGAAAGTAGGCGTAAGTAAAATATTTTTTGTGGTGAAATATGTGCTGTTTGCAGATAAATAGTCAGTTGTAGCTATGATGGGTCCAAATATGACATGTTATCTCCTTTATTAATTTATACACTGTAATATCAGCTCGTTTAAATGAGCTAAATTGTAGTTTAAGAAAAATATAATGATTATTGTATGCAGCCACTCTATAATTAGTGCATTTGCCATAACTAAAACATTGCATCTGACTATAATTGCTAGAGCTATTTTGTAGTTATTTTCTGTCTGAGTTATATTTGCAGTTTGTTACATTAAACAAACTAAAATCCTCATTAGGTCACTTACAGCACAAATCCAGTGCATGAGGCATTCGTAATCCTTAGCTGAACAAATTTCAAAATGTTTTAATTAGATGGATTAGGCACTCCCTCATGTAAAGTTGACATTGTGGCCATACATCAGAACAGTTACCAATCTCAAATAGGCCCGATGGTTAAACAGTGCGTTCAGTTATGTTAAAGCTTGGTTCTAGGATATATGAAAAAAAAAAAAAACGTGGAATTACGGGATTATGTTTTAAATATAGTTACATTATTATGTATTGCTGCATCTGTGGCAGATACAGTTGAATATAAAAAAATAAATCATTAAAAAAGCAAACGTATTAAGCTGATAAGCATGATTTGGTGCGATCAAACCCATGCTCACTTTCAATTATATAAAGAAGCAGTAGAATATAAAATGTGCAGAACACATGAAGGTGTGTATATGGTTATTGCATTTATATATTAGAGCGTATAAAATTTGACATCTGTGTGATTTATGGTTTAATTATTCTTTCAAGTAACTGTATCACCTAAACTTTGTTTTTACTGTGAATGTAGAGAATGTTATAGGATTGAAAATGATCTATAAAATTGCACACAAATGCTAAAGGTAGGAGAGAAATGTATTTTAATTATGTCTGGGGAGTCTCCATTTTATGGCATTGTCTGTGGTTTAATATGCAAATTACACATTTTCCATTGAAAAGCAGTTAATTTGCATATTGGGCCACAGGTGATGTCATATACAGGAGACTCCACAGATGCATTTAAAACACATTTTTCTCCTAATTTAGGTATTTGCTTGCAATGTATAGATCACTTTCAATCATTTTTATTCTCTACAGTAAAAACAATGTTTAGGCGATACAGTCCATTTCAGTTATGTGTAATGGAAGCTGCTATTAAGTGTAGGAATTTTAAATAGGAACGATTTAATAAAATAAAATAAATAATGCACCTTATTGATCACTCGTTGACAGTTGTCTTTTCATTTGGATGTATGACAAATAAAGTTGTATAGTTAATGCTTGCAGTGATGTCCTTCATATGTGGTACTGCATTACAATAGCCATGTATACATTATATAGGAGTAAATCATATACATGCTCAAGGACGTAACTAGAAGCCACACTACCTGGTGCAAAAATTACCCCTAAATTGGACCGTTATAGTTTAGGTGGTGACTAATGCGGCCATGATTGTTAGGCCCATAGACATGCTTTAATAATGAACCAAATGTACAATAAAAATTAAAAAAAACATACTTCCATTTCTGTTGTAATGGTAAATAGATAGTAAATAGATTTGTTCTTTTTATTTATTCAAATTCCATTTTTAATCCTCTTTTATGTGTCATGTGTTGGTCATGTTTTTATTGACGTTTCTATTTATAAATGCCTTGAAACAAGTTGTCACTTTCTAGGTTTGTGTTAAATGCCAGAATAAATGTTTCATAAATTATCACAATGTTTGTTTTACTTAGGTTTGTCCAGTGTTCATTTTTAAATAAACATTCAGTGATGACCACTGGCAAAGTGACCTTCTCAGAACAGACACACACTATCTATGGGAAACATCATCCCATAGAGTTTAAATCATTAGTTGACCTTGCGAAAGCACCTATTGATTCAAGAATGCTGCTACGTAAGACTTGCAAGGCCTGTTGAGGATTTTCTTTTGTTTCGGCTGACAACTAATTAAAAATACACAAAATATGAAGCATAGTTTCTTCCAAGGGCAGGCAAGCTATTTTGGGTCTATGACATCATTCATATGCAGCTAAGGATCATGGGCATTGCATGCAGCAACAGTCTAAGTGGCACAGGTAGAATATCCATTACTTAGCAAATACCGTATTTGCTTGAATATAAGACAACGTTGTTTTCAGAGCAAATGAGGTCTGACTATAAGATTAGGATCCAGGTTCCCGCAGAGTTGCAGGGGACCTGGATCCCCCTCTCAAGCAGCCGGTTGGATGTGTGCGGAATGCGCACAGACATCCTCGGCTGCTGCCCGGCACGTCTCTCGGGACTTCTATGACGGAAGCCGGAGAGAGCCAGCATTGGGGGAGGGAGAGCCAGCATTGGGCAAGTCTGGCGGGGGAGAGCCAGCATTGGGCAAGTCTGCGGGGTAGTGGCAGCATTGGCACATAAATGGGAATAAAAATAAGAAATGTATTTTTTTATATCATAATTTTTATTAAATATGAAAAAGCAATTTAAATGTGAATATATACAAGTTAAACTTTTTCCTATAGGGTAGTCTTATATTCAGGCTTTTGTTTTTTTTCCTAAAGGAATATTAAAAGTTTGGGGGGTCATCTTATATTCGAGCAAATACAGTAATATCTTACTTGACTGTGATTTGTTATTATTTGTATAACTCATAACATGATATAGACCTTGATAAATACCTAGCACTAAATTTAGTGATGAGTTTCACAGTCATTATTTAAGCCAGTGTTTTGAAAAATGCTAAAGCCAAGGCCAGCATTCCACTTAAATACAAGTTATTTTGTAATTAGTGTTTTCTTAGAACTTTTTTTTTACTACTGGGCTGTTAATCAGCAGTGAATGAAATCATACTGGTGTGTCATTAAATGCCAAAGTTGCTGGCATTGTTTAAGGTGCCAGAATTCTTCTAAGTGACACATCAATCATGTACTCGTGAGTGAGGGTGTTAGAAATTACTATCGAGCTTAGCTGCCAAACTCATTTAAATGGACAAAACAACATTGATTTTTCTTTCTGTACAATGAATTATTTTTGTTTCTGTGATTAAGGTAAAATCCAGATAAGGGAATCTCACAGTTGGCATCTAAAATCATCTGGTGAACATAGTACTTCTAAGCCATTCAAAAATTACCACTAATTTTAATAAAAATGTTTGATACTTTCTAATGTTTGTGGTCAATATTTATAGAGAGAGGTATTCATGCAGTCATTGTTTAATGTGTGTGTGATGTTTACATTTGTTTTACAGCTGTTTTGTATAAGGTTGGCTAGTTGCTAAATCCAAAGCATCGATTAAACATAGGCCATTTTTTGCAGAGATCACTAAATTTGTTTAAGGTTATGATACATTTGCACCATAGTAACATAGTAATTTATGTTGAAAAAAGACACAAGTCCATCAAGTTCAACCCTTCTACCCATCATTCCAGCTTTTGAGCCAAAAGAAGGCAAAAACCCTTAAGGAAGCTATTTTAAATTTTGCCTCCCAGGGGGAAAAATTCCTTCTTGACTCCAAAGGGCAATCAGATTTCTCCTTGGATCAATAAGCTCTATTATTAATGCTTATTCTATTATTAATAGCCCTGTATGTTCTGCTTTTCTAAAAAAAAAAAAAAACATGCAGACCATTTTTAAATCATCTATTGTGGTTGATAGCACTACCTCTCTTGGCAGTGAATTCCATAACTTGATTGTCCTTACCGTAAAGAATCCCTTCCTTTGCTGTCTATGAAATCTTTGCTCTTCCAGTCTCAGGGGGTGACCTCTTGTTCTTTGTACATTTCTGTTAATGAACAGGTCCCTGGAGAGCTCTTTATATTGGCCCTGCACAAATTTATATAATGTTATCATATCCCCTCTGCCTTTTTTCTAACATATATAAATGCAAATGTTTAAGTCTCTCTTCATAACTTAGATCCTCCAATCCCTTTATTTATTTTGTAGCCCTCCTTTGCACTTTTTCTAGTTCCTTAATATCCTTTTATTCACTGGTGCCCAGAATTGTACTGCATATTCAAGGTGAGGTCTTACCATTGATTTGTAAAGAGGCAAGATGACATCCTCTTCCCATGAATCTATACCTTGTTTTATACATTCCAATATCCTATTGGCCTTTGCCAATAATGAAACATTATTGATGAAACATTTTTCATGTATTAGATTCTATTACCTGAGGTATCTGTATTGCTGTTTTCATTTCCATTTGTTTCTATTGAAAATATAGATAAATGTGTGTTAAATTACCAGGGTACATTTATCCTAGTAATAGAATTCAGTTTTGACTTAAAAGGGAGGCAGATTAGTTAATAGCAGATTCAAAATATACTTGGTAAACAGGAGTACACTGAAATATTTTATTATAAAGAACAACATTCTTAAACAGCTCATAGGCTGGCTGAGCATTGTGGGAGTTATAGCTTATTGTTGTTGGTAATTGCCTATATCAGATATGTATCAGTATGAGTTTCATCACTGCCTGGGAGCATTATGATTTCAAAATTAAATTGACTTGGCTATACAAAACAGGTTTCATTCATGTTGCAAGAATACTTGTCAGCTAGCCCAATTTCATCAAAAGAAAAAGCATAATAACAATCAAATAATTTATATCACGCTCCCTGTTTTCTTCTTGCAAAGCTAGTGACCCATACAAGTCTATTGCTAGCAGACAGCTCAATAACACAGTTTTGTCATGTAATGCTCCCAGGCATTTTGTACTGAGACTTCTACAGATGTCATTCTAATACTAGATGCCAACATCTTCCCAGAAGCAAGTCTTAAAAAATGCAAACCTTCGAAAACGCTGGGGAGCAGGTACAAACAAATATGTTGATGTATTGTCTGCTTCTCCTGTGTTTTTTAGACTATAGTGTTTCTCTAAGGATTATGCTATTTATTTTTATTACTAATAGCCGTGGGAATATGCTAGTTTTAAATGACTAACAATAGAGTAGAAGGAATAAATCAAACCTCTTCTACACAGTTTTTAAAGTGGAAATTTTGATAATATGGGAAATTTAGATGATTTTTTTAAATCTGAGATGCATAGGATATTTCCTTCTACAAGCAACCAAGGGTGGAGCTCAAGCTATGATTAAATTGTATTCTGTATTCTTAAATTTGATTTCCAAGGTGGATTAAATTTTTTTGGGTTGGGTTTAAGTCCAAGAGGCAGAAAAGTCACCCAAGTTTCTCTTGATACACAAGAGGCTCATAGGAAAGGATATTATTATTTGATATGTCTTAAATTTGAGTATCCACATGAGGTGTGTATCGATTACCCTTCTGAGCAATATATGGGTCTTTTGCCCAGCGATAAAAATCTAAATCTCTATCTGCCCAGAGGTGCAGATATTTGGAGGGAAAACTGATAGCAATGCTTTATTTCACAACATCTAGTGAGATGAACAAAAATCTCTGATACATGAGTTTCTTCATCCACAGTCCCATTCATTTATCTAATTAAAGTGAACAGGATTATTTAGAAAGAGCGATACCTGGATGGGGCAATCAACATATGCTGAACTTTGTCATGTTAGGGAACACTAGTCATAAGGGACTGAACTTAACAACTAAACAGATCTTTATGAAACATAATTTATACAGTAATATGCAAAAGATTTATTACTAATGTCTAAGAATTAAGAGCATGAGATCTACCTCACCAATACAATCTGTGTTCTTTTGACACTGTTCTGTCAATTAAGAAGAGTGGCTGGGTATTATCCACAATACACAGTCTAGAGTTTCAATTATATCAGGACTGGAAAATCAGATTGTAATATATTTTCTATAAAATACCTGTCTAAGCAAGTGTGTAATATCCGAGAGTCCTCTGTATTATTAAGTTAACTCTATGGAGGAATTTAGCAATAAATGTATGGCACCAGAAACTATGTAGCATCTTTTGGAAGAAAGGTAGTAATGTATGACTACATAGTGGAAAGGGGGTTTACAAATCATGATCATGATTTGTAAACCCCCTTTCCACATTTCAAAAATAAAATATGTATTTATTACTTTACATTTTTATAAATCTACCATGCAATGGTATGTTATGTTAGATTGTAGGGCATAATTTCTGTTTCGGACAACATGAGCAGGTATAGTTCTGTGATGCCATGGCAGCATTGTCATTGGGTCATGTGAGGCCATGTTACATCTTTTAAGTAACTTAAACTTTATATTTTGTGAAGTCGCTTGATGGGACAGTACCCTACAAAAGGTGACTATCCTAGAAGATTTAGGACTCTTGGCTGGTATGCACTATAAGTCTATTTGACATTTTTAATCAGTTACTGACCTTTTACTTGTATACTTTGGTTTTTAATCATGTTCATTAATGATTGTCACTAGCACACATCTTTTTTTTTAGTGTGAACAATACACAAATAAATGTGTGCAGGGGTGGTTTTAGGTTTTACAGGCTGCCATGTCAGCTATTTTCCGCTCTTTATAACTGTCTACCCTCAGTTAGATGCTGTGGGGGCCATAATCTGTTACTTCATTTGTTCATATGGTAGCACCATACATATGTAATTAATTTACATATCTATCTAGATTATTCTTAGTTATGACTACATTTTAGTTTGTTGGAATATGTTATATCTGTGAATATTATGATAATGAAACTGTAATGGGTAAAATTACATTTAAATGTATGTCATGAAACAGTTGTTTTGTTTGTTGCTGTGTGTTACGCAAATGTACGAATTATTTCTCTCAGTGAACAAATAACAAAGACTTTGGAGGTTGTTTATTTTGAATGACACACTCTACTTCTGTAATGTACACCTAAAAAAGGTGCTGTCGCATAAGCATATTCAAATACACCTTTCTTATGGATAATTCCTCATCTTCCTATTCAGAGCAAGTGCCGCCCAGAGCTGGTTTCAGAGTGGATCCTGCTGGCAAGTATTCTACAGCAACCATTGTCCCGTGAAATATGTGTCCATCATTCCGTGTCTCTGTAAATGTGTGTCTTGTATTCATTGCTCTGGATAATGTTCAGCCATAATTGTCCTTTGACTTGTCATTTCATACTAAACTTCCTATTCAGAATCATTTCACTATAGTGACAGACTTGTGTTTATATTGACATATACACTGGGGTTTACAGAGCTGTAATCGACACTTATAATGTGTTATATGGTCTAAGCAGTGCTTGAACAACAGCATGCCAGATAACAAGAGGTGAATGAGCTATATGTGTCATTAGTCACTTTACTGCTAAGGAAATTAACTATATACTAATAGTATATAAGTATATAGTCCAAAAGTTATATTTGTAATGTTAATTCAATTTTTTTCTCAGACTTTTTCTCCAAATATATCAAGTGACCAACCTCTTTAAACATGTTTAATGTATTTTACCCACAGTAATAACCAACTATTATAATGTCTGCTCCATGAGTAATATAGATTAATACTCACACTGACACTTACTGGATTGGATCTAGTTTGCTAGGTGAATAAAAGAGCATTATTTTACCAAAGCCAATTATGATTACTCACAAAAAAACATAACCAGGAGCTGGTCATTTTTTTTTGCCAACAACTGACAAGTTTAAGTCTTAAATATTTCTTCTGATTGTGATGTGGAAAATGAAAGTTGTAGAAATTGTAGGAAGGAAGTATGGAAGAACTAAAGGAATAGATTAATAAATGAGGGGACAATAAAGATTTGGAACTATGGCTGCCACCTAGTCAGTATTTTACTGTCAGGCCGCAATAAATTAGTTTGATGGAGGCAAAAGTTGAAGTAAAGTTGGCAATTATACTTGGAACTGTACTGAGCGGATTATATAGATCAGTGCTCCTCACCCTTTTCTCACCCAGGGCACACCAAAGCTCTTCCCAGAATTACATGGCACACCACAAACAAAAATATATAAAAATTAAGTTATAAAGTCAAGTGCATACACAGAACATATGAACTAGACTATATGCCTTTATTTACCTTTAAAACCAAACAAATGTGCAAAATAAATAATGATAAACAGACAAACCAAGACAAGTGCATTACCAATGATAAACAGACAAACCAAAACAAGTGCATTACAAAGCATAAATAGACAAACCAAACCAGTGCATTGCCAATGATAAACAGACAAACCAAGACAAGTTCATTACCAATCATAAACAGACAAAGCAAGGCAAGTGCATTACAAAGCATAAATAGACAAACCAAGACAAGTGCATTACAAATCATAAATATACAAACCAAACCAGTGCATTACCAATGATAAACAGTGAAAACAAAACAAGTGCATTACAAATCATAAATAGACAAACCAAGACAAGTGCATCACAAAATCATTAATAGACAAGCAAAACCAGTGCATTACAAAATCATAAATAGACAAACAAAACCTAGTATGCTAGTGTTATTTTACCATTAATATTCCCCAGCCATTTTTCCCAATAATATTCCAGTATTATTTTGCCATTTAACAAGCCATACCCAATTTGGCCAACAATATGCCAGTATTATTTTGCCATTAAGAAGCCACAGCCAATTTGCCCAATAATATGACTAACAAGGAAAAAACATTTTTTAAATGGCTGATATTTTGTAATGAAGGAATCAATATTCACTATTCAACATATTTTGTTTTTGGGCCTAGAGTGTCCTTTTAATGTATTCCAAAAATGCATCCATTAATAAAGATATGCCATCATAAAACAAAGTAACTATAACAGGAAGTATTTGATACAAAAATAAATAGTTCAAACAATTCATACTATAGCTTTTTTGTATCTCAGCCACTCATACGACAGGGATATGATCAAAAACCCATCGAAAAGGGTATAAAAGTTGTTTTTTAAGTTTTTCAACCCTCCTTATTCCGTTTTTTATGTGTTTGTGATTAAAGTTTGAGACACCCAATACTCAAGATTGATATCTACATTTACTCTCAGTGGCTTTTTGCTCCAGTAATCATTGGAAATGGAAATTAACCTACATGGAGTTTAGTTTGCATATAAGTAATATGGTGTCTGGTGGTCGTGTGGTTTTGGACTGACCAAAAAGCAACAATGTTGGATTCTTGAAACTATTTATTTTCTGTATCAAATAGTCTTAGTCACCTTTTTTTATGGTGACATCAGTGTTAATTTTGACAGCAGTCTTATGACTAAATTTTCATTTTAGTTAAGTCATATTTTATGTCATCTGAATTTTTTTAGTTTTATGCTCCAGTATATTATAGTCAACTGAATCTCCAGCAGTGAGGGAGAGAACAGGTCTGATAAGACTGGTACATAGTGTTAAGTTAACTTTCTAGGAAGATGGGAAAGCAAACACATGTGACGCAAAGCCTCTTCCTTTGCAGTTTTCCAGGCGGCAGACAAACACAGGGAGCTTATTATAGAGTCAGGGGACTGGGCTTTTGCAAAGATCCAAAGTAACCAGAACCAGTCCAAATAGGTAAATGCAATAGTCATTCCCTAACATTTCCATCATGTTTTTGTTGACAGAAACAGTTTGTCACATTAACTTTAGTTTTTATTTAGTCATTGTTCAGTTTTTCATCACAGACGAAAATGTTTAGTCGACAAAATTAACTTTGGGTGACACATCCTGCTCATTGACAGGTAGAGTACATTATAACATGAAGAGTTGTTAACCATGTGTAGTATTTGTTTTAAATAGTCATCCTTTCATTGGAACTGGTGTGTGTATATGACATAGACAGGGGTTTTTGAAACTCTTTCCTGTATTCATTTTAAAGTGTACCTGTCATGTAAGAATGACACAGTAACACTTTATGGAGGATTAAAAGATGCTCATTTATAGTGCTATGCAAATATCTAGCATTTGTGTAGAAATATTTGTATCCAGGCATAAACATAAATAAATGCTTTTCCATTATCTCTCAACATAGCTATTAAAAAGTAAAAACATAGCATTGGTAACAGATGATCGTGCATCTGGCTACCTCAAAACTGGGCCAGTGTTCTGACGTTTTCTCCCAGATGGCAGATTTTCCCAGGAAGTGATGTCAAAGCAGCTTTTTCACTACACTGCATGTGCGTTCAGCACCCCCCCTACCATCAGCTGTCTCTCATTCAGCACACCAAGTACATCAGACAGGAATTAGGGAGATGGTAAGGGTTAGAGTTAACGCTAGAGAGGTTAGGGTAAGAGTTAGGATTAACCCTGTAAATTACAGTTATCCCTTACCATGATCCCGCTGGTCTAATCGATGCGGTATGGAATGCGAGATAACTGATCGAGGGAGCAGTGTACAGTTTTTAAACAACGATGCGGTATGGAATGCGAGATAACTGATCGAGGGAGCAGTGTGCGGGGGGGGGGGTGAGCGCAACATGCGCAATACATGCCATTGCAGTAAAACAGCTGGTTTGACATCACTTCCTGGGAAATTCTGGAGAAAATGTCACAAAAACGGAATGAGCATAAAAAACAGCACCGGAAATCAACAAATATTTACCGCCTGTATATTAACGGGGGGAATCCAAGCAGCCTACATTACCAAGATCAGCCTCATCACATGGCAGCCTACTGGGAACTCCCTCCCATGTGATGCATGCACACTAAAACTCCCAATTCACTAAAACACTATACAAAAAAGTACATAGACCTTGGCACAGCAGATAAAGTTTAAATACATGTATTGGCATGTGTAAGAATAACATTTCAACCCCATACAAACAAAAACAAAGTCCTAGTCAGAACAGGCGACTGTTCATCAACTACCCACAGTGCTTGGTGAGCTGTCTCCACATTGGAGAATACTGGAAGCAATAATGCAGGGTTCAGCAGACATCTTCAGGAGGACATATGATCCAAATGTGGATATTTACTGCCTGTTTCACCAGCAAATATGGAGATTAAGAGCATATACCTAAAATGTTAACCTGTGGTATCCATCATATTTAATGATGACAGGTCCATGCAGCCTTTGCATGTGTTTTAGTAACAAAGAATGTATCAACTATGTAACTAATAATAACATAATTTCTATCAAATATCTGTTTAGACAGTACTATATAAATAAACAATGCAATCATAAAAAAAACAAAAGTCTCCACACCAATCAATATGGAATCATTTGGCAATTAAACATAAAAATAGACAAAACATCAATATATTGACAGACAATATCATCAACTGTTTACTATAGGCACTTTATTTTTACACGCTGTGTATATCTATTTTTTTTGTATAATTTCTAGCATTTAATATTTAGAAATGTGCATCATTATTAAGCACTGTTGCTCTGTGTTACCACTGTATACACAAAATTATGTTTATTATTTTATAAGTCTATAAACCTCTGCATTTTCCACTTCTCTGCCACTTCTATAATGTGTCACTGACTAATGAATTATTGCCTGCCTGCGGGCTGCTACAATGACCTATCAACCAACAGGAAACCAGAGCTCAGCAATTTCATAGCTAAGTCAGATTTCCATATACCTTCCAGGAGAGAAGGGTTGAGTAAAAATAAAAAGATTTATATTGCACTGCTTACTCTAGAGAGGTGGTGTAGCCTTACATACTCTATTACAGAATAGATAATATATTGTAGCTGCTTCTGAACTAAAGCTTTCCTTCCCTGGTCCTCACATGACTTGTCTGACTCCTACTTCTGACACCATCTTTATAATTAGTCACTTGAGTATGATGGTATTTGCATTTCAAACACAGCAGATATAGAGTGTAATAGTGTATTAGTGTATTATGATATCCAGAAATGTAATATATATAATGTATTAGCACAGCGGAAGGCTGAACATCATGAATCCCTATTCAACCACCTGAGACATTTGTCTATGGTTATAAAAAAATGTAAAAAACAAAACAGTGATAAGTGATGACTCAAGTCATTATATAAAGCCCACTGTTTTATATGTTTTGCTTTACCACTGAATGCTGTAGCTTTGTACATTGGTGAAATTGATATTAATGTGAAATAAGAACATAGTCTAATTAACGTAACCTATACCTGATAGAATTGAGTAGTTTGTTTGTGTGTGTGTTTCTGAGATTTGGTTCTGAATCATCTTAGTACAATGTGATGTTTCTTTAAATACCTTGTTTCATCAAATGTATCTGTTGATAAATGCAGTGCATCATTGTCTTTCGCTGTAAGGACACAATGTTCTGTTTTTACAATCAAATGGTGTATAGAGTTAAGAAATTCATTGGATGGTGCAGTTTCCTTGAAAAGCTGCTATCCTGGAGCACCCATTGTGGGCAATCCATGCCTCATCCCTGCATCCTCCTTCTCCTCAATTCAAATATACAAGAGAAAACACTTACTTTCTTAGAAAACTAAGATGATTTGGAAACAGAAAACAAGCAGGAAACGTACTAAAAATGAAAAATGTGGCATATCACAAGGATGAAAACACTATGTACAGAATAAACAGTACTTAAGCTTGTATAATTTAATATGGAAATGTACTTGTGTGTGCTTAGCAGTGTGTGACAGCAAAACATACAAATCATCTAGAAAAAATAAATACTGGTAATTACTTTTATTTGTGAATGATGGTTGTGGTACTTGTGATGATACAAGGAGGCAAAGCTTATACAATACTTTTCTGCAGTCAGTGTTTTTATAGAGCAACCTATGCTGCTTTATTACATACAGAATGCACTTCTGATATACAACATCAATAATGGTACATACATTATACTAGGTGGAAATAAGTCAGTAGCATTTAGTAGGGATGTGGGGAATGTTTCCAGTTCTTTATCCCATAAATATACTAATGTTCCATGTATATGTATAGCAACTAGGCAACTTTCCACTATCAGTCTGTTAAGAATGTGCAATGTCAATATTCCCCTCCCAGTCAAAAATACTATAGATGCCCATGGTTTCTGTATGGCAGAGGATCTTGGGGAATGTAGTTGTTCAGTAGCAGGAGTACTGTTGGTAATTTACTAATGCTATGTGATAATAATAATGTTATTAAATGTGTAACATTCTAAAAGTACTAATTTTTATATGTATTTGTTTTCCATCTGTAATGGACTCATTATTTGTAACTAAATAACATGCATAAACCATTCATCATCAATACTAATTTAAATTAATTATTGTCTAGTTGGGCTAACACTGGTGAAATCTCAACTGCTTGCCATTCTTAAAGAATATTTTTATTTAACAACAGGCCCTGACTATAAGGAGTTGGATGTTCATCTTCGACGCCAAGAGTCTGGATTTGGGTTCAGAATCCTTGGAGGAGATGAACCCGGTCAGCCTGTAAGTTCTTTTTTGTACCTTACTAAGCCTCATTCAAATATATGTTGCTTTCACATAGATGTATTTGTCTAAGGAGAAGTGCCCACATGTTTTACATTTAGAAACTGAGAATTTTTAATACACTGTGCACCCATTTATGTAAGTGATGTTTTAGAAGAACACACTGTGTTATGTTAATGTTTCACTTTAAAACATTGTCTATCTCTGCTCGTGTGCCTTACCCTTGATCTCCACTTCCTTACTTATTTTGCCTCTCTTCTTTGTATTATTTCCCTGTTATGTTAAAATGTAACATGTCATAGGTCTACAGGAATAAAAAAAAAAAAACATAATTTTATTGGGAATGTTCCATAAAAAAAGTGTTGGGGTTTTTTCTATTTTTGTCCATTCAGCTTTTTGGATCTACTGATTTAAAGCACATTATTGTAGGTCATGTAAGGTGGAGCAATCCCTGTTTTAAATCCTCCAGAAATACATAAAAGTAAAATAAAACAAATTGTGATAAATTATTGTGTTTTATTCTGGGGCCTATTCATTAAAAGTGAATTGGCATGTGAACTGCAAAAATCAGGCATTAATAGCTGAGTTGGAAAAATTATCTAACTTGCCTATATTTCAAACTCTGCTATCGGTACCTTATTTTTGCCATTTATTTGCTGTTCAATTTTCGGTTAAATGTTAGTAGTCCACCTTGTCTAGCCTTGTCTAGCAGTCTGGTATCATTGTAAGTGAGCATAGCCTGAATATAAGGAAAAACACTGTATTCATACTACAAATAGCACTGTTTTAAAGTGAACATTCTGCAGTTCTCTTAAAGGAAATATATAATCATGAGCCAATAAAATGGGATGACTTTGCCTTTAAAGATTAGCGCTCTTTACAACTTGGTATTTTAGATTTACTAACTTACATCCCGGGCTAAATCTCAGTAAGGTATATGTATATATCCTCACCTGCTCCTTATTAAAATAATTTATAGGTAAATCAATAAATTTATCTGTATTATCCATACTCTTTTGGGGTAAACAACATTGTATATAAACATTGGTCATTTTTTGGGATACATATTTGAGCAGCAATAATAGCTCATTAAAAAATAAAAAATAAACACTCTAGTATTCATTATGCATGTAATAATTTATCAGTTTACACACTCAGCTTGCCAGTATTTCCTTTGAAGCCATAAGCTTCAAGAAGATGAATTTAAGGAATGAAGATTAAAATGCACCATTCTTGTGCTATGTCTTGTAAAATGTATTTTATACAGTTACAGCTATGAAAGTTATATGTATTTCAGTTACAAAGACTACTGCTAATGATTGCTTTATGCAGCATAATAGCTGCTTGAAGACATTATGATGGAGTGCATCAAGCCAGTAACCTCTGTTTAGTATATGAGCAGACTTGTAAACTGCACTTTTCATTGTTCTTCAGCATCTGCTCTTGTTTATGGTCTGAATGTCTTGAGTGTGTAAAATTCATATAATGCGCACACTACAAGTTCAAATCACTTTGTAAGTTACTTACCACTTGGCGATAGTATTATGAAAAAAGAACAATGTAGTAATTGTAAACAGATGTTTACAGTTGCATTTCTAGCTTCATTTGATTGAATAATATAAGAAGTTACATCTAAACAAGTTGTTATAACATTGCCTGTTAGTTGTAACACAAAATCATAGCGCAAGGTGATTTGGTTTCCTACAAATAGTGCCTTTTCAATGGCTAAAAAAGAAAAGAAAATGGCTGCTCATTGTTGCCTATACATCAGAAGATTCCAGTTAAATAAATCAAACTATTGTTTTCATAAAAAACTACATATTTTTACATTATTTTTAAAATTCTCTTGCGTGCCCTTCAAATGACTTTTCTTGCAACAGCATAGATACGTTCACAAGTACATTTATTTCGGTTTCATAAAAGCCTAAAAGAATGTACCAAAAATATTCAAAAGACTTGTTAAGAGATTTAGAATGTGTAGGTTAAATTTAGATTTAGATCTCCTTTTGGCCTAAAGAGAAAGTCTAAAAATGTTAGGATTCACTTACTTTTAAATGTTTGTAAAAGGATTCTTTCTTTTCTATAAACGTTGAACAATGGAACATCAAAGGGCTCAGCTAGGAGCCGTGTAAGAGAATGATCGTTTTATCCCTCAGTCTCTAAAGTATAAGAAAGGAAGAACACGAGTTATATTTTCAGTTAATATTTGAACTGAAGAAATGCATTATTTTTTGTGCAAGCTCCAAGCTTGAATCCCTGGAGTGACAACAGCATTGGTCTGAATCATGAGAAACATCCCATGCTGTTTCCATGTTGTCTTGCCAGTTAAATAATGTAACAGAATGAAGTTTTCTTTCTTCCTAAACTAAATCATACTGAATATTAGCTTAAATAAGGGAAGATTTGTAAAGTGAAATAATCTTTTGGAACTAAGCCCACATCAGAAACTTCTCCAATGAATAACTTATTCAATTTTTTTTAGTTCAACGTATTTCTCATAGAGTGTGTCATAATGTTAATGGCAGTGGCCTGACTGTTTCAGTGCCATTGGGGGAAATCATGCAGTGCACTGCTCCCCCTTCTGACTGTAAAAGTTCTTGCTACTCAGATGTTTGCTATTGACAGCAATAGTTTTCCTATTCCATAATTAAGTTGCCCATTGAAAGTAAAGCATATTATTAGTCTTTAACAGTTTAAATTCAAACATAAACTGAACTATTCCAATTGGTTATTACTATGAGTAAAAGTGCAGGAGTGCCACATAGAAGGATGAGGGAATTCTGGGAAGTAACATGATTTCTGTAACATATAATAAGGATCCATTCTCATTTCTCCATTTTTTCAATATGTAATTTATAAACCATGACTATTGTTAATTGGTGTCATTATGTGTTAATCACCCAAGAGCTGCATTGTATTATTCGCATCCTATCACTTTATTTTCCTCTCTAATTTTCCTGGTTTTATTATTTGCGTTGTGTTCATTATCGAAATGTAGACCCACACATTTGTTTCTTCTCTCATATCTAGATTTTAATTGGCGCTGTAATAGCAATGGGTTCTGCGGACAGAGATGGCCGACTACGTCCTGGTGATGAATTGATATATGTAGATGGAATCCCAGTTGCTGGCAAAACCCACCGATATGTGATTGATCTCATGCATAATGCTGCTCGTAATGGACAAGTCAATCTTACTGTGAGAAGAAAGGTGCTATCTATAGGTATGTTTAGATGTAGCATGTAATACTGTTAGTACGTGCTCACTATTAGTATTTGGAATTATGAATTAAACAATACTATAATGTATCATGAGGTCAAAAAAATTAGGCCTTAAATACCCTGTGCCAACATGGATAGCCCTGCTTGTTTAGTGGCAGCAGCTTGGCAGACCTGGTACTAAATAGGTCCAATGTACCAAGCCAGCCTAGTGATCTTAAAGTGGGAGTTCCACCTACAGTGTCCAAAAATATTTTTTTCAATAAGTACTGTATCATGTCAAGTAAAGAAAAAGATGTCTTATAATATTTCTCATCACCACTTCTTATCTTCTAAAAACTGCAAACAGTCCTGCCTGTCTTTCCAAGCCCTAATTATTATTGTCCGTTTAATGACCACATTTTGATGTTGCAATGTAGCATCATTACAGTATAATAGGTAAATACAATTAATAACCCATTAGTCGGGGGAAAAACCAAAGCATGACTATTATTACTGGTATGCTGGTAGTGTCATGAAGGTAATTGTATTGCTAACTTTAAGTCTTAAGGCTGTTTGTTCATGAAAGAGGGGATTGTTGGGAAATGCAAAATTAAGGTCATAATAGAGATGGGAACACACAGCATCAAGGGGATGCATAGTGGTACAAGATGACAGCAGAAAATTAGTTGAGGATATACTATGCGGGGGTAGCCCTTTTCTCCTTTATTGGCTTTATTCCTGAAAGAGGTGATTGCAGGGAATTTCAAACGTATGGCCAAAGTAGCCAAGTTGGACAAATTCTCTCATTTATCTGGTTTGAGATTCTTATAAATACATTTCATGGGTTGTTGAATTGTAGGTATACAGCTAAACAACACATTTTCATTACTGATCAATCTAGGCAAGTTCCATTTATCACTAATGCCCAAATTTTTTGGCGAATGCAGAACTAAAATTATGGCATGTCAATCTTGGCTAACTCTGAGTTGTAAATGTAATTTATGATAGGAGGCTATGTGTTACCAAATTTATAATGTGGGTGGTGATTGGGTAATAGCGTAAACCAGCATTTTGTTAATGACCTCACAAACACAAGGAAAGGCAAAGAAGATTTGCCTTAGAGATGTATGTGGGTTTCATTTAATAAATACCTACAGTGAAATAAAAAT
This sequence comes from Pelodytes ibericus, assembly GCA_036172795.1. NCBI lineage: Eukaryota > Metazoa > Chordata > Amphibia > Anura > Pelodytidae > Pelodytes > Pelodytes ibericus. Next base: position 122,224,676 of record CM069858.1, on the reverse strand, counting down.
TGAGATGCAAGTTTTGTCTTGCTAATTGTTACTGTTAATTATAGGAGAAACTTGCCCAGAAAATGGCAGGAGTCCTGGTTCTGTGTCAACACATCACAGCTCTCCAAGAAGTGACTCTGCCTATCCAAATAGTAACCACAGTGCACCATGCAACTCTTCCCCTCCGGAAGGTTTCTCCTCACAGAACATGCAGTCCAATGATGTGGTCATCCATCGCAAGGAGAACGAAGGTTTTGGATTTGTTATAATCAGTTCTCTCAACAGACCGGATTCTGGAGCCACAATAGGTATACTAAATCACCACCTTTTATTCTGACCGTTTTCTTTATATTTGTCTGAATTTTATTTGCAGCATGTTATATTTTCACATTGGGTGATAGTACATCCCTAGTATGAAGAATGATGGTGCTGTGATATTGTAACCTAGTTTCTTTGCTCACCACTATTATGGCTATCATCCAGGTCTTGGCAGGCAGCCACATTGCAATGCTGGAGCGTATTTTCAGTTTATAAGATTAGGGTGCATCAATCTTGAATGCTCCCTGTGTTAAAAATAAATAAATAAAACTGCTCTGCAAATATTGATTAAAAATATTTAAAGTAGACCACTGGTGAGTAGTGTAGTACCCTGTTCATGATGGCACTCTGGATTGTCAACATGTCACACAGTTTGAAGTTTAGCCATGTTGGGCTAACTAGAGAGCAAAGCTCTGTGTAATCAGAGAAGCAACTCTCTTGTTCCTGTTTTGATAGTCCACAAAGAACAGGCCACATAAGTTGCAGAACTACTGGTGAGTCCAGACTGGTTGATGCTTAACACTTAACCCCAAATAAAGGAAAAAATGTGCTGTCAGCAGTGCACATTTACACAGTATTATAGCCCCAGTCAAATAATAGACACAGAGCCCTTTCTACCTATTATTAAATATGCCACCTTGCATTGTATTTCCCATTTGATAGGATGCATAATGCACAGCATAATCAGATTGTGCAGGGTAACCATTTAAGTGTTTAAGTGCCAAAGGGGTATGTAATTCTTGACTTCATCACTCTGGCACGCAAAGGAAAAAGAGGAATTTGAGTCCGTCTGTACCTTGACCCAGCAAGATTACTCTCTAAAGAGACAGTCGATTGGATCATGTTCAGATTCTTAAGGATTGCTTTTTATGCAATTTATGATCATATTATGCCACCTGAAAAGATTTCCCGGGTTCTGAGTGAAACAATATGTACTCTGATTGGGCTCTGAACAATAAAATACGTCAGAGAATGGCAGAAGTATTATTGCTGTAGGATAGAAAGGACACTTATTTTACTATAAAACATAAGTTGTCTTCCAAAGTTATTAAAACTGGGAAGTTGACATTATGAAAGAAGAGATATTTCTTGTTTATTGCAGGACAATGAGACTTTCTTCTTACTGAAAATATATGTTTATGGCATACATTACACTTTCATACTCTCTATTCAATCGCAAGTTTTGTAAATGGAATAAACAGATTACGTTTTTATTGCCCTTTTAAATCTTCTGATATATATATTATGTATAAATGTTTGTGTCATATAGTATATCAGGTTTTCAACTTTCGTGTAAACTAAATTAAATTGGCAAATACACACGTATTTAATAAAGCATCAGGGTACATCTAAATCTATACCTCATTAAACATTTTTAAGGACCAGTAATGCCATATTTTAGAAATGTTGATGGTCCTTCACAACTGCATCAGGTTAGGTTCCAAGAAAAGTTGATGCAGGTCAATGTGTTCCTGACCATGCTACGCTAAGCGGGAAGCACGCGGTGCCAGAGAAGGAAGGTGGAAGAGGTGGGATGAGAACAAAGAGAAGACAGTGTCACAAAAACGAAGGTTGTGAATGTTTTGAAGAAGTCTATAGTTTGAAGGCCAGTACAGAAATTTATAATGATTAGGACAGATTAGATGTTGGAGCAGATTATGGAGAGTGAAACTTAGCTGAAAGAGGTAGCCACAAACTGTTTGAGAAGATTAGAAGAGGGATTAATAAAATGGATTGGTAATATGATATCGAGACTTGACTTCTCCCTTTTTAAAGTGGGGGAAAGGGACTGGATATGATGGCAACATATAGCATTAAGGGGACACATAGTGGTGCAAGAAGATGAAAAAACATAGTTGAGGAAGTAGAGAGTGGGAGTAGAAACAAATGTGGGTATTTCCTGTCCTACTATGCCAATCCTATCCGTGATGGAAGTGCTAGGTGTAACAAAACAATGTACAGAGTTGTAGCTGGTTAAAAATTGTCTGGGCTTAAGGATAAGATTAGGGTATATCTCTATGAATTATAGTAATAGAGTGCATGGATATTACATGAAAATTGTAGAGGAGCTTTTGAGTTGTTCACAGGATAAGTGAATGTATTTGCCTGTTATGTCATTGTTACTTCACTTCATCTGGCCTTTAAATATAACACAATACATTTATAGATTTACAGACCATTTGTATATTGTGTCTGACCATTGTAGATACATTCAACATATTTCTGTGTGCAGTTTATAAATAAACTATTATTAATAATAATATAGTCACCTGATCCAGTATTTCTACCGATGTGTTCTATGCAACAAAATTGTTCTTGCCTGCTTGTCCACTTTAGGACTGTATTTTTACTCCTATAAGCCCAGCACTTTGACAAAGATATGTTATTTCTCTAGACCAGTAGAATATGTCTTGTTTACCTTCTTTTAATGCTGTCTTTCAATGTTCATGAGGAGGTGCTATTAATCTTTTTCTAAGCAGAAATCTCACATCTTTGGGTTTATTTTATCCATAATTGTATTATTTTTCTAAAGTTTAAATCAATCACTTTGTCGGAAGCTAGACCAACTATCAATATATCAGGGTTACAAAAGAGTTTCTTACTGCTTGATTTATTCTTAAATAAGCTTTCCATTTGCAAAGACGGCTTCAAAGTGCTTATCTATTAAGTCAACTGTCAAAAATAATAATTCTTTGCCTTACAAGGAAAGCATTGATGAATGAGAAATTATTATTTTTTCTAATACATTTGATGTTCAGTACAAGAATACAAATGTGATGTTTTCTGTGAACATCTTGTGTATTAATTGTATTGACATTCCAGTTATAGTTATTAAAATGTGTACAAAATAAAGTGTTGCTCTGAACAGAGAGGTTTACATAATTACTGAGGTCTCGAATCATAAACATAAAATCACATAAAATGTTAGTTATATTTTTTTCTGTAGTTATTGTATTTATATATTTTTTTTATTTAGATCCTGGTAAAAAGCAATATATGCTTTGTATTTCGAATTCTTGTTTTCTTGGAAATGGTGCATCAGTTTTAAAATATTCATGCATCATTTGGTAAAGAAAAATAAAATAGGTAAACGAAAAAAGAGTATAAAAAACGATTATAGAGTGCTCATGTGAATGAATAATAGTATTGTAAGTGGGTGTATTTTTAATCCTATTGGGAGTTTTAGTAACCTTTCTATTCAAGTTTATTATCCATAAAAAAGAGAAAATGGTGAAATAAAATGTTTTATAGTATAGTTTATTAAAACAGATTTGCTACTTCAAACAGGTTGATTTTTCAATAGGACAAAAAAGTAACTACATTTTGATTAAGGTTTAGTTTAGATTGCCATGTTGGTTTCAAGAACTTCCATTTATAGACAATGTGTAGGCACTATAGATGGACTTGGGATGGATAAACACCATGGTTATATATGTATACACAAACTGACCCTGACCCTTCTCTCCATCAGTAATCCATTGTAGGGGCATGCACCCCAGTACACAGTCATAGTTTTATCTGTATGCATATAGAATATTGATATTGTTTTTTAAAACTTTTAATATCTAGAAGAATGCAAGCCACCTCATAAGTTGCTTACCATACGGTATATGGTTCCTGCTGATTGTCATAGGTTCTCTCCGTTAGTTCCAGAGGAATTCTGGAGGTGTCGGAATGATTAGGTGGATTACTTGCATGTTTGGTGGAGCTGCACATTGATAGGATCCTTCTGGCATATGGTTTTTTAGGACAATTAAATTATGGGGATACCCAGATAATCTCGGCTGTTCCTAGAAATGAAATTGAAATTGAGAATTATTGAACTATATAAATGGAAACCCAACAAGTTATCATCCTATCCTACAATGTTCTAAATGATTATATTAACCAGCGCAAAAAACAATCTAAGAAAAAACCCATCAGGATGTTTGTTTCAAAAACTCTGCAGTGCTTATTGCCTACATACTGATATTCTTTGTAATAATTATGTAGATACAATTTACTTTCTATTATTACAATTTCACACCAAAAAAAGTTCTTCTCACAGAATCTAAATTTGGTTTCATTTTTCTGCAGCGGTACCACATAAAATTGGACGAATTATTGAGGGAAGCCCTGCGGATCGCTGTGGAAAGCTGAAAGTCGGAGACCGGATCTTAGCTGTGAATAGCCAGTCTATTATCAACATGCCCCATGCAGACATTGTAAAACTGATTAAAGACGCGGGGTTAAGTGTAACACTTTGCATCGTTCCACAGGAGGGTAAGTAGCAACTTCTCAGCTGTAAAAAAGGTCTTATTATGGCTAATGGATACATGGTGTGTTTGCATATATGAATTAACGCTAAAAAGAAACACATTGTATGCATATACAAACATAAGATAATAAAAACAACTATTTTGAATACTTTTCATTTATGTGTAAGCTACTCTTTTGTGATGTTTATGATTCATGAGTAAAATTCTTAAATGTTTCATACTGATATGTTTTTTCCATTGTGACTGTAAAATAAGGAAAATACATGCATTTTTTAAATCTTTTTGGAACAAGTACCTATTTAAACAATAATTGTAGGCTATACTTGCCTTTTAATAAGTGATTATCAAGCTGTTTGAATAAAGAGATTGTTTCATTAAATGCCAAGAATGGCCATATTTCCTAAATCACAAGTACATTTCAACAAGTCTTTGGCTGCTTACTAAATAGTAATGTCAAAAATAATAAATTGTATATGTTGTGTTCCAACATGCCATATTTTAACATTTAACCTCGTTTGGAATTTTAAGTTCCTTAAAAAAGTTAAAACGTTTTTTTTCCTTTTGCTTATGATTGCTTTCCAGAAGCATATAGTTTGGATTCATTTCCCTAGTTTTTTTTTATGAAAGGAAAAACATGTATTTGTCTCAAACACTGGATAAATATTGAAACATAGCAGCGAATCTTTTCTCAGATCTATTTGTATACACATATCACTCACATTCTTGGATTCCTGTACAGGTTTAGCTTTATATTGCCTTAGTGAAGGTTGCCAGCAAGTATGAAATGTAGGGTTACCAGATTTTCCATTTTTTTTTCTTGGATATACTGTACATAATGTTTACATACTGCACACAAGTATATGTTCATAGGGAAAATCCATGAGTTAATTAAGAAACCTCCTATGAGATCCCTTCCTTGATTAGTTAAGTGGTCACACAGGGGGTGGATGTACTGCAGGGCACATCTAAAAGTTACATAAATCAAGAAAAAAGGCCAATTTGGCAACCCTAGCGTCAGTGCATCCTTTAAAAATGGTATTTTGCTCACATGGTTTGGGTTTTCTTGCATATATGTTGTCTATAGGATGTGGGTTACATTGGAAGTAACTTTTTAATCACTTCATCTCACTTTAATTTTTTGTCATATGTAGATTTAAATAGTCCAGCTTCTGCACCAAGTTCAGAGAAGCAGAGTCCGATGGCGCAGCAGCACAGCCCGATGGCGCAACAAAGTCCAGTAGCGCAGCATAGTCCTGTAACACAGCCGCTGCCTCCACAGCCACTTCAGTTACAAGGACATGAAAGCAGGTAAAGATCTGTGACACATCAAGTCAAAAGTGATGTTTGGTATCATGCAACTAACAAACCTATTTTATTAATCTAGTTATAGATCAGAAGTAAAAGCCAGGCAAGATGTAAAACCTGATATGAGACAGCCGCCATTTACAGATTATCGTCAGCCATCAACGGACTATAGGCAACCTCCTGTAGAATATCGACATCCTCCTGTTGTGGATTACCAGCAACCTCCTCCTATGGACTATAGGCAGCCTCCTCTAATAGAATATAGACAACATTCACCTGATACCAGGCAATATCCTCTTCCAGATTACCGACAATTTCAGGTTGGTATCAGATACGAAATGTTATTTAATTCATCTGTCTGAAATCCATGTATTTGTTTAAAGAATATAAGATGAGACAAATTGCAGATTCATAAGACACAACTGATATTTTCAGCTAAAATTTGACTGGAAATAAAACATGGGAAGCGACATAAGAAGATGTTTATAGGAATATTTTCTCTAAAAAAAAGTGAGAAGTTTATCAGTTAATCAAACATTAATACTGATTAATAAATTAGAAGGATTCTCCAACTTATTTTTCAGTTCACATGCTCTTCACTTTTTATGAATAGCCCCCATAGACTAGAATGCAGGTAGCCAGATAAGTGCACCAGAGACAACCTTGGTTAATTGATGTCGTACCCCATAGCAAAGGTTTTTTTTTTTCTAATTAAGCTGACTAGTGCGACCTTTATGATATAAGGTATTAGTAAATATTAGTAACACTGTTTCGAAAAACTATGAAAATCAATTCTGTATAACTTTGCAGTAAAAAGTAAAACATTGACTTGGGTCCAGTCAATAGCAACCTTACATGTGCCGCAAGCATAACGCCAGGAACCTGGTACATATGTGAAACACATGCAAATAGCAGTAGTCCAAAGGATACAGTCAGCCATTCTTTCAAGAAGGCACATAATTGCATATACAATGAAAAGACAGATGGACATCAATATAAAGGATGTGTAATGGTGGATAGGCTACTTAGCCATCTTAAAACCATGGATCTCATAGGAGGGGCTGCAGACAGAAGAATGGTTGTCATTCAGACCTTGTAACATGGAGGGGTTATTTACTAAAAATGAATTGACAAGTAAACTTCACAAATAAGATACTAATAGCTAATTAATAGCTGTTTTACATTTTCTTTGTCAGTTTGATTTGGTGAATAGTCCCCATTATTGAATCTATGGACCTATTAAAAGAAGTTCTGTTAAATGTCTGTTTTAAAGTAATGCAGACATATTACTAAATTTAAAGAAAAGCATAATGTAAATTAAAGTAAGTATTATTAATATTGTGCCAAGGTTCCCAGACTTTGCAGTGCTGCATGCTTCACTAGACATTTAACTGAATCAACAATTGATTAATCAGTCTATAAAGTCTCACCTGATTTTGTTGCAGGACTTTGATTATTTCACAGTTGAAATGGAGAAGGGTGCTAAGGGTTTTGGATTCAGCATACGTGGAGGGAGAGAATACAAGATGGATTTGTATGTGTTAAGGCTGGCGGAGGACGGCCCTGCAATAAGAAATGGGAGAATGAGGGTGAGTTATTTCACTAAACCACTTCAATGACACGTATTAATGTGTGCCTTTATAATAACGCAAACCTTAAAGGTCCTATTGCACCTACTCAAGTGTCTTCTAAACCTTATCTATATTAAGGTACCCATATCACTGTTTTATTTAAGGACACAAATGAAAAGTGCATTCACCATGATTGTAATCCATAAAGTGTAGGCCGGTCTGCAGTAGCAGTGCAGCCCTGGAGTAAGAATTTTTCATAGTCATCACTGAATACAACTGTGTGGTCACCCTAATCTAGATACTTTATATACTGCCTTACTTGTTTATATTTGAAACAACCTATCTCTTTTTTGTTTTTTAAACCTTAACTTTCCCCAATGGGCGTCCGATGGGGGTGGGGGGCAAGAGCGGCCACTTCTCCTCCCCCCACAACCTCCCTCCCCCTGGAAATTCCAACAGATCCACTAGAGCAGAAGCAAGGGAGAGAGAAATTTGCTGTACATCATGAGAAATGTAATAACACCACCATGAGTGCCAAACATTAGCCACCACTACTGCATAACTACTAGCTTTCCTATTTTGGTTCCAAGCCTTTATGTCCCTTTTTGCTAACCTCTAACTAACATCTTTTTTTGTAATACAGGTTGAGTATCCCTTATCCGAAATGCTTTTTCGACCAGCAGCATTTTGGATAACGGATACTTTTGGTTAATGGAGCATTTCAACAGCACCAGCCCTATGGGACTGGAGATGCTGAAATTATTTGCTCCAAGGTGCTTCCAAAATGATCACACACAGCCATCCACAGAGTCACACACATAGGGCCGGCCTTAAGTGTTCCGACGCCCTGTGCGGGCCTCCCCCGTAGTGCCCCCTCCCACCCTCATGTCTGTCTGTCTCCTTCCTCTTCCTCCTCATGCCTGTCTCTTTCCTCTCCTTCCATGTATGTGTCTCTCCCTTCCCATGTTTGTCCATTTCCTCTTCCTTGCCATGTCTGGCTCTCTCCAACTCCCCCATATCTGCTCTCTCCCCCTCCTCCCCCATATCTGTTTTCTCTCTCCCCCTCCTCCCCATATCTGTTCTCTCTCCCCCTCCTCCCCAAATATGTTCTCTTTCTCCCTCTCCTTCCCCATATCTGTTCTCTCTCCCCCTCCTCCCCATATCTGTTCTCTCCCTCCCTCTTCCTCTGTTCTCACCCCCCACCCTTCCTCTGTTCTCTCCCCCCCTTCCATATCATTCAGGCCGCACCTCTGCGTCCAGTAGGCCGCATGTTAGACACTCCTGCGTCCAATATGTGTGCCAATAGTAAAAAGAAATTATAATATATCGCGTGCAGCTGCATTGGGGCCCCCAGGAATAACAGGACCCGGGGGCCCGCTTTAAAGATGGCCCTGATCTGGGCACATTTTCGTCTATATTGAGTAGACCCTTAAATTTGCAGATTTTAGGAGAAAGGAAGCAGATAGGAAGTGTTCAAAAATCTGTTTCTTTACTTTATGTAGTTCTTAACTAAACATGTTTTTTACTGAAAACAGCACTTTGAAGAGGACTGAACAAAACTTCATATACCTTGCACAGGGTTGTGTTAACATTAACCAGCTCTGTGCGAATTAACTATATAACCCATTAACAGCCACCCTAGTAAACAGGGGAGATTACTTTGTTATTATTACAAAGGAATGGTCTGTTGCTATAGCAACCCAATTCCCTCCGTTAACATTTCATTACATCACAGGACATGCTAAGCACCTTTAGTTTCTATGGCTAAAGGGTGCTTATGATGTAATCCTGCTCCCTGTGACATTAATTACCTGCAAGTTGGTTGACTAAAACTGGTACATATACTGAATGGAATAGTTTTTTGTTTGTTTAATTATTCCTTAAAAACAAATATACATGAAGATAGACAAAAGCACAGGTACACAGATTTTTATAAATTGTAATAAAAGATATAGTAAGATAAACAAACACATGATCTTATACAAAAAGCCATCTATAATTGTAAAATAGATATATTAATACTATTATTTTTTCCTACAATGCTCACCCATGAAAGTGTTTTAATATAGTAAAATTCAACTAAACATATAAGGTAAATAATACCAAAACAGCACAACTTTTCTTTGCATAGTTTAACCTACTTAGTTAGTGCCAAATACGGTACTTATAAGCCACTTTACGCCTGCTGTGAAAAAGAGGGTGGATACTATTTGCACATTTTATGTTATTAGCTTCAATATCCCAGTTTTATAGTTAAAACAATTGCATCCCGAACAAAAAGTATGTGATTTGTGAGTGAGCTAAAATTTCTAGCCATTTGGCCCTCTGCATCAGTGATGGTTACTGCTTCTAATAATGTACTTGGTAAGTACTTTCATCTCCTTATACTATTTAACTTGCCAACAGTTCCACAAAACAAGATGCCTCATTTCATAGTTCAGTTGCTCTGATATGCGAATGGATCATTCTTACTGTCTTATTTCAAATCAGGACAGAGCCCCTATCAAAGACATGATAATGTAGCAAAGTGAAGCTGTTATTAAATGACAATAACGTTGACTGGGAAGCTTAAATTAATGAAAAAGGTCTGTCACCTTCTTAAACATTTAAGGTATCTTACTGATATCATGCATCTTGGTGTAATTTGCTTGATGATTACTCATCAAACCTATGTGGTGAAAGCTGATTTATCCTGGCAGCTGCATAAGGGGGAGAAAGCAAATGGAATAGATGAGTGAATAGTTATATAGAATCAGTTAAAAATATAAATGGAAAAATTCCATGGTGGCTTTTACAGTGGAAGTAAATGCTACAACACTAATGTTTACCAAACTATTGTAAAGTTTGAAAAATAATGATACAAAGTATAGTACATTTTAGAATGTAAATTTAATGAGACAACATTTCTGCAAATAACAGATCCACTTTAATTGTCAGCACAAAACACAACAGGGGTTCCACAAATAATATCACAGGGGTGTGGTTGCTAACAGCAAGGAAGCACATTAAAAGTAATGTTTTGGTAGTGTCACAGTAGATATCTCCAACCCTGTAAAACTGCACAGACCTATAGCGTTCAGTTGTACACATCTGCCTTTGACAGGGAGCATCCCATTGTCCTGTGCCTGCTAATGTATGTAGGCTCACCTTTATAGGGTACAGAATTTACTCCAGTATGGCAGGTCTGGCATACCTGGCAATGTTCTGGGACAGTGTCGTGGTAAACAGCAGAGGCAGAATTACTTTAAGTGTCTGCTTTAATATGCATTACTTATATATATATTCTAAAATTGGCATGGCATCACCTATATTCAGGCAAGTATGAAATTGTGTTTATGGTGATCGTTGGGTAAATCTCTGAAAATGTGACTTATTTGCCTAAATCAGAGGATAGGGTCAAATTATTTTGAGAGTGTAAGCATTACATTAAGCCATATGGACAGTTGTCTACAGGTATATAATTTGTATACATGAGTAAAACAAAGCTTCCTCTCCCTTATTTTATATTTTAGAAAGATACTCTCCCACATAGTAAGCTCATTGAAAAATTCTTCACACTTGGAAGCTAAAATAGTCGAATTGATAAGACAGTAGCTAAGTAAGCGATGATTCTAGTTAAAGGAGATTATTTGGAAGAACAGTAGAAGGATAGATAAAGTGTTTTTTACAGGAACACTGGTGTCTATCACAGATAGACAGATGTCCACCAAGAACAATTTTGGTTTGTAAAAAATAAATAAAAAAAAACCAACATAATGTATATGCCAAATTTGTTGGTCCTGTCAGACTTTTGAGGTATGCAGTTTTGGTGATGTCGCACAGGTTTTGTGAAGTCACAAGGAGGACACAGCAAATATTTAAATATATTTTCAATGGCTGCTATTAATAAACTATATGCAGAGTGCATTACAAGGAGCCTCTCTGCATTGACCTTCACCACTTTACCCAGTTACCTTTTCTTACTATTTTCATAGCCAGAAACTGTTCTAATTAAAACAAAGACAGACCGACATTGAAAATGATGTCCATCAATAGCAATTCTGGCAGTCTGGTAAAAACATTCAAGTTCAAGTGCAATTAAAGAAAAGTATTCAAATTATCTTTGGAAAGGAAATGTATCATTGAGTTATTGTCTGCCCAATGTGACATAACCAATCCTAAATTTCCAATAGACGAATCAATTATTATAGAGAGCTATTTTTTATTAAACAAGGGTACACAGCTGAGAAATGACTCATTCAGAAAATATTCCATATCAGGTATATTTTAGCAGTATGAGATTGTAATCTTTTTTTTCTTTTGTTGTGTCACCGCTGTTCTCTGAACAGCACTGCCACTTACAAAAGAATAGATGAAGAATAGTCCCAAGAATAGAAGTGTATGAGCACATTTCATTCAACAGATCTTACAATAACATTTGAATGAGAAATCTGCCAGCAGAAGCGTTCCTCTTATTTCTTTGACCGAGAAAACTTCAATATAATTTGAACCTAAGTGTAAATAGTGCTTTTTTGTTGAAATAGATTTTGGCAAATGCATTTACTACAGAACTAGAGCACATGGCATTTTCCAGTAATATCTATGTTTTATAAGTGGTGTTGATACTCAGAAAAAGTAAAACTCTGGAAGTAGCTTAACTATGTTGTATTACTGGGGAATGACTGCATTACTGACACAAATATAGAGTTTCATTTAATCATAAATGTTATGCTTTGACACCACTTATAACCTGCAACAGCTTAGGGCTTATGGGTACTTTGTACATAAATCCTGCTCATCAGGTGGTATGGATATTCGAGTCTTAGCAGTCCAATCACTCAAATTTGAGATTGGAGGTCAACATTAGCACTAAATTGATTGGAGGTCGTGATTAGCACTAAGTCGATTTCCTCACACTATACTCGGCTTTTAGTGAATAGACATGATACAACAGAGCTCTGAAATGGTACATACATAATATGTATTTTAACCAACAATGGTAGAAAGTATTAGTGCTTTAGAAATATATAAGAAAATCACAGACATAAAGAGAGTTGGTGAAAAGACATTCACTTGAATTTATTCCGAATCTTCTAAAAACAAATGACCAAGCTTAAAATAATAACATATAAAAATATACAATTCACAAATTCCTTGCAGATGAATAAATAACATCTCTGTGGTTTATTTGTGCACTGATATTCTTACAGGTTTCCTCAATATACTTCCTAAGAGGACTCAAACAAATCAATGTAAAGTATATAACTCCCAAGTGTCCCTGTTTAGGAGGGACACTTTTAAGCCCCCAAACCCTCTGTCCCTCTTTTCTCCTCTATTGTCCTCACTTTGGCAGCTCAAAGTTTCGGAGATGTATAAGTGTATCAAAGAGCTCCAGAGCAATAAAACTAATAATAAAGTGTGTTTTAAAATGCAATAATTTATAAATTAATTTGTGTAAGTAAAATACTTTACTCTTAATCTAAACGAGGGCCAGGGTAACGCCAGGTAAAAAAAAATAAATCTCCATTAAAAGCCGGTCAGCGGCTTTGAGGGAAGCGTTGTGCGCTCCCCTCCAGCCACGCGGCTACAGAGCAGCAAGGAGGTAAGTACTGGGGAAGGGGGGAGGAGGGTGGTATATAACGAGCATACTGAGGGGCACAATCCTGGCATACTGAGGGCCAAAATCCTGGCACATTGAGTGACAAAATCCTGGCATATTGAGGGGATAAATCCTGGCATATTAATTGGCATAATCCTGGCATATTAATTGGCATAACCCTGGCATATTAATTGGCAAATTCCTAGCATATTACCGTATTTGCTCGATTATAAGACGACCCTGATTATAAGAAGACCCCCCAAAATTTGGATATTCCTTTAGGAAAAAAACGAAAAGCCTGAATATAAGACTACCCTATAGGAAAAAAGTTCAACTTTTTTATATTGTGTATATATTCACATGTAAATAGCTTTTTTAATAAAAAATATATAAAAAAAATGCATTTCTTGTTTTTATTTCCTTTTATGTGCCAATGCTGCCTCTCTCTTTCCCTTGCCCCCAGCTTTGTCTCTCTCCCCCCCTTAGTGTTGTCCCTCCCTTTGACTCCCCCCTCACCTTTGTCTCTTCCCCCCTTGTTTCTCTCTGCCCCCTCCCCTTGTTACTCTGTGCCCCCTCCCTCCCCTTGTCTCTCTTCCTCCCCTCCCTCCCCTGTCTCTGTCTCTTCCCCCCTCCCTCCCCTTGTTGCTCTTTCTCTTCCCCCCTCCCTCCCCATGTTGCTCTGTCCCCCCCTCCCCCTGTCTCTCTGCCCCCCTCTCTCCCCCTGTCTCTGTCTCTTCCCCCCTCCCTCCCCTTTTTGCTCTGTCTCTTCCCACTCCCTCCCCTTGTTGCTCTGTCCCCCCCCACCCCCTGTATCTCTGCCCCCTCCCTCCCCCTGTGTCTCTGCCCCCTCCCTCCCTGTCACCTGTAAATCGATCCCTGGTGGCTAGTGGGGGCAGCCGGGGGATGTCTGCACAATACGTGCAGACATCCTCCATGCTGCCCGACACGGAAGTCTATTATGACGGACAGCTGGTCCGTCATAATAGACTGCCGTGTCGGGCAGCATGGAGGATGTCTGCACGTATTGAGCAGACATCCCCCAGCTGCCTGATTCTCCCTGGTGGCTAGCGGGGCAGCGGAGGATGTCTGCGCGATGAGCGCAGACCTCCCCTGCTGCCACCCGGCACGACCGCCGGGACTTTTATGACGAAGCCGGAAGTCTGCGCTCATCAATTTGAGGTCAGATTATAAGACGACCTTGATTATAAGACGAGGGGTATTTTTCAGAAAAAATTTCTGAAAAAAACCTTGTCTTATAATCGAGCAAATACGGTAATTGGCAAATTCCTGGCATATTGAGGGGCAAAATCCTGGCATATTAATTGGCAAATTCCTGGCATATTGAGGGGCAAAATACTGGCATATTAAATGGCACATTGAGGGGCAAAATACTGGCATATTAAATGGCATATTGAGGGGCAAAATACCGGCATATTGAGTGGAAAAATACTGGCATATTAAATGGCATATTGAGTACAGTAGACCGGTATAACATGCTTGTAAGGGTAGGTGGGGCGAGTGGGAGATATTGTCGGGGAGGGGGTAGTAGGGGGCCCAGAAAAATTGTTCAGGAAGGGGCCCTGAAATTCCTGGTGGCAGCCTTGCATTTACCAGAATAGGAATATATGACAATTTTAATACTTACAAAATACAATATTATATAATTTATAAAATCAGCCAATTGATAGGAGATGCTTGTTTTTTATATAGTTATGGAGTTCCCAGTAGTAGGACAAATGTCTACGGCTGAAACATCTAAGGATATTAGTGGGCAGATTAACCACAAAGGTGTTGTATCTGCAAAAAATGTTGCCAAAGATTTATTTTTGTAAATTGTATATTTTCATTCTTTATTGTTTAGACGTGCTGGTATTATATTTTTAAAAGATTCGGAATAAATTCAAGTACTTGTCTATTTGCCAAGTCTTTTGTGTCTGTGTTATATAAATAATTGATATAAAGTGCTAAGACCTTTGTGAAAGATCTTTCCTAACTATTAGTTAATGTCACCCCAAAGACTCCTCCAAGACTGGTGGCAGCTAAGCCTGAAAGGGAATAAACATAATGTAAAAAGTACCTTATGGTCAACTCAATATGCCCCAATAATAAGCCCCGAAATGGTGCCTCCAAATTGCAGACGGATTCAGGGAACATGGGGGACACATCAGGGCCCGAATGTCGAGCTACCCAGTTAGTCCTGATGTACATGTCGCAATTCGAAAATCATATATGGTTCCACGCTGATATCTCCCTACACCAAAATCAGCCAAAATGTACCAAAACAGAGTGGAAGCCTTGTTCCTTGTATATAAATATTTTTGTGTTTAAAATATGTTTATTTTAATTCTTCTACACGTTTCTATTCTATTCTCCAACTAAAATTTGAAGAATTGAAATGGGCAAATTCCACCTATTTTACCCAAATTTGGGATTGATAGATGCATGTTTGGTAGCTGAAAATGTATGCTTTTCATTGCGAAATTGTCCCGATCTGAACGCCTGTGATCCTTTGCCTTCCCAACAGCTTCTTCCGAACAGAATTCGGGAATACTGAGAAGCCGCATTTTGGAAATTTGTAAAAGTTGTAAAGTGCCCAACCCAAATCAAATTCAGAACTAATCGTTGTATATTGAGTCGACCCATAAGTGTGTGTATTGGAAAACATTATTTTAGTAGATGTTTTCCATTGTCAAGCTTTGTTACAACAGGATGCTTTTATTCTGTCACAAAGTATTTTGCATATCATTGGAGATAATAAAACTCAATAGCCATTGCTTGAAATAAATGTACACAACCAAGAGGCACTTTAATGTCTTAGATATGAACGCATTTTTTTTTAATCTCTCTTCAAAAGTTTGTTTTCTAGCTTAAAGCAGTTCTGAGTTAATACTGATTCCGTTTTCTACAAGTTGCCCTTCCAAGAGTATAGAACTGTGAAACATTAACTGTAGGCCTTCTTTCACTTAATGCTTGAACTGTATTCACCTACTATTCCAGCTGAAATTTGCACTAAGACTCTGACATGTTCAAGAACAGCTTGAGGGAAAGACACTCTTGGGCTGACATGTAACTGCTGAAGTATCACTTGTTTCTTTGGCTGGCTGATAATTCTATAAAATATCAATGGGACCTGTCAGTCCAAGAGATTAAACAAACGCCATCCGTGAGCTTTCTGTTCCGGTTATGTTTTTATTATTTTGTTTGGCTTAATAATAAATACGATAAAGTTTGCTTTTCCTACCTTCTCAAATATAAAAACATGGGATACAGTAAATGTATTCTGGTGCAAAGCAGAAACTAATGTTGGCATGCAATATTCAGTAACAGATTTTTTTTTATCACCTCTGGCTACAGTAGCACTTCACAACACTTAGAATAAAATATAGAAATATAATATCATTTTGCATCTATGTCATGTCTCAGCTTACACTTTTTTAAACATTATTCTATCAGGTTTTCCATAAAAATAAATGAAATGTTAGGTTAGTATGTTAAGTGGTGATAGTAGAAATCCAAATTTCTTTGTCCAAATATCTTGACTGTAATATTTCAAGTTCATATTCACTTTTTTTAATTGTTTCATGAAGTCTTTGTTTTTTTAGCAGATAGGGTCAAAAGGTGATATATTTTCACTTCAAGTGTATTTACTGTCAAGAACATGATATTAATTCTAGGTTCAGGGACAAAACAACAAGCAGCGAAACAGACTGCAGCTTTGATGTCAAAGAGACCTATCAGAAATTCTCAATATGTGTTTTTCATATTAAAGCAAATATTATGAACTCATTATTGATGTTTTAAATTAGGTTTCTGTATGATCCCAGTAAAGTCATACTGATCGGTCGATATGCGCTGATTTTCGTCTCGCAATTTGTGCCTCTGAAGCCCAGGAGTATTTGGATCACACAAAAATATCCGAATTTGAAGATACTCAGCTAGCTCCAATTTGCCTCCAAATACGCCTGCAATTCAGATATCGTAGCCGTTTCCACACTGATAACACTCACCACCGAAATCAGTCAAAATGCACTGAAACAAATTGGTAGACTCAGTCTGTGGGGAGGACTTCAGTTTATTTTAGGGGCCATTTTGAATTCCTTCAATAGAAGTCAAAAGGAGGATTTGGGTTTTAGCTAAAATAGCCGATGTACTCTCAAAATGGACCAAAATGTAATAAAATGTAAATTAAAAGTAATTATTGATAAGGTATACTAGTATATGATATAACATTAATATATTATAATTTTATATGAATATTTTTGTGCTTCAAAATATGTTTATTTTAATTCTTCTGCACTTTTCTAATTAATTCTCCAACTAAAATCTGGGGAATTGATATGGGCAAATTTTGTGTATTTTTCTCAAAATCGAATCGTGTTTGGGGGTGATCGGTGCATGTTGCGTACCCAAAAATCTATGGTTTTCATTGCAAGGCTGTCCCAATCTCAATGCTTCCACTGCTTCAGCTTTGGAATGGCCTGAACAGCCAATTCGGTCTCGAGCTCAAGGATACTGAGTAGCTGGATTTTGGAGATTTTCAGAAATTCAGTTAACTTGACAATCTGAATAGCCCCTCTTAAAATACAGTCAAAGAAAAAAAAACAGAACTTTGTTATTCTGTTTTGTTACATCAAAGATGCTTTTTTATTTGCTTTGCAAGTTCAGATTGTTAACATCTCCTAAGACGGTTTTACTAGTGTGAGTTATGTTAAGCTATACTAAATTGATTAATGAATATGCTGTGCATATTTGCAAAAATGTCATTTATTTTATCCATGAGTGATGGTGATGGCCAAATTGGGTTTGGCATGATTTCCTCACATAGAAACATAGAATGTGTCGACAGATAAGAACCATTCGGTCCATCTAGTCTGCCCATTAATGTGTTAAGTGTAAAAAAAAAAAAAATGGGGGAGGGCTATCATCTTGATACATAAGATACTGGCAGTTTTTTTTTCCATTTCCCAGCACATGTGCAGAAAGTTTCCTATGTAGCATCAAACACAAAATTCTGACAGAAACCTCTCTTTGCAGCAGCCCATCTCATTTGGCTGCGCTAAATGTGGTAAGTGAGTTACACAAGTGTTATTAAACATAAGTCGAATTAATTAATAAAAGCTCTACCAAACACCTAGGGCTACCTGTTTGGCAAATGGGACAAATGGGGCAATAAATAAATTACATGTTATTATCAATATAGAGGTTATCACTATCTGTGTCTTGTAAACTGAGTTCCATTTCAAATGTTGAAAACATATATGTGTGTATATATATATATATATATATATATACATATATATATATATATATCCAAAAAATGAAAGCACTCACGGGTCTTGCGGCATGAAAAGTCCAATTTAATCTGTTAGCTGCAAGACCCGTGAGTGCTTTCATTTTTTGGATAGATGTAGATGTGACAGATTAGCACCCGGGCATTAGATTTTTTTGTTTCTTCGAATGAGTGGAGTGCTTATGCATATTGGATATATATATATATATATATATATATATATATATATATATATATATATATATATATAGCACTACTGAGGTGCTCTTAATTATGTGAAAATAATTATTCATATAAGCTGTCTTGGAAAATGGGAATTTGGTTATTAATTATTATATTGGAAATAATTAATGCAATAATCTTGAGATCACTAAAATCCAAAATATCTAAATTAATACCAGATTTGGGATCAATTGGTATCTGGTCCCAAAGTTACTCATGAAAAACATATTAGAGGGAATCTAAAATGGAGTTCACTCACCATGTGGAGAAATCCAAAATGGAGTTGCTCACATGTGGCATGTATCACAATCGGAGTCAAACTCTCCTGAAATGGTAAATCAACAGCAAAATTCAAAATATCAAGGTATACTCAAAAAGGCAAATCCTACAATTAACATCCAAACTGACGCACACACTTGAGTAGTTGTGTAAAAGATATATAACTGTTTAATATATATGCATTAAAATAATATGTATACATACTGCTATATATATAAACAGATGACAACTTATATACTATACTTTAACTATAATGTAACAATATAGCAGCAATTGTATTACTATATCAGGTTATGCTAAAATCAAATTTAAATAATAAAACTTTGATTAGACTAACATCAACTAAACTTTATAGTTACACAATCACTGTATACGTCATGTGGAGGAGTCAGGCATCTATTTTGGAGAGTCCATTGGTCTGGAAAGAAAGGAAACCATGAAAGGGTGCTCAATACTTGCCTAGTACTGTATCCTGTAAATGACAGTCAGCATACTAAACTGTATTAAGTGATATCTGATGAATAAGATCATAAGTACTCGTGTCCCCTACATAAGTATTACTTATAAAATATATACATTTGTTTTGATCAGTTTTACTCCTAGTTATACTATACTGTATATTTTATTTTCTATGCAATCTAAAGCTAAATAAAACAAAAATCTATCTATTTATAATACAGATGATACATTACATACACAACTTTCAAATAAAATATGTTTTCACAATATACAAAATGAAACTATAAAGAGAATGATAGAACTAGTGTTTCTATCAGAGGTTCCCTCCCTGTGTTAGACATGTCTGTCTAGTTATTCTTTCCATCTTCTCTATGGAAATCACTGGCTATGATTTCTTAATGTATGCAGTCCAATTAAAACACTCTGTTTTTTGATTAGCTGTGTAGAGGAGTCAATGAATTCTCTTGACACCACGTGGTGGCTGGGATTGCAAAACATGCCTAATCAGCTGTCCCTTGTCTCTGGAATTAAGCAAATCCTCAAGGAAGCATCTTTGGTTCATGCCAGGAATCCAACAATTTGGATGAGCTGCCTGGACTGCTTTATTAGCAATAATATAGCGAGTGAGGATCCCAGTGCATTTGGAGGCAATCTTCTGTTCATTTTTATTTGAATCACTGCATGACGGTTATTTATTGTAACAGATGTTATATTTCTGGTATTTTCCCGTATTTGGAACCCCCAATGGAAGTATATTTTAGACAAATACTTTAACCTGTCACCATTTTTAAGTGATATCTCAATGCATTTTTTTTCCAGAAATAATTTAGCAAAATGACTTACATGGAGCCATCTTATTTTTCTAGTAGTTTTTAATCTGCCTCTTTTGTCATAACCATGCTAGATGTGGAATGTTACTGACACACTTTATGTTTCTGTGTATAATACAATGACAACACAAGAATAACTTAACTGGAACTTCCATCTGTCCTAGCTATAGTTTGCTGCAAATGCGGAATTATTTCTAGCAGTGTAAGTTCTGAGGTCAAGTCATGACAATGACCCACAAATATAACATCTTAAAAATGTGTCCAAATTAGACAAACTATTTGAAAATAGTCAGAATAGTTTGCATACAACTTCAGCTCCCTTTAACTGTTTAAAAAAGCATATAGTAGAGTAGAAAACATCTGGCCATTTAGATTAGTGTATATTATATCTAATATGCCGCATTGGTGATAAGTGCTATTGCAAGCTTTTAAAAAAATGTTTTATTAAGGTACTGTGGATTTTTATACTTAGAACAGCCCCCAGGGGATATTCGGTGTCCGTCTCTCTCTCTCAGGCTTTGCCAGTCCTTCTTTGATATCTAATTTGGTAAACATCATTTATCTTTATTAATTCACATACAGTAATTATATTACCAAACATCATCAAATCTGGTTGCAGAGTAGGTTAGTCCACATTTTAAAGATAAATTTATACTAATGAACAAGGTAATTGCTTCCACTTGTCATGTTATATATGATAAAGATACAAATGTATTTTATTACAAATCATAATGCAGGGAACCATATAACTAGCCGGTCAAATGGACTGACACTGGAGTTGTATATGCTGTTTAGAGTGAATGTAACAAACAGAGGCCAGAAATAAACGAACAATACATCTGGAGGCAGATCTGTCACATCATTAAGTCCCCATCATGCTAGAAATTGTATTTATGCCACATTTGAGTACAATAACATCAATATTCTTGTTTGAAGATACAACATAAACAAATGAGATATGAGTATCTGTCATAGTTCAGTTGTGAGAACGAAACATAAAGTAACCTTATTATACTGTTCCAATACACTTGCATCAAATTGTCAGTTCTTTTCATTTCACTGTGTTTCCATAGACCTAGATATAAAAAAAAAAGCATTGGTGGAAAAGAAGAATTGTTACTTAAATTGTCAATAGTGCTTTCCTTTACAGTATATTGTGTATGTTAGGCATTAGTTTGCAGTGCACATTGCTTGCAGAAAATTAGGCTTTGCACTTTTTCAGTATATGTCTTAAAGAGCATGTGTGTGAAGTTAATCATTAATTTTGACATGTTACTTTAAAGTCACTATTTTATAATATCGGTTGGTTTCTTTACATAACATAAAATTAAAGCCTAATTGTTTTCCTGGTTTTGACTCAAGTGAACCCTCACGTGTCTTTTATTCATAGCTGGGTCTGTCTGGTAGTGCTTTGGACTAGATACATACAGTATTGTGTCTAAGAGATGTATCTCAAGATAATTGTGCTTCATAGTGTGTATCTGCAGCAAGAAAATAATTTAGAGGAGGAGGTGCAAGGGAGAGAGCTCCCTATAACAGTGCCTCTCCTCCAGATCGGCCCTCACCTCGTGAGCGTAACTCTGCGCGATGCGCGCTGACATCCTCCACTGCTGCCCGTCCCTTCCGCCATAACTTCTATGACAGAAGCTGTGCGGTCATGTGGCCTTCGGGCAGCATCGGAGAATATAAGTGCCGGAGCAGCATCTGGACGTTTAAGTCTGGGGGGGAGCCGGATGGGCAAAAGTCTGGGGGGTGCAGCATTCGCTCACAATTGGCTAAGCCTGGGGGGCAGGTGGCTGTGCTGGCGATGCATTGGCTATGTCTGGGAGTCAGATGGCGGTGTGGGGGATGCATTGATCAAGTCTGGGGGGCGGATTGGCAAATAAAAGGAAATAAAGACAAGAAATCCATTTTTTTCTGTCATAATTTTTATTATTTATGAAAAGGCAGTTTACATGTGAATATTTACAAGTAAAACGTTTTTCTCATAGGGTAGTCTAATATTCAGGCTTTTTATTTTTTTCCTAAATCAATATTCAAAGTTTGGGGGGTCATCTTATAATCAGGGTTGTCTTATATTCAAGCAAATACGGTAATGTATACAGTAAACATAAGACAAACCATTAAAACATAACACACAACTCTTTAATAGTAAACATACAATTAATTTCAAACTTAAATGTTTCATCATCTTTATACAAAACAGAAAAGGGGTACCCCTTATCTGAAATACTTGAGGCCGGAAGCATTTTGGATAACGGATATTTTTCGGTTTAAGGATCATTTCAGCAGCACCCGATCTATAAATTATCTACATTACCCAAAACTTGCTCACATTGTATTTAGGCAATGTTGATAGTTTATAGGAGTGGAGCTGGTTAAATTACCTGCTTCACGGTGCTGCTGAGATGATCCGCTGGCGCACGGTAGTCCCTCCCTTTCGTCATAGTGTTCTGTGAACTACATTTCCCATGAGAGCTTGCTTCAAAAGTATGGCGCCTGAGAGGATTTGGGGTAATCTCGGATTTTGGATCTTTGGATCAGTTATCTTCAGAATAAGTCCCCATGCTGCCTCTCCCCTACATGTCTCCAGTCACTGAACTCCCAGACTGCTGCAGACGTGGCACGGGGAGGCTCTTTTTTTTTTTTTAAAGGCGCGTGTACACTTTTTTTTTTCTTTGCAAGTGCAACTGTTCCGTATTTGCCGGGACTGTCCCTTCATAGTGAATTCGCCAGGACATGCTCCCAATTGTCACAGCAAAAACGAGACAGTTGGCAACTATGGCTCCCATGTGTTCTGAGGTCAGACGAGGTCAACGTGGGTACTGGACCATGTTACAAAGTGGGTGCTGGCTGGGGTAATTCCTGGGTATGCAAAGTGGGTGCTGGGGTAAGTTCTCATTGTGCAATGTGTTTGCTGGGGCATGACCTAGATGTGCAATGGGGGTGCTGGGGTATGCCCTGGGGTGCTGAGGTATGTCCTGGGTCTGCAGTGTGAGCGCTGGGGCATGTACTGGGTGTGCAATGTGGGTACTGGGGCATGTCATGGGGTGCACGGGCAAGCCTTGGGAGTGCAATGTGAGTGATGGGGCATGTCCTTGGCGTGCAACGTGGGTACTGGACCATGTTACAAAGTGGGTGCTGGCTGGGGTAATTCCTGGGCATGCAAAGTGGGTAAAAAACAAAGAGTACACCTAGCGCTGTAATCCTAGTTTAGCAGCACTAAGGCAGTGTCTCCCTAAACCACACAAAATACAGCGAAATAGAAAAAAGAGAAACAAAAGTGCGCTTAAACAAACTGAATATAAAAAACCTTATTGGTGATATATGTAGTGAAGGATAATACAGAAATCTGTATTTCAGGGAGACTCTGTCTCCCTTAAATTAATGCACTCACAGACTTGTGGAAGGTATATTGCTTCTCAAAGGTATACTGCTGTCGTTGAAGTCCTGGTGTAACACTCTATAGGTATAGGCTCAAAGACATAACAGTAGGCATATGATGAGGATAGGAAAATACAGTACATTAAATGAAAAAACAAACTGCTTAAATCAAGGTATTCCTCTGCTTGCGGAGTGGGCGCCACACCACCATCAGCATGAAGTCTTACTTCAAAGATGATCACAGATATAGGATAAAAACAATAAATACAGTAAAAGTAAATAAAGTCCTGTTAAAATAAAAGTCCAATGGATGCAGGTGAGTCCAGGACGCTACGCGTTTCGCCTGTGGGCTTCAACTCGGCGTCTGGACTCCTTGCGTTTGAAGGTCTCTTTTATGTTGTTAGTCAGGCACTTCCGCGTATGTCATCTTCTCGCGTTCTCGCGTAGTTTTCACTTTCGTTTCGCGTCCATTCAGAGCAACATGAAAGATGGAAGCAGAAAAACAGGAGAATAGCTTAGTACAGCAAGCCAAATGTACTGCTAATCTGCCTTCTAGATGCTATCATAAAAACATATGTTTAAAAGACGGAGCATATTTAAAAACATAAATTAATAGAAAAAAGGTATATATTAATTTAATAAAAATGGAAAAACAGAAATAATGTATGTATGTATAAATATATATATATACATTATTTCTGTTTTTCCATATATATAAGAGAGTAAAATGGTGAAAAAAATTGGCAATATGTATGATAACAATTCATTTGGCATACTGTATCCAAATAAAATACGTATGATAAAAACAAGGTCACATAAAATTATAAAGCTCAAAAATGTAACCCTTGTGGTATCAAAGTGCTCAAATTAAAAACCCATTGCATTTCTTTCCTGCCTATGATTTTGATGTTATCGCCCCCTCGCCAATGTCTCTCAACTTTTTTCAATGGCACAGAATTTTAATCCTTTGGGGCTTTTTTGGTGAAAATCTAAAAAATGTTTAGACAGACTATGTGTTAATAATCCATTTTTTCTATTTCTTATGTGTTCCTCAATCCTCTTTTTTAGTTGTCTTGTGGTTCTTCCTACATACTGTAGGCCACATGGGCATTCTATGAGGTACACCACATTTGTTGTAGAACATGTGATTAATTTTTTTAATATTATAGCTTTGGCCGTTCTTAAAAGAGATAAAATCAGTGATGGGATATTTCTGATGAGTAACAGACCGGCATCCTATGCAGTTACGGCAACCATAAAAACCAGGCTTTCTGGTGACAAAGTGATCAGGTGGACATGCAACGTGGGTGCTGGCTGGGTTAAGTCTTGGCTCTGGGTTGATTCCCTTCCCCTAATACTGTCTAGCATTGTCAGACCCTTCTGTGTGGACATTCCAATGTGGAGAAGTACCTTTTTTTGTCCTGTTACCACCTGGATATGGCCGTTTCATGGAAGATGTGTGACTGACTATACTTATACAGACTTTCTGGGACTTTTCCTGGTTATGCAAGGGGGTACTATGGCAAGGGGGCAATAACAAAAGCAGTGCAGGAGGGGGAGTTGGGGGCTCAGACTATTTGTTCTGTAAGGGGCACCACAATGTCTCATGATGGCCTGATTATAATACACAGTCAAGAACCACACCCAGAATACTTTTATATAATAGAGAGGAAGTCAGAACCTATTTACAAGAAAATATATTTTATATGTTGCAACATTTATTGACAATAAGTTGTAAAATATATGATATAAACATTTATATGTATATGATAAGTACATTTTATATCTATGTGTGTACAATATGTTATACAGACAAAACCTAGATTGAATATAATAATATATAATAGATTGAAGTTGGAACGACTAAGAGAAAGTAACAAATATATACTGAACTAAAATAAGGTTGTAAAACACCATGTTATTTACATTTTTGGCCTACTCATTCCTCAGATACCCAAACGTTTTAAACACAAAAATATCTGCTTTCCAGCTTTAAAAAAAAAACAAAACACACAAAGCCTTTCAATAAAGCATAAGTTTTATTAGTGTCTTAAAGTCCCAGAGAGCACATTATAAATATGTTCTGCCTGACACTGGTTTTGACAAATGATGAATATAACTGAACGTTTTAAAGCTTTGGTTAATTATCTAGAATTTCATAGTTTGCTAGTGATATCCTTCTGAAGCATCACAACAGATTTGCCTTGATGTTAAGCTGTCACTTCTGTTACCTGCTGAGCAAAATGTTAATCTTTGAAAAAACAAATTTTATTTAGCTTCGTCGTTTATATGATTTTTAAAAACATTTCTTTTTTCACCTGACAGGTCGGTGATCAAATAATTGAAATCAACGGGGAAAGCACAAGAGATATGACACATGCCAGAGCCATAGAACTTATTAAATCGGGAGGAAGGAGAGTCAAGCTACTATTGAAGAGGGGGACAGGGCAGGTTCCTGAGTATGGTGCGTTTTCACTTTTGTAATCTTTTTTGTTTGTGTTATGTACAGTCAGTTTGCTATTTTTATTTATTTATTTAAAGCTATGTTTCTGCTATAATCGTTATTAATATATTAATAATATATCAAAATAACATAGAAACAACTAATGTTTGTATAGTCAGAATATCCTTCACTGAACTTTGGCATCTGAGAGTGATGGCATTTATCCAACGATTTGTACCACAGTCTAGGTGATATCATTTTGTTATTTCCATAAAAACAGGGGCACACCTAATTTATTTGCCACCCGAAGGCAGGTTCTATCTTTGACATTCCATCTCCTCAACCCCTTAAAACACTTTCAGTCCCTATTGCAGAGACATACACAAGGTGCTACATATCTTTCCTATCTACACAGTGTGCCAGATACATATACATGGTGCCAGAAACAAGAGAGAAACACACTGCGCCCAATTGTGGTGGAAACAGCTGCAGCAAATTCTACCAGTGTCTCACTCCTGGCAATAAACAAATCAAAACAACACACAAGTGAAAAAGTGCGCTGTGACCCAACACTTCAAAACACACAACTCAGGAAAAATAAATAATAAATTGTTACCCTTAAAGTAAATCAGCCTTAAAGTAAATCAGCTCAATATTCAATCCGAAGGGAAAAAAAAAATAAAACAAAACAGATCAGAAATAATATAGTGTAGTATATCACATAAAAGTGCTGATAACAAATAATAAGTGAGAACACACTCACATCTTCCTGAGCAGAGATCTGCTCAGTCTATACAGCATCCAGGGAGCCCACCAAGGGGTTAAAGATCCAACTGCTTCACAGAGGAATCCTAGGCAGCTTATTCAGGGTAGCAGACCCATAAGGTACTCCCAGCAGTAGTATAAGAGAGGGTAAGGAGGAGACTATTTAGCTTCAACGATTTTAATACCAATAAAAACATATAAAGAATCTTACATTCAAAGATCCACTTGAACAGTACATATATAGAGTCCCAGTATCAGTCTCCTCTTGTCCACAACGCGTTTCACCCCCAAAGTAGGGCTTTTTCAAAAAGCCTTGAAAAAGCCCTACTTTGGGGGTGAAACGCGTTGTGGACAAGAGGAGGCTGCTACTGGGACTCTATATATGTACTGTTCAAGTGGATCTTTGAATGTAAAATTCTTTATATGTTTTTATTGGTATTAAAATCGTTGAAGCTAAATAGTCTCCTCCTTACCCTCTCTTATACTACTGCTGGGAGTACCTTCTGGGTCTGCTACCCTGAATAAGCTGCCTAGGATTCCTCTGTGAAGCAGTTGGATCTTTAACCCCTTGGTGGGCTCCCTGGATGCTGTATAGACTGAGCAGATCTCTGCTCAGGAAGATGTGAGTGTGTTCTCACTTATTATTTGTTATCAGCACTTTTATGTGATATACTACACTATATTATTTCTGTTCTGTTTTGTTTTATTTTTTTTTTTCCCTTCGGATTGAATATTGAGCTGATTTACTTTAAGGCTGATTTACTTTAAGGGTAACAATTTATTATTTATTTTTCCTGAGTTGTGTGTTTTGAAGTGTTGGGTCACAGCGCACTTTTTCACTTGTGTGTTGTTTTTATATACATGGTGCCACCTAGCTTTCCCAAGTTTACAGTGTGCCAGAGACATAAAGATGGTGCTGAATAGTTTCCCAAAGTATACACTGTGCCAGAGTTTGTCTCTGCACCCTCATAACCCCCTTGTCTGTCTCTACCCACATATTTTATGGCTCTCCCCCCATGCTCCCTCTGTCAGTCTCCTCAGTCTTGTTATGTATGTCTCTATCCCATCCACCCTGTCTGTACATTTCTGTCTCTCTCCCTCATCATCCTCTTTTGTATCTCTCCGCTTGTCTATGTCTCTCCCCATCTCCAAATATATTTCTCTCCCTCCCATTCCCCTTGCCTCATCCATGATTTTCTCTCCCTCCCATTCCTCTTGCCTGTCTCTCCCTCCAATTCCCCTCTCTCTCCCTCCCATCTTCCCTTGTGTGTCTCTCCCTTGCCCCTTGTCTGTCTCTTCCATCCCCTCTGTCTGCCTCTCCCATCCCTCCATCTGTAGCTCCCATCCACCCACCCATTGTCTGTCTCTCCCATTCCTCCCATTTCTGTATCATCCATTCCCACTTGTCCATCTTATTCATCCACCCATGTCTATCTTATCCATCCTCCCTTGCCTGTCTCATACGCCTCTTGTCTGTCTCATCCATCTCTCCTTTTTTTGTCTCATCCCTCTCCGTTGTCTGTCTGTCTCTCTCCCTTTGTCATCTTTCTTTCCTATCTCTCTCTCTCTCTCCTCTTTTTACCCCCTTGCCTGTCTCTCTCTCCCATTTCCCTTTGTTTGTCTATCTCCCTCTAATTCCCAATCTTTGTCTCTTTCACTTATCATCTATATTGTTTGTCTTTTCTCTCCCTTATAGTCCCCCTTGTCTCCCTTTATGTTGCTTCTACACCCCCTGTCTGCTGGTTAACACGTCAGCCAATCAGGTGCTTGTTTTTCATAAAATGAAAAAAAAAAAATCATATTTCATAAAATGAAATCACCGGAAGGGGACGGATGCTAAGATAGGCCGTGTGCACAATTTTATTTATTTTTTGCTGGCAGTGGCAGATCTACTTTGGAACCTGGAACAGGTAATCATTTTTATTTAACAGGATACCAGTTAGGTGCCGGGGGTACCTAAAGGGTGATTCTTTTTTTGTTTACAGGTGAATCATACCCCTCTATCTGGGCAAGGGAGAGGTGGGGGGGGTGAAGGAAGACCATAATTTTTATTTTTTTATCAAAGTCTGCAACACAGGGCAGCCCCAGACACTAACATGGGGAATAATTTTTTTATTTTGGGGTCTGAGGCAGTAGATTTTTTTTATTATGGAGATGATAATAGGCCCGAAGTTCGGGGGTACATCAGAAGCCGAATTTCAAGCTACACAATATGCCCAGATGTGACCGCAATAGACTCTGAATTCAGTCATATTGGCTGATTATACACCGAATGCTTTCAAAACTGAAATCAGAATGAAATACACCAAACCCAAAATAGCCTCTATCAAAGAAGGAATTGGTCACCTGTCTGGAATCTTTGTTTTGTGGATCATTGTGTGAATAAAGCTTGTTTTGAAGGCTCCCGTATACTTGGGCCTGGTTTACTTCCTTAACAAGTCACAGGGGAATTTTTGCTGCTTTGGCAGAATTTCAGCTCATCATAGCTTATTCTTGGTGACCTAATTAACAATGTAACCCTTATTCAGAGAAGTGTCCCTTTTAAATGGAAAACAGATATTTTTACATAGCAGATACTTCTGACATTTTCTTGATATAGCTAATATTTTGATCTTTTTAAAATATTCATGAGCTGGAGTTTCTAACCATTGAGGTTGAATATTAAAATACCCTTTCTAGTGCTAACAGCAGCATTTTGCTCATGCCTGTACTTGTTTATGTGGGTCAATATTCAGTTCCTCAAATGTATGCATTGATATTCTCTATAAAATACTATATCTTCAAACAAGCCCATAGTTCCTTCTACCTGTTTTAATATTCATGGAATATGTAGCTTAGCTGTGCTAGGTAATATATTAAAGAAAAAAGAATAGTGTCCAGAATGCAATTCAACATGCTTTATGTTGTAACGCTGTTCGAGTCTGTCATATATTGCTAAAAACCCCGCAGTTTTGGACTTTTTATTTGTCCTTTATTTATTTTACTTTTTTTTGCTAATGATCTAGTTATCCTTGCGCTCAACATAAAAGTATACAAACATGAGGTCATATAATGCAGACCTAGAAACTGTAAAAGAACTAAAAAAATCTTGGTCTTAATTGTTTTCCCTTGTTTCTGCAAAAAATATATATTGCATGTAATACTTGTCTTGGTATGATGATCCCACCCAGCAAACTTGAAGAAATATGATAATGATCCAGTACAAACAAGATTAAAAAAACGGATCATTAACTCCCTACTCGCCCTGTGTTTTTTCTTCTGCTGTTTAAGAAATTAGTTCCAAACCTATCCTCATTTATTGCAACACAATACACTGGTACATTTTAAATGTCTGTGGAAGGAGAGGAGGTTACCATGACAACTCCTAATTGCTCCACATAACAAGGTCACTTTGATTCATCATGTGTGCACCATGTGAAAACAAATTAGATCTTCACAGTATTGTGTTGGACATTCAATGGACTCTACAAATTAATTTATTTCAAAGATTGAGAAGGTTTATTGATTTTTAAGGAAGTCTTTTGTGAGCATCTGTTTTCTCTTCATAGTATCTTTATATGTAATGTCATGAAGTTCAGTGTTCTAGTAAATTACTGATCTTTTAGTTTTGATATTGACAAGGGGGCATGCTGGTAATTATTAAATGAAAAGGGTAAGGATAGCCATCTTTTACATTACCATCCCACAGCACATAAGCAGTATTTATTGCACTTTTTGGCAATGCAACCACATATTCGTGGTTGGCATTCTGTCAGTGCAGCCACATGTGACGTTGACAAGCACACTGCATGACTGCACTGACTGACACATTGCCTGAATTCAAGTTCTCATTCAGTGGGGAAAAAAACATTTTACCTGGGAGAAAAGATGGAATGGACTTTAAATCAAATTAACTGTGTGCATAGAAAATCAGAAACTATGGACAAAACCAAAACAGGGTTGGATCACATGAGAAAAGAAAGTGAAACATGGCTGGAAGAGAGAAATCAAGTCAAAATAAAGGTAGGGTGGGAAGAAACAAGTGTAAAACACATGGATGGGTGCTTGGTGGAAAGGTGGCCCAAATGGCGATAGAAATGTGAAAAAGGGTTAATATAGTGAGAAGGCAAATGATAAGTCACTATGAGATACTTTTTATGAGTATTGCATTAGGTCAGTATTTTTATGTCTGCTCCAGCTTGTGGTGGTAATTTCTAATGCAGTCATTGTGTTAAAAAGGGACTAAACATATAATTTAACAACATCTAACAAAATAACAATTTTTAACCCCAACATATATTACATTTTGATACTGTAAATATATTAAAGTATTAGTTTGAGGATAAACTGGCATATACTTTTGATAGCTGCCATGCTTACCTGGGACCTTAATTAGTCCCCTCCCTCTGATCCCGTTTAAAAATGATGGTATCCTACACTCTGCAGACCCCAACTAATGAGCATTGTGAGCCCCTGCTCTTATTAGCTATGGGCACACTGCCACTGTCAGCCTGTGCCAGCCTTGTGTCTATTAAGATACAAGCGGGACATGTATTTTAATCCTTGCTTCCTTCAAGGTAGCAATGGTTAAAAAAACAGGTACCATGTAAAAAAAAAAAAAAAAAACAGGTAACCCCTTTTGTAACACTGAACGAGTCAGGCATGTCCAGCCAGCAAGTGCATTGCCTACATAGGACATGCCTGGCACATCCTGCAGTGATCGCTAACTCAGGTCAGCTCAAGTCATTAAGCAACATTGATGTTTTGTGCAAAGGGCATCCGCAATTGCTCCACTAAGCAAATTCGGGAGCATATTGGAGAGCAACATGTTCATCCAATATTGTGTTCCCCTTTTGTTGCTTAGAGCTTCAGAAGTGATCAAATATCGTATCCGTTGCTCTGTTGCTAGACGTCCTCTAGGACTTCCCCTAGAGGCAGTACATAGCAATACAGAATAAAGGCTAAATTAGTCTTAGCGCTAGCTTTAGCTTTAGCAAAATGGTTAGAATTACAGCGTAAAAGTTAGCATAAGGGCTCTGGGTAGAGTTACATTAGGGTTTGGGTTTGCATAAGGGTTAGTGTTAAATATAGGGTTAGGATTACAGTCAAAAGTTCAATCTAGGAGAAAATGGTTAGGAAACAAAAAACACTTCTTTCAGTTATTTCCCTTTACCTTGGAAAATCAACAGAAAAACATGTAAACATGGCATACTTCTAAACTCAGGAAAAAATTTAGAAATGATTTAGATGGGGTCTTTTTTACCATTTGTAATTGTGTAAACGATTTTTCAGGCAAAATTTTGAAAAATTACGTTTTTATTTTAAATGTTTTCATCGTGTTTTAGGAGATTTTTTTGCAGTAAATTATATGACTTGATGAAAACAATTGTATGTACGTAAAGCCCTTGTTATTAAAAAAAAAAAACAATATATAAATAGCGTGGGTACACTAAAAGAGAAGAAAAATATAGCTAAACACCACAGAAATGTTAAAAAATCCAAATGTCAGCAAGGGTGAGACATAGCCAAGTCATGTCACTAAGGGACAAGTTGTAAAGTTGTTTTAGCCAAATGGTCTATTTTCAAGAGATATGCCAGAATTCTACTTTTCTTTCACAAGGTTTCAGGTGATAGACTGGCAGAACTATATTTCTGAAGAACAGCACTTATCACACCTGAGAAAGGGGGGAAAACAGGAGGGTAGAGTAACTTTACCACTAGCTTTTGTACATATCCATTTGGATTCAACCAACATTTTGACAAATAACTGGGTAAATATCATAAGAATGTAGTACAGAGTTAATCAATAATGCTTACCCAAGTTGCTGCATTGAACATCATAAAGAATATTGTCAAGACCTATCTTTACTTCCAGTGCATTGAACTACTCTACTTATGTTCAGCCAGTTAAGGTGTACTAGCTGTGGCCTAATTCTGGAATGGTCCCTGAGGATATGTATTGTCCCTTATGCCACCCCAAAAGCTTATTATGATTGGTAGTAAACATGTGTTCTGCTGCCAGACAGTATATAATAATTCTCGAAATGTTATCAAATTCCATAGATGATTCATTATAATTATTGTCCATGAGTAAGGGAAGACTTATTATTCCACTTTTGGGGTTAATTATATTAAATCAAAATTCATTTATGACAGAAATTCCCAAAAGAGTCAAGCAATGCTACTTATTAAAATGTATCTTTGAATCTGGAACAGCGTCTGCACTAGATCTGCAGTATTTCCTCAAATTCGTTAAAACTTGAGACATGTGACATGATGTGATAACTAGATGTACTGTGTCTTAGTGTCACATTTTAAAATTGATGGCAGATACTTCACCCTCAGTGGAACAATTATGGAAAGCAGCCTTCTCATGAGAATTACAGTTAGACTGCTTATGATTAAAGCATGCATTATCATTCACTGGGCTAATATTTGATTTATTGTTTATTAATTCCCATGGTCCTTAAAACCTGAAATGTAAAAAACAAAATGGTCATGATCTGGGATGGTACAAATTTTCTTTATCTTAATTAGTGATTCTTTTACAAATCACCTCAAGATGCCTCACTATAACATGATACTTATATAACAACTTTATCTTAGTCTTTAACTAATATTGACAAGTATTTGCATGCCTATTAGATACACATACTATTTCCTGTTACATAGATGTCTGTCTCTATGCTATTGCTAATAATACTAAGAATTCTTTGCTAACAATAATTCTTTGTATCACTGTTCTGTTAATTCTAATGATTGGTCCTAGGCTGTTCCTCCCCTTCCTTTAGGAATGGTACCTTCTTCCAGTCTCTCCATGTGCATGAAAAGTGACAAGCATGGGTCCCCATATTTCTACTTATTGGGCCACCCTAAAGACACGGTTTGTAAACTCTGCATGTATATTTCTTTTTTTCTAATCTGCTTTTGTTTCACATGACTGTGCTTTATTTATTCATCTAAAAACAAACTTTGCTGTGTCAGACTATAATTCTGTGCAATGTTTTAATTAATATAAAGTGATTTCTTCCTCTGTATTTAACAAAAGTATATTAATTATAAGATGATAGTATCCAAACCATAAGGAATCACTACTGTCAAATGCTGGCATCTGCTTCCTAAATACCTCTTACATGCAATAAATGTAACGATAAGTATAATTTTCAGAAGATAGGTAAATGAGACATTATAGATAGCTAGGGTTGTCACCCTTTCTTCAAAAATATAACAGCCATACAGTTACCTCTATATTCTTAACATTAGCCAATTTGTTACTGGCTGGGTGGCAATCCTTTAGATACCTGCCAGTTGTATGTTATGCAGTGCTGTTGGTAGTACCGGTAGTAGTAGATTAAATATGTACTGGAAGGACAGAGTTGTATATTCTACTTATTTAAGATACATTGTGTCACATATTACAAAATATCTTCAATAAAATAGAAAAATATAGCTATCATAATGTAATTTTGGAAAGCACAATAAAATGTAGAGCTATTTTGTTGAGTGATTATTAGGAATCAATTTAGAGATAATGTTTAGTTCTCTTTTTTTTTTTTTTTTTTTTTAAGATAATTACTTCTCTGCCATCATGTGTGGATTGGGGAATTCATTTGTGGCAAATCAGGCAACAAATGAGTTATGTTACTCACCAGAGAAGACATAAAAACATAGACATTTTATATTGTCAGCGGCACATTTTAATGCACTATTTTGGTTGTGGTTAATTATTTTGTGTGTTTTTTAATATCTAGCTTTTTTACATCATGTAAATAGCTTTTATAATACGGATTCTAAAGTGTGCAATATGTTTTCAACACTTTTATTCTCTTAACTGTGTACACATTTGTCTTCAAGTTCTTGTTTTTCAGAAACATAACCAGAAAATAAGAATTATAACTAATCTACAAGAATTTACACATACATAGGGAATATGGAGTTTTGCATGTGGGGCCAATGTGTATGACTATTCATAACATCATTTAGTTTACATACTTAACAAGTCATGTTACACCCATTAATGCATTGGAAGTTCACAAATATTTCTGTAATATTGCACGTACCACCACTGCATTGAGCAGCGCAGTATATGCCTTTTATTTATATATTTTTGCTTTATGCTTCTGTGCTTCATAAGCTTTTGTTAATGTAATTACGTAAAATAGATAGGTTGTTGCCACTCAATCCGAGACCTATGTAATACATATACTATATAAATTATAAATGTTAAGTCACTTTGACTGAATTGATTGAGGTGATTATAATAAATAAAATTAAAATATTTTTTTTTTTTGTAATACAAATTTACTGACACTTATGTACCTTAATCTATTCAAGTCCAAGGTCCTTCAGGGTCAGCAATGGGATTTAAACATAACAAGCCCAGTCTAAGGGTTAAAGGTTAAGCTGTTCGGTATCACAGTATTAGGATTACGGTATCATGTTAGATAATAACACTTTCATTTTGTTTCTTATACTTATATGCAAAGTATCTGCTTACATGGGACGTACCTTTATAATGCTCCAAGATAAAAACTCAGTTTAGATGCAAATATGTTTTTTAAATGTTCTTCCTGTCCCCCTTCTTCACTATACCTCTGCCTCTTTCATTAACGGCTTTATCAAATAGTTTTTTTGTAGAAATAAAAAAAAGCACAGGCAATTCCTTTAGCAGGTGCTTGCCTCCCAGTTCTGATTTATGCAGGACAGTCCCAGATTTGAAGCCCTGTCCTACTTTTTCAGGTAGCACTCGGCAGAACAGCATGATTCGGGACCACAGTGCGGGCTTCCCCCATGGCGCCCCCCCATCTTTCACCCCCTATGTATGTGTCCCTTTCCTCTTCCTTCCCATGTCTGTCTCTTGCCCCCCTCCCCTGTTCTGTCTCTCTCCCCCCCTCCACCTGTTCTGTCTCTCTCCCCCCTCCTGTCTCTCTCTATCCCCCCTTTACCTGTTATGTCTCACTCTCTCCCCCCCCCCTCCCCCTGTTCTGTCTCTCTCTCTCTACCCCCTCTCCCTGTTCTGTCTCTCTCTCTCCC
Organism: Pelodytes ibericus; assembly: GCA_036172795.1. Lineage (NCBI taxonomy): Eukaryota > Metazoa > Chordata > Amphibia > Anura > Pelodytidae > Pelodytes > Pelodytes ibericus. The sequence continues at coordinate 122,188,982 of CM069858.1, read as the reverse complement.
ATCCCCCTGTTCTGTCTCTCTCCCCCCTCCCCCTGTTCTGTCTCTTTCTCTCCCCCTCCCCCTGTTCTGTCTCTCTCCCCCCTCCCCCTATTCTGTCTCTCTCTCTCCCCCTGTTCTGTCTCTCTCTCCCCCTGTTCTGTCTCTCTCTCTCCCCCTGTTCTGTCTCTCTCTCTCTCTCCCCCTCCCCCTGTTCTGTCTCTCTCCCCCCCTCCCCCTGTTCTGTCTCCCTCTCTACCTGTTCTGCCTCTCACCCCCTGTTCTGTACATCTCTCACCCCCTGTTCTGCCTCTCTCCCCCCCATCCCCCTGTTCTGCCTCTCACCCCCTCTCACCCCCCCCTCCCCTTCCTTTGCCTGCAAATGTGGTTCAAGGGAGGGGGCGGAGCTAACCGGATGAGAGATGTAGCTCCGCCCCACCCAGTGAAGCACAGCAGCGTCTGCTTCACTGGCAGCAAGACAAAGTTCTGCTAGTGCAAGCATAGGGAGCCGAGCAGCACTATCTCTTGCTGCCAGCAGCTCCCCGTGAAGCAGACGCTGCTCTGCTTCACAGGGTGGGGCGGAGCTACACCTCTCAGCCGGTTAGCTCTGCCCCCTCCCTGGACCCAGCAGAGCTTGCCAAGCAGAGGGCTAGGGAGGGGGGATCTTTTGATCTCCCCCAGCCAGTGCCTCTGCCGGCTTTTTTTTTTTTACTTTTTTTTTTTTTTTTGAACGGAAGGGCGGGCACCCCCTGGGGTGTTGCGCCCTGTGCACTTGCACAGGTCGCACACCCCTAAGGCCGGCCCTGACCACAGTCATGCAGTCCCGTTCTCATTTTCCAGTTTCTGGGACACTGGAAATCTGTAGAGCAGTAGCGCTGTCAGATTGAGTGGCAGGGTATGTATGCACTGTAGCGCTCTCAGTTTTAGTGACAGCACACCACGCATGCACGTTAGCACTTATACTAGGACTCCTTAGCTCCACTACCCAGCGTCCCCGGCAGAAGTATGAGGGTGTGATGCCAAACATTTAAAACTATTTTTAAAATGGACCGGTTTTACCCACTTTTAAAATGATCTCTCTCATTTTTTGTTTAGAAGATATTGTTGATTAGTAGGGGATAAAACAATCACTAGGATATTTATGGTCTGCAGCGTCTGTTTGTGGGCATGGCTGTGCAGGTACACCCTTACTGCTAATCGGGGCATTAAAGGCACTCTGTCGACCCAAACATTGCCTATGCTGTAAATGTAAGGAATGAAAAATGATTAATACATTGTGTCGGCAGCATTACGTGGAAATTAATCAAATAAATGTAAATGTGTCTGTTGTGTTTCCTGCTTATGGTCAGAGGAAAGGAATCTAAATACTTTGAGGAAATATATGTAAAATTGCACAGAAATGCCTAAGTTAGGAGAAAAAAAAATGTGTTTTAAATGTGTCTGTGGAATCTCCAGTTTATGACATCACATACGGCTTAATATAGAAATTACACATTTCCCATTGAAAAGCAGTTCATTCGCATATCAAGCCACAGATGATGTCATAAGCCGGAGACTCCACGGGACACATTAAAATAAATTAGGCATTTCTTTGCAATTTTGTTAACTCAATTTATAGATCTTTTTGAATCATTTGTTTTATCTACATTCGCAGTAAATCAATATTTAGGTGATATAGTACATTTAATCAAACAAGATTACATTTTAATCTGATTTACAATAATCAGATAAACAAGTGACTTGATAAATAAGCATTTTATCTTATTTAACCAAAAAGGTATTAAAAATATATATCAAATTGAGCAATAAAAAGATAGCAATATAAAATAACAAAATACCTAACCCTTCTACCTAGGGTTGCCACCTTTTCTTCAGAAAAATACCGGCCTTGGTACTGTTTCCATAGACTTAACATTGGCCAGGTGGCAACCCTACTTCTACCTATCATTTGATCCAAAAGAAGGCAAAAAAACCCTAGGTAAACTATTTAAAATGTTGCCACTTGGGGGAAAAATCTTGACTCCAAAAGGCAAACAGATTTATCCTTGGATCAAGAAGCTGTATTATTAATGCTTATTCTATTATTAATAGCCTATATGTCCTGCTTTTCTAAAAAGAAATAGCCAGACCCTTTTTGAACATATCTATTGTATTTGATAGCACCATCTTTCTTGCAGTGAATTCCATATCTTTATTGTCCTTACTGTAAAGAATCCCTTCCTTTGTTGTCTATGAAATCTTTGCTCTTCTAGTCTCAGGGGATGACCTACTGTTCTTTGTACGTTGTCTGTTAATTAACAGGTCACTGGAGAGCTATTTATATTGGCCATGCACATAGTTATATAATGTTATCTTATCCCCTCTAAGACTTCTTTTTTCTAGCGTATATAAATGCAAGTTTTCTAGTCTCTCTTCAAAACTAAGATTCTCCAATAACCTTATTAATTTTGTAGCCCACCTTTGCACTTTTTCCAGTTCCTAATATCCTTTTTAAGGACTGGTGCCCAGAATTGTACTGCATATTCAAGGTGAGGTCTTACCATTGGCTTGCTCCTCCCATGAATCAATACCCCATATTATACATATTCTTATTATTTTTACTAATCACAAATATATTTGTAACTGTAACATTGACTACATTCAGAGTTGTATCTTGAGATAAAAGTATAATTTCCCAGTTACTATTTATAGTATTACTATTTACTTTATTAATTACTATTTATATTGTTACTATTTAGTTATTGTTCATATCATCCATAGTATCTCTTAAGTAATTGTGGACATGTATGTATAGATTCATAACATGCCATCTGATACAGAAGTAAGTCTGTATAAATCTAATGATTACTCAAAATGTTATGTATTGCCTAGCATTTAAAGTTAAAGTAATTTGGAGTGGTTTTCAGGGGAAAGCCTCTGATCAGTGTTTTGGAAAACTGCCAAGGTTTCCTGGCTTATGTTTGCAAGTCGTGAAGCATGCTTGATTTGTAAATGTCATTTTTAGCTTGACACTAATATCACAATCCACACATTTGACTTTCGTTATGAAAACAGGTTACAAACAAGAGACATAATCTTTTCATGAATGGGTCTATTTGTTGAGGCAATACAAGATGTATAACTTACCTTACGGTAGAAGCAGAGTATTCCAATGGAAATATATTTGTTGAATGGTCAACATTATTTATATGGGGTAGAATGTCTCTGGAGAGACTATATAAAGTTTAATAATTCTCAGATAATGCTTATTGTTTAGTTCCATTCAGATTTTGCTTATAACAGTAATGCTACAATACTGTACTTTTATATCATTATTATTGAAATATATTTGTATGGAGCCAGCAATTGCATCTGTGATGTAACATATATTTATTAGAATGAATCTGTAAATGGTCAGACAGATCATCTGGGTAGTACGACATGGACCAGAGTCCTAACTGTGAAGAAACAAGATCCACACTACCTAGATTCACAGTTTAGGAAAATAAATATGACAGGACACACCCATCCAAATTTAGGCATGGCTGTAATATAGAAATCCCATAGATAGCACTGTGGAAATTGTTTGTTAATACGGTATGTACTGGATTTACCTCATGTCGCAATTTGGTGTTTAATGTGAAACATTCCGACTTCGCAGTATAAAGTACCAAATCTAAACCTCTGGTTTAGTTAAATTATGTTGAAAAAAAGAGCTGCAGTCCATCATCATCGTCAACCATACTTGGCTGTATTTGCTGATACCAAGGAAGGAAAGTTTCAGCTTAAAGTCGTTCCATGTGGACTTTCTATGATATGCAAATGAGATCTCCGTCAGCATTCTTGCAGTCTCACCCTACCCTTTTTTGTAGATCATGTCTACTTTATTAGGGGAATATTGGACGATTGCAACAAATAAACAGGAAGAACGTCAAGGCCTATTTGTAAAAGACTGAACATCAATAACATTAGAAAAGGTTATGAAAAACATAATGCCTGTGGTGTTCAGCAGCAGACATCCTAGAAGCAATGTGAAATGGCAGTCTCATAACAGTGCTTATTTGTTTGAAGTGCCTGATTATCTGCTTTCTTTGTAAGGAGGGAATTAAAGACTCTTTCTATAAACTGTGAGACTTTTCTAAGACTGTTAGGTTGTGTGCCAGTCCACAGACACCTCCTCTGGAGATATTATTGATTGCTTGTATTTTTGCTCTATACTGTGCAACTTATTGCTGCTGTAGGATCTTTTTGCCATTGTTTTCTGTTTTATGTGCTTTATATTGTACAGTACGTTTATTAACCTTTTTGTGGTGATTACACTTTGATACCAGTCCACTACTGGATTTCCTATTGTATGCTCTGTTATGCATGTTTACTGTCACAGACCCTTATTACTGCATCTCCAATCAGAAATGCCTGAGTATAAAGAGTAATGTAATGCTCACTGAGTTTTGGACTATACATACAAGTTGTTCAAATTAGCTAAACGCTTTTATATTTCAGTAGAAAGTTATTCAATACATTAAAATGAGATAAGGCTAAATTTAAATTGTGGGACTGTCAATGCTGTAGTGGCAGCGCTTTAATTATATGTTGTTGGGTAATTGCCGAAAAATTTATAACATTTTTTCAAGGCACTGGTTTGGTTCATAATAGGATGCAATATGTTATTGATAAAGGATTAGAGTTTGACACGGTAACACTGGAATAAGTATGGACATTGGTAGCTTCTGGCGATCTCAGGATAACCTTCCATATGAACATGGGTGAGATCTCTCCAAATATTTTTTTACTGCAGTTAGTGTGCTGTGCATATATATACTATACTGATGAGTGAAATCAGTAGTGTTGATAAGTATATCACTAGCACAACGTATGTGGAGGACCCTTTATGTGTTGGACTGTGCAATAAGTCGATTTTGTATACATTGAATAATGCTTCCGAGCACTCGGTTCTGAGCAGTACAAATCCCGTTGATGGTGAATTTTGTTGATACTCCACCTCCATGGTTTCCACCTCAATTGATGCATTCGATTGTAGGGTATGTAACAATTGGCATTGCGTGCCAGCATAGAGGACAGGACATGGTCAGAATCCAGACATCCTCTAATGGAGGTATCTGCCCAGATATGCAGTTGCTTAGGTGATGACGTGTACATAAACCAATTTGCCCTTTATTAGCCTATAATATGGATAATTTCTGATGGAAGGTTGCACTTATAATGCTGCAATGATGACCGAATCGCTCTAAAGATTTTTTTTTATATAATAAGGATTTTAAGAAAATAAGTCAAACTTTAGTTTTGTGTTTTTGAGCAATGCAATTTTTGGGGATTTAATTTTCATGACATTTCAAAAGATTACAGGCAATTACATTGAGTATGATTTATACCCACCTGTTTCCAAAATAAGTTTTGGAACAAGGCTGTCTGACGTTTTCAGACGGATGAAGACACCCTGTTTAATTCTTCTGCGCCCACATTCCCTAAAAATCTAAATTTCACACATAACTGTTCTTTTTTTAGCGGCCCTGTCAAAAGTTAGCGATAGAGGTCTACTACATGACAGCTTGGAAATACAGCCATGTTTCATTTTTGATAAGTCTACCCTGTCATATTCCAGAGTCGGATATACTCTTTTAATCTATTTCAACTTCTTACATGAGTGTTATATAATATTTCTATTTTAAGAGGGATCAGACTAATGGAATGTTTCTGCTGAATACAACTCTGAGGTTGCCCTAAAATGGACCTAAAATGGACCTTTATAAATGACCACAACTTTGGTTGTAACATTGATTATCTATTACAAATACATTTGACCAGTTCCGCAGGCATGCCATGGGTCATGGATTGGGTTTATGAGACAATATAATTCGATATTTATTGGTAGGGAGATTCCATTGCACATGAGCAAGTAAAGTGTTATTTTGCCTGCATGGTTCATAAAGTAATGGTAATTAATCTAGTTTATCTAACAACCAAACTGCCTGTCTCAAAAGAGAATTATTTATTGTTGTGATCATTACTCATTTAAAGGTTAATTTTAGGTTAATTTTCAATGTCACACATATGAGTGATAAGCCATTCCTGTCTGTCCATGTAATTAATAAAATGTGGTGTGTGCTACGTTACACAGTAATAAGTCAGCTTTATTATAAACTGAAGCAAGTGAAAAAGACTATAATACCATTATCGTGTGCAGAGTGGCGGCATTGGTTGACATTTTTTAAATTATTACAATAATGACCAAAAGCCATTACACATCCATAAGATCAGGGCAGCAGAGATTGTATTGTACTCATAGACTACTGTAGATCACATACTGAAAAATGTACAAAGTGAGCATATATATGTACATATCAAACTTTTAAAAATGTATGCCACCACCGTTGCACCTCCACAGACATTCAAATTATTGCAATTAAACGTTAATCTATCCATCTCTCATAAACCTCTGACACATATGGGATTTATACTCACAAGCTCTTAATCCCAACTATCTCGGAATTACATACCTCTGATCACTCGACTAAAAGTTCACTTACGGAGATTGAAGACACTTACCATATCTTTGCATGGTTGCCTTACAATGTTGAAGATGAATTTGCTCCCTCGTCTTCTGTATCTCTTTGAAGCCCTGCCAGTCCCTACTCTCTCAGAGGACTTTAGAACTCTACAATTCCAATGTTGTAGACACACACTCCAAATGTGTAGTGCAAGGTCACAGTCTCACCCAGACTGCCAATAAACACTTCAATAAATAGCCGAACCAGAACATAAAGTGACAAAACATGGATTTATTGTCCCACAGGCAACGTTTCAACTCCTAAAGTGTCTTCTTCGAGCCTCTTTAGAACTCTACAATGACAAACTGACCAGATGTACTCATTATATCTGGACCTTGCACATCTGGGTCAAGTGTACAACTGCTCAGTAACCATGACTCGATCACCTCTCACACAATTTCATATATACTTGTAATGAAATAGTAAAATATATGTGAGTGGGGACACACCAACCAAGGTGTATCTGTGGAACAGATCCTGCAGAACAAAGAGAAAAATGCATGATTTATGACCAATACTTCAAGGTTGACCTTCCTGGATATACTTAGATACAGAACTACATCCACCATTAAAAATGTGAAATAATAAATTGTACAGACTAGTGCAAAATGAAACCACCAAAGATAATGGTGTTAACAGGCACATGGACCTGTATGAATCACTGGAACTGTGCAAATATATGAAGTGCAACAGAAATGATGAGAAAAAATATGAAATTGCAAAAAAGTATAAATCTATAAAAACAACCAGTGACACATAAATGGTTAGCGTAACAATAAGTAAAATTAAAGATCTTACATATAGTATAATCTCCACATGGTTCTGAAATCTGTGAAAGGCAAACAACAAACAGGCTCTTAGTACAAGTATGAAAATGCAAACAACAAACAGGCTCTTAGTACAAGTATGAATATACCAAACAAAGTGAACATATATATGGAAAAATCTCCCAAAAGGTGGGTGGTAGGCTCACACCGGCCACGGGCAGGTGGCATAGAAGCTCTTTGGTTTCCTCAGCTGATGATGCTGAAGTAGATGCTGAAGCCCCATACTCAACAGGAACCATGTAACTCATAGGACATTTTTTATTTGTGTCTACTGCAGAGCTATGCACAGCAGGTCTGTGTCAATTAAGGAAGCAGCTCTTTACTCACCAACCTGGTTTGTATATTTGTGTTGCATAAGAAACACTTGAACTCCAAACTTTTCAAATGAATCTCTACCAGGTCTGAACCCAATCTCCACGTCTTGGGCAGCAGACTTTGACCATTTCATTGAAATTGAAGACTGGGATGATATCTTGGACAGCACATAGAAAATCTCAATTTGCACAAGAAACAAGCTTACAAGAGTCTTTTACCATGGTATACAACCTCATCCAATCTTGCCGACATCCATCCATCTCCTGCTTGCTGGAAGAATTGTGGTGCCATTGGCTGACTGTCTTTCTTTAAATGTTAAATCTGTATCATTTGATCAACCTGTCCCCTTTTCCTGTCACTTTCTGATTCTTCTCTATTTGTGTCTATTCCGCCTCCCCCCATCCCCTCCTCTTTTAAAATCTTCTCCCACTCCCTTAAACTTTGCCTTTTTCATTTCAATGTAATTCCTACATTGGGTTTATTTTTATTTTATTTAGAGTTTCATTTTTTTTTTATCCTCCTTCATTTTTTTCACCAAATTTTCTGGTTTACTACTGTTTCTTTTTCATATATAAACTTTACATAGCACCACCATTATGAGTTATTGTAGTTGGCTTGCAAAAGTAACAAAATACATATCGGAAACCTAAGTCTGCTGTGTAGTGGAAGTGTAGTGGAATGTATTAAAGTTGGTTTTAGAGATGCAGTAAATCTATAATTCTGGTTTTTATGACAGAGAATATTTAAATACATTCGCAATATACATATAAATTTAATGTTATTTAACAAATCCAATTTTGTTCTCTATTAATAGTGACCATTAGACAAATCCTAACTGTGTTCTTACTGCAATTCAGTGTGAACGTAGCCATGTTGGAATACATACCTCCCAGGTGTGCCTATTTAGGAGGGACAGTCCTAATTTTGCCCCTTTACCAGCTGTCATTCTTTTCTCACTAGTGCCCTCTTTTCTACAGCTACTCCTGATTACCTGTATTCCAATTCACAAGGACATTTTTGCAATATTTTGTGCCCAATGGAATATTGCAGGAAGTATATATTATTTAAGAATATTTGAATCATTTTTATTGTAAAACACTGCTAAACAGATTCACAAATGATCAACACGAGGAATAGGCATTTATTACGTTCTATATGATGGTTGAAAAGTCAATTAAACTGTTACTCACAATTTAAATACTATGTATATTTATTTGCTTAATTTTATGTAGCTTTACTTTCCAGCTGTTGTAGAATATCACAATGTTCTGTCAACACACTAGACATATATCAGTAACATTGCATAGCTGCATATAATATATACACCATGTATATATATATATATATATATATATATATATATATACACCTTTCTATCATATCAATATATTGTAATAATTAAATCAACCAATAGCAGACTTACCCCTTATTCACAAATTTACTTCATACCCCTTTTCTAAACATAGTCAGTCAATAACCATTTGCCATACGATTAAATATCATTTCCATTGATGTATTTTAATTGTTTTTATATATTACTGTATATAGCATTGTGTAATAGACTGTGAATCACTGCAGTGTATCTACTAAGAAATGCCTTCAGTATATTGATTACCATTGGGAATTTCCAATTAAACCTCAGTCTAATAAACTGTCCTCTTGCATCCTCCGCCTTTTGATTCTCCTTTCTAGGTATGATTTTCAATTATAGTAGAACTTGAGGGATTCTAAAACTTTGATACATGAGAACAAAGCATATTTAGGCAGATAAGAAGTAATTGTCTGTGATGCTCCCATAGGAGACACAGAATTATATGCCAGATAGATATATGCAAAGTAATGGTTACAAAATAAATCATTTTAATCATAATCATGAATGTGGCAATATTATAAGCTGATTTCTTATATTAAAGCAAAATATTTTATCTATATTTTGCACTGATGATATTTCTACAAAATCTATAGATCTTGTATAGCCCAAAAGAGAATAGCACGTTCACAAGCAGCTACAAATATTTGCTTGTGCTTGAAAAAAATCGATGCAAAGAATAAATTCTAGGTATTCACAAATATATTAAGATCTTTACTCCATACATTAAACATATTTAAAGCACAATGGGTCATGTTTGTGAAAAAAATGGCAAATGAGAATCAATCACCATGAAATTCACAGAACAATGTTTTTATTTTTATTTTTTTTAGTTTAAATATATGGTGCAATATCTACATTCTTACTGGCTAGATATACTGCTTATATATTACAATGCAAAATTGAAAAATAGGTGTATTTTAGATTGGATTGTCATTTTCTGTGTTTGGAAAAATTGTGTTTCTAGTAAAACTGGGATATTTTAGGCTTTGTTCACTAAATACTTGAGTTCTAACATAATTGCAAGCAAACGTCATGCAGAACAGTTGGAGTTATGTCTGCACCTCTCTTCTGATATACCTGACAACATATGTCATTTCCTCTGTGCAGATGAAATTAAAATATTTGATAGAGGCACCTGTGCTCTCGAATAAAAATAATTCACCTAAATGTAGTCTTTTACACGAGTAACACATGGGAAATGGTTTAACCTCTCTAATTTAGTAACAATGGGAAAACATTCCTTCATTTTTTTAAGGATGTGTGACCCTCCACGAAACTGCTCGTTAAAAAAATAAATATTTATTGTATTAGTGTAAAAACAAAAACCAGCACAAACAAATGTAATATCATTTGGCATTTGAATTCTGTATTTGTAGACAATTCCTGTTTTCTGGCTTGTGCAGACAGCCCCAAAACATTGAGTTGAATTGCTCCCAGCTCCCATCAGGGAAGAACTGCATGCTTATAATACTTGCAAGTTAATGGATAATTAACTACAAATATGTATGTGTTTGTAAAGAAAAACAGTGAAAATGTCACTGTTTTTATAGAGCCACGGTAATGGCACTTGGCATGTTAAAAACAGAGCACAATGCACTTTGCATGATAACATAGCACAGCAGTGTCCATGCCACCTTGCTTCTGGCCAGCACCCAAGCATGCCATTGGTAGTTTGAATTCCCTCTCTGCATTTATAAGATGGTTGTATATTTTCTTGGTAGACCAGGAGCAGGATTAAGGAGTCTCCTGATCCATCCTATGACCCACTAACATTGTGCTTTAAAAGTATCACAAAATAAAGCAGCGTTACAAGGCTCCAATAGGACACTTTAATATTTAATACTGTCCTTTTACTGCCAGATGCATTCAAGATGATACGGATCTGGCCACATTACTGGCTGTTTAAATATCCACATGTCAATGTAGGCAGTAGCGATTTATTACATATAATGGGAGGCCATGCTCAGATGCTTAGGTAAGTTAGAAATGAATTTTTACATGCTATGTCTACCATAACTACTTACATTATTCATTAAATTCCCGTACAACCTTCCCTAACATGGAATTCATCTTGATGAAACATAAGCATCAGTTCACAATATGTTCTCCTGCTATTTTTGGAATTACGTGCACCATGTAATATACATTCAAACCACCACCATTTATACAGAGATTAATAAGATGAAAAATATTATTTACCAATGTGGTAACACAACTGTGAGCCAAGTAAAGGAAAATCATAAAGCAATCTGATTTTAGTCATTAATGTGACATCTGCAGCTTATCATTTGCCCTTTCATGTCTTTCTTTGGTATAGACACCAAAGCTTTTTAAATAGAGGGTATAATGCATTTTTATTCAGTTAATTCATTCACAACCTTGACCTAGAACAAAATTTAGCAATGTGAGAGCAGACAGATGATACAATCAAGTTTGACATTTCAATGTTCACATACTATGCACTTCCATACCTCTGTATATCAGTTTAATACGGATACAGAAACAAATTTCCCATGGCATACTATTGGAAATAGTAATCTTTTCACAATGTCAAGGGAAGATGTTTGGAGCCCCACCATACAATAGCCAGAGCAGGTTCAATAAAATTATAAATATAATTGTTAATCAGTTTGAGTAATTCATTTGTATGACACTTTTGTTAAACAACTAGATGATAATGAGGTTGATGCTTCACATTTTTATTTCTCAAGGTTTATCCCACAAGGTGAGGTTGTTTTTTTTATCCTTTGTGGCATGTATATTTTTAATTCTCTTGTTGTAAAGGATCCCAAGCATCTGAGTATAGGTGGCCCATTGTTTATTTAAGCGATGGTCATACATCTTTCAATACAGGTTCAACTCCATTCAGTGTTGAAAGCCATGCCAATATCTCTAGAGGTTTTCACTTACTATAGTGCTGTTGCGCTTGATGACTCAGAGGTAATTCAGACAAAGATCGTAAATCATCAGCCTTTAAGTCTGTCTCCATCATATCACCCAATGCTCCTTAAAATGGATTCTACTATTGATTGTCCTCTTTGCCATATGCAGGCCGCCAAGCTTTTTATATTGGTCTCAGCATTCAGAAGATTTGTTCAGTTGGTAAGTTTTAATGCACTTGTTTCATTGCTTCACCTGGAAGTCTCTTAATGGCAATAATAAACATGTGTATTTAATTATGTTAAATAAAATGATGTATTGTAGTTGATATTGTATCATAGTAGATGTAGCACCAGGTGTTGGCTGGTAGTTTAAGAAGATGAACCTGTTTTAACTTCCTTAATTTGAAATGTTCATTGATGCTCCCCTACTGCTTTTTAAAGTGGTAGTAAAGTCTAATGATTAGTAATACCTAGATTAGTATTCAGAGTTATTTACCTGATACAATGTTGGTAGCAATAAGAGTGCTAACTCATGCTGGGTAAGAAAAATAAACAAAAGAAGAAGCAGAACTCTGCATAACAGGGATACATCACAGTTTGTTATGAAGTCTTGGGTGAAGTTCCATCTTTATTTAGTGGATTATAGTAATCTGCCTGTTTTAGCAGTAAAGGTAACCAAGCAATTACATTTCAAGGACAAGTTGGTTTGCCTGTTTGGACCACAAAAAGGTAGTTGGAGAGTTAGTAACGCCAGCTTTACTATTTCTTTAAACTGAGCGTATTTACAATTACATGTTCATGTTTATCGTGTAATGTGAATTAGTGTGGGAATCCTGGTTAATACCTAATCACTACAGATCAGTTCGTGTGACTTATTTTATTTCACCAAAGCAAATGACGGTTAAGACCTATGGGTCTTGGTCAAAGTTTGACCAAGACCCATTGGTCTGAAACATCATTTTGCTTTAGTGAAGTCTAATAAGTTACAATGAATTTGGAGTGCCAAGTACCTTTTAATGAATTTTCTATTTGTCCTGGGATTGTGGAACCAGCAAACTCTGAGTCCCTGACATTGAGGAGTGCTGGCTTCAATATTGGTTTTATCTAATCACTACATTGTCAGGAGCAACACTTTTAAAGCAGCATAACCTGCTCTGTTTTTATTACATATGGCTCCTTTAATTATACAGGTTAATCTCAATGGATATGGGTATCATTATCATCATCAGAAAAAATTATAAATTCAGCACTATTCTGATTTTATTTTAGCTGTAGTTCTGATTAAAGTCATTATTAGATCAATATCCAATGTTTGTGTTGTGCAGAAAATGTGTAAAGTCGTCTGTCAACTGAACATGCATTTACAAAACTGAGTTAAAAAAATATTACCAGGAGAGTAATACAATTTTAGTTCAACCAAGGTATGGTTAACCCATTTCCCTGGGTTAAGCTCCTGATGAACAGCTGCTGCATATATAAAAAACTACTGCTGACTGTCTGTTCTGCCAGCAAAGATATGTTGTGATTTTCTCGGTTCAGCTGATTAGCTCAGTGCATTCCAGTGTAAAGGGGATTGGAACAGGAAGTGTTGCAACTGCCTGATGATGCAGAGAGCCTATTGTGGCCAAGCAAAAATGATAGGATGTCCAAATTAATTAGAATATATTTCATTAAATAAAATTTGAAATAAAGGTAGGCAGAGAATGGTATGCACTCTATGGTATAATTAAAAATTCTGATGACAGAGATGTCAGGGTATGTCTAGAAACATAGTTATTCAATCTACTTTCCTTTACAAATTATTTCTGTTACTCATTTGAACTTTCTCAGATGGTTTTAAATTATTCATTAATCAATACTCATTAAATGATGCTCTTCCTCCATTCCTTAGTATTAGGGTTGCTATTTTATTTTGTTTAATCATAGGTTAAGTGATTTTAATAGTAGATACAAAATAGTAGGTTGCAAATGTTTAATTTAAAAGCTGAGTTAGTAGTTATTTTGTACATTTTAAAAATACAATTTGTTTATATCTTTTATTTCTTTCTGGTGGAACATATCCCACCCCCTTCTCCCAGACACTATATATTTGTTTAGAAGAGCACATAATAAAAATGGGGATTTGGTTTAGTAGGTCAATCAGGTACTATTAATCCTGCTGCTAAATATGTTTACTTATTTAGTGATAGTAAATCCATTAACCTCTGTAAGGAGGATGAGCTCTTTGGTAAGGAGATTGATCTTATCTTATTATTAATACTCATTTTAATTTTAAAGTTTGTACAGATATGTACTGTATATGTAATATGGATTTGTATATGTGAAATCATATCTGGTGAAAGTTTGAGTTTAAGTTTGTAACATTTGAGGTTGTTAGACTTTAAAATGCAAAAATATGCAGTATGTTTGTTTTTATTTGTAATGCACAAACAACTGATAGTTGCATGCTATAGTTATATGACACAGTCTGCCGTGGCAATTGTTAGATTAACTGATATATACTTATAAATTTAAATTGATCAGATCTGTCCATGACTTAAGGCCATTTTCAAATATAATCAACATTTATTTATTTGTACTATTGCAGTACATTTACGTTCGGGAATTTTAAGACTTTTACCAGTACTGCATTACCAAGTTATTGAATTGCAATTAAGTAATGAGTCTGAACTGCTTGTTATAGGTTTCAGCGAGTATTATTTTTTTGTTTTTACAAACATAATTATAGTATAATGTTCTCACACTAAGATGACAATTAAGTTAACCTGGGCATAATGTCTATTAAAAAAGGAAAAAGGAATTAAATGAATAAGTCATAATTATTAATTCACCAAAATCATATTCAGTAGTTTTTTACTTTTATAGCTCATAAATACAATTTAACTAGTACAAACAACCAAACATAAAAATCATTGGTCTACTCTATATGCAAGAATTTATTTAAAATTTATTGATGGGCTGCGGGGACTTTGGGCAGCCTTTGGGGAAGGGTGCGGAGATTTAATAGGCTATGATGTCCGAATAGCGGACCTATTCCGGGGCACATCATGGCATATTGGGTAGCAATTCTGTCCCTGCTGTGCCCCAAATCTATACGGTCTTCATAGGCATCAATTCAGGGCCAAAGTCCGGCACATATTGAGTAGACAGGCCCTTTTATAGAATGTACCGTATTTGCTCGATTATAAGACAAGGTTATTTACAGAAATAAATGTCTGGAAAAACTACCTAGTCTTGTAATCGAGGTCATCTTTTAATCAGATCTCAGATCAGCCCCTCTGATACCTCAATAAATCCTGCCAGCCGCCGCCACTGGAGCCCAATTAGACCTCCCGTCAAAGCCCCATCAGACCACTCACCACGGATGAACATCCACTGGAAGCAGTGAGCCTGTCTTCGGGCTCACTACAGATAAAGTTTCAGCCACTAGCGCGGGTCATGCAATGCTCACGTGACTCCGCTCCTTTTAGTAAGAAGTACGTTACATGCAGCATAATGCAGCATGTTGTTCGCTGACTACCAGTTTGTGCTCCTCTTCACAAGTTGTGAAGAGGAGCAGGTTCAAATAGGGGCACATCTTACATTTCCCATTATTCCCAGACTGACATGTTGTTCCCAAAGATGTGCTACTCCTCTCTGAGCCACTGACTGATCTGCAGGTCTGTAATTTAAACTAAAAAAATCAAAACACTTTACACATGTATGCACATTACTACCCCTAATCCTCCCCCCCCCCCCCCCCCCCACAGTACTACCCCCCACACTAGTGTTAAAACATGTATTTATGAGTGAGTGTCAAATTGTAAGTGTACATATGAGTGTAAGTGTGCATATGAGTGTAAGCGTACATTTGAGCAAGTAGCAGATTTTACTGTATGTTTAAGAGTGAATGTCAAGGTGTAAGTGTGCGTATGAGTGTGTGCCAGAGTGTGGTTTTGATTTTTTTTCCCCATAGGGTAGTCTTATATTCAGGCCTTTCCTTTTTTTAAAATAAGATCCAAAATGTGGGGTTCGTCTTATAATCAGGGTCGTCTTATAATCGAGTAAATATGTTTTTTAACAAAATATAAGGATTAAGATATTAGACAATAAAGCAAGAAACCTAATTGATATTTCAGTTGTTTTCAGGTGGCACGTATATTTCACGAACAACTAACATTTTACTTTTATCCCCATCTTGATAGATTAGATTTAGAGTTGGAGTCAAAAGGTCACTGTAGTAGAAAATGAGGAGAAAACAAAAAAAAAACACTACTATAGGTTATTGCGCTATAAATGGCAAAAAAACAAAAGAAAAACATGTAAACATTGGTATTTCTAAACTCTGGGCAAATATTAGAAACTATATAGAAGGCATCTTTTAAACCATTTGTAATTGCATAAAAGATTTTTCATGTCAAAGTTAGAAAAAGTGTTTTTGCATTTTTTCATCATTTTTTGGATTTTTTTTCCAGTTAATATATGATGTGATGAACGAAATGGTGTATAATATATGTGGAAAAAACACTAACACCGCAAAAATGTTAAAACAGACATTGTCCAGAATAGCCTAAAATGTCCCAATTGGCTGGTCCTTTAAGGCCATTTTTTTTAAATAACATGGTTGTTTAGATCAGCATGCTTGACAATCAATGTGGGACATTTCAAAATACCAAACAAAATTAGGAAGTCATTATAAAGGGATGTTTGCATAATGAATGAGCCATAATTGTTTCAACCTGTCAAAAAAATGACATAACAATGTAGTTGTTCATCATGTACAGACATCTCCTTTCACATTCATCATAACAAATTATTTGTGCCTTCTTTGCATGTGTGTGTGAATGCTTGCAAGAAGTCACAAAGCCTGAATCACAGGCATTAGATTGTTAAAAATGTATATTTGAAGAGGGAAAAATATGTAATTGCGCTCTAAAATACATTCACTTAGCATTTTAACACAGGAAAGTAATTCATTAATGACTGTGATTGCCATAAGGAGGCCATTCCAAAAACCACAAAAGAAGATGTAGTAGTCCATAAATGTACTAATAAACAGTACCCAGTATGTGAGAAAAAAATTGTTTGCTAAATAATAAGTGCAGTAGAAATCATTCTATAGTATGTAAATATATATGTGCAAGACTGATGAAACACGTGCAATATGGTGGTGGTGTATCAAGCTCCCTCCAAGCTCAGGTCACTTAGCTAAAAATATATAACACATCAAAATGCTTCTGGTGTGGATTATGAACATGTGCAGTGGTGTATTTAGGTTTTTTACTGCCCTAGACCTGACTAAACTCCCCCCCCCCCCCCCCCTCAATCTGAATTTGCCCCATCCCTTCCTGTCCAGGCCATACCACTTCCTGTGTTGGATCCACCCCTTCCTCTTTAGGCTTCACCTCATTTCTTTCCCCAAAACAGTTTTTTGGTGTCATCTATGTCCCCAAGCAGCTGGTAGTTGTCTTCTTTGCCCCTGAGCAGCTTGTGGGTGACATCAATGTCCCCATACAGCTTGTTGGTTCCACCTCTGTTGCCAAACAGCTTGTCAGTACCATCTTTGTCCCCACACAGCTTGCCAGTGACATATTTGCTAGCAAACAACTCACCAGTGCCACCTTTGTTCTCAAACAGCTTGTATGCAAGCAACTTGTCAGAGCCATCTGTGTGCGCCCAAACAGCTTGTTTCTGCCATCTTTGTGTCCAAACAGCCTGTTTCTGCCATCCTTGTGCCCAAAATCTGTCCCTATTATAGTGCTCAAGCAGCTTGTCTGTGCCATATTTGTGCCAAAGCAGCTAGCCTGTGCCATTTCTGTGCCCAAGCAACTTGTCACTGCCATCTGTGTGCCTAAACAGCTTATCCCATTACATTACATTACCATTTATTTATATAGTGCCAACAATTTATGCAGCGCTTGGTACAAAGCTAAGAACAGAGTTACAAACAAAATTATACAAACATTTTCATGGCATTTTCATGATAAAACATGAGGTAGAGGGCCCTGCTCCCAAGCTTACGTTCTAGAGAGGATGGGGAACATGAGAAAAATAAGGAGTGAAAAGGCAGAAAAGATGGGGGGGAGGTACAAATAGAAGTAGATTGTGGATAATGGAAGGTGTGGGAGAACTGAGAGCTAAGAGGATATTTAATTGGTGATTTAGTTGGTGCATTGTAAGCCTACAAACCCCAGCCATCTGTGTGCCCAAACAGCCTGCTTCTGCCGTCCGTGTGTCCAAACAGTTTGTTTCTGCCATCCTTATGCCCAAAATATGTCCCTGCCATCTTTGTGCCTAAAAAGCCTGTCTTTGCCAACCAATGGTCAGACTTTAAAAAATAACTGTTGCACGGCAGGCTGGTGAGCCAGAGAGCGGGCAGATAGCCAAGAAGGAAGCATTTTAGGCAACCTATGCAAGAATACACCATTCCCAGTGATTAGATTAGGTCACATGACTCTTGCTCAACATGCATAGGCATCTGACCATCTGTCTGGAAAAAAGACTATGCTGATAGATGCTCCTGCATTCCGTACCAAACAAATTATTACAACCATACGGTATAAAACTTTAAATATTAGGAAGTAGAGAGTGACAATTATGCATTTTACAAGTACCCGTCACTTAATTTGCATTTTAGGTAGCTGTCATGGAAATCTGGCTAACTTAATGATAATGTTTCATAAAACTGGTCTGGTTGAATGTATGATCTCAAAGTCCTGGTTGTCTTATAGCTATCAGTAAAACCCATTCAAGGGCAAAATTGCTTATTAGAATGTGTTTTGCAAACACATCTTTAGCATTTAATAAATATTCAGGAGTTTGAAAAAAGTTATAATAATGTTAGAGCAGACAGTGATGCCTGGGTGTTGTGTTTTTGTTTTATTTTTTATTACTATAGATTTGTATTGTATGAGACAAGGTGACCTTTTGGATATAGACTTCTGGTATGTTTAATGAAATATGCATAACTTAGGATAGATTTTGTCTTTCTTTACTGCAAATTTGAAACAGTAAAACGTTCTCTTTCAGCAAACTAAAGAAAACAAAAGAGAAAATAAGCAATTTATTGTTCTCTCAATGTATGGTCTCTAGCCTGGTCTGATGGGATCCACAAAGGTTTTTGTGCAACTCTTATCTTGGCTAAGGAGGCCATGGATCCTGTGGTATTACCTCATAAAATGAATATTGTCTGTCCCAATGAAAGCTTCTGCATTGGTGTGTAATAGCCACGGTAGCCATTAGCCACACAGGCATAATGGGGCAGTGGGATATAATTGCCACTTTGAAACACCTTTCCATGTCAGTTTTTCATCCCTCTACCTTACTTCAACTACAGAAGATCTAGGTCCCTTTTCAGATTGTCTTAATTACCCAATCTTTTGATTGACCTTGCATCCCATTTGCAAGATCTGCACACTTTCCTAGAGCCTTTTTATGCTTTCTTTCCTTTATGTCAGTTATAATTATTTAAAAAAAAATCACATTAGTAATGTGAAGCTAAAAATGAAATTAAACCACTTCAAGATAATATGTTGCTTGTGGAGTTTTCTTCTAATCAAAAAGTAAAACCAAGAGCATAGGGAAGGAGCCAGCATACCATGAAAATGGGACACTTTGTAAACAGCTGATCCAAAGAAAGGAAGTACAAAGGTGGAGTGGGCTCATAAAACAAACATCTCACTATTACTACTGAGTCTGAGTACTAATGTCTTGCTCAGAACTAAATTCATAGATATTTGACCAAATGATTGAGGGCCTGATGGAAGTGCCAGATCAACTAAATACTGAGAAAACCCATATATTTATTGTTTCTATTCCACATATCTGTGTAGCCCAAACCTGTTAAACTTCCATGAATTTTGTAGAAGTATGCATTCATTGTTTTGTCACCAATTTCTAGAACTACTTGTAAAAAAAACAGTATTCATTGCACCTACAGTTTACAACCATAATACAGCTGTTACTATCCATTTACAGGTTTATGGTACACAAAGATACCAATTTAATAATTTAAGATCTGGATACATCTGGGCAGGGCAATTATCTTCTAGAAACTGGTGCCATCTAACTTAACTGTACTTAAATCCACAGCCACATATTGTGTTCCTCCTCCTTTCTACCATTTCCTGGTTTTCATTTATAAAATGGAAGGTGTATAACTAAATACAGGAAGTCATAATTAAGTGTGATTTAAGTGATTCTTCAAATGTTTTCTATGGTAAATGCAAATGCACAGAAAGTCGGCTGCTCACCAGTAATGTGACAAACGAAGACTCCCACTCCAGCGCTGATTGTAAAACCATGACTTTATTTCAGCATTTTAAAATCCTTGAAAGCCGCTAAAAACACTACAACGGTGACTCTGAGGTGGATATTTAACCACCTGATGCGCTTTTGTCTTGCAACTAGGGTTGCTACCTGGCTGGTATTTTACCGGCAGGCACGGTAAAAAGTTGGCTTGATGCCAATGTTAACTAAATGGAGTAAGTAGCATGACCGGTAATTTTATGTAGAAAAGGTGGCAACCCTACTTGCGAGTTACCTACGTCTAAGTGAGAGTTTTTGTTTGTCACCCTACTGGCTAGCAGCCGACTTTCTGTGTGTTTGCATTTGACTTATGCCATTAAAGGCTTTATTGTGAAGTGGAACTCTGTGTCAAATGAAATGAAATGCACACTCTGAAGAAAAGACAAGGTTGAGGACCAGGGTGGAATAGAGCAGTGTTTTCTACTGAGACTCTATGCAGTAATGTTGTAGTTTTCTGATCCAACAGTTCACGGAAGATAGAAGTTAATTTATGTAAAATAACCAGGAAAAAAAATAACAGATGTTCAAATTTTAGCCATAACCTCCACAAAAGTATCATCCGATGGTTTCAAAGCGTAAAATTATGTATTTTTTTATGTTTATATTTGTGATGAAAAGCAATCATCTTATTGACGGTTGAACAAACTCAATTGCACCATTATGGTTTGAACAAAGCTATTAAAATAGTTTTTGTTTATGAGTAAATTAATGCTTCTTGTTGGCTGTATTTTTTGGTTGTAGATGATATTTCCAATATGTCGTAAACCCAATAGCAAGGAGGTTAATATACATAAGGTTCACACATAATTACAGTGTATTTCATTTCCCAAAAGCACACCTTCTATAAATGGGAAAAAAGATAATTGGGAAAAAGTGTATAATTCCTACATAAACAAGAAAATTGTCAAATTGACATTGTAAACACTTGGGATTTATGTTCTAATTTTTGGCACATGATGCTTTTTGCATTTTTCTATTGCTTATGAGTTTGCTCTGCTGCTGCCTGGTTTCAGGTTCTTGAACATTTAATTCAGGGATTTAATTAAAGCTACTACCAAAGATTTTTAGGTGGGGAGCAGTATCTAGGATAAAAGGCACAATAGCCAAAACAGTGTGAGTAACTTGCCACCAATAGGAGTAAGTCTAATTATATTTGTCTATTATAAAACATTGAGGAAACAATATCAACCAAACGTATGACAAATGATCCCTCACTGCTCTGTAATACTGTTCGTGGTAGCAGATCAATTCCAGAAAATAATAAATTGTTCCATTACTACATTTTTTCACTTATGTTCTAGTGGCCCTAGTGTGAGTCTAAAATTACATGTATTTTTTAGGTTACATGTCATTTTAGGTGAACTAGAAGCAGAAGTTACCGGGCTTCAATTGCCTGTTTCTCCAAGACTTGAACTCCGGTATGTCCACCCTCAGTGGAGCTTCGGGGTGCTCTGAGCTTGTGCACACTGATTCCACAACACATACATATATGAAAAGGAAATGTAGACTTGGCACGCTGATATGTTTTTATTTCAATAAACTTTTAATCCAAATAAGTGGTTAAAAAGAGCATGCTACCACACAGCAAACGTAATACATTTTCTGTGTGGCAGCATGCTTAACAAGTTCTGTGTGGCAGCATGCTCTTTTTGACGACTTATTTGGATTAAAAGTTTATTGAAAGAAAAACATATCGGTGTGCCGCATCTACATTTCCTTTTCATGTACATTTCATTTTATCCCCAGACTGGAAACTTCCATGCATGCAGGCTGGTCACTGGAGGTTACTCACTAACAGTGCAGTGAGAGACCCTCACTTTTAATATAATATATATAATCAGTAAAAAGAACCTTGCATACATGTGAAAACAAGGGTCTCTCTGCTCCCATCATACCCAATCAGATATTTGCGGCCACTTTATATTGGTTGAGTTTAAACCAATATAAAGATCTCAAAGGATAAACTTTGTATTTACTCTGGAAAAGGTGTTCCAGATTTTTAACTTTTTCATCTATTAAGAAGAAGATGGTTTAAAAAAACTCACTGTTGCCTTTAAGCTGGATAATCCCAATAAGGAACAATACCTGGTTTTTATTCTCCAAGATTCTGAACACAGAAATTGATTCCTGCTCATGCTCAGACCTTTGTAGACGCGTGGTAGTGCTGTCAGTTTGAGTAGCAATGCTACAGTGATATTGGTAGGGGAAATTTGAGAGATTTGGGTAGGTAACGAAGCTTACTTAACGGGTTTCTATGCAATTTGCTGCTCCAGAGGAGGTCGATGATGTAGTTCAATTTATAAACTGGAACATGCTAAGAGTGCGTTCACATGCATTACACACTCCCTTCTCTCATATGATTCATATATTAGCTTATGATTTAAGAAGCACCAGGTAATCAATCTGGCAGTGTTTCTATATGAAGAAGTCTTGGTAGCATCTAAAGATCACACAAATAGAGCACAGTTCAGACCGAACCACTCTTCACCATCTAATTGGCCACATGTTCAGAGACGTGAAAGAACGCAAAAGTATTTCAGTTATGCCAAGAAATAAATGGTCTTCATAGTAGAGTAAGTTGTTAGTGTTTAACCCTCTATTTGTAACTTAAGTAAATTCAGAAAATTCAATAAAAGATTATGAACTTACATTGCAACACAATTTCTGAGGTGTAAGATAACTATAACACACAGGCATTTCAGAATAACCTACAAGAGGTTTCTGTCATTGATTTTAATGCTTTCCTTCATCGATCTGTTCTTTCATCTCTCACTATTTTGAAGGGAAAAAACTGAATAACAAAGGATAGTGAATGTCTGACTGTTTGTTTGTTTTTTGCTTGTTTGTTTGTTTTGTTGGAAAACCAAAGTAACCAGCAAACTGCGTATGTGACTAGGTTAAACAATAATAACCAATGCATTTTAAGCAGCAATTCATATGCATCTCTTATTTAAGGCCTTTTTTTGGCACCAACGAGCATGGATATTTTTTAAGGTATTTTCTCTTAGAATTTGTTACTATTGTTAATAAAATTATAATTTGAGCGTAATATAAAACAATTTAAAGGGGTAACTTTACAATCTATAATATTTTGATTGTTAAGCAGTTTTTTTGGTTTGTAGTATTTACATGTATTAGTTTATAGCATGTAGTCAGAGGAGATTTGATTGGATAGGGGAAGATAGAAAGCAAAAGTCATTTTTCAAACAAAACCACATTTATGAAGTTCAATTTATTTATGAATTCACTATGTTGCACCAAAAGCTTTCTCAATAAATATAAAGTTTTCATTTTCCTGACCTTTCAGCCACTGAATTTAACATTGTAATACAAACACGGTAGGTAGCCTTAGAAATATACTAGAATTTGACTACTAGATCCATGCATGTGGAGAACCCAGAGGTAGCAGGCTTGGTTAGAATGAAAGTTAGTATAGTTGTAAACTTCCTACTGAGTTACTCATTCAGTTAACTACTGTGTTTTGAATCTGATGTTAGTGAATGTGGAACATTCACAAACACTCGCAACCATTTACTTACACATCCTGTGCAGAATAGCAGCTAACAGTATTATTTATCAAGACAAAACTGGTGCTATTCAGGAAAAAGTGCTAAAATAGTAGTAATAACCATGGAAATTAATTAAATGCTATAGCAGTTCCTCCAAATACAGCACTTTTTTTTAAATGGCACCTTTATTTGCCTTGAAATCTGGCCCTTAGAGACACAGGAGGAGAGTTACCCCAGCTAACTGCAGCACAGCCGGTCACAAGGATGCTGCGAGTCATCTTCCCAGGTAGACTGACTGCTTTTATAGTCTGTGTGAGTACAGGGACAATAACAAAGAAGATAAGAATGGAGGTTTGCATGTTAGAATGATACTGGTTTATGAGAAAGTGATTTCATTTGTCATATATATATATATATATATATATATATATATATATATATATATATATATATATAGCCTTGATGCACAAAAAGACCAAGGCTAATGTAATAGCTTGTTCTTAAATGATTTAGGTTTATTTGGAAGTCCAAAATAGAATACATGATGTCAGCAGTGATTGATGTGTTGACTTATGACGTGCAGCTCCACACAACACAATTAGAGAGATACTCATTTCTTTCCCAGCTATTGGTTGTGGGTGGCATGATTGATGCTCCTACACACCAATGATGGTGAGAGATGGTCAATACTTCTAGATCTCATTTTAATTATTTATAGAGGTTTAACCCCTTGACGACAATGCCCATACATGTATGGGCTCCCAATGCAATGTATTGCAGACAATCGCAGTATTTTTGTGGTTGTCTCAGCCATTGCAGTGAGGATTGTGATAGCTGTAAAAGGCTAATCACAAGCTATTTCTTCTGTTTAAACATTATCTGTCATATAAAACAAATACAAAACACACAGGTTTAGTTTGCCTTCCTGTCAGCTTTTGTTGCCCAACATATTTTGTAGTTGTCATAACTCTGCCAGTAAATTAATTTTGTGAATAAGCCAATCAATAAAGCATGTATTTAATTAAGCAACATAAAAAATAGTCAATATACTTCAAAGAATACTGCATGGACAAAGGGTAATCAGGAGTAACACATATAGTGTGTATATCAAAAAGAGCTTGGATTAAAAGTAAGATTTATTAGATATATTAAGAACAAAAATGGTAGTACGATTTTAATGCAGACAGAGTCTAGTGTGAATAATTCCCACCAACAACACACCACATCTAGTAAAGACAACAAAGCACAGCAAAGGTAGTAGAAGTAGCGCGATGTGCCAGTAAATCTGACTCAACTAAATGTATCTGCTTCACTGCACAACCTAATTAATTTTAGGTTGTGTAGTGAAGCTACATGCATTCAGCTGATTTCGATTTAATATCTCTTTGATATAAATTGTGTCACTTTATGGCTAATCCTTTCATATTTACTATGCAGCAACAATGCAGCGACTGAAATACACATAAACACAGCACAAGTATGTGCATAGGTGGTATTATTCAGCATTGTGCATTGTGGTGTAGCTCAGAATATGCTAGCTCTTACTATATAGCCTGTTTAGCTTAGCACCATTCACTTATGACTATATGTTTTTAAATTCATATAGTATTGGTTTGTATAATTAAAAAGTTAGGCTTGTCTATGATAGCAACCTCCATAATCAACATTTTGGGAAAATGTGATAGTTTTGAGGATACATAAATAATAAATTCTCCACAAGACATGAGCCAACCGATAGTAGTGAAAAAATATGCTAGCTCTTCTCTTAAATTCTGGTAACCATAGTGACGCTTCCATTGCTATGTGATATGTTTTTGTGATTCTGAACAGCTGGTTACAGTGTGTGTTTATTGTTGTGTCTGGTGGGTTATGGAGTTACACATAATGCAAACCTCAAGTCAAGACTATATCACAAAATGTATAGTTTTTTTTCTATGTTTTTGATTTTTTTCTAAGAGATATGCAATTGCTAATCACTTAAAAAATGTGACTCTTCTACATTACTATTATATATGTAATGTTTGTGTTATTTAAATAGTCACAATATATTTATTGACTAATTATTGGTATTGTGTATCAGAAACATTAACTATATACATTCTGCATGATTGTAATATATAATGTTACATGCTAGTAGCTGTAAAGTAATTTGTTTTGGTTTTTTTACTTTGTAACAGACGAACCAAACTCCTGGAGTTCACCCTCTACCACCTCCCCAGGGCCGGAAGTAGGCATTTCTCTTGATGACATGATTGCACCATTATCTTCATCACATTCAGCCTTGCCCTCTGACCCTACTCACCAGATACACCCAGAGCCAGATTGGGATATCTACAGGGAACATGATGTGGGAAAACCAAAGGAGCAAACTGCAAATGGTCATAAAAAGAAAAGATTGGGAGAGTCAAGAGAGAGATCAGCAAGCCCTAAGAAAGTAGACAGGTCAAAGCGTGAAGAGGGTTTCAAAAAGGAACTTCAAGAAGGGAAACAGAAAATTAATGAAACTCGAAAGACCATCTCTGCAGGAAAAGGGACTGTGAAAAAAGCAATCAGTGAAACAGGAGATTGTAGGTATTCTGAAGCCGGAGATGGTGGAGGTAGGACATCCAGGTCCACTAAAGCAAGCAGAGATGGCACCCTCTGTACAAAAGACATATACAAAGATGCAACTAGTGAGAAAAAGTCCATAACAGCTTTTGAACTAAGTAGGTCAGATTCAGGTGGTGTCTCAAAAGTGTACGGTAGCAATATGCCCAGCTATCGTGTAAATGCCATGGAAGATGAGAGAGATGCTGAAGCTAAATGTAGCGAATTCCACAAGGAAGGTCAGCTGCATTCTGGCAACAACCGCAGCAGCAACACTGCGCCAAGAAAAGCAACTGTCTCCCCAGGACCATGGAAAATCCCTGGCTCTGATAAGCTACCTACTATCCTGAAATCTGGCCCTTCAGCCATGAGCAGATAACTGAATAAGTAACTCTCTCCCTTTTATTGTTTCACCTAGATTTGGAACGTTCTTTTCTAGCTTCTGTCTCAAATAATTTAATTATTTTTTTTATTTATTTTAACTCACATGCAAATTTACCTACACAAAGCATCTGGGACCAGGAGCATCTACTTTGTTTTTCCATAAGGTGGTGCACACTATCTAACAAGCTCAAAGATGCAAGTATGGTAAATGTAGTACCATATAGTACCATACAACTGTACCTGGAGCTTACAGGTCATTTCCTTGGGCCCACACAGCTATGGAAGACCAAAACAACAGGGAGTGCACCTGAGGCAGTCAGTGCAGCACAGCTTTAGTACTTTTCCATGAAAGATATGGGATCCACTCCAGTCTTGTCTGTAGCAACGTAAAGGACAAACATAGAGCAATCACAAACTGGAACATCGCCTTAAATCAAACTGCACTGAGTAAGAGGAAGGAGACTACGAATTATGCCTTGTAATTCGACGATGGTATTGTAAATATATTACTATCTACATATCTAGACAGGGGTTGAGGTATTTCTCTGAAATGTTAAGGTATTTCTCTGGATAATGTGTCCAGTAAGAACATATCTCCATTAACCCGCCTGATACGAGCAACACAGACATTTTATGTGTTGCCAGTTACTTTGAAAATGTTAGTGTACTGACTGATGTGGCTCCATTTCACAGCCATTGATCTTTTTTTTGTGAATAACCCATATTTCTGTACATTTAAAGCAATTGAAATTACACTTGTATTCTTGAAAGAACAGTTTGTTAGAGTCTCAATAAAAAAAAACTGTGAGTAGAGATCCAGTACAACATCCCTAATGCGAAATGAAAGAATAACACATGCCTCAGAACAAATCATTATCCCCAACATCCACCATGAATAAAACAAAAATATGTATACAAATTTGTATTAGACCACCTGGTCTAACCATAGCCCGTTAGCTGACCACATATTTGTTACCAGTGCTATGACCCTACTGCACAAATGTGTGTCCAGTTACTAATCAGATATTTATGAAAGGTTTTACAGCAGAAAGCTAGTGTGTGAGGCACAGGTAGCGCAGAGCTGTTGCTCTAGAATTTAGAACTGTTGATCTGAATTTGCTTATAATTCTGCTTTTGAAGCAATACACAAATGTCAGCCATAACCAAGGGGTTACATTCTAATAGTTCAAATTGATTTAGAGTATTTTTCATTTTAAGATTAAAGATCAACCACATCCTTTTTTTTAAATTCGCTTACAGGTACAAGTCTTATTGAATTTTACATTTCTCCAGTATTAAGGACATGATTGCAAACCTAACTACTGGATATAAAGAAATATTAGAGGTCGTCCCTCTTGCCTTATACCCAACCATACCATTAGTCTGGATTGCATAATGTAGAGAAGACAATTGAAATCACAACTGCACTTTCAAAGCTTTTACTATATTTATAATGCAGTGGAGAACAGTCTATTGAAAAACATATTTTCATTAGTGTATTATACTTAAATATCTAAGGAAATATATATTAGCAGAACGTCTGGGGAGAGATGAGGGTTCATTTAATTTCATAACACTAACCATTCTTTACTTCAGATGCACCTTTTTAATAATTGTCTCTAACTATCCAAAACATCTTCAAGTTAGTAGTCTTTTAATGAAAGCATTTTTATTTTAAGTCTCTAAAACATGGCAAGTGAATGCTAGTTAAAATGAAATTTGCAGCTTTAAACAAATAAATAAAAAAAGATTTAAAAAATGTCCATCCACAGTATTGAAGCACAAATACAGAGCATTTTACAAATGTTCCTATGCCCAGTTCCTGCCTGTAGCTCCCCCTCGTAGGAGGTGCCATTAACCGTGTTGAATCTGGTTTTGGAAAAATGCTTCTGTAGTGTAAGTGCACGTCCCAATATTTTTATTTCTTGTTTTTCAGGTGTGAGCAAACTGATTAAAAAAAAAATACAATTAGATTACTTTTGCATAAACTCTAATTTGCACAGACCACTGTAATTACCTGTGCAGTCATTGTTTAATGCAGTTGTAATCGTGTGAACAACAGCACCCCATCCAAATTCCATTCCAAATAATAATTCTGTGTAGTGTTAGCTGTGAATTTACCTTGTACAGCTGTATCTCTATAAATATAATTCCATGTATTAATAGTCACAGAAAGGCTGTAAGTGAGCAACTATTTTTATGAAACGCACCACTACGGTTAAATTAACTTTTACATAAATCTTGTTTACTGTATGATATTCTAAAACACTGTCAAATAAAATATATATCCAAAATATGTGAATGGTTTCCTTTCGTATTAATGTGATTGAGGTTTGAATTGGAAGAATGAAGCATCACCACATGTCAAACAGAAACATACCTTTCTTTTCCAAATAAACATTTGTTTATTGAATCCCTTTACAGTCTAAAAAAGAAAATGGTTTGGAATCAAAATGCACATAGAATTACAGCTAGGGTTGCCATCTTTTCTACAAAAAAATACCAGCCATACTACTGCCTTCATAGACTTAACATTGACCTAAATCAATTATTTACGGGCATGCCGGTAGTATAACACATTTTGTAATTATACTGGTCTCCTTAAGCTGGAAAACTTACATTCATATAGATTCAAGTATTTACAAAGTGGAATGCTTGTTTTGAGTGGCAGGGCTACTTTAGGAGTACTCTAGGAGCTCTGACTTTAGGAGCTCTGCCCTTGAAAAAGGACACACAAAAAAAAAAACAAAGGCTGTTACTTTACAAGAGTAAAGAAGGTAAGAAAAGTCATTGGGGAAATTGCAGTGAGTATTCAGTACTGTGAGTGGAAATGCTGCAGGTATCTGACATAGGTCTATGTCATGGAGAGTGGACAACAAAATGCCGCGGGCACAAATAAAACAAATGGGTACAGATGAAGAGACCATCATTTTTTTCAATTAAATTTTATTTTAATACTGTGCAACATATATATAGAAAAAACATATACAGAGCACAAAACATATGAAAAACATTTTGACCGTAAATAATTACAATCACAAAATACATATAAATGGCACTACATGGTAAGGTGCAGAACTCAGAGAGAGAAATTGGCAATTTTTATTTGTCGGGGGGGGGGGGCAGTTGTTAAACTTTTTGATATTTTTCCCCCTTTCTTTCCCTGTTTATTTTTCTTTCCTTCCTGTTCCCACTTCTTTTTTTTTTTGACCACCAGAGAGAGGTAGCGATTATAAAAAAAAAAAATGCAAGAATAACATTTGAATTGATGACTCTAGATTTTCTATGAAAAAATGTTTTATCTTTGTTCTTTAGAATACTCTTTCAAAGGCCAATTCAAATCTAGAGAGAATTTATAATTTCTGACTATTAAAATATGGAAAACTATCTTCAAATCTTTACTATGATGTTCTGGGAAGTTTAAATGTAATCATACTCTGTCACTTCCTACTCGTTACTAAACCAGTTCATTGTTCTGTGTGATATGTCTAACCAAATTGGCCTAATTCTCAAACATGCCCACCAAATATGAAGGACGACGCCTTGGTCAGATCCACATCTCCGACATATTGGTTATAGGTTTAGGTACATTTTATTATCAGATCATTCTTGTTGTTGACAACCAATCAACCAGGCTACATCTCTGGCCTAATCAGCACAGGAAAGTGGCAAGGTAGTACTGGAACAGACAATAACAGAAGAGGTATAGGGTGGCCAAAAGAGAGGGCAAAAAAACACAAATTCAGCAAGGATAAGATAGTGAAGCACAACACTGTATACACAATACCAAAAATACACAGAGGTGTCTGTTCACCAAAAGGTGAGTTGAGGTGAGATGAACATTTCATCTCACCAATTTAGCTATACATTGTGCAGTTACAAACCCGGTGAGTATCCCCCTGCTAGGCAAACTCACCAGAATTGTCCCTGGACAATGTATAGCTAAATTGGAAAGATTAAATGTTCATCTCAACTCACCTGCACATCACGTTTTAGTGAATAACCCCCAGATTAACCTTGCGCAAGTGTGATGTCTAAGCACCTGAAGCTACCACTAGTGCTTTAAAAATGAAACACTTCCTGAAAACTGCAGTGTGTTGTAATTTGCAGTATATTGTCAGATGTAATAGCGCTCTGTAATACAGTACTGACCACTTTAAAAATAAATGTAAAAAAATAGTATTCACAAATGGTGCTTCATATGGATGTGGAGCAACATTAAAGACATTTTAAATACTTTTTTTCTTCTGTTTATACTAAGGAAGTACCAATGGATGAGCCCCTGATGCCTGAGTTTACAGAAGCAGTAAAAACAAACAAGGGACCGGCTGACACTGGAAAAAGTGCTTAAAGGGACAGTCTAGTCCCCAAACTCCCTTTGGTGCAAGATGAAGATTACTGCTTATATAGTCCACAGGCCACATTATTCTCATTGGTTCCTGCAGCAACAACAACAAAAAAGGGAAATGATTTTTACTCAGCTATTGTGGGCAGTCCTGGTTTGTTGCAAACTGCTGTAATTTCACAATTTTATCGAGCTACTTATGTAAAGTGTTTTACATTTTAAGAAATGCAAAATGTAAAACATGTATTTGAAAGTACTTTGAAAGCACATTAATATGCATTAATATTTGGAAGATCCATTTTGGGCACTAGACAGTCCCTTTAAGTAATTAAACTCTGTTCAGATAGACAAGGCCCCAGGGCCAGAGGGTACTTAGAGAACTAAGCATAATTCTGGCCAGACCATTATTTTTGATTATTTAAGTTCTGGTATAGTGCCAACAGACTGGCGAAAGATGTCATTACAATATTTAAAAAATCAAAATCTCATCTGGGTAATTATAGGCCAGTGAGCTTGACATCTGTAGTGGGGAGATTATTTGAAGGATTGCTAAAGGTATACATTCAAGAATGCATCTTAAATCAGAATATAATTAGTAAAAGTCAACATAGCTTTGTCAAACAAACTTATTCTATGAAGAAGTCAGTAAAAATATAGATCTAGGTGTGGCAGTTGATGTGATCTATTTAGACTTTGCTAAAGATTTTGATACAGGTCCACACAACAGGTTAGTCTACAAATTGAGAGAAATAGGCTTGGGGGGAAATGTATGTAGTTAGAGTGAAAATTGGCTAAAAAATAAAATGCAGAGGGTTTTTGTAAACAGGAAATCCTCAAACTGGACCAGGGTATTAAGAGGAGTACCTCAGTCTCAGTGTTTTAGGCCCTATTATTTTTTGTTAATGATCTCCCAAGTTGTGTTACACTCTTTGCCCATTAATATGCCACAGCCAGAATGCCCATTAATGTGCCACTGTTTCCACATTAATTTGCCACAGCCAGTTTGCCCATTAATATGTCACGGCCAGTATTCCCATTAATATTCCCCTCTTTCCATTATAATATGCCACAGCCAGCTTGCCCATTAATGTGCCACAGCCAGTATGCCCATTAATATGTACTCTATGCCCAATAACATGCCACAGCAGGTTTATCAGTCTCCTCCCCCTTCCCCAGTACCTGCCTCTTGTGCAAGAGACAGCATCCTTCCATGCTGCCTCTCTCTCGCTCCCCGTACACTTATCTGAAGTTTGAGCACCAGAAAGTCATGTGACCTCTGTGCTCTGACGCCAAATCAGTGTGTGAATAGCGCAAGAGAGGCAGCATGGAAGGATGTCTGTGAATTACACATACACCATTCTGCCTTCTCGCACGGAGATGCTGGTGAGGGGTGATCTTGTTTTTTCCTCGTTTTTAATAAAATATTATTTATTTATTCATTTATTTTAAAGGGCCGGGTCACTCCGTAATGGCAGTCCTGTATGGAATACTATTTGTGCAATATCTGTCCCTAAAGGATATGTTTCACCATTTTCACTACAGGAAAGAGGGGAGCAAAATGTATCATAGGTACAAGACTGATATTTACACTTCTACTTGAAACGGAAGATTGAGAAAATACTGTACCAATAAACCACACTATAAGTTTGTTTGCACATGAACTGGTTATAAGTACCATTGTTTTTGTGAGTGGATTGTGAAATAAATGTTAAATTTTAAAGATCATACAGGGCTGTTCAGTGTACCTTTTCTTTTCCTCCCCATATGTACACCTGGGTCTTCAAGGAGACGACAAGTCCCATTATCCTATACAGAAGTGGAGAGTGACATCCTCTGTTTTACATATATGTCTTTTGAGATTTAGGAGTCCTTCTAGAGCGTGTCTTATTAGAAGAGATTTGTTCTATTCTTAGTCAGTTTTTTTCTGTGTGCTACCGTGTATTAGTGTTGGGGGCTCTGGATTTATCTGTGCCCTTACCCTCTTTTTTTTTACATTCTCTTACCTCCCCAATCTTTTGTAGTCCATTAGTACTTCTCTTGCAGGAAAATGTCCACACGGGGCACAGTTCCATTAATTTGTATCACCCTGCGAGATTGAGCTCCAGCCTACCCAGTACAGACACTGGATGTCTGGAGCTCAGTTGTTCAAGTCTTTTGTGTGTATCATGGACATATAATGCAGAATGTGTATAGGCGATAGCAGGTTATAGTGATAACAGGAAAGCCTTAACAGGTTAAATATACCCAAAGTAATGGGACTGCCCTGTGAAATTTGGGACTGCCCGGTGAAATGAAGGGGTTAATGCTGCCCTGTAATCACTTTAGTCTGCTGTACATTATGACATCCATATCAGCATGTTGCATAAACACTCTTACATGGACATAGAAGACATTTTGCATTCTTAGCGATGCATTCTCTTTAAAGGAATGCCGCTGGATCTAATTAAGTTCCAAATTACAATGTCTTAATGAAGTAGTTAATTAGCAATGTGTGGTACTATTCAAGACTACACATTTGGAATAATGCCAGTGGCTTCAGCTTGTGTCCTAAATATAATATTGTAATGATGTCAAATACAGAGAGGAGCTTTGGGGGTTTTCTACAAAGAGCCACATGGCTTGGCTAGGCGTCTCGATTAAGCTATTGTTTGTTTTCCGCTACTCCATCAAATCTGTTTTAAAATTGTTTAATAAAACAGAACTACTTGTCTCAGTATTGGGAATATCTGCATTCATGTACAAATCTGTTTCTAATATAATTGTTTTGTTTTTTTTAAATTAGTCTCAATGTAAATTTCAGATTGATTTTAATTGAAGTGCAGTCCCTTTCTTTTAGTTTAAAATGTGATTTAGTTGTAATTTGTGCCAAATGTTGAAGCACATCAGCATCTATTTTAGCAAGAAAATGACACGTGAAAAACTATGCTTAAACATCACATCAAAATGGAAAAATCGTCTCTGGTCATTAGTCTGGTCAAATCGATGGTCCTTAAAGGGTTAAATAGGGTTTAAAACCTTGCACCAGTTTTAACCAGCCAACAAGTCAATTTTGCCTATTTAAAATGGTGCTTTTGAATGGTGCTCTGATTGTGCAAAAGCAAAGAAAAAGAGGCTGTCATTTGATGGAGGTGTGCTGCATTATTGGAATGTGGGCATGTCAACCAACAGAATGGAAATGGAAGGGAAATGAGCCTCTCTTCCCATCTGGATATATGATCGCTGAACACCAATCAGTGTTGTCTTATCACACACATGCAGCTGTATCACATGGGAACCTGGAAGTCAAATAGGGTTGAATGGTGTACCCAGTGTTGTTTTACGGGTTAGTACCATTTTAAGATTGATGTCACAACATCTCTTTTACTCTTATTTACGAGTGTTCTGTTTACATCACTATCCCTGCAATGTTGACACAGAAAACATTTGGTGAGTGTGGTAGTTAATTATATTTTTTAGAGTCTATATGCTCCTCTTGGTGTGTAACTTACTTTATATTCTGTGTTCCAAACTATCAGCAGCTCTGCAGGGTTTTCCATGAGCGATATGAGTTTTAAAGCCCAGAGAGTGATTGTAAGCAGGACTTTCACTACTGTATATACTGGGTTACCTCAAGTAGATGCACTGGTAAGATGGCTAGATGCATTGGTAAAATCCTTAAAGAACTGTATCAAACGTTATGCAAATGATTAGTACTAGATAAATACATGTTAATACACACTGGTGCTTAAGCAGTGAAGAGACAAGGCTGACAAACAATAAGTACATAACCTAAAATGGTGTTATTGTTTTATATTCATATTAGGTCTCTCTAATTTGTAATCATCAGTATGATGTGATCAATTCAATAAGATGCTCAAGAAAAGGTATGATTATCTCTCCAGGGTTTCCGTCTCAGACATCTATATATTGCTGATTAGTTGTAGTCCATAGCCAAAGTATATATAGATTGAAAACAGCAGGATAAAATAGAAAGGTAGCGAGTATATGACACATGATGAAATGTATACTGGCAGCAAGGATTAACACAAGACTAGTCTGCACTGCAGTGTTTAAACCCTCTATATTATATAACATGGTGAAAAATACAACAAATCCTTCTGACTCAAGCATTTAAAAGTCATTATTTATGTGCTTTTTATACCTCCTGCCTCCTCTAGAGGCCTCCCTAACTTACTTTGCTCGTATTTCTTCCCCTCTGTTTGGTGTCAGGTGGGCTCATTACCTTTTGCTCACACCCAGGTTAAATAGCTGGAGTTTCTGGAAAACAGTGTTTTTGCATTGAAGTTGGATGCCTGACTTCTGAGAGCTGCTGCTTCTGTTCCCGATCCTCTGTTTAAAGCTCATTTGAATTGTGATCCTGTCCAGGAATTTGGAAACTGAACCTGGGTGGTTCATCCCAGGGGACAATTTTCAGCATCTCCTGAGACCCTCTGCCTACATAGTTGCCAACATCGACCATGTTTCCAGGGACACATATTGGTTTCACTTGCTGCAGAAAAGAGCATGCAAAATGCTCCAATCCCTAGCTCTTAGTTCTTTATCTGTTCTCAACCTGCACAATAAATAACATGCAACCAGACACCTCCACTATTCCTGCACTGAAATTCCTACCTGACCCTGTAAAGGCCCTGACACCTTCTCATTTAATAACAAACAATAATATTTATTGGAAAGGTTTCTTTATGTTCTTAAAGCATACCATCAAATTAAATAAACAATATTCCTTTAGATCCATTTGCACTTTTATACAACAAAATACAAAATTGTATTTTAACCCCTTAACGACAGGTGACGTGCCAGGCACGTCACGGCAAATCGAGGACTTGCCGACAGGTGACGTGCCTGGCACGTCATGCACTAAATGGAGTAAAGAAAGCGACCAGCGGTCGCTTTCTTTACTCTAACGGTGTTGCTACAATGCCTCTAGGTAGAGGCATTGTGCAACACCCCCCAAATGTGCAGGGGCGCGCTACGATCACTCCACGGAGTGATCGTAGCAGCCATTTAAAAATGGCTGCGCCCGCTGCACACATGTGCTTAGAAAGCGAACGATCGTTCGCTTTCTAAGCATCTCCGGTGTTGTTAAAGTGCCTCGCCAGCGAGGCACTTAACAACACCATGCTGCTCCCCAGAGCCGATGGTGGTCGCTCTCCTGAGCGACCCCATCGGCTCAGTAGAAGGGAACGCTGCCTGTACAGGCAGCGTTTCCCTTCTAATGGCAAGAGCATCGGAAGTGAAAGTATTTCACTTCCGATGCTCTAGGGGGAGCCAATCGATGCCGGCACAGCAGATCTATGTGATCTGTGTGCAGGCATGTATGGTAAGTGCTCTGATGAGCACTTATCATACTGTCAAAGGCAATATTAGTAAATATTGCCTTTGACAAGTATTGATCTGCCTCCCTCACCTTACTACTTTTAGTAAGGGAGAGAGACAGATCAGATCAAGTAAAAAAATAAAATAAAATAATAAAAAAAAAATTAATAACATTTTAAACACCAAGGGCTTTTATAAAAGCCATTTAACCCCTTCCCTGCCATTGATCGCTGTGTACGCAGTGATCATACACAGCAGCACATTTTTTGCTGTCTGTGCATTTTTTAGGGGTTATTTTTTTTTACTATTGAATGAATTTACTTAATTCATTACAGGATAAAAAAAGGCTCTTTTAAGAGAGATTAACCCCTTTCTTGCCGTAGATCACTGCCTAATCAGCGATCTGACGCAAATGCAGCAATCTTGCTGCAGAAGCATTTTTAATTTTTTTAAAACTTTTTTATTACACCCGTCACGTGTTAATTATACCCGCTAGGGGACTACGTTTAACGTAAAAAAATTTTTTTAGCTGTCTGAGCGCATGTATAGCGATCAGTAACAGCTGATAAGTGACAATGGCGGGTTGGCGTTTGCTCAGATGAGCATCACCATTCGTCTGGTTAGATCAATATGTGTAAATATTTGATCTGACCCGTGTAGATCTGCCTCCCTCTCACTTGAGTTTTAGTGAGGTAGACAGAGCTGTATAATGTAAGTTTTTAATTATAATATATTTAATATTTTTGAGACCCAAAGGCTTTTATAAAAGCCGTTTCCAGTATTTAACCCCTTCCCTGCAATTGATCGCTGTGTACGCAGTGATCTTACACAGCAGCACATTTTTTGCTGTCTGTGCATTTTTTTAGGGGTTATTTTTTTTTACTTTGATTTATTACAGTATATCAAAGGCTCTTTTAAGAGCTATTAACCCCTTCCTTGCCGTATATCACTTCCTAAGCAGCACATATGGTCACTGCCTAAGCAGTGCATATGGTCACTGCCTAAGCAGCGCATATGGAGCAATCTAGTCGCCGAAGGATTTTTTTTTGCTATCAGCATTTTTTTTGTCAGACTCACTAGGGGTTAATTATACCCACTAGGGGATTACGTGTATTCCTTTTGAAGCTGTCTGAACGCGTGTATAGCGATCAGTAACAGCCGATCAGTGGCAAAGGTGGTTTGGTGATTTCTCAGATGAGCATCACCATTCGTCTGGTTCGTAAATATTGTTCTGACCCATATGGATCTGCCTCCCTCTCCTCACTTGAGTTTTAGTGAGGGAAAGAGACAGATCTGTATAACATAATTTTTAAATTGTAATAAATTAAATAAAATGTTAATAAATTGTGAGTCCCAAGGGCTTTTATAAAAGCCATACCTTTTGTATAGTGTAGTGTATTAACTCCTTCCCTGCCACTGATCACTGCACAGCAGAAATATTTTTCTTGTCTGTGCATTTTTAGGGGTTAATTTTTTTGTACAGTACTACAAAGGCTCTTATAAGAGCTATTAACCCCTTCCTTGCTCTACATGTTCAAATTCCAAGTTTGAAAATCAAAAAGCGCACCTCTCAAATGTAGCCTTTCAACCCCTAACAAAGCTGACAAAGCTATGCATGGGTGGTATCCCTGTGCTCGGGAGATGTTGCTGAACATATATTGTGGTATTGTTTGTCAGTGACACATACCGAAATATGTGAATTTGTGTCTAAAGTGCAATGTATGTGGGAAAAAATACACAATAAAATGACTACCACAAACTTTGACAAAGGCTGGTGGTAGAATTGGTGCATGGAAAGTGTTAAAATAACACCATTTAAAATAGCCTAGGGTGTCTACTTTTACAAAATATATACTTTTTGGGGTAAAATACACTGTCCTACTTAAAAAAAAGTCCCAAATGAAAGATGGGCTCAGGCTGACTACACGTCAATATTCCAAGTTGAAAATGCACACCTTCACAATGTGGCCCTTTAGCCCCCAAACAACCCAACAAACCTATGCATGGGTGGTATCCCTGTACTCAGGATATGTTGTTGAACACATATTGGGTTATTGTTTGGCAGTGACACATACAAAAATCTGTGAATTTATGTCTAAAATACAATATTTGTGAAAAAAAACCACACAAAAATTACTACCACAAACTTTGACAAAGGCTGGTGGTAGAATTAGTGCATGGAAAGTGTTAAAATACCACCATTTGAAATAGCGTAGGGTGTCTACTTTTAAAAAATATATGGGTTGATGGGGTAAAATACACTGGCTGGTTTCAAATATGTCCCAAATGGGACATGGGTGCAGGCGGTCTGCATGTCAAAATTTTAATTTGGAAAACCAAAAACTGCACCTACCAAATTTGGCCTTTTACTCCCCAAACAACCCAACAAACCTATGCATGGGTGGTATCCCTGTACTCAAGAGATGTTGCTGAACACTTATTGGGGTGTTATTTGGCAGTGACACATACCAAAATCTGTGAATTCATGTCTGAAGTACAAGGTTTGTGAAAAAAACCCACAAAAAAATTACTACCACAAAGTTTGACAAAGGCTAGTGGTAGAATTAGTGCATGGAAAGTGTAAAAATACCACCATTTGAGATAGCCTAAGGTGTCTTCTTTTAAAAAATATATGGGTTGATGGGGTAAAATACACTGGCTGGTTTCAAATATGTCCCAAATGGGACATGAGTGCAGGCGGTCTGCATGTCAAAATTTTAATTTGGAAAACCAAAAACTGCACCTACCAAATTTGGCCTTTTACCCCCCAAACAACCCAACAAACCTATGCATGGGTGGTATCCCTGTACTCAAGAGATGTTGCTGAACACTTATTAGGGTGTTATTTGGCAGTGACACATACCAAAATCTGTGAATTCATGTCTGAAGTACAAGGTTTGTGAAAAAAAACCACAAAAAAATTACTACCACAAACTTTGACAAAGGCTGGTGGTAGAATTAGTGCATGGAAAGTGTTAAAATACCACCATTTGAAATAGCGTAGGGTGTCTACTTTTAAAAAATATATGGGTTGATGGGGTAAAATACACTGGCTGGTTTCAAATATGTCCCAAATGGGACATGGGTGCAGGCGGTCTGCATGTCAAAATTTTAATTTGGAAAACCAAAAACTGCACCTACCAAATTTGGCCTTTTACTCCCCAAACAACCCAACAAACCTATGCATGGGTGGTATCCCTGTACTCAAGAGATGTTGCTGAACACTTATTGGGGTGTTATTTGGCAGTGACACATACCAAAATCTGTGAATTCATGTCTGAAGTACAAGGTTTGTGAAAAAAACCCACAAAAAAATTACTACCACAAAGTTTGACAAAGGCTAGTGGTAGAATTAGTGCATGGAAAGTGTAAAAATACCACCATTTGAGATAGCCTAAGGTGTCTTCTTTTAAAAAATATATGGGTTGATGGGGTAAAATACACTGGCTGGTTTCAAATATGTCCCAAATGGGACATGAGTGCAGGCGGTCTGCATGTCAAAATTTTAATTTGGAAAACCAAAAACTGCACCTACCAAATTTGGCCTTTTACCCCCCAAACAACCCAACAAACCTATGCATGGGTGGTATCCCTGTACTCAAGAGATGTTGCTGAACACTTATTAGGGTGTTATTTGGCAGTGACACATACCAAAATCTGTGAATTCATGTCTGAAGTACAAGGTTTGTGAAAAAAAACCACAAAAAAATTACTACCACAAAGTTTGACAAAGGCTAGTGGTAGAATTAGTGCATGGAAAGTGTAAAAATACCACCATTTGAGATAGCCTAAGGTGTCTTCTTTTAAAAAATATATGGGTTGATGGGGTAAAATACACTGGCTGGTTTCAAATATGTCCCAAATGGGACATGAGTGCAGGCGGTCTGCATGTCAAAATTTTAATTTGGAAAACCAAAAACTGCACCTACCAAATTTGGCCTTTTACCCCCCAAACAACCCAACAAACCTATGCATGGGTGGTATCCCTGTACTCAAGAGATGTTGCTGAACACTTATTAGGGTGTTATTTGGCAGTGACACATACCAAAATCTGTGAATTCATGTCTGAAGTACAAGGTTTGTGAAAAAAAACCACAAAAAAATTACTACCACAAAGTTTGACAAAGGCTGGTGGTAGAATTAGTGCATGGAAAGTGTAAAAATACCACCATTTGAGATAGCCTAAGGTGTCTTCTTTTAAAAAATATATGGGTTGATGGGGTAAAATACACTAGCTGGCTTCAAATATGTCCCAAATGGGACATGGGTGCAGGCTGTCTGCATGTAAAAATTTCAAGTTGGAAAACAAAAAACTGCACCTACCAAATTTGGCCTTTTACCCCCCAAACAACCCAACAAACCTATGCATGGGTGGTATCCCTGTACTCAAGAGATGTTGCTGAACACTTATTAGGGTGTTATTTGGCAGTGACACATACCAAAATCTGTGAATTCATGTCTGAAGTACAAGGTTTGTGAAAAAAAACCACAAAAAAATTACTACCACAAAGTTTGACAAAGGCTGGTGGTAGAATTAGTGCATGGAAAGTGTAAAAATACCACCATTTGAGATAGCCTAAGGTGTCTTCTTTTAAAAAATATATGGGTTGATGGGGTAAAATACACTAGCTGGCTTCAAATATGTCCCAAATGGGACATGGGTGCAGGCTGTCTGCATGTAAAAATTTCAAGTTGGAAAACAAAAAACTGCACCTACCAAATTTGGCCTTTTACCCCCCAAACAACCCAACAAACCTATGCATGGGTGGTATCCCTGTACTCAAGAGATGTTGCTGAAC
The DNA here is from genome assembly GCA_036172795.1 of Pelodytes ibericus. Taxonomy (NCBI): domain Eukaryota; kingdom Metazoa; phylum Chordata; class Amphibia; order Anura; family Pelodytidae; genus Pelodytes; species Pelodytes ibericus. The sequence continues at coordinate 122,147,837 of CM069858.1, read as the reverse complement.
ACTTATTAGGGTGTTATTTGGCAGTGACACATACCAAAATCTGTGAATTCATGCTCAAAAAGCGCACCTCTCAAATGTAGCCTTTCAACCCCTAACAAAGCTGACAAAGCTATGCATGGGTGGTATCCCTGTGCTCGGGAGATGTTGCTGAACATATATTGTGGTATTGTTTGTCAGTGACACATACCGAAATATGTGAATTTGTGTCTAAAGTGCAATGTATGTGGGAAAAAATACACAATAAAATGACTACCACAAACTTTGACAAAGGCTGGTGGTAGAATTGGTGCATGGAAAGTGTTAAAATAACACCATTTAAAATAGCCTAGGGTGTCTACTTTTACAAAATATATACTTTTTGGGGTAAAATACACTGTCCTACTTAAAAAAAAGTCCCAAATGAAAGATGGGCTCAGGCTGACTACACGTCAATATTCCAAGTTGAAAATGCACACCTTCACAATGTGGCCCTTTAGCCCCCAAACAACCCAACAAACCTATGCATGGGTGGTATCCCTGTACTCAGGATATGTTGTTGAACACATATTGGGTTATTGTTTGGCAGTGACACATACAAAAATCTGTGAATTTATGTCTAAAATACAATATTTGTGAAAAAAAACCACACAAAAATTACTACCACAAACTTTGACAAAGGCTGGTGGTAGAATTAGTGCATGGAAAGTGTTAAAATACCACCATTTGAAATAGCGTAGGGTGTCTACTTTTAAAAAATATATGGGTTGATGGGGTAAAATACACTGGCTGGTTTCAAATATGTCCCAAATGGGACATGGGTGCAGGCGGTCTGCATGTCAAAATTTTAATTTGGAAAACCAAAAACTGCACCTACCAAATTTGGCCTTTTACTCCCCAAACAACCCAACAAACCTATGCATGGGTGGTATCCCTGTACTCAAGAGATGTTGCTGAACACTTATTAGGGTGTTATTTGGCAGTGACACATACCAAAATCTGTGAATTCATGTCTGAAGTACAAGGTTTGTGAAAAAAAACCACAAAAAAATTACTACCACAAAGTTTGACAAAGGCTGGTGGTAGAATTAGTGCATGGAAAGTGTAAAAATACCACCATTTGAGATAGCCTAAGGTGTCTTCTTTTAAAAAATATATGGGTTGATGGGGTAAAATACACTAGCTGGCTTCAAATATGTCCCAAATGGGACATGGGTGCAGGCTGTCTGCATGTAAAAATTTCAAGTTGGAAAACAAAAAACTGCACCTACCAAATTTGGCCTTTTACCCCCCAAACAACCCAACAAACCTATGCATGGGTGGTATCCCTGTACTCAAGAGATGTTGCTGAACACTTATTAGGGTGTTATTTGGCAGTGACACATACCAAAATCTGTGAATTCATGTCTGAAGTACAAGGTTTGTGAAAAAAAACCACAAAAAAATTACTACCACAAAGTTTGACAAAGGCTGGTGGTAGAATTAGTGCATGGAAAGTGTAAAAATACCACCATTTGAGATAGCCTAAGGTGTCTTCTTTTAAAAAATATATGGGTTGATGGGGTAAAATACACTAGCTGGCTTCAAATATGTCCCAAATGGGACATGGGTGCAGGCTGTCTGCATGTAAAAATTTCAAGTTGGAAAACAAAAAACTGCACCTACCAAATTTGGCCTTTTACCCCCCAAACAACCCAACAAACCTATGCATGGGTGGTATCCCTGTACTCAAGAGATGTTGCTGAACACTTATTAGGGTGTTATTTCGCAGTGACACATACCAAAATCTGTGAATTCATGCTCAAAAAGCGCACCTCTCAAATGTAGCCTTTCAACCCCTAACAAAGCTGACAAAGCTATGCATGGGTGGTATCCCTGTGCTCGGGAGATGTTGCTGAACATATATTGTGGTATTGTTTGTCAGTGACACATACCGAAATATGTGAATTTGTGTCTAAAGTGCAATGTATGTGGGAAAAAATACACAATAAAATGACTACCACAAACTTTGACAAAGGCTGGTGGTAGAATTGGTGCATGGAAAGTGTTAAAATAACACCATTTAAAATAGCCTAGGGTGTCTACTTTTACAAAATATATACTTTTTGGGGTAAAATACACTGTCCTACTTAAAAAAAAGTCCCAAATGAAAGATGGGCTCAGGCTGACTACACGTCAATATTCCAAGTTGAAAATGCGCACCTTCACAATGTGGCCCTTTAGCCCCCAAACAACCCAACAAACCTATGCATGGGTGGTATCCCTGTACTCAGGATATGTTGTTGAACACATATTGGGTTATTGTTTGGCAGTGACACATACAAAAATCTGTGAATTTATGTCTAAAATACAATATTTGTGAAAAAAAACCACACAAAAATTACTACCACAAACTTTGACAAAGGCTGGTGGTAGAATTAGTGCATGGAAAGTGTTAAAATACCACCATTTGAAATAGCGTAGGGTGTCTACTTTTAAAAAATATATGGGTTGATGGGGTAAAATACACTGGCTGGTTTCAAATATGTCCCAAATGGGACATGGGTGCAGGCGGTCTGCATGTCAAAATTTTAATTTGGAAAACCAAAAACTGCACCTACCAAATTTGGCCTTTTACTCCCCAAACAACCCAACAAACCTATGCATGGGTGGTATCCCTGTACTCAAGAGATGTTGCTGAACACTTATTGGGGTGTTATTTGGCAGTGACACATACCAAAATCTGTGAATTCATGTCTGAAGTACAAGGTTTGTGAAAAAAACCCACAAAACAATTACTACCACAAAGTTTGACAAAGGCTAGTGGTAGAATTAGTGCATGGAAAGTGTAAAAATACCACCATTTGAGATAGCCTAAGGTGTCTTCTTTTAAAAAATATATGGGTTGATGGGGTAAAATACACTGGCTGGTTTCAAATATGTCCCAAATGGGACATGAGTGCAGGCGGTCTGCATGTCAAAATTTTAATTTGGAAAACCAAAAACTGCACCTACCAAATTTGGCCTTTTACCCCCCAAACAACCCAACAAACCTATGCATGAGTGGTATCCCTGTACTCAAGAGATGTTGCTGAACACTTATTAGGGTGTTATTTGGCAGTGACACATACCAAAATCTGTGAATTCATGTCTGAAGTACAAGGTTTGTGAAAAAAAACCACAAAAAAATTACTACCACAAAGTTTGACAAAGGCTAGTGGTAGAATTAGTGCATGGAAAGTGTAAAAATACCACCATTTGAGATAGCCTAAGGTGTCTTCTTTTAAAAAATATATGGGTTGATGGGGTAAAATACACTGGCTGGTTTCAAATATGTCCCAAATGGGACATGAGTGCAGGCGGTCTGCATGTCAAAATTTTAATTTGGAAAACCAAAAACTGCACCTACCAAATTTGGCCTTTTACCCCCCAAACAACCCAACAAACCTATGCATGGGTGGTATCCCTGTACTCAAGAGATGTTGCTGAACACTTATTAGGGTGTTATTTGGCAGTGACACATACCAAAATCTGTGAATTCATGTCTGAAGTACAAGGTTTGTGAAAAAAAACCACAAAAAAATTACTACCACAAAGTTTGACAAAGGCTGGTGGTAGAATTAGTGCATGGAAAGTGTAAAAATACCACCATTTGAGATAGCCTAAGGTGTCTTCTTTTAAAAAATATATGGGTTGATGGGGTAAAATACACTAGCTGGCTTCAAATATGTCCCAAATGGGACATGGGTGCAGGCTGTCTGCATGTAAAAATTTCAAGTTGTAAAACAAAAAACTGCACCTACCAAATTTGGCCTTTTACCCCCCAAACAACCCAACAAACCTATGCATGGGTGGTATCCCTGTACTCAAGAGATGTTGCTGAACACTTATTAGGGTGTTATTTGGCAGTGACACATACCAAAATCTGTGAATTCATGTCTGAAGTACAAGGTTTGTGAAAAAAAACCACAAAAAAATTACTACCACAAAGTTTGACAAAGGCTGGTGGTAGAATTAGTGCATGGAAAGTGTAAAAATACCACCATTTGAGATAGCCTAAGGTGTCTTCTTTTAAAAAATATATGGGTTGATGGGGTAAAATACACTAGCTGGCTTCAAATATGTCCCAAATGGGACATGGGTGCAGGCTGTCTGCATGTAAAAATTTCAAGTTGGAAAACAAAAAACTGCACCTCACAAATTTGGCATTTTAGCCCCCAAACAACCCAACAAACCTATGCATGGGTGGTATCCCTGTACTCAGGAGAAATAGTAGAATCTATTTAGCATGTTTTTTCGTTCGCTATTGTCAATGAGGAGAAGTTGTTTCAAATAAAAACAAAGAAATGTGTGTATTTTTTTTTTTTTACCATATTTTATTATTTTTTTTAATAATATGATAAGATATGATCAAAAAGATGGCATCCATAGAAAGCCCTTCTTGTCCCGATAAAAACAATATATAATATGTGTGGGTACAGCAAATGACAAAGAAGAAAATTACTGCTAAACACAAACAGCACAGAAATGTTAAAATAGGCATTGTCCAGAAAGGACAAAAATGTTTCAAAGGCTCTGTCCTTAAGGGGTTAAAGTTGTTAGTGCCATTGGTGAAATCTCTGTTATCATATGATTAAGTGCCAGCCGTCACAGATTTTCTGTGTTGTGGCATTCTTGTGTTGTGCCAGCCACTTTCTACTTTGGAATAAATAGCACTCGTTGGATATATTCTTTGCTGTCTGGTTTGGTCACTTCGCATTCCGTTTCTTCAGTTTATTTGTTTATGGGCGGGGACTGCTCAGCGTTGTGTGAAGCATCAAGCAGCCCCCAATTACACAGCCGTTTGGCCACTACCAAGCTTGTTACAGTGGAGGTAACAGTGAGACCCAGACACAGCTCCTTTCAAACTAGTGGTGCCCTTTTAATTCTCCTCTTACTGGATAATGCTCCACAGAGGAAATTTAACGTTAGAAAGCTGTTGGGGTAATTTGTTTAATGCTTTTCACGCTGTGTGCCCATTGCCTTCTGTATTAACACAGAAATAACACTTCCAAAGAAGAACAAATATGAAACTCGGTCAGTTGGTTCACTGCTATTTAAAACTTTTATTTTTATATCTTCTTATTAAAGGTGCAGGAATCAATTTTTATTTTTTGCAGGGATCTTTTGTGACAGATCAGGATCTGCCACACTGGCATTCAGTAATGTGTGAATCCCCTTTCTTCTACCCTTAGCATTAATATATACGATCAATGTGTGCCTGAAAGCCCACATTGGAGTCTGTTCATTAAATAGTGAACTGTAAAAATCAGGCATTAATAACTGTATTGGAAAGATAGGCAAGTTGGTTAATGAATCATCAATCAAAGTCTCATTTTTGCAATTCACTTCACCGCAGATCACTTTTTAGTAACTAGAACCCAGTACCTTATCTGCAAACTCATGATGCTTTGTACACAGTCACCTGTTGTACATTTAAGGCACAAACATCTATGTAGTGCTGGAATGGCCCAATTGGAACGGACATAAGAAGTTAGTAAGAGATATAGATTCCACCTCAGAAATAGCTCCTATTATCTGTAGTGAAATGTTAGTGTATCTGCAAAATAAAATAAGAGGCACAGATAGGCAGGACAACGGGGATAAAATGGTGGGGTCCCCCCCGCTCACAAGATAAAGTGCATAAAAGGCAAAATATCTCTTTAGTCATGGGTGAGTCGAGGAACTCACAACTAGACCAATGTGGCAACACAGTTACAGTTTCTTCACAGCACAAGCTGAATCAAGATTGATGAAGAATAAAGATTATGTAATTTTTGAATGCAGCAGTTGTCCCATTTTTTTCCCCGAGCATGAAGTTCCTTCCTGCCGGTAATACCAAATGCAATATTAGGACAGGACCAATCAAAGCAAGAGACACTTAAGAAGTAAAAACCTACGCTGCTACTGTACTGAAGGAGCTTGTTAAAATTAACAGCACTTTCCCTGCATGTATAATCATTATCTCCTGTCCTGCATCCTGCTGCTATGTATAATGCTTCACAGGTCTATTGAAGAAAAAGGGGTTTATATTAAGTAGCACAGATATGTATGTAAATATTATAAGAACTCTTGATAGGAATTGTCTTGGAATTCACACACTGACTTCAACGGTGAGATGAAGGTTAACATTTTTTTGATTTAAATGTAAATCAAGTGCCACACACCTCTGGATTTAAATGTAACTAGGATATTGCTTATCCGTTTTGTTCTACTGCTGGAAGAATTTACTGCATTTTACACAGAAGAGCTTAAAAAATTAAAACGGCCTTAAAATCACAGTGCTATAATAATTCTGAGACAATATGTATATAAGAATACTAATCAGGGCCACAGGTAAGAAAATGTTTAAATGAGAGTAAACTAATGGATAGCTAAAAACAGGGGAGGGAACCAAATCTTAGACCAGGAACAGACAGTGCTAAAGTCTGTCCTATAGGATGGCACCTACAGTTGGGTGGGATCAGTCCCATCTGTAATGGTGCTAGTTAGCAATAAATGGTTAGCCCCTACAATCCTACAGGACAGGTTACTTCAGCACTGTACATTCTTGAGCTACGACATTGCTCCTGACCCCTTTTTTTAGATAGACACGAGCCATAACAACACTGATAGGTTGGGGTCCTATTGCAAAGATGATTTGACTTGCCATGCATATCAGATGTGGGCTTCCATGATAGGTGAGACCAGTCTGATATGATGCTAATGGAGAGGTCTGCAGTAGAGGAAACAATATAGGGCAGTAAACAAATGGGTAGAGCCCATGTAATAAAAATGGAGGCTTTCAGCGTTAGAGGAAGTTAAAAAGTAGGTAGGGTCAGCAGCAATCCTTCCATGGTGGTTGCAACTTGGTTAGGGGTGCCATAGGGTGCACCCATGACACTTCCCTTCCCGCCGACAGATGCAGGGGAAGCATTATTAGCATGCTTACCCTGTGTGTACTGTTGGGTTTTGAATGTACTCAATGGCACACCCAACCGGCTGGCATTCATGGTGGTCTGTCTACTGGTTTTTACTCCTCTCATAGAGTCCGTAGTTTTAACATATAAAATGGTATCCCTTTACATGCTCTCCACAGCTTACTTGTATAGATGGGTATATTGTTTTTAAATGTGTGTTTAAACATTATGTTGGACTTGCTCCCTAAGACATGAAAACAAGAGAAATCTCAATGTATTTTTCCTAGTAAACTATTACTAAATAAATAAAATATAAAATGTGCTATTTAATACAAGCAGATTTATTTTGAAGCTTTGCTGTCTTTTTAATAGTGTATTAGGAATTCCTACTGATTTTCTTCATTTCCCACAAGACAACCAACTACATTCATGTAATTGGTACATCCCTTCAGAAACGTTAAACATAGCTGAGGTCAAAGGAAAGAAATTCAATCCCATCAAGCTATTTTCAGTCATTTTTTAACTGATCAAGAAAAACATGAGATTTCATAAATAATATGTATTTTTTCCATACAAGAAACAGAAACCTTATATCTTTCCATATACTTTCTGGCACCACAATGGAGCCTCCGAAGTCCAGAATGATTCAGGGCACATCAGGGCTGATTGGGAACTGATTTTCGAGCTACCCAATATGGCTGATAGCTGAGTACAAAAATGCACCAAACTCTTTAAATCGCCATTATATTCCATGGGATATTTGGGATACGAAAAAAATAGCTGAAAAGAAGACAAAATCCTACCAGGAAAAAAAAAACCTCCATAGGAAATAGTCCCAGAATCAAGAAATTGATACAAAATATTTGACTTATAGCCAATCACTGTCAAGATATCTGTGTATAAATACTGACCACATGGCAAGACCACCAATTTAGAGCAGGATCTGCAGAAAATGGCAAGCCAAAGGTCAGAGTAGAGGGCAGGGGGGGACCAGTACACTGAAAGCAGGAGAGCAGAGAAAGCAAGTTCAAAGACCTATGCCCAAAGTTTTTCTTTGAGAAGAACCTGGCACTAGTCAGGACGCTGTGCCAGCATTACAAGTGGGTCATAGGGGCAGCAGCCAAGAAAGGACTTCTGGCACGAGGTTGGTGGGAACAACTGCTCGGTGGAGGTGGTGCATTCAAAATATTTACACACCTGTAGTTAATGTAACACATGTAAGAGCTGTGTCGAGGATAGCTAGGACTGTAGAGATGTGCATTTGTTTGCACATGTTAAAATGGCTGACACACATGAAGAAACTGTAAGGGCAGGGCTGCCATCAGGTGATAAAAAAATCTAAAACCCTCAGTGCATCAACCAAAGACTCCACATTATGTCAGTTTAAAACTTCCAAGATTTATTGGCATATGTAAAATCAGCTCATAAAAGATCCTTGTGAGGCAGAGAAGTAGAAAAAAAGACTGCTCACAATACGTTTGACGCATTTTGTATTGCAAGGCACATAATCATAAGCTGACAGGCGATGCACCTGGCGATATACCAGGCCCTTTATTTATTTTTTAAATTGAAAAAAATAATAAACAATGTGCCGCCAGAGATGCTGACTGGAAAGATCAAATGATCAAGTATCTCCACGCGAGAAGGCAGCATAGTTTCTATGAAGACATTCTTCCATGCTGCCTCTCTCATGCTACGCGTGCACTGATCTGACGTCAGCACGCCAGGGGTCATGTTACCTTCTGGTGCTCAGACCAGATCAGTGCGCGGGGAGCAGCAAGGTGAGTACTAAGGAGGGGGGAGGAGGGGGGAACTGGCCGTGGCATATTAATGGGCATAGAGTGACATTTCAATGATCATAGAGTGGCACTTTAATGGGCATATTGGCTGTGGCACTGTAATGGGCATACTGGCTAAGGGGCCGCTTTCAGACCTTAGTGGTCCCTGGGCAAAGTCTTTAGCAGAGGGCCGCACTTTTTCTAAAGTCCCATTGTTATAAACTGTATGTAAATGTAAACTTTTTAATATTAAATGCAACTATTTTCATATCACATTCAACTATTTGTATATGTAATAAAAATGTTATTGAAAAATTGTATTTCTTGTTTTTATTCCCTTTTTCTGCACCCACAGGACTTAACACAGCACAATACAGTACCCACAGCACTTGGCTTGCACTCATTTTGCACCCACACAATTTGGCATGCCACAGTGTCAGTTTTCCCCCACAGAACATACCACAGTGCCCCTGCAGAACATGCCACAGTGTCACTTCCCCCCATAGTACATGCTATTTTGCCCACACAGCATCACTTTGCCAATTGAAATAAGCCACTGTCAGATACCAATTAACATGCCACAGTCACTTTGTCACTAACATATGCAACAATCAGTTTGCCTATTAAAATATGACACTCTTTGTCCATTAAATATGCCAGTGTTCTTTTGCCATTCATTTGCCAGTATTATTTTGCCATTAAAATGCCAGAATTATTTTGCCATTAAAATGCCAGTGTTATTTTGCCATTAATAAGCCACAGCCAATTTGTCCAAGAATATGCCAGTATTATTTGCCATTTAATATGCCCCAGCCAATTTTCCCAATAATTTGCCAGTATTATTTTGCCGTTTAATATCCCTTAGCCAGTTTTCCCAATAATATGCCAGTCTTATTCTGCCATTAATAAGACACAGCCAATATGCCACCCCCCTTCCCCAGTACTCACTTCCTGGCTGCTCTGTCTCCCCAGTCATCTCCTTCGTGGAGGGATCTACAATCACCGGATATGACGTACTGACATATACCGGTCGCAATTATTATTTTTTTCTGGATGCGACTGCCCAAGAGGGATGCACCATGGCCCAGTTTGCCCATTGGTTAAAGCAGTGTCATAGTAATGGGCAAACCCCCTGTGGCATATTAATGGGCATAGAGTCGTTTATTAATGGATAAACTGGCTGTGCCAAATTAATGGGCATATAGTGGCATATTAATGGGCAAACCGGCTGTGGCATATTAATGGGAAAAGAGTGGCATATTAATGGGTACACTGGCCATGGCATATTAAAGGACAAACAATGGCATATCAATGGGCATACTGGCTATGGCCTATTAATGGGAAAACTGGCTATGGTATATTCATGGGCAAACTGACTGTGGCATATTCATGGGCAAACTAACAATTAACATGTACAAAAAAATGCTACAAGTAGCTAAGAGGAATGGGCATTGCAATACATAATAATGTCACTGTCTTGGTGGCTTCTTCCTCTTTATCTGCCTCCAGTCAGTAAAACATACTCATACACCAACTATAGTAACATGTATTGTAGACAAGGCTTAATTCATGAAAGAGGGGATTGCATGGACATATTTCATGCAATTCCCTCTTTCATGAATGAAGCCCAATGCAAATGTTGGTGTAATTCACCACTAACAATTCATTCTTCTCCATCTCCATCTCAACAGATTAGATGTTTCCCACCAACTTCAGGTTCCTGATGTGCCGGCACTGGGATCCACCACCCAAGGTAGATACACATTTTCACCACATCTTTAGAGTTAGATCAGGTTAATACAAATGTACTAGTAGAACAACATCTGCTGACGTACTACTGGACATCTATGTGGACATAGATGGACAGTAGTATGACATCTCTGTACTTGTGCCCTAAGGTTGTTATAATATTTAATGGGGTAGCATAGGTAAATATTATGCAACTGTTAACTTATTCATGAAATAGCTGTGATAAATGCAAAGACAATGTTAGATAAAAAAAAAATTATTTAGTAATAGAGGAATGTCAATGTACAATAGTACAGGATATAGATAACCCTTTATTGTAACTGTACATGAATCCGATGAATACAATCTGTATTGCACTGCTGTAATCATCTTCCTTCTTTACCTGCAGTAACATCTGTGAACGAGGAGGAAGGCATGCTCCACACAGTGGTGTATTCCAGTGAGTACGGCACATCAGGAGCCCATCCACAACCTCCTACCCCTTCTCTGGTGCAGTTGCTGGGATCCAGCAGAACATCGCAAGGATGAACCAGCAACTCACCAAGATGGTCCCGATCTGGAGGCCTCTGATGCTTTGGTTTCTGAATGGGCAGGACTGCCAATTCCCTCCAATTCTGACACAAATCATGTTGTATTTCAGGGATTCTTTCAATTCCGTTCTTATGCATGACCTTAATCCTGTTCGGAACAAATATGGCTATATTAAGTAGATCCTTAAGAGTATTTTTTCTTAGTAGAAAACGTTCAGGTCATCTACCTTCCTTTAGTAAGTGTTTGATTAGGTTTCTTATGAAGGTGAATTGGCAGTCACCTATTTTTGCTATTGTTTCTCCTAAAGTTTGCTATATTTAAACTATGTACAAAAAGGATTACTGTGAGAGGCATACATTGTTGTATACCTCTAGTATGCTTTTTAACTCCTTTGCGACAAAGGACGTGTCAGGCACGTCCTGGGAGAAACTCCCTTAACAACAAAGGACGTGTCTGGCATGTCCTGCGGTGAATCAAGCGGTTTTCGTGATCAACGATCGCAAAAACCGCTTTAACGGTGCTGGTCTATTGCCTCGATGTCGAGGCAATAGCCAGCACCGAAATTTCTGCTCTGGGGCACCCACAATCACCCCACTGAGCTCTGTCAATATGGCTAAGCCCTCTGCCGGTCTGAGCTTCGGAAGTAAAAGTAACTTCACTTCCGTCGCTCTGAATATGCTACTTGACTGCTCCTAGTGGTAGTTAAGTAGCATATCAATGGAAAAAAATGTAAATAAATATTTAATTAATTAAAAACTGGTTATATAGTTAGATTAGCCTATAGTTTAAAATTAAATAATTTTTAGCATAAGGGATAGGGTTAAAATTAAATTAAAATTAAAACATATTAAGGGATATAATAAGGCTTAGAGTTGGGGTTAAATTTAGTGTTAGGGTTAAATTTTGAGTTCGGGTTGGGGTCAAAAGGTCAATATAGGAAAAAAACAAAAAACACTATTTTTGTTTTTTGCCCCATAACTCGCAAAAAAATACCAAAAAATATGGAAACATGCATATTTCTGAACTCGGGACAACATTTAGAAACTATTTAGATGGGGTCTTTTTTAATGATTTTATTTGTGTAAATTATATTTTAGGTCAAAGTTAGAAAAAGTGGGTTTTGTAAAAATTTTCATCATATTTTATGATTTTATTTGTAGTAAATTATAAGATATGATGAACATAATGGTATCTAATGAAAGCCCTTCTTATGACGATAAAAACAACATATAATTTGTGTGGGTACTGTATGTGAGAAAGAATAAAATTGCAGCTAAACACAAACACCCCAGGAATGTCAAAACAGCCATTGTCACCAAGGGAAAGTCAAAGTGAAAATGTCTTGTCACTAAGGGGTTAATGAATGTTTCAACACTACACAAATAAATGATTACATAGTAAAAATAAATAAATACATAGATGTAAGTTACATATTGCTCAATTATATTTATGGGTCTACTCAATAATGGGAGAATTGCAGGGAAATGATATGGGCATTTAAAACTAAAAATAGCTTAGCTGGAAAAGTTATCTTATTCAGTTACATTGGAGAATATATCCAACTTGGCTACATTAGCCTAAAATTGTAAATTTCCATCTTAATTCTCTACAATTATCTCTTTATTAAGTAGACCCAGTAAGGTGCATATATATTCCATTATAAGCTGCTGTTAGATATAAGTACAAACAAATGTAAGGGATCCTAGTATATAGAGAGACTGATCTACCAATGGTGGACATAGAAATGGTGGCAGTAGATCCTGAATCATTCATTGGATTTATTCTACTTGGTAACTTGGTGCAGCTCTATTTTTAAGGTTAATTTTTCATTTTTTAATGTCTTGATGTGTGCATAGTCCTCCTTACATCCATCTGAGGTAAATTACCTTTTTGTATTATGTCTCTTTTTGTTGTTGTTTTGTACTTCTTTTTTTTTTTAAAGCTGAAAATCAAAGATGGCATGTAAAAAATTAAATAATAGAAAGGAAATAGAAATGGTTGGTGCATCTATTTCTAATCTAGTGGAAAACAAAATGATCCATGGCATAAAATTACTGCAGGGAAATTATCCATTTGCCTACTGAGCTGAACCTTAATACAGTGGAATCATTCACTCTCAGTATATGCTGACAGTAATCTACCATTACTATTTGCTTACTCATGCATTAATGTCAAAAGCCAGACCTCAAATTTACTATTAATAGCAAAGTCAAATGTTATATTTTCAATGGTAAAATGGCGATTTGTGGAGTATACAAATAGTTTATTTTTCTTATTTTTATTTCTTGAAATTATTTTTAATTTCTTGTAAAAAAAAATTTTTTTAAACTATTAAAAGTGTTACATGTAACTTCCTGGCAAGGGAAGGAAATGTGTCCTTTAGTGACCAGAGATGTATTGGATTGTGATTTCTGCAGATGGCGTGGATCGCTGTTTAGATAAATGACATTATGTGCTTCACTAACAAATTTCTTTCCATTTTTTTCTTGTTTGTTCTGTTTGATTTCTCCCAGTGGTGTCTCTCTCCAAAAGCCAACATCTCACAAGAGCAGCTGGTAGCCTGAGCTGCTCTTCAATTATTAGTGTAAAGCAGGCAGTGAAGATGTTTAGAGAAGAAAACATACGTGACATGGTTTAGAAAGATATAAAATGTCAAAGCGTTCCTGCAATCTGTAAACAAGGCAAATAAAACCAGAAAAGAGAAAATCAGCTATGATTTAGCAAAATACTGGACAGTCCCATATTGCAGCTCCAAGTGAATTTCCTTAATAAAAATATGTATTTTCTATACAGAGGCAGCACAGCTAAAGTATCACTAAAAACTTTAAAAATCCTGCCCAAATAAATGCATAATAAAGCTTACTCTAAAAATAAAAATAAAGGGAGGGCTACGGCAGGAAACTTTGCAAGAGATTTCCAAGGAATGTGTGCAATTAGAGGCAAAAACCCTGTAATGAAGTTAGTTTGCTGCCTGGAGTGTGCATTTGAGTGCTTTAAAAAGTTACGTTAAAAACTGACAGTGTTGTGAGTGAGAGTGTGTGTATGTCAGTGTGGGTGAGAAAGTGTGTGTATGTCAGTGTGAGTGAGATTGTGTGTGTATGTCAGTGTGAGTGAGAGTTTATGTGTGAGTGTGTGGATAAATGGGTTATCTCCTCTGCTTCTGCCTCTATATGTCTAGCCACCCAAGAGGTTAACTCCTCTGACACTGCCTCTATCTGTCAAGCCACTCAAGGGGTTAACTCCTCTGACACTACCTAGATCTGTCTAGCCACCCAAGGGGTTAACTCCTCTGGTAATGCCAATATCTGTCTAGCCACCAAGGCGTTACCTCCTCTGACACTGCCTACATATGTCAAGCAATCCAGGGGTTAACTCCTCTGACACTGACTATATCTATCTGCATTTTGTTATAGGTCTCTGGTCACATTATGTTTTAGGGAATTGCACAGCCTATTATCATAATAATTATTTACCATTACTCTCTTTTCACCTTATGGGCGAGCTCTTTGAAAAAAATATTTTATGTATAAGAAGTGCTTTAGTGGGCATATAAAAATAAAATATTTTTTTTCTAGGAGCTCACCCATGAGGTCATAAGAAAGAATTGGTAAAACAAACATTATTATGAAAATAGGCTGTGCAATTCCCCAAAACATAATATGTGACCCCTGACCTATAACATGACTCAAATCTTGTACGTTAAGTTTAAATGCTCAGACTTTTAGAGTACACATTTTAATCATGGCCAAGCCATACTCGCGCCATATCATTTTGCATATGGAAAGGTGCTCTTGCATTAAATTATCACTTCCTGATAAGTTTAATTTTAGTTTTATTTATCATGACTGTGGGCTTTTCTTTTGGGGGGGGGGGGGGGGGCAACTTTTGGTTTTTCGCCCCAGGCAGCACAATGTCTTAGGCCGGCCCTGCATATATGTACTTGTATGCTACAGTGATGGGAAATTGTAAGCTCTCATAGGTTCAATCATAGGATAAGCTTGCAATTAGCATGGGCTTGTGTTGTGTAACTGCTAACTGATTCTGTGAATAGCTATGATATGTGCAGAGACACAGTTACATTGTTATAAAGTGTTCATTTATACACATATTAGGAATGTCAATGTACCTTAGTACAGGAATCAGGTGGGTATGTTTGTGAATTATAAGAGAATGCGCTGTCTAGATTTTGTATTGCAGAGTCCTCCAATGACGGCATTCAATGTTGCTGTCTATGCTCTGGCTGCTGGAACCCATTATGATTTTGGCCACATCAACCAGCAGCTGACCATAATGGTGAGCAACCAAGAACGGTTACATGCCGAATTGATAGAGAAGCATAATGAGCTGCTTAATCATCTGAGCCAAGGTAGTTGGTTGAGGAGCAGATGATATTGATGTACCAACAGGAGTGTGAGGCTATTGCTGAACACCACAGCCGTATTTTGCAATACAAGCACACAAAGTTGAACATGCAGCCTGCTTACTACCAGTGCTTACTATCAGCAGAGGTAGTTGGAAGCCACTCTAGGGAGGGTGATGACCATACCAACAAGACTGCACAGTTATCCAGTATATTATCCTTTTCCTCCTCAGATGCTTGTGAGTATACCATACTGTAGCATCTTGGTAGTAGTGATGGAACCCCTTGGTACTTACCATTGATATGTCACCCGGTTGTACTGCTCCGCTGACAAACTGTGCACCTCTCTCTCACTGCCCCCTCTCTGACCTGGGCTTGTTTTTTAATTATTTATTATAATTCAAATTCTTTTCATTTAAACATTAAAAAAAATATATATTTGAAGTTATCTGTATGTGTCTGTGTTGTCATTCAGGTAAATCCACACCTCCCACAATTCCAAGTTTATGGTCTCCTTTTATTTCCAGTGTTGAATAATTGTACATAGGCACACCTTTCCTTTTCATTGGTGTCCGTGCTGCACAAAGATTTTGCTGCATGACTCTTTTTTTATGTGTTTTTAGACATGGCCATAGTTCCATATGTGTCCGAATTAAATTTTTTGTATAAATATGAAAATGCTGGATATTTGTATATTAGGGCTTATAGGCAGAGGCGTCACTAGGGTTGGTGTCACCCGATGCGGAAACTCATGGTGTCACCCCCCTGGATTTTCTCCAATACAATGCCAAACAGATTCCTTAGTAATGCCAGTTAGATGGCCTATTAACTATGCCACACACAGGAGCCCCATAACTATGACACACACAGGAGCCCCATTAATTATGCCACACCAGAGCCCCATAAATTATGCCACACCACAGCCCTACTATTTATGCCTCACCTCGGAGCCCAATTTATTATGCCACACACACAGGTGCCCCATAATTATACCACACACACAGGTGTCCCATAATAATACCACACAAAAGAGTCCCTTAATTATGCCACACAAAAGAGTCCCTTAATTATGCCACACATGGGGCCCAATAAATATGCCACACACAAGCGCCCCATAATTATGCCACACATGGGACCGCCATTAATTATGCAACACACAGGAGCCCACGAGGTGACAACTGTACAATTATAAAACAATACATATCTATACATACAGACATCTCTCTATCTCTCTATAACAGCCAATTTGCCCAATTATATGCCAGTATCATTTTATCATTAATAAGCCATGGCCAATTTGCCCATTAACATGCCAGTATTATTGTGCCATTCAGATGCCAGTAATATTGAGCCATTAAGATGCCAATACCATTGTGCCATTAAGATGGCAGTATTATTGTGCCATTCATATGCCAGTAATATTGTGCGATTAAGATGCTAGTGATATTGTGCCATTAAGATGCAAGTAATACTGTGCCATTAAAATACCAGTATCATTGTGCCATTCAGATGCCAGTATTATTGTGCCTTTTTGTGTATTTTTTTGGAGGGGGGGGGGTTGAGGTAAAGGGGCACTTGTGCATGCCAGGGTGGGGGGGTGCAGGGTCCAGGGGGCCCAAGCAAATGCTTTCCCAGGTTTCAGTCACTTTTAAAGAAGTACCTGCTTCTATGGCTGAACAACCAGCCTTGCACATGCATATGTTAATTCTTTTATATTAAGAGAATATTTTATTTTATATATATAAATAGGTATGCACTTGATCGTGTATTTTAGAATTGCCACTTCTCTTTAATATTTAGCGATTGTCAGTAAGGTAATTTTCATTTTCTGCAGGTGTGACCTTATGCCGAACTTGTTAAACATTATGTACTTTTATTTATTGCCCATTAGTATTGGACCTTTAAAGTCTTCTAACATGTTTCAGGTGTAAGTTATGTACTGTCATTCTGGTATCAAACTGTTATCTCAAAGTACATATTTATTCAATGTGATGGCGACTTTATCTCTTCTGTTCTGCGGCAGATCAGTCCCCGAAGAACCAAAACAATCTTATTCAATGAAGTACAAGTACAAAAGCCAAATAAATCTTTCAAAAGTTATTGCACTATAGCAAAGAACACAGAATACTAAAGGATAAAGAAGTGTTAGAATGGTTGCCCAGGGGAACGGTTTATCAGATGCCTCAGAAAAAAAATGGCTGACTGATTTGAAAATTGTACATTCTATCAGCCCACTTTAACTATGACTTTCAAGCATACTCACTTTAACATAATCTTTAGCAACCAATCTGTCCTTCTCAATAACCAAAGTTTTAGAAGCAATTTCCATTTTATTTAATTTGTATTTGTTTTTTGCTAATGTTTAGTTTACCATAGCCAAATATCTATTCTCTTTCCAATGCCAAGTTGCAATAAATGTCATAACATTTGGGGACTTTAGATGGCTATTGTGTTTAATAAAGACAACAGCCTGTGGAAGCAAGATGGAGGCCAACCAATATCTTGTCAGGAATTTCATTTTTCCTGTGTCTGAATAAAGCAGGGTGTGTTTGTCTCTAGATCAATTAACATTCAGCATTCCTCTAACTGATAAGGAATGGGGAAGTTCTACTCCATCCTCCCTATCTGAAATGAGAGCCAAAGAGTTACATTTAGACCCAAACATGGTGGTACTTTCCCTGTCCACATGTGTGAAAGCAGGTGGGGTACAGATACTGACTGAGCCTTGAAAATGATTTTTGGTCATAAACGAATGTAGTTGTTTAAGCGCTCGTTAAGTAAGAATATATAACTATATTTATCATACAACACTAATTAGGAAAATCAATACATATGAAGTATTGTGTATTAATTATGAGAAATTGTTCTTTATTAAGTGTGATCTCTGTTATATGAAACTTAATTAAGTGTTATGTGGTGTTTGATTCATCTTTAACTTTAATGTATCTGTTTGATATATAAAAAAATATCTAACCATCCCAATTGTACTTTATTACAATCATGAAAATACACACAGATTGTTAAAAAGCTGTAATCAGCTCAACAAAAAAATGTTTGTGCTTGAGTGTAGGTAAAGTTTATAAATTATATCTCGTGAGTTATAGGCATAAGAATGCCAACTAAATCCAAACAAAATTTGACATTATCTGTGATTTAAGGTTCCATAGAATATTAGACTTTATTATTACAAGTGTGCTTGGCAAATTTTACCAAACAGCACCCCATGGAGTTATTAAATCTAGACTTAACATCAGATAATCAGATCATGATGTAGATTTAAACAAATTAAAACACACACCCTCCTCTGATTGGCCACAAGTAGGGTTGCCACCTGGCCGGTATTTTATCGGCAGGCCGGTAAAAAAATTGGCTTGTCCCCAATGTTAAGTCTATGGAGGTAGTAGCATGGCCGGTATTTATTTTAAGAAAATGTGGCAACCCTAGCCCCAAGTCACAGAGAAAGGAGTGGCAGGGTGTGTGATGAGCAGAAGCTTTGGCTTATAACATGGAGACTTAAAGTGGGACAGGGGAGATTTCTTGAAGGGAAAGAGACACAAGGGGGAGATAAGACATGATCTAAGACAAAAGGCTGAGCCTCTCTCCCTCTGGCGAGGGATCAGGAACATAAAGCCATAAGCACATGTTCTTTCCTAGAACAAAGAGCAAACCCCCATCCATGCATTGTCTCACCAGAATCCACATTAACTTTTTTGCTACAAATATCAAGTTTTCTTCCACACACATGTGCATTACCAGAGGCAGGGCCTCTCAATTTGTCAAGATCCAGCTGGTAATGTTTACAAGTGCTCTTTTGTTTCTAGCATAATCTCAATTTCTGTGGATGAAATTAGTATTTATGTCTGGGTAAATTGAATGGAAATCCCACAAGTTTGGATTTATATTTTTGCTTGTTGTTTGTCCATCGTCCTGACTGCAGCGGAAAGCAGGATGAATACCTTAAATAGAATCAGGAATTATATATTATTTACATTTTTTTTTTGTTTTTAAATGCAGTTTATTGTAATTATTTTTACAGAATTCTCTCCCCATATTATTGTCAATTAGCTATTTTACCTAAATATTTAAAGACTAAAAAGGTCCAGAGATTATGGCAGACTCTAATTCTCAGCATATCTAGTTAGAGTATATTGCCATTTATATTATCAGAATAGGTTTAATGTACATTGAGAATTGTTGTGAATTTTGTTCAGTGTACATAACCTTTAAGCAGAGATATTTCTGATATTTTGAAAGTAATTATTGCGTTATATGATCACTTATATTTTTTATTGGCCCAATCTGATCATACTTGATATGGTATCCTTTACAAGGTCCAATAAAATGCATATTGCCATCTTGTGGTCAAAAATTAGTATGACAACATAACCAATGAGACCTTAATGCATAATTAATCTGATAAATATTGCATTTTATATTTCTACATCTGCTGTTTGAAACCATGTTATATTGAACTGAGTTCAACATATAAATATTAATACTGTGTTTTGTTTTTATACTGTTTTGCTTATTTCATGATTTATTATTATTTTGAACAAATATTGCATTTATATATTTTAATTAAATATTGCTTCATGGTATTTACTTTGCAAAAACATCCTCAACCTCTCTATACATCACAAATACTTTTTGTTTTCTATTACACGTTGGAGTCCCACATTCTGTTTTTAATCATTTCATTTTTTTTATATTAATTATGATTTTACAGTTCATAATTCCTCAACAGTGAAATAGTGAAAATGAAAAATTATAATATGCACAAAAAATATCAGAAGTGTGCTATTGGAACTTAAAGGACAACTAACCTTTTTTTTTCACTTGTGCTTCTAACATAGCAGTACAAGTGAATAGCTGTGCCTAGTATGAGTATAAAATGACATGTACTTTGGACCATACATGCAAGTTTATCCTCTGAACAGCAGCTATCATGCTGCTATCTTAAGCAGACAGCATGGTCTTGTGGGCAACTGTCTTACTCTGCTAATGCAAAAAGAGCCCCTTACATGGGATCAGCAGAGGGGACCTTAACTAAAAAGACCCCCCCACATTTCAGAACCCCATCACACGAGCAGGGCGCGTCCCGATTCTTGGCTGTGGATGTGCCAGCTTCCCCACTGGCTCTGTTTCACAGCCAAGAGTCAACCCACAATATCTCAAAAGAAGTCGGGTTTATTTGAGGGAAGTGGACAACTTTTTTATTCTAATTCCTTAGTGAGTTATATGCAGCATTTGATATAATTTTTTCTAACTTTGACATGATTTTTTTTTTTACACAATTACAAACTGTAATAAAGAATCCATCTATATAGTTTCTAATATTTGTCCTGAATTTAGAAATACCAATGTCTCCATGTTTTTCTGTTTTTTCCCCCCAAGTAATAGGGCAATAACCGATACTAGTGTTTTTTTTGGTTAACTAACCATTTTCTCCTACAGTGACCTTTTGACCACAACACCTCTAAATTTAACCCTAACCCTAAATCTACCCCCCAGAAGGACATACAATGGGAAAATCCTGTCTCATACTTTTCAGGATAGAAAGGTGTCAAGGTCAGATACACACAGAGTACACTCAATTAAAGTAACTTGTTAATTGAAGGATATCACTGTACAACAGGACACTGAATAACTTACATAAAGACAATGGGTAAGGTAACATAATGACAGGAGTTTGCAGGATAGGATACAATCTTAACCTGGGGGAAACATCCTGAGTGAGCCTGTGTTTCAAGTCCAGTTGAAAACAGGTAGCCACTGGGGCCCTCAAAGTGTGTACCCCGAAACTAGTATATCCACAGACAGGGTCCATAGTCCACAGGGAGTCAAGAGCATCACAGTGTGATGCTTTTGGGCAATGTTCTGCTGGGAAACATTGGGTCCTGTCCTTCATGTGGATGTTACTTTGACACATACCACCTACCTTAGCATTGTTGCAGACCATGTACACCTTTTCATGGAAACTGATGACATTCCCTGATGGCATTGTCCTCTTTGGTTCAGGAATAGTTTGATGAACACAACAACAAGTTCAAAGTAGGGACGTGGCCTCCAAATTCCCCTGATCTCAATCCAATAAAGCATCTGTGGGATGTGCTGGACAAACAAGTCCGATCCATGGAGGCCCCACCTCACAACTTACAGGACTTAAAGGATCTGCTGCTAACGTCTTGGTGCCAATACCACAGCACACCTTCAGGGGTCTAGTGTAGTCCATGCCTCGATAGGTAAGGGCTGTTGTGGGATCAAAAGAGGACCTACACAATGTTAGGCAGGTGGTCATAATGTTATGGCTGATAGGTGTAAAGCAGTATTGAGGGGTCTTGGATCCTATCTAAATAAATTATATGTCACAGTATACAGGATTATTAGATGAAATAACCAGAATTGAGAATACTCATAAATTAAATATCAGAACCTTCTCTATTTAAGGTCAGAACTAGCTGAAAAACGTAACTCTAAATCACAAAGGAAATAAACAATGGCTAAAAGTAGTTTTTCCAAACATGGAGAAAAAAGCAGTGAAATTATTGACGAAAGCTTTGACTGACAGATTTGGATCAAACTTCATTTTTAATGTTAAGGAGGGATATTACATTCCAAAATAATCCGATTGTACTATAAATAAACTGGATAATATTTAGGATAACAAATAAGGTTCACCCATGGACACAAGATGAAAAGATTATTTAAAGGAACAATTCGATATTGTCCAAAGACAAGGTGTTCCAATTAGAGCAGAAAAGGTATCTAAAGTTGTAAGTACCCCATGTGGAAAAAGCCAAGGACCAGATGGTTTAACAATAATATGCTATAAGGTGTTTTCAGAAGTGTTGATCTTTAATCTGGTGAAGACATTTAGTTATTTGGCTTGTGGTGAAGTACTTCCTCCCCAAGAAGATTCAAGTTAACAGAACACTAAGTACACCTTTTCCCCTGTCAAATGGGATAAGGCATTATCTAATTGTGAGGTAAACCAATCTAAATTGGCGGTCCTGAATATATCTATACCTAGCCTCATAACAGACACATTGCAATCTTCATTTCCAAAATATTTGGGTATATATTTTTCAGGAAACTTGAATTCATTTTATGAATTACAATATAATTCATAAAATGAATTCAACAAATCTTGATAGTGATGAATATGGATATAGACTGCAGTCTTAACTGAATGTAATAAAAATGAACCTAATTCGTGTATGCTCTGAGATCCTCACATCCTATGCTATAAACAAGCTATTTTAATGGAAACACAGACCAAATACAAAAATATACCACCTCCTGAGTAGGCTTCTGAAATGAGGCGCAAACAGATGAAAAAAATATTAACAAAATCGCCCTTTGTGCAGTGAGATAGGGCGCCCATGATGAGGCCTGGTATGCCCCTACTAAACCCGTGGGCGGAAGTAACGGACTCCCATGGGCAGGACTCACAGTGTTCAACTGAAGGGATTGGAGGTTCCTCAGACACCTAAAACGAGAAGACCTCAAATCCAATGAAGCTCCAGCTAAAAAATGGATCTCAAGGCCCTACTCTGGGACATAAAGTCCCAACTGAAAGCAAATATAACCAATGTAAAGTCGACACGTTACAAGCTAAAGTTTCATTGCTAGAAACGTCTGTAGCTATAAACACAAAAACATATCAGACCTGAAAGACCAGGTAGGCAGCTCACACAGGTGATTCATAATCTGCACATGCAGGACCGTGGGGCAAACGGGGCAGCTGCCCTGGGCCCAGTTACTCCTGGGGGGTCCCAAGGCAGCTGTCCCGTGGGCCCCGAGCCCCTTCTTTCCGCGTTCACAGCGCATTGCGCTTGTGAACGCTTTTTTCCGGCAAGCCGCATCCGATGGATGCGACGGCCGGAAAAAAAAAAACTGACGCCGGATGTGACATCGCGTCACATCCGGTGACTGTTTCCCTCCTCTGTGCAAGAGGAGACATCCGGCGGGGGACACGGAGAAGTAAAGTGTAAGTACTAGGGAAGGCGGGGGCGGGGGGCTGACTGGCACAGTATTACAGGCATCTGACTGGCACAGTATTACA
The DNA here is from genome assembly GCA_036172795.1 of Pelodytes ibericus. Taxonomy (NCBI): domain Eukaryota; kingdom Metazoa; phylum Chordata; class Amphibia; order Anura; family Pelodytidae; genus Pelodytes; species Pelodytes ibericus. The sequence continues at coordinate 122,124,461 of CM069858.1, read as the reverse complement.
GGCATCTGACTGGCATAATATAACAGGCATCTGACGGGCACTATATTACAGGCATCTGGCTGGCACAATATTACTGGGCATCTGGCTGGCACTATATTACTGGGCTCTGGCTGGCACAATATTACAGGGCTCTGACTGGCACAATATTACAGGGCTCTGACTGGCACAATATTACAGGCATCTGACTGGCACAATATTACAGGGCTCTGACTGGCACAATATTACAGGCATCTGACTGGCACAATATTACTGGGCTCTGACTGGCACACTATTACAGGCATCTGACTGGCATAATATTACAGGCATCTGACTGGCACAATATTCCTGGGCTCTGACTGGCACAATATTACAGGCATCTGACTGGCACAATATTCCTGGGCTCTGACTGGCACAATATTACAGGCATCTGACTGGCACAATATTACAGGCATCTGACTGGCACAATATTCCTGGGCTCTGACTGGCACAATATTACAGGCATCTGACTGGCACAATATTCCTGGGCTCTGACTGGCACACTATTACAGGCATCTGACTGGCATAATATTACAGGCATCTGACTGGCACAATATTACAGGCATCTGACTGGCACAATATTCCTGGGCTCTGACTGGCACACTATTACAGGCATCTGACTGGCATAATATTACAGGCATCTGACTGGCATAATATTACAGGCATCTGACTGGCACAATATTACTGGGGTCTGAATTTCACAATATTCCGGGTATCTGACTGGCACAATATTCCTGGTATCTGACTGGCACAATATTCCTGGGCTCTGACTGGCACAATATTCCTGGGCTCTGAATGGCACAATATTACTGGGCTCTGACTGGCACAATATTACAGGCATCTGACTGGCACAATATTACTGGGCTCTGAATGGTACAATATTACTGGGCTCTGAATGGCACAATATTACTGGGCTCTGACTGGCACAATAATACTGCGCTCTGAATGGCACAACAATTATGGCATATGTGTGTGTGGAGGGGGTAACATTGCGATGGATGGCGGAATTGCATGCAGGGGAGGGGGCAGGGTCCAGGGGGCCCAAGCAAATGCTTGCCCAGGGTCCAATCACTATTAAAGACGGCCCTGTGCACATGCACACAGCAAACATGACACAACAGGGAAATCTATACCTGTGTGGCATTCTGGAGGTAGAACAGACCCCTGCCATCTGCTCTTTCCTGATCAAGTTATGCACATCTTTTTAACCAGATTCTAGTGAAGCAGATCATGCCATTCTAGACTTTTTTGCCGTTTTCTCACTCCTTCCTTTCCTCTCCTTTTATTTTTCTTAAGTTTCATACGTTTTAAGAGCGCCGTAATTTTATTATTGACCACAGGAGGGCAATGTTCCTTTACAAACAGGAGACGTCTGGTATATGTCATTATATATAGTTGAGAACTCATTGGCCATTTGTCATTAGATTCCAAAACACATCTAAGTGGTTTACCTAGGTTATTAATTAGTGAATAAAAATGTTATACTTTTCAGTAGGAGGGCCACATTGTAAATTGTGCATTTTTTCTTTTTTGCAGGCCAAAGAAAAAAAAACATTATTATAATTCAACTTACATATTTAATAAAAACATTATTGAAATCCATTTTTTGTTTTAAATTCATTTCTTTGCACCCACATTGCACCCAGGACATACCTCATCCAGTACCCAGATTGCACTCACAGGACTCAGCCCCACCACCCAGATATGCCATTAATATGCCACAGCCAGCATGTCAATTAATATGCCATAGCCAGTATGCCCATCAATATGCTACTCATGTCACACTGCACGGGAGCCGAACAGGCAGCACTGAGGTTTCTCTGTGCTGCCTGTTCGGCTCCCCGTGCAGCCTTCTGGCAGAGGGAATGTGAGGGGGCATCTTCCGATCCCTTCTCACCTCCGTCTCTGCCGGCAAGACAGTTTTTTTTTTTTCAGTGCTGGGGGGCGCTGCCGCCCCCCAAATTTGCCCCCCTAGCATTAAGTGTCAATACATTTTCTTTAAACTTAAGGGTTAGCTGCTGTACTAGCAGATTTTGACAGGAACCATTGCATGACAAAGAAAGAGGAAAAAAAAGTTTGAATTTTAGTGAAAACGAAGTTGGATGCAGAATGAAGTTGATGAAACATGTTGTGAATAGTAATGTACTTGAGAGAAAGTTAAAAAGAAAGCCTCAGGTCATACTGTCCTTTTACTTTTCTGTGAAAAGGAATGTATTTTATGTTGACAGCAGGATGTTTTGGCAGAAGGCCTGGATTCAAGAGACTGAATACACCAAAGAAAAAACACAGACTCTAGGTGTAACAAGACAGACACCTTTTTTTTACTTTCAGTTTTAATCACAATTTCACTGAAACTTTTATTTCTAAATAAATCTACAAAGAAGTGCTGTGTTTCAGTAAACACAAGGGAGTGTCTGCTAATATAGTGTATGAACAGGGGTGTCGGAAGTGTGAGTACAGAATAAAATCTATGATCACCTAAGTATCTTCATAAATTACAGTTGTTTATTAGAAGAACAAAAGAAAGCACACAATAACTTGCGTGCAGGGAGGCGCAATATATAAACCCTATATGGGCTGTAAGTAATAATAAAAACAAAAGCATTTAAACGTAATAAAGTCTAGATGTGATAGGAAGTGGATTGCTAAGAATCACCTAGCATTCAATATGTGAAGACGGCTAGTATAAGCCTATTTGTGTAAACAGAAATGCATAAAATAAATAAATATAAACTTATGAAGTGAACAAATATAAGAAAAAAACATAAGAATGTCAACAGACACAGTCAGGGGCGTCACTAGGGTTGGTGTCACCCGGTGCGGAAACTCATGGTGTCACCCCCCCCCACCCCCTGGATTTCCTCCAATACAATGCCAAACAGATTCCTTAGTAATGCCAGTTAGATGGCCTATTAACTATGCCACACACAGGAGCCCCATAACTATGCCACACACAGGAGTCCCATAACTTATGCAACACCAGAGCCCCATAACTTATGCAACACCAGAGCCCCACTCCAGAGCTACCACACACACAGGTGTCCCATAATAATACCACACAAAAGAGTCCCTTAATTACGCCACACAAAAGAGTCCCTTAATTATGCCACACATGGGGCCCAATAAATATGCCACACACAAGTGCCCCATAATTATGCACACATGGGACCGCCATTAATTATGCAACACACAGGAGCCCCATGAGGTGACAATCTTACAATTATAGATACCAGTAATATTGTGCCATTCAGATCCCAGTAGTATTGTCCCACTCAGAGCCCAGTAATATTGTGCCACTCAGAGCCCAGTAATAGTGTGCCAGTCAGATACCAGGAATATTGTACCATTCAGAGCCCAGTAGTATTGTCCCACTCAGAGCCCAGTAATATTGTGCCAGTCAGATACCAAAAATATTGTGCCATTCAGAGCCCAGTAATATTGTGCCAGTCAGATGCTTGTAATATTGTGCCAGTCAGAGCCCAAAAATATTGTGCCACTCAGAGCCCAGTAATTTTGTGCCAGTCAGATACCATGAATATAGTGCCAGTCAGAGCCCAGGAATAGTGTGCCAGTCAGAGCCCAGGAATATTATGCCAGTCAGAGCCCAGGAATATTATGCCAGTCAGAGCCCAGGAATAGTGTGCCAGTCAGAGCCCAGGAATATTATGCCAGTCAGAGCCCAGGAATATTATGCCAGTCAGAGCACAGGAATATTATGCCAGTCAGAGCCCAGTAATATAGTGCAAGCCACATGCCCAGTAATCTAGTGCCAGCCAGATGCCCAGTAATATAGTGCCACTCAGAGCCCAGTAATATAGTGCCAGCCAGAGCCCAGTAATATAGTGCCAGCCAGATGCCCAGTAATATAGTGCCAGCCAGAGCCCAGTAATATTGTGCCAGCCAGATGCCCAGTAATATAGTGCCAGCCAGATGCCCAGTAATATAGTGCCCCTCAGAGCCCAGTAATATAGTGCCAGCCAGAGCCCAGTAATATTGTGCCACTCAGAGCCCAGTAATAGTGTTCCAGTCAGAGCCCAGTAATATTGTGCCAGTCAGAGCCCAGTAATAAACTGCTAGTTTTTAAGCCAACAGGGTGAATGCAAGTTCGGGTTTACCACAAGCCATGCCCTACGCGTTTCATAGACACAGCTACTAGACACGGACTACTGAATATGTTTTATAGAGCCCACACTTTAAAGTGACAGTATCAATTTGATAAATAAAATTATGTACAGATCTTTGGAAAATTGGAAGTATGTTCCGACCTCTGAGAATATTCTCTTAAAATCAAAGCACATAGCAATAGACTAACATATATTGTCAAATACCACTTGTTCTCAATCAATATCAGGGCAAATAATAACATATACAAGAAAGATTTAAGGCTTAATTTAGTAGTTTCAAAAATCAGAAGTGCTTATATGAGGTCAATAAAATAGTGCCTCTGTCAAGAAATATGGAGCAAATACATTAAAATTAGTAGCTGCTGTATAGCGAAAATGTAAAAAAAAAAAAATATATATATATATATAAATAGCAATGGTTATAAAATGTACAAGTTGATAGAGATGAAGATGACAAAAATATAAACAAAATAATATGAACATATCTGTCAAGATTCCGCAAGGGCATATGTAAAGGCAAAGACCCAGAGAGAAGAGTCCAGATATCTGTGCTTCCTGCCCCATGTATATGGAATAGAGTGTGAGTGCAAATGTCAGTATTACTGTGCACCTCACTATCATAACCACTGCTGCTCTGTATACACACCTAAGGAGATAGGGAATACATCCCTGATCTATAAGATCATAAGTATTTCACTCTATCAGCACTTTAGCGCACAGTCACTTTGTTCTGTATTTGTTATATGTTTTTTGGACACTGTGGGGTAGTTCCTTGACAGCCTGCAGCTTGTGCATCAAAAAAAGCGCCATATGACCTCATCACCCACTGCCTCTTTATGATTCTTGGGCTGCTCTTCTTTTTCTTTCTCCATTTTCTTTTGTATAGGATATTGCTTGTACTTATGTCAACACCCACTGAGAACTCCTCAAAGCGAAATGCATCAGGGCTTCCGCATCAGCACAAGCATCTCTCTGATCACACAAGTTTTTTATTTAATTGATTTCCAGTGGTACTATATATGGTGGTATTATGTGTAGTTTTTTTAAAGTTTTTTTTACAAATTGTATGTTTATTTATGAATTAAAAAAAAACACTACAGAGATATTTTAAACACATTTCTCGTTTACGTAATGCTTTTGTTTGCAGGATTGCTGACACAATGTATAGGCTATTTGTTTATTCTCTACATTCCCAATATAACTAATGTTTAGTACCTTTAAGATGGTGTTTGAAAGCCTGTTCCAATAGTGAATATGATAATAATTGTTTTATGAAGTCCCTGGTGATACCCTGAGAGAGGAAAGGTAATTTGATTTCTAAATCTTACATTTACTGGTGTGAGATTATTTCAAATGCATTTATATAAATGATGTTCCTACTACTGTACAGCAGCAGCATCATAACAAATGCCACGGATGAATTTAGTAAAAAATCAATACAGTCAGAACAATGGATGTCTTTATAAAAGCTTTATCTGTTTTGATTGGACTTATTAAAAGTGTTGTAGCTCACTTAACATGACTTTCCCAGTCAGGGCCGATCCTAGGGTCACGGGCGCCTGGGTGCAGGTTTTTTTTTTGGCGCCCCCAGGTGGGCGTGGCTATATAATAAACCCCTCCCCTTTACACATGTATGTTCCAGGCATACCAATTTTTCATTATTGGGGTGGGGGGATTCTTGTGGAGAGCACAAACTTTATTTTTAGATGAAGGACCAACAAGAGCTTTTATTTTAAATAAAGATATTTATTTGGCAGTAAAACAGTGTAGTGGTTTTATTTATGTCTATGATGCTCAGTCATCAACATGGGAGACTTTTTGCTGGGTAGCAGTTTTAACTACAGTTCCCATGATGTCCAACCAGCCAAAGTCTCCCATTAGTCTGGCTGAGCATCATTGGAAAAGAAGTACACAAGGACCAATAAATAATATTCCACCAAGTCAGTCACTCACTTGTCTCTCTCTTCCCATACCGCCATGTCTTTCTCCCTCTCCACTCATACCCTCATGTATCTCTCTCTCTCCACTCATACCCTCATGTATCTCTCTCTCTCCACTCATACCCTCATGTATCTCTCTCTCTCCACTCATGCCCTCATGTATCTCTCTCTCCACTCATGTCCTCATGTATCTCTCTCTCTCCACTCATACCCTCATGTATATCTCTCTCCACTCATACACTCATGTATATCTCTCCCTTCATACCCCATATATTTTTCCATGTCTATCTTTCTGTTCCTCATGCTCCCCATGGTGGTCTTTTTTTCTGCATGTCTGTCTCTCCTTCTATACACCCATGTCTGCTGTCTCTTTCTCTTCATAACTCACATGTATGTCTCTCCCTCCTCATAATCCTGTGTATTTGCCTATTAATATGCCACAGCCAGTTTGCCCATTTATATGCCACTGCCAGTTTGCCCATTAATATGCCACAGATAGTTTTCCCATTAATATGCCACAGATAGCTTGCCCATTAACATACCACAGTTAGTTTATCCAATAATATAGCAGTTAGTTTGCCCATTAATATGCCAGTGTCAGTTTGGCCACTAATATGCCAGTGTCAGTTTGTCCATTAATATGCCACCACCAGTTTTCCCAAGAAAAGCATTACCCCTCCCCCCATTCCCCAGTACTCACCTTGCTGCTGCTGTTTCGTGTCTCCTCCGCACAGTCTTCCCTCTATGCACACTCAGAGTGCAGGAGGCGGGAAATAGCTGCCGACTGGATGGGGACTGTCAAGTGGGCAGCGGTGGCCCCTTTAACCAGTTAAAAGTTGCCCTGCATACATACACACCCACACTTACACACAGGGTCATGCATAAATACACACAGTCACACTTACACAGACACACTTAGTCAGGGCCGCCACTAGGAATTTCAGGGGCCCTTACTGAACACATTTTACTGAACACATTTAGTCACCATTACACACAGACACCCTTATACACACACAGAGCAATACACACAGTCACACTTATGTACACACACTTACACAGACAGTAACACACACATTGACTCACACAGAGAAAAACACATACACTTACATACATTCACACACACACACAGTGAAACACACACACACATACATTCACACACACAGTGAAACACACATTCACACACACACTTACATACATTCACACACACACATACAGTGAAACACACACACATACATTCACACACAGTGAAACACACATTCACACACACACACAGTGAAACACACATTCACATACATTCACACACACACTTACATACATTCACACACACACAGTGAAACACACTGAAACACACACACATACATTCACACACACAGTGAAACACACATTCACACACACACACAGTGAAACACACATTCACACACACTGAAACACATTCACACACAGACACACAGTGAAACACACATTCACACACATTGAAACACACATTCACACACACACACACACAGTGAAACACACATTCACACACACTGAAACACATTCACACACGCACACTTACACACATTCACACACACACACAGTGAAACACACATTCACACACAGTGAAACACACATTCACACACACTGAAACACATTCACACACGCACACTTACAGACACACAGTGAAACACACATTCACACACACTGAAACACATTCACACACACACACACACACAGTGAAACACACATTCACACACACTGAAACACACATTCACACACACTGAAACACATTCACACACACACACACACACACACAGTGAAACACACATTCACACACACTGAAACACATTCACACACACACACACACACACACAGTGAAACACACATTCACACACACTGAAACACATTCACACACACACACACTTACTACATTCACACACTTACTACATTCACACACACACAGTGAAACACACACACTTACATACATTCACACACACAGACATACACATTGAAACACACACACTTCTTTTAATTTAAAAAACAAAACAAAAAAAAACTCGTTTTTACTATTGGTCCCCCTCCCTGGAGGGAGGAGGACATTTCCGGACGGTGTCTGCAGAGGAGGCAGAACACTGTCATGCAGTTCTTCTTGCCGGATGTCACCAGAGGCTTGCACCCGTCGCGCTGTAATGAGATTAGGAGGTGCGGTGACCGCAGGCGCTCACCTGCGGGCCGCACCTCCAGAATGAGGGAGAAAGGTGCTCATCGGAGCGCCTTTCCTCCCGGTGCGCCTGGGCGCGGTGCACCCCGTGCACCCGCCCAGGATCGGCCTTGTTCCCAGTTATAAGACATTTTTAGCAATGTTCATTAGCCAAAGACAAACCCGGGGTAAGAGAGTAAACGGAGATTAATCATTAGCAGTTTAGATATTTACTGATCTTAACCCCTTCACGCCAAATCGTGCTTTGGTCCGTAACCAAAATGCCGTATTTTTGCTCCTGGGCCCCGATCAAAGAGTGATCGGGGGCCAGGGACACATGAGCAGAGACCCAATCAAGATCTTTACAGAAGAAGTTTGTGCACTTTGTGTTTTGGTAACAAGTAGCTCACTTTGAGCGTCGGCTACATTTTCCATGTCAGACTGGGACCATTTAGAGTCACCTCATATGACAGTGGGGATCGCTCTGCAGGATCCACAGCACAGCTCATAGTGAGGGGCCGCAATGAGCAGTAAAAGCCAGGACATTCTATGACATCCTGCAGGCTTTTGGGCACTGAAATAGATCAGATGCCCCTCCCTCCAGAAAATATCATGGCGGCAAGGCGTTTGTAGTGCGCAATGTGAAAGGCAATGTCTATGTCATGTAACATCTTGCACGCTCTGACTTAAACAGCACACAGCACCAAATGTGGAGGCACTTGAAAGTGCTGTAGAGGCATATGTGTCATTGTGGAAAGTGATATGGGGGAATATGCCAGGGTGAAGTTTATAGACAGAGAGGCGGGGTGGTTTCCATGGAAAATGGGTACGGCATTGAAAAGTGGCATGTTTAAAACCCACGTGGGGCTAGCACCTCTTTGCTTCAGTGGTGCAAATGGACAAATCCTCCAGTATAACAACCGATAACGGGGTAGGGATAAAACTAAGGAGCAGTGGTTAAATCCAAATATATTTCTTCATCACAATAAAATAATCAATATTTTATATTTAAAAGATGTGCTCCTTTAGATGGGACCATGGACTCAAGAGTGCCCATTTTTCTGAATGCAGACCTAATTGCAGACCTCAAAAGTGTCACTTCTTTAAAACAAACATTATTATAGGTTCCCATGTAAGCCATACTAAATGAATACTATATAAATAAAGATGATTTGCACTCATGACTTAACCCAGCAGCCATATTTGCACTCATGTGACACCCGGCACTCAAATCGTTCACTAGTGAAGTGCAATGGCGCACTGTCCATCTGTGAAATCGTCTCTCACCGCTACCCACGTGTGATATATGAAACGTGGCCATGTGCCACAACAGAGGGCTGGACATGGCAGTTGTGGCATGCATGACATAGGTTCGCCATCGCCAGTCTAGAGTTCCAGATGCTGGCATGTGTTACCACATTCGTATATATAACACATTTAATACAAGTCTCATGGGAGTAGGAATTGATGTCTCAATTTATAAAGCAGTAACACACATGCTTCTATCATTTATACATATTTTTAAAACTATTTGCTATTTGTCATTAGCCACTAGAGAAATTAAGACTATAGAATGGACTAAATACTATTATTGTGTTAAATTGTGGAAATGTCCAATAACAATAACCTGAGGAGGGAGGAGCATGTGACGCACCTACGCACACACGTTCCTGCCCGCCAAGGCAGCCCAGCCAGGTGAAGGCGAGCACCCGAAAATGATATCCGTGATCCCATTCTGATCTCGCGGTTGGCAACATGGATATGCTGGACATCGATCCTCAGAATAGACGCTTAGAACAGACCGAGAAGTGAAGGTAGACCGCTATCCCGATTTGATATCGCGGAAAACCAAACCAATTCCCGCATACCACTGGGACACCCGAAGGCAACCCGGATAGAAACTAGACAGATAGGCACCTACCTGAATGCAGGCTTCAACCGGCAGATGGCAAGACAGTGACTCCGTAGACGGACGAAACCGGCTCTCTTAGTCGGACCAACAAAAACAAACCCTCTCCCAACAGCTTCATCAAGGGCCGTGAGTAAAACGGGAAGGGAGACATATATAGGGGACAATAGAGACTATCACATGATCTGTCAAGAATGAAGTGTGGGGTACATGCATGAATTTATCTCTCATTTACATATGCCTGGCTCTGGCCCACACTTACTATATACAATATAACAAGCAGGGGACAACTCTAGAGAAAATAAACTGCTAATAAGGAATTGTTCCTTATATATGTGAACCTGTCTCTGGTTTATCCATGTCTGGTTGGTCCATACTCAGTGTCTATACTTAACATATCACGCAGGGGGAAAAATTGAAACTACTAATAGGGAAGCACCCCTGTTATGTATAAACGTGTCTCTTCCCTATGAATGCCTGGCCTTGGTCCACACTCAGAGGAAGCTGTGTTTTCTCCAATTGCATTTGGTTCTGGCCCACCACTTAGTGGAACAAACCGAACCAGTGATACTGTATGGGATTATTTGAAATCTGAATTTGAACCATTAACAAAGAAGTCTCCCAGATATGTATGAACTTTTTTCCTATGCTGGGTTCTTGCCCATATAGCGGAATAAATTGGACTATCAAATCTGTCTTGATTTTCCGCTTGTGAAAGTCCTCACAAATCTAGGAGAGGACAATAAGAATCTACATGACGCTAATATTAAAATGGAAACAAAACTTAAATTCCTTGAAAATAAGATGACGGATATGGAGGACAGGGCAAGAAGGAAGAATGTCTGAATCCGAGTGGTCCCTGAAACAGTTCAACAAGAGCATTTAAAAACCTTCCTGGAGAAAATCTTTGCATTATACATAGCACCCAAAGAGATGGGGGAACATCCCTTTGAGAGATTTCATAGATTAACTAAACCAAAGGGCATTGACCCTTCCTTGCCTAGAGATGGTATTGTACGTTTCACCCACTTCTACCTCAAAGATTTGATTATGCAAACAGCAAGAGTGAAAATCATTGAAGAGGAAGAATGAAAAAACATTACATTTTTTGCAGACTTATCACTAGCTACCCGAAGAACAAGGAAAGCTTTTTCAGAACAAACACAAATACTTTGAAATAGAGACATAAAATATAAATGGACATTCCCGACAGCTCTGCTGGTCAGATACAAAGAGGAATCACATCTCTTTAAAGAACCTGCTGACCTAAAAGAAAAGATAAAATTATGGGACTTATTGTAGAACCAGTGAACTTTAAACTTTGTCATCGTGGGTTTTTTTTTTTTTTTTTTTGCTTAAAGAAAAGAGAGAAAGGAGGGAAAGAATATGAGACATCTCTTATATCAACATTGTATAATCTCATTAAGCTCCTCGCCTTTCAATAATTAAATATGTTTCATGATTTAGATAAATCTGTAGCAGGGGACAGGACGACAATGGACATCCTATAGGGACGTTTTCACGAATTCTAGCAATTGATAAACACTTTAACCAAGAATGGGTTGGGATAAAGGAGGGAGGGAGGTAAGAAAGGGCAATAGGAACAAGATATGGGAAGGGAACTTCAGGGGAAAGGGGAAGCACCAAAACACTTCAACTGATTGTCACTGATTAAATTGTTAAGAATTCAACCACACTCTAATCCACTAAAATAAATTGGATAACCCAAGGGATAAAAAGTATTAACCCACCAATAGATTGAATTTCAACGAAGCACCTTTTTTCTTTTTTTTTTCTCCCTCTCTTTTCTTTTCTTCTTCTTTAGAGTCGTAAAAGTAGATGAGGGAAATATTACATCATGTTTACAAGAGAAAATACCCGATTGAAACTTGAGGGGCTTTTTTGTGATTGGTACCTTAAGCCGTTATGAGGAAATAAACTAGCACACTAGGGTGATGTGAGGAAATACCTAGTAAATAAACCTTTTTGTTTTTTTTAGCATCTTTAGTTTAAACAAGGCGAAGGGGAAACAAAGGGGGGAAGAAAGGGAGAGGAAGTCAACTGACTATTTAACAATAGAGAGGTTTGCTTCGCCTCTCCTGGCTGGACTTCTTACTCCTGCGGGGTTCGAAGGAACGGGCATGAAGGCTAATGTCTTATAGATATAGTCTAAATGCTGAATGATAAAGTCTGCTTCCGCTCCAAGGCAATACCGGGGCAGAGGGAGAAGTGTGCGAATGAGGATACATGTGAGTGTTGTGACCAGTGGCGGATCCAGGGGGGGAGCAACGGGGCAATTGCCCCCCCCCCCCCCCCCCCGAGAAGAGAGAAAAAAAAAACGCGCTTGCAGGCAGAGACTGAGGTGAGAAGAGATCGGAAGATCCCCCTCACCTTCTCTGCCTGCCGGCAGGCTGCACATGGAGCTGAAAAGGCAGCACAGAGAAACCTCCGTGCTGCCTGTTCGGCTCCCCGTGCAGTGTGCCGACACAGAAGTGCCGACAGGTCACGTGACCGGCGCGCTGACGTCATACGCGCGCCGGGTCACGTTACCTGTCGGCACAACCATCTGTGAGACGAACAGGCAGCATGGAGAAGACCATGCTGCCTGCCACTAGCCACCAGGGAAAGGTAAGTGCTGGGGAGATGGGGGGAATGTACTGGGGAAAGAGGCAGGGGCTTATTAATGATAGGAAACACTGGCATATTACTGGGCAAATTGGCAGGGGATATTAAATGGCAAATAATTGGCATATTACTGGGCAAATTGGCAGGGGATATTAAATGGCAAATAACTGGCATATTACTGGGCAAATTGGCTGGGGATATTAAATGGCAAATAACTGGCATATTACTGGGCAAATTGGCAGGGGATATTAAATGGCAAATAACTGGCATATTACTGGGCAAATTGGCAGAGGATATTAAATGGCAAATAACTGGCATATTACTGGGCAAATTGGCAGAGGATATTAAATGGCAAATAACTGGCATATTATTGGGCAAATTGGCTGGGGATATTAAATGGCAAATAACTGGCATATTACTGGGCAAATTGGCAAGGGATATTAAATGGCAAATAACTGGCATATTACTGGGCAAATTGGCTGGGGATATTAAATGGCAAATAACTGGCATATAACTGGGCAAATTGGCTGGGGATATTAAATGGCAAATATCTGGCATATTACTGGGCAAATTGGCAGAGGATATTAAATGGCAAATAACTGGCATATTATTGGGCAAATTGGCTGGGGATATTAAATGGCAAATAACTGGCATATTACTGGGCAAATTGGCAGGGGATATTAAATGGCAAATAACTGGCATATTACTGGGCAAATTGGCTGGGGATATTAAATGGCAAATAACTGGCATATTACTGGGCAAATTGGCAGGGGATATTAAATGGCAAATAACTGGCATATTACTGGGCAAATTGGCAGAGGATATTAAATGGCAAATAACTGGCATATTACTGGGCAAATTGGCAGAGGATATTAAATGGCAAATAACTGGCATATTATTGGAGCAAATTGGCTGGGGATATTAAATGGCAAATAACTGGCATATTACTGGGCAAATTGGCAAGGGATATTAAATGGCAAATAACTGGCATATTACTGGGCAAATTGGCTGGGGATATTAAATGGCAAATAACTGGCATATAACTGGGCAAATTGGCTGGGGATATTAAATGGCAAATATCTGGCATATTACTGGGCAAATTGGCAGAGGATATTAAATGGCAAATAACACTGGAATATTATTGGACAAATTGGTTGGGGCATATTAAATGGCAACTAACACAGGCATATTATTGAGCAAATTGGCAGGGGCATATTAAATGGCAAATAACTGGCATATTACTGGGCAAATTGGCTGGGGATATTAAATGGCAACTAACACTGGCATATTATTGGGCAAATTGGCTGAGAGAGCCATACATGGGAAGGGAGAAGAGAGAGACATAAATGGGATGGTAGAGGAGAGACAGACAGACAGACATGGGTTCACAGAGGAGAGACAGACAAATATGGGATGGCAGAGGAGAGACAGACAGATATGGGAAGGGGAGAGGAGACAAACAGACATGGGAAGGGAGAGGAGAGAGACATAAATAGGAAGGGAGAAGAGAGAGACATAAATGGGATGGTAGAGGAGAGACAGACAGACATGGGATGGGAGAGGAGAGACAGAGAGATGGGAAATGAGAGAAGAGACATATGGACATGGGAAAGAAGAGGATACATAGACGGACATGGGAAGGAAGAGGAGAGAAACGGGCATGGAAGGAAGAGAGACAGAGGGACACGGGGAGTGAGAGGAGTGCGACAGACATGGGAAGGGAGAGGAGCGTGACAGACGGACATGGGAGAGAGGATAAGACAGACGGACATGGGAGAGAGGATAAGACAGACGGACAAGGGAGAGAGGAAAAGACAGACGGACATGTGCCCCTCCCGAGATCAGACTCTGGATCCGCCCCTGGTTGTGACATGAGCTATTCTGGGCAGGGGGACACGAGAGAGGGGGAGGGGAGGGGACCATCTTGGAGACTTATGTCTATAAACTTGATATCAATAAATTCCAAGTGCCTCAACACGCTTCAGAAAAGAGGCTGCCTGTACAATACGTGGATAGAGAACAAAATAGACATTGGGTTTATTCAGGAAACCCACTGGATAGATACTATGGACAGGCCCTGGAGATTCTTAAAATATCCACTAGCAGGACAGGCAAACCTGTAGGGGGAAAAGAAGAAAAGGGGCGTGGTTATAGTGGTGTCCAGTGCGATAAAATATGAACAGGTCTTTTGTGAATCAGATAGAAATGGGAGGTGCATAATACTGATAGCCAAAATAAACGACACTCTTTACACCCTGGTCAATTTATATGCCCCTAATCAAAGCTTCGGTAATTTTCTGGAGAAACTGATGCTTAGGATTGAAGAGCTGTCATCTGGTCTTCTGATTATAGCGGATGATTTTAATTGTTTGGTGGACAACAAAAAGGACAGAAGCAGTGGTCACAATAGGGAACAAAGGGAAATACACTCTCCTTCCATACTACAAAGATTTTTACATAAAAATCAGCTTTATGACTGTTGGAGAGGAACAACAGAGGACCGCGACTACACATTCTACTCACAAGTACTATATTTGCTCGATTATAAGACAATGTTTTTTTCAGAAACTCTTATAATCGAGGTCGTCTTATAATCTGACCTCAAATTGAGGTCAGACTATAAGACTGGGATCGAGGTCCCCAGCAGAGCTGCAGGGGACCTGGATCCCCCTCTCTAACAGCAGGGGATGTCTGCGCAGACTCCCCCTGCTGCCGCACCGGCACGACCGCCGGGACTTTATGAAGAAGCCGGGTACTTCCGGCTCCGTCATAAAAGTCCCGGCGGTCGTGCCGGGCGGCAGCAGGGGAGGTCTGCGCTCAACGCGCAGACATCCTCTGCTGCCCCACTAGCCACCAGGGAGAATCGGGCAGCCGGGGGATGTCTGCACGATACGTGCAGACATCCTTTATGCTGCCCGACACTTCGGTCTATTATGACGGACCAGCTGTCCGTCATAATAGACGAAGTGTTGGGCAGCATGGAGGATGTCTGCACGGATCGTGCAGACATCCCCCGGCTGCCCCAGTAGCCACCAGGGACCAATAAAAAGGTGAGGGGGAGGGAGGGAGGGAGGCGGGGTGGGTGTAGAAAGACATGGGGGACAGGGACAGAGGCGGGGGAGAGCAACAAGGGGAGGGAGGGGGAAGAGACAGAGACAAGGGGAGGGAGGGGGGAAGAGACAGAGACAAGGGGAGGGAGGGGGTTGGTAGAGACAGAGACAAGGGGAGGGAGGGGGTTTGAAGAGACAGAGACAAGGGGGGTGCAGAAACTGGCGAGGGGGGAGACAAAGGGAGGGGGAGAGAGAGACAACACTAAGGGGAGAAGAGAGAAAAATGGGGGCAAGGGAAAGAGAGAGGCAGCATTGTCACATAAAAAGAAATAAAAACAAGAAATACATTTTTTGATATCATAATTTTTTATTAAAAAAGCAATTTACATGTGAATATATACAAGTTGAACTTTTTTCCTATAGGGTAGTCTTATATTTTTTTTCCTAATGGAATATCCAAAGTTTGGGGTCTTATAATCAGGGTCGTCTTATAATCGAGCAAATACGGTACATCAAACTTATACCAGGATTGACTATTTCCTGACCAGATCTGATACACTGGAAAACATTTTGCATACAAAAATAGGGGGAATATCATGGTCCAACCAAGCGCCTATTTTTCTAAGAATTAAGAATAATCCCGAATACAAAATCAGAGACAGATGGCGACTGAATGAAAATCTATTAAGGTCGAAGGACAATGAAAAATACTTAGTATCACAAATAGAAACATTTTTGGAGGCCAACGATTATAAGAAAGTGTCAGATGCGACCTTGTGGTGTGCCTTAAAATGCTATACACGAGGATTACTGATAAAAATTGGAGTGGGAGAAAAAAGGAAAAGAGGAGACCCAATGAACAAATTATATATTAAACTGGCTAAACCTTTGATGCCTCCTTATTATCTCAAATCAAGACAGTGAGAGGACAGATAAATGAAAAATTATACGAAAACATTAATAAAGCCAAAACATGTTTAAAGCAAAAATGGTATTACGGTGCAAACCGCACGGGTAAACTACTGACCAACAAACTTAAAAACAAACAAAGCAGGGGTATAATAAAAAAATCAGTAATTAAAAATAAACAGCTGTTGTCCCCTAGACAGATAAGCAAGGCATTTGAAGTTTATTACAGCGCCCTCTATAATTTAGAGGAAACAAAATACTCCACATCAGAGATCTTGGCCTTTTTGAAAAAACTCAATCTGCCCAATATAACACAAGAACAACGGAATACACTTAATAACCCAATCCCCATCAATGAGGTTAGGGACAATATCAGTTCACTTAAGGGGGGCAAGTCCCCTGGGCCAGATAGTTTTACAGCCCTGTACTACCTTAAATTTCAAGAACTACTGGCACCAATTCTTCTTAGGTTATTCACACAATTAACTAACAAAGAAACCATTCCAAATGAGCTACTCCAGGCCTCAATTACCCCTATTCCTAAACCCAACAAAGATCCAACGTCACCAGTTAACTATAGGCCGATTTCTTTAATAAACTTAGATATAAAAATGCATTCAAAAATTCTGGCAAAGAGGTTAAAACTGGTGATGCCGGATCTAATTCATAAAGATCAAAGTGGATTTGTGGTGGGGAGGGGAACCGCTGATAATACCAGACGCCTTTTCAATACTATGTACCATATAAACTTGCAAAGGAAACCTACTGTCCTGATGGCCCTCGATGCCGAAAAGGCTTTCGATAGAGTCAGCTGGCACTATCTAGGGGCGGTGTTGGAGGCCTTCAGCATCGAGAGCCTATTCGTTGACAGCACAATAGCTCTACCAACAGCCAGGGTTTCGGGACACATGATCCACTCCCAATGGTTTAGCATAAAAAACGGGACCAGGCAGAGATGCCTATTGGCCCCTATGTTGTACACACTGGCAATGGAGCCTCTGGCCTCCATGATAAGAAGGTCAAAAGAAATTCAAGGGGTAACCATTAATACAACAGACAAGAGAGTGGTTCCATACGCAGACGATGTTCTGCTAACCCTGACTGATCCAATGAGATCTATCCCCAATATAGTCAGCCTGAATTCAGAATTTAGTAAATATTCTAACTATAAACTAAACTTCGATAAAACTCAAATACTCCTGGGTTATGTAGATATAAATGACCGGGAATTTATTAATGCAAAGTTTATAAAGAATATCTAGGGGTTAGGCTGACATTACACTTAGAGGATACAATAAAACTAAGTTATGAAGCTAAACTTAAAGAAATTAAGGAAGATCTATGTGAGTGGAAAGGGACAGAATTATCTTGGTTGAATTAAATTATTAAAGTTGAAGTGATGAACGCTTATATAATTCCCAAGATATCCTATTTATTTAGGAATATACCACTGAAAGTGGACCCTGCTATCTTAAATAATAAACAAAAACTAGCTATGGGATTTATCTGGCAGGACAAAAAACCTAGAATTACACTAAAGTTATTGCAACAAGACACTAAATCAGGAGGTATATATTTTCCCAATATACAATCAATATATAATACCTCCATGATTGCGCATGCTCTAGCTTGGGATATTTCTTCAGATTAAGTTCCACGTTGGTTGGAGATAGAAAAAACGGACGTGGGACACATGGAGCCGTTCAGTCTGTTCTGGAGTCAGAGATTGAGGGATAGGAAATATCTTTTTAAAAATCCAATACTTAATCATCTTTGCATGGTGATAGCAACCCCGAGGAAAAGCATCTCTGGGGACACAAACCAAATCCCCATGGACACACCAATTGAGGTATTGGAATTTGATATCGGCAATATCAACTTACTAAACTGGAAGGCAAATAACATTAACGTTTTAGCAGACATAGCATCTCAAAGCGCACTGTACCCCTTTGACATAATGCAGGCTAATTGGAACCTTCCACCAAGGGAAATATTTAACTATCTGAGATTGAAGCATTACCTCTCTGGAAAGATATCCTTAGAAAGGGGACCACTAGGGGAACTAATAGCTAAGCACCTAAAGAAAAAAGTAGCATCAGGTGTTTCTCAATTTTTGTCGAACTTGCAGCCACGTGAGAGGGTAACCCCTTGGATCAAATGGGAACATGATTTCGGGGTCTCTCTCACATATGAGAATTGGGAGCAAGCAATATCACTAATGAAAAAAAATGTTCACAGCATAAATCTTCTAGAATTACAATACAAAATTAATATGAGGTGGTACTTGGTTCCAACGAGACTGCATAAGATCAACTCAGACTTGTCTGCCATATGCTGGAGATGTGACAGAGACATTGGTTCGCTGTCCCACAAATGGTGGCACTGTCCACACCTAAAACCTACGATTTTGGGGCTCCAGGACCTACTGAGCGGCTTGATGGGATTTACTGTTAATCTCAAACCAGAATCATTTCTTTTTAATATCCAGTTGACCGGGAACAATTTTCAGAAGATACTTACCTTACAGATACTTATAGCAATGAAAATATGCATCGCGACAAACTGGAAAAAGAAAGGGGGTATTCAATGGACAGAGATCATGCATCAAATAGATTTTCAGTTCAGAATGGAGGCAGGTTTCTATCGCAGACTGGGTCAATTCGATAAATACCAACAGATTTGGAATCCTTGGAAATCATACAAAAACTAATAGTGTGACTGGCTCTCCCATCCGACCCGACCCCCCCTCTCCAGAAAGTATGAATGCGGGAACGATTGGTAGACCGAGGGAATGAGCATAGAATAGATTATCCATATCTCATGTTTCGCAAACTTAGCTGCTTTGCAGGTAAAAATGTCATGTATTTTGAAAAAGTAATTCTCATTTTGCAGCAAAGTACCCTACCCCATGATGGATGTAATAGTTTAAACTCGACCTGGATGATTTGTAGTTTGTATTGATATTGAATCCTTTTGTCATTGAATGATTTGTAAAATGTATTATTATGGAATTTATTTAAAAATAAAAAGAATAAATATAAAAAAATAAATAAATAAGTAGCAATAACCTGTGTACATAAGTCATTAGCATAGGTGTATTCTAATATATGATAAAATAAATGCCGGTGTTCCTGGCCCTGCTTCCATGGTTTGGTGTATAGCTCTAAAATAAAGAAACGCTAAAAAAGATTTACGTTTGAACTTTTTTCTTGCAAGATGTGCTATTTTTTCTGCATCATTCTATGCACCACATTATTCATTGCATCATAAAAATCTGGGTGCAATTCACCTTCAATGCTATACATACATAAGGTATGCAATATCACCTATAGTTCCTGAAAAAAATATTTTAGATTACTACTGTAACATGTAAAAGAAAAAAAATAAATAAGCAGATCTGTCTAATCAGTTTTTTCCTAAACTTTTTCCTAAAAACTGCACAAACAGTGTAATGGATGTATTGTTGTTATCGCAACAGTCTATAACAACTGAATTTGGAGGCCCCGGTGAAATTATATTTAATCTAAAAATACAAGAGAACTATCAATTGTTTAAAAGTAAAATTAGGACATTTCACATATATTAGAAGCAAGTATAGCATAGACAAAATAAGGTAAGTTAAAGTGCCTTTAATATGTATTATTTTCAAATTATTTCAGAGTCATATTACTATTTTCCCAATGCTCCATGTATTATCATTTTAAATTTTTAGCCAATGTTGTATTTGCTTTAATGTGTATATTTCTGTTTGCACTACATGATGATAGCATTTTGAATGAAAGAAAATAAAAACCACCCACAACTCCTCAGTACGTGTCACCTCCAAGATAGCATCCCTATGATCTCATGGAATTATTGGGAAGAGTTCTAGCTAGGTCAGATACAAACTCTTCCAATATATCATATTTTATTATGTTCCAATGTGTCTTATTAGTTTTTGATCTATGCTTCATCCTGAGTACATAGAGTCATACAAAGTTAATATTAAAATCTTTATTATTCTGTCATATTTTCATAAATCTTCAATATTTGGTGGCCGCTCGAAAGGTTTAATATTCTAATTCATATCAATAAATCTTTTCTTCAATGCCTCAGACTGATCTTGCAAAACCTTACAAGGACTACATATTTTCTAGAATTCCTTAAAACTAGCAGCAAGGAAAACATGCTAGCTAGCAGAATTGTGGCAAATGTATTTTATTTACGTGTATTAATACCATCTTTAAGATTTATTCTCTAACCAGCGAACTGTGGTGAACGGACAGCCAAGTTGCAAAATGTAGATTAAAATAGAGTTGGAAAACTTCTTTAGCTCAACTATTTCCATAAATTGATTTAATAGATTTTTTGAAAGGATGTGTATGTATAATACAAAGTATAAAATTCCCACAATTAGAGTGGTTATTAGTAAAACAAAATATTCTCTACATACAAAAATTGGTTTTATAAACTAGGCCAATTTATACATGCAGTATCACACACACATGCGAGAACATGTGTACACACAGTCATACATGGAATGCCACGTGCACATCCACAGCACACACACAGTCCCCAGCACCCAAATTGCATTCACAGGACTTTCCCAGGAGCCAGATAGCACCCTCAGGACATGCCCCAGCACCCAGGTTGCACCCACAGGACATGCTCCGGCACTCAGATTTCACACACTGTGCATGCCTCATGCTCAGATTGCACACACAGGACTTAACCCAGCACCCAAATTACTCCAGGACCCCGATTGCTTCTTAACCCCTTCGCGACAATGGACGTGTCAGGCTCGTCCGGCGGTGAATCAAGCGGTTTTTCGCAATCAACGATCGCGAAAACCGCTTTAACAGTGCTGGTCTATTGCCTCGATGTCGAGGCAATAGCCAGCACTGAAATGTCTGATCTGGGGCACCCACGATCACCCCACGGAGCGATCGTGGGAGCAATACTGACGGAGCAGCATGCTCCGTCAATATGTCTATGCAGGTCGGCGCTTCGGAAGTGAAAGTAACTTCACTTCCGTCGCTCTGAATATGCTACTTGACTGCCCCTAGTGGTAATTAAGCAGCATAGCAATGTAAAAAATTAATATTTAATTAACTAAAAACTTGTTATATACCGTATTTGCTCGATTATAAGACGAGGTTTTTTTCAGAGCAAATGCTCTGAAAAATCCCCCTCGTCTTATAATCGAGGTCTCTTATAATCTGACCTCAAATTGAGGTCAGATTATAAGACATGGATCCAGGTCCCCAGCAGAGCTGCAGGGGACCTGGATCCCCCTCTCTAGCAGCAGGGGAAGTCTGCGCAACGAGCACAGACTCCCCTGCTTCCGCCCGGCACGACCGCCGGGGCTTCTGTGAAGAAGCCGGATACTTCCGCTTTCGTCACAGAAGTCCCGGCGAGCGTGCCGGGCGGCAGCAGGGGAGTCTGCGCTCATCGCGCAGACATCCTCTGCTGCCCCACTAGCCACCAGGGAGAATCGGGCAGCTGGGGGATGTCTGCACGATACGTGCAGATATCCTCCATGTTGCCCGACACGGCAGACTATTATGACGGACAGCTGTCCGTCATAATAGACTACCGTGTCGGGCAGCATGGAGGATGTC
This sequence comes from Pelodytes ibericus, assembly GCA_036172795.1. Classification (NCBI taxonomy): domain Eukaryota; kingdom Metazoa; phylum Chordata; class Amphibia; order Anura; family Pelodytidae; genus Pelodytes; species Pelodytes ibericus. Next base: position 122,102,113 of record CM069858.1, on the reverse strand, counting down.
TGCAAGTATCGTGCAGACATCCCCCGGCTGCCCCCACTAGCCACCAGGGATCAAGGTGAGGGGAAGGGAGGGAGGGGGGGCAGAGAGACAGGGGGAGGGAGGGGGGCAGAGAGACAGGGGGAGGGAGGGGGGCAGAGAGACAGGGGGAGGGAGGGGGACAGAGAGACAGGGGGAGGGAGGGAGGGGGACAGAGAGACAGGGGGGACAGAGAGACAGGGGGGAGGGAGGGGGGCAGAGACAGAGTCAAGGGGAGGGAGGGGGTTAAGAGACATAGACAAGGGGAGGGAAGGGGTTAAGAAACAGACAAGGGGAGGGAAGGGGTTAAGAGACAGAGACCAGGGGAAGGAAGGGGTTAAGAGACAGACAAGGGGAGGGAAGGGGTTAAGAGACAGAGACAAGGGGAGGGAAGGGGTTAAGAGACAGAGACAAGGGGAGGGAAGGGGTTAAGAAACAGACAAGGGGAGGGAAGGGGTTAAGAGACAGAGACCAGGGGAAGGAAGGGGTTAAGAGACAGACAAGGGGAGGGAAGGGGTTAAGAGACAGAGACAAGGGGAGGGAAGGGGTTAAGAGACAGAGACAAGGGGAGTGAGGGGGTTAAGAGACAGGCAAGGGGAGGGGGGAGAGAGAGAAAAATGGGGGCAAGGGAAAGAGAAAGGCAGCATTGGCACATAAAAAGAAATAAAAACTAGAAATACATTTTTTGATATCATAATTTTTTATTAAAAAAGCAATTTACATGTGAATATATACAAGTTTAACTTTTTTCCTATAGGGTAGTCTTATATTCAGGCTTTTAGTTTTTTCCTAAAGGAATATCCAAAGTTTGGGGGGTCGTCTTATAATCAGGGTCGTCTTATAATCGAGCAAATACGGTAGTTAGATTAGCCTGTAGGGTTAAAATTAAATAATTTTTAGCATAAGGGATAGGGTTAAAATTAAATTAAAATTAAAACATATTGAGGGATAGCATAAGGGTTAGAGTTGGGGTTAAATTTAGTGTTAAGGTTAAATTTTGGGTTTGGGTTGGGGTCAAAAGGTCAATATAGGAAAAAAACACTATTTTTTGTTTTTGCCCCATAACTCGCAAAAAAATACCGAAAAATATGGAAACATGCATATTTCTGAACTCGGGACAACATTTAGAAACTATTTAGATGGGGTCTTTTTTAATGATTTTATTTGTGTCAATTATATTTTAGGCGAAAGTTAGAAAAAGTGTTTTTTTTTTTTCATTTTTCGTCATATTTTATTATTTTTTTTGTAGTAAATTATAAGATATGATGAACATAATGGTATCTAATGAAAGCCCTTCTTATGACGATAAAAACAATATATAATTTGTGTGGGTACAGTATGTGAGAAAGAAGAAAATTGCAGCTAAATACAAACACCCCAGAAATGTCAAAACAGCCATTGTCACCAAGGAAAAAGTCAAGGTGAAAATGTCTTGTCACTAAGGGGTTAATCTTACATATTGTTTTTAGGGACACAAAGGGCTTTCTTTCCAGACTTTTTTGAGACTTAACCCTTTGTGTACTGTATAAAATGTAATCAAGATTGTAAAAATGGCAACTGCATTTATTTTTAAATCTCTCTCCTCTGTCTCTGACATGTGTGTCAATCATAGAAGGGGAGGATTTTGACAATCAGTGTTCATACAAATTACGGATTCTCGGATACGGATTCTCATTTATTTTGGTGATCATATCAATAAATGCAAAGAATAATGGTTGAATCTGGTCTGTCTAACTGCTAAGGAAACCAGAATCACCTCAATCCACCCAACCCCCAAAATTTGGGAGAGGATGTCAATGGATTGTGATATGTCCCTAGACATATCAAAAACATCACTGCATACAATTGTCACTGGTCTGTCACTTTAAAGGGCCATGGGCAGTCCTGGCAGCTATTTGATCTTTGCTTTCCTGGATAGCCTCACTCATGAAGCTTCCAGGAAATCCAAAACTGGCGCTAAATGCGGCGAAAAGGCTGCAATATCGCTGTTTTAAAGAAGGCCTGCATGTTTATGGGCATCGATACCAATGCATTGCCCTCATTAAGGGGTTTAACATAGAAATCTGAAGTTTTTAATGGATAAAAAGGATTATGATAATAAAAGAGTTATACAATGGGAAATCAAGTGATATGATAGAGAATCTTCTTATCGCTTTAGTTACCATAAAAAAGCTCCCCCTAAAATAACTTGAGGAGGTGGAAAGGTCTCCACCAGTAAACATTTTATCATTTAGAGTTAAGCAAAAAAGTACTCACACTAAAACGTAGATTTTATTTTGGCAGCAATGTTTCAACCCTTGGAAGGGTTTTTCGAGCTGCAAACCCTCCGCCCTCCCCCCACTCCCCTTCCCACCCCTTCGCCCTGGGATTGAAACGTTACTGCTGGAAAAAAATCCATGTTTGTGCGTGAGTGCTGGTCGCTGTCCTTTTTTGCTTATATTGTGCAGATCGGGGTGGAGATCTCAACTGGGCACCCACTTATTGAGTGTGAACCTGTTACATTATATTACCCCCCATTAATTGGCTCTCCAGGAAAGGACCAGAATCCTAATTTAATACCAATTCCTACTTGGTTTTCTACACTTTAATTAGGTGAATTAGGTGGGGCTTTTTCTTCATTTGTTTCAGATTTTCCAGGATTTAAATAATTATGTAAGGAAACTTACCCTGAAAAAGTCGTTATTGATTAAAGATCTAGAAATGTTGGGTAATGTTCCCAAGTATCTTAATACCTACAATGATACATTTATGTTATCCAATTTAATGGATTTAAACATCTGATGTTAACTTGAGTTCTATTGAGGAGCCCTGTGAACTGGAGAAATTTCTATACGAAGATAGAGTTTCTGTTAATTTTAAGCTTCAGTTCATTTACTACCCACTTAAAGATACAATTGGTCTATATATTTAAATATCATTGCTTCAAATAAAAAGGGACCTCCTGGTCCATAAACTGATAATTTATCTGCTTTGAGAAACAGGTTTTGAAATAATTAAAAATAAACAAAGATAATCAGTAAGAATGCTGCTAAAGTGGTGATAATATTTAGGAAGTTCTAAGATTATTGAATGACCGAGATCCATACATTCTATTAACTAATAATCCCACTGAACCTTATCAAAAATAGATGTCTAACCCCCCCCCCCCCCCCTTACTAGATGGTGGATATCATTTGGGTATTATTTGGCTATTAAATTAATAATATGTTTGAATATTTACAATGTGGATTTATTAAAATGCACATAGGTTTTTTTGTCTTTTTTTTTACATATTCCTATATTTTGGGGGTTTATGAAACCTGATATTTATATACATTTATGGTCATGAATTTTAAGGGATACCTGTGTTTTTCCAGAACAGTTGTCCAATAGATTAGGTATTTTATAACTTGCTGCTTATCAGGAACTTATTTTAAAGAGGTCTGTGCTTGATTTTACTAATTAAGGAAATTCTTATTAATATATTACTTTTTGAATATGTCAGTTATTTGGGGATGCCTCCCATTTACATGGCCATTTGGTTTTGTGTATTTATATACAATGTATGAGAGGAAGACAAAGACTTGGAGAAAGTGCAAATAGGATGGATCGCATGAGGCACTCTTAGTTTGTTGTAGAGGCCAGCGAACACTGCAGTGTTGAAGTATTCTGCCTATTTTGGGTACTGTGGCATGATCTTTCAGCTCATATGGTACAGGATGTTAATCCTCCAGTGAGCCCCCACCTCTATTGGTCTTGGTTAAATTTTCACTTCAATTCAGCCTATAATGGTTATTATCCATATAATCAAAAACAGAAATAACCCCTAAGACAAGGGGGAAAGATCCGGGCTCCACCGCCCTAGTCCAGTGCCTCTCCAGCACTGCAAGGGTGTTTCAGCTGTGCGTGAGATCCAGGTGCCGGCTTCCCACGCTAACCCAGCGTTTTAAAGACCAACAAATAGAAATAGAGAAAAAAGGAAGAATCCACACTCAGGATCTTTGGTGATAAATCCGTGATGATTTTAATGGCAAAAAATGGTAATGGATATAACAGCAGTAGACGGAGGGAAAAAACTTGACGCGTTTCGCGTGAACACACGCTTAATCATAAGTCACTTATGATTAAGCGTGTGTTCACGCGAAACGCGTCAAGTTTTTTCCCTCCGTCTACTGCTGTTATATCCATTACCATTTTTTGCCATTAAAATCATCACGGATTTATCACCAAAGATCCTGAGTGCGGATTCTTCCTTTTTTCTCTATTTCAAATTGTTGGTCCATATCATCAAGGCTATTTATACAATGGTATTTTTTAGACATGTGCATTCGTTTTCGGACGAATGCATTTTCGGACGAAAATAGCATTTTCGGACGAAAATAGCATTTTCGGACGAAAATAGCATTTTCGTCCATTCGTCCGAAAAACGAATAACGAAAATTTTAACTAACAAAATCCGAATGAACAAATGGTTAATAAACGAAAATCATTCGTTCATTCGTCCATTCGTCCATTCGTGCTATTGGCATTCTAAACCGAAATAGAGTCGGTTTATACAATACCAATAGTATTGTACTACATTCCATAAACCGACATGAATGACTTTCGGTTTATGGAATGCATGTAATGCTATTGGCTTCCTATAAACCGAAATTGAGTTCCCATTCATACGAATAGGTCAATTGACCTATTCGTATGAATGGGGACTCTTTCGGTTTATAGAAAGCCAATAGCATTGCATGTATTCTATAAGCCGAAAGTCTTTAAAACAAACGACGTTCGGTTTATAGAATACATGTAATGCTATTGCTGTTCTATAAGCCGACTTTCGGCTTATAGAACAGCAATAGCATTACATGTATTCTATAAACCGAACGTCGTTCGTTTTAAAGACTTTCGGCTTATAGAATACTATTGGCATTCTATAAACCTAACTAGAGTCCCTCCTCATTCATAAGAATTTCTTATGAATGGGGACTCGACTCTAGTTCGGTTTATATAAAGCCAATAGTATTCTATAAGCCGAAAGTCTTTAAAACGAACGACGTTCGGATTATAGAATACATGTAATGCATTTTACTACACGGAGACAAAGTCTCCATTCATAATTTTATGAATGGAGACTCTGTCTCTGTATAGTTAAATGCCGACAGCCTATAAACCGAATGACTTTCGGTTTATAGACTTTCGGCTTATGTAATACATGTAATCCTATGGCTATTCTATAAACCGAAAGTTCGGTTTATAGAATAGCAATAGGAATACATGTATTCCATAAGCCGACAGCCTATAAACCGAACGTTCGGTTTATAGGCTGTGGGCATTTTACTACACGGAGACAAAGTCTCCATTCATAATTTTATGAATGGAGACTCTGTCTCCGTATAGTTAAATGCCGGCTTTTAACTATACGGAGACAAAGTCTCCATTTATAATTTTATGAACGGAGACTCTGTCTCCGTATAGTTAAATGCCCACAGCCTATAAACCGAATGTTCGGTTTGTAGGCTGTCGGCTTTTAACTATACGGAGACAAAGTCTCCATTCATAATTTTATGAATGGAGACTCTGTCTCCGTATAGTTAAATGCTATTGTATTCTATAAACCGACTCTATTTCGGCTTATAGAATGCAATAGTACTACGAATGGACGAATGAACGAATGATTTTCGTTTATTAACCATTCGTTTATTCGGCTTTCGTTAGCTTAGCATTTTCGTTCTTCGTTTTTAGGGCGAATGGACGAAAATGCTATTTTCGGAAGAAAATGCATTCGTCCAAAAACGAATGCACATGTCTAGTATATATTCACATGTAAATTGCTTTTTTAATAAGAAATTATGATATAAAAAATCTTGTTTTTATTTCCTTTTATGTGACAATGCTGCCTCTCTCTTTCCCTTGCCCCCAGATTTATCGCTCTCCCCCCCTTAGTGTTGTCTCTCTCTCACCCTCCTTTTGGCTCCCCCCTCGCTCCCCTTGTGTCTGTCTCTTCCCCCCTTCCCTCCCCTTGTTTCTCTCTGCCCCCCCCCCCTTTTTATTCTGTCCCCCCCTCACCTGTTTCTTGCTCCCTGGTGGCTAGTGGGGGCAGCCGGGGGATGTATGCACTATACATAATAGACGGAAGTGTCGGGCAGCATGGAGGTTGTCTGCACGATTCGTGCAGACATCCCCCAGCTGCCCGATTCTCCCTGGTGGCTAGCGAGGCATTTTGTAATGGCTATTTTGCTATTGGTATTCCATAAACCGACTCTATTTCGGTTTATAGAATTGCCAATAGCATGAAATGATTTAAATTTAGTATTAAAAAATAAATTGAAAAAAGTGGAGAGTTTTCACCCCTTTGTGACGCATGGTGCTTGCGTCCCAAATGACGCAAGCACCAAAACGTCACGATTTGTTCCTGGCCACTGATCACAAGGTGATCGTTAGCCAGGAACACTATGGCAGACACCCAATCAGAGTCTTATTAGACCCTGTGGGTCCCTGCCCAAAAATTGCAAGCCCTTCGGACGTCACGCACGATTTAGAGAAATGTAGCTGGTGCTCATTTTGAGCACCAGCTAAATTTCCCCTGTCAGACTGAGGCCATTTAAAATGGCCTCATCTGACAGGTGGTATCCCGCTGCAAGTGCCTGCAGCATGATACGAGCCGCGATATGAGCTGTTTAACACAGGACGTACTATGCCGTCCTAACGACTTTAAGGGACTTAAAATCAGGACGGCATAGAACGTCCCAACGTCACGAATGGGTTAACGTTTGCTCTGGTCATAATCACAGCACAGGCTTGTAGGAGTTAACTGTAATTACATTAATACATGAAAAGAATATAAGTAATATAGTAAAAATGTACAAAATAAAATTTATTTTGAAAAAACTAAATGAGGTTCATAAACTTGGAAGGAAACGGATCACAGTAAAAAGAAACTGTGATCAGCAAGGGAAGTGTTAATTAATACCCCTTTTATAATCGAGGTCGTCTTATAATCTGACCTCAAATTGAGGTCAGACTATAAGACTGGGATCCAGGTCCCCAGCAGAGCTGCAGGGGACCTGGATCCCCCTCTCTAACAGCAGGGGATGTCTGCGCGATGAGCGCAGATCTCCCCTGCTGCCGCCCGGCATGACCGCCGGGACTTCTATGATGAAGCTGGGTACTTCCGGCTTCCTCATAAAAGTCCTGGCGGTCGTTCCGGGCGGCAGCAGGGGAGGTCTCGCTCATCGCGCAGACATCCTCCGCTGCCTCGCTAGCCACCAGGGAGAATCGGGCAGCTGGGGGATGTCTGCACGAATCGTGTAGACAACCTCCATGCTGCCCGACACTTCTGTCTATTATGTATAGTGCATACATCCCCCGGCTGCCCCCACTAGCCACCAGGGAGCAAGAAACAGGTGAGGGGGGGACAGAATAACAAGGGGGGGGGGGCAGAGAGAAACAAGGGGAGGGAAGGGGGGAAGAGACAGAAACAAGGGGAGGGGGGCAGAGAGAAACAGGGGGAGGGAAGGGGGGAAGAGACAGACACAAGGGGAGCGAGGGGGGAGCCAAAGGGAGGGTGAGAGAGACAACACTAAGGGGGGGAGAGCGACAAATCTGGGGGCAAGGGAAAGAGAGAGGCAGCATTGTCACATAAAAGGAAATAAAAACAAGAATTTTTTTATATCATAATTTTTTATTAAAAAAGCAATTTACATGTGAATATATACTAGACATGTGCATTCGTTCTCGGACGAATGCATTTTCGTCCGAAAATTGCATTTTCGTCCATTCGCCCGAAAAACGAAGAACGAAAATGCTAAGCTAACTTTAGCCGAATGAACGAATGGTTAATAAACGAAAATCATTCGTTCATTCGTCCATTCGTAGTACTATTGCATTCTATAAGCCGAAATAGAGTCGGTTTATAGAATACAATAGCATTTAACTATACGGAGACAGAGTCTCCATTCATAAAATTATGAATGGAGACAAACGTATAGTTAAAAGCTGACAGCCTATAAACCGAACGTTCGGTTTATAGGCTGTGGGCATTTAACTATACGGAGACTAGTATATAAGTCTAGTATATAAACCGAAGGGGAGCGAGGGGGGAGCCAAAGGGAGGGTGAGAGAGACAACACTAAGGGGGGGAGAGCGACAAATCTGGGGGCAAGGGAAAGAGAGAGGCAGCATTGTCACATAAAAGAAAATAAAAACAAGAATTTTTTTATATCATAATTTTTTATTAAAAAAGCAATTTACATGTGAATATATACTAGACATGTGCATTCGTTCTCGGACGAATGCATTTTCGTCCGAAAATTGCATTTTCGTCCATTCGCCCGAAAAACGAAGAACGAAAATGCTAAGCTAACTTTAGCCGAATGAACGAATGGTTAATAAACGAAAATCATTCGTTCATTCGTCCATTCGTAGTACTATTGCATTCTATAAGCCGAAATAGAGTCGGTTTATAGAATACAATAGCATTTAACTATACGGAGACAGAGTCTCCATTCATAAAATTATGAATGGAGACAAACGTATAGTTAAAAGCTGACAGCCTATAAACCGAACGTTCGGTTTATAGGCTGTGGGCATTTAACTATACGGAGACAGAGTCTCCATTCATAAAATTATGAATGGAGACTTTGTCTCCGTATAGTTAAAAGCCGGCATTTAACTATACGGAGACAGAGTCTCCATTCATGAAATTATGAATGGAGACTTTGTCGCCGTATAGTTAAAAGCCGACAGCCTATAAACCGAATGTTCGGTTTATAGGCTGTCGGCTTTTAACTATACGGAGACAAAGTCTCCATTCATATGAATGGAGACTCTGTCTCCGTATAGTTAAAAGCCGACAGCCTATAAACCGAACATTCGGTTTATAGGCTGTGGGCATTTAACTATACGGAGACAGAGTCTCCATTCATAAAATTATAAATGGAGACTTTGTCTCCGTATAGTTAAAAGCCGGCATTTAACTATACGGGGACTAAGTCTCCATTCCTAAAATTATGAATGGAGACTTTGTCTCCGTATAGTTAAAAGCGACAGCCTATAAACCGAACATTCGGTTTATAGGCTGTGGGCATTTAACTATACGGAGACAGAGTCTCCATTCATAAAATTATGAATGGAGACTTTGTCTCCGTGTAGTAAAATGCCCACAGCCTATAAACCGAACGTTCGGTTTATAGGCTGTCGGCTTATGGAATACATGTATTCCTATTGCTATTCTATAAACCGAACGTTCGGTTTATAGAATAGCCAGAGGATTACATGTATTACATAAGCCGAAAGTCTATAAACCGATCGTTCGGTTTATAGGCTTTTGGCATTTTACTACACGGAGACAAAGTCTCCATTCATAATTTTATGAATGGAGACTCTGTCTCTGTATAGTTAAATGCCGACAGCCTATAAACCGAACGACTTTCGGTTTATAGACTTTCGGCTTATGTAATACATGTAATCCTATGGCTATTCTATAAACCGAACGTTCGGTTTATAGAATAGCAATAGTAATACATGTATTCCATAAGCCGACAGCCTATAAACCGAACGTTCGGTTTATAGGCTGTCGGCATTTTACTACACGGAGACAGAGTCTCCATTCATAAAATTATGAATGGAGACTTTGTCTCCGTGTAGTAAAATGCCCACAGCCTATAAACCGAACATTCGGTTTATAGGCTGTCGGCATTTTACTACACAGAGACAAAGTCTCCATTCATAATTTTATGAATGGAGACTCTGTCTCTTATTAGTTAAATGCCGACAGCCTGTAAACCGAACGACTTTCGGTTTATAGACTTTCGGCTTATGTAATACATGTAAACCTATGGCTATTCTATAAACCGAAAGTCGTTCGGTTTATAGAATAGCAATAGGATTACATGTATTCCATAAGCCGAAAGTCTATAAACCGAAAGTCGTTCGGTTTATAGACTTTCGGCTTATAGAATACAAGTAATACTATTGCCTTTCTATGAACCGAACGAGAGCCCCATTCATAAGAATTTCTTATGAATGGGGCTCTCGTTCGGTTTATAGAAAGCCAATAGTATTACATTGTATTCTATAAAACGAACGAATAAAACGTAACGAAACGAAAATAATGAACGATTTTCGTCTGAAACGAATGCATTAATGAACGAAATTCGTTTTAGACGAAATAAATAACATTTTCGTCCGAATGGACGAAAACGAAACGAAAATTTTAGTTTTGCACATGTCTAGTATTTTTTACAATGTAATAAATCCATTTGATTTTGATATTTTCATTGTTTGCACCTTTCAAAAGGCAGCAACAGAGTTCCAGGCAGGACGCGCCTGACACGCCCATTATCGCGAAGGGGTTAATTCAAACGCAGAAGAAAAAACAGTGGCATATGTGTTTGTTTTAAATGCACAGGTAATCTAGTTACATCTTATGTAAGTGTTAGTGTCCCCATAAGAACAAAGAAGGAGCATGATTCACCAAAATGTGTCAAAGAATAATTGCTATTAACCCCTTGGCGACACAGGATGGACTAGTCCGTCCTGTGTCAAAATGAGCACTGAAAGCGGAGTTTTTCCGCTTTCAGTGCTCAAGCTGTATTGAAACGTACAAGTTGGAATTTTTTCCAAGTTGGAATTTTGAGATGCGCATCTCACAAATGTTGCCTTCTAGCCAAAAAACAAACCTATGCATGGGGGCTATCCCTGTACTCGGGAGATGTTGCTGAACACATATTGGGTTGATGTTATGCAGTGACAATACTAAAAAAAAATGCCCGTCGGCATTTCGATCGCTCCGCATTTATTTTTGCTGTTTGTGCATTTTTTAGGGGTTAATTTTTTTTGTACTTTAATTTTTTACAGTACTGCAAAGGCTCTTCTAAGAGTTATTAACCCTTTTTTGCCGTCGATCACTGCTTACGCAATGATATTGACGCCAAAGCAATTTTTATTTGTCTGCATATTTTTTTTTTTTACACATACCCGCTAGGGCAAGGGCGTCCAACATGCGGCCTGCGGGAAAGTTGAAGCGATAACCGCTTCATGAACCACATTTAAGTTAGATGCAGCGTTCCCGGAAAGAACGCTCTCTGTGCTGCCTGTTCGGCTCCCCGTGCAGTGTGACACGGAAGTGCCGACAGTCACGTGACGGGCGCGCTGATGTCATACGCGCACCCGGTCACGTGACCTGTCGGCACAATCGCCGGGAAACCGAACAGGCAGGATGGAGGGACCATGCTGCCTGCCACTAGCCACCAGGGAAAGGTAAGTGTGTGTGATGGGAGACAGTGTGTGTGTGATGGGAGACAGTGTGTGTGACTGAGTGTGATGGGAGTAGGAGTGTGTGACTGAGTGTGATGGGAGTAGGAGTGTGTGTGTGATGGGAGACAGTGTGTGTGACTGAGTGTGATGGGAGTTGGAGTGTGTGTGATGGGAGACAGTGTGTGTGTGATGGGAGACAGTGTGTGTGACTGAGTGTGATGGGAGTCAGAGTGTGTGTGATGGGAGACAGTGTGTGTGACTGAGTGTGATGGGAGTCAGAGTGTGTGTGATGGGAGACAGTGTGTGTGACTGAGTGTGATGGGAGTCAGAGTGTGTGTGATGGGAGACTGTGTGATGGGAGTCAGTGTGTGTGACTGAGTGTGATGGGAGTAGGAAGTGTGACTGAGTGTGATGGGAGTAGGAGTGTGTGTGTGATGGGAGTATGAGCTTGATGTGAGTCTGAATGTTATGTGTGATGTGGGGTCATGAAATGGAGGTGATGGGGCATGTCTTAGGTGTGTGACGTGGGTGTGCAGCTTGGGTAGGGGGGTGCCCGGATTTTGTCTGCCTAGGGCAGCACAAAATCAAGATACACCACTGCCTGTAACATGAATAAAAAAGCACAAAAACATAAAACATGGGCTATTTCTGAACTCAGGACATATATTAGAAACTATTTAGCGTTTAGTGTTTTTTTGTTGTCTCTTGTACATGAGTATACGATTTTTCAAATAAAAGTCATTAAAAAAAATCTTTTACATTTTTTGCCATATTTTATTATATATTTTACATCAAATTATATGCTATTATCAAAATAATGGTATCAAAAGAAAGCCCTTCTTATAACAATAAAAACGATATATAGTTTGTGTGGGTACACTAAATGAGACAGAAATAAATTACAGCAAAACACAAACACCTCTGAAATGTTAAAACAGCCCATGTCACCAAGCGTCGGACAAGCCAAAAAAGTCATGTCACTAAGGGGTTAATATGCATTACATTTATCAACATCAACAATACCTTTTTTTTTGACAACTTTGTCAAGTTAGCTAAATACATCCATTTTTGAAACCTGGAAAGATATATTTCTTTTACACAACACACATATATTCCTGACAGATATTTCTGATGAATAAAAGTCAATAAACAAGTATAAACTGTTGCTTGTAAGGTACTCTGAGCAAATGAATTGCTTTTAGAACTACTGGTGATTGACCCTCTCAGGAAAGGTTTCTTTTTATATGGTTGCTAGGGGACACATCAATACTAATTAAAAACTCTTAGTCCAGTCCTTGCTCTTTGGGGCACAGTTTCTTAGAAAGTGCTACAAAGAGATTTGATTAAATTAAATGAAAGAACTTGAAACATTAATAGAGATTAATTAGTTCATCAGTAAAATCAATACAGCAACACAACGGTGGAAAATATTGTAGACAAAAAAAGAAAACAAGCCAGAAAGGAGCCTAAAGTTAAATCTTACAGACTATCTTCCCTTACTGGGAAAAATGCCTCACATAACTGAAATTTCTTTAATTCACTATTGGAAATGTTTATAGCTTGGAGTAGTCATGTAAATATTATAATTACAATGGTTTTATGACATTTGAGACCCATGTTATAGAACTCATAATAAATAGTGTTGAGCGGACACCTGGATGTTCGGGTTCGGCAGGTTCGGCCGAAGTTCGAAAAAATGTCCTGGTCCGTGCTCGAACTTGACCCCGAAATTGAAGTCAATGGGGACACGAACTTTTGGCCACTAAAATGCCTCTAAAAAAGTCCTGGAAAGAGCTAGAGGGCTGCAAAATGATGTCAAATGTGGGTAAGAGTAGGACAAGTGCCCTGCAAGCAAATGTGGATAGGGAAATAACTTAAACTAAAATAAAATACATACAAATTACAAATACAGCTGAGCCATAAAATAGCACTAGATGGAATCTTTTATTTTAGCTTTGGAAGAACATAAATCTAAATCTAAAGCATGGCTGCCAAGAGGATCAACAGAATTATCCATTTGAGAGAGGGTTGGAGGGCAGGGTATTCTCTTTCAGTTTATACTAAGTGACCCATAGGTTGAGGAGGCGGTGACCGTTGCGGTGTAGGTGGAAGCGGCGCTGGAGGAGGAGGAGGAGGTAGCCAGAATTTTTTTAAAGTGCGCTGTAAGCACAGTATTGGACTGTTCTATTTGACTCTCAGATATGAAGTGCACCGCAAGACGCAAATGTACTATTTAGCTACCAAAACAATTAGAATTTTTCAAAGTGCGCTGTAAGCACAGTATTGGACTGTTCTATTTGACTCTCAGATATGAAGTGCACCGCAAGACGCAAAATGTACTATTTACCACCCAAAACTATTAGAATTTTTCAAAGTGCGCTGTAAGCACAGTATTTGACGGTTCAATTTGACTCTCAGATATAAAGTGCAGGAATGCATGTAATGCTATTGGTATTCTATAAACCGACTCTATTTCGGTTTATAGAAAGCCAATAGCACGAATGGACGGATGATTTTCGTTTATTAACCATTCGTTCATTCGTTCATGGCATTACATGCATTCCATAAACCAAAAGTCTATAAACCGAAAGAGAGTCGGTTTATAAACTTTCGGTTTATGTAATACATGTAATGCTATTGCTATTCTATAAACCGAAATAGAGTCCCCATTCATACGAATAGGGCAGGTTGACCTATTCGTATGAATGGGGACTCTATTTCGGTTTATGGAACTCATGTAATGCTATTGGCTTTCTATAACCGAATCTCTTTTGGTTTATAGACTTTCGGTTTATAGAATACCAATAGCATTACATGTATTCCATAAACCGAAAGTCTATAAACCGAAAGAGATTCGGTTTATAGACTTTCGGTTTATAGAAAGCCCATAGCATTACATGCATTCTATAAAACGAAAGTCTATAAACCGAAAGAGATTCGGTTTATAGACTTTCGGTTTATAGAAAGCCCATAGCATTACATACAATGTAAATGTATGTAATGCTAGGGGCTTTCTATAAACCGAAAGTCTACAAACCGAATTTCTTTCGGTTTATAGACTTTCGTTTCATGGAATGCATGTAATGCAATGGGCTTTCTATAATCCGAAAGTCTATAAACCGAAAGAGATTCGGTTTATAGACTTTCGTCTATAATTAAGTAACTTTGAAAGATACATTTAAACCTTCAGGTTACACGAATGTAACCATTCGTATTACAACAGTGCCATCTACTGGCCAAACGTAACATTAACTGCCATTGAACATACTTTAGTTTTATAGAATGCATGTAATGCTAAGGGCTTTCTATAATCCGAAAGTCTATAAAGCGAAAGAGATTCGGTTTATAGACTTTCGGTTTATAGAAAGCCCATAGCATTACATACAATGTATATGTATGTAGTGCTATGGGCTTTCTGATTGGCTGCCCTGCAGCCTTTCAAAACGCGCCATTAAATCACTGAACCCCGACCCGAACATACAGTGAAATGTCCGTGTTCGGGTCCGGGGTCCAAAAACCGTAATGTTTGGTACGAACCCGAACAGTGCGGTTCGGGTTTGCTCAACACTAGTTATAAATAATTACACAGGAAACTGGGTAACACTTAAATGTTGCACAAGACTAAATTTCAGTCACATAGGCTTCTGTAAAATAACAGAACAATAACACATTGTTCATTACTTCTTCTTTCAGAACTGTTTCTTCCAGTAGATGATAACCTGCTAATATGTATTGATGCTACACACAAAAAGTCTGTGCTACACACAAAAAGTCACTATACAAGCAGTAATCTTCAACTTGCACCAAAGTGAGTTTGGGGACCAGACTGTCCCTTTATCTCAAAATTGTGCATTTGCACCTTACTCTCCACTAATGACCTCTTTGATACTCTTCAATCTTGCTTTAGATCCTACACTCTACTGAAACAGCCCTCACCAGGTGTCAAATGACTTATTCTCTACCAGATGTAAAGGCCTCTTCTCAGCACTGGTCCTATTAGCTCTCTCTCCGAGGCCTTTGACACAGCTGACCACCCATCATCCCCTGTCTTATTAACCCCTTGGCGACACAGGACGGACTAGGTCCGTCCTGTGTGCCGAGGCGTTAGTGACACAGGACGGACCTAGTCCGTCCTGTGTCAAAACGAGCACTGAAAGCGGAGTTTTTCCGCTTTCAGTGCTCAAGCGGTATTGTAACGATGCTTCCGTGTGGAAGCATCGTACAATGCTAAAAAAAATGCCCGTCGGCATTTCGATCGCTCCGGAGAGCGATCGAAATGCCGGTTTTAAAGGCACAGTGCCTTTAAAACACGGGCATTTCAAAAATGAGCATAGGAAGCGAATCATTCGCTTCCTATGCTCAGAAAGTGTTTCTGATTGCCTCGACTTGCGAGGCAATCAGAAACACTTTGTGAGCATAGGAAGCGAAAGACAAAAAAAAAATGCACGATCTTGGTCACTGAGTGACCAAGATGGCGCTGCCCTTCTAAGGGCAAGAGCACAGGAGGCAGGAAGTACCTGCTTCCTGTGCTCTCTGGCTGTCACACGATTGCCTCTTCACAGAGGCAATCAGTGACTGCCAGGCACACTGACAGGCAGTGGGGATGCTCTCCTGAACATCCCCACTGACTGGTCAGATCAATATTAACGCTATATTGATCTGACCAGTTATGATCTGCCTCCCTCTCCTCACATTTTTTTTAGTGAGGGAGAGAGACAGATCAAAGTAAGAAAAGTAAGTAAAAGTTAAAAAAAACAATAAATACACAACACACAAATAATAAAACAATAAAAAAATGTTTATTAAAGCAATTCCCTGCGTTTAACCAGTTCCCTTCCACTGATCGTGCATAAGCAGTGATCGTGCACATCAGCGCATTTATTTTTGCTGTTTGTGCATTTTTTAGGGGTTAATTTTTTTTGTACTGTAATTTATTACAGTACTAAAAAGGCTCTTCTAAGAGTTATTAACCCCTTATTTGCCGTCGATCACTGCTTACGCAATGATATTGACGCCAAAGCAATTTTTATCTTTCTGCATATTTTTATTTTATTTATTTTTTTTACACATACCCGCTAGGGGATTACATGTAAAGTAAAAATATTTGAGTTTTTTCTTTTAAGCTGCCTGAGCGCATAGCGATCAGTAACAGCGAATTAGTGGCAAAGGCGGTTTGGTGATTTCTCAATTAAGCTCACCATTCGCCCCGGTCAGATCAAAATTAATCGGATCAATATTCACAAATATTGATCTGCCTCCCTCTCCTCACTTACATTTTTGTGACGGAAAGAGACAGATCAGTATTAGTGATATAAAATAAAATTTTATAAAATTGGCAGGTTTCATGAAAGTCTTTCACTGTGTATTAACCCCTTCCCTGCCATTCATCACTGTGTAAGCAGTAATCTTGCACAGCAACAGTATGTTTTGCTGTTTGCACTGTTTTATGGATTAATTTCTTTGTACTGTAATGTATTACAGTACTAGATAGGCTCTTCTAAGAGCAATTAACCCCTTCTTTGCTCGAGATCACTGCTTAGGCACTGATTCTGAGGCCGCGGACTCAGGGTTCGATTTTGACCCTATTCAGCTTTCTGATACATCATCTAGCGATGTATCGGTGGCTGCTGAGCCCTTGCCACAAGTAGTGATGGGGGTCTACCGATAAAAAAATATATGGTTTGGTGGGGGTAAATTACATTGGCTGGCTTCAAAGATATATCCCATAAAGGACACGGACGCAGGTTGACTACATGTCAAAATTCCAAGTTGGAATTTTGAGATGCGCATCTCACAAATGTTGCCTTCTAGCCAAAAACAAACCAACAAACCTATGCATGGGTGCTATCCCTGTACTCGGGAGATGTTGCTGAACACATATTGGGTTGTTGTTTGGCAGTGACATATACCAGAATCTGTGAATTCATGCCTGAAGTACAATGCATGTGGAAAAAAAACTCCCCAAAAAAGTACTACCACAAACTTTTACAAAGGCTGGTGGTAGAATTAGTACCTATACAGTATTAAAATACCACCATTTGAAATACCTTAGGATGTCTATTTTCCAAAAATATATGGTTTGATGGGGTAAAATTCATTGGACGGCTTCAAAAATGTTCCAAATGGAACATGGGCGCAGGCTGACTACATGTCAAAATTCCAGGTTGGAATTGCACCCCCCCTAAACGTGGCCTTTTAGCCCCCAAATAATCTAACTAACCTACACATGGGTGGTATCCCTGTACTCAGGAGATGTTGCTGAACACATATTAAGGTGTTGTTTGGCACTGACCCATAATAGGATCTGTGAATTCATGCCCGATGTACAATGAATGTGAAAAACAAATTACTATCCATAACATTGACATAGGCTGGTGGTAGAATTAGTGCATGAAAAGTGTTAAACTACTACCATTTGAAATACCCTAGGGTGTCTAGTTTTCAAAAATATATGGTTTTGTGGGGTAGAATACACTTTTTGGCTTCAAAAATGTCCCAAATGTGACATGGGCGCAGGTTTTCTGCACGTCAGAATTCCAAGTTGGAAAACCAAAAAGCGCACCTCTCAAATGTGGCCTTTTAACCCCCAAATAACCTAACCAACCTATACATGGGTGGTATCCCTGTACTCAGGAGATTTTGCTGAACACATATTGAGGTGTTGTTTGGCACTGACATATAACAGGATCTGTGAATTCATGCCCAAAGTACTATGTATGTGAAAAAAAATTACTATCCATAACATTGACATAGGCTGGTAGTATAATTAGTGCATGGAAAGTGTTAAAATACTACCATTTGAAATACCCTAGGGTGTCTAGTTTTCAAAAATATATGGTTTTGTGGGATAGAATACACTTTTTGGCTTCAAAAATGTCCCAAATGGGACATGGGCGCAGGTTTTCTGCACGTCAGAATTCCAAGTTGGAAAACCAAAAAGCGCACCTCTCAAATGTGGCCTTTTAACCCACAAATAACCTAACCAACCTATACATGGGGGGTATCCCTGTACTCAGGAGATGTTGCTGAACACATATTGAGGTGTTGTTTGGCACTGACATATAACAGGATCTGTGAATTCATGCCCAAAGTACAATGTATGTGAAAAAAAATTACTACCCCAAACATTGACATAGGCTGGTAGTATAATTAGTGCATGGAAAGTGTTAAAATACTACCATTTGAAATACCCTAGGGTGTCTAGTTTAAAAAAATATATGGTTTTGTGGGGTAGAATACACTTTCTGGCTTCAAAAATGTCCCAAATGGGACATGGGCACAAGTTTTCTGCATGTCAGAATTCCAAGTTGGAAAACAAAAATGCGCACCCCCTAAATGTGGCCTTTTAGCCCCAAAACAAACCAACAAACCTATGCATGGGTGGTATCCCTGTACTCAGGAGATGTTGCTGAACACATATTGAGGTGTTATTTGGAAATACCCCTTCACATTTTAAGGTAATGTTTACCTAAATTGCAATATATGTGAAAAATTTAAAAAAAAGATTTTTTGCTGCAAACTTTGGCATAGATTGGTGGTAAAATGGCTACATGAAATGTGTCAAAATACCCCAAGTTAAATGCCCTGAGTTGTCTAGTTTTCAAAAATATGTACATGTTGGGGGTCATTCATGGATTTAGTACAGAAATCAGTGTTACAATGTCACTATCGCTAATTTTGAAAGAAAGGATTTTAAAATAGCTTTGCACCACTTATAGTTCTGGCCCTGTAACATGAATAAAAAAGCACAAAAACATAAAAACATGGGCTATTTCTGAACTCAGGACATATATTAGAAACTTTTTAGCAGTGTTTTTTTGTTGTCTCTTGTACATGAGTATACGATTTTTCAAATAAAAGTCATAAAAAAATTATTTTTTCAATTTTTTACATCAAATTATATGCTATTATCAAAATAATGGTATCAAAAGAAAGCCCTTCTTATAACGATAAAAACGATATATAGTTTGTGCGGGTACACTAAATGAGACAGAAATAAATTACAGCAAAACACAAATACCTCAGAAATGTTAAAACAGCCCATGTCACCAAGCGTCGGACAAGCCAAAAAAGTCATGTCACTAAAGGGTTAACAGATTAGACTTGATGGGAATAGGAGGCATGACTCTATCTTAGATTTAGTCGCATCTATCGGAGCTCTTCTTCATGTTGTTTGCTGGTGTGACATCATTGTCTGTTCTGTCGGATATTAATAACCATAAAAATATGAATATGAGTTATTAATTATGAATCATTAAAAAATATGAAAATTAATGATTTATATATATATGGGTCCGACCAAAAATACCCATATAAAGAATTCGTTATGTATATAGAGAGTTTGGATGACGTTTTTACAAAAGTGAATACAATGCAACAATTATTAATAAAATAATAATGAATTTATTGAATATAAAATAAAGATCAAATGATAAGCAAAACAGCGTAACAACAAAATACAATATCAATAGACGTTAATCATTATTCACATGAATGACTTATAACATATGTAAATAGGATGAAACATGAATTATGCAGCTCTGTACATGTATCAACATGCATGTAGAATAGAAATGCCCCCCCCCCCCCCCCAAAAAAAAATCCCACAGTCATGATAATTTATACTATATAACTAATAACATGAAACTTATCTGGAAGTGATAATTTAATGCAAGAACACCTCTATATGCAAAATTATATGGTGCGATTATTGGATGGCCATGATTAAAATGTGTACCCTAAATGTTTGAGCATTTACCCTTAATGTACAATATTTAAGTCATGTTATAGGTCAGGGGTCACATATTATGTTTTGGGGAATTGCACAGCCTATTTTCATAATAATGTTTGTTTTACCATTTCTTTCTTTTCACCTCATGGGTGAGCTCCTAGAACATTTTTTTTAAATTAGTATATGCCCACTAAAGCACTTTTTATTTACATAATAATATATTTTTTAAAGAGCTCACCCATAAGATGAAAAGAGAGTAATGGTAAAACATTATTATGATAATAGGCTGTGCAATTCCCTAAAACATAATGTGACCAGAGACCTATAACAAAATCCAGACAGATATAGGCAGTGTCAGAGGAGTTAACCCCTAGATTGCTTAACATACGTAGGCAGTGTCAGATGAATTAACCCCTGGATGGCTAGACAGATATAGTCAATGTCAGAGGAGTTAACCCCTTGGTGGCTAGACAGATATAGGCAGTGCCAGAGGAGTTAACCCCTTGATGGCTAGACAGATATAGGCAGTATCAAAGGAGTTAACCCCTTTATCCACACACATACACAGACAGTCTGTCACTCACACTGACACACACTCACGCACACACACTCTCACTCACAGTGACACACACACATATGCTCACTCACGGTGACACACCCATGCTCACTCACCCTGACACACACACTCTCACTCACACTGACATACACACACATGTTCACTCACACTGACATACACACACACTCTCACTCACACTGTATATTTATATACATATATATATATATATAAATATATATAATATATATATATATATTTCACAGCGTGTACATCATATAGAGTGTATATGGTAAGGTGTCTGCATACCTCCAGACATGATCAGAATTATGTTAGTTAAGGCCAACTGGCAGTCAAGGGGTTAAACCTAAAACTCTACAGTGCATTGTGGGCAATGTATAATAGCCAGCTTGGCCAGTTTCACTTTCATGTTCTCTATGTTGGTAAAGATAATAATAATAATAATATAAAATGAGATAATAATTCTCTCTATGGAAAAAAGCATGTTGTACAATCTATATTGCAATGTAAATAATACACAGTATGTGCCCCAGGGTCATATAATATAATATTAAATCCCCCACAGCAGCCTGGTTAGCATGGACATGGATTTAATGGCAGAGAAACTGTGGCTCACTCACACTGACATACATACACACACACACACACACACACACGTTCACTCACACTGACATCCATACACACATTCATACTGAAACTTACCTGCTGTATGCATCTCTCTTTACTTTGAGCTCTGTGTGAAGGAGGTCTCAGCCAATCACGGGAGGTTTCTGAACTCTCAGCCAATCAGGAGAGTTGAGAAGTCTCACCCGATTGGCTGAGACCTCCTTCAATCAAGAAACACAGAAAAAAAAAAAAGAGAGCTGCTCGGAGGAACAAAGTGCCACATCTGCCAGGATGCCGCCTGGGGCACCTGCCCCACTATAGGGCTGGCCCTGATTACCGGCAGAGGTTGGTTTGCAGTTGAAACTCCTTCCATTGAAGAATTGAGTGATGGGAGTTACTCCTGGGGCTTAGCTCAATACTATGTGTATGGAGATGTCTATTGTTATAGTTAACATGTGCTATTAAAAGCCTCATGTTCCTGAGTTCTTCCCTGAAGGAAAGAGACTCAGCCCTTTTCTAAAACATTCCCATCTTTCACCCCACTAGTGGCAGCTCTCCCAAAATCAGTCCCCCTAAGTCCCCCTTTTCAGGTATCTCAGCTCTCCCAATACACCTCCAGTATCCACTTATCAACCAAACCTTATCTCAGCTTCACACCCTGTTCTCTCTAACTGTTCCAATTAAAGTGAATGGGTGTGTTTAATTTAAATGAGATGATGTCATGATTTATAGCTATACCTGGATTGTGAGTATAATGTGAGAAAATATATATGTTGAAATATAAAGAAGTGTTAATATAATTTCAAATTAGAGTAAATATTCTTATCAATATTCTTATTTTTATCATTCCACATTAGATTAAAACTCAAAATAACATTTATACCACACTAATAATCAAATAAAAACAATATTCTAATTAATATGTATGATTAATTATACTTTACATATTTATTAGTGAAGGTGTGATATAATTAAATATTTTAATGAGCTATTTGAATCAACTAGGTGTGTTTATAATAACCCTTATTAGATTATTTAAATCAAACATCCAAATAGTTTCCCAGTCTGTGTCTGTCAGTTTCTGCCAGTTTGGGTGGGCTAGCAAGTTGAAGAGAAGCCCCCTTCTCCTCTTGTATGTATATAGACACAGCTGTGTCTGCATCAATACAATGAGATGTGGCTAGAGTCATAAACCTTCCACTAACAATGGCCACTTTATCTGTTCCGGTGATACTATGAACTTATCAGTAAAATATTTGGTTCAGATAACAGGGAAAGAGTTTCTTTTAGCCTCAGGGACACAGAATAAGATTTGAACACACAGAATGATGTCCAAAAACATCAATCTTGTTCTCCTTTGCTTCTGCTTTATTCATTTGTACCAGTCTCGAGATTACTGTTCAATACCTCTGACAGTTCCACTCTCTTGGTTTATTCACAAGGAAAGGTTCATGACCCTCCGCTGCTTTCCCTGTACATTGCTCTATAGGAAAACTCATCAACTCTTTTGACCTCCTATAGCACCTGTATGCAGATGACACTACTGGATCTTAATCTTTCAAAAAAACAAAACAATGTATTGACTCAGCTCTTTGCTTTATCTCCCATGGTCAGTCCTTGGCCAAATCGTGTCATTTGCACCTAACACTGATCTCATCTTAACAACATTAATACACTGACTGACCACCTCTGGTTCACCGCTGCTAATCAAAATGAGGCTGCCAGGCTTATCTTCCTCACTTGTCCCTCCATGTCAGCTGTAATGGGTTGAGGAGCTGGACAAATAGACTTCTGCATCTTCTTTACTCCACTCCATCTTGATTGTAAGCTTCAGAGCAGGGGCCTCTACCTCATGTATTAATGGTCTAATGTACTCAGTCTAATGTAGTATGTAGCTCTCTTCTATGCTCTGTACCAAGTACTAAGTTAATTGTTGGCACTATATAAATAAATGTTCATGTAATGTGAATATGTAAATTGCTGCTGACCATTTTATTATTAGCAATAAAGTAGATCTTACCTTCCAAAATGAAAAAAAAAAAATATGCATACATATCCAGACAGGCATTTTGTTCTGTAGATATATATTAAACAAGTGGTCACATCAAAACCGATCAGACAAGTACATGCATGTTTTATGGTACATGTGAAGCAGCCTGGTTGGTTTAGAAGTGTTGATGTAACCACTTGTTTAATAAAGGCCTCAATGGAGCAAAAAGCCCATGAGCTTTTTAATTTGCCAAGTTCCATTCATGGTTGAATGCTTTGTTGCTCAAGTGAGTATGGTGAGAGCCCAGTGACCACGCACCAATATTTGTTACAGATCTTACATCCCTTCAAGCCATTTTGGTTAGATTCCGTATGCCTAGAGAAGGTCACTGCTATTTATTAAAACTATGTCAAACTATTACTAATGAAATTACTAACACACTGGCACAGATTTATGGTTTGGGATATATCAATCTAGCAGTTATAGGTACTGCTCTAAAACGTTATTCTTGATTTTGTTTCATAGCACCTTGGTAATCATGTTTATGTAAATCTGTTTATATAGATTGGTATAAAAAAAAAAAAAAAAAAAGGAGGCATTGCCAAGATCTACACACATTAATTGCAGACATGCATAATAAATATATGTGTGTATGTATATGTATATTAATACATACACCAACCAGCCAGGAGATTATGACCACTGACAGGTGGGAAGCCGGCAGACATCGTGTGATGCTTACAGCAATGTTCTGCTGGGAAACCTTGGGTCATGCCATTCATGTGGATGTTTCTTTGACACGTACCATCTATCATTGTTGCAGACCATGTACACACTTCCATTGTGGGGATATGATAGAAACATTTAAGTTTATGACATCGCCTGTGGCCTTACATGAAAAATTGTGTAATTTTCATATTAGGCCACAGGTGATATCATTAACAGGAGACTCCACAGACCCATTTTAAACCCCATTTTCCTCCTAATTTAGGCATTTGCTTTCAATTTTATGAACACAATGTATCCATAATTTTCAGTAACATTTTTATCCTCTACAAGCATAGTAAAATCAATGTTTAGATGATACAGTCCCTTTAAAAGGATCTGCTGCTTACATCTTGGTGTCAGATACCACAGCACATCTTTAGAGGTCTAGTGTAATCCATGTCTCTTCTGTTTTGATGGCAAAAGGGGGCATATGATGTGTGTGTGTATATGTGTATATATATATATATATATATATATACATACATACATATACACACACACACACACACACACACACACACACACACACACACACACACCTCCACATACATCTGTTCACACATTCAATAACCCTTGAATATAGAGTGCAAAACAAAAATTTAACAAAAACTATTTCATACAGTCACTTTTTATTAATAATCAACAGAATACATGAGAAATGTCAAAAACAAACAAACCTGAAGACACATGTACTAAATACAATCTTTCCTGCATTTTTCTACTCTTTGCAGACACATTTCCTCAATTCTACATTTATACAAACACTTTTTGGCAGCATTATACATTCCTGAAAGATTCATGTTGCGTATTAGTGGCATTTTCCCCTACATGCCTTTACCAGCAGTACTAAATGAAATTTGTAAAAGCCCCAATTAACTACAGAAAGGTCTTGTTCTCAAACACCAACACTGTTGATGTTTGAGAATAGATATATTTTTGCAATAGTTAAACCCTAACCACATTCTTAATAAGGAGTCATTTTGAGTTTTTAAAGATTTAATAACAATGCTTTTTTTTTGGTATTCTGTTTATTGAAAGGTTTAACAGAATATAGCTGGTTGTTTACTCAAACAAAATATTTATTCAAATATGTAAGTGCAAAACGTAGTTCTGTGAAGGCATGTACCATATTTCAAAAAACACTTTTATAAACAATGTACAGTTGTTATAAATGATAAAACAAAACAAATGAAATGCAGCACAACAATTTTGTGTGACATTAAAACCCCAAGTCTACATTCTTTTTGAAAATGTACTTTGGTTATTAAAATGTAATAACAGAAGAACAGAATGAATGTGTGCCCGAGTGTGAATAACATGTGCTCATGGCAGACACGTAATAGCCATCTGTAAAACACATGCTTGTCCACAGGACCACTAGTATTACCAGCTAAGCACAATGTCTATGAAATATCTCACTAAACCAAACACAGCTGATATTTAACGGAAAAAGGATGGAGTGACATTGAGGTTGCTTAGCAACAGGGCACACATTCTTACAAACACACAAAGAGGCAATGCTAACATCCCAGTTTAACTGAAAATGCTCAGAGCTCTGAACCATAAAAAAAGCAACACTTTATCCAACAAAGGTTATCCTGCAGCATAACTCATGTTATTGCTTTAGCTCTTTACACATGCTGTAATAGTATTTAGTAGCAACCACAACATGTCAATAAACAGAATTAACATACAAAGTGTTGAGTGCAATTGTTGCTCTTGATATCTCATTTTTGTAAAAAGCTTCCAGGTCAGTCACTTTTTATTCAATCATATGTCACAGACACACGTAGGAAATGTGTATTTTGAGGTTTGCAGCATAACATTTTAACTGAGAATTTGAATCTGGTAAAAAATTTAACTTTCATTTAAAACTCTTGTTTTGCCTTCAAATTCCACGCATAAAGCAGGGGTATAAATGGAACCTTGACTTGGTTTGTTAATTACGATTTCAGTTAACACTCAATTTCCTAGTGACAGCTATAAAAAGAGCACATCAAAATAGTAAATAGACTTATTACATGGGCCTACGTTATCTTTTAGAACAGAAATGTAAGAAACTACTATGCAGCCTTAAAATGTTTGTTTTGATGTAAAATAAAATAAAAAAGGGATTACCCAGCAGCCTGTAAGGGAATAACAGAAGTGTCTAAATAGGATGTGCACACATTCAGGTTTAACAGAAATGGCTTAAAAAACAAAAACAAGTGATATACAAGCCAATTATAATTTTTGTATACCATTAAAGTATACACACACATTTTTAGAAACATCCAAGTTTGTGCACGCTATTGCTTTGGAATATTTCAAACCTACGAGTCAGTTTCCCCATAACCAGCTGGGTCTACAGAAAATATCTCAAAGTCACATTGTAGGACTCTAAAGCCAGCAATAATAATATACAACATAACAATGTGCATAAAATATCTGAAAGCTGGTGAAGCCACTATATCATTACACAGTCTGTTTAATTTTCTATACAGGGCTTCATTTCAGGAGCACTGCATTGTTGTTCCTTTGATAACCAAGATGGGACCAAGAAAATGTTCTGAAACCGAATTGTTATTTTGTTTGGAGGTTTTATTAGCTCCAATTCATTTTTGGCACCCATTTTACAAACTAAAAATAATGGCTTCAAGTTGTGATTTCTAGAGACCTTTGCAACAGTGCAAACTCTGTCCTTTACAAAATAATAAATAATACCTTAAGTAGATATTAATCAAATATAGTCGATACTACACATCTGCAGCCATTTTGCAATGGTAATTTACCATATGATATGTATGGCATATAATGTAACATTTTGAAAGGAAATTGAATCTTCGAAAGCAGTCATACAATATCATGACACAAAACAACATTAATGTAAGCACTGAAAATGGTTAAACATAATAAAACAGAATTAAAAGACAATACATTTAACTAACATTAAAGGTGCTCATCAACAGCTTGCACAGTAGAAAAATGCAAGCAAAATATTTAATAAATATACTAGTTACAAGTATATTTGATTAAAAAAAAAAAGTCCTCACAGAACAGTAACCATTTACAATTATTGCTCTAAAATGTGATCAAAGAGCACTTAACAATTTACGTAATACCATCAGCATTGAGTAGTAAAAAGCTTCTTCAGTTTTGGACCTGTAACCCATCTGCTCCATTTTTTGTATATAGACACAGTACTATGAATATATTACATGAACAATATACCAACAGGTTTAAGAAGAAAAAAAATACAAAGTAATTCTTTCATCATCAGAAATTTAGATATGACACCAATGTCTGATTGCTAAAAAAAAAAAAAAAAAAAAAAGATGTAACAAATTGCACCCCTATGAAAAAAATGTCATAGGAATTTGATAATTCTTCTTCTAAAATGAAATGTCCTAAGTAAAGGAGCAGCCAGTTTACTTCATGTCCATTTTGATTTTTTTGCAGCTTTTTGTCCAATGCAATTTAAGAACAGTGGAAACTGGAGACTTATCCCTCATTTTGCGTAGTCTTATTACTAATCTCCTACATTTACATTGTATCCGATACTCCATATTCACACTTTTAACCGGAAAAAAAATGATATGTAAAGTACATTAACAGGAAACACTGTCATGGTAAAATAAATAAAATTGCACGAGTCAGATAGACGTAAACACTGAAGGTTTTGAACTCCATGTTGTGCCGCATGCCTCAAATTCTGAGCTTAATGACCTTTGCACGGCAGCTTCAAATTCTTTGGACAGTCAGTTTTATCCTTACTCCAGAGAACGGCAGGAGAAATTCATCTGATCAATTTCATGACTTGATCTTCCATAACTGGAATAAAAGAACACACATAATTCAAATGGAATGAATACTAAGGGTTAGGTGGTGTGACATTGAACAATGAACAGAAACATCTATAATGGAAATAATGGAACATGACTCCAAAACTTTTTGTGCGCATGGGTGTGTGGAGTGGTCAAATAAGGGGACTGCAGCTCCCATGATATACAGCCAGACATTACTGGCTGAACACAATAGGAATTGTAGACCGTGGTGGTTGTGGCTAAATATTTAATACCCTAGCTATTGTAACTAAACTAAAGTTCCCATGTTGCACAGGTACATATGCTGGTCTGGTTACAGCTACTGCCACAGTCCAATTTTTCCTATTAATGTGTAACTAACATATGCCTCCCACCAGGAAACGCCTCTCTTGAGCCAACAAAGGTAGGCAATGGGAAGGAGGTAAGGAAGTATTGGAAAAGGGAAAAGTGGGGAGGGTATTTTGCCCTCCACCAACTGGAACAAATCCTGCTACCCATATTTGTGAGATTAATTTTTCCAAGCTTCAAATCTAGTATTATTGAGAAATAAATCTCAGAGTTTTAAAAACAACCAAGCCTGGTCGACTTTTTGTAACTCACTAGGTTCAAATACTTAACTTCTAAAATAATTTATTGTTTAGGTATGAATCCAAAATGAATTATATATATTTGGATAGACATGTAAGTGAAGCAGTATAACAAATGTTTTTTTTGTATAGTGATCCATATTGTGTGTCAGAAGTACAGGTTGAGTATCCCTAATTCAAAATGTTTCGGACCAGAAGTATTTTGGATAAAGGATCATTCGAGATAACTGATTGTTTTCACCAATAAGGTATTTTAAAGTATTAATGTATAGTATTAATGCAAATACTGTATAGAGCAAATACATCACTTTTACTATGATGTAAGGAATCTTTGGGAACCTGTCTTTGGTCATGTCAAGTGTGCACATGTGCCACTGTATTACCCTTTTTGAGTGTAGAGGAATCGGAGTATGCAAGAATAGGCTATATCACAGAATAAGGGGCCTGGACACTGAATAAACTGTGAGTTTGCATTCTGACAGGTGTGTGTAGAATTTGCAACTTGTGGAAACTCTCCCCCCCAAAAAAAAGGCTAATGGCTTTCTGGATAAGGGATACTTAACCTATATAATAATCAGCATTGCTGATTAATATTGACATCTTTCTCATAATCTTCCGTGTTCTCTGGGGCATAGTCTCATGACCAAAGGGTTCTTTTTAAATCACTGCATTGCTGATCACATAAATGCAGTCACTGCTATATTCAACTTTCTCCCCTTTTGAATATAATGGTTTGCACTTAGCCAGATAATGATTTCTTGATTTAAACAAAATGTTACAGGAGGTCTTTATATTCACTTACAATCTTGTTCAGTGTCTCAGTTACTGACCTTTAGATTGAATCCCAGTAGATCACTAATAACGCCAGATACAGCAGAGAGGATGACCACCTGGGTGATATTATAAAGTAGTGGGTTCATTGTAAGTCCATACAATCTAAAAGGATTGTCAAGTTCCTTAAAATGAATAGAAAAAAAATATATAATTAGTTGTCTCATCAAACTGACTGTATGAAAATCAGTGTTCCATAACATAATACAAAATTTAGCTTACTTTTAGCAACTTAGTAGCCAATTTTAACACATTGTTGACAAGAGTCAGCTCTTCTTTCTTGTTCGGTTTCTTCTCCATTTTCAAGTACAAGTTTATCTGTGATATCAAATAAAAAAGTAAGTTGTGGCATGTCACATGCCAGAAAACCCCTAACGTTCTGCTTAAATGTTAACAGTTTACAATGAAAACTACACGTATAGGTAAAACTATAGATTGTACTCCACAGGTAGTCAGTAAAGGTATTATTTGAGTTCAAGCTTTCTTTTTCACTTTGACCACTTAAGCCTCTTTTTCAGAAATGTTGTGTATGTGAAGGACATAACTGAGGGATGTTAAAAGGCTGACCTTAAGAGCTAGTACTCTCTAAAAATGTAACTAAGATGCCATGTCCACATTACGCACATAAGGGGTTATGTGTAAAGCTTCCCGCACTATAAAGTGTTGAGAAGTTAAAAAAAAAATACAAAAAAAAAATAAATACAATCACTGTGTGTTATGTGCAACACACATCCCAACCCTTTACAGTGCACTGGAAGAACATTTGTTTGGCAGAGGTTCTCTGACACTTATCAGTCGCTCTTTAGCGCCTGATTCTTTATCAATGGGTTGTTCCGGCACAACCTGGAAGTTCAGGAGTCTGCTTTTTTTTACATCGGCCAATATTTGGTGTTATTTATATATGCGCCATGTTTAAACAGTATTCACATCGTTTGCACAAACCAAATCTAGCATGTCTCTCACCTGCTCGGTCAGTAATATTGAGGTATTGCTATATTTTTTGCTGGTCTCAGATCCAAGTGTAACAAATCTCAACAGAAAGAGTGTTAATGAAATGCACCAGATTGCCAATTCCCAGTTGTAATGACACTCCAAGAAAGTCTCGTGAACATGAAGTAACTGTAACACATAAACGACACCCAAAAGACATCGGATTAGATATTGTCAAAATGAAAAAACAAACCACACCAAACAAAGCAAAAGTATATTGGTTCAGCTGTTTAACATGTTTTGTAAGACATTTCCACTGTGCTCAGTCTTTCATGAAATCATTTAGCTTTCGCTCACTTTCCATCACATGTACCTGAAGTCACTATGTCATTTACATATTTCTTATAATACGCTTGACTTGTTTCATAGCGAGTGCTATTGATCCAAAACGGAAGTGGCGCTAACTAGCAAGTTTACGTATATATCAGTATCTCTGTGAACCCTACACAAATTAAAGTCTGCATGGTTAGATAGAGATAAATGTTAACTATACACACAGGGAAACTACTGACTATGCTTAATTAATTTGTCTATCACAGGAAATAAAAATAAAAAAAAAAAATCCAAAAAGGAAATTCTTCAAATGCAACAAAATTCATATATTATATGGTAAGCAAAGCAATGTATTGATGGTCAGTGCAAAGCTTACTCTGTAAATGTTTCATGTATTATTAGCACATTCAAAAATGAAACAATCTGCAATATTAAAACGTTTGTCAGCATGAGACAACCAGGAACTACTGTCTCTCTCATGTGAGACAGGGCAGTTAGTAAACCCGCGTGCATCTATTAAGATACACGTCGGGTTTACTTAAATGTCCGGGACATGTTTTGTTTAACCCTTGCTTCCTTCAAGGAGGCAAGAGTTAAACAATGTTTAATGTTCCTTTAAGTATTACTGAAGTATAACCATGTTTATTACCTACTTTGCCTGTTTCATGCCACTAGGTGGCGATCTAATGCTTGATAATGAAAAAATGTGTTTACAATTGTCAAGGTCACATTTTACAGAAACTAGCACAAGACCAAGAAAGCATTGTCAACAATAGTAATTCTTGTTTGTCGGAGCCTCGCTTTGCTTTAGGTTTCCCAGAGGCTATTGGGAATTGGCTATTGATAAAAAGGATAAAAACATTTCAAGAATACAGTAATTAAAACATAAGCACATGATGTCAATTGACACGATTACAACAGAGAACACTATTTGCTTTTACATGTAAATGGAAACATTTTAGTATTGATCTAACTTTACCCTTGAAGACATATTGGCATAAGGATATACATGTATTTAATAAATGGCTGTGTAATGTACAATATAGTAACTTGCTGAAAAAAGGGAATAAATCCTAAATAATTATAACAATTATGTACAATGAGGCAAACCCAGGGCTGATCCTAGGGACACGGGCGCCTGTGTGCAGGTTTTCTTTTGGCGCTCAAAAGTGGGCGTGGTTATATTATGAACTCCTCCCCTTTAGACATGTCTGTTCTAGGCGCCCATTTCATAATTGGGGAGAGGGGAGGAGAGCACAAACTTTATTTTGATGTAAAGGACCAACACAAACTTTTATTTTAAATAAAGATATATATTTTGCCATAATACTGTGAAGTGGTTTTATTTTTTTATTTATTTCTATGATGCTCAGCCAGCAACATGGGAGAGTTTTTGATGGCTAGCAGAATGAGTTTTTACTACCGTTCCCATGATGCCCAACCAGCCAAAGTCTGGCTGAGCATCACTGGAAAAGAAGTACAGGAGAGATAAATAATATTCCACCATGCCAGTCACTCACGTGTCTCTCTTTCCCCATGCCCTAATGTCCGTCTCTAACCCACATGTCTGTCTCTCTCTCCCCATACCCACATGTCTCTCTCTCTCCCCACTCATACCCAATGTCTGTCTCTCTCTCTCTACCCACTCATACCCAATGTCTGTCTCTCTCTCTCTCTCTCTCTCTCCACCAATACCCAATGTCTGTCTCTCTCTCCACTCATACCCAATGTGTGTGTCTCTCTCTCGATGTCAAGGCAATAGCCAGCACCGAAATTTCCAATCTGGGGCCCTCTGGTGGTCTGAGCTTCGGAAGTGAAAGTAAATTCACTTCCGTCGCTCTGAATATGCTACTTGACTGCCCCTAGAGGTAGCTAAGTAGCATAGCAATGTAAAATAAAAAAAAAATAAAAAAATGTAATTAGCTAAAAACTAGTTATATAGTTAGATTAGCCTATAGGGTTAAAATTAAATAATTTTTGGCATAAGAGATAAGGTTAAAATTAAATTAAAATATATTAAGGGATAGCATAAGGGTTAGAGTTGGGGTTAAAATTTAGTATTAGGGTTAAATTTTGGGTTCGGGTTGGGGTCAAAAGGTCAATATAGGCAACAAAACTATTTTTGGTTTTTGCCCCATAACCCCATAAAAATACGGAAACATGCATATTTCTGAACTCGGGACAACATTTAGAAACTATTTAGACGGGGTCTTTTTTAATGATTGTATTTGTGTAAATTATATTTTAGGTCAAATTTAGAAAAAGTGTTTTTTTTTTTTAAATTTTAATCATATTTTATGATTTGTTTGTAGTAAATTATAAGATATGATGAACATAATGGTATCTAATGAAAGCACTTCTCATGACGATAAAACCAAATATTATTTGTGTGGGTACAGTATGTGAGAAAGAAGAAAATTGCAGCTAAACACAAACACCCCAGAAATGTCAAAACAGCCATTGTCACCAAGGGAAAGTCAAGGTGAAAATGTCTTGTCACTAAGGGGTTAAAAGGTGTAGCTTTGTCTTCAGCCACCTGATGTACCCACCATATATTGCGTTAAAGCACTATTATGAAGATAGCGGTTTGGTTTCAAGTGTTTGTTTCTATGACACCTTTGGGGCTATTCACTAAAATGTCAGTTGCAGGTGAGATGAACATTTTATCTCACTAATTTACCCATGCACTGCTTAATTGTGGAAACTTACCAGGTATGTCGCTGAAAATGCATTGCTAAATTGGTGAGATGAAATGGTCCACTCACCTCTAATACATCCCCCTTAAGAGTGCTATCAACTACTGTTTTTTTTTGTATTCTAGTGACTGTAGTTAGCCACCTTGTCTATTATCTACCATATTTTTCGTTCCGTAAGACGCACCTTTTTCCTCCTCAAAAGTAAAGGGAAATGTCTGTGTGTCTTATGGAACGGAGATCGTGCGGCGTGGAGGACATCCCTCCTGCACGGAGAGAAACTCCGGTTGCATTTTTTTTCTTTCTTATGTTTATTGAAGCCACGTGGCTTCAATAAAGTAAAAAAAAAAAAAGGAGGGACGACCGGAGAGCGACAAGGAGGTAAGTACTGGGGAAGGGAGGGGGAGGGTGGAATGAAACTAGCAAAATCCTGGCATATTGAGTGGCTAAATCCTGGCATACTGAGTGGCCAAATCCTGGCATACTGAGTGGCCAAATCCTGGCATATTGAGTGGCCAAATCCTGGCATATTGAGTGGCCAAATCCTGGCATATTGAGTGGCCAAATACTGGCATATTGAGTGGCCAAATACTGGCATATTGTGCATAATGGAAAATATTATAGTCCAAAGCAGTTGGGATGCTAAAGGTTAGTCACCACTGCAGTCTTATGATTATCACAGGTATTACCAATGTTTGGCTGGTGCACACTGCATTTCTCATGGTGCAGAATGGTGTGCTTAAGGTTAGCTGTATTCGTTTTGTCTCTAGCTTTGCGCATTACCACTACTTTTGGGGAGATAATAAGAATTTAGTAAAGATCTGTTCTATATGTGGTTTTCTTGTTTTCCTCCTCTAAAAACTAGGTGAGTCTTATGGTCAGGTGCGTCTTATGGAGCGAAAAATACGGTAGTTCTTCTAATCATAACCCAACTCCACAAATCAACTCTTACAAGACTCAATGGCAGCTTGCACAGTCATTTGTTTACACAGCTCCCAGCGCTACAATTTCTTTCAAAGTAATGTACAGACTGGGGACCTGATTAAAATGCAGCACAACAGTGAAAAATCAAGTTTGCAGCCCTATCACAAAGAAACATTCAAACAATACAATTCTTAGTTATGAACATACAAAGAAAAATAGGTTCATCTAATCTGCTTATGCAACCTCACCTGAGCACAGCAAATAAATACAACTGAAATTGTCAGCAAGAAGGCAGATGAAACTATTACATCAACTGAACGCTGGGGGCCTCTTCGCTGAAAAACAAAACAAAACAAAAATATTAATACTAAAAATCCAAATCAAGGGAAACACACCAAGTAAATGAAATCTACTTCAACAGAGCCATCAAAGTATTGATATAGTTGGGCATTTAATCTTCACAGAAAAAGATAAAAATAGGAATACTTAAATAAGGATACAGGGTACTGTTAAGGCCCAACTATGGCATGTCTTCTATATTGTCTTGCTTAAAGTACATATTTAAGGATTTGTTTTACTCGACAAAAAGTTACTTATGCATAACAATAGTAAACTAATCAAAACAATTATCCCCATTAATTAGGGACATTTTCTCCTAAAACAGGCATTTGAAACAATTACAAGCTCCATATCTGTGCAACAGCACATTCTATATAGGAATATGTGCAGTATAAATAAAAATGCAGAATGAATTAAGCAAAAAGGTTAAATGTGGGGCTGATCTCTATAAACTGCCCTCTAATATTAATAAAAACAAAAACACAGCCGAATAGCATTTTGGCAAGTTTTTGTGTGTTTCATTTGCAACAACTGGCATCTGATGCTAGTTGTTGATCTCCTACAATACGGCTGGTGCTCTCTTGTGGAGAGAGCTTAGGAAGTGAAAAAAAATTCTCTTCTGATGCTTGACTGCCCCTAGAGGCAGTCAGCAACATTGTAATAAAATAAAAATAAAAATAAAAAAGACACAATTACCTAAAATCTAGGGTTAGGGTTTGAATAGTTGTTAAGGTTACAATTAAATTAGGGTTAGCATAAGGGATAGGGTTACAATTAAATTAAAATATATTAAGGGTTAGCATAAGGGTGAGAGTTGGGGTTAAATTTAGGGGGTTGTTTTTGCCCTAAAACTTGCAAAAAACTGTAGAAAAACATGGAAACAGGTATATTTCTGAACTCGGGACATAATTTTGAAACTATTTAGACGGGGTCATTTTTAATGATTGTATTTGTGTAATTTTTTAGGTCAACGTAAGAAAAAGTGTTTTATTTTTTCATCATATTTTATGATTTTTTTTGTATTAAATTATAAGATATGATGAACATAACAGTATCTAATGAAACCCTTCTTATGACGATAAATACATATAATTTGTATGGGTACAGTATGTGAGAAAGAAGAAAATTACAACTAAACACAAACACCCCAGAAATGTCAAAGCAGCCCTTGTCACCAAGGGAAAGACAAGATCAAAAGGTCATGTCACTAAGGGGTTAAAGCGGAGCACAACCGCCCACAATGTTTTGCAATGGTTTGTTTGGGAACCAGCCACTAACTGGTGAAACAGAGTCAAGCACTTCAATGATGCATGAAGTACTGCAAGATTGTGTGTAGAGTATTCACATTTCCATATAAACACCACTTCCACACTATATGAAATGTCACATGCATGCGGGCCCCTGTCCACCGCACACTACAAGTAGTGCGTTCGCACTCTAAAGCACTATTTAAACACATGGAGGGCGATCACGGTATTCTCATCATACGTAATACAGAGATTCAACTGTGCGCTTGAACAGACTGCCGGGATGGTGCACTTGACCAATGATGACATTTTGCATTATGTGCCAGCACAAAATAGAGAAGATGATCAGGAAACAAGATAGTTTTACACTGCCCATTGCATTACAGTGTTTATTGCTCTATTCAGGTATCTTCCCATCGGTATGGCTGCTGTGAAGGTGATGTGTGCATAACGTAAATGTATGGATTTTATTAAACTTTGCACTTTATTAACGGAGAACATGAATATTTGCATATATTCCAGTAGATAGTTGGTTGCAATGAGGACTTTTAATGAAAGCTTATTTTATTACTGCACAGTTTATTTTGTCACCTACCTTGAGATAGGAGCGAAGCGAGAGCCACATTTTAATATTCTGAACTTTCTTCAGTCGAAAATGTGGGACTTCAGACTTTCTGGCTCTCCGAGCCGATGTTAAATGGCCAAATAATTTGGCAAAAATAAGTCTCTGGAAAAAAAAATGACATAAAATGTAGCTTAGTTTAAAATTATTATTCAAACATGATCCAAATAACCTCCCTCATAAAATAAATCTCTAGAATGTATGACAATGAAAATAGGTACAAGAGAAGCTATATAAATTGCAGCTAGTTTTAGATAGAGGTAAAATTTGATTTTATCTGCACTTGCTAATTGACAAAACCATATGTAGATCAAAAACATGTGGATATTAGAAAGGTATAGATCATGTGTAAATGTGAAAAAAAAGTGGTAAAAAAAACTGAGCAGGCAGTGAAGTCAAGAGACACTACTAATTTTAGGAATATAAATTATGCCCAATATCTAGATATAAGTTTCTATTGAAAGCACAAGTGTCTATTGACACTTACCCAGAATTACTTTGACACTTCTGTAAAATAGCACTGAGTCAGCTTCGATTAGATGACGGAAGATCCGACCGAACATTTATAAAAACATGATTCTACCACAATGGTGTAAAATTAATGGCTCAGAGAATAAAAGGTACTAAATTAATATCAGTTTGGTAAAATGTTTTTACTTTTAATATTCATACAGAAGGAAGATCTTTAAAAATAAATATTTCAAGGACTACATTTCTCTTTCTTTAAGTGTGCTGTTCGGATTAAGGGCAATAAATAATAAAAATAGCACAATTATAGACTGCTTATTAAAATATACACAAAAATTGCCCAAAGCCATCAAATAGTACATCAAATGTTTACAAGGACCTGACCAATAGATATTTTATTACAAACACTGCAGTTTTGCTTAACAAAATGTTCAGTTGTTATGCCCGATCTTTTGGTTTCCTATGCTTTCAATATCAAACCTCTAGAACAACCGGGAAGGAAACCCTTAGATAAAAACACATCAAAGTGGTTACATACTGGGAAGCATGTGGGAGGGCAGTTGGCTCCGCTACTCAGTTTGCTGCAAACTTTACTCATTGGCCATAATATGCTTTAATATACATGTAATGATTTGCATAGGAATAAAACCTCTTTCTTATAATATTACACAGTTCTGAAATAGGTAAAATACTAATTGATTGTGTTAAACATACCTGTTTGTATGTTCGCTCTGCTACACAAAGCAAGAAAAAGAAAATCCAAACTAAGGAAACTCGAACAACAAAACTAATAAGCACCATGGAAACTACCATGGGGTCTGTGCTGGAGCCAAATGCAATGCTAGAAAGTTCTGAGAAAGAGACTGTTGCTAGCTGGTCCAGGTCTCTGGACTCAGACAGCCTGAAAGCAAATGGTGTTAAACCCAGGATCAGAGAGATGAAGTTTCCAAATATCTGGTAACCAATTCCTGGAGTATAGCTGTTTACCTAGAATTGCAGAGAACATTTATTTAGTTGGTGCTAAAAAGTACAGTGGCAAAAAAAGGTAATGCTGTATAATAAAGACAGGTTGCGGACATGAGCAAAATTGGCTAACTACTATTTCAGAAGTATACTGTTAATAATGGACATGCTCAACTGTATATAAAAGTGGCAATTCCCATAGCATATTTTATGTATGCTGTTAATACATTTGGAATGGACACAAATTACAATTTGCAGTGAATATAATTTCACCGGAGTCTCTAAATTCAGTGACATGAGTCGGAGGTAGAACACAGGAGGCAGGCTGGCTTCCTCTGCAACAGTTAACATGGTCGCCTCTAGTAAGTGCTGCCACTCCTTATTTATATGGAATCAGAATCTCTGCTGTTTCATATGTGCTGTAATATAATTAAGTACCAGTGGAGATTGGCAGGAGGGGTGTATTAACAGCAGTAACTATTACACTTTATTTGCAGGTTTTAGGCAATTGTTATGATTGAGGGGGAAAAAGCAAACAGAACTTTTTTTTTTTTTTTTTTTAAAGAGCCAAGTTACTCTGTCAGCCTAAACATTGATTACACTGTGAATTTCGGCAATAAAACCGGATGAAAATGATCTAAACATTGTTTTAGCAAAATTACACGCAAATGCTATAAATAAGAGAAATCTATATATTTTATTGTGTCAAACGACATGTGACACAACTGGACTATACCTATTTTATGCAAGCATTACAAATTAATATTTTATTTAAAAAAAAAAAAAAAATGTTTTTAAGGCTCCACTGATTGGTATAATGATTTTTATTTTATGACATGTCTTTCCAGTGCCCTCAATGTAAAATACTGTAATTCATGAAACATGAAATGTAATTTCAACAAATTATTTCCCCCTTACCACTAAGCAAAACACAATACTTACTTTGTTCATGATCATCCCGCTGATCTCTAATACAGACATATCTGCTTTCTTGCAGTCATTTCCCTCCCACACGATAGCACTGACTTTTTCAAGTCCTGGATTAGAACTATGAAGCCAGGGCAAGTGACTCTATAAAAAGGAAACAGTCAATAGGTATTTCACTAAAAACAAATACAATTTTCATTTCTCCAAGTAACTTGTTTCTGAATATGTCAAAACAAATACTATTATTCATATATTTACGTGTGCAGCAGTAATCCATTACTTACAGTAGCAACGTTTACAAATTATTATAGGGAATTCAGACACAGATACTATAGTAGTGTGTCTGGTAAAGAACCCAGAATTTCCACTTTAAAGAGTGCATTTCTTTTTTGAAAGTATAATAATTCTAGCTGAGTATCACTGACAAGAGGCAGTGTGTGGTGTTTAACTAAATTCACTATTTTAAACATTTATTCAGAGACAAAACAGACAGCAACATAAATAATTACAGACAATCTAACTAACTAGAACAACAACTGAACCTTATACCTAAGTAAAACCAGTTAGATTTCACCCACAGTTCGCCATTATAAAACCTAACCCATGTCTCCTCACAAACACAGCCAGGAAAAAAAAAAAGAGAAGGGAGAGAAGTGGAAGCTGGCAGAGTGTTAATCCCTTCCTTACTTGTAAAGGTATTGATTTACCCAATTACCATATCAAAGAGTAAAGCTTATCCCACTGTAATATATGATCTTGGTCACATTACCCCAGTCACCACATTAGACTGATCAGAGAATGTCACCACACATTTTGTATGCTCCTGTGTTGAGCAATAAATAAATAAATAAATATATATATTTTCATGGAGTTACTATTCAAATCACAATTGAAGTTAAAATTTACTAAGATATATACAAATATATGTATATTTTACATATACACACAAATCTTGAGGATATCATTAAGTCCCATTTTATTTCTCATCAAACTTCTAAATTTCTGCACTTTGCGGGATTATTCAATACAGGAAAAGCTAATAAAAATGGAGTTGTCAGCAATCCTACTATAAGTTGGTCAGATCCAATGTGACAAGGATTCCTGGAACAAAACATCATATTACTTTCTACACAAAACATCAAAATTCCCCTTGAGAACAGTCCATACTGATCTATAGGCCTTAAAATATGACTACAAATTTGGCGACATTTTGGGTATACACAGTGCGGTCCTACGTGAATAGGATGTACTATCAAAATGAAAACGTTTGAATAGGAATAAGACCTGATGGAATGGATCATCTCTGTACTCCCTCTTTACACAAAGATTGGCATGATTAGTGTCAGCGTCTGTTTCGCTGCTACAGGAAGAGCGACATTCTGCACAGTGCAGCAGATCTTCCCAAAGCACATCTTCTGTTTCGGACTCTGGTCTGGTGCTTTCCGAATCCTGTCTGGAGCTGGAACAGCGAGAGCTGCAACTAGTGCCTGATTTTTGTACATCCTAAAAAAAAGGAATATTAACAAGAAACATGAACGATCAGAGATTGCAGAAGCAAAAAGTAAAACTATGGAAGTGTACTGATATGTAACAGCAGAAGTAAAAGGATTGTTTATTTAAGGATGGAAGACTTTCAATTATTCAGAATTTTCACATACATTAGAGGTTATATCTTCAGTAGTTTAGATAATATGGGGAAAAAATGCAGCACAAATAATTTTACACATAAGACAAAAGTAAAAAGAGAAGATCCCCATCCAAATAGAAAAAAAACAGTATAAATTATGTGGCAATACAAACCTGTTTTGAGTTACAAAAGTAATCCTCTGGAAGCATACTGCTTTAAATGAATAAACTCGGCGTAAAAATATTTGCATTGGAAACATTAATAAATATTAACACCCACCTATGAAAAATGAAGCCTCTGATAGAGGTAAAAGCATGACAAAATATGTAATTGTTCCAAATTAAAAAGCCTTTCAGAGTTAATTGTTTTAGAAATGTAAAATTAAAAGTTAACCAATCCAAATCAGAATACCAAATTATGACTACAGTTAACATAATTTGACAAAATTATTTTTTGCTTCAGCAATTAATGCCAAGAATAGGAAACTGTATGGATGTCATACCTCTCCGTTGAATAGAATGTACTTTAGGAACCTATGCAAATAAAAGAAATTAGAAAATCTAACCCAGTGATTTCAGCTTGTGTTCTTGGAAAAGCAATGAATTTATTCGAAACAAATAAAGATGAATAATTCAAATACATGTGCTACAGCCCTGTTTGTTGTGAGGGCATTTGCCACAATCCTCATGTTAAGGATTACATAAGTAGATCTGTACAAGCACTGCCCACCCTTCAATTACCAAGGGTACATTATTGGTAGGTGCAGCTTGGTGATCATAAAAGGGACATCTTAATGCCATACCTCTGCTGTGTAGTGCTTTTTGTAATGGTGAGTCTTTCTGTTCCTGATATTACTTTCACCAGTAGGTCGATCAATGCTACGGCGTGCTGTGTATCCTGCGCTTGGATCATCTTCACTGGACACCTCATCTGAAACATTGGCGACTGCTCTTTGTGCATCCTGAATAACAGAACATACATTATTTGTACATGGATATAAACCGGTTTGTCATATGTGCCTTCTGCGGTGCCTAATTGAACTTGCCACCATTACTAAGGCAAGTGATAAGTGCATGTATACCTATATTTTACAATATTTAAATGAAGGACATTTTGGAGGTTTCCTATAAAAGTAGTTTCTTAAAAAATTGTTCTATACTGCAGAAACATTCCATTGGTTTCATGGTGACTGTCCCCAGACTTGACTTTATAAATTACACTTGTTTGAATTCTTGAGGTGATAAAACGGACACGTCAAATGTGTTAACAGAATTATAATAAGTGCATGTTTCAAACAATTATTTGCACATGCATAAAGTCAACCTTAATGTGCAATTTCAAGAGTTACATAATGAATTATTGATAATTACACATGAACTATGCTAATTTGATTTACAGACCGTAATAACAGGAGTTAAAGATTACCGTTTTGGTTTTATTGTACTTCATCGTAGTTTGAGGCTGAGGATTTCTTTTTGTTCCTGCTCCCCATGAGGTTTCTTCAGAATGAAGTATGTCACAGTGAGGCTCATGGAGTTGAACTCCATCTTCACTGCTCTTACCAGTCACTCTCCCCTCTAATGAGACGTAACCATTGTCAGTTTCTGTAGACTTGTCGATTGAATTTTTTGCTTTCTTTGAACTGGAGCAAGAAAAGTGGACAATGTTGAGTGGTATTATGAACTTCACAAGAAGTGATGGCTAATTGGCAATAGAATGTTTGAAGCAATTAATTAATCTAACCTGATGGGTTTTAAAATGTTAATGGCAAAGAAAAATGTCTTAATTCTTAAGGAGTTGTAGATGTGGTGAAGGTTTATAGAAATATTTATGTAGAATTCCAAGTGCAGATTGTTATTGGCTAGGGCCACATAATCTCCATTGTAAAATTAGCAGTATGGTCATATTCTAATCACAATTGATTTTGGGTTAGGCCTATAATCAATATTAAAGTAAATAAGCTTGTATTTTAAGTTTACAAAGTAGCAAAGCTACTTTCTGCAACCGCTTATTGCATGTAACAGGTTTAGAATATATTTAAATCAGACTACCATTTTGACAAAAAAAATCTGAAATTGTTCTGCATTAATCAGCTTCAAACACATAAGCATATGAATAACTATGGATGTTTCAATGTTAAAAACAAAACACATATTAGGCAACAAAAACAAAAGCAAAAACAACATAGGACAACGTGTGTGCTCAAAAAGTCTGATAAAGTAAGGCACTGGAAAATCAATTCATAATTAGAATCTGACACAATAAGTGTACTGGAGAAGTAAGAGTAAAGAATATTGGTTGATTTCCTTCAGCAAGAGCCAAACTAAAATATAAAATATAACGTTAAAAAAAAAAAAAAAAAAGTTGCCACGCAGGCTATACTTCTGGTTGTCACCTTTGTGAAACTAAAGATCAATATATATGATACTTTGACATCACAGATCAATTGTAGAAAATAAATTAAATAAATGTGACTAGTAACTATGAAGTCCTAGAAATTGCATTAGACTATAGTAACCTGCTAAAACATTAAATCCTGCAGTGTATAAATTTATAGAACCTCATACAGCATATCTGGGTCAAATCATTAGTGCATACTTTCAAGAACATGACAAGAATTTCTTCGATTTGAGACTGTAAACAATTGGCATTTGCTTTGGGGAGGGGGGACATTATGAACAAATTCCAGAATTTGACTCATGGGAATAAAACTGTGATGTCCGAAATGATTAACTTCAAAGTTACATTAACTGTGGGGTTCAGTTGTGAAAAAAGGGAAACCTCTCTGCCTCGACTCTTATTGCAAATTTCTCATCCTGAAGTTGAAGTACCTAACTATTTCACCAAGGGAAAAATGTCAATTTGCCAGAGTAGAAGAGTAGTCAAGTTCCACTCAGTAGAGGACTTCAAAAAAGGTATTTTTTTTGTTTTGTAAAATCAGAACACACATGCCTATAAATGAAAGAAAAAAAACAAGGTTGTTGAGCCAAGATGACATCTGACTGACTTTTGGAGTCGAAAAGTAATTTCTCCCCCATGTGGCATTGTTGACATGAAACAACACAGGTTTGTTGACTCAATGCTTACGATTATATATATATATATATATATATATATATATATATATATATATAAATAAAATCACACACAAATATATAACCTGTTTATTTGTGGGTGATAGAAGACCTGTCGGGCAAATAAAACCTATGAACCATCAAACACAGCACCTATAAAAATAAAATAAAAAAAAAAGGCTAGTACATAAGAATGGGCTTAAAAACCCTTTGCACGTTCTGTAATAGTAGTAGTCCAGCTGGGTAAATAAACTGCTGCATCGACTCTACAAACAAATGTGAGCATTATATATATATAAAAAACAGGCCAAAGCTGATTTCTTGTAATAAATAATGGTTTTCTAAAAACTTACTTTTTTTTTTTAAACAAAGAACTCTAAGTATGCTCGAGGTAAAAGCTTGAGCATGGATCAAATGGTATCATAGCTTCAAGTGTGAAATTTTGTTATTGATAGAAAATAATACTTTCAGAAGATCTCATGTATAACATACACCAACTTGATCAGAATTTTCGGAGCACATTAATGGACACACTGACGATTTTGTGCGATATGGAAAGGAGACTCACAAAACACAAACCCTTAGAAAGACATGCACTATCCCTTCTTCTGTCAAGGACATTTCTGTATTTTTTCCAAGACACAGAAATAAGATCTAAACCTACTATCCATAAAGTATGTATGAGGTGCTGTGCCACACCAGTGTGACAGACACATTTTTTGTTTCGGAGAGATTTCAATTTTTAAACAGTTACAATATCTAACGAGATCAAATGCCGAAAGTAATCTTACTAATGTGTGTAATTTAAATTGAAGTGTTTTGATCAAATATTTACTGGAAGATTAGAATATGTAGTCAAACCTTTCCACCTACAGTATGATACTTCATAAAACATTTTATGTAATCCGTTAACAGATATTCACATTCTAATGTTAAGCACCATGACCCTATATACAGCACATGTATCGGTTACATTTGTTTGCTTTTTATTATGGGTTTGTTGGTCTGCATGTTATTGTAAATGTCAGATCAAAAGAAGTGACAAAGCTTGCCATTACCAGTTTCAAGTGTTGTAAACAGTGTGCTACTGAAGCTTTCCAGAGAAGGGATTTTGCATATCTTCAAATATACAAAAGCTGGAATAAATACAAACCCTGATAAAAAGAAAGCAGCATGCCAGATATCTCTGAAGACTGTGCCAATACTGTAAGAGTTGCTTGTACCGTGGTTCTGCAAAACTCCCTCCTGTGTATTATCTGTAGTGCTAGAGCCATCGCCTTCCCTATGTACTTCCAAATGTGCTGCTTTTCTTAATTTCCTTCAGCAGAAGAGATTAAAAAAAGTCGTAGGATCTTTATCATTGCCTTACATCGTAGTCA
Organism: Pelodytes ibericus; assembly: GCA_036172795.1. Lineage (NCBI taxonomy): Eukaryota > Metazoa > Chordata > Amphibia > Anura > Pelodytidae > Pelodytes > Pelodytes ibericus. The sequence continues at coordinate 122,057,456 of CM069858.1, read as the reverse complement.
TGTAACAATGCCATGTAAGCTCACAAATAAGTCGCTGCATGGCACAGTATGAACAGTTTCACCCATCTACAAATGAAAGGCCATGTTTTGTAATTCACAAACAGCAATATTACAATAATCAGTATAAATAAATACATTGTGATGATTCAGCTTGTGTGGGATACAGAACAAGTTTCCAAAATCTGAAACAACTCAACAAGTAAAGGTTATGGGAATAAGTGAAAAATACCAATGTTTGAGGAAAGGCCATGTTAACATGTCACTGACTGTGGCATGAAACATGCACATGATATCCCAGCATGTTTACCATTATGTTTCTAAAAGCCATTTCTGCCTAAATGCACGTAATTATCTGTATCGTATCATCAAGAGAACCGCAGCGATTACCCGTGACTCATGATTGAAGATTGCATTTCAGACGCTAAACCACAACACATACAAGACATGCTGAACACATGTGGAGGCCCAAAGTTATATTCATGATTATATCTTGCCATTTTCAATTTTTGTCTGTTATCTGTATATTCAAGCGGATTATTTAAATCCCTTTATCCTAAAGCCCCAATGTTTCAGTTATTTATATTTTTCACATATGATCACGCTAACCACCTACAGACTAATTGGAAAATAGTTTGTACTATGGATAGTAACATGACCCTGTAATCAAGTCACTAATAAATGAATCAAGTACATTATATTTTGTGTGCATACAATTGTTTGATATCGTGTCTCATTACAAGTGACAGTGTTTCAAACAATTTATTGTAATAAGGGTAATGCAACAATAATACTAGGATGGCAAATGAAAAAGACTGGGAAAGGATGCTGACGATATTAAGATGTAAAGACAGAAAAAGTAGAGGAGATACATAAGATAAATGAAAATGTAGGGAAAGTCAATAGAAAAATACATGATGGCCCACAGAGGAAAGACATGAAAATGGAGTGGTAGGAGAATCTTTAGGATATTCTCCAACAGTGATTTAAATGGATGCAACCATACTTTTATCATATTAGATGAAAAAAATGTCACTTTTTATACCATATATTGAGCCTATTTAAATCTAAAACCAAAAGTATATTAGAGATAATGAGAATTTTTTTTATTAGCTATAGTCAATACTAAGCACAGAAATATGAATATCCAGCCCATTCATTTATTCCTAGGTGTCTAAATACATTATCACTCACCTAGCTTACTGAATTTCTCATTTTATTCTAGCATGTTTATTTAACAAATGGTGTTCACTTAACATGGGCTCTGAAACACACACAAGTCATTAGTTCTGTGTAATAAATATAAACTGATAGTTCATTAGTAAAATACACAAATTCATTTTTCCAGCAAGAAAACACACACACATAAAAAGTAATTTAACCCTATGAATGTGCCATGATGCCAACAAGAATTATCGTGCAAACAGGGAAATATATAATATAAAATTAGTGCATTAAGAACATAATTGGAAGGAAAACAGGGCACGCTGGCCACAGTGAAGTCATCAGTGGAGTTATAATTGATAATTAAAAAACTAATTTGCAGGCATCCAAAGGGTTAAGTAAAGTTTTGGCACACCAGCATCAGTATTGTTTAACACCAAATCATGCAAGAACAATGCTTTTTATTAACCACTGTGTTTTTACCTCCGTCTTTTTCCACCTATTATAGGAGGCGATTTAACTGTTCGTGTTGATACAATCTGACAATGTACTGTTCCAAGGAGAAGCATTAGCCATATGGGTCCTATTACTTCGGTCAGGGGAACACAGTGAGGTCCGGTTGCAAAGGTGAACAATACTATTGCGGCAACTAAAAACAATAAAATGTGAACAAGAACATTAGTAGTATATCATAGATTTAAAATAAAATATTAACACAGGCATGTGGCACTTTTCATTTTACATTTTCATGCAGTTTCGAGGCCCTTAAAGTTCTTAAAAATACAAAAAACAGAATATGTTTTCTGCTGAACACAAAGCCTTCAGTCTGTATTAGTACAGGTTGAGTATCCCTTATCCGAAGATCCAAAAAGCAAAATGGCCCAATATCTGGGGAAAAAATAATAATCAGATGTGGGTCAATTCGTATAAGGGATACTCACCTTCTTGGCGTCCGCGGTGAAGCTCCTTTGCTCCACCTTCCAGGGCACCATAAATGAGTAGCCAGTGAGGGAAGGACTACACGCAACGGACAGATCATCTCAGCAGCACAGTGGAGTAGGTAAGTTCACCAGCTCCACTGCTGGAAATGATCTATTTTACCTAAAAACAATGTGACAAAGTTACTGACATTGAATTTATGTAATGTAGATCATTTTCAGGGCTGGTGCTGCCGACATGATCTATCATCCGTAAGTATCAGTTATCTGAAATTCTGCTGGTCCCGAGAATTTCAGATAAGGGATACTCAACCTGGATTTTCAGGACAGATGACATTTCATGCCAAAATTACAATATGGAACCATCATGAAATATACTATTTATTTTGCCCTAGCAGCTTGGTAGATCCTAGATCACAGCTTCCCAAGTTTGATGGCATACAAAGTATTCAGTGTTGTGTGACCTATCCAGAGAGAGTACTGGCTCTTCAATATAGGTTATTGTTCCAGTGACAGGCTCAGAAAGGGGGTGGAGTGCAGGAGGAAAAAGGTAGCCAGTAAGGCTCAAAATGCAGACAGGGAGGATGTGAGACTTTCCTAAAGGGGGTGTGATTTCAGAAAGGTTTAGAAGCACTGTCCAAGATGGTACTAAATCAATAGGACTTTATATCAACTAGTTTCATTTTAACACAAGGCTTTTCCTTTCTACCTATTTTCAATCACAAAGTCACCATAATAAATCCACCAGTGCCAATTTGCAAAGATCTTTACAAAACATTCCCTTTTATGGGGAATGAGGTCTACACACTTTATAAAAAATAAAATAAACCACAACAAACCCACTTTAAGTAATTTGTTTTTTCATGTACACCTTTGTGTATTTTAATAGAACAGTAAATTAGTATTTTGTATAATTCACTAGAACCATAAATTACAAGCTCTACATTCAAAAATGGAATATTAAGGGACAAAAAACAAACAAACATTTAAATAGAAGATCAATTTAGCAAAACATCTGCTAATGTGGTAAAACATTATCTTCGCTTGAAAGAAAAAAATAATTACATTTAGTGTTTTCTATAAATAACACTATAAAAATCCCTTGTATTTGGGATAAAAAGGAAATTCATGTGCCTGGATGATTTTAATTGTAGATTGAATAAAATGCAACAAATAGGTTTCCATAGAAACAGATTGAGACAAGGGAATGTAAATAAATGCCACCAATACTTTGTAAAGGGTCATGCTGGTAATTTAGTTTAGGAATAAATTGCACTACGTTTTAATGTTATATTTACACCTATCACCATAGGTCATCAAAATAAGTATGTAGAACTAGACCCCAATTGCAATTACCACTTTACATAAAACGCCAAGTTTTAGATTTTGCAATTAGCCATGCATAATAAAATAAAAACGGTGTGTGAATTAAAGTATTCCAGTTTAAATACCAGGTTTTTCCACATTTATTTTCCATTATTGAGTTGTTAGACTCTCTACATTTTCTGTTTTGCAACCGTAAACCCCAGCAGCTGTCTTGTACTTTATCAAGTGCGGTATGGCTACATTACAAACCCTGCACCTACATTGTATTTCAATTAGCACTGCCATGAAACAGCCATTATAACCTTAAAAATGCTAAACACAGTGGGTTACACCAGGGCTTGACAAATTTAATTTTATTCTAGGAGCCAGCAAAATTTTTTAGGAGCCAGACAATCACGCAAACATACACACAATTCATAAACACACACACACCAACCCACGTCACATATACACCCCACACACACCAACCCACATCACATATACACCCCACACACCAACCCACTTCACATATACACCCCACACACCAACCCACTTCACATATACACCCCACACACCAACCCACTTCACATATATATATATACACACACACACACACTTCACATATACACATATATAACCCCCCTTCACACATATATACCCCCCCTTCACATATACACCCCCCCCTTCACATATACACCCCCCCCCTTCACATATACACCCCCCCCCCTTCACATATACACCCCCCCCCTTCACATATACACCCCCCCCCTTCACATATACATCTCCCCCCCACACTTCACATATACATCTCCCCCCCACACTTCACATATACATCTCCCCCCCACACTTCACATATACACCTCACACTTTCATAAGGGCCTCTGTAGTACAACTCAGTCCAATAACAGGCTCCACAGAGCCCAGATACTTGAATTTAAATAAAAACAGGGGTGTGATGACAAATAAAAAAAATAGTTTAACTTATCAGTTTTACTTTTATATGGATAAGTTAGCACATTTACTAAGCTTTTTAAATTTAATACAGTTACTGCATTTCTACCTAATTTTACTAGGTTTCATGTAATAACAGAAAATGTGTGCACAGGACTGGTCCAATATACTATGGTATATTTCCCTCTCAAACATACACACAGGATAACTCGCACTCGATAATCATGCACACAAACAGTCATACATGGCATATAGTCAGGCACACAGTCACACAATCAAAAACAAACAGTTATGTACACAGTCACATACATACACACAGTGACACATACACATGCAGTTATATGCACACATCCCCTTCCATGACAATCATAATAAAAGTACAGGGTTGCACAACTCCTATCGCCAGATGTCTGGAAAATGCAATTCCGGGTGCCAGGCCGGTTATTTTTTTGGATAATTAGCCCTGCTGTGGGCAAGCCGCAGGCCTAAACTTGTTTTCCCCTTAGCGCAAGACTGATGGGTAAAGGTGGCTCACCGCTCTCATTTGCTCTCACCACAACACAGAGAGACAGCTTGTCTGCTAGTCTCAGACCTCGGGACCCCCCCTTCACATATACACCTCCCCCCCACACTTCACATGTATACCCCCCCTTTTTTCTTTTCTTTCCCCTTTCTTAACTTGAGTGCTGGGTGTCGTCACTTGACAACCCAGCACTAAGCCGAAAGAGCAATGAAGATCGGCTGCGGCACGAATGTTCCCCCTCCCTGCTGCCTTACCTCATTGCTGGGGAGGGGGAACATTCGTGCCGCAGCCGATCTTCATTACTCTTTCGGCTGAACACTCACACACGTGTTGCGCGAGGGGGCGGAGCTTGCTGTCTGTGCAAGACTCCGCACAGACTTCCCCCCTCGCGCTGCAAAAAGACGGATGGCAGCGGCAAGGGGAACATTAGGGGAACGGCACCCGGCTCAATTACCAGGTCGCCATGGCGACCTGGCGCCCGGGGTTTGTCGAGCCCTGGGTTACACAACAAGACCGTTTTAAAAATCTCTACAAACAAACCATTCACAAATCCTGTACCTTTAAAAACTTTACCATACAAGACAAATTATATGATTCAAATACACTATTGCAACTTTAGCTACCAAATTGTAGAATGAGAGGTGGTATACCAATATAAATAAATAGGTTTTGACAATAGTACATTAAAAATGTAGCGTGTTTGCCAAGTGATTACCACGAAATCTCTTTCCACTGCATTCGGTGTTATGAGCCATTGTAATTTAAAAGTGAAACATTTGTTAAATGGAACCTTGATTTATTAAATATAAAAATATTTACTAATATTTGTCAAGTTAAAATATAAAGTCATAGAGAGTGAGAGCAATTCAGGAACCAGCCTGGTTATTTTTTTCTTATATACTTGCGTAGAGTTCTATGTAAAACAATCAAAAATGTTAGGAGCCAGGAGTAGGGATTTTAAAGGTCCCTGGCTCCTGGGAATTGTCAAGCCCTGTTTTAACAACTAATCCACTGATTCGCATCATTAAAACATTGCAAAACGTACATCAAAATTTAAACAATAATAACGTATTAACATATTAAAATGTTTTCATGTTCTATTAATTCATGTGAAATGGGATATTTTAATTTTTTTTTTTAGCCGACAGACACAATAACCAATAAACAAAAAAATAATTTTGTGCTGCAGCCATTAAGCAATTTAAAATTAAATATTTGTACATAAATCAATTTAAAACCGGCTTATAAAACATCATGAAAGGGCATTCTGGGGCCCCTAAGTATCATGTATACATGTTACAAAGATATTAAATAAGCAGCGGAAAAAAGGGTTATTAAAGCCATCTCATTTGATCGACAATGTCACATGACTTCAGACAGATCTTGAAATGTATTAAAAAACAAAATACTAATATAGCCAATAAAAAAAAGCTAAAATTACCGATCGAGCAGATCAATTCACAACACACCACTGTGAGAAAATAAAATCTACAGCCTTTTAAACAGAACATAAAAACAAGGCAGTGAACGCACCTTAGAGTTGCGTAAACATTCCCAGAGGGTTGTTTTTAGGAAACTTGCATTACAAGAACTGTTGTGTAATAAGTTATCCTTCATGCTTTAGCACTGATTAGTGGTGGATGATGTTAGAAAGTTTGCTCATGCACACTTATATGTGCCCAGAAAATAACAAGCCCTGAAATAAACCAAACATGTACTGCATGTGTTCATTCATCACACAGAAGCAGAACATTTACAATAAAAATAAATGCAAAGATAGTGTTAAGAACACTGACAACTAATTTTACAGAAAGAAACCTATTCATTTTCTGTTTAAACTCAAAACATCTCATTTTATTCCCTAATACAAAGTACCGCATTAAAAAATACACTGGGAATTCAAAAAAAAAGTGTAAAGGGGAGACACAGAGACACAGAAGAACAAAGTGTGGATTTAGAGCAGGGGTGGGCAATTCATTTTTACCGGGGGCCGCATGAGAAACCCGAGCACTGCTGGAGGGCCACATCGACAATATTTCAATTACATTTTGCTCAATATCTGTCTATCCCCGTACCCTCATGTCTGTCTCTCTCTCTCCCCATTCCCTCATGTCTGTCTCTCTCTCCACTCATGCTCCATGTCTGTCTCCACTCATGCTCCATGTCTGTCTCCACTCATGCTCCATGTCTGTCTCTCTCTCGCCACTCATACCCCATGTCTGTCTCTCTCTCGCCACTCATACCCCATGTCTGTCTCTCTCTCGCCACTCATACCCCATGTCTGTCTCTCGCCACTCATACCCCATGTCTGTCTCTCGCCACTCATACCCCATGTCTGTCTCTCCCCTCATCCCTTATATCTTTTTCCATCTCTATCTTTCTGTTCCCCATGCTGGTCTCTTGTACACACAGTCATACACAAACACACACATAGAAACATAGAATGTGTCGGCAGATAAGAACCATTCGGTCCATCTAGTCTGCCCAATTTTTTTTGTGTACTTTTATTAGTCCCCCGTTCCCGGTAACACAGTCACACAAACACAGTTACACACTTAGTCACCCTCACAGACATATATTTACACAAACACCCTTATACACACTGTCACACATACATAAATACACAGTCATACATAAATACACACAGTCACACAAACACAATTACACACATTTACACAGACACCCTTATACACACTGTCACACATACATAAATACACACACAGCCACCTTTACACACAGGATACACATTCACACACACTTCCACCGGCACTTCCTTTCTTTTTTTTATTTAACCCCCCCCCCCCTCAAACTGTTATTACCTAATCCTCCTTGTTAATCCAAGCACAGCACAACGGGGGAAAGCTCCGCCCCCGTCGCGTTCTGTGATTGGCTGCAGGGAGGAGGACGTTCTCTAGGGTGTCTTGGCAGATACCCTAGAGAACGTCCTCCTCCCTGAAGCAGCCAATCACAGAACTCGACGGGGGCGGAGCTTACACCCGTTGCACTGTGCTTGGATTAACAAGGAGGCGGATGGCAGGGAGAGAGCTCCCTGCTACAGTGCCTCTCCTCCCTTGCGCCTGGGCGCGGTGAACCCCTGCACCCGCCCAGGATCGGCCCTGCCTCACGCGGCCGGACAGGGACGCACAAAGGGCCGGATGTGGCCCGTAAGATGCCCAGGTCTGATTTAGAGGATCATAACACTGAATAGCTGCTGTAGAATTGGCTTTGGACTGTCAAATTATCACTGTTCCTATCAGTGTATTTGTTTTGGTTTTGTGTGCTGCCAAAATCTTGAATCAATATATACTGTACACAAAATGAGTGTGCCATGTCATCTTTAAATATTTGAAGCATTCACACAAGTAAATTCAGCTACATACATTATAATCAAGGTGGTAAAAGGCAGCTTCAATCTCTAAAATATTTTTTGAAAAAGAGCAATTCTAACATTGTCTTATCAATGAAAAAACGCTGTTCAATAAAATACCATTTAAGTTATGGTCCATTAAAGCCAATATAAAAAACCCCTCCAACTGAAACTCAGTGGTTAGCAGAGACATTATTAAACAAGCCAAAAGACTTGCTTTTCCCACATTCACAGCGCTACCACCACCACCTCAAGGGATTCTGGGTAGGCATATGCAAATCACGTCAATAACACTCATCTTTTGTCTCTATACCACTTTATACATAAACCCCTTGGAGCATATGCATGCTGTACAAAAAACACATCTCAGGAAAGAGGTACAGAAGCCAGATAACCACTCATGGACATCTGTTTTGTCTTTATTGGAACAATCATCATCAGGTTGGTTACAGTCTTACTGCTTGAGGCATAGAGCAGTACGTGAAGAACACAACATCATCACGTTTACCCCACCATAACTTAATTTTAAGCTCATTTAATGTACCCACATATTTTATATTAAAGGGCTTTCTTCAGATGCCATTACCATAATTTACTATTAAAAAATTTAAATTACGAAGAAATTGTTTTAAAAAATACACTTTTTCTAAATTTTACATGAAATCTTTTACACATTTACAGACTGTAAAAAATACCCCTTTAAATAGTTTCTAATATTTGTCCTGAGTTTAGAAATAGCTTACATGTTTTTCTGTTGGTTTTTATTCAAGTTATAGGGCAATAACAAAGTAGTGTTTTTGGTTTCCTAACCATTATCTTCTACAGTGAACTTTTGACCCCAAACCTCACATCTAACACTAGATCTAGGATTACTTTGGTAAAAACATTTTTTGCCTGTAATGTTACTAACTGCCTCTAAAGTCAGTCTAGCACCAGAGTGACTGTAGTGTTCACTGATCATCAGGAGCATACTGTCATCCAATATGGTGCCTCGTGGAGTGAACGTAGAGCCCTGGAAGGCCAAAATTTAGTGTTTCTGGATGGCTGTAACTGCAACACCGGCTAAGCAAAGGCAGTGACGGTTGATCACTACTATGTGGGTTTCACCGCAGGACATACCAGGTACATCAGCTGTCATTAACTGACCACATTTCATGATATACCTAGTACATCCATTGTCGCGAAGGAGATAAATGTGTATTTTTGGTCTGCAATTCCTCCTTGAAGGGACTTTGCATTTAAGTTACGTCTGCTGACCCTCATTAATGAATATCATTCAGGTACTCATTACATTATAAAAATCAAATATGATCTGCGCTTCTCAACCTGGCAACAATTGTACAAACATAATAGACAAAAGAGGTTCTGAATATTGGATATTTGAATTTGTCAAAGCATAATTTAGCTCACCTACTACATCAAGGCATACTCTCAGTACTACTACTACTACTTTTTACCTACTAAGCAGTCTACACTGCAACCATAACCTTTTGTTGTGAAAGATCAAATTAGTCCCACCCCCCACAACAAGCTGCAAACAAAGACGGAACAACCTCAGCTATGTGCAAGCAGAGAAAAGAAAAATGTTGGTGCACTAAGCTTGTCACAGGCTCTTTATAGCCAATTAAACTGTGCAGCAAGCCAACCTTTTTTGTACACAATTTATATTAACATTAAAAACACTTTTATTCTTGTAGTGAAAACAATAGTATTTTGTTTTTAAAAAAAGAAGCCTTGCGCGCACAATCCTATACAAATCCAGTACTGTTCTAGATGTTGCATATCATACCTTGAAGGAGGTACAGGAGGAGCAACCAAAAGAAAATGACCTTTGAAGTAACTTGAAGCCACCATCTAAAGAAGAAAGGAAAGAACACAACTCGAACAATCCCTTTTCGTGTAAGTGACGTCCAAGGGCTTTCGGGCTTCGCTTTCGCAAAAGCAGATCCTTCCAAACAACAGAGAAATGCATTTTCAATATAACATTCCTTTGGAAAATAATTATACACATCAGTAAAATAAGCACAACTATGTTAAAAGTGTTTTTGTCAAAGGAGAAAAATCATTAAAAGGATTACCTGGCATTTGGAATAAAATACAGGTAAGCCCAGCTCTAATGCTGGCGTGGGATCCAGGAACTCAAATTACAACACTAGCAGGATTGCGTTGAGGGTCCCAAGATCTCTTTGCGATTCCACTTTATTGCAAGTGGAAGTGAAATAGCTATCTGGTGCCCTGATGGCTCTATGGGATTCGTTAGAATGCGGTGCCGAGCACAATTAGGGTTGCCACCTGGCCGGTATTTTACCGGCAGGCCGGTAAAAAACTGGTTTGAGGCCAATGTCAAGTCTATGGAGGCAGTGGCATGGCTGGTATTTTTCTGGAGAAAAGGTGGCAACCCTACGCACAATGTCCTAAGCGGATCCACATTCTAACGAATCGCGTTCTATAGGGTTTTACCTGTTTTGTGAAGATTTTTAACTAATATGTTTAAAAAGAAACTATGGTACAAAATGGGGGTAGAGGGTTCTGATTAATTGTGCAAAACCAATCTTACAAGGCCTTTTGCATTTATTGTTTCATTTAACTTTTTTTCTGTACAGCTTGAGTATCCCTAATCCAAAATGCGGTGTTTTTTGAGGCGGCATTAGAATTATAGAGTGGATGGCTTACAAGATAGTGTGTAGAAAACTACTAGCAGACAAGAGGACAGTCTTAAATTAGAGGATTTGACATTTAAAAGTAAAATAAGAAAAGTATTACTTTATGGAGGGGGTTTGATGCATGAAAATCGAGTGGAAGAGCAGAATATAGTGAAGCACAAGGATATTTTAATTGTATGATAAGGCCAAGTACCTAATAAGATATGAGCATTTTACAGTAGGAAGATATATGGGCAGACTAGATGGTATGAATGGTTGTTATTGGTCATCAATTGTATGTGCATAGTATATAGTTACATTATGGACACTTATTTTGAAGATGTTTTTAGCAAATGCTAAAAGGAGTACATATTTTTAATTAAATATTAATTTGACGGGTATATACAACCTTTATAGAATCGTTCAACATGTAACATTTACTTTGTAACATCACTTGGCTTCTTAATGGAAACGGAACTTCCATAGAGTTCTTTGTAAAACAATCAAAAAAAGTTAGGAGCCAGGAGAAGGGATTTTAGGAGCCATTGCTGCTGGGAACGGTCAAGTCTTGGCCTAGATATTGGAATTTTATGCTCACCTCTGACAAGGTCTACATCAATTAGATCTGGTTTTACATGTCCTGTTTTCTTTGGTTTGTTTCTCAAACCCTAGAAGAAAAAGAAAAAAAAAAAAAAGTATAAAATGGCATCTAAAAAGGTGTGTGTTTGCATTCCACACTGAATATATCATTGGTGTGTATTTCGGGCTATGCATTCAACTAAACAACATGAATTTTACATTTGAAATATATAATTAATGTAATGAAACTGTGATGTTGTGTATTGTAATACTATTCAGTATTGGAAGAATTTCAATAGTGTTTGAGAATTCATATTTTTACTGTTCCCTATAATTAAAATAAATGATTTTCAGATAAGAACTGCAGCCTTGAAACCAATAGGACTTCAATTATGCATGTGTTAGCAGTGTGGGAAAATAATTTAGAGAACCTGTGAAGTTAAAGTATGACTGTTCTTGCATTCTCTACATGAATGGACTTGCCAATGACAAAATAATCGAAAAACAAATTATGCATAGGGATTGAAGATACACAAAAAAAAGTAAGTAAGCAGGTGATGAAGACACCCTTCAATAAAGCACATATTTCTGTCTTGTGTTAAAATGTTCATATAAAAGACCTGAAAAAAAAAAAAACCAACAGGAAAATATTAACCTCTCTAGCTTTGTCTTAAAGACTTTACTAAATGGGCTTTAAATTAGTAGATGTACCGTCTCTATATATGTACAGAATCCACTATGACATATTCAGCTACATGTTAACCAACAGAACAATCTAAATCAAGTATACTTTGGGGAAATGCTCTCACTGAACCAGTCAGTTTCACATACCTGGTGAACAAGTATATTTGTAGGCATATAGAAAAAGGTACAATGCAACACTACAGCACATATTCCTAAGTAAATAAACTTTGTGATGCATTGCATACTACTATGGAAAATTGTTAATTTAGCTCAAATATGCTGTTAATATACAAAATTTAACATGCATATTCTACACTCAGAAGAAATGCAATTGTTTCATTCATATGGATGCTCACACAGTTATAAGGGAAAACCATTTAACAGGGTTAAAACAAACTTATATGCCACAAGCTAATAACTGGTCTTCCAGCGGTTCTTCATTTAACTTAACAATAAAGCAATATAGAATCCATTCACGGTTAGCCACACCAAAAATGCAAACTATACAGGCTAACTTTACTTACCAGCTTAATGAACTGTACACAATTAGAAAAGAACACCATCAACATTCAGTAAAGAGGGTTTACAATACAGTGATTACAATATTTTAATCGTTGGAAGATAATATTTGTATTTACAAGAGACTATAAAAAATCCAATGCTACTATTAAACTTTTACTAAACGGTGGAGTAACTATAGGTCTCAAGAAGCATCAGTTTGAATTTCACCTAGTGTGTAATATAAGGGGAAGTCAAGAGAGCAGCAAGAGAACTGTGCACGGCCAGGCAACAATATTGTTCATTCTGGACACTTACTACTTCTCCTTGTAGGGACAATACCTATCCTAAAAGTGTGCCACATTGAGTATTCATGTAGGAGAACCCATGCTGCCTCACTTGACATGTAAAAGGGTTAGTCACATTTCCTGTATGGCAACATGTGCACTTGCCTCAATTATTACTTTGTATGGACACTGTGGAAAAGATATGTCAATGCTTTTATTGTAGCATTTCCATTTTCTTCCTTGTATAGCCCATACCATGTCTTTTATGCATTATTTGACCACTTTACACATGTCCTACAAAACCAGGAGCCATGAAGTTTTATTATCATGTTGCCTAAGAGGCGTAAAATAAGGCCATAAGCTCTGCTGAAGGAGAATACCAGCAGGGTTATAACCATAGTCTTGTAAATTATACATTTTGTATGCTTGTCTGGAGTCACCATTTACAGTGAACCTGTCATGCAGCAAAAGATGTCAAGTTCAGCTTTAGATTTAACCCCTTAGTGACTAGTGCTATGCTGCATTTGATGTGCCTTGAAGACCAGAATTCCATTATTTTTGTCAAATGTTTACTGAACTGTGAATTTCTTTCTTTGTGTTCAGTCCACCCACACAAATTATATATCATTTTTTAAAGGACGGATAGGACTTTCATTTGATACTATTATTTCCATCATATGATATCATTTACTATTAAAAAAAATATAAAATATGATGAAAATATGCCATAAAAAACACTTTTTCTAACTTTGACCTGATTTTTATTTACACAATTACAAATGGTAAAAAAGACCCAGTCTATATATTTCTACTATTTGTCCTGAGTTTAGTAATATCAATGTTTCCTTGTTCGTCTATGTTTTATTTCACGTAATAGTGCAATAAACAATATTAGTTTTTTTTGGTTTTCTAACCATTTCCTTCTACAGTGATTTAACACGAACCCTAAATTTACCCCAACCCTAAATCGACCCCCACCCCTTAATCTAACCCTTGTAATCATCCGAACCCCCCCTTTAACCCTAATTATGACCCTATTTTTGACCCTAACCCTAAATCTAGGTTCAGTAGATCAAGGGTTAGCTTTTTCCATTTATTTATTTAATTTTCTATTTTTAACTGTAATATACTTAACTGCCTGTAGGGGCAGTCAAGTAGCGGTTTCAGAGCGACGGAAGAGATTATTTTTTTTTTCTCTCTTCCGTTGCTCTCCTCTGGGCACGCTGTATTGGAGGAGCATGCTCCTCCGATACAGCACACACTCGCGATCACCCGGGGGGGCACAGAATGTGTTGCATGATGCCTCGATAGAGGCATCATTGCAACACTTTAACACACATAGGCAGTGATCAGCTTTCACTGCCTATGTGTGTTAACGCGCATACGATCACATTCGCGGTGATCTTATGCGCGCGCAGGGGGCAGGGGGGTTGAAGGCATCCGAAGCAGCCTCTGGGAATAGCTACAGACATAAGGAGCGCAACACTACATGTAAACGGAGGACGTATATATATACGTCCTCATGGACCATGCTTTTCAGGACGTATATATACGTCCATATGCGTTAAGGGGTTAATCTTGCATTGTGCTCGGAATATCACAAGCAAAGGTATACATTAAATGTTATTCTTGTCTGAAGCCTGCTTCAGCCTCCTACCAAGATGGACTCACATCTGTTCACAATGCTTACTGTGCAGTCAGCATTATGGGTTACTGAGATCACCAAAGCTTTCCAGCAGAAGTGGTAGAGATAAACACAGTCAAGGATTTTAAGCATGCGTGGGATAGACACAAGGCTATCCTAGTTATAAGACCAGGAACCGGGGACTAATAAAAAATTGGGCAGACTAGATGGACCGAATGGTTCTTATCTGCCGACACATTCTATGTTTCTATGTTAAAGCAAAAAAGACGTGTACAGTTTCAGCAATGGTATTTGTAGTTTTAACCTCTATGGCAAAAAGCTGGATAAATTACTGTTGATTTATTCTGAATGGACAGAATGCTATAACGAATCATTAATATGGTGTAATAGTCATGCAAATTCTGTAAGAACTGTCTTAAATACACAATATACCAGCTTAAAAAGTAATTTTAAGTTTTCATGTATACAATGTGCTATTCAAACTGCTAGCAGATGTATACATGGAGTTATCATAAGTCGAAGGTTGCAGCTATAACCCATATTAGCTTTTAATGCAACAAAGTTTTATTTTAACCCCTTCACGACAATGGATGTGTCAGGGACGTCCAGCTGTCAACCCCACTGCAGACAATGGACGTGCCTGGCATGGAACGAGTGGTTTTCGTGATCAACAATAGCGAAAACCGCTTTGGCAGTGCTGCTCTATTCTCTTGATGTCGAGGCATTAGGCAGCACCAACATTTTTAATCTGGGGCGCCATATTGCATTGAATAATCCTCCAATACGGCTGCTGCTTTCTTGTGGGTAGAGCACCAGAAGTGAAAAAAAAAAAATCACTTCCTTTGCTCTGATGCTGTTGCTTGACTGCCCCTAGAGGCAGTCAGCAACATTGGAAAAAAAAAAAAAAGAAAAGACTTAATTACCTAAAATCTAGGGTGAGGGTTAGAATAATTGTTAGGGTTACAATTAAATTAGGGTTAGCATAGGGGTTAGGGTTACAATTAAATTAAAAATAGAATAAATTAAGGGTTCGAGTAAAATTTAGGGTTCGGGTCAAAATGTCACTGTAGAACCCAACCCCCCCCCCGCCCCCCACTATTTGGAAACAAGCGTATTTCTGAACTCGGGACAACATTTTTGAACTATTTAGAGTGGGTCTTTTTTAATGATTGTATTTGTTGAAATTATTTTTTAGGTCAAAGTTACAAAAAGTTTTTTTTTTTACATTTTTTCATCATATTTTATGATTTATTTTGTAGTAAAAATGGTAGCCAATGAAAGCCCTTCTTATGATGAAAAAAAAACAACAACATGCAATTTGTGTGGGTGCAGTATGTGAGAAAGAAAAAAATTACAGCTAAAAACAAAAACACCCCAGAAATGTCAAAATAGCCCTTGCCACCAAGGGAAAGACAAGGTAAAAAGGTCACTAAGGGGTTACCATAGCTCTATATGTACAGCTTAAACATACGGAAAAGCATAATGTAGGATTTTATAAATTGACAGGTTAGGTTATTGTTTAATTTTACCAACCCATTTAATTCAAAACAAATAGATGTAAAAAAAATGTAGTTTTAAAAAACACTACCTTGATTTCTCTTTGCTCCACAGATTTTTCCCATATTTGTTGGTCATACGCTCCAATCTACAAGTTAACACAAATATATTAGTCAGCAATAGAGTTAGAAAACATTCTGAGCCTGTAAATATGTGCACATTTGTATCTCCTCATAATGGAAAAATAGATCCTGGGGTTTCATGGATGATGGAAATACAATGCACTTTTGGTTAACTATACTGTACAGTACACAATTGCTAATGCTTTATATAAGTATGCAATCGAATGACAACCAAAAACCTACATTTCATATATTAAGAACATATGGCATAAGGCCATATTTATACAAGCCAAGCAGACCAATTCAGGAGCCAATAAAATAAAACAAATTGTTGTGAAAGCTATATACTTATCCTAATAAAAGCTTGTTAGCATATGTTGCAGGTACATGTTTAAAAAAGAAAATGTGCGACTGAAAATCTTCTTTAATTCCCCCCCCCCCCCCCCTCGTGGGGGAGTTGACATGAAGCAGAGCCCTCCACCTGACTCTGGTTAAATAGCATTGTAGAACTTCAGTCCCCACCATCAACAAATGGATACTCAAAGCAGATCAATATGTTCAGTGTATAGGGAAACCGGAGAAGCAGAACAAAACATAGAAAAATACAAAAGCTTATTGGCCCCCACTTTAAAAACTTGTGTGCAGTATCTGAAGTGGGAGGTTTACTGCGTGGTAAGCCCGACTTAGTCAGCAGTGCTTCATGAAGAAGTCTTTCAGGGCGAAACGGGTCATGCAGGACGCTTGACGGCAGGGGAGGAGTACCTAGAAGCACTTTTTGCCAGTGTGAGAAATCAGCGAGGAGAGGCTGGAAGGACGACAGGTATGCTGACTAAGTTGGACTTCCCACGCTGTATACCTCCCAGAGCACTTTAGATACTGCACGCAAGATGTAGCAATCTAATTTTAGATGCAATTTTGAATGTTTTTAAAGTAAGCCCAAACTGTGGAGGCCAATAAACTTTTGTATTTTTCTATGCTTTGGTCTGCTTCTCCTGTTCCCTATACAGTGTACATATTGATCTGCTTTGAGTATCTGTTTGTGGATGGTGGGGACTGTAGTTCTACAATGCTATTTAACCAGAGACAGGTGGAGGGCTCTGCTTCATGCGAGTTCTCACGAGGGGGGAATTAAAAAAGTTCTTCTCTTACATCAAGAGTCACACATTTGTTATCGGTGTTTTTTTTAGGATAAATATATACCTTGCGCAACACTTTTTGTATTATTTCTCTGTATATATGTTTTGGTATTAACACGAGTGTTTGCAGCAGAGCACTTGAATAAGTTAGACAATGCTTTATATTACTGTATTATTATATATCACTTGAAGTAATAGGCTTCTCTTTTCATTACATTTTGCAATTCAGGAGCAAGGAAGGTGATAATTCCATAGTGTTCTATGTAACCCGTCAAACAAAAAGTTAGGTGCCAGTAGTAGGAAATCTAGGAGCCACTGCTCTCTGGTTCCAGAGATTTGTCATGTTCTGTGTTGGGATAAATATGACAGACTCTTGAGCTTGAACATCCTTTTAAGCCAAGCTACATTGGTTCTAAACCAATTAAACAAGAATGAAGAAAATACACTTCTCTCTACAACAAAAGTTGGTAAAGGCACCGAACTGGTGAGATATCATGTGAGGATTTAATTGTTTCTACTACAAAGATGGATGGAGGGAAGTTCAAAAGCAAATGTTGACAGTTATTATACTCTTCATTAAAACTATTTTTGATAATTTCATAATAATTAAAAACACAGTTTAGCAGAATGTGTTAGAAAATCACCACTGCTACAGGGTTGTTTTTAAACTACCTATTTCTAAATTGCAGATTGAATGGCCAGATGCATGGAATAATAAAATGGTAGTTGCCTCCATGTTTACCTATAGCTTTCATGCCCATCGAGCCAGCCTTTGCAAGGATCACAGCAGTTACAATTTAAAAACATTTGGGAGTGTTAGCTGTTACCTACTAGAATAGTATTCTAAAAATAATGTAGGCTTCAAATTAGACCTGGCATGCACAATAGTGTGAATTCCAATGTCCTCTTTAGGAAACCAATACACACAGCAAATTATTTTTTCCATATTTGGTCAGTTATATTATTGCTGGCAGATGCCACCTCTAAGTACATATTTATGAACCCATTTCATTTTTACATGCTATCCATTCTCTAAGAATGATATCAGTATTTTACATTACAAACCAGTGATATTAAATTCACTATAGAGAATACTTAAAGACTAAATGGAAAATGTTTTACATGTAAATTGGTTTAAGTTTGAGGTTTAATCTCAAATTAAATGGTTCCAAATATTGGCTTATTTGAGAAATTGACAGGTGCGTATCTGAAAGCAAACATGAACGTAAAATAAGGTTCAGGTGTCACTGTAGCTAAAAGTCCTCAAAGCCTGGCAACCTCAATGGAAAGAAATAAACATTTCATGAAGCCTCTGCAATTCAAATACATGTTACTAGCCATTTCAGCACATTAAACCAATCAAACCAAAATAAGAGGAAAGAAAAAAGCTCTCGGCACATGCACATAAAATGGTAACAAGCATAGTCAGTATATAAATGCTGCCACTCTCAGCCCGACGCCCATTGCTCTGGCTGGACAGGAAACACTCTTGACCAGAAGAAATGTAGAACCGCTTAATCCTGTATTCAATTATTTAATACATGGCATGCAGAAAAGATGTAACAACGCAACACTGGAATAAACAATTACTTTTTTTTTTTCCCCATTGCAAATGAAAAATGTTTTGTATGCAGCTGGTTCTTCCATTTCATTAAACATATTTGCTGCTCTCAAAAAGACCGTAAAGTGAAAACATAAATCTAGTTTATGCAAAAAAAGATCATATTTAAAGAACTTTAAATGTATAAAAAGTTGGAGAACTTATTAATTCATCTATGCATCTTCTGGTTAGGCAGCATGTTTTTAAAGTTGTATCCTGAATGGATTAACAAAGGGGGAAAAGCAGCATGGTAATTAATGTAAAGCCTTTCACTTTTTGTAGTGTGCTATTTTATATGAGCCCTTTACACTATGGCATTACTGGATCTGAAAAACCCTTGTTAATATTACTATAAATGAAGAATTAAACCAAATGGATAAATGTAATTGCATTCTGGACTGGGTCCCCAGGACATACTTGAAAACAAGAGAAATCTCAATGTATTCTTCCTGGTAAAAACACTTTCTAAATAAATAAAATGATGGCCTATTAGCAATATGGACACATCTATAACCAAATTGTGTCTCTCTCAGTAACACCTTTGTATAATTGGGTTTTAGATAAATGCATGCTGACCGTTTTAATAGACAAAATATGAAAACTGAAATTCTGCACAATAATCATGCCAAAGATCCTTGTATACGACAATTGCAAGCGACTGCTCATAGGTGGACATCCAAGAGAGCAGTCATCTAACTTGTTTACTACGTTCTACACTTAATTATGGGCTGACAAATACAAATTAGTTTTATTAGTCACGTTTTATAATAGGATAAGCCAGTCACAGGTGTCTAATAACATTCTTAAAGTGGCAGTGCTGAAATACTTATTCTTTTATAGCACTAGCAAATTCTACAGTGCTGTACAACAGTACAGCTTTACGTACACACACACACACACACACACACACACACACACACTAAAATGTGACCAATGTATTTCAATAGAGTGCCCAGCACACTCCCAGCTCCATGAGTGGAGTATGAGCAATAAAGTATAATGTGCAGTATAATGTGCAGGGGCTGGACAAACACCAAGTGTTAGATAACTACATTTCACCACCTGTGAAAACACAATTAGCACTGTAGTGTTACAGTAGTTATAGATAAAGTATACTTATACAGCTAAACACAACACACAAACCGAAAGAAAAATCAAACACCTGCAAAATCAACTACAAAAACAGTGTGCACAAAACATAGCTTCCCTGAAGGGTGGTGGTATATCTATGTGTATCACAGTGTAGCCTACAGTTTCCAAAGGCGATGGGAAGCTGAACATTTTTTATTAATCAATAGTTTGAAAGAAATGGGAATTGCCCACCAGCAGCCTTTGCTTGCCACAGGGCATTTGGAGCAGCAGATTGCTTTGTTTAATGTCTTCTTATGGGAGAGGGAGAATGTGCTGGCTCTGGGTCACTGAAGTGCCCCTCCCCTTCTTTGCTTTGTTCAAATTGTATTTGTGATATGTTAATATTTATATAGGTCACCATAGTTGAGGGCAGCACCCCGATACATATTCTAATTAGTGGAACGTGCATTTAAATTAAAAGGCACAGGCAAATGAGGCAAACCCTTGAACAGAGACTAGGTGATGGAAATATGTTAATGTGTAGCTGAATGTGCTTTAACAAATGACAGCTTACACAGTTTGTGGGTGCCTTATTCAGTTCCTTATATAATCTTATTAATAAGCAGTTATGCTGGAGGAGCTTTTTGGTTTAAATTATATTGGAGATTATCTTCAATGAGAGAGGTTTTAAAAGGACAAGATGTGAGTTAACAGGATAAATCTGTCTGCTTTAAATGCTAACACTTACAAGAACATGTAAAATAAATACCTTAAACGTAAAACACAGCAGTAGCCGTGGCCTAAATGTGTAGTTGATTTAAACTGTTTATGGACTGCTACTGTTTTACAGCTAAACAACAGAACTTTATCTTTGGCCAACAAATGTATTCATTATTACTGTAAATTAAAATCAAGTAATGGGGCTCAACTCACACACAGTTCTTGTAGCCCACTTCAGAGCATACTTGGATGGGACGTCTATGGACTAAACTGTCCCAAAAATGTTTTAGATCAAACAAGAAAGATCTGTCGCCCAATTATAATACCTTTTGAATGGTGCTCCTGGTGATATGGATTACCTTGCTCAAAGCAGAAAATGCTATCTTAATAAGTGGAAAGAATTACCAACGAGAGGCATTTAAATTATAAAGGCATCTCCACCACAAAGTCAACCTTTTATGGAAAATAGTGAAAAAGATACAAATTACAAAAAATATGTCAATTAGTCACTAGACAAGATGTGAGGGTCTACTCAATAGAAGAGAAAATTAAAGGGAATTGAAATGGACATTTTGAACTTTAGGTCAAAGTTTGAAATTTCCATCTCAATTGCCTGAAATATTCTCCTTATCGAGTAGGGCCTTTGGAACAGACATTTTCATATTTTTATTAAAAAGATAATATCATTTGTTATCACTTGCACATGTAAAGTACACACTTAATACGAAATAAATCACAAATGTACAAAAAGAACCTTTAACCTAAGAAAATCATAAAATAATAAGATCACTATATGGTGTATATTATTCTATTGGGTTCTGAAGAAGCAAATAGAATAATAGAAACAAATAAATGAAATACATTAAAATTAATGTATTTTATAAAGAACACAATCTCCTTACCTTTTTTTGATACCAGACTATTGCATCTGTAACTTTAGACGCCATTTATTCTCTTTAAATCACACATCTGACATCTTTCGCTGCAACAAGAAATAGAAAACCTTACTGCCACAGTGTTCAAAGGGTTCTGTGCATGAAGTGCTTGTACAAGTCTATAAATAGCCCAGATACCTGAACACCATGAGGTGTGTTCTGGGTACTTAT
The DNA here is from genome assembly GCA_036172795.1 of Pelodytes ibericus. Taxonomy (NCBI): domain Eukaryota; kingdom Metazoa; phylum Chordata; class Amphibia; order Anura; family Pelodytidae; genus Pelodytes; species Pelodytes ibericus. The sequence continues at coordinate 122,035,624 of CM069858.1, read as the reverse complement.
GTTACACCCTCCTCATTACTTTTTCAACAACAGAATTCCTAACCTGTTGCAACATTAGACAATGATTCTGCTGTCTTAGATCACTTACTCCAATACATAATTAGCAACACAAAACAAAAGATGAGTCATTTATAATTCACAATTTAAGCAGTTTTTTTCCAATCTTCAAATTTAAATGCTTGTTTACCATTAAAAAGTAGATAAAAACAGCTCACTCAGAAAGTATACTATTACACAAAACATCAGCATAACACAGAAGTAAAAATATAAACCTTATATAGGCAGTATAACTCTTAAGCCGTGACTAAATTCATCCAACGCTGGCATCATAAGCTGGTCCTCAAGCATCCTATGCCAGCACAGAATGTCCTGTTTGTTTCAAATCTTTTAGAATGATGCTTTTCACAAGCATAATTAAATAGCAATGGGGTCTAAGAATTTCAAACATTTTCCAGGGTTTTTTGATATTTGACAATGAAAAATCTTAAATGCAACTGCTACCTATGTGTCTGCTACATCCGTGATTGGTAGGCAATAAGGAGAAGGAGCTTTAGGTCTTTTTGTTTAGAACATACATTAGAGGTAATTTTGTGCACCAGCCCACTTCACTTAACCATGGTTGTTAGCCCTATAAATGTGTAGTTGATGTCAACTGTTTTTGGACTGCTTTTGAATTACTGCTAAATATCCAAAACATTTTCTTTGGCCAACAAGCTTAGTCATAAAGTAATGGGGCTCAACTCACACACAGTTCTTCTCTTCTAGCGCACTTCAGAGCATACTTGGATGGAACACCCATGGACTAAACTGTTTTTTGGCAAAGCCATATGTAGTTGAAATACTGTGACAAGTCGTTCCGAATTCATTAACCAAAGCTATATGTTCTGGTTTTGGAGCTCACCAGCTTGCTGCAACAGTATCACTTTCCCGACATGACCATTTGATGTCTCTGATTATATGATGAGGTAGCAGGGGATGCATCCCTAGTGAATATTTCTTATAAAGTCACTAATTGGTGATGCTCTATAAAAGGTAATAAAATGGGAGTGACAAACTATTTAGGTTAAAATAGATTTGCAAATCTGCTTTGTTACATTAGGATATTATAAAAAAAAAATCTATATAATATAATATAGTTATTGGAGCTACCATGTTCTCTATTTCTATACTTCCTAATTTAGTATACAAAATAAAACAATATGTCTATATATTTATAAGAGCAGGAGTCAAATGTTGATATATTATTAGAAAGGGTTATATCCTTATTTATCAATATAAAGAAAATCATAAAAACCTAGAAGCCTGTAGTAGCATGGTAAAATATTAAGAGTTGTGGTAGTAGCTTGAAAATTCAGATTTCAATTAAGTAGGTCTTACCACTTAACTTAGTGTTGCTAGGGTGCAATAGCTCATAACATTTAAACTAAACATGTCTAAGACACAAGCTATTGCTATTAACCAAAGCACAACTGACAATCATAAAAAGGAGTATAGGTTACAGATACAAATCCAACAACATTCACACTGTATAATATTTGTATGGCAATCTTGTCTCAAGCATTTTACACAGATGGTGTTTTTGACCTCAAGAACAAAAGCACCAAATTGGCGACTGTGTTCACAAGTGACATCACTTGTGACGTTGCAGTCATGCCCGGACCCAGATGTTCAGAGCACAGCACAATGTTTAGAAATGTAACTGGTGCTCACTTTGTGTGTGTTACATTTGCCCTGTGTTATAGTGAGGCAATTCAAAATGACCCCATCAGACAGGAGCGATCCTGCTGCAGTTCCCTACAACATGATCTGTAGCAGAGCTCATTGCAAGGGACAACAATGGAATGTTCAACATAGAAAGTTCTATGCCGTCCTAAAGGCATTTGAGACCTGTAATTAGGACAGCACAGAACCTCCAACAGGCAGGAAAGTATGAAGTACAATTCCATTTTGCTTATTCAAAAGCCTCGTACATTGGACTGGTTAGATTAAAAACCTTCATCACTTAAGTGGGAGATGTGTTTTAACTCCAAAACATTCCAGATGCTCGTAAGATGAGACACTTCATGACTGTATCAAGCCAGACACACATATTCAGGACTTGAAAGTCTTACATAAGACATCTGGTACATGCTCTGTTGCATTCTTAGCTTATTGCTGTGCATAGTGAACAATTACAGAGATTTGAACATACTGATCTATAATGAATGAACAAATGGCTTAACATCTATACCAAGCATGTGTAGTTGGAAAACCCATGTGATTAAAATGGTGATGGATGCAAGGAAAAAACTAAAGTTTAAAAATAAGGTAAGAATGATACAACAATGCATCAGTTGGAAGGCTACCAATAACCATGTTAGTAAATAACAAATGGAAATCAGTAGTGAATTTAAAATGAGTATGCGTATTACACAGGATGTGTCATGATTTTTTGAAAACTTGGGTTATTAGAGAAAAATAAGGGTCTCGCAGTGCATAGCCCCAAAGTTATTTAATTTAAGGAAAATGTACAATGGTAAAGTCTTAAATGGCAAATTTGAGTCATCAAATTATTACTCTCCGAAAAGTTCACTCAGGTAATGACAATGATGAGTCAGCATTGCTAGGCAACCACTTACCTTTGTGTGAAAATGTATCAGTCAACACTTCTAAAGCATTTTGTTTTCAGGTGGGGCTGTTTTAGGTACAACTTGAAAAAAGTGTAAATTTCCTACTTACAAAAGCTTTTGATACAAAAGTGCCATTATATTTATTACAAAAATATGTATCAAACACCAGGACACACAGTGTGCAAAATGTTAAGAGGATGACATCTTTTGGACTGACAATATATACACTCAATTCAATAAACTCCTATCTCAAATAAAAGGGTTCAATGTCCAGATTCAAAGGGGTTTTTGGAAGCATGTGAAGTCTGGTCCACCCTCTCCCGTTAATACCATTAAAATTTAAATAACTAAACCCTTTATCATTAATAGTGTTGTTATGGAACATTGTAAGCCGTTTAGTAATTTCCTTTAGTTGTATAGAGGGTTTGCCGTGTTTCATTTAAAAATCTGTATTTTTTTGATCTGTAAATATTTTTTCCCCAATCTTCTTCTGTTCAATACAGAACCATTTGTTGGTCCATAACACTTTTCCCAATCCTCCTCTGTAGGAATTTCAGGCAAACCGACATACCATTAGGGCAGAGGTGCTCGCCATCAACACAAAAGTGTTATGGCTTTTTCTTTCCAACTATGCCTAGGCAGCAAGCATCCCAGAGTCGCCTCTTCACAGTTTACGTTGATATTGGTGTTTTGTGGATATTATTTAATGAAGCTGTCAGTTGAGGATCTGTGAGGCATCTATTTCCCAAACTAGACACTAATGTACTTGTTTTCTTGTTCAGTTGTGCACAAGGGCAACCCATTCCTCTTTCTATATTGGTTAGAGCAAATTACAGTTCAGGCATTAAGCATCTCCGAAATCCAGTGCCTAGGGCACACACAATTGCTCTATGGAGCGATTCACGGGCCCCATATTGGAGAGCAGCATGCTCCTTCAATATGACGGCTGCCCTCTTGTGGGTAGAGCGTCGGAAGTGAAAATGTGATGCTGTTGCTGGACTGTCCCTAGAGACATAATTAGCTAAATATCTAGGGTTAGAATAATGGTTAGGGTTACACTTAAATTAGGGTGAGCATAAGGGTTAGGGTTAAAATTAAATTAAAATAGAATAGAATAAATTAAGGGTTAGCATAAGGGTTAAGGTTAAAATTAAATTAAAATAAATTAAGGGTTAGAGTTAGGGTTAAATTTAGGGTTTGGCTCAAAAGGTCACTATAGGTGAAAAACCACCCCACTATTTTGGTTATTGCACTATAACACACCAAAAAACTGCAGAAAAAATGGAAACAATCATATTTCTAAACTCGGGACAAAATGTAGAAACTATTTAGAAGAGGTTCTTTTTTAATGATTGTATTTGTGTAAATTATTTTTTAGGTCAAAGTTAGAAAAGGTGTTTTTTTTAATTTTTTCATCATATTTTATAATTTTTTGGAGTAAATTATAAGATATGATGAATAAAATGGTATCTAATGAAAGCCCTTCTTATGGCAATAAAAACAATTCATAATTTGTGTGGGTACAGGATGCGAGAAACAAGAAATTTACAGCTAAATACAAACATCCCAGAAATGTCAAAGCAGCCCATGTCACCAAGGGAAAGACAAGGTCAAAAGGCCATATCACTAAGGGGTTAAAGTCCATCAAGTTCAACCCCTCTGCCTATCATTCCTGTTTTTGATCCTAAAGAAGGCAAAAAAAACTAAAGTAAGCTATTTCGAATTTTGACACGTAACTTTCAATTAATATTATTTAATGATTAACCCCTTTGCGGCCTTATGACGAGTTAACTCGTCATAAGAGCTGCAGCGTTAGCTACCTTATGACGAGTTAACTCGTCGTTAACTCGTCATGTAGTAAGCCCGGTCTGAAATGGGTCCAGGACTATGCCTCGGGCTAAAAGCTCCTGGACCTGACCAGCGTGTTTCCGGGCATGTGATCGCGGTGATCACATGCAAATTAGATGGCAACGTCAATCTGTTCACACATTGACTTTGCCTCTAATGCACCCACCGTGCTTCACTTAGTAACAGGCAAGTATAGAAGAAGAAGATAAAAAAAAAGGTTAACCCTTTCCTTGCTGATCACAGTGTTACTGTGATCAATTTCCTTCCTTCTTTATGGCCCTCATTTTGTTTTGTTCAAATTTCTTTTATTTTTGCAATTTTAAAAAGTTTGCATGCCTGTTCTGTTATATTTATGGTTTTGACAACGCACTGGTCAGTTTTTTACTGTTTTTTTTTTTTGGAGGAGGTTTGGGAACCTATTTTTTATTACTTAGTTAATTAGTCGGGATAAGTGAGCTGGAGTTGCAGTAGTTGTGTAGATTATTATTGGGAAAATGTTTTTCCCAAAATTTTCCCCTCATATGTATTTTTTAATACTAAATTGTAGATTATTTTTATGTATAGGGTATCAAAAGAAAGCTCTAGCAGTCCGTTAAAAAACAACATAACTTGTATGGGTGGTTTAAATAACAGAGAGGAAAATTCAGTTTCAATGACCACATTTCAAAAATTGAAAATCCTTAAGGGGTTAAACAATAAATGTATTTATATTTAGTATATACATTGGCGTGTTTGCAGTATTTGTGTATTCCACATTGGGATATACACTGATCAGCCATAACATTATGACTACTGACAGGTGGCAAGTTGAAGGAGGCAGTGTGATGTTTTGTGCAACGTTCTGCTGGGAAACGATGGGAGGTTACTTTGACAGGTACCACCTATTTAAGCATTGTAAACTGTATTCCCTGATGACATTGGTCTCATTAAGCAGGATACAGATGCCAACATCTGTCCAACTTGCTGAAACCATAAATCCTTCCCGACCTAATTGTGAGTTTTTCCCATCAAGATCGCTGTGCTGATCCCAACCGTATGATGAGATAATTCACCCTGCAGAAAATAAAAACCGACTGGGGTGTACACTGTGCACACCCCTGTCTAGCATGAACCATGAATCACAATTACATGACTAGGTCAATGTTGACAGGTAAACACAGTCAAGGATTTTAAGCATGCGTGGGATAGACACAAGGCTATCCTAGCTATAAGACCGGGGGACTAATAAAAGTACTCAAAAAAAATAAATGGGCAGACTAGATGGACCGAATGGTTCTTATCTGCCGACACATTCTATGTTTCTAATGTTTTCAAAAACTGACTGTCTCCAAAGTACTCTCTGTACCTCAAACACTATCATGAGGTACAGAAAGTAACAGATCAGTGATATATACGAGTACCAGCAGTTCCTATAAAAACTGAATAAAGTTAACCCTTCCCATTTTTTTAAAACTTTTCCTCCTTTAATATGTATTATTGATACTAAAATTGTAAATTATACATATATGCATTTGGTATCCAAAGAAGCTCTAACTTTTAATAAAATATAACTTAAGTTTGATTGCAATAGAAACCAAGGAGGAAAATTGCATTTAAATGGTTACATATAAACAAAAAAAAATATTAAAATATTGCTCTGATCTTTCTTTGACACAATGCATTCACTTGCATTGTCTAAAACACATGGGAAAAAAATGCAAGCCAAATATTCTAGCAATACAGACAAAACATTTTTTGCACTTCTGCCAAAGAAAACGTTATACAGAAGAGAAATGCATCCACAGGTCACTATTTATTTTACTTACCCAAATGAAAGACATGTCCAAGTGCAGGCTCAGCGAGAATGAAAATGCATGAGAGATAAGAGCCAGATAAGATTACACTTATACTGCACTGTACAACTATAAGGTCACAAGTACTTGTCAGCTTACTTTCTGCAACAGTTATATCACTATCCTGCTGTTAACCACATAGGCAGTTAAGTTCAAATAAAGAACTTCACTAAACACAGCCCTCTCGTTATATGAACACGAGGGGAGCCCTGAAAAGAAAAAAAAGCTATACGGCTCTAAACATCTAAGAAGACATCAGTAGGACTATGATGGCTTATCGAACTGAAATTAAAAACATTTGGATGCCAAGGGGCTGAGTAATGTAAAGACATTTCCCTGCCCCTTAGGTTAAAATGCGTTACCTACAGATTTCATCTATTACAGGGTTGAACTATGTCTCAAGGCCTCATCTTCTGTCAGTGGAAATGACCCTTTTTTTAATGCTAAGTTGGGAGACCCTCAACTCCAGTACTTTTGCACCCCTGAGAATAGAAGGTCATTGGGCGGCATTTGAAAGCACTCTACTTGGCCATTTGCACAAAGAGAACCTAAAATAAATAATTTACATAATTTGATCATTGTAATTGCGGTATGACTGGTTTCAGTGTGAATGGGAGTTTAAATCACAATTTTGAGAATGTAGCATCATAGGGAAAATTCTCAAAATGGATGCTGGAGATAAACACCTGATTTTCTTTTTACTTTTATATGCAATTATTTCAAACATAGTAGAAAAAAAACCAGTGGCATTTGTCCTATATATGTGTTTGTCTCTGGCATTTGAAAGGGTAAAGAAAATTTTAATCTCATCCACCATTTATAGCATGGAAAAAGAGCCCCTCTATTAGGAATTCTAATAAATCGCATTGGTGGTACTAAACTACCCGAATTTCAACCTACTAGCTCCCACGTGGCCTTCGAATATGTCAGCAATTCAGACATCATAGCCAATTCCACACAGATATCTGTCAAAACATGCATGAAACGCGCCTAACCGAAATGGTAGCCTTACAAGAAAATAAATAAATAAAAAATCAATTATATCCTATTGGGGCTTCTGCATACACGTAGAATCTAACATCAGATTCATAATTTTCATGAATGAACTGTAGTAGACTTCTATGTAAATATGTATATTTGTAAGGATGGAGTGGGAAACGAGATGATTATTACTATTGTTATTGCACTTTAATCAAGAGTTATAAACCTGATGACATCTATGTGTATCCAATACATTATATTGAATTGTTATAGCATAGATATATTCATGCATATTGTGACCTGCTAATATCTATTTTGTGCACATTTACTCTGTACCAGGTACAATCTTTGATTACTCCGAAATCTAGTTTGAACAGACTGTTCTAGGCGCTTAAGCCATACCTATATTATTACTGCATTGTTCTCACCTTAAAGATGAGGTGCGAGTTTGGAAATATCCCATTAGTCATTCATCCTCATTATCTTTATATCTACACTTTTACCAGTTCAATTTACATTTTGAACTCATTTGAATGCAGCTTAGAGCAGAAATCTTAAGATGCTGAGTATTATATTACATATCACACTGAATGGCTACAATACAGATAGATTCATGTACACTGTGACCTATATCAGTAACAGGTTTACTGGCGTTTAGTCTGACATATACAGTACATAATTGGCACTAGGACACATTCAATTATCCACTTATGTATCTAATGTCTTACACCATTGTGCCATATTATGGAAATCTAGTGTAGTGTATCGGGCATGCCACACTCGCATCTCAGTTTCTTTTTCTCCCCTCTCTAACATAACTCCACCCCCTTGTGATTTAATAGTTACATTACCCTCCCATTCAGTGCAAGTCTATGATCAGAATTCTGACTTATAGACTGCATTATGTGTCCCCAGCCCCTAAGTGAGAACAGTGCTGTAAAGTCTCTGGGGAGTGGCACCCAAAAACGCTATTTCACAAAATGGTGGCGCCCAGTCACACGTGTTTAGTTACATATTTTATTAAATACAGTCACATAACAAAAACAAAAAAACCTATCTGAAATTAACAATACAAAATAAAAATATAAAGCCCTATAAAAAAATATTACAGGTTAACTAGCCTTCTTTTACCCAAATGTTATTGCCATTGTCTGATTTCCCAAATAATCACAGCACTTCCATGTAAGCTCAAGTGGACACTTGCAAGATAAGATTAACGAAGACAAATCACTAATTTCATTTGGAGCCACACACAATGTTAAATACAAACACAAAAAGAAGGAGCGATGCATATTTTTCTACCTGGGCTAAACTGTATTTAAAATGGATATAAGAAATTATTCCTTGACCAAATCCAACTGTGTAAGGGTGTAAGTCGTGGTAGTTAAAAACAAATTTGTGTGTTGATATTGCTCACTGAAGGAAACCTCTAATCAAAACATGACAATGAAATAGTTACTGAGAAATAGTCTGCTGTACTGGGTCTGATGGTCATTGTGTCATATTATTCAGGTTTTCAGTTCAAACATGTCACGGCCTGCCTTTTTTAACTTGCCATGCAATTATTTAAATAAAGACAATATTTTAAAGAGGTACACTACGAGCACTAATTGGTACTTGGACAAGCCTGCAGGTGAGCACACTGTGTGATGTACAGTTGGGATTTCTTGCTTTTTCCGAACATGTTCCAGCCAAGTAATAATAAAGTGTTTAACCAGGAAATGCACATTCAGACATTATCTGGTTTTCTAGTATGTCCTGGGGATGTTACTTTTGCACAACATCCAGGGCATGTTACATGCTGGAGGATGGAGTCAGCTAGAAGCGGCAAACCTGATATATTTGTGTGTAAATTAAATATGCTTATATGCAAATTTTAATGAATGCATTTTTTTAAGTTACTGAACTTCTACTAAATGTTACCATTAATAAAATGTGTTCATTGGGGAGGACATTTACCCAAGATGTAGAACATCAGACATTCATAGGAGTATGACAAACGCATAGACTTACTTCACCCTGTTACACCATTTTCAAAACAAAAAGTTTAAGTTCACCTTCCAAGAGGATACGTTAACCATATATTGTGCTAACAAATATATGCATGAAATCTTACTTAGTAAAGAAGATCTTGGCTTATACCTGTAGGTCATTAGCTACATGCTAAGCACCTAGACCCGACCAAACAATTTAACTTCAGTTAACAATATAATTCCATCTATTCTTTGTTCAGGAAAATTGATAGCAAAATATGTAGGTTAAAATGTATTACTTACCTAATGACAGGTGAACTTTAAATTGCAACTGTAAGCAATAAAATACCAGTAAGTTGTGTTTAATTTAAAGATGTCAAAATGGCATCAAGTGTAGGAATTTTTTTATAATAATATTTTAATTAAAGAATATAAATAAAAGTACCTCATTTAGCCAAAAAAAAGAAGATTTGACCCAAAATGTCTGCCACCTTTCAGTTGTAGGCACACTTGATGCAATCTTTAAATTAAACAATTTAGACCCCCCCCCTCCCACTTGTATTTTAAACAGCAGGTCAACTGATGGGTTCACTTAGATATGTCCCACCTAAACAAGAACAAGTTTATGGTTGTTCTACCCTTTGCATTGCTGCACATGGGCTATGGGTACATATCCATCTGCTCTTTTAATCTCTGCCAGCCAGATAGTTGGCAGCATCCCAAGGAAACTGACTGAGCATCACTGAAATTATAGGTTCACAATGGCTAGGGTTCCAAAAGTTAGCTATCCCCACATTTATACCAATTGCGAAAATATTTGACCTTTATCACATCCCTATGCTCATAACAAGCTCCATATTGACACCACTCAAGAAATGGAGTCACTTGCAAAAATGGGTCCACCTAGCCATTTGCAGACATTCTACACAAGGAATCACTTAATTTTTATAGACACCACAATCAAAGAAGATCTCTGCTGGATGTAATATTGACTACATCATGTCACCCAAAGTTCCATATAGGACACTATTTATTCACATGTGTAGATTCTTTCAGCTGAGTAATAGGTTAAGTTACATAAACTGTGAAAATCAACATATCTTTGTAAGTCATACCAGACTCAGTGAGCCAGAAATAGGTATGCTAATATTGAAGTGCCAGACTTGACTGTGCTTATTTATATACTTTTGAAAAGGGTTATGCACAACCATATTTTACTAGTGCAAGATAAACAGATTACATTTGTGAAGTGTGAGTAAAGTCTTAATAAACATATAACATTACCCAATATCCATATTTTCATTTGAAAGTATGCTACATAAATACATAATATACACAAACTGTAAGACTACTAAACTAACCTCTACACACATTTATTTCAAACAGATTACATATAAATGAGGAGGAAAAAACGGATTTAAATAAACAAAGAATGAGATATTAGGTGCGGATTGAAACTGTAAACATTGACATAAGAATTCATATAAATGGTAAGTATAGGACATTTGTTAGAGGTGAAAACCAGCTGAAGACTGAGTCTGTGACATGTAAGCATTTGGATAGATGAAATCATATCAAGGCACAAAGGGAAGTGCAACAAGCAAATCCGTTAAGATTTAATACAGACATTTTGTACGTCTGGCTAGCACTTGAACTAAACCAGTGAGTCCAACTAAACGAAATACCGTATAGGTTTGCTTGAGACACTCAAGCAGCAGGTGATGATGGATGGGGTGATGGAGCCAAAGAAAGGACAGTAACAGGCAGACAGGTGACAGTAACGGGCAATGCGTTGACAGCTGCGCATCTCTTTGTTAGCAGCCAGCAGTGCACCGAAGCCCACACCGTATACAGTGCCCGCTGCCTCTCACGCACACCTTATAATAATAATGCCCAGCACGGTGTAAAGCGTCCACACTATTATGCCTGTTACGTGAAGTTGCACTCAAGCCGCTCAACTCTACCATGATCCCACCCTGAACCAAACCGCGCACTGCTGGATAACTACCTACTGCCCCCGAGGGCTCCGTCTTCCTGCTCCCGCCTCGGGAACCCGACGGAGAGGTTTGAAGTTCACCGGAACATGAGATCTGCAGCCGCTGCGCGCGAGCACTCTGGACTCGTGCGTGTGCGCGCACTCTGGACTCGTGCGCGTGCGCGCGCCAAGCAGGAATTGAGTGCACGCGCCGCTTGCCGTTGCAGTAACCTCCCCTTGGTAACGGCATTGCGTCACGATGTCTTCATCCAATTGGAAAGAAGACGCAGTTTCTCCTCTGGCTCATAAACCATCCTATGTCATTTGTCAGGATGACAGAAGCAAAAATGGCGACGAAGCATAGGGGACTATATACAGGTTGTTCCACGTCCATCTTAATATAGGGTGGCAGAAGCAGACCTAGGTTACACTATGGGAACCTTATATTCACGCTGCAAATCAAATCTCTTACATGAAGGGTGGAAACAAAGCATAATACTTTATAACACGTATAATTACCTCAATAGTTTTAATGAATATAATGAAAGTTGAAAGGTTAATGTTCGTTAACGTCCTAGTGTGTGATGGGAACAGTAGTCAAGTACTGCTGAAGTGAATGATTGGTCCTTGCAATTTTAGACTTCCCACGCTGGGGGTTACTTTGCGCTTGCGTACTTAGTGGACTGAGAGGATTGGTTGTCTTCGGTGACGAACAATCGTGCGGCCAATAGCAGTATTCTGTGAGCCGGAAGTATATCCTTTAAGCTGCTGGGCTGTGTGGACGGCATACAGCTGGGAGAGGAATTTCGCGCAATATTTCTATTTACTGGAGTCTTTCCGTACATCTGGACCTGGCGTGTGATAGCACAGTGTCTTCCCAGCTCATGATAAAGCCACAGTCCTCTTGGTCAGGTCAGAATGATAACATATAGGTGCCTGTCACTGATTTCATCAAGCAAATGACAAAATGGAGCTCAGATACTGGTCACACTAAATATCAATGATTGCTAACCTTTTGCTTGCAGGTTCCCATGATGGTCAGGCAAGCCAGGTGCTGGAGTACAAGAATATAAACATTAGTAATTTCAATTATTCTGCTCATTATTATATCAGAAATAAACAAGACCGTCCATGGAAGTAAAATAAACATTTTCTTGGCTAGGTCTATGTCATGTATTATAATTTAGTTTAATCATTTCCATTTCTTTATTGCTTGTCCCATGTCTTTCTAAACGTTTCCTCATTTTGAGATCAATAGTACCATGAGTAAGATTCAGTGAATGGTTTGGTTTGAAACACATTGGACAATGTTGCTTCTTAATGACTGTCTCCTCTGTAAATGTTTCATAAAATGAAGAATTAAGGTTAACATTTGCGGCAAACATTGATTTAAATATTTATTGATTGTTTATATGCAGCCTGAGTGCCATTGATACACCACTGAACTTTGGGATCTATGTTGTCAGAACCTGCTTTGTATTATTGTACAGTACAGCAAGCCAAGTATTTTGGGGACCTGAGTATGAAATAAACATATGTAGTGGAGTTTACAGGATTGTATTGGATTAGTGGTGAGATTTCCATACTTTTTAAAAATACTTCTTTGGATTGCTATATTATGACATTCTCTTTACCAATGTCACTTTATTAATAGGTATGAATGGATAATTGGTTTCTGGCCTCTAAAATGTGTGTGTGGAAACTAACGAGGAAAATGCAGTTTAAAAATCATGAAATTCAATGTTTCTTCATGTTTATACCTTACCCTAACTTTCACAGTGATACTTCTGAATACCCTTATTCTACCTGACATTTGTGAGGCCAATGCAATATACCCTACTTATTAGGTAAATCCTCTAAAGGAATCCACTCCTTAACACTGGCTAGGGAAAATGTAAACTTGTTCCTTTTGTTATTTACTTACAAGGTTCGACTTTCATTTTCACCCCAACAAAGACCAGGGCAGATTCTCATTCCGTTGCCACCATTCATTTGTTCACTTGCTCTTAACTTGATCATGATAATAATTACATCTGACCTATAAGTGGAAATATTACAAACTACATCTAGACAATCCTATAATTGATTCAGTTTACACTTTGGCTCTATAAGCTGTCTCCACTAGGAAATGGCCTTTCATTATGCTTATTTCTTTTCCCACTGACTACATTTCATGAATATGTCCTTTGTGGATAATTGTATACGAGCATACAGACTGGCAATATCCTGGCATATTGAGGGGCTATATCCTGGCATATTGAGGGGCTATATCCTGGCATATTAATTGGCAAAATCCTGGCATATTAATTGGCTCTATCCTTGCATATTAATTGGCTCTATCCTTGCATATTAATTGGCTCTATCCTGGCATATTAAATGGCAATACCCTGGCATATTAAGTGGCAATATCCTGGCATATTAAGTGGCAATATCCTGGCATATTAAGTGGCAATATCCTGGCATATTAAGTGGCAATATCCTGGCATATTAAGTGGCAATATAGTGGCAAAATCCTGGCATATTAAAATGGAAAAAGAATGGCATATTGAGGGGCAAAATACTGTAATTTTAAATGGCAAATTGAGGGGCAAAATACTGGCATATTGAGGGACAAAATACTGGCATATTGAGGGACAAAAGAATGGCATATTGAATGGCTAAATCCTGGCATATTAAGGCAGGGCTTGACAAATTTAATTTGATTTTAGGAGCCAGAATTTTTTTTTAGGAGCCAGACAATCACGCAAACATAAACGCAATTCATAAACACACACGCCTACTTCACATATATACAAACACACCTACTTTACATATACACATATATCCAAACACCTCTCACACACCTACTTTACATATACACACACACCTACTTTACATATACCAATATATACAGACACACACACACACACCTACTTTACATATACCCATATATACAGACAGAAACACACCTACTTTACATATACCCATATATACAAACACCTCACACACACCTACTTTACATATACCCCTATATACAAACACCTCACACACACACCTACTTTACATATACCACTATATACAAACACCTCACACACACCTACTTTACACATACCCCTATATACAAACACCTCACACACACCTACTTTACATATACCCCTATATACAAACACCTCACACACACACCTACTTTACACATACCCCTATATACAAACCCCTCACACACACACCTACTTTACACATACCCCTATATACAAACCCCTCACACACACACCTACTTTACACATACCCCTATATACAAACCCCTCACACACACACCTACTTTACACATACCCCTATATACAAACCCCTCACACACACACCTACTTTACACATACCCCTATATACAAACCCCTCACACACACACCTACTTTACACATACCCCTATATACAAACCCCTCACACACACACACACACCTACTTTACACATACCCCTATATACAAACCCCTCACACACACACACACCTACTTTACACATACCCCTATATACAAACCCCTCACACACACACACACCTACTTTACACATACCCCTATATACAAACCCCTCACACACACACACACCTACTTTACACATACCCCTATATACAAACCCCTCACATACACACACACACCTACTTTACACATACCCCTATATACAAACCCCTCACATACACACACACACCTACTTTACACATACCCCTATATACAAACCCCTCACACACACACACCTACTTTACACATACCCCTATATACAAACCCCTCACACACACACACCTACTTTACACATACCCCTATATACAAACCCCTCACACACACACACCTACTTTACACATACCCCTATATACAAATCCCTCACACACACACACCTACTTTACACATACCCCTATATACAAACCCCTCACACACACACACCTACTTTACACATACCCCTATATACAAACCCCTCACACACACACACACCTACTTTACACATACCCCTATATACAAACCCCTCACACACACACACACCTACTTTACACATACCCCTATATACAAACCCCTCACACACACACACACCTACTTTACACATACCCCTATATACAAACCCCTCACACACACACACACACACACACACACCTACTTTACACATACCCCTATATACAAACCCCTCACACACACACACACACACCTACTTTACACATACCCCTATATACAAACCCCTCACACACACACACCTACTTTACACATACCCCTATATACAAACCCCTCACACACACACATACCCCTATATACAAACCCCTCACACACACACACCTACTTTACACATACCCCTCACACACACACACCTACTTTACACATACCCCTATATACAAACCCCTCACACACACACACCTACTTTACACATACCCCTATATACAAACCCCTCACACACACACACCTACTTTACACATACCCCTATATACAAACCCCTCACACACACACACCTACTTTACACATACCCCTATATCAGGGCTCGACAAACCCCGGGCGCCAGGTCGCCATGGCGACCTGGAAATGGCGCCCGGGTGCCGTTGCCCTAATGTTCCCCTTGCCGCTGCCATCCGTCTTTTGCAGCGCGAGGGGACAGACAGCAAGCTCCGCCCCCTCGCGCAACACGTGTGTTAGTGTTCAGCCGAAAGAGCCATGAGGATCGGCTGCGGCACGAATGTTCCCCCTCCCCAGCAATGAGGTAAGGCAGCAGGGAGGGGAAACATTCGTGCCGCAGCCCATCTTCATGGCTCTTTCGGCTAAGTGCTGGGTTGTCAACCCAGCACTCAGAAGTTAAGAAGGGAAAAAAAAAAACTTGTGTATGTTTGAGTTGTATATGTGAAGTGGGGGGGAGGGATGTATATGTGAAGTGGGGGGAGGGATGTATATGTGAAGTGGGGGGGAGGGATGTATATGTGAAGTGTGGGGGGGGAGGTATATATGTGAAGTGCGGGGGGGGAGGTGTATATGTGAAGGGGAGGTATATATGTGTGAAGTGTGGGGGCAGGTGTATATGTGAAGGGGGGGTATATATGTGAAGTGTGGGGGGGTATATATGTGAAGTGTGGGGGGGAGGTGTATATGTGAAGGGGGGTATATATGTGAGGTGTGGGGGGAGGTGTATATGTAAAGTGGGTTGGTGTGTGGGGTTTGTATATGTGACGTGGGTTGGTGTGTGTGGGATGTATATGTGACGTGGGTTGGTGTGTGTGGGATGTATATGTGACGTGGGTTGGTGTGTGTGGGCTGAATATGTGACGTGGGTTGGTGTGTGTGGGGTGTATATGTGAAGTGGGTTGGTGTGTGTGTTTATGAATTGCGTGTATGTTTGCGTGATTGTCTGGCTCCTAAAATTTTTTGCTGGCTCCTAGAATAAAATAAATTTGTCAAGCCCTGCCCTATATACAAACCCCTCACACACACACACACCTACTTTACACATACCCCTATATACAAACCCCTCACACACACACACCTACTTTACACATACCCCTATATACAAACCCCTCACACACACACACCTACTTTACACATACCCCTATATACAAACCCCTCACACACACACACCTACTTTACACATACCCCTATATACAAACCCCTCACACACACACACACACACCTACTTTACACATACCCCTATATACAAACCCCTCACACACACACACACACCTACTTTACACATACCCCTATATACAAACCCCTCACACACACACACACACCTACTTTACACATACCCCTATATACAAACCCCTCACACACACACACCTACTTTACACATACCCCTATATACAAACCCCTCACACACACACACCTACTTTACACATACCCCTATATACAAACCCCTCACACACACCTCACACAGTCTTTTCTTGGGGGTTTCTTCTTGATGTGTCCCCCTCCCTGTTGCTTTACCTCACTGCAGGCTATTCTGTGCTGCTTGTCCCACACAATGCTCGTTTGCTGCCCGTTATCTACCAATCAGATGAGTGTGGGACAAGGTAGCTGCAAGATCCGGCCGCCGACCTGGCACCCGGTATTTGTCGAGCATTGGCTTACTGAAGTAATTTGTTGAGCCTTACTATATAAATGCATAGGACCTGTTCAACCGTACTTAAAAAGAAGAAAAATTCTCTAGAAAAAGTATTATTTTACATGGATTGTTGGTGAAATGGATACAAAGCTGCAACTATTAATTTTCTCATCCACATACCTGGGCACACTATACTGTCTAGATCAGGGGCCCTCAAACTTTTTAAACAGGGGGCCAGTTCACTGTCCCTTATACCTATGAACTATTCCTATGCACACTGCATATATCTTATTTTGCAGTGAAGAAACAAATCGGGAACAAATACAATATTTAAAATGAAGTAAAGTTAAATCAACAAACTTACCAGTATTTCAATGGGAATAGTGTGCGAGTCAGATGCCCAGGAATATTATGCCAGTCAGATTCCCATGAATATTATGCCAGTCAGATGCCCAGGGATATTATTCCAGTCAGATGCCCAGGGATATTATTCCAGTCAGATGCCCAGGGATATTATTCCAGTCAGATGCCCAGGGATATTATTCCAGTCAGATGCCCAGGGATATTATTCCAGTCAGATGCCCAGGGATATTATTCCAGTCAGATGCCCAGTAATATTATGCCAGTCAGATGCCCAGGGATATTATGCCAGTCAGATGCCCAGGGATATGATGCCAGTCAGATGCCCAGGGATATGATGCCAGTCAGATGCCCAGGGATATGATGCCAGTCAGATGCCCAGGGATATGATGCCAGTCAGATGCCCAGGGATATGATGCCAGTCAGATGCCCAGGGATATGATGCCAGTCAGATGCCCAGGGATATGATGCCAGTCAGATGCCCAGGGATATGATGCCAGTCAGATGCCCAGGGATATGATGCCAGTCAGATGCCCAGGGATATGATGCCAGTCAGATGCCCAGGGATATGATGCCAGTCAGATGCCCAGGGATATGATGCCAGTCAGATGCCCAGGGATATGATGCCAGTCAGATGCCCAGGGATATGATGCCATTCAGATGCCCAGGAATATTCTGCCAGTCAGATGCCCAGGAATATTCTGCCATTCAGATGCCCAGGAATATTCTGCCAGTCAGATGTCCAGGAATATTATGCCAGTCAGATGTCCAGGAATATTATGCCAGTCAGATGTCCAGGAATATTATGCCAGTCAGATGTCCAGGAATATTATGCCAGTCAGATGTCCAGGAATATTATGCCAGTCAGATGTCCAGGAATATTATGCCAGTCAGATGCCCAGGAATATTGTGCCAGTCAGATGCCCAGGAATATTGTGCCAGTCAGATGCCCAGGAATATTATGCCAGTCAGAGCCCAGGAATATTATGCCAGTCAGAGCCCAGGAATATTGTGCCAGTCAGATGCCCAGGAATATTGTGCCAGTCAGATGCCCAGGAATATTGTGCCAGTCAGATGCCCAGGAATATTGTTCCAGTCAGATGCCCAGGAATATTGTGCCAGTCAGATGCCCAGGAATATTGTGCCAGTCAGATGCCCAGGAATATTGTGCCAGTCAGATGCCCAGGAATATTGTGCCAGTCAGATGCCCAGGAATATTATGCCAGTCAGATGCCCAGGAATATTGTGCCAGTCAGATGCCCAGGAATATTGTGCCAGTCAGATGCCCAGGAATATTGTGCCAGTCAGATGCCCAGGAATATTGTGCCAGTCAGATGCCCAGGAATATTGTGCCAGTCAGATGCCCAGGAATATTGTGCCAGTCAGATGCCCAGGAATATTGTGCCAGTCAGAGCCCAGTAATATTATGCCAGTCAGAGCCGAGTAATATTGTGCCAGTCAGATGCCCAGGAATATTGTGCCAGAGCCCAGTAATATTGTTCCAGTCAGAGCCCAGGAATATTATGCCAGTCAGATGCCCAGGAATATTATGCCATTCAGATGCCCAGGAATATTATGCCAGTCAGAGCCCAAGAATATTATGCCAGTCAGATGCCCAGGAATATTATGCCATTCAGATGCCCAGGAATATTATGCCATTCAGATGCCCAGGAATATTATGCCATTCAGATGCCCAGGAATATTATGCCAGTCAGATGTCCAGGAATATTATGCCAGTCAGATGCTCAGGAATATTATGCCATTCAGATGCTCAGGAATATTATGCCATTCAGATGCTCAGGAATATTATGCCATTCAGATGCCCAGGAATATTATGCCATTCAGATGCCCAGGAATATTGTGCCAGTCAGATGCCCAGGAATATTGTGCCAGTCAGATGCCCAGGAATATTGTGCCAGTCAGATGCCCAGGAATATTGTGCCAGTCAGATGCCCAGGAATATTGTGCCAGTCAGATGCCCAGGAATATTGTGCCAGTCAGATGCCCAGGAATATTGTGCCAGTCAGATGCCCAGGAATATTGTGCCAGTCAGAAGCCCAGGAATATTGTGCCAGTCAGATGCCCAGGAATATTGTGCCAGTCAGATGCCCAGGAATATTGTGCCAGTCAGATGCCCAGGAATATTGTGCCAGTCAGATGCCCAGAAATATTGTGCCAGTCAGATGCCCAGGAATATTGTGCCAGTCAGATGCCCAGGAATATTGTGCCAGTCAGATGCCCAGGAATATTGTGCCAGTCAGATGCCCAGGAATATTGTGCCAGAGCCCAGTAATATTGTTCCAGTCAGAGCCCAGGAATATTATGCCAGTCAGATGCCCAGGAATATTATGCCATTCAGATGCCCAGGAATATTATGCCAGTCAGAGCCCAAGAATATTATGCCAGTCAGATGCCCAGGAATATTATGCCAGTCAGATGCCCAGGAATATTATGCCATTCAGATGCCCAGGAATATTATGCCATTCAGATGCCCAGGAATATTATGCCATTCAGATGCCCAGGAATATTATGCCAGTCAGAGCCCAAGAATATTATGCCAGTCAGATGCCCAGGAATATTATGCCAGTCAGATGCCCAGGAATATTATGCCATTCAGATGCCCAGGAATATTATGCCATTCAGATGCCCAGGAATATTATGCCATTCAGATGCCCAGGAATATTATGCCATTCAGATGCCCAGGAATATTATGCCAGTCAGATGTCCAGGAATATTATGCCAGTCAGATGCCCAGGAATATTATGCCATTCAGATGCCCAGGAATATTATGCCATTCAGATGCCCAGGAATATTGTGCCAGTCAGATGCCCAGGAATATTGTGCCAGTCAGATGCCCAGGAATATTGTGCCAGTCAGATGCCCAGGAATATTGTGCCAGTCAGATGCTCCCTCCTCCCCCGCTTCCCCATCACTTACCTCCAGCTGCTGTGTCCCCGGCCGGACGTCTCGCGCTGTGTTCCCTCCTCCCTGAACGGAGGAGGGAAACATAGTTACCGGATCCGGATGTGACGGATCCGGTCACGGTGATTTTTTTTTTTTTCGTTTTCCTGCAGCCGCATCGGTTGCGGCTGCAAGAAAAAAAAAAAAGGCAAACAGCCGGCAGCACCCCCCGCGGGCCGGATTAATGTGCTCGGCGGGCCGCATTTGGCCCGCGGGCCGTAGTTTGAGGACCCCTGGTTTAGATGGTACAGTAACATGCCATTTTAATGTTTTTGTGTTTTGTCATTTGTATGTGGTCTTTAATAAAGATTGTGGTAGGGGCTAAGGCTAGATAACCAAATGGTAGTGTGAGAAAAAGGCTTGAAGCAATTCAGTTAGAGGTGTGCCAAAACTGACGTACCTGGTAGGCCTAGAAGAGGGCAAAAAAAGAAGCACAACGCTATGAATGCAATCATATTTGTTCCAATATCACCACAAAAATAGCAGTAAATGCCTGTTGTACCTCTGCTGTTGGGTTGGAGATATGCCTCAAAACAGGAGGAACTCCATCTAACTCTCTTAATTATGTGGGCTGGAATGTTAATCCTTGATTCGACAGAGGCTGCGCCTATCCTGAAGGAGGGCCCCGAGTATGCTTGTGGATTGAGGCCCATTCTGGACAACAGGGTTCAGACATATTTGATGAAAATGACCTGAGGATAGGGGTTTTACTGGAAACGGTAATAAAGGACTGTATTTGGATTTATGTGGCAAAAAAACACGATCACTGGGCACCATGAAGACCGAGTAGTGAAAAAAAGGATCTGCATGCTTGGCCCCACCTGGCTAGTGTTGGTATGGGTAACTAGTAGGATGTAATGATCAGATTCTTAAAAATGTGTTTGAATTGGCCATTGTGGTCAGTTCCCCATGTCTCATGAAACCGTAATTTAATGATTTATTGGCCTCTGGTATGAAAGGTCTTTTTTTTGTTGTTGGAATATTTCCCAACCGCTACCCCTCCAAATTGGGAATGGGGGGGGGGGGGGGGGGGGTAAATGGAACTATTACATACCCTTTGGCCAATATCTGTGATAGGAGCTGGTCAACTGCCTCTGAATTTGTTAAAGCTGACTTTAAATTCAGCATTCTAGTGTATGTTGGGGGAGTGCCACCAACCCTGTATGGAAACCAAGGAAAAACCTGCAATCAAAAAATCTACAAGTTCTGGAGCCGGATGAACCTTTAACTTGTCTTTCAGGCAGTCGACCTTTACAGGGGATAGTCATTGGTTTGTTTTTGCTTACATGCAGCAACCTACGAAAGTTGAAATTACAACCAGTAGTATTAAAATGATTGCAAATCTGTGATCTACCCAGGAAAGAAATGGATCTCCCAACCGGTCATGCGTCTTGGCACTATTCAGGATTGATCCTAGTGGCACAGTAGCTAGATGGACAAAACCCAGCTGAATGTGCCATGGAGTGACATGCGGTACAAGTGGGTGTTTGAAGCCCTGCAAAATGTCTGCAGAACAGTTTCCGTGTCTGAATTGGGGCAATGTGGATGTTGCGTTTGCTGAAAAGGATCTATGATAATCAAAAAAAGGTGTAGCCCCCAAACTTATGTTCGACTACTTTGAACAAATAATGGTCCAACTCTTCTCTTCTATCAGGGTGTTCTGAACAAATAACATCTCTATATAGGCTGAAAGCCAATACAAACTCAGAGATGGTTAACTTTTTAGCCAATCTAGAATCTTTGGCCTTTAACACCACTGACACTCCACCACATGAAAAGGCCTTATTTTCTGCCAAATCATGTGTACTAATGAGAAGAGATATCAGATTCACACCTTTCCCTTCCAAAATATCTCTCCTGATTTGATGAAATGGGCTGGGTTAATAGAGGGTGACCTAGTGGTAAACATACCTGCCCGTATGGGACCCCTGGATACTATTTGTGAATTGGATGGGCCTTGAGAGACCTGGAACGGGTTTGGGCCTGCCGCTGAAGGTCGAGTTTCTAAGTTATCCAATCTATTTTGAATGGACGCTACCGATGAAACCAGAGAAGTGAGCATATCTTTGAACTGACTCAAATCTCCTGTGGGAGCTTGGCGGAGGTACACCTAGGTGTAGAGGGGGGTAGTTGTGGGGAACAATAGCCGGAAGAGTTAAATTTTCCAAGCTGTGTCTGGGACCGGAATTCCCCTTCCTAACAGTTCTGTAGTTAATTTTGGGATTGTCCAAGCTCTGAGCGATGGTGATGCAGAGACTTCCGATGGCGGAGTGGGTGTATGTGGGACTGAAATTGAATTATGACATCCCTAGTGGCTTGAAATGCAAATAAACTGATTTTCAGTTGGAAATATGTGACTTGCATATCAAGCCACAGGTGATGTCATTAGCAGGAGTCTCCCACAGACACATTAAAAACACATTTTTATCCCAATTTAGGCATTTGTTGGCAATTCTGCTAATACAATGTATAGATTACTTTCAATATTTTTTATTCTATACATACATCGTAAATACAATGTTAAGGTAATACAGTCCCTTTTTAAGGGTTAAATCAGTTTCTTTCTGCTCTTTGTATATTATACAGTTGTCTGTGTGTTCAGTCGCAATTAGTCCCTTTTGTCTTGGTTAATTATACCCTAATTAGTCATCTCTTTCAATCACACTATTTGAATTACTACCGTCCTACTTCAGTTTCCACACATAACCATGTATGTTCTGGCATTTTTGTGAGGGACATATAAAATGCGTACATGCTGGCTTGCAGAATGTGTAGTGCCCATTTGTGGAGAAGTAATTTGGTTCATTAATCAAGGTAGTTGTTGTGGGATTCCATGTACACACACATGTATAAGTTGTGTCCAGCTAAAACAAATAATAATAGCTGTAAACTTGGTTGACAAATCTGCAGGTGTGTGCTCTGTACAGGCTCCTTTTTAATGTATGTTTGTGCATATTACAAGTATAGTTATCCTTAGGCATACTTTGCTTTTTATTTTAGACATTTGAAATGTTTTTTTCCCCTCTAGAATTAAACCATATTTAGAAAACATATTTGAATTTTAATAAGTGTACTTTAATATTCTTTTTAAAAAGTTGGTAATTTTTCAAGTCACACTGGTCCTGTAAGGTCTATCCCAAACAGATGACCTTTAAAAAAGATGTTTTATGTTGCTGCCGTTGTTGTTAATATACATATTCATTTACACTGTTAAAAGTTCCTGCAATGTACTGACAAATATATAATTTTTTTTTTCCCTGCAGATCAAGCTGTGTCCTGTTGGAAGTTCTAAACAACGATTACATGCTTGGATGGAGATGGAGTTTGGAGTTTCTGAAATCCATTCTAAAGCCATATGTACACACTGACCACTTTCTTACCCTGGCACAGGGAAACAACACTTTATCTGGACTGAGAACTCCCCACAATCAGTTTAAATGAGAATGTCACTGGCTCAGAGAGTGCTACTCACCTGGCTCTTTAGTTTGCTCTTCCTGATCATGCTGGTGTTAAAGCTTGATGAGAAGGCACCCTGGAATTGGTTTATCATATTTATTCCTATCTGGATATTTGACACAATACTTCTGGTCATGCTGATTGTAAAGATGGCAGGAAGATGTAAATCTGGCTATGATCCGAGGAATGGTGCACAGAATTTGAAGAAAAAGAGTTGGTACCTTGCAGCCATGCTCCTGAAATTGGCATTTTGCCTCATTTTATGTGCCAGACTAGAACAGTTCGCCAACATGTACCTGTGCTTTGTCTTTATACCATTATGGGTTTTGCTAATCGGAGGATTGTGCGAGCTCGGACTTAATGTATTTTATGTTAGACGAGAGTGATGGCTTTAGCCCTGAATAAATATGCAATGTTTTTGTTTTTAAATTATTAGAAGCTTTCTGCTTTACACCTAGTTTCAGGTACTTGATCTCAGAGTTCCATAGGAATGTGGAAAAACTAATTGCAAAGCAATAGGGGCCTACTTTTAAGGCAATGTGAGGGTTAACTGAAGCATGTGTTTTCTTGCACTGTTATATATGTATATATGTAAAATAAATTGTGATAACCTGATTGAAAATACCATGCTTTTAGTGTGATTAACAGCTAGTAAGGATGACTTAACATTTAAGCTGTGAGATTTAACTATCATAGTAGCTGCATTATTTGTATGTTTTGGCACAAACGTGCAGAACCAAACTATCTATGGACTCTTTGCAGCTTCAGCGCCACTGCTTGCCACAATACTACAGTGTACCGTAATATTAAATATGTATATGGGGAAGATCTGCTTAACTTATTTTAATGTTTACCAGGTGGTTAGTGGTAGGATTGTATGCCAGAAACAATATTCTTTTCCCAATATAACAAAGTACGTGTAATTACATTAAGCAATTTTTGCGTAATTATTCAACCTATAGTAAATCACAAAATCCTCCAATACTGCAGCACTGGACCAAGGTTTATAACTCTCATTCGTGTGCAGTGTAAAGCTTGGAGATGAGTGGTGCAACTAATTTACTCCTTCAGGTCTACGTCATTTGTTTATTCATTTTACATAATGCTGGACTAAAGCAACCTTGCCATTGTTACCAAATTCTTGTTTAAATGTAATTTAACTTTTCATTATTTGATGCATCTACAAATGCTGTTGTACATGGTCGCTGTTTTACATAAATTAAAAGATTACAAGCATTTAGTAACTTGGGAAATCAGATTGGTACCTACTGGCACTCTGGCATGTCATTGGTGCAAGGTCACCTCTTGGGATGAAGAACCTGCTCTGACAGTCTGCTGGTCACAGTGAAGTCTCAAAGTATTTGGAATGCTTTAATGTAACAGTCCTGTGTGTGTGTGTGTGTATATATTATACACACATAAGTCTTTAATGGCTATTTATCTATATTTCTTTTAACACTGCATCTTGGAAAACATGTGATGGTATCAGTACAAAGATTAGAAACCAAACTTTTATAAAGCTGCCTACCTGAATACAATTAGAATTCAAGTCACATTTTCTTACCTGAAAATGTACAAATGAGAATAAACTAATGGAAGACAGATCACCTCTACAATACAGACCAAATTAGGAGAGTCGCCTAATAGTTTACATAGAGATTTAGACTGACTAAATAGAGCTAAATTTAAGTTGCTGTTAAGATAAAATGTACCATCTTTTAACCTCGTTTCTGCTTCATTTTTCAAATATATTTTGTTTTTTTCCCTATTCCCTACATAGTTTGTCAGCCTAGGGTTCTCACCTCCTGCCCCTCATTTATAGGCAGTATAAATCTAGAAATCAAGGAACTGTCTTCCTGGTCCCGGGATCAATCTCTCAGCACACCAACTGAGATAACTAGAGAAAACCGGTTTCTGACCCTTACATCCATCTGACCACAGATTAACCACAGACTTTACACTTCCATATAGCACAGGGATATAACTGTTAAGGACCACATCAGGCCTGCAGGCACCAGCTGGAAATCAATGCCCTTACATACTGCTACAAAACTATATTATATATATATATATATACACACGCACACAAATACACAGCCCCAAAATGTGTGTAAAAAAAAAAAAACCACAAAAAATCACATACGTTAATTTGATGATAATATGAGACGATACCAGTAGAATTAAACATTTTGGGGGCACACTCACTGCAGAGTGTAGAATTCACTTCATCTATATAACAAGAGTGTACATTATTAATGCATGACTTGGCTGCAGTGAGGTATCACTAAGCTTAGACTGACTTCTCACGTTTTGTGCAAGCTATGTAAGGGAAGCCTCAATTTGCAGCCAGATGCTTCAGAGTATGACAAATAGGAATGGTGTATTTATATACTGTCTTTGGTTGTATAAGCATGTTACTGATGCCTCTTGTGTGAATATATCACGTATTCAAATTATTAACATCAATGCCCAAATGGTGCTTTTGTTCTTAACACTGAGGACCCAATGACATCATGCATTATTTTGCATTGAGGGCACAGTGATGGCATGAAACGTCCTCCGTTAAAACGAGCAGTGGACATGATCAATGATCACTTCAACCACTCAGGCTGTGTTACTGTAATTCCTCAATGCCGGTGTTAAGTAACTCCTAAATTTGCAGCCCAAATGACCTGCGATCACCCCAAGGAATGATCACGGACACCACATTGGAATGTCAGCATGCCATTCCAATATGGTGCTGTCCTGTTTGTGAGCAAGAGCTTTGGAAGTGATTGATGATCACTTCCATCACTCTTTGCTGTTGCTAGACTGTCTCTAGAGGCAGTTGGCAAAATTACTCAAAGAAAAAAAAAAAAAGGCCAAGATCTAGGGCGTCCAACATGCGGTAACCGCTTCACCAACCACATATGTAAGCTAGACGCAGCGTTCCCCGAAAGAACACTGCAGATCATGTAGGTCGGATAATCCCTCCTCTGCCCTGCGTTTGGCGTCATGCGCACGGGTCAGAGGGAAGGAGGGAAAAAAAAAAAACCCACATCACTACAAGCATGGAGAAGCAGCCCAATCCGGAGCCGACAAAAAAAAAAAAAGTATTGCTGTATGTAAGTGTGAAGCTCTGTGTGTGTAAGTGTGACTCTCTCTGTGTGAGAGTGCAAGTGTGACTGTGTGTGTCTGGAAGTGTGACTGTGTAAATGTAAGTAACTTACATTTACACACATTCATTTAAATCAGAAATACTATATCGTGAACCAGCATCTCTTCTAATTATAAATTGCAGATTAAAAAAAACAAGCCCACAATAAAAAGGAGGAGTTGACCAGCGCTATTTAAAATAATCATAAATAAAACAATAATTTATCCACAAAGGATAAAGGATCTTCACTCATCTTGGTTCAGATGAGCAAAGATCTGACCAAAGATTTTAAACAAAATGGCTGCCTCCTGCTAGGGCTATATGGAGTAAAGATGGCTCGATAAGGTACATTATTTGTATTCTTTCATTAAAGCATTTCTATATGAAATGCCTACATTTGATGCCATCTTTTAGTTAAAGGACAATTGTAGCAAAAAATTAGTTTTGTTTTAGTACAGTCTAAATTTCATCATTATACAGGTCATAAGAAAGCCACATTCATGAACTTACAATTTGCTTCTATAAACAAGAGTATGATCTCCATTTATGGCTTTTATATGTGAATAAGGTGAGAGGTCAGAGGTGGGCAGTCTAACTCATTAATGTCACAGTGTTATGAGTATTAAGACACTGTTTTTCAACCAGTAGATAGCTACACACAAGCAATCTGTATGTAAAATCACAATCATGAAATTTGGCATCTATATTACTATTAATTTGTAATTTAAACTGCACTTCACGTTAAGATAATTACAAATTCATGGTATTGTTATTTTAACCCCTGTGTGACTGTACTTATTTAGAAATAGTGTACCATTTGTGGCAAAAGCTAGTTAACACTTCTGCAGTGTTTGTGTTTAGCTGAAAATGTTCTCATTAATTGTACCCAAATATATATTTTTTTCCCAGGATATTGGCTCTCTTAAGATACCACTGTTTGATCTTTTCACAATATACTAAACAAAATAAAATGGAATAGAGAAAAATACACATGTACAAGAGCCAATGTAAAAACCTGCTAAATAGATTCTAATATTTTTTTCTAAGTTTAAAAGACCCCATGTTTTTCTAGGGTTAAAAATTCTTCCTAACTGTTGTGTCACACAGTCCACATACAGACATGGACACATAGCTTCAAATACTTTCACTGTTGCCTCAAATTATGACTGTGGCACTGATGTCTGAGAACAGGGAAATAGTTTCAAAAGCATCGATCAATCTGTACATTTGCAAGCTACTTGGCAGGTAAGAAAATTAATGCTTTCAAGTACAGCCAAGTCATTTTGTGATGACGGGTATTCTTTCAACAGACGGAAACAATTTGTTGATCCTTGAGCAGTTTATTAGTCACTGAGCCAAATTTATACAGGCAATTAATACCAGCAAGTGCTATATCATCTTAATATGGCCTACCTGATCACTGTTACTAACATTCAAATTCTAAAAATAGTTTTCCAATATATTGTGCAGGTTTGTTTGAGTGACAAAAATGAGAGATTATGTACACTACGGATGTAACATTTTATATTGAAAAGGGTTGTTCAATCATAAACTCAAGTGAAAAATTCTAAAGTCAATAGTGAAACATACTGGGGTGAGGTGCAAAATTCAGAGACTTACTGCCTGCCAGCTTATATATCTTTCACCGCATGCTCTGCATTACTTGTTTCTGGTGGATGAAACTTTGCAAGCATGTGTGTTACCTAATATTTCTACAAATTAAGAGTCTATACTAAGCTTGATCTTATTGTTATTGCACAATATCTAAAGCAGCAAATAGTAAGCAACATTCACTATAAAGCAACAACCAAAGTCTATAATAAATTGTCCATTTTATCCCTCCTCAAGTTCATTGACTGCCTGAAGAGTATACTTCATTTTTATCCAATTATAGGCAACACAAAAAAGCCGTAGGTTAACCCAGGAGCCTATGATCCCAAGTATGGACTACCTACTTTTTTTTTTGGTGTGCTTTACAAAGAGCTCCATGGAAGTACCATATATCTGACACCAAAACATAAGAAGAATGGCTCCTAAATTGGTACATTTGGCTTGTAACATCTACAAGCTTTGGGTTAAACTGTTTCCAAGTAAGGCTCTTCAATCCGGCAACATTGTTCACATCATGTTCACAAACCCTCATACCCTGGAGTGCTTAAAAGGACTGTCAATCTAAACATCACTTATACCGAGAAATTATTTTCATTATATTTAATTTACTACAAAATATGCCATGTTAACATGTTTTTCTGTTTATTGTAAGTTATAAAGTAATTACTGAGAGGAGCGTTTGTTTTCTAACCATTTTATTTTTTTACCCTAACCGAGTTGTTGGCTGAACATATCTGACACATCCGATGTCGTAAAGGAGTTAAACGTACCTGTGGTTTCTCCTGTTTACATCATCATCTGTTGGTTAATATGCAAATGCATTCATTTTTAAATGTATAATTTGCATATCAAACCACAGGTGAAGTCATAAATAGGAGACCCACAGATACAAATACTTATTTGATGAATTTGCATGCAATTCTGCTAACACAATGTATAGATCATCTTTTATTCTCTACCTTCACAGTATAAACAATATTTAGGTTGACAGTGTCCCTTGAAAACAGTTCTCTACTACAGTTATTTCTCCTATATCCAATCTAGTAATTTCCTATTTTACCTACTTGGCTTCAGGTATTTCAGTCCTTCTATATATGCTCATTGGATGTAGCCAGCAAAGACGTTAGTCTTGTTCCACTGGAAGGGACAGATCATCTGACTGGTCCCAACCAATAGCCGACATGTGCTCATCTTAAGCAGTAGTATGGCTGACACAATTATGAGCCAATATGCACCTGTAGTGCACATTCATGATATAGCTGGTGATTAGAAATTGCACTATTTTGTTTATTACAGCAACAAAGCAGTTGGATTTGTCAAGCACTTAAAATGAGGACTAGATTTCAAACTATCCATAAACTTGAGGTATACGGCAGGGTGAATGGGAGGAGTTCATTTTAAAAGGTATACTAATATAGAAGCACAAGTGAAAAGCTCGTTCTCCCAAGTGTGAGGATAAACTGGCATGTATTTTGATAGTACATACCAGTTTATTCTCTGACCGGTAGCTGACAAGAGAGAGCTGGTCTGCGGCCGTTTCTCTCAGCGTAGAGAGGGATCCTCGTTTTTGCATGGGATCAGCCGAGGGGACC
Organism: Pelodytes ibericus; assembly: GCA_036172795.1. Classification (NCBI taxonomy): domain Eukaryota; kingdom Metazoa; phylum Chordata; class Amphibia; order Anura; family Pelodytidae; genus Pelodytes; species Pelodytes ibericus. Next base: position 122,005,259 of record CM069858.1, on the reverse strand, counting down.
TAAACTAGGTAAGCAAGGGTTAAAAGAAGAAAAAAAAATTTAGTTGTCCTTTAAGGACATTGTGAGATTGAACAAATTGATTTTAAGTACAAATCTTGGTTGTATTGTCAGTTTCCAATACTCCAATATTACCCATTGCAAAATTTCACCAGTGTTGCCAATATTGAATGTCACGCCAAGAGGTTTCATTTTGTTTTCTTATGGTACAAGCACACATTAGTAAAAAAAAAATACACAGGTGACAACTAGGCAGGAATAACCTTGTATGATCAGTATTGTATATTTTAGCACTTTTAAATGCAATCAATTTTTACCTGGAGTTTAAATTGTACCAGAAATTACTCGAAAATAAATACCCAAAAAAATCGTTAGGAACCTTTATTAGGTGGTTCACATTTCATTATAAATCACACTAAAAAGATTAAAAAAAGCTATTTACACTACAGTGCTGACACATTTAAAATGAAAAATTGATATAAATAAGCTCTATGGAAAAGCCTGGAATTGTCAAAAAGAATTCTGGCTCATCTTACAAAAAATATATATGTTAATGTCAGCTCTACCCTAGAACTTACAACTTAAAAATTTAGAGACATCTTTATGTTAAACCTGCAGTGTTTACAGTGCATCTGGCCCTAAGTGCTTTGATATTTCACAGTTATGGACAGGCACTGAGGAATGTTACATCGCTACATAACTATATTCAGTAACAGACTACAGAGCAAACAGAAGCTTGCCCTGTAATGTATCCATCTTTACATTATTACGTTAGGTAGAATAAAAGGAAGAAAGAAAAATCTTTAAAATCACATGTACAGATTTTAGCACTGGCTTTCCTCTTCTGTCCGCACAATTGAATTTGTCGGTGTATGTTGATTTGTAACCTCTGGAGAGATGTGCTTTTTACTATCCCTTGAGTCTTTGCTAATAAAGTCCAATAGAGGTTCATTTTCAACCTTTATTTGGGTGTCCTTGGCATGATCTGTTTTTGCTTTAATAGTCTGACATTCTGCAGGTGGTGTGGAAATTGTTGGAAGATTTATATCACAGAGTCCCTCTCCCATTTGAATGGGAGAAATTGGTTCATGTTTTATTTGAAGTGTTTTTTGTGCTGGGTCTTTCAATAGCCCAGTACCAGAGAACTGTAAATGAGAGGTATGTGTGCCAGGAGAAAAGAACATATCATCTTGTCTTGCAATGGCTGGCTGGAACTTTTCTTCTAGGTCAGTTTCCTCAGAGCCAGTATTCTTCTGCACAGCATTCAGCTCTGGGTGGTACATTTTGAGTCGAATGTGCCAAGCCAGACTACAGACAGCCGAAACAGTTTTGAACTGATGTACTACATTTCTTGGAATAAAATAGATGTCGTCATCATATAACTGGATTCTGGCATAGCGGATACCCTCTCTGCGCAGCTGATTGAGTTTTGCATCATCGACCCATTGCACGCACTTGAAAAAGAATACAATGGCATTACAAGTCATTTTTACAAACAGTACAATGCAAGAAAAATGAATTCAAAGAAACCTAACAAACTAAATTAAAAATTGTTTACAAAATGTAGTGCTAGAAGCTAAAGAAATTATTTAAATATATTACATCATTAAATAAATTGGGTACCATATTGCAGAAAATGTTTGCACGTTAAAAGGACTCTGTCAACCCCCCAAAAAATGCTTATACTGTAAATGTAGTGAATAAAAAAATAAAAAATACATTGTGTCCACAAAAGAACATGCAAATGCATAAAATTAAGGGGATATAGGTTGATATGCAAAGTACACATTATCCATTGGGAAGTAGTTCAGGTAGTGTCAAACAGACTCCACTGGCAAATTTAAAACCTTTTTTGATTTTTCATGCATTTTTGCTAACACAATGTATGGATATGTTTTCAGCATTTTTATTTTCTACACCCACGGTATAATAACCAATGTTTAAGGTTGACAAGAATCCTTTTACTGCATTGCATTCAATCAACAATTTTGGTTTATTTCAAGTTGACGGGATGCTCAAATATTTTTTTGGGAAAAGCAAATGGATAGCTATTACAATATACATCTCTACTGGTCCATAAATATGACAGTTTTACAATACAGCCAATATAGCAAGAACGTTTCAGCAGCATGAGGCACCTACTACTACCATATTACTGTACTCTATGGCATGTTAAAAAAAATACTGGATCTGATTAGACAAGTACAATTTCATTACGTCTGTTTTAATTTATTTTTATGTTTTAAAAAAAATAAAAAATTTAAACCCCTCTCAGACGGAAATATCTGAACCAAAACACACTTTTCCCAGGTAGGCCAGTAACTATATTAGATCAGTCTCCACGATGACATACTATGGAAAACTGCTACATCATATTATTGCGCTTTAGTTGTCTTTTGATTAATTTCTGCTTACCTGAGATAATGGAGGTTCATGCAAGTCAAGCTGCAGTCTTTGTACCACCTCTAAAAAATCTTCAGCGTGAAAACATATTACATCTTTGGTTATGCGAGGCTGTTCATTCCTGTAATGTAGATAAAAATATTTAGATAATGAATCCTTCATAGCTTACACAAGAAACCTGATTTATTTTGGGAAATTAGAAAATATGTGAGCATAGCCATATTGTATGAATATAAAATCATAATCACTGGGGTAATAAAATAAAACATAAGATCAAATTCTGGTTTTGAAAATATTTTAATATAAGGTTTCTGCAGTTTTCCATCAATTAAATATGCATTGTGTAGATTTACAATAACTCTTCCAAGTGACATGTAAAAGTAAGACATTTAAAGCTATTTTGATGTTGAATTTGCATTGTGTTATAGCTAGAGGTCAAACTCTACTGTATGCAAGCAGCCATTTTCCATTATAGTTCTCCAAGTGCCAATAGAGGCAAGTGACAAAAGTAGTAGGCCGAATGATAAACCGTGTGCAACAGCTGTCAAACTTGACCGCTGTCCCAATGAAAAGTGCCCTTGGCAGCGTAGAGCTTCACATGTGAGTAGAAAATGGAGGAAAAAGAAAAGTAGAAATAAGGTCTTTGCATGTTCTTTCATGAAGGGCTTACAAATCACCGTTATGGCTGAGCATAGGCAATGATCATTAATAGCAGCCTATGCTTTGTTCACTGCAGGACATACCTTACGTCATCTGTCACTAACGGACATATTTTCGTTGAGGTACCTGGTATGTCCATTGGTGAGAAGGTGTTAAAAACATACAATAATTTCCGCGAATTCAAGCGATCACAGTATCATTCATAAGGAACATTTCTAAAACGTAGTCATAATAAACATGGCTTCTACTGTGACATCTCTTGTTTATGACATCTTTTGTGACTATCGGCAAAGGAGCTAATTTTCAAAGGGGAATATAATTTGCATAGCAAGCCACAAATTGACATCATAAGCAGAAGACACCTCTTATTTTTATGTACTTGCTTGCAAATATGCCATTACTATGCATAGGTGTATTTTCATTATTTTATATTCATATAAAAAGCAATGTTTAGGTGACAGAGTCCAAAACAAAGTCATGTGATTAATATAAACAAATCTGAGAACAACTTACCACTCCCCACAATGCACTGCCTTCAGCACACCCACAGCTGCTGTGGTCTGTCTTTCAAAGCCTTGTCCTATGTGATCTGCATGTGCTCTAGTCCTATCTTCAAACAACATTTCCCGAGGCTCACTTGCTCGAGGTAGGTACTGCAGGTTTTTAATTTCATTGGTAGTTCTACTTCAACAAAGAAGCAAAGACAAATACAACTTTCAATTCTTTATACAACACATGAAAGAAATAAATAATCTGAGATTCATAATTACATTACATGACTGTAGGACAAGGTTAGCACACCACTATGGCAAAGTACTGCAATACTGGAAGACTTGGCTAAACTTTTTTTTTTTATTATATGGGAGCTTAATATTTTGTTTTGAAGAAAAGACTAGCCATTATAAAAAATGCTAACATTTTAAAAGGCGAATTTCTCCTTTATTTGTCAGCTTTAATATGCATGATTTTGTTTTCTAGGGGCCCTTCAATTATAATGGACATATCTTGGCTGGGAAAACAGTACTTACCTTTTTCTTTTAAAAGGAGACTTTGGCATATCGGCCACAGGAATCATCTGCTCGCCTGGACGCACCCACATAATTGGACCATCATCACTATCGTTGCGACTTTTCAGCTGCAGGCTTGATAGTGTCCCCCAAGGCAATGTGCGCTGTAATTGAATTAAACAGATTAAATATTAGCATATATAAAAATACCAATATTTTACATAAAGTATTCCCAGTAAGAATATTTACCCACTTTGTTTATTCCAGTTATACCATGTTGAAAAGATAGATAAAAAGAACCATATTTTTTTAAAAATACAGCATGGTATTAACCCCTTAATGAGTGATGTGCCTTGAAGACCAGAATTACATTATTTTTGTCATACGTTTGCTTAACATTCTTTCTTCGTGTTCAGTACACCCACACAAATTACATATTTTTTAAAGGACAGGTGGGCTTTCTTTTGATACTATTATTTCATCATATAATATACTTTACTATTACAAAAAATATAAAATAAAAAAAAATAAAAAATTTAAAAAAATCACTTTTTTTCTTCTTTCTAACTAACCGAGAGACATGTGAAGTACATTAAACCGAAAGAGGATGTGTTAAACCGAAGATTGACTAATGCGAAGCTGTTAAAACGAACATAGTCGGAAATCCACGAAGCTTATGATATGAATTACGGAAATACTCGAACCTGCCATAAGCCGAATCCCTCAATACGAACAGCGGAAAAAGCCGAGAGGTCGGCTTTTTCGGATGAACTGATAAATCTCTTGATACGAACAGCGGAGAAAGCCGAGGAGTCAGCTTCCCGGGGAAATCCGAGAGTCGCATTAACAGGGACGTGACGCTGTGGGCAGGTCACGTCACTTAATTCAAACGTTTAGATATTATATATAAGCAGCCTCATCTCATATGAGTGCTGCTCGATCCTGAGGAAGCCCATTAAAACGGGCGAAACGCGTAGATCAACCAACACTCATATGAGATTGTACCAGATCCTTGTTTGTCTTTGTTCCAGTTTTGTGACCCCTTGCTGATGTTCCAGATTTTAAGTGTAAGGTATTTTTTGCACTTTATATTAAATTACACTTTTTGCTACTAATACCATCTTCTGTTCCTTGGAGGTTGAACATTGCCTATTCCCTTTGGAGATTGCATCAATCCAGGACAAGAAAGCTGTCACTTACATTTAAGTTTTGTCCCATATGTAGGGACTATATGTGAGTGTTTTATATTTCATTGCCTTCACCTTTATACCTTCATCTGTTACACTGGGTATATATCTTGCATTTTCTGCACAGCAGATTGATTGCACACTTTATAGCACAGATAGCGCACTGTCACCTTGTGTATTCTTTCTAACTAATGTTGCAGACTGCCTCTAGGGGCAGTCAAGCCACAGTTTCAGAGCAACAGAACTTTTTTTTATCACTTCAGTAGCTCTCTGCTGGGCACGCCTTATTGGAGGAACATGCTCTTTTTCAATATGGCACCCACGATCACCAGGTGATCGTGGTGCCCTTGGGGGCAGAGACGGGTATTGCATGATGCCTCGATTGAGAAAGCGGATCACTGCCTATGTGAGCTTAAATGCATACGATCACATTCGAGGTGATCGTATGCGTGGCGGGAGGTGCCAAAGACACTCTCGGAGGCGAAGCAGCTTCTGACAATAGCTGCTATACATGAAAACTCAACATGTGTTTTCTGGCTCTAATCTTTTAGTTGTAAATATGCTTTCACAGATGGAAGTAAGATATTATGGATTTATTATTCTATTTTATAATAAAGCATATATTATTTACAGTTGTTGCTTTATAATTATGTCATATTTCAGCAACTGCAAGTGTATTTATTCTGGTAACATAGCTTTGGGGGCTAATGGACAATATATTCAACCTCAAGGTTGTAGGTTAGATTCCCACTGGGATAATACAGCCCTTCATGCACTCATGGTGGATAAAAGGAGTACCATTAAATTGTGTAATAGTAACATCCCATGAATGTTGGGCAAAACAACATTGCAAGGACTTACTTGAAAACCATAGAATATCTGAACCTAGTTTTCCTGGTCAAACACTTATTTATGGATTATTCAGTACATGATCTCACCAGTTCTCTATACAGCTGCATCAGTAGAATGTACATTACATTACCATTTATTTATATAGCGCCAACGATTTACGTAGAGCTAGATACAGAGCATAGAAGGGAACTACATACTAAGTTAGACAAACTAGAACAGACTGGTACGTGAGGTAGAGAGCCCTGCTCGCAAGCATTCCAATACATCGAGCATTGGGGGGGGGGGATCTCATTTGGAGTAATGTATAGATTTTCTGAGACCACTTCTGAACAAAGTTATAGATTTTTTAGAGCATGCTGCATAATTTTCTTGACAACAACTGTGCCAGCCCACAGTAGGACTAGGATTTTGCTGCCAGGCCTAATTCCACTGATGTCCTAGAGTCTGTATTGTAGTGCCAGCTGATATCTGTTACCTGGGCATGTGTTCTCACAAATATATTTTTTGCAGTGTCAGAGGCCAATCAAGCCTGAATTTATTTTTTTGGAAATGGCTGTATAAACAAAAATCAATTCATGCCACTGGTTTCAGAGAAAAATGGCACATGCACAATTTTCTCCTTTCCAAAACATGAGCACTCCAGCCTGTGCCACAAGCAACTTTCCATAGTTTGGCAGCGACACAGTCCTGCAAACGCAGCATGACCAACACTCCATGAACCTTTGTGAGGCGGCTTTGGATTGCAGCCATGAATAATAATCACAGAGACCTGTATCTAGCCAGCAGGGTTGGCTGAGATCAATTAGTACAGAGAATTAAGTAACTCAAGGAAGGAAGATATTAAACAATTAATACCCGTTACTCAGTCGCACGTGAGTAAACATGTCCATAGCACCTGCAGACACAAATAACTGTCTAGCAGGCCAGATCTGGCATGTGGGCTGCCAGTTGGACAAATAAATACTTTCTGCAGATAATAATCAATATAAAATATTTACAAGATTAGAACTATGTCCTTACCTTTAAAAAAGGTGACTCTTCTAGCATGTCCAGAAATTCCGGGAAATAATCCCCAGCTTCCTCATCCACAGCACCCACTAGGCTGATCTGTCTCATTGCCCCTGCTCTGTATGTACCATGTGAGTACGTTCTCTTTACCTAGGGAAAATATAAATACAATCAATAACTGTCTGGAATTAATCTTAATTCAATACACACAAATCATTCCACTTAATATATTCATCTCTCAAGTATATGTACAGGAACTTGTCATTGCTTTATAGGTGCCTATAGGATTAAAAAATACCTTTTGCTAAGGCATACACACTGGAGTCTCCCTTTCATTCAGATAGTGGATTGCAAAACCCATAGACTTTTCCTGACCATAACATCAAAATAGCAGGGCAGATGAGTCCCTTGTTACCCTTTAGTCAGTTTCACATACAAGCAGAAAACGTCATTGCCGGTCTGTAATATATGTACTAAAATGAAAAAAAATACAAATTCTAGAAAATCAGTGAAGTAAATTTCTAACAATCCTTTCCACAGCTGCCTACTCTGATGTCATGGGAACATTAGATAGCTCAGTGCAAGGTTACAAGTGCACTGTTAATGATTGCTAGGTTCCAGTATTCACTGTCTGGTGGTCATTTAATAATCCTTGCAATTCATAAAAATGTATTGTTCTTTAAGACTGAAATGAAAGCCCGGTTTTTCTTTTAGCTGTCAAATAAATCATGCTGCCCAAAAAAGAAAAATCTTCCACCACCAAATTTTCAACCCGTCCATCGTAGTTTCTCTCACGCGACATAATCCAGACAGCTTTACCATTAGCACCTTTACAACTGGGAGCAGGACCGTGCACAGTTGTCAAGATGCTAAAGGTAAAGACATCTGGATTATGCCACAAATAAGCCGACTCAGATTAGAGGCTCACATTGGCGCGAAAGAGGCTGCGATGGACAGGCTGATAAAGTAGTGAAAGATTTCTTTCAGAAGCCAGTCTTAAAAGCACAATAGGTTTTTATGATTATTAAAATAACTTCACCAAGGCTGACTGATCTCAAGCCTACAGAAAGAGGACTACCAGCCTCCAGGCAGAAGAGGATTCAGCTTCCACCTTCTTAACAGGTGACCAGAAGTCCTGATACATCCCCGGAGTATCATAAGGATATTCCCCTGAAATAATATCCTGTTATACATTGATTGCACTTTATTTTAGAACTTTAGTGCACGGTCACTGTGTTTTATGCACTTTATGTGTTTTTAGACAATTGTGGGGTAAGTTGCTAGACAGTTGTTTGCAGCTTGTGCACCATCTAAATAAGCACTCACCCCCCCCCCCCCCACCAACACAATTATTTGTTATTTAGTTAAGTGTTGCCTCATGTTTTCCTCAACCTAAAAACTGCATATAAAAAGGTGCAAATAACCCCCCTGTATGCAAAGCACTTAAAACAACGGAGCTCAGAGAAAGAGTTTGATTCCACCGTATAGGCTAATGACCACACTCGCTCATGAAAACTGTTGCAGAGGAAAGCAGACTGTATTCTGTGTACTCCTGCTTACTGATGTAACTGAAATAAATTAAATGTAAAACTACAGGTGGCTATCTGTAGGACCCTTGTAGGACGTTCTAATCCATTCTAATTTACAGTGCTCAAAAGACTGTAGGATGGAATAGAAAGTCCTGATTGTAACATCCCCTGCGATGAGCTATGCTGCGAATCCCCTCAGTCTGACATGTACAGTTACTAAAATGTGACAAGCCCAAACTTTCAGGTTTGGCCACACCTTGATGTCACCCATGATGCAGTGAAGCCTCACACTATTTCGGCAGGGACACAGAGTCGGGAAAGACGCTGATCAGGTTCACAGAACCCGATCACCCTTCGCCCAAGGCCAGGAGAGAAGGGACACCGTTTTGAAGCTTTGGGCCTTAAGGACCAAAAGCAGCATCCCGCGGGAAGAAAGTTAAAACCACGTACACTGAGAAAATAAGTAATGCCAAAAATCTGATAATTTTTTTTTTTTTTTAAAGGCCTTTTTTTATTGATTTGTGGACAAAGAACAAAACAAAAGACAACTGATGAGGAAAAAACATGCAGGGATTGGTTGAACACCGGCAACTCTTAAAGAGGGGTTAAAGCACAAATGGCGTTTTTCAATTAAAATTGCCTTTGTCTGAGCATTGCTCAAAGGTATCGGCCAAGACATTGTGTTAATTAATTATAGGGGAAAAAAAGTGTAGAGTGGGGGTCTGACTGTTTTTGTTATGGATTCCCCTTTTAGTGTTCTTATTGAAAAATCTATTTCAATATCCCCACACCTAAAAAGTGCTTTTAGTAAACCAACAGTTGGGTGGGTTTTTTTTAGGCGCCAAATTATAAAGTATAATATTACCAGGGCCGCATAAATTCTCCTACATTCTATAGAATTTCATCCACCCATAATGCTGAATGCCCCTTTGGTAAATTGAAATGGCGCTTACCTGAGCATGGAAGTTAGAAATGGTTGTCGTCTCAATGTCTTTCTTGCCCAAGATTTCCATTTTGACAGGCGAGTTTGGGAAATTGAATGAAAAATAGTCCAAGAAATCTGGTAAATATGTAGCTGCCCCGTGTACAATCCCCATGACATAAGCTGCACAGTTTTCATTCTCGCTAAAAACCAGGCTAACAAATTCCTCAGCAAACCTTTCCATCTCCACAGGAGACAGGTGAGAGAGTTCACTGCTGTAAGCATGGATTAAAGAAGCCCCACCATTCGGCTGGTGTTCGACATGAATAAGGTGCTTAAATTCCAGTGAGTCCAAACGTTTGAGCTTGGGCTGGACACGTGGCTCCTTTAATGAGATAAAGGGAAAATCATTCTCTGATGTCTCCTTTTTTTCCTCCACCTTCCCAACTAAGTCTTTAAAACTGTTTCCTTCTACTTTGGCTTCCTTATATTGAAGTTTCCTCAGATCAGAAACAAGTCCTGAACAAATGGTCTGAATGGATTTGCTGTACATTTTGGGATGCTTACGCTTCTCACCATCTTTGTGTTTCTTTTTCTTTTTCTTCTTAACTTTTTTAATTTGCAGCTCTTCTGTGTTTGGTTTTGGTTTCTCATTTAAACCTATTATGGGAAAAAAGTCATCCTTTTTTAAAACAACATTTACTAAACTTTTGCAAATAAATACTGCTCTAATCTTTAAAGCCATACGCTCAAATCTAGTAGCGATCATAATTTCTAGAGAGTTTTAGTCATAGGCTCAACACACAGAGGAGAGTAGAAACACAAGCCAACGCCTATTCTCACACCAGAATCTTTCAGCACAATGCCCAATAACACATGGTATATTCAATTACCCAGGTTCAAAGTCTCCTGGCTTCATGAATGAGATACAATGCCAATACCAATAAGTGAAAGTTTAAGGACCTGAGTGCCCAATCTTCAAAATGCAAGTAATGGACTGCAAAGTGCCAATAATGTGCAGGGACAAAACATTTTTTATAGGAATGTGTGTGCGTGAATTGTATATAGGACGTGCCCCAGCACCTCATAACTTGCTTTAGTTCCATGGTGTCTAGTGGTGGGCAGCTCTGGACAGCACACAGATATCCTCTCAGGCTGCCTCTCTGGAGAGTGACGGGAGGTCACATGACTTCGGCAGATGAGCAAGGAGGCAGGTAACTGGCTGTCGGGAGGAGGCAGGTGGCTGTCGGGGGGGGGGGAGGGAGGGAGGCAGGTGGCTGTCGGGGGGGAGGGAGGGAGGCAGGTGGCTGTCGGGGGGGGGGGAGGGAGGGAGGCAGCTGTCGGGGGGGGGGAGGGAGGGAGGCAGGTGGCTGTCGGGGGGGGTGAGGGAGGCAGGTGGCTGTCGGGGGGGGTGAGGGAGGCAGGTGGCTGTCGGGGGGGGTGAGGGAGGCAGGTGGCTGTCGGGGGGGGGGTGAGGGAGGCAGGTGGCTGTCGGGGGGGGTGAGGGAGGCAGGTGGCTGTCGGGGGGGGTGAGGGAGGCAGGTGGCTGTCGGGGGGGGGGGAGGGAGGGAGGCAGCTGTCGGGGGGGGGGAGGGAGGGAGGCAGGTGGCTGTCGGGGGAAGGGAGGCAGGCGGCTTTTTTGATCTAGGAAAACGTTTTAAATGAGTATACATTTTCCTGTAGATGCCTACTATTTTATAAAGCATATTGAACTTTGACATCAGACCTACAATAGTCATGTACCTCAGCCAACCACCACCTTCAATATGCTTTATAAAATAGGGGAACCCACTACAACATTTACTCATTTTATATGAATGCAACCCCTCTTGACTATAAAGAATACTTCTTAAAGTTGAAAAGGTTAATGATTAACAGTTATCAATTCTCAGTGCAATACTTATTCTAACCACATTAATTTGCAACTTGGAAAACACATTTAGAAACATACCTTTCTGCAGTAATTTAATTTCTCCATTTTCCTTTTTTATTTCATGGGCTAATTTATGCTTCTTTTTCTCTCTCTGCTTCTCCTTATCTGTAGCTTTCATTTTCTCTCGGAGATCACCTTCGAGGAGAAATTAAAGACAGAATAAAACACAATTAAGCACATAAAATGAGAAGAGAGGACACATTTTGTTAACCCAAATGCCAATAATTTTTCTCAAAATGACTAAATATCAAACTCATTTCCTTAAGTCACATTCTTGTTGTACATGGGTAAGAGCACATTATTTAAATCAATTGATGGTTGCAGAATAGCAGATGCTATTAGAGTTCACTGTTTTTGGTGAACAATTATTTTAGCCAATCATTCACTAAAAAGGATCTATGGAGTAATCATTTGTTTTTTAATACTTTGACAGAAAAGTATTAAAAATACATGGCCTTCAATAAACATTGAATTAAATATATATAAATATATATATATATATATATATATATATATATACACACACATACATGGCCTCTAGGATTCCATAGGAAGGAGTCTAAGCAAGACTCAATACATACTGGCCATCATAATCTGCATCCAGATACCCTGAACATATTCTACTGCAGAAAACAAAGGCCCTTAACTGCATAAAAACTTGGGGTCAAAAAACTACTATTACTTAACAGACGGAGATGACAAGCGTAGATGACGAGTAGACTAACCACTCATTGCAGCTTTTAAAATACAATTTACTGTCTAAGTGAAGGCTGTGTAAACCAAATACAACTTGCATAGCAGAGCCCAGTGATTTAATGCTCTTACAAGCTGAGGGAAAGTACTCTGCCATCTAGCTAGCATGATACGCAGGCTAAAAATAGAGCTTGATGAAGTGCAACCATGTCATTTCACAAGGGTATTTGAAAGGAAAATGGATGCCAACAAAAATATTCTTAACAGAAAAATAACATGTCAGAATAAGTCAACCCTGCTTTGCCAATTCATAATAGGAGTAGCTCATCAAAAAGCTTACATTTTATGGATTTCCTTTTAAAATGTCTTGAAGTGATAGTAACAATCATTACCTTGAAGAGTGGTTTACAATTGATGACAAAAACAGGGTTACAGCAATACATGCAGGAGAGTGTTACTTCTCTAGTGAAAGCAGGGTTGAATAAATGTACAGACAGAAAAAAAATATATGGCAACACTGAAATGTGCATTTAATGCTAGCAAAACTATTTTTTTTTAAAAAAAAGTCTTCAGTCACTCGTTATCAACGCTTTAAAAAAGGACAAGTGTCATGCGATTATTATCCATTTATTAAACACAAGTTACCACAAATTGTTTCTGGCTATTTGTAAATGAAAATATATGTAAACTATTTTGCCACTGGGCTCTGTAGCAGCTTTTTCAGAGAACTATGAGCTGCCGTGAGTTGCCACTTCTGTCGGCTTATAGAAAATCTGACCGAAGTTTCATAAGCTGGCTCGCCACACAGCTTTCAAACACTGTACTGCTGGGAGCTCTCTCTCTCACATTCAGCCTATCACTAAGTACTTCTTCAGTTAGAAAGCAGCATGGTGAGCCAGTTTGTGAATGAAAGGGCACACCTGTGTGACATCAAACACTCTACACATACACAAAGAAGTATTCTGGGATCTTCATCAAATCTCTTTGCAGCTTATACAGCTCTGAAATGTGCTTAAATATTGTATTTTAAATAAGCATTAATACAAAATGTGATTCAAAAAGGGAACCTTATTTAGGCTCTCTCCAAAAAAAGAAAGAAAAAACATTTAAATATTTAAACTGTTGTGGCTACACTGAACACAGTAGAGCCCATTAGGTCTGTAAACCTAACAGTCTAGAAATGGGCACTTTCTTATTGCTCATATATACTCTTAGCCCATGTTGAAAATAACATGCAGTAAGTAAATGGAAACTTATTTTTGCTATACAAATGGAAGAAAAAAAAATCTCCAGTTTTAATTGTGAACATATGAGGGTACATATCCCTTTACCAAAACTCTTCCAGCTCTTGGTCAGTCCAAAATCCATCAAGGGCAGGGGAGTTATTAAATTACCATTTATTAACATAACGACAAAGCGACTGTATGCACGCCTGCCTGCCTCTGTATGCATGCCTGCCTGCCTCTGTATGCATGCCTGCATGCCTGCCTGCCTGCCTCTGCATGCCTGCCTGCCTGCCTCTGTATGCCTGCCTGCCTGCCTCTGTATGCCTGCCTCTGTATGCCTGCCTCTGTATGCATGCCTGCATGGTCCATGAAAATGTTTCCTTCAATGGAAACGGTCCCCGGTGCCAAAAAGGTTGGGGACCACTGATATAGAGAATACATTTCAAAAGCACTAAACTTGGTGTGTCAGCTTTATGCAATTTTTGAAAAAAAAATTACAATTGACACATGCACATAAAGAATACTTTGTGGATTTGTACAGACACCAAAATATCCAGCAAAGCCAAGTACTCCAAACACACATGAGCTGATCAGGTTGGTAAAACACAACAGAGTCATGTAGATGGCGGGGGGGGTACAGAGCTGTGTCCATCATATGAACCACTTAAATTTACACATGTAGAAATGACTAGACCATCTGCTTAGTTGCCATAGCAACAAATTCATATATGATATCTTCAGCATGAGGTTGGCTTACTGTGAGTTGTAGGTTTCAATTTTAATTTTACAGCCATATTTGAACTTTAGCTGTAAATGTAATCCCATTACTTTCACAAAGGAGTACCATTACACGTAACACAATTGGTGGTTTTATGGAAATTATCATGGCAAGTGCTTAAAAGAATTAGGTTTTTGACAATATTTTTAAAATTACTGCTTTAAAGCTAGGTAAGCACGTAATTCAAACAGCAGTCGTAAGTAATCCTTGTTTTACAGCTAGATGGTGCCTTTGCATGACATTAGGTGGTTGAAAATTCATATATGATTGTTGTTACCAGTGCATGGGGGGAGCTTTAACACTTTTTACACTTATGCTATAAATGTGCACTAACCATTTTACCTTTCAGTGAGGTTCCAGCTTTTGCATTGTTTTGTAAGTTATAATTTTTTGTCTTTGTACAACTAGTCCAAGCTAGTGATGGTTAACCTTGGCACAGCAGAGGTTTTGGAATGACATAGCTTTTGATGCTGAGTTAGTCTTCTAACGGCGAACATCAAATCCCATTATGTTCAGACATCTGCAATGCCAAAGTTAGCATAGCTAACCAGCTGTACAGTAATTCAGTTTGTGTATTATAAGACACGTGGACTCAGTTCAGCAATAAATCAGGTTTGGACTTCCTCTCAGTAACATGACCCATCAGCACAGAAATGTGTAAGGAAAGATGAGAGAAATGGTTATATAATGAAAGATTAGCATTACGCATATGGTTGCATAATACATTCTTCTGTATAAAAAACTAAATATTGTCCACATCAAAATTTTGGTTAATATAAAGTAAAACCAAACTTGTTTATATTTTCAGATGGCAAAGGCTGACAAACCTATGTAGAATCAAGATCTAGGCAGACACATTATACTACTTCTTTCTCATTATACAAATTACTTATAACTCAAAAGCTGCTGCCTAATTCTATGGGCTTTAAATCATTAAAGTAGGAATTGCAGCGAATGAAGAATTGTAAAATTAAGGCCAAAATAGAGTTTGTCGTGTAGCTGAATGGGATATTTTTTTCCCCTACTACTTAAAAGCTACTTTGGCTTTAAAATGACAACTACAATTGATTTTAACCGAGGAAACCGGACGTTAACAGATAAATGCAGGCTTACTCTGTGCTTAGAGTTAAGACCGCACGGTTCAGGAGTATCTGTGTGCGCACAATACAATCAACAGGGACGCTTATCTGATCAGGGTCTGCATGGACCAGGGGGGTCTCTCTACTACTGAAGTTAAGATCCCCTCTGTTGATCTCCCTTTGAAAATAAGGGTCTCTCTCAGGACTAGTCGTCAACCTGATCAGGCTACTCCTTTCCAGGTAGGAATGGCAACTGCTGGTCAGTGGATAAACTGGCATGTATTATAAAAAAGCACATGCCAGTTTATCCACACATTAGGGGCACTAAAAATAAATTAAAGTTTAGTTCTCCTTTAAGATGTAACTAGAATACCTGTGCATTTAAAACAAAATATTTATAAGACATGCCACTGTTTTTTTTTTTCTGTGTGTGAATTAATTGCATAGAAAAGTAAAAATAAAATTAGGCGTCTGTCTCCTGCATCCATTTTGAGAATTGTACCCATAATGCAACATTCTCCAAAATCCTCCAGCAAGTCTCACTTTACAATTGTGGCCAAAGCCTGTATAACGATGTCATAAGATACACCCCCGGCTCTCTTACTGGCTCCTGTGTATCACTAGTGGGCAGGACTATGTGGCTGCGTACAACCTTGTTTACCTGTGTTCCAACACAAAGAAAGGAAATTGACCTGATCAAACAGGATCATAACTCTTCCCAAAATGGTGGTGCCCAGTCACACTTTAGTAAAATAGTTCATAAAATAAACCCACATAACAAAAACAAAGTACATATCTGAAATCAACAATGCAAAAAAAAAACAAACAAACATTTCCATTTTTGGTGGGAGAGTCCCTTTAAGCAAAAACAAATTGGACTTCTTTGTTATACATCAGTGAGGTGACATTGCGTTACATAATCACCTAGCACTTAAAAGGGTTACTCATTATAATCTGTCTATACATGTCAAATCATCTGCCCTGATCCTCTTGCAATATATTTCAACTTACTTTTCTTTACAAAAGCAAACTTTTAAAAGACATTGCTATTAAAATAAAATCTGTACAATGTACAGCTTAAGCACACTACCAAATGTAAGAATACATAAACTGATGCTTGGCATTCCCTTTAAGCATGGTAAAGGCTGCAAGTAAGAAGTGAATGTGATGCAAATATCAGTTTCAGAGTACCTGCTTGAAACAACCTGGTATTCTGGATTATGGGTAATATAAATAAAATGGTTTTGTTTTTTTAAACTTGAGACATTTGAGTTCCAGTTATTTTATATTTGGTTTTGAAGAGAAATCCAACCAAAAATAGTTTTGAACGCTGCTCTAGATTTTAAGGAAAGTTACTTGGCAGCTTAAAAGTATTTAAAACAAAGCTGCAGCTGCATTACACGTGCAAAACAATTGGTGTTTCGGGGTATGACATGCTGTATGATGCATGAGATACGTATGCAGCTAGGACAGGGCTCGACAAACCCCGGGCGCCAGGTCGCCATGGCGACCTGGAAATGGAGCCTGGCGCCCGGGTGCCGTTGCCCTAATGTTCCCCTTGCCGCTGCCATCCGTCTTTTGCAGCGCGAGGGGACAGACAGCAAGCTCCGCCCCCTCGCGCAACACGTGTGTTAGTGTTCAGCCGAAAGAGCCATGAGGATCGGCTGCGGCACGAATATTCCCCCTCGCCAGCAATGAGGTAAGGCAGCAGGGAGGGGAAACATTCGTGCCGCAGCCGATCTTCATGGCTCTTTCGGCTAAGTGCTGGGTTGTCAAGAGACGACACCCAGCACTCAGAAGTTAAGAAGGGAAAAAAAAACTTGTGTATGTTTGAGTTGTATATGTGAAGTGGGGGGGAGGGATGTATATGTGAAGTGTGGGGGGGAGATGTATATGTGAAGGGGGGGGGTATATATGTGAAGTGTGGGGGGGGAGGTGTATATGTGATGTGTGGGGGGGAGGTGTATATGTGAAGGGGAGGTATATATATGTGTAGGGGGGAGGGATGTATATGTGAAGGGGGGGTATATATGTGAAGTGTGGGGGGAGGTGTATATGTGAAGGGGGGTATATATGTGTAAAGTGTGGGGGGAGGTGTATATGTGAAGGGGGGGAGGGATGTATATGTGGGGGGGGAGTTGTATATGTGAAGGGGGGTATATATGTGAGGTGTGGGGGGAGGTGTATATGTGTATATGTGAAGTGTGTGTGTGTATATATGTGAAGTGGGTTGGTGTGTGGGGTGTATATGTGACGTGGGTTGGTGTGTGTGGGGTGTATATGTGACGTGGGTTGGTGTGTGTGGGGTGTATATGTGACGTGGGTTGGTGTGTGTGTGTTTATGAATTGCATGTATGTTTGCGTGATTGTCTGGCTCCTAAAATTTTTTGCTGGCTCCTAGAATAAAATTACATTTGTCAAGCCCTGAGCTAGGAGTTTTGTGAAGAATATTAATTTACACTACTGACATGGCCACAGACCAATGACCGAAAACCAGTGGTAAACAAATGTCCATGGAGCTATGGGATGACAGCCTAAAAGTCTTCAGAGGAAACTCCAAATACAAAAAAAAAAAAATTCTTTTGAACAGTTGTCATTAGGAAAACTTGTTCAAAAAGCATTTTAATTAGGCAGAAGTTGTATTTAATATTGTCAATGGTGAGAAGGGACTTATCTTTTAAATATTTTTAAAATATTATTATATATTATATTAAATATATTATTTTTAGAATTTACCAAAAATAGATACATTTTCTTATTTTTCACAACATGATATCCTCTTTTTCAAAACAAAAAGATGGCAGTAGATATCCATGTAGGAAACCCACCTTGACGCTGACTGGATTTGTAACTATTTCTTACACCCAATATGTGTAGAATGGTGTCTTAGTACGGTCAAATGGACAAATTCAGTCCACAAATATCCAGCCTATTAATCCAACATTTGCTACCGGAAATTTTTCTTAATTAACAGGGTTCTCATAAGATGTGGTAGCCTTGTTTTTGGGAAGGATTTTTCATAAGAAAAAAAATAATAAAAGAAATAAATCGCTGTATGTCCGGCAGAAAACATTCCAAAGAATTTTGGGGGAGATGCCTAGTCAACAAGTATATACCATTAAGATATGTAGTTAGGATGTCTATTAATGTGTAATATATTTGACGAAGTTTCACCATCATAATTTACATTAGTCATTAAAATACAGTTAAAATGAAGATACTCCTTGTGATGTGGGTTTTATTGCACTCTGGCAACCTTTCAGCTGCCTGGGATTGAAATATTGCCTCGGTACAATAAAATCCACATCACAGGGAGTGCTGTGCAAACTGTCTTTTTGCTCATTTTGTGGACATCGTGAGTGACATTCTTTGCTGGGCACCCAGGGCACAAGAGTGCCTTCTTCCTACCACCTTTAATGGATTAAAATAGTTCAAAAAGAGTCCACTCACTACAGAAAAAGGTAAAGGGATTAATCATTTTTTAACATCAGAAAAATAGATCCGCTATGTCTAACTCACCACAGATTAGCGGTGATAAGTGGAAATCTTTACCTGTTATACAGCTACATGTTTAATAAACTTTCAATTGGGTTTATTTCCTAGGTATTTGCATTATACCAGAAATGTAACTTAAGGAAATTATACCAGGTATTAGCTATGGTATAGCAAACGGAGCTCAAGAGTTCCATTAAAAGTCAATGTAGGCACATGTCACATATGAACTAACGTAGGCACCCTACATCCAAACACTGAATTACACACAGAATCTGTGCCAACAGCGTGTACATCAGGGCTCGACAAACCCCAGGCGCCAGGTCGCCATGGCGACCAGGAAATGAGACCTGGCGCCTGGGTGAAGTTACCTTCCCTGTCCCCTTGCCGCTGCCATCCGATGTTTTTTTCTTTTTTCGGAGCGCGAGGGGGTAAAGTCTGTGCGTATAGCACAGACTGCAAGCTCCGCCCCCTCGCGCAATGCGTTTCTGAGTGCCGGGTGTCGTCACGTGACATCATGGCACTCAGCAGGCTGATGAGTGAGGACATGCTGCAGCACGAATGTCCCCCTCCCCTGCAATGAGGTAAAGCAGCAGGGAGGGGGACACATCAAGAAAAGACTGTGTGAGGTGGGTGTGTGTTTGTATATATGTGTATATGTAAAGTAGGTGTGTGTGAGGTGTTTGTATATATGGGTATATGTAAAGTAGGTGTGTGTGAGGTGTTTGTATATATGGGTATATGTAAAGTAGGTGTGTGTGAGATGTTTGTATATATGTGTATATGTAAAGTAGGTGTGTGTGAGGGGTTTGTATATATGTGTATATGTAAAGTAGGTGTGTGTGTGAGGTGTTTGTATATATGTGTATATGTAAAGTAGGTGTGTGTGAGGTGTTTGGATATATGTGGATATGTAAAGTAGGTGTGTGAGGTGTTTGTATTTATGTGCATATGTAAAGTAGATGTGTGTGAGGTGTTTGGATATATGTGTATATGTAAAGTAGGTGTGTGTGTGTGTATATATGTGAAGAAGCCGTGTGTGTTTATGAATTGCGTGTATGCTTGCGTGATTGTCTGGCTCCTAAATTTTTTGGCTGGCTCCTAAAATCTAATTAGATTTGTCAAGCCCTGGTGTACATACATACGGGTGTGGGTCTTAGTGTACCATCAAAAATGCGTATGTATACAGGTGGGGTTGACCACTGTTATCGGGGGAAGCATTGCAGGAGCTTAAATACATAAACCCACACAAGGATACCTTTACCCATGGGCAGGGTTGGAAAATATGATATTTATCAAGATATATATATATCACAAATTGTTTTCCAAAACAAGAAAGACACTATACGCATAAATGACTTGCAATTGTGCAGACTATTATTATTAGCCATTAAAATAATTATAACGGGGGGGGGGCGGGGGGCGCGCGCGGGGTAGAGCTTCGTTCATCATTTAAAATAATAAGGTCTTATTCAGTGAATGTAAAGGGGACCTGTCCCCAATTTACTGATCTAAATCCCATGCCGACGCTGAGGGTAATACACCAGATCCAAAAAGCTGGCAAGTTTCCACATGCGGAGCGACTTTTAATAAGTTAATTATGTACAACCGTGAGGTTCTTCAAAATACACATTGGATTTTCTCCCCAGTGATGAATCTCATTCAGATTTAGAAAAATACATTATATAGTTATGAGGTTATTAAAAAGTGTCATTTTAGACAGCAGTGTCTTCTCCACTGCTAAATCAAAATACTTCAATAATGTAGTAATTGTATTTATAAAAATGCTGTAATGTTTCACTACAACTGTTGTCGCCCACCATACAAAAAAAAAAACTTTGATCATTTCAAAAGCATCCGCTTATAATAAATGATAATTCAGGTAAGTGCTTCATTTTTGGATCATATTAATATCTTTGTAAAACTTAAAAAAAAAAAAAAAAGTTTCTACAATAAATCAGAGAACACAGTTTCAGCAACCAAACATATATATATTAAGGCTGAATGAATTGATCTGTCAGGTGCACATATGATCAATATTTTTTTAAAGCCATCATTGCCATTATAGTATCTAACAAGAAGAGTTACAATACTGGCTGGTGAGTGTGTGGTAGCTGCTGCCACCACCCATTGGCTGAACATATCAACTAATACCTCTTCATAACTCCTTCAGCGTTCTGATCATAAATAAATCCCATTATTTGCCAGCCATTTACCATGCCCAGCAGAGATCTGAAGCATTACGACAGGCTATTTTTACCTGCGATGTGCATGCTTTACATTTGTGGGTTAAAAATGTGTAAATATTCCTTGTTGGATTGTGTTGCTATTTCTGGTATATAAAAATTATAAGCTGGACCTACACAGTGACATTATCAAGCCGGCATGTTGCAGCTTAAAAAGGGATATATGGCGGAAAACGGCATTCTTTAGAAAAAAGGGTCCACAGAGTAGTATATTAAAATTTCATACAAATGTGATGTTTGTCCTAAATTTTCAGCATATTATGGACAGTAATGCATCTTCCACTTAGCCTCTCAGCACGCATTTCGCACCTGTTTTCATTCTCTCTAATTTGATGCGTTTTATCTTGGCTTGGATAGAATACTTACAGGGGTTTGACAACACCAACTTAAAAAACAATAAAAAAAACATCAATGGAAGTAGAAGGTTACTAAACATTAATCTGCATAAAATGCTTTCTAGAGTTTTTAACAAATAGTTAACAGCATAAGGACAAAAGACAGCAACTGCTTGCACATCAAACAACAAAAATCTACACTTTCAAGAGTCAAAAACCAGGAGAGATGACAGCTGAGGTGTCAGGTTATAACTGCAGAGTTCACTTAGCCATCAGCTAATAACATGTGAGGAAAAAGAAAATCAGTCATCGTGGATACAAAACTAGGACCAATGCATATGGCTGGACAGAAAGGCCTCATTTACCAAAGTAAAACCATCTTCACTACACTGCTTGGATAGCAGGATCATCTCCTACTCATTCACCACATACAGACAAGGTGTAAAGAGAATACAATATTGGGCTACAGCTTTGATGACGAATCTTTGGTACTCCAGCTGTTGTAAACCTCAGTTCTCAAAATCTGATTGCCTGGCTGAGCATCATGCAAACTGCACTTCATCACAGCTGACGTGCCAAAAACACAGTAACTTGCATATACGTGTGAGGAAGGAGGGGAAATATTCATGCATGCAAGTCAGTGTGGGATCAGTCACACTAGCGGATCATGTTCATTCCCGTGTCATACGCATGTAAATAAACAGTGGCTACAAGGAGCAGTGCGGGCCTGGCAGGTGTGACCAGATACTCACCCCTTACAGTCGTATCTATGGAAGCAGGGGGCAGACGGGGAATCCCCATAGCTTTCGCCTGAAGCTCCCCATTCTCCTCCCTTCGTCTCTTCTTTTCCTTTTCCCGGGGTTTCCTCGGCTTGTCAGTGGGTGTTCCGGAGCATGGTTGGTGCGGGGACAGAGACGGGCCGGGCGTGGCGAGGCAAAGACTGCTGCTAGCGCCAGCCACCGCCGGAAAACTCCATGTTACGGAGCTGCCATATCCCGCTAACCCGCTGTTAGCGGCGACCCCTCCTCCTTCGCCATTCACACGCCTCGGCTTCAAGCCCTTCTCGTCCGCACGAACCTTCTTGGCGGGATGCAGGTCGCGGCTGCTGGAGGCAGACGATACAGCGGGTGTTGACTGAGTTCTGACCTCCGCGCTGCCCTTCATCGCGATCACATCTCTGGACTTAGGAAGCGGCTCCTGCTTGTCAGGTAGCGCAGAATGAACACTACTCCACAGCTCCGCCATTTTGGGCTCCTGCGATGCCCAGACTCCGCCGCCGAGCTGCCAAGGAGGAGTGGGCGGTGCTAACAAAGGTCGTCCAATAGTGTGCCGAAAAGGGGGCGGTAGGTACACAATTACCACCAATCGCGTGACTGGGTGGACATCGGTATGACGTCAGAGACGAAGTCAGAGAGACGCATGGGAGTAAGGGGCCATTTTGTCAGTGTCGCCGCGGAGAGCTGTTGGTTGAGGGGGTGAGGTCTGTTTTTGCTGTAGCTGGAGAGAGACCGGATGGTGAAGGGGTGTGTGTTACACAGAGGAGGAGGTGTGTCTGCGGCGGTTTATCCTGACCACACCAAGTTTGATCTATGAAAGTAAGCGCTGGCGGAAATGCTCTGAACTCTAGGAAATATATGATATAATGTTGGACCAGTGGTTATTATAAAGCTGTGCTTCACCACCGAGACGTATTTTAGCATGGGTGTTTGAATATATTATCGCACGATTTGTTTTTGAGGCTCCTAATTCCTTTTACCTGCTTTTAAACTCTGAGGTGTGCAGGTGATCAATAGCATGTTTCTATTTAAATCACTTTATTTTGATTATTAAAACTTTGATCTAGGATTCAGAATGAATTGGATAGTTTGTTGTTCTGTAGTCACATATACTGAAAGTGAATGTGTGTTTTGTTAAAGGGCAACGTCAAGTAACAGTGTTTGCAGTGTGAATCTAAAGAATAAGACAATCTGTACATTGTGTTCACAGAATGTCATGCACATTTTGCAAGTAAGAGATTCTTTTAACTTTGTGGTGTCTCCTCTTTATGACATCGACATGTGGCTTAAAAGGCAAATTAACTATTTTCAATGGAAATGTGCATACAAAGCCACAGTCATCAACAGGAGATTCCCCAGACACATTTTAAACATTTCTTAAACCTTGAGTTATGAATGTGCTTGCAGATTACACATTGCATAGATCACTTTGTATTCTCTACATTGCTTGTATAAACAATTTTTAGGTAAGTCCCTTCAAACTAACGTTTGTTACGTAATGTTTAATTTGCTCACCTGATAAAGAAATAGCATTATTGACTATGAAAAACATGGGGCAAATCTTTGCGTCTTGCACTTGGGATTATCTGGATTTATACGGCGCTGCAACTGTGAATTGGCAAGACTCAAAGAATTCACATTCCATCTTCTGACTTATAGGAACTTTCTGCTGCCGGTGTGTTTCGACGCTGATTTCTCAGTGTGTTTGTGCCTTTGCACATTTGAGTGTAATAACCATTCCTTATATATTCTGTTTATGAAACTGCACCGTTCTACATTTTTTTTATTTATTTCTTTAGCCTTAATTAAAGCATTTATATGATGAGCCTGTTCGAATAATTGGAGAGGAGTTTTACCTCCATCAATAATCCATTTGATTTCATAATACTATAACATGTTCTATGTATATATATATATATATATATATATATATGTGTTGGGAAGGTGGGTACAGAGGGGGTCCCATTGAGACTACGTTTGTCCCCTGGTACGGGATGCAACGTTTTCCCATACTCCGTGTGGGATACATCCTGCTGCCAGTATTCGATTTACTGAATGCCGCCACTTTTACCTCCACGTGATTGGAGCGATGCAGGATTGCCCTGGATCTCTTCAGCCAGAATGTTTACCCCGAGAGGGACAGGGGGTGAGGAAACAATTTTATCAAAATGTTGTGATTTAATGGTGTTTTACCAAATTATATGTGTTCTGTACATTGTGTTCTTGTTTTTCTTCAAAACCGTTGTTGTCTGGTGATTGGGGTGATAGACCTAGACTGCAGAGCTATTCATCTTGAGCAGACCAGATCCAATCATTTTGTTTATGAACGTACATGAAATCACATAGGTGTTATTTTTGTAAAACATTACTTCAATTAAAAGTCAGGAGCCAGGATACTACATTCCCACTGTCAACATTTTCACTGTTTACACAGAACTCTGCAGACGTGCCAAGTCACAAATATTTGTCAAGATCTGAATACTTAAAGTTCAGCTTTAAAAATTCAATAATCTAGTTTTTGCACTACATAAATCTGCAAGGTTTCCCCAAGAGAATGATACCACTGTCAAGTCTGCCTGAAAAGGGCCTTCCCCAGACATCTTTAACCTCTTAGTGACAAGACATTTTCACCTTGACTTTCCCTTGGTGACAATGGCTGTTTTGCCTTTTCGGGGGTGTTTGCGTTTAGCTGCAATTTTCTTTTTTCTCAGATACTGTACCCACACAAATTATATGTTTTTATCGTCATAAGAAGGGCTTTCATTAGATACCATTATGTTCATCATATCTTATAGTTTACTACAAAAAAAATCATAAAATATGATGAAAAAAAAACTTTCTAACTGACCTAAAATATAATTTAGACAAATACAATCATTAAAAAAAGACCCCATCTAAATAGTTTGTAAATGTTGTTCCGAGTTCAGAAATATGCATGTTTCCATATTTTTTTGCGAGTTATGGGGCAAAAACCAAAAAGTGTTTTTTTTCCCCCTATATTGACCTTTTGATCCAAACTTTAACCTTAACACTAAATTTAACCCCAACCCTTATGCTAAAAATAAATTTTAACACCTATAGGCTAATCTAACTATATAACCAGTTTTTAATTAAATATTTATTTTACATTTTTTTCCATTGCAATGCTACTAAACTACCACTAGGGGCAGTCAAGTAGCATATTCAGAGGGACGGAAGTGAAGTTACTTTCACTTCCGAAGCTCAGACCGCCAGAGGGCATAGCCATATTGACAGAGCTCAGTGGGGTGATTGTGGGTGCCCCAGAATAGAAATTTCGGTGCTGGCTATTGCCTTGACATTGAGGCAATAGACCAGCACCGTTAAAGCGGTTTTCGAGATCGTTGATCGCAAAAACCGCTTGATTCTTCGCAGGACGTGCCAGACACGTCCTTTGTCGTTAAGGGAGTTTCTCCCAGGACGTGCCTGACACGTCCTTAGTCGGCAAGGTGTTAAGAGCTGACCAAAGGCTTAAATAGAGATGTAGGATACAATGTTTCTCTACCTAAAAAGAGTTCCACTTAGTTTATTATCTTGTGTATATTGCACATGTTTTTGGTATATAACTTTAGAACAAATTACTATTTGTTTTATTGAAAATAATTTCACTGGGACCTCTGGCAAGGGGGGGACGGGACAAGTAAATAAAAATGTGCTTCCTCTGCAGCAGTAGGCATCTCCCTTTAAAAAAAAAAAAAAATTTGGTAGTTGGCCATTACTGTATTATCTGCCCTTGTTTCAAGTGCAGGTAAGAGAAGATGAATTACAATTCAATTACACTTTATATGCAATATTTTGGTATAAAGTGGATGATACAAATATTCTAGACATTTGTTTTCTTCACATGACAAACCTTATCCAATAGTATTCTTTGAACTCGGTAGGAGGACCCGCTACTTAAACTGAATTATTCCAGCTTCTTCGGTTTTCAGAACTTACTATGGTACTCTGTGCTTATTTAATGATTATAAGTAGTATATTAAATGTCCTCACAGACGTGTATCTTAATGTATACACGTGGGTTGGCACACACTGACCATGTCAGCTTGCGTGCAGCCACTCAGCGTGGTCTTGCCCAATCAGGGCCTGCAGAGAGAGACACGCCTGATAAAAACGATCCCTTTAGTGTCTCTAAGTTTCAAATTTCTGTGTCAATTCCCTACTCGTTAATGAGTAGACCCTAGACGGTTTAAACAGTTCAAGGCTTGGCTCAGCCTTTTGGCAGAATGGTCGGCAGGAGCATTTTTAGCAAGATCAGTGCTGTGATTTAATACACTGGAAGGGTTTTGGTAAGAGCAATTGGACTGTTGCTGTAGCGTCTTCAGTATCAAACTTTATGGATAGGAAGAGTTCAGGAATCCAATAAGGATACAAACCGGTTTATTTTCCAACTTAATGTGGATTGCTACTTATGATGCATAAGTTTATGGTGGAAAAAATTATTCATTAGGTAACAGTTGAACCTACAGACATTTCTTTTTTTAGCCAGGACAGGGTCCACATCAGATCTACAAGCTGTCAGGTAGGCATCAATATGTTTGTTTTTAGCAATGATATCTGATAAATGAAACAAATTAATACCATCTTAATCACTCAGAATGGTTTTGCTGGTTTAAAATCTTGAAATCTAAAATTGTGGCATTACTTGGAATTGGGGTTTGCAAATGTGAAAACATTGCATGTAAATGAACGGTAAACGGTGAGGTCTACATAAAATATCTGTAGAACAGGCACGACCTCTACTAAAGCTCATATTAAATGTAGCAGATGGTAAGAGCAAGCCACTTACCATCATAGGATACACATAGGAACATTACCAAACAAGACACAGGAACATCATTATGGTACCAAAGGGACATCAATGAGGGTACATCATGCCCTGTACTCAGGGTCACCTGTGTAAATATCCTGGCACCTTTCATAATCCTGCATTCTAGTAGTACTTCCACACTTATCTACCTTTTTTGTCACATTTTATTTGAAACTTTAAATACTATGCAACAAATCTATATGATAATGGAATGAAAGGACTTGACTACTAAAACCACTTAATATTAGTTTTGTAAATTATGTTTATAGTAAATAAATTTAATATTGAGAAAGAACTGCAGTTCATGTACCAAATGATGCCAGATGTAGAGGTTAGTTTGACCCCCCAAAAAAATGAAAAAAAAAAAAAGATTACCAACTCAGTTTGTCTCCATTCCAAAAATTCCCAAACCATCTTATTGGTGAATGTTGTACGAGGAAAGCATTGTTAAAACATTGCTTAAAAAGTGGATTAAAAAAAGAACCCTGGGTTAAACATGGTTGAAATATATGGTTCTTGTTTGGACTCAATTTACCTGCACCCTCCCCCCTTTGGCACATAGAATTAGCTCAAACATGTATTATGCATGGTCGATGTGGCCAAAGAGGGGCATATATAACTGAATTTTAAAAAATGTGTCCTTTAAAGTCAGAAACCTCTGGACTTAAGTTTACCTTCACAGAACTTACCACACAAATGATCAGATGAAAACAAGACAAAATGAGTTTGACAATGAAACTGTGTATAATATAAAAATAACTTTAGCTTACAATTTACAAACTGTATTACAATCGTATCGGTTAACCTGCACTGCTGGTTTTAGATATCCAGCTATGATTTTTTTTAAAACAAAACAACTAATTCATCAGGGCCAATAATTTACATCCTGTATAAAGAACAGATTAAGACCATGCTGAGATTTCTTACATCTTCTGTCAATAGTTTATGACTGCAGTATTGTCAAATATATACCTGCTTGCCCTGTACAAATACAAAATAATGCATACATTGTAATCAAAAAGGTAGCAAAAAGTAGTCTGTAAACTATCATAAAAGTCTCACTATATTAACAGATCTACAAGCAGCGTGTAACAGGGTTAAAAGACGTTAAGGCAATGATACATTAAGTTACAAAATCATACTTAATACTTTTTTTTTTTAACCCAAGTGTTCTATAAGGCAGGTATATGGTCCCAGCAAAGAAACATTTAGCATTTGATACTGGAATTAACCACTTAAATAATATTTGATATATATTTATATTTATGGAATTTTACAGTAAAATGTACCATTGTGTAGGTTAAGCTACACTGATTAAACACGTTCGGTATGGAATACTTTGATATTAGTGGCACTTTGATTTTTATGGTACAATTTAATCCCATCACTTCTAGTCTTTCAACATATGCATTGCAAGCTCTTCAAGAAGCCAGGTTAATGTGTCCGTAGGCAAATTCATTGTCCACTTTAAAAGGCAGAATCTGTTCTCTTAGTCTAATACTACTGAAACTGAATGAGTCTCTGGGCCTGAGTCATCATGTCCCTTGTGAAGTTGAATCCACGGATTCCTCACTGTAGCCGATGCCTGTGGAAAGAGATATTTTTACTCTATTGCTTGTAAAATTCCCTGTTTGATTGATTAATGATCAGTTTCTTAAAACAAAGCTTTATCTTTCATTTTGATAAATCACATACTATATTACTAGCAGAGTGTGCCATATTTCAATACTGTGCACAGTATTACCAGGAATTACAATTCGTTCTAATTAAAGCATCTGTTTTTGGTGCTTCGACATGTAGCTAGGGCATTTGGACACATAAGCACTAGCTTTGTACAACAGCAAGCATTAGGATGATACCATAGTAAGTGTGCACAGTCTTTGAAAGCAAATGTCTGTGCAGAAGGTACTTTTGGAGTCATGTAAATAATTTCTTTACCTTTTATATGTGTATTTCATGGTATACTTATGGATATTAAGCTATATTTTGTGTAATCGGTCAGGTTCACCCATGTTTTTCTTTACCTTATATCCCTGAGGATATTTTTAAGGGATAAATGCATGCATACATTAAAATCTAATTTAGTAATGTTCCATTTCTGTGTCAGGATGTATTTGCACTAGACAGGCTGCTAGAAGAGCGATGTTCAGCGATGTCACCAAAACTAGAAAAGATTAGCACAACGCTGCCTTTGTGTCAAGTTAAGGAGAAGATTTCTGTAAGTACTCTAATAAAACAAAAGCAGACAGAGGTTAAACAAAATCCAAAAATATTACTTTACAGAAAGAATAGTAGATAAGTCGAGCAGCCTTAAAGTGACAGTAACGGATCTCTGGTGCCACCGGTGGTTCCTCTCAGATGAGGCAGAGCCAACCTGGAGGATAGCAAATGCTCACATCTCACTTAGGGTGCTTAAGGTCCCCCTGAAACAGAGGGTCTCACCCCACTAGCAGTTACCAGATCAACCTCTTTGATTCACAGTAAATTCCAGCTGCTTGTTCGAGAATAAACTGCCATGTATTTTATTTTATAAATTAAAAATTATACCAGGACCACTAGATGATAATGAAATCTTTAAAAAATATGTTTTTAATGTTTAGACACTCTTTCATGAATAACAAGTAAATGGAAACACCGCAAAGGAGATGGGGTATGCATAAACCTATCCTCAAGAATAATCATGAGTGGCATTTCAATATGGGTACATTTATTGTTATCTGCTCTTACAGAGCAGAAAGAGCCAGGTAGATTGCAAAACAAGAGGCAGTACCCTTTAATAACCAAATAATAAACATCATGGGAAAGTTCCAATTGTCCATCATCCAGGAAATCAAGGTAACAAGTAAGTGTTTTGTGACCAATTGCAAAAGAAATATTTTTAAGTATTAAGAAATACGGATATCATTAAGTAAAAAAAATGTCCACAAAAAAAAGGGGGAAAGCAATACCTGAAAATGACAATTTGTTGCAATAATGACTGAAACTTGTCCACTGAATTTGAGCAGCTTCAATCCAACAAATGGGCAAAAACCCTTTTCGGAGCAGAAATAAAACTGCATAGTTACCCAACACCTTTGAAATCCTCTAATATAAAAGAATAAATAAATCCGCTCTTAATAAATACAATATTTAAATAACTTATGTTAAGAGTGCTCTCACCAATTTCTTTCTACTAGTTTCAATCAAGTACATGTATGTTAGCATGATTTAAATATTTAGTGTTACAGAATTAAAATATGGGTTTACACTAGTTACAGTGGGAGGTTTGAAATAAATACATGAGAAAATACAATATTCAAGAAAGTATTTACCAAAAGTTGCACTGTTTTGTGGAGTTGCCGGTTTGCTTTCATCTATGGACTTGGCCGGTAAGGTGTCTGGATCATCACACTGTTGATCTCTTGCATTGGCTGAAAGATAAAGACCAAATTTTTTATTTTGACAGTATGTAAAATAAACACTTATGCCTTGCTGGTCTATTAGGGTTGACATATCAAAGCTAGCACATTGCATTGTTTGATCTTGTGCAACCACACTTTGGAGACCATATATAAACAAGAGAATTGAAAGGGACTGTCTGGTTCCCAAAATGTAACTTACAAATATCAGTGCATATTAATGTGCTTTCAAAGTACTTTAAAATGCATGTTTAACATTTTGCATTGCTTAAAATACTTAGTGAGAAGAAATTGTGAAATTACAGCAGTTTGCAAGAAGCCAGGACAGCCCACACTACCTGAGTAAAAGTCCCATTCTGCTAGGGGATCACACACAATCTGAGAGGTGCAGGAGAAGTGCACAAAGAGTTAATGTTTATGCCGAACACATAGGCACACTTCCAGAAGAGTCCAACAATGGAGTCTGAACAAAACAATCCACTCCCTAACCCTGCCAATGAAAGGTAAATGTGTGACTGCGCACATGTGTGTGTGCCTGAGGGAAGGATTGCCAAAATATATGTTTGCCTAGGGCAGGAAAATGTCTTGTACCAGCCTGGACCATACCTTCCAAAATTATATAGTTATATACCCAACTAGTTTTAACGAAAACTGTTAAAGTTCATGGGCAGGATTGTTTCTTGGTTGGTTGCCTTTACCTTCCTGTGCAGAGCTTCACCAGGGAAAGATGTGGCGATGTGGGCATTCATGACTGGGCACTGCTGCTCAGTAGAAGACTTGTATGTTTTATTTATTTTTTTAAAACAAACCACTTCCAGCTATAGTTGAAAGCCATTTTCCCCCAGAGGACAACATAGAGGGCCATAATAAAATAATGGACTAAGCAATTCTTGGTTACCTAATGAAACATGACAGCAGCTTCATTTTAAATCTTCATAATCTCTATGAAAATACACAACAAATAAATCAGGTACTAAGGGTTTAAATTGAACACTATTTCACCCTGTAGTTTCACCCTGTATAGAGTACTATAGAGCAAGCATAAGTTTTTATCACGTGTGCCAAGTATTATTAGGATGTCACAAACTAACAGACCAAGATTAACAGACTTCTTTTCACCATTGTAACATATCCATCTCCCTTTCAAACTCAATTGAACATTTTTGAAATAGCAATATATACTTTCAGCTTTACAACCCTGCAACTTCTTTGTGTCTCTGCATTACATATAAAACTGTTATAAACCATTCGCACTTGATCATCAAGATACAGTGCATTCTGTTATGTGTTCACGCATGCGCCGTACACAGTTTGGCATGGAAGGAGAGGGATCTCAAATATTCTTGTACAGCAGCATCGGGGACAGTTGGGAGGCAAAGTGTGATAGTCAAAACCCCAAAATATGGTGAATGCAATCAAACAACTTTTGTAATTGTGAATTAACTTACCTTTATCTGGCTTGGAGTTTTTTGGGATTGAGGAATCATGTCTGGCAATTGACATGGGTAATACTTTTCTAGTAGACGGGTGTTCAGCTGATGAAGACACTGTGGCACTTGCAGTTGATATGTTGGACAAGCTTTTTGAAAGGAACCCCAATGAATTCCCCTCATCTAGGTCAGAGTCATCAGAGTGCAGGGGGTTTGTAAAAGACAGGGGGGCCTGTATCAAAGGAGTGCCGCTATGATCATCAACCGGACTTTGAATTTGAGAGGTTAGAACTGTGGAATTAGACACTCTTTCAGTACCAGTAGAAGACAAGTCTAATGGTTTCTCAGCAGTGGAAGACACATTTTTACACTTTCGGTGTTCAATGCCCAAGCCAGAAGACCTGGAAAGTCCTTTCTCCAGAGGCAAATGGTCTGGTCTTTGAGGTGGATCAGAGATTCTTTGATGTGGTAGGTCATCCAACCTTTCAGAAAGCTTTGAACTTTTGCAATCAACACAAGTAGTTGAAGACAAGCCCACTACAGAATCAAGTGAACTGGACTCTTGCATTTTCAATGACTGGTCAATTGCATAACAGGAAGTAGATTTCATTTTTATACCAAGTCCTCTTTGCAATCCTGTACTGGGTTCAAAACTTTTGGGCCCTTCTTGGAGAGGTACTTTCTTTATCTCAATACTAAGTTTCCGCTCAAGCTTCTTCTCCAAAGCAGATTCATTCTTTCCCAATATGTCTCCTGATTTATAGTTTTCATTCTGGTCTGTTGAATTTTCTGTTGACAGCACGTGTAAAACTGGTTTTGGATGGTAGCGGTCACAGTCCTGCCACACTGTAGTCACAGTTGGATATGCAGAAGGTGGTGATGGTGTCAAGATGGGTGGTACAGGACGAGGCTCTGGTGGTTGCAAAATTTCTTCTTTGACATCTCCTTCTACAAGGCAGCTGAAATAATTTATGGAAAGTCATTCTTGGGCAAAATGGGTAAATGCTCATAAAAAAAAAAATAACAAAACAGAACAGCAAGGATGGACATTCCCAGACAAACCTAAAAAGTACCTTTTTATGTGTTATAGAGCCAGAAGATGGAGTCCAAACAACTAGGGTGAAAATTATATTATACAACTGTTTCTGTAGAATTGTTAAATCTGACTTAGTATTTAGATGTATTTAAGAATAGAATAGCATCTAAATGTTTGTCAAGTAGTTTCTTTTTAGCAATTTTATAACTATATAATTTAACTTCTGTTTGCATAGGTATATTCCATTTAGGGAAAAAAACACAAATTGAACCACAATCCAAATGTTTGGGCTGGTGCTATGATTCATGTTCACACATTAAAATATTGGATATTCCAATCATTTGTGAGTTCAGTAAGCTGCACAAAGGATGATTTCATCCCAGGTGATCCAATGAGGAAAACTAGTCAGTACCTATACAATCTCTATAACCAGAAGCATGTGGGTACCTGCTCCTGCACAGAGATGATATTAAGCAGTGCATGGGACTACTGATAGAGGTATCCAAATTAAATATTTTAACACCAGAACACATGTGGATGCTGCAGAACCTCTTGGGGAGAAAAACCATTGATCAAGCATGGTTTACGTACCACACCAAGATGCTTTCTGACCGTAAGCACTTAATGTCAGTAGCAGTCTGTGCTGTAAAATGGAGGGAGAGGCGTTTACATGGGAGAAACTACAGGCATGTCTGTCTAATACATCACTGAGTTAAGCCACCAAATATATCCATGCATCCAACATTATTCATTTTCAGCTTGTTATTTTTGCATGATCTTGGAGACTATTCCGGACTACCTGTAGTTGTATTTCATAAATACAGAATCTACATCACAAGCTTATTTGCATTTTTTAAAAAAAGGTCTAATACTTAATGTGCATTTAAAAAAAAGTTAGCTTGGTGATTATACTGTCCTTTTAATGTCTGCAGTCAGAAATTAATACACAATCCTAATGTTTAATATTTTTAATTTTCAGTAAAAAAATCAATTTACATAAACATATTATCCAAAATTATGTGCTATCCAATTACACAATGAGTCATACTAAAACCACAAACTATACAATTTACAATACACACACATAAGGATCGTGATGCCACACTGCATCCCAGACAATCATATTCTACCTATTTCCAACTATTACAGGAGGTTAAAAACAAAAACTAGAGGGATTTTTCTTCTTACGGATCAAAAATAAAAATAAAAAAAGTTGGCTTGGTGATTATACTGTTCCTTTAACTTCTGCAGTCAGCATTGTAATACACATCTTAACACATACATTCCCTGACAGAACTAAGCATAGGAGACAGACTAATATTGTACTATACTCAATCAACAGTGGAATGCAAAGACAACAGCTTAGATACATTTTAAGCTGTGCCATTACTTTCCCAGCTCCTCTGGTGTTATTGATGGCACAGGAATATAAAGTTACTTCTAGTTGTTTGGTTTGTAGCATTTCCATGTAACTAGACTTCAGCCAACCAGAAGATAGGAGGAAGCCTCACCACATAACTGACCTCAGTAAGAATCACAGCTGAGAATACATATCACAGACAAGCCAACAGACCAATTTTTCCCCAAAGATACCCCCAGTTTACAGGGAGGACACCTCTGTAAGGAATTTACGGTTGGGACAATGATTCTCCTTTAAGCTAGGATCCCTTACTATATGTGAGTGGTAGAAGATGACTTTTGAAATCCTTGTGCAGTAAATATATATTGATAATATACAGACTTAACACTAGTGCTATGTTGAACCTAGTATAAAACAGTATTTTAATTAGGCCGTGCTCCCTGGACACCTACGTGTGTTAATACAGTTCATGTAGTGTCGGCACCTAAAATTATTTTTTGTTTCAATACAATCTTGTTTGTTTTAATGTTCCCAGTACGAAGATT
The DNA here is from genome assembly GCA_036172795.1 of Pelodytes ibericus. NCBI lineage: Eukaryota > Metazoa > Chordata > Amphibia > Anura > Pelodytidae > Pelodytes > Pelodytes ibericus. Next base: position 121,970,539 of record CM069858.1, on the reverse strand, counting down.
AGAAACATAGAATGTGTCGGCAGATAAGAACCATTCGGTCCATCTAGTCTGCCCATTTTTTTTTTTTTTTTTGAATACCGTATTTTCTGGCGTATAAGACGACCCCCCAACTAAGTCATCTTATAAGCCGGAAAAATCGCATCTATATTTTAACCTTTTAGATTAAAATATAGAGTTTTCCACCCTCCTCCCCCTTTCCCCAATCCCCAATACTTACCTATTTTCTGCTCTGTCTCCCGCTATTAAGCCGGTCCGTGGCTGTGAGGGAAGCGTTGTGAGCTCCCCTCCAGCTGCGCGGTCAATAAAGTTTTGTTTAAAAAAAAAAGTTTAAACAGACTTTATTGAAGACGGCGCGGCCTGAGGGGAGCTCACAATGCTTCCCTCAAAGCCACGGACCGGCTTAACAGCGCGAGCGGAGACAGAGCCGAAAATAGGTGAGTAAATCCCAGTACCCGGCGTATAAGACGACCCCCCAACTTTTGAGAAGATTTTCAGGGGTTAAAAAGTCGTCTTATACGCCGGAAAATACGGTACTTTTATTAGTCCCCCTGTTCCCGGTCTTATAGCTAGGATAGCCTTGTGTCTATCCCACACATGCTTAAAATCCTTGACTGTGTTTACCCTCTACCACTTCTGCTGAAAGGCTATTCCATACATCCACTACCCTCTCAGTAAAGTAATACTTCCTGATGTTACTTTTAAATCGTTGCCCCTCTAATTTAAGACTGTGCCCTAGTTGTGGTAGTTTTTCTTCTTTTAAATATACTCTCTTCCTAAGATTAGGTCATTAACTGGATTGTTCACCTGCACTTTATTCAGGTCTTTGAGGTTTTAACAAAGATAATAAAACATTTTTTCACTATTAACCCTTTGGAGTTGGCTTTAGACTGAAGATTTACCTGCTATATATTCCCTGATCATACCATCAGTTGGGTAATAAACTTGAAAGTTGTACTCTAGATCAGGGCTCGACAAACCCCGGGCGCCAGGTCGCCATGGCGACCAGGAAATTAGACCTGGCGCCTGGGTATTTGCACCCCTCACCTCTGGGATCCATGGAGTTCTTGCTGTTCCTTTGGACAGCGCAGCGCGAGGAGGAAGCATGTGCCGTTTTGCACACACTGCCAGCTCCGCCCCCTCGCGTATCGCGCTTCAAAGTATGAGTTCAGGGAAACACGTGACATCCGTGTCATGTAACAAGCTGCCTGTTCCTGGCAGACTGAGATGACATGGAAGTGATCCCCTCCCCTGCAATCAAGCAAAGCAGCAGGGAAGGGGACACCGTGAAACACGCACATTTTATTTTACTTTTTATTTATTTTTTTAAAACGGCTGACTTGTCAGGTCTGTATGTCAATGTGTCTGTCTCTATCTGTCTATGTATGTCTTTTTGACCATCTGTTTCTGTCTGCCTCTGTGACTTTCTGTGTATGTAAGTGGAACTGTCTGTCTATGTGACCTGATTTTCTGTGTATGTAACTGTCTCTGTGACTGTCTGTGACTTTCTGTGTATGTAAGCGGAACTGTCTGTCTATGTGACTCTGATTTTCATATGTAACTGTCTCTGTCTATGGGACTGTGTGATTTTCTGTGTACGTGGAACTGTCTATGGGACTGTCTGTGATTTTCTGTGTATGTAAGTGGAACTTTGTGTGTGAGAGTCTGCAAGCGTATGTATTTACATGGCTGTGTGATTGTGTGTAGTTTTGCGGGAATGTGTGTATGTGTGGTTGTCTGGCTCCTAGATTTTTTTGCTGGCTCCTAAAACAAAATTAAATTTGTCAAGCCCTGCTCTAGATACAGCAAAGTTCTCTTTTGTTTGGATATTGCATCTTGTATAGACAATTAACACTGCATGAACTGTATTAAATATTTACAAAGTGTTCGTTGAGCACAACCCAATTAAAAATCACTCCCACCTTTTCTACACTAGGCTTAACATAGTGTTAAGACTGTATTTTAATACTATCTGGTTGGTAATAGTATTTAGATATTATGTTTGGTTTATATATTTACATAATATGATAAATTCTAATCGAGGCAGCTTGGGATATTAAGCAGGCAGTGCAATATGTAAAAGGATAGAGCAAAGTGCAGGAATGACAGACTGCATTGACCATGCTGCTTGAACTACCTTACATTAACCCCAGAGCTGATAATTATCCATGGAAAATGATACCTTATATGTAGCAGTATACTTCTATTCCAATATATTATTTTCTCTCTCACTATTACCTTTTTTTTATGTTTGGAAAACAATTTCAAGATACAAATTAGGAAAGAAAAAAAATGTGATGTCCACTTGGCAATCTGTGTAAATAAAAAAAATAAAAAATGTAGCAAAACCCTCCCAAATAGGCTCATCGAAAAAAGATGCACAGGCTGTTTAGTAACACAACCTAATCAGGCCACAGGGGTCCTGAGAGGAAAACAAATAGGGAGACACATTTCAGTACAGGAAGATGTGCATTCAATCACCAAACTGTTACATGGTGAAATGTGAGTGGCAGCAATAAGATGCAGGAGTTTAGTAGAGAAAGTGGCAGCAGTAAATTAAATTCACACATGCTTCGGACAATAATTGCCCCAATTGCATGCTACAACTGTACTTATGGTACAAAAGACTGAATTGAGAGGAACTTTGCAAGATTTCTGGCACAATCCCAAGGAAAAGTCCTAAAGTAATTGAGAATTCAACTCAGCTATCCAGCGTGGGTGTTTAAAAAAAAAAAAAAAAATATCAAAGAAGTGGTGCCAAGGCCATGGAATGCAGCACTTATGCCAAAAATAGACAACACTTCACTTTCTTCCAAGAAGCTAAAATAGAAACACTGCAGACAATGAACTGGCATGAGAACTTTTCTACTCTGCAGCCTTCATGTTAAGGAGAAAACAGATACAGCTCTTCCATTAGTAGAACAAACTATCTTTTTTTGCATTGGTAAATAGTTTCTGAAATCATTACCAAAGACATTTCAGGTTTTCATTAGATGTTGCATGCTTAAAGGAAGTCTTTTTAGCATTTAGGGCAGGCATTTACTACATGCAGAAAATAAGAAAAAAAGAATAATATGTTCTAGCGCCTAAGCATCCACCACTATTTTCTGAACTGTACATATTGAACACTTAAATTGGTCAGTGCAAAAGAAAGATCCTGATTCCATTATTAGGCTTTGTACATGAACCAATAACTTCAAAAAATAAATACAAAAGATTGTATAAATCTTTGGAGATTAACAAATTACACATTTCCCACTGAAAAGCAGTTCATTTGTCTACCATGCCACCGGTGATGTCATAAGCAGTTGACTCCACAGACTTTTTAGGCATTTACTTGCAATTTTGCCAATACAATGTATAGATAATTTAACAATGTTTTATGCTCTACATGTACAGTAAAAACAGTGTTCAGTTGATAGTCCCTTTAACCTAATTATTTATACTGCCGACAAACTACACATATTAGCTTTACAATACTCACTGCAAATGGTTTACCTAACAATGATGACAAATGAAAATTAAAGTTTAATTTGCCATTTAAGTTCTTTGAAGCACTATGGGTTTATAAATTGTTCACGTCTACAGCTTCAAACTAGTGTAACAAAGTAAAACAGATAAACAACCAAAACACTTTGTATTCAGTCATCATTTGGCCCTAAATTACATAGTTATGGCCCAGGGATATTGTATTTCAAACCATTTTAACAATTGTTGTTGATAAGAGGCTGCTTTCATGTCTCCAGGCAGTTTCATTAAGCAGTGATGCTTCCCCATGCAGAACTAGCTAAACAATGAACGACTGCAACACGGACATTTACTACCCCACCACAAGTACTCAATTTGTAGAACTGATGCCTAGGGTTATGTGAGCAGTAGGGGCACATTTGCTATACAATTTAAATTCTAAAAATAACTGTAAAAACAGCAGGTTACAGGAGCCAGGGAGGAAGAAAAAAAAAAAAAAAAAGAAGAGGGAAAAGACTCACATTACCAATAATGCTGTAATTGTTTGGAGACAAAAAGCAAGCATTAATATACTAATTTATAGGAATACTACACACTAATAAAATGCTAATGGGTTAATCTCGATAACAGACACATGAAGATCTCTCTGGACAAAAGGATGGGCCATGGTACAAATAAAAACACTCCTGTTCAGCAAGCTGTGATCCTTTGTCTATGATACTGCTGACAGAAGTGTTGCTAGGACTGAATATGCATGTTACAAGCTTTGTTGGGCAAAATGAAAGATATCCCCTCAAAACTTGCTCATTTCATCTACAGAAATGCTGTTTAGAAGGATGTATGTGGCTGCATACATTCAGAATGGGAATTACATTTTTTATAATTTTTAAAAGACAACTAAATATATGATCTTAAATAGGCCCACCCAATATGGTACTGCAGCCATGCTGAGGAATAAAAGTATTACTTGGACATGCATCTCATAGACTGATTATTGAACACGCGTCACTGCTGCAAAACAGACCTGTGTCATCAATCCCGTCTACACTTACCTGCGGATTCGTGGTGGTTTTGGAGGGGGAGAGTCCATTTTCTCATTCTCTGAAGGACTAATTGTAATATCACTGATGTCATCCTGCAAACAGGGATATTGTGTCAGCAGTGCTATGAACTTAAAGATGTTACTAAATAATCACTGTCCCTTTCACCAAAGATGTTTGATTGTGGCAGTGTTTGTTTGTGACAGCCTCCAGGTAAAACCCTGGATTTAATTACAATACCTAACTGGGACCTTGTCATTAACACTAAGAATTAGTTTCTTTTCAACTTTAGACCTTTTTTCTACATCATACGTACCAGTCCATCGACAATCTTAGTCTCACTTTCGTACACTTGAAGCTGCTTCTCAAATAACTGAGCTATTGCACGATGTACAAGCTCATACTGCTCCTATAAAACATATATACATTCTGTAAAACATACAAATAGAGCCAACTCTGCTCATTTATTGAGAATCCTAAAACCACTTCTGATTTATTTTATTTTTTTAAACAGATTGGTAATCTTAGAAAATTGTGGCAATCAATATAGCACAAGAAATAGTAGTATTAAAAGATTAAAGGGCCACTCAAGCCTAAAAATAAAATTTTCTAAAGTGAATGCATAGACAAGTGTATTTTATTTCTCAACTCTTAAGGAATAAAATCTGAAGGAGCCCATATGGATGCCCACATCAGTGACTACTATGTGCATGTACGTGCATATAGCTGCATATTTTCCCATTATATTCAGCAGAGATACATGGCAATACTGGTGCATTTATCAATTTGCAGCTGAATACTCAGAATTAAAAAATAAATAAAAATCAGGGTAAGAGGTAGGGCCGCTCTGTTTTACTGCATGCTCTTCCACAAAAAGCAAAAAAACATTTATTCCGAGTGGAATTTTAGATAACTTACTTTATGCAAAAAAATAAAAACACTTTTTTCTGGAAGGAATTTGGCAGCTGTACAAAGCAACAGGTATATTAAACCATTTTTCTGTTCACTACATACACACATTGCATATTCTGCAATACATGACACCTGTTTGAAGATAGCCCTCAAGGGCTTTGAGAGGCTTTCAATAATTCAGAAAAACTTGAAAACGTGTTGCCTGTTTCTAATTATACTCAATATCCCCATTTGACATTTTTGAATTATACAAAAACATGCATCCAGTCCTAAGTAATGATTTTGCCTACAACAGGAGCTGAATAAAGAGACTCGTCACCTAAACATTATACTGAGTGTAGCGAATAAATGGTCTTTGCCATGCAATAGCAAAATTGCTAGTAGACACATTAAAGAAAAAAAAAATAATATCCAAATTAATTTCACAGAAATCGGGCACTTTAGATTAAACTGCGGTCACAAACCAGCGAAGTCATATACACATTATCTCTTAACCTGTGCATTTACTTACAAGTCTTCCAACACAACATCTGCAACGTCAAAATAAAAAGGCTTAAACGATAAGAACATTTCCTAACTAGCCATTTATTACAAAGCCTACTGTACACTTTACATGACTTTCTTTACCTTGGTTTGGACTGCTGAATGCCGTTGTGTTCTCATTTCTTGAATTAAACTGTACACGTTGAAATCTTTTGGTATCCTCTGAAAAAGCAGATAAATGGTATCCATTAGGGGAACTGATCAATGCAAACCAAACTGCTTATAATATGTTAACACAGACAGCTGTACATAAAAAAAAAAAAAAAAGTCACCTTACTAAAAATGTTAATGTTAATAGGGTATTGCTGTTGATGTGGAGGATTCTTCCTTTCAATCAATGGATATTACTAATTTCATGCACGGGTATATGCCACGAAGGAGTCATAACACTGTAAGAATACAGTAAAACTAACATATTTGAGAAAAACTAAACTCTGAAAGTTTTTTTAAAAACAACGCAGACATGTTGAAGCCCACATTACTAAATCAGAAAAGCCAATTACGCAACTGGCTTTGCTTTTGCAATATACCATTTCATAATCTTCCCCTTGAGCATTGCTACGTTATACAAAACTGTAAAATCTAATCACCTGCTAATCCCTGCAACATTAATATGGTGACAGATAGAAAACTGGAATGGAGATTAAATTGGTGTGAGAAGATTGTCTTTTGAAGTTAAATATACTGTAAAAATGACATGGGAATTTATTTTCCTTGTATAGCACTAAAGAGAGAGGACAGGAAACAACCAAACTTCTATATAAAGTCCCCTATAGGTACAGTTGTTTCAAAGACAGTATCAGAATCTATAATTAATTACACAACATTGTGTGTATAAAGTTGTACTATTGGTGATATACAAGAAAAAGAAATTCCCAGGTAAGAATTTATGATCGCTCGGTCATCATGGCGAAACACAATAAGAGATATCCCAGTTATAAGGGTTGGGAACTAGAAATATTAATTTTAAGAACTTGTATAAGTGCTGTCTCTTACAAAACAAAAACAACTCAGGACAATGCCCATACATGTACGGGTTCCCAATGCAATGCATGTATGAGCTGCATTTAAAATAGCGCAATTGCTGATTTTTTTCTGCGATTCATGCTATACTATAGTCACTCACCTGTCAATCACACCCCCTCACCCTATGCAAACAGGGTGAGGGGTGTTTCAAAGAGTCTCTGATAGAGGCAAGTCTGAAACACCCAGAAAATGAGCCATCTTACATGCAATAGCATAGGCAGGCTGTCTTAACCATTGCAGTGAGGATTGTGATAGCTGTAAAAAGCTAATCCCAATTCATCCTCTCCCAAATTGGGGGGGAAGGAGGAGAGATGGGGAAAGTTGATCCTGGTTGCCTTAACAGTTAGGCAGACCAGGATCAACCATTATTTTTTGTATTTATCTATGTGATCACTGTGAAAATCAATCACATTGATCATATGTAATAAATGCAAAAAATACATTAGAATGACAATCAGTGCCGTATAAACACTGATTGAAAAATCTTCCCTCTATCTCCCTGATACATTTTTATCTTGTGTCGGAGAGAGAGGAGAGAAATAAACAGTGCCCCAGAAAAAAAAAAAAAAAGAAAAAAAATGTAAAAATTAAAAACCGTTTTTACCATTTTACACTCTTTATTAAATTGTATACATTACACAAATCTATCTTTCCTTAAAAAACAACAATATATTATATGTGAGGATTCATTAAAATAGCAAGCTTACACTTTAAACGCACACATAGCTAAAGTAGAAAAAAGCTATTGTCCAGAATGGACGTCAAAACAAAGAAAACCATTGTCCTGAAGGGGTTAATGGCTTTGGCATTGCTTAGTAAATAACTTACATGGTATAACAGTAGACACGGACAAATACCCAGAATACAGAGAGGCCTGCTTGCAAGCTTACTATCTGCATGATTCCCAGAACATTATGGAAACTGTTCTTGAAGGCTTCCTGTACATGTGGACATATGTAAGATGTGACTATGGTAAAAATGTACATTTAATAAGGTTAGTGGCTCCTAAACTGCAGTTTATAGACACTCACAATGGCTTGCATGATCCAGCAGCTACTGGTTTCTTGTAGACTTGATCAAAACAGACCATAGAAGCAATGAAGGGGCTTCGGAAATTATGAATTAGGTGGATGTAGTTTCTCTCTGTTTGTTGGTCAAGCAGGGAAAGGAATCCACTGCTACTATGGAAAAGCAGAGAAAACAAACCCTAGACCGCATGTATTGTTGATAAGTCAAAGACTGACCTGTATATAGAAAGGAGTTCTGATTCACAGCAATGGGATCCTTTAGCAGCTGCTATCAAAGAGTAACCAGGGTCGCCTTCAAATATTTCAATTTTCCCTAGTCCTAGAAAGGAGTCTAGTTCTGAAAGGCTGGCATGACTTCTAGTAAGTAGTTAATCTTTAAGGTGCCTTTAATAGTTTAAAAAAGCACAGAAATTGTCACTATATTTTTGTGTACGTTTATTGTTTAATTAACTTGTATATTTGATAATTCTATCTACTTTGTGCTCAGTACAACTATCCCGTCTCTTCTTAAGCGCTTGAAGCATTATTACCTTAAGTTCCTGGGATAAAGGCCTACACGCGACCAAGGGTGTGTAATGCCAGGGAGAAGAGCCCTACAATGGGTCCTAGAAAGTACAAGCAGGAGGGAGAAGTCTGCACCCAATCTGAGGTAGAAGAAAGTCAGATTGTTTCATGCCCTATATCAGGAAGGAGGAGCTTTCTATTGGGTGCTACTGTGATGGTAAGGAAATAGTATAGATAGATGAATAAATATCTTACCCCAGCTTTTAGCAAATTCCACGTATAATCTATGGCACAAATTGCTCCAGTCCTTCCACATCCTGCACTGTTGACAGATGAAAAACACTAGCAGCTGTAACCAAACATATACTAGTTCTAAGACAATCACATAGAATACATTGGTTAGAAGAACTGCTCTTCTAGACCATACAATACATTCAACAAACTTTTGACACTGGTAAAGATTATTCAAAATTTTAAAATGGAACCAATGGAAGGAAATGTTGAGAGCAGGGTTGCCAAAACACAATTTTAAAACTTCTAGGCTGCTTTGAAAATAAACATACATGCATAGATTGTACATTACACATATGCTGATTTAACTGAGGATGGGCAGTAGTCATCAGTGTCAACTATCAACTAGTGTAAATCTTTATTTACACTTACCTCCACAATCAGTGTCAACTATCACACCTATATCATCGGAGAGAGAAAGTTACAATCCAACATGTTCTCTTTACTGTAACCATGACATACGAGGAGGGCAACAGACAAATAATGGACTAAACATAGGAGTGTTTAGTCTGTTGGATTGTAATCATTTCTCTCCGCAGGCTGAGCCTCCACCTGATGTGATGATACAGGTGCTTTGGACATAATGCAAACCAACTTTACTGTTATCCAAAACACCTACTAAATTCACAGATAATCAAATATATAATATATATATATATACACACACACAACTATCGTCAGACTATAGGTCTGGGAGCCTTAAATATAGGTTCAGTAAAAGGGGTTAGATACGGATGGGGTATAGGTATCAGCAAAGCACATCCCCCTGGTTACACAAAACCAGAAGCAGTGGATATATTGGCCGCCGGCATTTAATGAATTTTTATGATCCCGTCCAGGTTGGTGTTGACATTTTCCATTATACTCTGTAAGCATCATGAGACCTATAGTGGGTTGGCTATATTATACCATGTCTGTATCTGGCTAACTACATACTAAACCATACATGAAATGCTGATGATAGTTATGCTGTACCATATGTTTGCCAATCCATATATTTAGTGAAGCCCTGTTCTAATCTTATACTCCCATGATTTATTTTTTTTGCTGCTGTGCAACATGTAGTCATGCATTTGATGTCATGGTCAGTCTGCCTGCACAGTAGTGCACTCTGTATGATGGCAGTTAATGGCCATGATGAGGCTGATGCTATATGGCGCTGCTATTATATGCTTCCCAGGGTTGCTTTTTATTTCCAGTCTGACCCTGTGCACATGTACCCGATTAAAATTATACTTTGCTATTGGGGAAAACAGGTTGGAACATCAGGTACGTGGCAGTAATGAATTCTGGAAGCTGTGAGTTTGTCTACTAGCTGAATTCAGTGTCCAAACAGCAATGCATACAAACAGAAGTGGGCTGTACTCCTTACTGGAAGAACATAGCGTGCAAATCTGTGAAAATAGCTCATTTATTTATACTTCTCTTAATTGGCATTACAGATTACAGGCCTTACAAACTCCGACGAGTAGAATCGAGGAAGGTGGGCAAGAGAGTGAAACCTACTTCCAGGGTCTTTCTCCCCTGCAAGTGTCTGTGTTTGCGATGCCAATTAAGAGAAGGAACAGGCCTGCACTCTGTGTTGTTCTTCCAGTAAAGATCCTGGAATAAGGACTACGCAGGTAAATGCAAAAGTACTACACACTTCCTTGGAAACACAATTAACACAAAACTCTCCCCTCCCTACCAGTAACTTTTGTAACTCCAGCTTCCTATCTTGTTAACGAACAAAGAAGCAAGGGTTAAATAGCGTCCCCTTCTCATAAGTAAACCAGACAAGTTTCTTTAGCAGTAAACACTGGTTTACTCGTAGCTCTGCCTCAAAGCTCAGGCAAAGCCGGTCAGGAGGCTGGCACACACTGACTGGATCTGACTGGTGTCTTCACTGGTCTGCTAGTGCAGAGAGAGAACCTCATTTTTACATGGGATCAGCAGAAGGGACCTAGTTAAGCCTCTGCTGATCCCATGTAGAAACATGGGTCTCTCTCAGCACTAAAAGAGACCATGTCCCCACCACGAACAGGCTGCCAATCAGAGGAGGAACTGGAATTTAGTATCAAAAACTAGGCACACAAAAATATTTGACTTGTGCTTCTATATTAGAAGTGTAGTTGCACTTTAATTCTCCCAATGGCAGTATGCTCTAGACAGTAGTATTTTCTCCTCAAGCATAGTTTTTCATAATTCCATAAGCAGGAACCATTTATACTTTTTAGTACAACTCAAAATCTTCAGGCAGATTCCCATATACAAGTGCCAAAGGAATCCCCATGTGGCTTTATAAAAAATACATTAAAACTGTATAACATTAGGCAGGACAAGCAAAATCAGATTTAGAAACATCTATTTCCTCCTACAAGTCTAAAAAAAAAAAAGCTGTTACGCAGGCACATGTATCAAATTAGAAATCCAGGCACAAGGAGACTTGTTAGAATATGTTTTCTGCAAAGTTTCCGACATGTGGCAGTAGTGACTGTTTAATATATTCTTCCATACCACATGACTAACATTTCTAAGAAACGTATTTTAAAGGTCTACACATCCTTTTTAACAAGATATATGACCAATATAAAGAAATGCAGACAGATTACATACCTGCAATGTATACATATAGGTACATCATCATGAGCCTGATAATCTCTCATCAAGCTAATCATATCTAGAATAGAATCAAAAGATGTCGGAACATCATGATCTGGCCAGTTCATATAATGAAACTGATGAATTCTACGGGATTCCTGCGGAGAAAAAAAATGTACAGGAAAAATGAAGATAAAAGAAAACCATTGACTGCTGACTTTGCAATGCCACATTCATCAATAACATACACAAATATACACACACGGTATATTACAGTGTGTTACTGGAAACCTTCAAGATTCACCATATAACATTTTACATTTGTCTGATCTTCATGGCAGTTATGTGCAGAAATTGCCAAAGGTAATTTCACCTGTAATTATTTAGCACTGATACAAGTAAGAATACTTTTTTTACTCTCCATTGTAAAGTCATACGTGATGATTAGGAACTAGCCATTTTTTGGCCTTTTCTCATTCACACATAAAGCTGTCCTCTGGCATGGAACTCTAACTAAAAGCAAAAAAAAAAAAGACACACATCATACGGATGGCATCTCAATGGTTGAAACTATGGTATATGGACATGTAGACTTGTCCCAGGTTGGTCCTACCAATATATACCTGAAACACACACACACACACACACTTTAATATAGAAGGAAATGCCTGCCAAAGATTGAAGTGATTACTATAAAGACACAATGCAATTACTACAACTATTTTTAAATATGCAGTGCATAGTAGAGAAATAATTAAAGTAATTAACATTTCAGTGTCCCCAGAGAGCCAGAACAGATTGCTTTATCAAGAAAAATGCTTACTGTTCAGATATCACATCATAGTTTAACTAATTCATTTCCAAAAAAAAGAAAATCATTAAATGGTCACTGGTCTGCAGTCTGGGGAAGAAATTATGTATGCCCCTTATTAAGAACTGCTTGTGCTAGTAATAACAGGCCTGAAAATGCATAGAACACTGCAAGAAAAATGTAGGTCTGACTGTAGAAGAATATTAGAAAAGGGAAGTTGTATGGGCACAATGACTACAAAAAATGTGATACATTACCCCAGCCCCTTGGGTCATTAACAAACCACAAACTATTACACTAAGCAAATGCATATGCTCACCTGACAGTCAGACTCTTGAGCTCACCCCACATGACTAGATAGGACAAACCTATCTAGAAACTGCCGAATTAACACACCAGTTAAAAGGCTGCAGTTTGCATGAGTTTAATACATCATACAGTGAGTAATCGTAAAATAGTAGTGGATATCTAACCAGGCTGTGTGTCCACAAACAGCATTGTTGTGTACTTTGGAACCTTTTTGGTTTTTACTCAAGTAGGGTATGCAGCCCAAATTATCAAAGCTACTATACTATATCATGAGAAACCATGACTGTGGTAGTAAGTTGTCACCAACAGGGGAACACAGACAACAGAAAAATTGCTACATGCTCCAAACAGGCAGCAGACAAATAACAGAACTGAATAAACACAAAATCTGCATATGATGAATTTTATATACAGCAAGGTCTGCAGAATGCACTTGTATATAAGCCAAGGGAGAGCAATACATAACCTGCTTAGAGCACAAAATCTGGGACCAGTGAGCTAAGGAAAAAAGTTAAATGGTTTCAGAGAAGTGGTCAGAATATGCTTTACTTTCCAATGGCAAAAAAAAGTTAAATAAAGCATCTAGGACCATCTTGAAAAAAAAAAAGGTCAAACACCCTGAGATGTATTTGTAATGAGCAATGAAAGTTACCTTTGAATTTGGATCACTTACATTCTGGAACTCCAGCAGCAGTGTCCTAACAAAATAGTCTGTCCTGGATTGTTCGGCCTCCTAAATAAATACAAGATAATGGATCTTGGTAATGCAACAATCAATAGCTAGAGGATTTTAAAAGTTGCTTAACATTTTCCTTTAATACCACTACAATATTCTGCTTTGCGTAATCACTTGGTCATTAGCAGTTAAAAGATAGTGGCCCACACACATGCAAGCAAATGACTTGGTGGCAAATTGTATAGATTAAATGTGATCCTCTGGTAATGACCTAGCCAAAATTAGTTGCAAATGTGTTCATTTGTTTAAAAAAAAAAAAAAAAAAGTGCCTTTTGCACAGCTGTAAAACTCCAATTACACCAATTCTGCAAGTTGCACACAAGCCCCAAGATATAATGACTGTGTAGTCATGTGATAGAGCCATGGGCATTCTGGGAGCATGGTGAAGCAGTAGTGCACCAGGAAGACACCGCCAGCTGTGCAATTTATCTATGAATTAAACTATTTTGTCAGCACACTATATACATATTGCACATTATTGCTTTGAGACAAGCTGATCACACACGCATTTGTAGATATCTGGTCCACTTTAAATGTAAAACAAATAATTTTGCTACAAGAAGCCAGATGTACGTGGTTGCAGAGGAAATACATGGGGACTGACAACATGGAACCAACATGCATTAGAAGGTCAAATTTGCTAGTAAAAGCTTTAACATTTAGCAGTGAATAAGCTATTATTGATCTCTTTATTTACATACCTATATTGTACCATTATTTGCAGTTATATACTAGAAAATAACCATTTAACCACACAAAATCAAATGGTAACAAAATGTTCATCCCATACTTACACAGGAGATCTGGAAAGGCCCAAATGATAAAGGCTGCTCTCCGAAACTGGGAAAGTATTGCTCACATTTTTTCTAGCAAAAAAGGAGAACAAAAGTAAGACATGAAATGCAGGGTTGAGAAAATAGAGAGATTAGTCTCTGTTAATACAGAAGTTTGAACCCAAGAAACATTACAGAACAATAGCCATCTGTTCTTCATGGCAAAATTAAAAACTATTTAGGTGACAATCCACTTGGCTTTGAGCTCCACCTACATTTAAAAAGGTATTACAAATTACAATTGGCTCTACAGTAATTCATTTTTTTTAACAACCTGAATTCCTCAACAGAAATGAGAGATGGATTTCAAACATTTGACGCAAGGGACAATTCAGGATTTTGTAACGGAATACAGTTTTTTGGATGCAGATATAACGGATAAGTCATAAATCTCATTCATCAGGAAGGAATACAGATGAAAATAGTGAATAAAGAGCAAAATAGCATCTTCTAATCTTTTTTTAAAAAAACAACGCGTCGGAATTTGTCTATATACCAAACATACATTATTGCCTCATTTGCAGGAACAGTAGCGAGCATTTGGAACCACTGTGGGTTGAGATGAGTCAGTGGGTGTTACAAACCACAAAATATGATTATTAAATATTAAAATAAACACAGTAAAATTACATTCTGTTGTCCCAAATAGTACATACACCAACCGGAGGGGATGCCTGTCTGGATGTGGTAATAACCAACAATGAAGAGTTTATCTGTAACATCCAACTAAGGAAGCACTTAGGCTATAGTGACTATAGCAAGGGTATCAACTGAGATTCATACAAAAAAATCAATTTGGTATGGGATAAACCAAAACACTCCATTTTAAGATGGCCAGCTTTAGCAGGTTTAATGCTTTGTTGAAATGGTAACATAACTGAAAAAAAAATTGTATAGGTTTGTTTTTGTAAAAAAATTATAAAATGTATTGGGGTTTATTATTTTATTTCATTCAAAGTCATTTATGGTATGACAGTTGTCCTTTAAGATGTGAACATCTCACGTGGGGGACAGGGGGACTTTGCTGCATAATTGATTGCACATACAATGCTCTACAACTTTATTTAAAACAACAAACATCGCCATAAAGTGTTCACTGCATCATGTAATCAATATTCAATAAATATAAGTAAGATTCAACCCCTAAGGTTTCGGAAAGGACAGGCCTTGTAAAAAGGCTTTGTTGATGAGCTGGAAAACAAGCCAGAAACACTGAACTAAAATAACCACACAAGTAAATAATACGTTTACAAAAAAAAATTAAACTTACCCGGCCCATTTCAAACTCCCGACAAGCCATTACAATAATCTGCAAGGTAAAAAGAAATAAAAGTGGAGTGTCGTTAGGAAGGCAAAAAAAACAAAAAACTGATTAGTTCTAAACAAATACTGTACATAGAATCATATATCTAATGATTAATTCAAAACATGAAGCAGAACTTGTTTCAGTATCGGATATCCATTGAGGACTGATAAGCCTCTGGAGTACCAACCACACCGTTTTGGGACTAAACCGTGTACATTGCCAGAAGTTCATACTATTTGTTCATTCATCACTGAGCAAATTAAAGCCTCAAATTCCCAATTTACTATTAAACTGCAGGTAACGGTTATAAAGCTTTGGATTCTGGGACAGCATCAGCCTGCTCTTTCAGAAGTTAGTGATGATAAATTTGACATAAATCATCACTTTTGGTATTTACCTTCATTGAGCACCAACGTTTCATAAAACCCATATTATCCAAACATTAGACTGAGCATTAAGTCCATGTTGCCTCTGAAAAAGCTCAATGGGTAAAATGCATGGGGCAGGTTTTTGCCCCACAATACCTATGGTACCCAAGATCATTAAGTGTATGTTTTATAAACTATTGTTTGAATTATTACATCTATTGGCACTACATATTCTCTGTCCATCTACTACTTTTGGTCTTAAAGGCGCTTGCACCTAATAGATATCAAATCCTTTGGAATACAGGGACTATATCCTAAAATGATTATAGCTGCCTCTTTTAACTATTTTTTTTCCTGGTTTACATCTTCCTACCTCTCTTTTCCAATGGCACAAACCCATATTGAACACATTCATACTATACCATATTACTGCCCTTATTGTACATTTAGCCAAACCCCAAATTGAAAACTTCCTTGTACACAAAAAAAAAAAAAAAAAACAGACCTGTTTATCTGTACAGCACAGCATTACTACCACTTTATAACACATCTGTCAGTTTTCTTAATCCTTGTGCCAATTTAATTATTGAAAAATGCAAAGCAGCCCCTTTAACATCACTGTCCCTGGGAATGGTCTGTAGAATATGTCCGACTACTGGTAATTACTACATTTACTGCAGCAAGAGGAGTTCTCACAAGCATACACTTCTAAACAAGCATATCATGCTTCTCCTATTCATATTAGGCACATGACTAACACAAGCAGAATTGTAATTTTACCAGATCCATTATTTTCAAAGGCAAACAGACAAACATTGCAGATTATTGCTTGGTTAGCAGGATCCATAAACACCAACTTTGATTGTGATTTCACACGCTGTTACGTTTTTGTTCATCTTTTAAAACCTAACATACAGTGGATAATTATACTAGACTAGTATTAAAAAAAAAAAAATTGCAATTAACACATTAGAGTTTGAAATATAAGAGCCAAGCTTGTAGTGGAAGCTGAAGCTGGTTTATTTTTTTCAAATGCTGGTAAGTTCAACATCTTGCTTCTGTGTATGAAACAACTCCCCAATGATGGTATCAAAAATATTTTCAAAACAAAGATCCCCTTTAACCCCTTCATGACCAGACTGTTTTTGGAATGTTGTGCGTTAGTGACCGAGGCTGTTTTAACACTTCTGAGGTGTTTGTGTTTAGCTTAAATTTTCTTCTTTGTCAGTTGCTGTACCCACACATATTATATATTGTTTTTTTCAGGACAAGAAGGGCTTTCTTTTCATGACATTATTTTGTTCATATAATTTATTGTATTGTGTAAAAAATAGTAAAATATGGTTAAAATTAAAAAAAATAAACACTTTTCCTGACTTTTCTTTGTAAATTCTTTTACTAAGCTTCAAAAGCTAATGGAAAAACGTGCTAAATAGATTCGACTATAGGTCCTGAGTTCAGAAATACCCAATGTTTATATGTTTTTTTGCTTTTTTTTTTGCATGTTTTAGGTTAATAAATACAAGTAGCATTTAGCTGTTTCAAAACCATTTTTTTTAAAAATTAGCGTTAGTGACACTAACACCGATATCTGATATAAATCGCTGAATAACCCCCCACATGTACACATTTTTATAAAGTAGACATCCCAGGGCATTCAACTTGGGGTAATTTGACACTTTTCACTCTGTCATTCTACCACCAATCTTTGACAAGTTTTGACGTAGTAATTTTTTGTGTGTTTTATTTCCACACACTTTGAAACTTAGGTATGAATTTAAAGGGGTTCGTCTATTTTATTGCCAAACAAAACCCCAATATATGTTCAGCAACTTCCCCTGAGTATAGCGGTACCCCACATGTATAGGTTTGCTAGGTTTATGTGGCAGGTACAGGGCAAAATTTAGGATATGGTTATTGCAGCTTTAAAACGTGTATTTATTATGTAATACTTGTGACTACATTTCCTATCATGCTCAGCCAGCCAAAAGCTACCGTAGCAGAATAGGAAATGTAGTCTATAGTAGGAAGCACCGATTTTTGCTATCCTTGCTATCCTGCGGCTGCATGGATCAAATATCCAGCTGCTGCGGGCCCCTATCTACTGCTGGTGGCCAATGCAAAGCACTGGCCCCACTAGCAGTCTTTTTTTTTTTTAAATAAAATATCCCTAGAGGACCACAGACAGACATAACATGTCATTGGTCCTCTACGGAATAACTTCTTATTTTTATACAATTTATTATTATTATTTAAAAAAATTTTATTTATTTAATTTTTAATTTTTTTTTACATTTTTTTATTTTTATTTAACTCTAACTTTAACCCTATGGTTAGGGTTAGTACAAACCCTAATTCTAACTCTAGGATTAGTGTTTTGATGAACTCTAACCCTAACCCAAGAGTTAGGATTAGCACAATAGGAAAAAAAAAAAAAAAATCCTTTGGGGGGCTGGTTGTTACTGGGGGGGACCAGGGGGAGATTTGACACAATATATTTAGTCTCTCCCTGCCCCACGATCACCGTGGAGCAGGGAGAGACTATAGCTGTCAAAGCAGGCACCTGCTTTGACAGCTATTAACATCCGGGCGCTGTGATTGGCTGTCACAGTGCCCGGATGTTTCAGGGGGGGTCCTCAACCGGCATGGCTGAAGTGTCTCGGTATCGAGACACTTAGCCATGCCGTTAGTAGCGCGATCGCGGTATGCCAGCGTGCATACCGCGATCAGACCTGCATGACGGTCCTGGACCGTCATCGGTCACTAAGTGTGTTTTTACCGATGACGGTCCAGGACCGTCATCGGTCGCGAAGGGGTTAACAGAGCACTAGCATTCAAACAATTAAAGCACTATTGCTCATTTTTAATATGAGCAGCAATTTTTTTTTAAGAGCATGCCCTTAAAGCAGATAAGCCAACAGAAATCTTTGGTAATTTCTCTAGAAACAAATGTCATGCAGAGATTACTTACTGTACAGTATACACTATACATATTATGTGTGCCTTGGGGCAGAGAACTTAAAATGTATCTTATCTTACAAAAAAGCAGGCTCAGGCATGAGACAGTTTCAGAATTTGCCTTGGGTGCAGGTCAGCTGATGTTTAACAGCATGCACAGTGTCCACAAACTAACATTATCTAACTTAGCTACAGCTGGACAAAAAGGTGGACACTTTCAGCTATGGGAACAAAATGGCTTCATATCTATGAGTGCAATTTATGCTAAATAACATCCACTTAAATTAACAGGGCAAAATAAAAATAAAAAATATATATAAAAAAAACTTTTAGAACTATAGTCTAGACCAGGGGTGGCAAACAATGGCCCTACATTTCTTGATGGGCTTCATCCCCCCGTGTTAAATGATGTCCAAGAACAGCTAGAGGGTCACAGTTGGAAACTTCTGATCTAGATCAAGGACAGGCAACCTTTGGCACTCCAGCAGGAATATTATAAGGCTCCCATTGTTATCACCAATCCCACCAGATTTGTTGCCTAGTCTTAAGTAACCTTTGACACAACACAGCTGCATTGGACATTTCATGAGATTATTTGATATTACTGATATACACACAAATATATTATATATATATATATACACACACACACATATACACACACACACACACATACATACATACAAAAATATAAATAAAATATAAAAGTTACTTACTACAACATTATACTCCCAAATCATCCTCCAGAAATCTATTACTGTATTGGATAGTGGTCCCTGTGTTGCGATGTACGCCCTTGGCCCGTGCACACCCTGAAAGTCAAAACAAAAACCACATTAACAGTTTAAAAAATAAATTTAAAAAAAAAAAAAAAAAGGTTGAAAGGTTACTTATAGTACAGAACAAAAAAGCCTTCAAAACAACATATGCCTGTGTGTTATTTGTAATTATGGCCATAGAAAAATGGTAATCAGTGTCCATCACCGGTAATATTAAAAAAAAAAAAAAAGAAAACACCAAAACTTTGACACATTATTTATAAATCACACTGTGTAAAGGTTTTGGTTTGACATATTTAGGAATAAGTTAAAGATTTTTCCTGATCTTTTCATCCTTAACCTTTTCAGCACCGGACACGGGTGAAATGTCATGTACTGTAGGCAGTAGCACATACCTGTGTGTACTACAAAAGTGGTGAAGGTTATTACAGTATGCATCAGGACTTAGGCAGTCTCAGAAATGCCCCCTGAATCCTCCTCTCTTTTGCATAAATAATTACTGTGCAAGCGAAGTATAGTGTTCATGCTTTGTAATTTGACATTTCCTCGGTTTTTTTAGAAGCAGAAAAAATGAAATGAAATGTGTAGTGACAAAAATAAAATAATTATACTACATATAACATTTGTTGAGATGCCCTGTAATTGGGGGAATGCACAAAATACCTACTCCAGGCCTGTGAAATCTCATTTCTTGTAAAACCATTTTTTTCCCCTTCAGATAAATATATATAAACAGTAGAGGACATTTATAATCAAGATAAATGTAAGAACAGGTATAACAGAAAAATGACACCATTGCAATTATATTTGCACCTAGGAGCAAATCAAATAATGTACTTCAATATTAGGCTACACATTTAATACATTTCAGTTATGCCTTGAGACACTGACATTAACTATCCTACAAGAAGGTGACAATAGTTTAGTTTAAAAAAGCATTTTGAAAAGAAACTGCTTCTGTTACTGGACATTCTCTATCATGTTCTAACTAGACTATAATGCAATGCAATAAATAGCTTGCAAAAAAGAATATCTAGGATATAACCCCTGAAACTCATTTAATAATCATTTTTCAATGACAAGCAGATTGCCAAGTTTGAACTGTGCATTTTATATTATGTTTAGAATAACGATTGATCCATTAACATACATTATGCCATCCTCCCGACCAGTTCTGTTTTAGCTCTGAGGCAGAGCAGAGTAAGCCTGCATGTATCGCTACATGACCCGTCTAACTAGTGAACCAGTTAGACATTTCATACCTTTATAAAATTTGCATTGATGTAATCAGATTCATGTGGAGGGATTTTCAGTGCAAGTCTGACTCTGCTGTGGTCAACTGTAAGGAATGAAAAGTTTATCAGATGCTTTAACATAAACACAAGAAATCAAATATATAAAAAACACATATAAACAAGTTCTGTGGCTGAGGAGCCACAACATTTTACCTCCATTATGTGAATATATACAGTGTTCCAATATATACAGTGTTCCAATATTCCAATATATACAGTGTTCCATCACAGACGGTGCTCTAATAGGAATACCCAAGAGTTTTGTTGTTTTTGTAAATGAAAGAAGAAATATGTTTTCTCATTCAGTTGTACCTGAAACCACAAGATCGAACGGGTTTCTGTTCAAACTAAACCCAAGCAGTTTAGCGCTTATATACTATTTTGGTACTTTAAATGACTACAATGTTACAAGTACCACAGGACTGAGGACACTGGTCACAGAGTCTCAGAAGACATAGGAGTGTTATGATTGCATCGGAAATTGTAAAAACTAACTCCTTACAATAATGAATACACCATGTAGATAAACATACAAGATCATGCGATTTAAACCAGGGCAGGTCAATGATGTAAATATTCAGTATAAAAGATGTGCCAGGCGCAGCCCTCCAGATGATGTACTGCTATTCCGATCTTTCTCACCAAAACCTGCCTTGATATGGCCAAGGATGTGAAGCATTACACATCAGCTGTTATCCGGCTTAACCAGTTTTATTCTTCAGTTAGAATTATATATGTGCCACACAGTAAACAATTGTAGTAGCAGGTTTGTTTTAACACTCTGGAAGAAAGAAAAAAAAGAGAAAAATAAAAAACTTACACGGAAGGATGTCTTTATATCTGTTCTTTTTAACATTTTCTTCCTTTTCGCCAGTGATGGTTGGATAGATTTTCTCTGTTCTATATTTTGTGGACAGTCTTCGTAACCGCTATGAGGAAACCAAAAATGGAGAAGTTAAAAATAAGTAAAACCAATAAACATCTAGCAAACCAAAACAGGAGGTCATAAGATGAAATCCTGGGCTGGACAGACCAGAGCCAGCAGACAGTAGCCGAAAAACAAACCAACCTGTTTTGTTTAAGATTATGCTGAGCGTACACTGGACTAAATGACGTACACTGCACTAAAAATGTATTGACAGATCTGTGCAATTAAATATATCTATTGTATTATTTGAACAGAAATTCATATCAATGTAAATGAAATTAAGCAAAAGCATAGGCTAGGATTCTATCCATTTCACAACATGCAACAGCAGCAAATGTAAGTTTCTTTTTTAAGTTTGAGAGCAACATACAGGCAAGTGGGAGATCTCAAGGTTTAAAGGACAACTGTCGGCTAAAAAATTAAGCTATGTGGAATAGAGATATTGCATCATTTAAATAGAAATGCTTAAATGAAAGGATACATTTACCTTATTGTGCCCTCTTTACAAGGAGGCAGACATGATGGTTAGAATCTTGGGTCAGATGGGTCAAATGAAAGAAGATCTAGCCCAAGATATCGACTCCCACATTGTACTGTACAAATAGGTTTCAACAAGGTAGTTATTTGTATTTTTTCATTAAAAGGGTTTCTATTTAAAATGCTTACACTTGGTGCAAACTTTCAATTAGACAGAACTTAATTTGTTTGCTAATTTTCAGATAGTAAAGAAGCAGGGGACCTAAATGATAGCAATGATCTGGGAAGTGAGGATTACTAGTGAGTTGTTACATATTATTTCTATGATGGTCTTTGGAATTACCATATTCGAGTTTCAATATTGAGGCAACATGCAACACCAAAAGTTTGGAACCCCCCCAGGGGACAACAATCACTCCACAGAGCAATCACGGGTGCCATATTGGGTGGCAGAACGCCCCTTCAAAATGGCCCTGCCCTGTAGTCCGCAAGCACTCAGTTAGACTGCCCCTAGATGCAGATGGATCTAAATGAAGCCTAGATATAGATTATTATTATTATTAGTGCTAGAGTTAGATTTAGGGTTAGGGTCAATATGTACTGTAAGAGAAATGGTAAGGAAATGCTCCTATTGGTTATTGCCATATAACTTGAAAAACCAGAAACAAAGTAAACATGGTATATTTCTAAACTCAAGACAATTATTAGAATCAATTTTGCTGGGGTTTTACTTGTGTTTGTAGATGTGTAAAAGATTTTTCATGTAAAAGTTACAAACAGTTTTTTTTACATTTCTATTCAGTTTATGGTATCTAAAGAAAGCCCTTTTTAGGACGATAAAACAGTATATGATATGTGGGTACATTAAGTATGAAGGCGGAACATTACAGCTAAACACTGCAGAAATGTTAAAAACGGTCATGTTACATTATAAGAGTCTTGTCACTAAGAGGTTAAAGAAAGTTAGTGGAACAATACTTTAGACAATCTAGTTGTGTATAACTATTGTGCAAAAATAGTTATGAGAGAATGTGTTTGTCCTATTAAATATGGTTGTGCTATATTAAGCAGTGAAGAATTTGTGGTGTTGTAATTTTTATCAATTAATTTAACAAGATTTCATACAAAGTTAAGTGTTTGTTTTTCTCTCAAATTTTTAAGTCTGTTGCAACAATTCTTGTTTTTAAACTAAATTATAAAACCACTGTACTGAAAAAGGCAAAAATGGGATAGGAATTACTGGATTACCTAAGTCTTTTTCACTGTTTAGAAGGGAAACTATGTTTAAATGTACCAGAAAAGTGTTAAAGTAGGATATCGTAAAATACGCAACTATAACTTAAGCAGCGGACTGCACAGCACACTAACAGAAGAATTTACAGAAAAATTAAAAAGTGAGACCAATTGGAAAACCATGCAAAAATGATAAATGAGGGCCAGATCTACTACAGGACAGTGAGCAATGTCTGAAATATATAAAAAATAAATAAATAAATAGCACCACATTACATCAAGTACATATATTAAAAACCTTTTTTTATATTGAAGGAGGCGATATAAAATTCGAAACAATCTTTAATGCAAAAGTGAAAGTCCATTTCTTTACCTCATGAATTACACAACTGTGCTTTGGAGATCAGTTGGAATTGTATGATAATTCTTTATTTATTTATTTTTTTAATTCTGTAGAAGTCCACGTTTGCAACAGAAGCACACATTTGTGATACAAAAGAAAGTAATCTTCAATCAGCAGGAGGATAAAGGCTTACAATGCCAAGAGGATAAATTAATATCCTACTGCTATCCTATTAAAGGTCTACTTCTGAATGTGTAAACGAGGTCACTGCAGCAATGAAGGGCGTTCACTGAAAAAACACCAACTGCAGTGCTTCTGCAAAAGACAGTCCAGCGAGGCAAGTCTGATTTGCTTACTCACTTACAAAAGAGACTTGTAACAGGCTATTACCACATATGGCAGAAAGGATGCGATTGTCAGTGGAACAAGTGAGCGCATCAAAAATATACTTCCTGCCTTCATAGTGGTCAGAATCCATGCTCAAGTGAGACACTGCACCACATACACAGCTTTTCTGTGGTGCAACCCAAAACATTTTCCACTACGTGCTTTGAACCACCAACTGAAAAATACATGCCACATGCTTGTGACAATTTACTATTTCAAACAATTTGTAACCCGTTTATTACAACATCTAGAAAGGGATATGTTCACATGTTCAGCTTCTGTACCATAACTGGTAGCACATGCTTATCACATTACAGTCATTTGCTGCAGGAGATGCACCCAACATGCCAATGACAGAGGACCAGTTGCTCAATAGGCTGTGTGAGCAGAGTCAAATAGTGTAATTTATAAAAGTGAATTCTGGAGCAAAGTTCAAAAAGTGGAGCAATCACCATGGAAACCAAATGTATTATTTCTGTTCAGTTTTGAACAGAACTTTATAAAGATGCCCCAATATCTTTTGCATGGTGCAAACTACCGTATTTGCTCGATTATAAGACGACCCCCCAAACTTTGGATATTCCTTTAGGGAAAAAAACTAAAAGCCTGAATATAAGACTACCCTATAGGAAAAAAGTTAAACTTGTATATATTCACATGTAAATTGCTTTTTTAATAAAAAAGTATATCAAAAAAATGCATTTGTTTTTATTTCCTTTTATGTGCCAATTCTGCCTCTCTTTCCATTGCCCCCAGCTTTGTCTCTCCCCCTCCCTTTGATTCCCCCTTCTCCTCTGTCTCTTCCCCCCCCCTTGTTTCTCTCTGCCCCCCTCCCTCTGTCTCTTCCCCCCCTTGTAGCTCTCTTCCCCCCTCCCTTCCCTTGTTGCTCTGTCTCTTCCCCCCTCCCTTCCCTTGTTGCTCTGTCTCTTCCCCCCTCCCTCCCCGTCTCTCTGCCCCCCCCTCCCCCCGTCTCTGCCCCCCCTCCCCCCGTCTCTCTGCCCCCCCCTCCCCCCGTCTCTGCCCCCCCTCCCCCCGTCTCTCTGCCCCCCCCCCCTCCCCCCATCTCTGCCCCCCCCTCCCCCCATCTCTGCCCCCCCTCCCCCCATCTCTGCCCCCCCCCTCCCCCCATCTCTGCCCCCCCTCCCCCCATCTCTGCCCCCCCCTCCCCCTGTCTCTCTGCCCCCCCCCTCCCCCTGTCTCTCTGCCCCCTCCCTCCCCCTGTCTCTCTGCCCCCTCCCCCTGTCTCTCTGCCCCCTCCCCCTGTCTCTCTGCCCCCTCCCTCCCCCTCACCTTGACGTGCAGACATCCTCCATGCTGCCCGACACGGCACTCTATTATGACGGACAGCTGGTGCAGCGTATCGTGCAGACATCCCCCAGCTGCCCGATTTACCCTGGTGGCTAGAGGGGCAGCGGAGGAGGTCTGCGCGATAAGCGCAGACTCCCCTGCTGCCGCCCGGCACTTCTGTGACGAAAGCGGAAGTACCCGGCTTCTTCACAGAAGCCCCGGCGGTCGTGCCAGGCGGAAGCAGGGGAGTCTGCGCTCATCGCGCAGACTTCCCCTGCTGTCAGAGAGGGGAATCCAGGATCCATGTCTTATAATCTGACCTCAATTTGAGGTCAGATTATAAGAAGACCTCGATTATAAGACGAGGGGTAGTTTTCAGAATTTTTTTTCTAAAAAAAAACTCATCTTATAATCGAGCAAATACGGTATTATAATGGGGTTTATAATAATAGATATTATGCTTGCAAGCAGGGCTCTCTACCTCATGTATCAATCTATTCTGGTTAGTCTAACTTGGTAAGTAGTTCCCTTCTATGCTTCTATCCAACGATTGTTGGCGCTTAAAAAAAAGTGTTGATGTAATCCGGTTTACACCACATAGGTTGAAAATAATAAATGCTGTTGCTGTTAATGGATGCCACCAGCAATAACTGCATGCGACTACCTAAACAGGAAGTCACAAGGGGGTGGGAGCTTTAAAAAAAAAAAAAGCTTTGTTTTGATGCTCTGTGAATGCTAAAGAAATGATGCAGTAAATTCTTATCACTAACAATGTAGCACAATTCTCATATGTCCACTAAGCTATATTGGGATTTTAGCTGCTTTTTGAACTTCTAACCTAACACAATAAAAACAAAATGCTTGTAATTGGTCAACTAGACATAGCAAATAAATAAATATATAAATGTCCCACTATGAGAAAGACAATGATATTAAAAATGGTCACATCTCATTTGATGATCATCTCAGATTATGAAGCCTTACACACAGCTGACAGATTTTTGCTATGCTAAATACAAAACTATTTTAGAGACTACTGAAAACGAGGTCTCTGTTTAAGCTTAGGAAATATGAAATGTATATACAACATGTATAGGCATGAGGAATCTGAAATAAGGAATTCTTACATGGTTGCTCATCATCGCTTGATATTACATAGTTGTAGATTACAGCAAATGATGTGCTTGCAGTATAATTAGAAACAGACTTTGTCAAAAAGTGTTTTTTTGGGGGGGAAAGGGGGAGTAGAGGTTTTTTGTTAAAGGGACTGTCTTAGTACCCAAAATACATCTTCCAAATATTAATGCATATTTATATGCTTCCAAAGTACTTTAAAATGCATGGTTTACATTTTGCATTGCTTAAAATATAAAATACTAAGTTTATTAAAAAAAACAGGACTGCCCACACTAGCTGAGTATAAGTAATATCCTTTTTTGTTTGCTGCAGGAGCCAATGAGAATAAATTAATTCAAATTAATGGAATATCCTGTTACTCTAGTGATGTGATCAAGCAATGTCATGCAGTTAGGAGATCCTACGGTGTACAAGAACAAGGTCACTCAGAGTCCACATAATGTAATCAATTTGAGGAGCACAGGCAGTGACTAAATGAAACAAAAGTTTATATCCTCAGTGTCTATATAATCAGTGCTGCCGCACCTGTGTAACCATGCAGAGTAATCAATGGGGGTGGGTTTGAGTCAAATATTAAAAATGTGATTTATGCAGAATGCCTGGATCAAATCACACTAGAAAAAAAACAGTGCACTATACAAGCAGTAATCTTCATCTACCACCAAAGTTAGTTTGGGGACTAGACTGTCCCTTTAAGCTTACCCAAACCATCCATGAGTGCATTTTCAGATACAACAGTAGTTTCATTGGTTACTATTCTGGATTGTCATTTTTCTTCATACATTGGGTATAAATATCAAATTACCTGGGCAATACATGTAATTCAATCATGCAAGTAATGATCAGGGCATACAAAGCTACTTTCAAGGGCATCATTGTACAGTGCTTTTATGAAATGCAATTGTCTAATCAGGGATTTTTTTATGATTTAAATAGATTTCCTAAATGGCCTGATACAATACTGTGCATTATATAAATCTATTATCTACTTCCACATATTATAATACATTTATCTAGGGCTTACAAGTGTTGGTTAACTTTAGGACTAAACAAGACTGAGAAGACAGTGAAATGGTTCTTTCATCGATTAGTTGGATATCTCTACCAAATTTGTATAAACTTAATATGGTAGGTATTTTTATCTAATAGATTAGGAGAAATGGTTTATTGCAGTAACTTCTAGGAAGCACCATTTAAAAGTGATAATTTAATTTGGAAGTCTCTAAGACAGGCTGTGCATGCTGACAGACTGGCACAGACAAATATAAGAGAGACTGTCACACAACAGTCTCTCTCTGGTTGCAAAGAAGCAGAGTCTCTAATAAATAATTTTCAGGTTAAGACCTTCTTAAGTAGATTGTGAATTATAGTTCAGCGAATACTTAACAGCTATTAAGAAGTTTGTGGCAGTTACCTACTACTATAACTTGAGTTGGTCCCTTATGATATTTGTATATGTAGTCACCTTACCAACAAGTGGTGTTAGGCCACAATACTCCACAGGCCGTTGCTCTAGTTTAAAGCAGAATTAAAAATCACAGCTTATCATACAACCAAAAAGGCACTGAAATATTCCTGTAAATTCTGTTATAGCCACAGGTATCCTGAATACATGATGCTACTAAGCAATAACAAAAAAAAAATACTGTAAGCGGAGCGAGAGTTATGTCTGCCCCTTTTTTTTGTTTTGGTGTGTGCCGTATCTCTTAGCAGTAATATACATACATAAATACATACATAGATATACAGATATTGGCTGTTGGTCCATATAGAGCGTCATAAGAGTTCAGGTCTGAACAGAGATAGGTAAAGTGTCCATACAAGGACAACAGGTGTCCATGGCAAGATCTGTGAAGGTCCATAGAAAATCATGACCACCATGAGAAAGAATGTTGGCACCTACCCCTGCTTCTGCATCCCTCGTCATAAACGACCCATTAGGAATGAGTTCATGCACATGGCTATACTTCTTCCTTATCATGCAACATAGCTCTTGTTTAGTGTTGTAGCTCATGGCCCCATTAGTATGGTTTGTGCAGAGGAAATAAACTCAAATATCAAACACTACACATATACACTAGGTCAAACATGGAAGCAACATTAAGAGAAAGAAAAAAAAAAAAAAAAAACACAGAAAGGCACACTATTTTATACCAGGGTTTGAGAAACTCCAATCCCTAAGGTAGACTACAGGCAACGTTGTGGGGTTAAAGGGACTGCATTCACCAAAACATTGTTTCACTGTACATGTAGAGGAGACATTTATCTTCATATTGCATTAGCAAAATTGCAAGCACATTCCTAAATTGGGAATAGTGTTTTAAAGGTTTCTGTGGAGTCTCCAGTTTATGACATCACCTGTGGCCAGATATGCAAATGACACACTTCCCATTCAAAAGCAATTAATTTCCATATTAGGCCACAGGTGATGTCATAAACTGGAGACTAAAGACATGTATTGCCTTCTGGATTTCTTGGTTTTGACGTCCATTCTGGATAATAGCTTTTTTTCTACTTTAGCTATGTGTGCGTTTAACGTGCAAACTTGTATTTTAATGAATCCCCACATATAATATTTTTTTAAGGAAACACTGCTTTTTTTTTTTTTTTGCAACAACTTTTTAACAATTTAACCCTTTGTTTAGTGTATACAATTTAATTTTTTTTTTTTAAAAAGTGTAAAAATGGTAAAAAAAAAAAATAAATAAATATGGGTTTGTGTTTTTTTTTATTATATTTTTTTTCTGGGACAGTATATTTCTCTCCTCTCTCTCGCTCTCTGACAAGATAAAAATGTGTCAGTGTGAGAGAGGGGGAAGATTTTGACAGTTCGAGTTTATACAGCACTGTCATTTAAATGCATGTTTTGCATTTATTGCATGTGATTGATTTTCACAGTGATCACATAAATAAATGCAAAAAATAATGGTTGATCCTGGTCTGCCTAACGGTTAAGGCAACAAGGATCAACATTTCTTATCTCTCTACCCCAAATTTGGAGGAGGATGGCAATGGATTATGATTAGCCTATTTGGTAAATCACAATCTACACTGCAATGGCAGAGACAGCCCCTTTTCTGGAGCCGGTCCTTTAATGGGGTAGACTGGGGCAGCTGCAGTGTAAACAATGTTTAGGCAATAGTCCTTTTAATCTTGCAGCCTGTACAATGTCATCAAGGTTATGAAATAACTGCTTTCCCACAAAAAACATACAATAGCTTCATGATCCAGTTATATTACATAATGTAAAGATTTAACAAGTAGGTTTTAAATACATATTTTTTTCTTTTGGAGTCACGAAAAATGATACGTCCAGCTAAAATAAAATAAAAAAAAAAAAAAAAGGGATTGTAGGAAGAAGACGTGGCTTTCTGTCTCCTGTCGATTGTCAAAGCCTGATTTAAAGGTACTGTTAACATAATCATTGCTTATAGTGTGAGAATAAAAAAAAATAATGATTTATACATGTTCGCAAAATTGCATGCAAATTAATGCTATAAAGAAGAAAAAATATCTAGCTAGCTATACACACACTTCTTATTTTATGGATTTAGCTGCAATATTGCCAACACTATGGATAGACCGGTTTTTGTCTAATTATTTCTTTACATTCACAGTATACGCAAAGTTTAAGATTGAAAGTCACTTTAAAAAGTTTGAAAATGAGCAGTTAGTTGAGGAGAGGAGGAAAAGTACATGTTGGAGAAACTTTGCACATGATGCAAGAGATAAAATGTATTAAAAATATGTCCATCATTTATGCTGAAGTAGTTTTTCGTTTTTATAAATGGCTATAAGTATTTATTTTAAAGACAGACATTTTTTGCAGGTTGCATACAACAAAAAAACATGTAAGAATGTATCTCTACACCTAGAGTTGGAAATAAGAAATCACATATGTAAACTAGAGAGGAATTTTACTAGGCAGTTACCCAACATAAATAGAGATACAGAAATAGCACAGTGCTGGGAAATGGGCAGAGTTAGTGGCGGAGAAAATATAAATATACATAATCATCAGAAAATCTTACTCAAGAATAATGGAAAATCTGCATACGTTGATGCACAAATCCATAATATCCAGTTGAAGTATGGATGTGTAACTTTCTCCACTCAAAGATATCCCTTACTTGTACGGTTACCATTTACACATTATGCACATGTATTGGAGATCGGTCTATAACTAAATAGAGTAAACACATGTTTACTCTAGTCCAATATAGTGCATTTATGGTTATATCAGTTACAAATAGTTTATTCTATTATTTTATATGTTCATTATTTTTAAAGGTCATGCACATTACAAACTGAATATTTATCTTGCTATAAACAAAATCTGTAGTTTTCTGCAATCATGGGACATGTTAATGGTTATGTGTTTAGGAGGAGTGGCATTAATTATATTTGTGAGTTTCCCAAATTATATCAGCTTCAACTCTTTGTACTTTTTGGACGCTCATATGAAAAACAGTTGTCACTGAGGTCTCCCAAATCTGAAAAAATAAGCACCAATAATAATGGTGTGATCGCAACAAAGGCACAGATGGGACAATTTGCCAATACCTCTATTCTACAGCTTAGCGGGAATAATGTCCTTGAGTATGTTATTACATAATCCACTTGCAAACATCCGAGAGCACACAATAAACTTAGTTGACCCTACGATCATAGCCTGGAAACACATAAGATTAATACGAGGCCTAAATTGGCAACACACCCCCTTCCCCTCATGGATGAGAAGCCCTAAATTCTAAAAAAGGGGAAGCTTCTTATCCCTATACATCATGGCATATTAAAATAGATTTAGACATCTGGATGCTTCCTTCAATGTCATGCCCGACTCATTTACAATGTCAAAGATAAATATACAAATATATAAATTCAAATATTCACTTTTTTCAAATCCGTAGCGGTATTACTGGCTTGAAAACACAATTTATGGATCCTGACTGAGATAACCCTATAGACGCAATAATCCAAAACCCATCACATACCACACATTCTATAAAATGGCTAAATAAAGACTTCATTCTCAAAACTCATATTCCCACCTTAGATCATAAACCAGCCATGAACTCAACCACTAAACGGAATAAAATACTGCCAGCTATTACATATTCCTACATGCACCTCAAAATTGTAAATTATGCCTATATTTCACCCCTAAATTTACTGCCCCAGAAGGCAGTCACAATTCTAGTTAAGTTATAAATGTCTTAAAGGGTATGCCACTCCTGAAATGGCAATATTGGGAATAATGGGTGATCAGATACGTTCATATTCTAAATTGTTACAAAAAAATCAATTTTACACCAGTGGATACATCCTTCTCCTCCCTGAACTACTCTTTTGCTAAAAAGAGAGAGGCAGCATAAAAGGAAATAAACTTTTTCCCTATAGGGTAGTCTTATATTCAGGCTTTTAATTTTTCAACTAAATCAAAAGTTTTGGGGGGAGGGGGTGTCATCTTATAATCAGGGTCGTCTTATATTCGAGCAAACACAGTATTTTGGTTTTAGGTAAAAAGAGAAAATAGGAGTACTGTTCATTTCAAACTATATACACACACACATTATATGTGTATATATATATATATATATATATATATATATATATATACACACACACATACATATAATCTTAACATATATTGTGATACTTAGATTAATGCAGTTTAGATATGATATGTGACACTAACACATGGGGTCCCAGATGACAAAAGACTCGGAGTGCCCAATTTCAGAAGCTACAGTGCATTAAATGGCAACAGGGCCTGGTAGCTTGAGGCTCCAGGTTTGTGCAGCCATATACCAAGGCCCTGTGAAAGCAGCTGCTATATGTAGAAAACCAAGGGGGGGGGGGGGGGGGTTAGACTGTAGAAACCCCTGCAAACATCCTGGATCAAGCCTGAAACACAACTATGACATGATGTAGCAGGCTGGGACAGGCACACCAAGCAGAGCAAATAGCATGGAGGCAAACTAAGGGCATAACAGAACTGAATACAGAGTACAGGGCTACAGAACAGACTAGAGCAGGACAGAGGCAAACAAACAACAAAAAAGCAGAAACAATACAGGGCACGGGGATACACATAACAGACAGGGCACAGACTATAGACTACAGAACCTAAAGGGACATACACAGGTATAGATAACAACAAGACTACAGAGGACAAGGCTAAGCAGAAGGAGCACAAGACTACATACGGATACAGAGACTAACCTAACTCTCAGAGATTGTAAATGGTAAGGACTTTGTTTGCTTGTGGCCATAAGATTGAGGCAAGTCCCGAACTAAACTGAATAATAAACTAGCAAATGAGTAACAGAATCTAAAGACTTACATTGCACAGACATGCAGACACAAAGTAAACCTGAAGACTGGAGAACAAAAACAGGTGTGTGGTTGGGTTTAAATAGAGGAACTGAGCAAAGCAAGAGACAAATAAAACCCTGAATGGAACAACAGATAACGTAACAAACAGCTAGGAAGCAGAGAACAATGGGAAAACAGGACATCCCCATTATGGGGCTTCTATGACAGGGAAGTGAATAAGCCAGACTTAAGTTAAACTTGGACAGGAGACGGACAATAGCTAGACATGGGCAGGTGTTAATCAATAGCTATACCTTAGGCAGGTACCGGTCTGTAGCTAGGCTTGGGCAAGACACTGAAAATAGCTAGGCTAGACAGATGCTACTATGTGGCTTGACAGGACAGGGAAACAAGCATAAATAATAAGCAGGAAAGCAAAGCAAAAATGAATATGAAATGACTAGATTGGATGAGCCTGTATGAGGGTTGACATGTGACACTGTATGGCTTGTAATTTGAAATAGTTTATATAGAACTCTACAGAACATAATACAAACTAGGCAGGATCCTTAATTGGTCACAAAATAGGAAGAGGACACAAAAATATTTTTTTTTTAAAAATCAAAAAACTTCTTGAGCAATTGTCACAAACAACTAACAGATGAAGTATCAAGTCTGTTACAAAATGGCAATTGCACAGTTTAACAGATTATTTTAAAATATAGCTTTTCTCGTGATCAGGAAGAAACCGCTACTCACTTAACAGAACTTGAAAAATGGTCTTGCTTGTAACAGATTTTTTACACTAACTTGTGTAGGTAGTTGTTTTTAGATTTGGGTTTAACAAAACCATAAAGCCAGCAGGTCAACCAAGCAATAACCAACATGCTCACACTGGACAAAAAGGTAATTTGGAACATTTATAGGACTGGAGCTGCTGAAATTACCTGCTCCAAGGTGCTCAAAATATGATCCTCTCTGACTGCAGTAGTCCCTCCCTCCTCTTGCAGCCGTGTGGGGACTATATTTCCCTTGAGTGCTCACTTCCACAGTACAACACCCGAGAGGCAGAAAAAAAGTAAGGTGAGCATCCCTTATGTGAACAAACTAATCCCCCCCCAAAAAAAGTGCTTCCTCCCAATCCTTTGTGTTATACTTTATAGTAGAAATACATTTTTGTCAGCCCCAAAAAGCTTTTGCAAACCAAGAATATACCATGCAGTGTCTTGCCAGAGATCGTGTTGCACAAAAACCTTTCCTGGATAGCAGCCTCCTCGCAATCACTCAAGTGGATTACCCCCATACTACTAGTCACAGACTTGCTAGTATATAAGTTTCCGTCCTTGAAATGGATTCCTTTTTTTGCATAAAACAGCATTACATTTACCCTTATTCAAAAGCAGTGGGATCTGCAGATCCTTAAAAAATAAAAACCGTGTATGAATTACTGCACCATCTGATCCAAGAGCTTTATTCATTCTCAGACTTTGCTAAAAAGGTACACATTAGCTGCCATTGTCACTGTGTGTGCAAGCACTGCTGCAGCAAAAGATCTCACTGTGAGATCCTTGGCTACCATGCACTGAGAATGACATTAAATGGCTTATTGAAAAAAAATGATTAAAGTTCAGACACATATGTAAAATGTTATGCAAATATATAACTGTACTACTGTTTAGTGCGTTGTTTTTTCCCAGTAAGAAAGAAAAGCCAAAAGTATCTTTTCATTCATATATGTTCTTTTCAGTGACCATAATTTTACTTCTAGTAGTATTTTCATGATGTAAAAATCCTATTGTAATGCAGCAGCTTTGATTTCTTGGGCAATAGGCGGTTTCTTCAAAAAATGTGATGGTTACATGTTTCTGCATAATGCTGGCAATAACAGAAAAGGCTAATACTTACAGGGAGTGCAGAATTATTAGGCAAATGAGTATTTTGACCACATCATCCTCTTTATGCATGTTGTCTTACACCAAGCTGTATAGGCTCGAAAGCCTACTACCAATTAAGCATATTAGGTGATGTGCATCTCTGTAATGAGAAGGGGTGTGGTCTAATGACATCAACACCCTATATCAGGTGTGCATAATTATTAGGCAACTTCCTTTCCTTTGGCAAAATGGGTCAAAAGAAGGACTTGACAGGCTCAGAAAAGTCAAAAATAGTGAGATATCTTGCAGAGGGATGCAGCACTCTTAAAATTGCAAAGCTTCTGAAGCGTGATCATCGAACAATCAAGCGTTTCATTCAAAATAGTCAACAGGGTCGCAAGAAGCGTGTGGAAAAACCAAGGCACAAAATAACTGCCCATGAACTGAGAAAAGTCAAGCGTGCAGCTGCCACGATGCCACTTGCCACCAGTTTGGCCATATTTCAGAGCTGCAACATCACTGGAGTGCCCAAAAGCACAAGGTGTGCAATACTCAGAGACATGGCCAAGGTAAGAAAGGCTGAAAGACGACCACCACTGAACAAGACACACAAGCTGAAACGTCAAGACTGGGCCAAGAAATATCTCAAGACTGATTTTTCTAAGGTTTTATGGACTGATGAAATGAGAGTGAGTCTTGATGGGCCAGATGGATGGGCCCGTGGCTGGATTGGTAAAGGGCAGAGAGCTCCAGTCCAGCAAGGTGGAGGTGGAGTACTGGTTTGGGCTGGTATCATCAAAGATGAGCTTGTGGGGCCTTTTCGGGTTGAGGATGGAGTCAAGCTCAACTCCCAGTCCTACTGCCAGTTCCTGGAAGACACCTTCTTCAAGCAGTGGTGCAGGAAGAAGTCTGCATCCTTCAAGAAAAACATGAATTTCATGCAGGACAATGCTCCATCACACGCGTCCAAGTATTCCACAGCGTGGCTGGCAAGAAAGGGTATAAAAGAAGAAAATCTAATGACATGGCCTCCTTGTTCACCTGATCTGAACCCCATTGAGAACCTGTGGTCCATCATCAAATGTGAGATTTACAAGGAGGGAAAACAGTACACCTCTCTGAACAGTGTCTGGGAGGCTGTGGTTGCTGCTGCACGCAATGTTGATGGTGAACAGATCAAAACACTGACAGAATCCATGGATGGCAGGCTTTTGAGTGTCCTTGCAAAGAAAGGTGGCTATATTGGTCACTGATTTGTTTTTGTTTTGTTTTTGAATGTCAGAAATGTATATTTGTGAATGTTGAGATGTTATATTGGTTTCACTGGTAAAAATAAATAATTGAAATGGGTATATATTTGTTTTTTGTTAAGTTGCCTAATAATTATGCACAGTAATTGTCACCTGCACACACAGATATCCCCCTAAAATAGCTAAAACTAAAAACAAACTAAAAACTACTTCCAAAAATATTCAGCTTTGATATTAATGAGTTTTTTGGGTTCATTGAGAACATGGTTGTTGTTCAATAATAAAATTAATCCTCAAAAATACAACTTGCCTAATAATTCTGCACTACCTGTAAAGGTCTTGCATCCTTTTTCATTTAACAGAATGAATAAATAAATACAAATACTGGCAAAAGTATAGCTGTTACATAAACATGCATCTAGGTCTCTTTTCCAATAGAAAAACCGAAGCAGGTCAAAAACTTAAAGTATAAAAAAAAAAGAAAAAGAAAAACATTAAAAATGTTAAATGTTTTAACATGACAATACAGGAGAAAGTTACAGTCCAGACACACAATGCTTTCCCTAAGGCGTATTGAAGAAAGTCTATACTTTTACTGAAATGCCACACTGCATGCACATGCTCAGCTTTACTGGAGGGAGAAACAAACAAACAAAAAAAAAAAAAACCTTTAGGAATGTGCCTGAACATTTTTTCTTAGCATTAGAAAAATGTACACAGCTTTAGTAGAGAAGATCTTGCTGAATAATTGATCAAATACAATAAATCCCATTCACTTCTCCCATACTCTATACAGGTTGAGTACCCTTTATCCAAAATGCTTGGAACCAGAAGTATTTTAGATAATGGATCTTTTCGGATAACAGATCAGTTTCACCAATAAGTTATGGTAAAGCCTCAGCACTCATGAAATACAGTAGTATCAATGCAAATACTGTATAGAGCAAATAAATCACCTTTACAATGATGTAGCTGTGATGTGAGCCTTGATGCACAATTCCAGCCACCCGAGTTATGCAGTTCTGGATGCTGGCAGGTTTTTTTATTTTTACCTTTTGCAGGCAAGCACCAAGGCTATCCCCTTCCCGACCGCTGTTTGCGCGCTGGCATACTGCAGTTGCAGTAAGACTGACATAGTTAAGTGTCTCGGTACAGAAATACTTTAGCCATCTTTGCTGAGGGCCCCCCCATGGAAACATCTGGGCACTATGACAGCCAATCACAGCGAGTGGGTGTTTAAAGAAAGTGCCTACTTTGACAGCGATCATGCGGCAGGGA
Source organism: Pelodytes ibericus (assembly GCA_036172795.1). Lineage (NCBI taxonomy): Eukaryota > Metazoa > Chordata > Amphibia > Anura > Pelodytidae > Pelodytes > Pelodytes ibericus. Next base: position 121,933,243 of record CM069858.1, on the reverse strand, counting down.
GAGACTAAGGATATAAAGTAGTAATCTTTTCTCAAGCATCCCCCCAAAGTTTAACAAAAAATGAAAACATTTTTAGGATTAGGGCTAAAAAAAAAAAATTTTTTTTTTTTTTTTTAAGTAGCTGGAAAAAAAAATACAAATAAATTCTGGAAAATACATTTAAAAAAAAAAGATGTTTAGTTCTAACCCTTTTATATCATAATGCTAACCTTAAATAAATGTAAATAACATTTTTTTTTTCTTCAAAAAGACAAATTATGTAAAAGAAAACACCTTTTTGTTCTAACCCTAGAGTTCGGGTTAAATAAAAATATAGAAAATGTAGTAAAATAAAAACAAAATACAAGTTAAATACAATGAGGAAGTTATTCTGTAGAAGACCAGTGTCCATGTTTAATCATATTATATAATATAATTCATGACTTCCTGAAAGGTGACTGCATGCGAGTATATGACTCTGAACGTATAGGTAAATGTGCGCTTGCACGAGTAAATAACTGCATGCATTAGTTATGATAAAGTAAGCTCACTAATACACAAAAAGATTGCACACCAAATATATAATAAAATAAAACCTTCATTAAACAAATATAAAAATTAAGTAGATTTAAAGGAATCAAGAACAAAAGCCAATCCTGAGCTATGAATACACAATATGAACCCACATATACAAAATCAATACAAATGCAAGCAGTAAATTAAATAAAAAACTTACAATGGTTGAGACCAGAGAAATATACAAACAAACACAGTACCCCAACATTTCAGCAATATGCCTTCAACTAGAAGAACTATCCGACAGATCAAATTCAGATTGGAGATTATAATTCTGATCCACTCTTCATATGTAATGTGGCACAATCAGCAAGAACATGCTATTTCCCCTCTAGAGTCTACACTATAATCATGCCACAGCATATACATTTTTTTTTTTAAACACCACACAAGAAATGCACTGCAAAAGTTAAAAAAAGATGACTGATCCAAACAAATCAGAAAGATTTCAAAAGATAACACATGCATTCATATGTTTGTCTCTAATAGTCAAATATGAAGCCATGTGATATTTCATATAGCCATTTCCACTACTTACTTTGGATTTCTCATCCTCCTCTCTCTGAATAACACTGTAGCATGCTTAAAGTTGTGTCCATAAAAGCAATCTTGGAGCACCATGCTGCAGTAACTGCAAAGACACCACATGCGGCATGTTTCTGCAAGATGCTGGGATATGATGTCACACCTGACGCCATACAGTATCACGGCAAACAAAGGAGCACCAGGGACAGTGACTTGAGGATCACAGGAGAATGAAAATATTTCTTCTGCATTGACCATTTCATTGAAGGCTTGTCTTTGACAACTCAGTGGCTGTGGACCGTAGATTACATGATGCTGTGCCAACTATTGAAATATTGGCTCCTAGATTTAGACTTAAATTTCTCAGTTGTGCAAAACTCATCAAATTTCATACACTTTTATTTTGTTTTTTACATGCTCCGGTACATGTGAATATCACATGTGAACATCAATGAATAGACCCATTGTAATACATCCAGATCTCACAAACTTTAAGAAACGGTCAGGAGATTCTAAAAAGGTGGTGGGAAGCCAGGGCAAATGGGACCACAATGTGTAGATTTTTCTAATAAATGGCATTTTTTCTAATAAAAAGTCATGTACCCAGCAATTACAGGTAACATTACATTAAAATTAGTGCCAAGTACAGAGCGGGGGGGAGGGGGCAACATACCAAGTTAGATGAACACAACTAGACCAGTACATGTTTGTAGATAGCCCTGTATGCAAGATTACAATCTAACAGAAACATATGCTTACAAACCCAGTGTACCCATGATGTCAGCGGAAATATCAGAGCATGACAAATTTCTGTAGCGTTTAGGACCTAGACTAATTTAGAAGCTAGTCTGGTTATATTTAGCAGCCAGGGAAATGGAACTTCAATGTAAAATTATCAAAAACATTAGGAGCTAGCAATAAGGATTTTATAAGCCAATGCTATGCAACAAAACATGTTTAAAGCAACCAAAATTTACAACCTTGGAGAAGAAAAGGGAAACAAAAAAAAGACAGATCTTACCGATGAGGTGATGCAATATAAACAACTGATTCTCAAGGTACCATTACTTGATCTTTACTGGTTGACATTGATGATCTTGAGAATCTTAGAACAAACTTACAGATCATAAATTTACCAGAATATTTCAAACCAGGGCTTGACTAATGTAATTTGATTGTAGGAGCCAGCAATTTTTATTTTTTTATTTTTAAGAGCCAATCGCGCAAACATACACGCAATTCATAAACACATACCCCCCCCCCCCTTCACATATATACCCCCCCCCACTTCACATATATACCCCCCCCACTTCACATATATACCCCCACTTCACATATATACCCCCCCCCCCACACTTCACATATATACCCCCCCCCCACACTTCACATATATACCCCCCCCCCACACTTCACATATATACCCCCCCCCACACTTCACATATATACCCCCCCCCCACACTTCACATATATACCCCCCCCCCACACTTCACATATATACCCCCCCCCACTTCACATATATACCCCCCCCCCACTTCACATATATACCCCCCCCCCACTTCACATATATACCCCCCCCCACTTCACATATATACCCCCCCCCACACTTCACATATATACCCCCCCCCCACACTTCACATATATACCCCCCCCCACACTTCACATATATACCCCCCCCCCACTTCACATATATACCCCCCCCCACTTCACATATATACCCCCCCCCCACTTCACATATATACCCCCACTTCACATATATACCCCCCCCCCACACTTCACATATATACCCCCCCCCCACACTTCACATATATACCCCCCCCCCACACTTCACATATATACCCCCCCCCACACTTCACATATATACCCCCCCCCACACTTCACATATATACCCCCCCCCCACACTTCACATATATACCCCCCCCCCCACTTCACATATATACCCCCCCCCCACTTCACATATATACCCCCCCCCACTTCACATATATACCCCCCCCACACTTCACATATATACCCCCCCCCCACACTTCACATATATACCCCCCCCCACACTTCACATATATACCCCCCCCCACACTTCACATATATACCCCCCCCCACACTTCACATATATACCCCCCCCCCCCCACTTCACATATATACCCCCCCCCACTTCACATATATACCCCCCCCCCCACTTCACATATATACCCCCCCCCCCACTTCACATATATACCCCCCCCCCCCACTTCACATATATACCCCCCCCCCCACTTCACATATATACCCCCCCCCCCCACTTCACATATATACCCCCCCCCCCCACTTCACATATATACCCCCCCCCCCACTTCACATATATACCCCCCCCCCACTTCACATATATACCCCCCCCCCACTTCACATATATACCCCCCCCCCCCACTTCACATATATACCCCCCCCCACTTCACATATATACCCCCCCCCCACTTCACATATATACACCCCCCCCCTTCACATATATACACACACACACCTTCACATATATACACACACACCCCTTCATATATATATATATATATATATATACACCCCCCCCCTTCACATATATACACCCACCCCCCCCCCCCTGACTTCTTCCCATACACAAGTTAAGAAAGGGGGGGGGGGGGGGAACTGAGTGCTGGGTGTGGTCACTTGACAACCCAGCACTCAGCCGAAAGAGCAAGGAAGATCGCCTGCAGCACAAATGTTGCCCCTCCCTGCTGCCTTACCTCATTGCAGGGGAGGGGGAACATTTGTGCTGCAGCCGATCTTCCTTGCTCTTTCGGCTGAGTTGTCAAGTGACCACACCCAGCACTCAGGCACGTGTTGCGCGAGGGGGCGGAGCTTGCTGTCTGTGCAATCCGCACAGACTTCCCCCCTCGCGCTGCAAAAAAAAAAAAAAAAAGAGAAACGAATGGCAGCGGCAAGGGGAACATGAGGATACCGGCACCCGGCTTAATTTCCAGTAAGCCATGGCGACCGGGGTTTGTCGAGCTCTGTTTCAAACCTTTGAAAACCAAGAGAAATGATTGCCGGAAGCCCTAGGCCTCAACTTCTTCAAAGCTTCCACATTACTAAATCATCGTGTCCATAGAACTTTATAGCCAAAATATTGCAGTCTTTTATAGGACAATTTTACACCCAGCCCAATGAGGGTTTGTGTGCTGAAGACATACTGTATATCCAGTCATTGCCCAGAATTGTGGGACATGAGCGCCAGAATGGATGCCAAAAGAGCCTTTGACAGCGTATCTTGGACACACCTTTTTAAACACTCTAAATCTCCAATATGTTGACCAAATTTTATAAATCTGATTTGTAAACTTTATGCAAACCTTATTGTCCTGAAATTAATTTGGAGATCCACCGTGACTGGGGCCCATTGAGCCAGAAGAATCACTGTGGATTCCCTGTCTGTGGATATAATAGGTTTGGGGGTACAAGCTTTGAGGGCACTAGCAGAATCCTGTTTTCAGCTGGACTTCAAACACAGGCTCACTCAGGATGTCAGCCAGGACGTGTACCCTGGGAGGACCAAACCTTTGTCCCATTCACGGTGTTTCCCCCAGGTTAAGATTGTATCCTATCCTGCAAACTCTTGTCATTATGTCACCTTACCCATTGTCTTTATGCAAGTTATTTAGTGTCCTGTAGTACAGTGATGTCCTTCAATTAACAAGTTACTTTAATTGAGTGTACTCTGTGTGTATCTGAACTTGACACCTTTTGTATTTCCCCATTATAGGCCCTTCTGTTAAACTGATTGTGTTGTGTTCATTATGTGTGCTGTGTAATTAAGTTTATGCATTGTTTGTTCATTCCTATTTGGTTTGCAGCCTGGAAGTACAGGTCATTAAAGTGTAAGGGTCCAATGTATTCTTAGACCCAGTCACTTGGACGACCTAGTGGAGAACTATGCTTAGTTCCATCTCCCATTGTAGAATGTCTGTGATGTCATGTTTGTGTGTATACAAGGCTTGTTGTTTGACAAATAAAGGTTGTTCATTCTTGCTGTACCTAACTGCTAATGGCCCTGTCTGATATTTGGGTACAAAAAGCAAGGTTCGAGGAAAGACTTGCTAGGTGAATGCTGAGCTTTAATAGGGTGCTTAGGAGGCGATTTCCTACAATGGGCAGAGGTGCCACCAAGACTGGGTAACCGTCTCGTTACACTTATCACAAAATAGGTGTCAATATTTTAGATTAAGAAAAGGTCCAGATGGAGAGAGGGATATGCCAGAGGTGGCCATTATCACCTCTACTATCCAATGTGTCTTGACCCCCCCAGTTCTGCATTTACAAGAGATAAAACAGTTATAACAAATAGAGTGCTTCATCAGTGGATATATATTATCAACACTTCCTTTATGTGAAACACAACTTTATTTTATGAATTGACTGGTTGGAGGACACTACTGCAAACAACAACAGTGACATCCATTTTTTAAAATATATTTATTGGTCATAAGAATAAAAGGTTAAGGAGAAATCTGGGAAGGGAGTTTAAAAGGTTCTGGGCACGCTATAATTCAATGGTTGGTATGTTTACAGCTTTCAAAACACACCAGAATGTACAGGGGAGAATAAAAATCAATCTCTCCCTCTCGTAGCTTGCTGATTTCTTGTATATCAAGACGTCTTGAAATAAAGTTAAAAATGTAATATATGTTTTTTGTTTTTTAATTAATTATATATATATATATATATATATATATATATACACATATACACATATACACACACACACACACACACACCGTATATACTCGAGTATAAGCCGACCCGAATATAAGCCAAGGTACCTAATTTTACCACAAAGAACTGGGAAAAAATATTGACTTGAGTATAAGCCTAGGGTGGAAAATGCGGCAGCTACTGGTAAATATTGCCCCCAATATGCCATTTAATATGCCAGGATATTGCCCACAATATGCCAGGATATTGCCCCTTACTATGCTCGTTATGCCACCCTCCTCCCCCAGACCCCAGCACTTACCTCGTTCCTGCTCTGTCCCCCAGTGCTCTGAAGCTGCGTGGCTGTGAGGGAAGCGTTGTGAGCTTCCCTCCAGCCGCGCGGTCAATAAAGTTTGTTTTAAAAAAAAAAAATTTTTTCAGCGACTGACTCGAGTATAAGCCGAGGGGGGCATTTTTCAGCACAAAAATTGTGCTGAAAAACTCGGCTTATACGGTGTATGTATGTATGTATGTATGTATGTATGTTAACCCATCCTAACAAGGAAAGACCTAGTACTGTGGTTGGGAGTGTACCAAGAGTAGCTAGAGGCCATGAGTCAGAGGATATTCCCAGGACCAAGACATTCTTTAATGAGACCCTCTTCCTCCTCTCCGCATCTCAGATTAACTCTATCACCTCAGAGTCACAAAAGAACGTTGTTTTTGGTTTTGTTTTTAAGTCTGTAAGCATAAAATTTAATAAAGAGAACTATATGCTCATTAAATTGAGACTTGTCATATCCAAGGTCACTTTTCCACAAATAAAACATGTTCACTATAGAACTTGTTGCTTAAGATTTGCAGCAGGGTTGATATTCATGGAGGGATAAGCCAAATGGCAAATGATTTAGCTAAACTAGAAAAATGGTCAGAGCAGTGGCAACTGACATTTAATGTGGACAAGTGCAAGATTATGCACCTTGGGCGTAAAAACCCAAAAGCAGAATATAGACTATTTGGTACAGTCCTAACCTCAACATCTGAGGAAAGGGATTTAGGAGTAATAATTTCAGAGGACTTGAAGGTAGGTAGGCAATGCAATAGAGCAGCAGGAAATGCTTGCAGAATGCTTGGTTGCATAGGGAGAGGTATTAGCAGTAGGAAGAGGGAAGTGCTCATGCCATTGTACAGTGCACTGGTGAGACCTCACTTGGAGTACTGTACGCAGTACTGGAGACCGTATCTCCAGAAGGATATTGATACTTTGGAGAGAGTTCAGAGAAGGGCTACTAAACTGGTTCATGGGTTGAAGGATAAAACTTACCAGGAAAGGTTAAAGCATCTTAACATGTATAGCTTGGAGGAAAGACGTAACAGGGGGATATGATAGAAACATTTAAATACATAAAGGGAATCAACACTGTAAAGGAAGAGAGTATATTTAAAAGATGAAAAACTACCACAGCTAGAGGACAGTCTTAAATTAGAGGGGCAACGATTTAAAAGTAATATCAGGAAGTATTACTTTACTGAGAGGGTAGTGGATGTATGGAATAGCCTGCCAGCAGAAGTGGTAGAGGTAAACACAGTCAGGGATTTTAAGCATGCGTGGGATAGACACAAGGCTATCCTAGCTATAAGACCGGGAACGGGGGACTAATAAAAGTACTCAAAAAAAAAAAAAAAAAAAATTGGGCAGACTAGATGGACCGAATGGTTCTTATCTGCCAACACATTCTATGTTTCTAATATATTTTTGGAGTCACAATTTCCAAAAGTGCAGTCATTCTATAGATATCCAAGTCTTGAGTGGACAGTTTCACAAGCACCACATAAGAGCATGGTATTGATGGGAGTAACATTAAACCTGTGAGTGTTAGAGCAGTGATAATGCATTTCTTCGCACTGAAAGCATTGTGCCCCCACTGGAGAAGTGCAGGAGGAGGGAACTATAACACATTAGTAAAGGGAAGAAATGGCAGACTAAACCATGCAATATCTTTGGAATGGTGTGGGAAAGCAGTAGAAAAACATGTCACTGTCTTTTTTTTTTTTTTTTTTTTAAAGCCAAGAATAAAGTTACAATGGATCCATCAGCAATATCTTTCCATCATTTGGCACCACGGGTATAGTTTGAGCATTTGACTAAACAAACTGTACATAAATGTGTACAAACTATGTTTATATTCTATAATCCACTATACTGAGAAATATAATGGAATATTTACAAAACGCTTTCAAATGAATACTGTGTGTATACTGAGTGTCCCAGTAGCAATTCAATTAAACATTATTTCATTTCCTACTCCACTCCCAGACCTCAGGAGCCTCTAATGCCCTAGGGGGGCGGTCTGCATCCGTTTACGTGCATGCAGCCTTTTAAAATATTGCCACGGTCTTCTACTGGCTATGTGCACTACCAGATTCAACATTGTACAGGTTACAGAGAAATAATAAATGTAAGTAAGGCAATTATTGCAATTAGCATCTCAATTAAAATACTGTAGTATCCTTTAGAAGAGATGCATTATGCCAGCATGGACGTGGATACTAATTGGTGCATTCATACAGAAGCATGAAACATCTGACAATGAAAGAATGGATCATTTTCCGGGGGTGGGGCATGCCATTTGACACTGGTCTGAAAGAAGCATTTGGCAATGACCACACTGTTGGGATGGGAAAACCAAGTACTTAGTACATATATCGCTAATGGGACTCGGATGAATGAGTCTGTGACAGATGCCCAAAGCAAACAATGCAAGAAGACATGTGGGTTGTAAGAAAAGGCCCTGTAACAGGATTAAAAAAGCAACACGCATCAGATACTAGGCAACCAGCTCAGCAAAGTAAGGAGATATGATGTACAAGTATAAACTATTAATACCAATTGAAATGTTTCGCCAACAACTGCCAATCTACATTGTATTACCATCCCGATCAGTATGTGGCCTGGGATCACAGCACAAACAAGAAGCAGCTTAGGGTGGGTCACTTAACTCTAGACATGCCACAGCTATAAGCAAGCAATAAAAGCCAAAGCACTGCATTCATCTTCAGCTAGTTATTACTTAGCACTTTCTGATTTTGTGCAATCAGGAAAAATAATTAACCAGAGCACAGGTTGACAAATACATCTTTCCAGGAAGCCCTGGTGATATCCACCCTCCCCATAAAGCTGCAATCCATGAAGTGATCAGGAAGGAAGGAGGGGGAGATGAGGGAGGCAAAAAAGGAAGGAGAGGAGGGGACCGGGTCTGAAATAGCGCAAGAGGGGTGGAGGAAGGATACCCCCCAAAATGTAACTACTGTCAAATACTTTGTTCTCCCCAAATGCACATGTATTCAAAGTGAGCATAAAAAGCATATCTACAGAACAAGATCACACGTGTACAAACAAAATAAATGCTGTTTGACTTGCATAAAAGAAAATGTTCTGATTAAACAGAATTTGCATGCATAGTTTAAATATGCAAACATCGCTATTTGTCTACAGTTATTCCACACATGCATATACACACACACACACACACACAGAGGATACATTGTTTGACAAGCTGCTAGCCAGTGGCCTCACCATAAAGTCGCAGGCGAAGTTATCCTCTCCATTATGGTCCTTGTTATGCATGGCCTCCACTCTCTGAATAAAAGCCCTGAGGATCTCCACTTGATCCATTCTGAAACCCTCCTCCTTCCTGATCCCCTTCCCAATTACAGACTCTCCCGATCACACCCGGCAGTCTGGTATGTTTGGCCAAAAGAGGGGAATGGACCCAACCACCCTGGTCTCGGTCAGGGTGGAGAAGGCCGCTCGTTATCCTAGCCCCTCGCCATACGGAACAGTATCTGCTATCTCATTTGCTTCACAGGGACAGCAATCCGTTCTTGCCCCTTCCACAGGCTGTGCACTCCTCCCAAACTACCAGCCAGGCACACACTGAGAAGCACCGGAACTCACAGAACAAGCACCCCTCCTCACACACCACGCCATTGGCCGCGCCTGATCTTGCTGTGCAATCCTATTGGATATCTACGTATGCATAAAAAGAGTGCGGGGCGTGGCCAACCAAGCCCTTTTGACCATCACAAACTCAATAAGCGGTTAATCGATCGGCCATTTTAGGGCGGAGGAGGGGCGCGGCATCCGCCACCGGCAGCCAATGGAACTTGCTATGGATGACACGTTCATAGCGAGGCCTGAACCGCACTGTCTTCATTTTCACGTCCTAGTAACGCGTTCTGTTCGATTGAATCGATGTGTATCGTGATTGGAAAAGAAAAAGTGCAATCCCAAAAATGTTATGTAGGACAATAATTTCACGTTTTTATGTATCCTGTCACTTTTTATTCCCGGAATGGAGGGGTTTTTTTTAGCAGTTTTATAAGTAAACTCAGATGCTGTTAACTCCTGAGTAACCTGGAAGTTTGGTACTGGTGCAGGGTTTTTTATTTGCAGTGTTCGCATTATACACTTCTGTATAGAGAGATTGCGCCACTATTAAGCACTATTTCCGTGTGCCACTATTATACATCTCTCCTACAACGGGCGATTCACTAAAATGCAAAAGAAGGTTGAATTTGATTTGAAATTACATTTGTCCTCTATTCACTAATCTAAATTCACCCTCCCTTTCTTTTCTACCCCAGTCAAAGTCCAACTTGGATTCCCACCTTGAACTCGCCTTTGTAGCATTGCTAATCACTTAAAAAACAAAAGGAGTTTGATTTCGGAGTCAAGGGACACTTTGATGTCCAAATTGTCTTGTGCTATTCAGTGCCTCTAGATTTAAAAAATTAAATCACCTTCCCCGCAAAAAAACAATGTTGCCAGGGGTTGGGCAAGTGCCCCTTGCTCACATTAATTGGGGTCTGGAGCTGACCAAAGGTTTCTGGTCATCCTTACATTAATTGGTACTTTGGTGTGCAAACACTGTTCGCCTTCTTTATAAATAAGTGGTGCAGTTTAAAAAATATAGGTACAACGTTATTTATAATATTTAGTGTTGAGCGAACCCAAACCGCACTGTTCGGGTCCGTACCGAACATTAAGGTTTTTGGACCCCAGACCCGAACACGGACATTTCACTGTATGTTCGGGTTGGAGTTCGGGGTTCGGCGATTACATTGTATGTAATGCTATGGGCTTTCTATAAATCGAAATAGAGTCCCCATTCATAAGAATAGGGACTCTATTTCGGTTTATAAAATAGCAATAGCATTTCAGGTATTCCATAAACCGAATGTCTTTCGTTTTTATAGACTTTCGGTTAATGGAATACATGTAATGCTATTGGCTTTCTATAAACCGAAATAGAGTCCCCATTCATACTAATAGGTCAATTGACCTATTCGTATGAATGGGGACACTCTTACCCACATTTTACTTCATTTTGCAGCCCTCTAGCCCTTTCCAGGACTTTTTTAGAGGCATTTTAGTGGCCAAAAGTTTGTGTCCCCATTGACTTCAATGGGGTTCGGGGTAAAGTTGGAGCACGGACCCGTACATTTTTTTGAAGTTCGGCCGAACCAGAACATCCAGGTGTCCGCTCAACTCTAATAATATTCCATTAATATGTATTTATATAGAGCCAACAAATTACATAGCACTTTGTATGGAGCATAGAAGGGAAGTACATACTATATTAGATGAACTGAGACAGGCTAATGCATGAGGTACAGAGCTCTGCCCGCAAGCTTACAATGTAGGTGCACACTGTGATAGTGCCTAACACTGGCAATGTATAATACAGACTCCCAACAATATTAAAAAATATATATATCGGGCACGTTTTAGATCTTTTGCAGACCATAAACATGTGAATGGAGCATCTTGAAAAATGCATTACCAAAACTTTTGGAAAACTCCAGGCACGTTACACAGGCCAAGTGGCATGACCAAGTACTCGTAATGTCTGTAACGAGTGTTGAACACAGTCTTCCATTTTTCTCCATCACGAATACAGATGGTATTGGTTGTACGCACCTCAAATGTCCAATTTGGTAAAGTGCACAAGCCCCTTGAGTTGGTTGTAAAGTTCAGTGATGAGAGTTACCTTGCTGTAACCTCATGCATGCAAAAATCCTTCTTTCTTGGCCACGAAAAAAATAAACCAGCCCATGCAAGAGACGAAGAAAGACATATATATCCCTTCTGCGGGTTTTCTTATATGTACTGTTCCAGAGCATGCTTTATGGGCATAGATACCGTATTTGCTCTAATATAAGACAAGGTTTTTTTCAGAGCAAATGCTTATATTCGAGGTCGTCTTATAATCTGACCTCAAATCGAGATCAGGCTATAAGACTGGGATCTAGGATCCCCCTCGCTAACAGCTTGTGGATGTCTGCGCAATGTGTGCAGACAACCTCTGCTGCCAGCCGGCACGACCGCCGGCCCTTCCGGCTTCATCATAAAAGTGCCGGGCAGCAGCGGAGGATGTCTGCGTGTATCGTGCAGACATCCTCCGGCTGCCTCCACTAGGCACCAGGGATATTACTACCCAATATTTCCATCTAAGTTGGGGGGGGGGGGGAGAAGAAACAGCCAACATGTGGGGGAGAGAGACAGACAATGCTGGGGGGAGGGAGAGGTGGAGACACAGACAACATTGAGGGGAGAGAGACAGACAACGTTGGGGGGAGCATTGGGTAAGTCTGGGGGGGAGGGGCAGCACTGGCACATAAAAGGTAAATAAAAACAAGAAATTCATTTTTTTATATCATAAGTTTTTATTAAATATGAAAAAGCAATTTACATGTGAATATATACAAGTTAAACTTTTTTCCTATAAGGTAGTTTATATTCAGGCTTTTAGTTTTTTTCCTAAAGGAATATCCATTGTTTGGGGGGTCGTCTTATAATCAGAGTCGTCTTATATTCGAGCAAATACGGGAATGAATAATTGTGGCCTGTAGGAGGACAGGTACCTTATAATAGTGTTATGGGACTAAAAGTGGCGTTTTAGGGCTTGTGTCGTGTGGGACGCAAGCACCAAGAGTGACGAAGGGGTTAAAATCCAAAACGTTTGCAAGTTATTTGCCAACAGTTCTCCTGAAGGGAAGAAGGATAAGTGAAATAGTCCTCAATATAATATTTGAGAGCTTATCAGCTTGCAGTAAGAAGCAAGTTAGGAATAGTTTAAAAAGACGGTCTCTTACACCAGGGCTTGACAAATGTAATTTAGATTTAGGAGCCAGACAACTGCACATTCACACAACCTCACATACATACAGAAACAGTCAGTCAGTCACATCCATACAGAGAGTCAGTCACATACAGAGACAGTCACATCCATACAGAGACAGTCAGTCATATCCATACAGAGACAGTCAGTCACATCCATACAGAGACAGTCAGTCACATCCATACAGAGACAGTCAGTCACATCCATACAGAGACTGTCAGTCAGTCACATTCATACAGAGACTGTCAGTGAGTCACATTCATACAGAGGCTGTCAGTCACATTCATACAGAGACAGTCAGTCACATTCACACACATACAGAGACACACATACATACACACTTAGAAACATACACAAAATACATCAGTTGTTTTTTAAAAGAAACGAAAAAGTAATTTTATCAATGACTCCCCCCTCCCTGCTGTTTTAACTCTTTGCTCGGGAGGGGGGATTTCTGCTGCAGCCTAGTCCATGCCTGTCACACAGGCACCGTCTGCACGCTACTTTTGAGCGGTGGGGTGTCACGTGACACCCGTCGATCCAACACTACAGCGTGAGGGGGCGGAGCAGGAAGCACAAACTCTGCTTGCCCTCACACTGCGGTGATAAAATATATGTATATATTTTTTTAATCTAATTTCAGGACAAGGAGCGCCATGTGCCGATGATCCTACCCGGGCGCAGTGGTGGATCCAGGGGGGGGGGGGCAACGGGGCAATTGCCCCCGAGCAAAGCCAATGCTGTAGTTAGGGAGAAAAAAATACAAAAAAAACCCTGCCCCTTTAAAAATAAAAACCCCCAAAAAACCCAAGAGCACTTGCCAGCAGAGACGGAGGTGATAGGTGATCAGAAGATCCCTCCTCGGCCTGCAGGCTGCACCGGGAGCCGAACAAGCAGCACAGAGAAAAGCTCTGTGCTGCCTTTTCGGCTCCCCGTGGAGTGTGATAGGGAAGTGCCGACAGGTCACGTGACCGGCGCTCTGACGTCATATGCGCGCCGGTCACGTGCCCTCTCTGCACAAACGCCTGGGAGCCGAACAGGCAGCATGTAGGACACCATGCTACCTGCCACTAGCCACCAGGGAAAAAGGTAAGTTCTGGGGGTCATATTAAATGGTTGGACAAATTGGCTGGGGGATATTAAATAACAAATAATACTGGCATATTATTGTGCAAATTGGCAGGGACAGATTAAATGGCAAATACTGGCATATTATTGGGCAAATTGGCAGGGGCAAATTAAAATGCAAATAATTCTGGCATATTATTGGGCAAATTGGCAGGGGCATATTAAATGGCAAATAATACTGGCATATTATTGGGCAAATTGGCAGGGGCACATTCAATGGCAAATAATACTGGCATATTATTGGGCAAATTGGCAGGGGCATAGTAAAATGCATATACTGGCATATTATTGGGCAAATTGGCAGAGGCAGATTAAATGGCAAATACTGGCATATTATTGGGCAAATTGGCAGGGACAGATTAAATGGAAAATACTGGCATATTATTGGACAAATTGGCAGGAGCAGATTAAAATGCAAATAATTGTGGCATATTATTGGGCAAATTGGCAGGGGAATATTAAAATGCAAATAATTATGGCATATTATTGGGCATATTGGCAGGGGCATATTAAAATGCAAATAATTATGGCATATTATTTGGCAAATTGGCAGGGACATATTAAATGGCAAATACTGGCATATTATTTGGCAAACTGGCTGGGGCATATTGAAGTGCAAAAAACTCTGGCATATTATTGGGCAAATTGGCAGGGGCAGATGAAATGGCAAATAATACTGGCATAATATTGGGCAAATTGGCAGGGGCATATTAAATGGCAAATAATATTGGGAAAATTGGCTGGGGCATATTAAAATGCAAATAATTCTGGCATATTATTGGGAAAATTGGCAGGGGCAGATTAAATGGCAAATAATACTGGCATAATATTGGGCAAATTGGCAGAGGCATATTAAATGGCAAATAATACTGGCATAGTATTGGGCAAATTGGCAGGGGCATATTAAATGGCAAATACTGACATATTATTGGGCAAATTGGCTGGGGCATATTAATGGCAAAATAATACTGGCATAATATTTGGCAAATTGGCTGTGGCTTATTAATGGCAAATAATACTGGCATATTATTAGGCAAATTGGCTGGGGCATATTAATGGCAAATAATACTGGCATATTATTGGTCAAATTGGCTGGGGAATATTAATGGCAAATAATATTGGCAATGTGTATGTGATGGGGACATGTAAATGTGGTGATGGGGCATGTCCTTGGTGTGCAACATGGGTTATGGGTCATGACGTGGGTGTGCCCAAATTTTGTCTGCCTAGGGAAGCACAAAACCAAGATACACAACTAGCGGGGGGAGAGAGAGTAGAGAACACTGATGGGGGAGAAGAGAGAACACTTATGGGGGAGAAGAGAGAACACTGAAGGGACCATAAGAGAGAACACTGACGGGTGTAGGAGAGAGGAGAGAACACAGTTGGGGGATAGAGGAGAGAACACAGACGGGGAGAGGAGGAAAAGAGACAGCTATGGGGAAGAGGAGAGACACATACATGGGTAGAGGGACAAAGAGACAGTCATAGGAGGTAGAGAATAGAGAGACATGGGAAGGGAGAGGAGAGAGAACTAAATGAGAAGGGAGAAGAGAGAGATAGAAATGGGATGGCAGAAAAAAAGCATTTTTCAACCCTTTTCCAACCCCTTCTTCATGTCTAAAATGGGTAGAAACAGGAAAACCCTAAGGGGACAAGAAATGGGGGGACATTCCTCCAACACCCCACCAGCGACGTTGCTTGAATATATGGTATAGGCAATCACCTCCCAGATACATAAGGTACATATGATAGGTGACTAGAAAGGTGGTATAAGATATATACATACACTCATCCTCCAACCACACGATGTGTACAGGATGGATAGCTAGAAAGTTATGTATAATGTGTACACACGTATCCCCCTATCACACGACGTACCTATGATAGATAGCAAGGAAGTCATGTATGATATACACATACCCATCTAGCAATCATACGATGTGTATATGATAGATAGCTAGAAAACAATGAACAATGTATACACACTCATCTCTAAATAATATGTTATACATGCGATAGATGGCTGAGAAGTTTCGTATACTACACACGCACCCATCGCTCAACCATACGGTCTATATATGATACATGGCTAGAAAGTTTTGTATAAAAGTACCTGCACTTATCTCCCAAACATAAGAGAAATATATGATATACAGCTAGAAAGACAGACGTATTCCACAGTCAGCTCTGGGGGGGAAATATGTACAGAAATCCAGGACTTGATTGCATGTATTGGGTTTTATGTTTAGAATATGGTTAATGCACCCATCTCTCACTCAGACGCTGCGTATATGATAAATAACCAGAAAGACAGAGGTATAACACAACCGTCTTGAAGGGGGAAAATAGTTACAAGAGTACATGCAGGGATAAATGCATTAAGAAAAAGAGAGTAATAGGGAGCTTTTTTAGGGGGGGAAAAGGGGTTAATAAAATAGATTAGCGCAAAAGAATAAAGCAACAATACCATGAAAGGGTGTGACTAAGGGGACGCTCAGCCCCTATTCCTCAAAAGGCACGGTGCAGATAGGGGACATTTTTAGTCCCACCTCCGGACTCCCCCACAATACCCCTAGCACCAACACCCAGGGTCGGGAAAGAGAGGTTGTTATCAGTTCACATATAGTTTGATCTGTTTGGAGACTGAACTCTCAGTTTTATATATATCTGTTATTTTAACACCGGAAACAGAACTCACTGTGGTTATATGGTGTTATCTGTGTTTCGGGCAACCACAACACCCCCACCGGATAGGTGCCCCACGACAGTGGAGTGGTGACTGAGTCAGCTGTGCTGATTGTGGCCATCCCTCCACATTGGGCACGGACTATCCTTCTAAAGTCCTGCCAAGGACCTCGCACGGGTACTGTCTGTCATCCCGTGCGGACTATCTGTTCCTCCCCCCCCCCCCCCCCCCTTTTTTCTATTCTCCCCCCCTTTTTTATGGTTTTTGGCCCTAGAATATATACCTTAGTTCACTGATTAATAGATAACCGAGGACCTAACGGAAAGAATTTATATAAATAAAAAATAAATAATATAAATAAATAAATAAATAAAAAATTGATTGAGCATTTTAACATGTCTACTGCCATACCGGTCACGATCAAGCTGATTTCCATAAACGCACAGGGCCTTAATGTACCAGAAAAAAGGTCTAGAGCATTAAGAGAATGGAAGGCGCTTAAAGCCTCGATAGTTTTCGTACAGGAGACACATTTCAAGAAAAACCATGCTCCTACACTCAAAAACCAGTTCTACACTCAATCTTACTGCGGCAACACCACAGACACAAAAACAAAAGGTACAGCCATTCTGTTTTCTAAACATGTTCCACTAAGAGAACCAGAATGGCTCTATGATGAAGATGGAAGATACACATTTGTGAAAGCATTTATAGCCAACACGCAATATACATTTGCTTGTATTTACCTACCTAACAAACAACAACATAAAACCCTCAACCGGATATGAAATAAATTAAAAGCATTTCAACAAGGTATTCTAATATTAGGAGGGGATCTTAACCTCCCTCTAGACCCAACATTAGATCATTCTAAAGGCTCTACTAGTATTCCGCAACACATCATCAGGAAATCTGCGCTTTCTTTGCATAATAACCGGTTGACGGATTGCTGGAGAGCAATGCACCCAGAGGACAGGGACTATTCCCACTATTCCAATCCACATGGAGTCTACACAAGACTGGATTACTTTTTCCTACAACATCATACATTAGATATATTAGAAAAAGCAGACATAGGTATCACCACATGGTCTGACCACGCCCCAATTTCTCTAATAATTAAATCCCCCCTGTACAGACCTACACAACCATCCTGGCGTCTGAATGATTCCTTCCTAACCGATCCAGAGATAATAACCGAAACATCCCAACACATACATAATTATTTTTCAGAAAATAGTACGATGGATACCCCGACACTGACAGTATGGGAGGCACATAAATGTGTATTACGGGGATATTTTATTTCCAAAGCCACGGCACGAAAAAAGGAACATACAGAAGCTATTGCCAGACTAGTGAAGGAAATTTCAGAGGCTGAATTTTCCCACAAACAAGACCAACAACCAACCACACACCAAACACTTGTAGCGAAACGTCACCAATTATCTAAGTTAATCAATATGGGACTACACAGACAGGCATTAAAGAATAAGACTCTGTTCTATGAACATGGGAACAAAGCAGGCCGTTTATTGGCCAAAACACTACACAACAGGCAAAACACAACATACGTTCACAAAATTAAACCGACCCCGAGCCACCCGTACCAATACCTCCCGAAAGAGATCCTAACCTCTTTCACGGCCCATTATGAGGCTCTCTATAACCTCCAAGAGTCACTCACGCCAGCTCAAAGGGCACAAACACGAAGTGATATAAATAGATACTTAACCAAGTACGCTAAGACAGAGGTCACAAAGGACCAAATGCAGGCATTAGAGGGAGAAATCTCAGTAGAGGAAGTAAAGATAGCAATCAAACACTCCAACACGGGAAAAACTCCCGGACCAGATGGTCTACCCTTACGCTACTATAAGACACATTTTGACGCCTTAGGACCCCAATTTGTTGCGGCCTTTAACTCTATATTACAAGGGGAAAAACTACATGACCAAACAGTATCGGCACATATACATGTGATTCCCAAGCCAGGGAAAGATATAGTTTATTGCCAGAATTATAGACCAATTTCCTTACTAAACTCCGATTTAAAATTGTTCACAAAAATCCTAGCACAACGTATACAGACAATATTGCCAGAGATCATACACCCTGACCAGTCGGGATTTATACCGGGTAGGGAATCTAAAGATAACACCACCAAACTTATTAATATAATCCATTTAGCAGAGAGAAGGAAGGAACCACTACTTTTTCTATCAACCGATGCTGAAAAAGCTTTTGATAGAGTAAACTGGGATTTCATGAGATCGACTCTCGAACATTACGGTTTTGGCCCCCATCTTCGAACCTGGATAGACTCTCTATATAGTTCTCCAAATGCCAGAGTTAGAGTAAATGGTATATTGGGAACCCCATTCAAAATCCACAATGGTACTCGGCAAGGCTGCCCTCTCTCCCCACTTTTATTCGCCATTACTCTGGAACCTTTCCTCCAAGCTATAAGAGAAAACCCCAATATCAAAGGCTTTAGTACCCCAAACTCGGAATACAAGATGTCTGCATACGCAGATGATTTATTATTCATAGTCTCTGAACCCAAAACTACTATCCCACATATAATGCAAGCATTTCAGGATTATGGAAATTTATCGAACCTATCCATTAATATGACTAAATCAGAAATTATGCCAATTTCACAAGCGCAAATATTTTTACAAGATATTAAAGACGCATATAAATTTAGAGTTTGTGAGGAAAAAATGATTTATTTAGGAATCTGGCTCTCTCCGTCATTAGACAAACTGTATCATTTTAACTTCTTACCATTGGTTAAAAAATTGAAGATAGACTTACACGCCTGGGATCATAACCATATATCTTGGCTGGGCAGAATAAGCGTGGTTAAAATGAATCTCCTCCCCCGGCTTCTCTATCGTTTTCAAACACTTCCCATAGACATCCCACAAGTTTTCTTCGCCGATCTGCGGTCTGCAATTTCTAGATACGTATGGAGGGGGAAGAAACCCCGTATAAAACATACTATACTGACACAGCCGAAACATAAGGGCGGGCTAGCCCTACCTGATATAAATAAATATTATCAAGCAGCCCATCTCACGCGAATTGTAGATTGGATGCACTCTAGAGAAGAAAAACAATGGGTGGCATTGGAAGATTATGCAATCACCTATCCTATAAAGGCACTAGCATGGATATCCCCGATCCAGGCTAGGAAACTAGTAAAATCACACCCGACGCTTCACCCCACTATACGTGTCTTGCACGCAGTTACTAGAAAGCAAGAAATCACATCCTACCCCTCTCCTATGACACCTATTCGAGGTAACCCAGATTTTCCCCCAGGAACACATACTAGAGGAATGAAAAATATACACCCAATAACGGTTCTGCATTCATACTCTATTATACACGCAGGAGACCTGACCCCACTTTCGTCCCTACTGGACACTTCCCCGACGATGCTAGATAATTTTAACTACACACAAATTAAACACTACTTGACACATCTCCCGCAACAACATAAATTGTCCAGAGACAAAACATGGTTTGAATGCCGCTGCTCCACACAAACACCAATGACACATGGGATATCCACAATATATACACAATTGATTTCCCCTGATAACAACCCCACTCCCCCTTTCGTAGGAAAGTGGGAAGATGCTTTGGAAAAAGTTTTTTCCCCTGGACAATGGGACAGGATATTTTTACTGACGCATAAGAGTTCTAAAGCCTCCAAATACCAGGAGATCAACTTCAAATTGTTGGCAAATTGGTATTTGACGCCAGCCAAATTACACCATATATATTTTGATAGTGACCCCCTCTGCTGGCGATGCCAGAAAGATATCGGCACGGATCTCCATATTTGGTGGTCGTGCCCTGTGATTCAAAGATACTGGAAACAAATACATAAATTCATTACGAAAATCGACAACTCCCAATACCCATTTACTTTCGAAGCCATGATATTTTTTCTGAATGACATGAAGTTATCGGCCTTTAAAAAATCGGTTAGCAAACATTTGTTGGTAGCGGCAAAAACCCTTATTCCTAAATACTGGAAAGCAGTATCGGCACCCCCAATCTCAGAATGGATAGCAAGGGTAGAGGAAATTAGATCTATGGAGTCGCTTGGAGCTTCAGTAGCTGACAACACAGCAAAACATCTTGAGACATGGTACTATTGGACAGAACTACTGTTAACAAAAGGTATAGGAGATTGATACCCCCAGGTCTCTACACGTAATAAGGTTCTGGTCAGAAGGTTTGGTATGGACAATGTTTAATGGCACATAAAGCAAGGTATTATATCGTATGCAATGTTTTTCTGATCACTCTTTATAAGCCGCCCCCCCCCCCCCCATAATCTCTAATATGTATTAATTTATTTTCTGTAAACCTAGGGCACTTCCCTCCCCTTCCATCTAAGTCCTCCTGTTTTTTCTTTGCTCTCACAGTCTATACCCCTCCTTTGTTATTTTATGTATTGTAATTTTTTCTTGTAATTTTTTGTAATTTTTTCCTGAAAAATCAATAAAATCTAATTTACAAAAAAAGAAATGGGATGGCAGAGCAGAGACATACAGACATGGGATGGCAGAGGAGAGACAGAGACCTGGGAAATGAGAGGAGAGACAGAGAGACATGGGAAAGAAGAGGATACAAAGACAGACATGGGAAGAAGGAGGAGAGATACGGACATGGAAAGGAAGAGAGACAGATGGACATGGGGAGTGATAGGAGTGCGACAGACATGGGAAGGGAGAGGAGCATGACAGAAGGACATGAGAGAGAGGAAAAGACAGATAGACATGGCAGAGAGGAAAAGACAGACGAATATGTGCCCCTTCCGAGATCAGACTCTGGATCCGCCAGGTACAATTTCCTAGTCACCATGGCAACCTGGCGCCCAGGCTTTGTCGAGCCCTGTCTTACACTTAATGTGCTTTTGATACTGAGATTTACTGAGATAAATACTATTAGCAAAGATGTTGAGCTGAGTCTGAGTCACATTCCAACCCGGACCGTTAATCCAGAAAAAAATGACCAGCACTACAGTGAAAAAGTGGAATTTATTGTCCCAACGACAACGTTTCTGGAGGTTTTTCAAGCCTCAACTACCCTATGGCTGAATCCAAGTTGCAATAGAGAATAAGTGCCAATAAGCGCACCATAAATGTGAGTGTAACCTTATTATTGTTTTGTTAGTGAGTGCAGCCTACACAGGGTAAAATCCACCATATTTTCCTAAAAATCAGTGGCATAAAAAAATGCTAAATGCAGCGCATATATAAAAAAAAGTATAAACTTATACTTCACAAATTTGTGTATAAGTGGGTATTTGTTGTTGTTTTAGTCTCCCTTTTTGAAAAAAGCTGAAGTCCCAACCACAGTACACAAATTTTGGAAGTATAATTTTATACTTCATTTTAGATGTGCTCCACATTTTGCATTTTATTCTACTTTAGAACTGAGCCTCAGGTATAATGGCTGGAGTATTGTGCAGCACCAGACTACTTCCAGGGAGCCTGGCAAGTATACTAGTCAGGTGGATTGAGATCTGGGGAATTTGGAGGCCAAGTCAACACCTTGAACTTGTTGTTTTTGCTTTGTGGCAGGGTGCATTATCCTGCTTAAACAGATCATTGCGTGACAGGTCATCGCAGAACAATTTATCGTGGGATTTTCATCCAAGCTTAGGGTTCAGGTTATTAGGGGTTAGGATTAGTATTAAGGCTCAGGGTTACTATTAGGGCTTAATATTAGGAGTTTGTATTGGAGTTCAGGGTTAATATGAGTGCTAGTATTGGGGTTCATGGTTAGTAATAGGGTTGGTGGTTAGTTTTAGTGGGGACTAATTTATTAGGGGGGTTATTACTGCAGGGCTCGACAAACCCCGGGCGCCAGGTCGCTTGAGCCTGGCGTCCGGGTGCCGTTACCCTAATGTTCCCCTTGCCGCTACTATACGTTTTTTACAGCGCGAGGGGGAAGTCTGTGCGTATTGCACAGACTGCAAGCTCCGCCCCCTCGCGCAACGCGTGTTTGAGTGCTGGGTATCGTCACTTGACAACCCAGCACTCAGCCGAAAGAGCCATGAGGATCAGCTGCAGCACGAATGTTCCCCCCTCCCCTGCAATGAGGTAAGGCAACAGGGAGGGGGAACATTCGTGCTGCAGTCGAAGTTAAAAAAGGAAAGAAAAAAAACCTGTGTATGTATGTGTGAGGTGTATATGTGTAAGGTGTATGTGAAGTAGGTGTGTGTGTGTGTGTATATGTGAAGTTGGGGGGTTATATATGTGAAGTTGGGGGGTTATATATGTGAAGTGGGGGGTTATATATGTGAAGTGGGGGGGTGTATATGTGAAGTGGGGGGGGTGTATATGTGAAGTGGGGGGGTGTATTTGTGAAGTGGGTTGGTGTGTGTGTGGTGTATATGTGAAGTGGGTTGGTGTGTGTGTGTGGTGTATATGTGAAGTGGGTTTGTGTGTGTGTATATGTGAAGTGGGTTGGTGTGTGTGTGTGTGGTATATATATGAAGTGGGTTGGTGTGTGTGTTTATGAATTGCGTGTATGTTGTGTCTGGCTCCTAAAATTTTTTGCTGGCTCCTAGAATCAAATTAAATTTGTCAAGCCCTGTATTACTGTATCTATAAGCGCTGACAGTTCAGCACTTACACTGCCGCGGTGACACGGCCACGCTGTCATACACCTAAAACTCCACATCTAGCCACCTACAACCAAATGTGTGACAGTGATCAACTGTCTTAGACCCCACCAGGGTATACTGTGTCCATGATCTACAACAATGCTCAGGTAGATGGCACATGTCAAAGTAATATCCACATGAATGGCAGGACACAAGGTTTCCCAGCAGAACATTGCCCAAAGCATTATGACCTCCTGTCAGTGGTAATTATGTTATGACTGACCAGTGTATGATATATACATTTATATTTTATATGTAGAATATGAGCTTGTGTGTGCCTTTTTATTAAAACCATACATCTATATATACACACATGTTGGGCACTGACGGGAGCAGCGCAGGAAGCCCAGCAACAGGAATAGTAGCAGTGGTCCAATAAAGACTGACGAGGCATCAAAACAAGTGGCTAGGCAAAGGAATAGTCAAAGGGCAGTCCAAAATTGTAGAGGCAGGCTTAGGATCCTGAAGCAAAGGATGCAGCTCTGGCAGCAGACCCCTGGTGCGGGGTATGCGGGGGTCTCCGGACCTGACAACACCATATGTATTCCTTATATCAAGATAAATGGATATATGACATCAGCATTTATTGTTTACCCAGTTGTAAAGGTGATCTACCGCTGGAATCCAGACTTATGTTTAAAAGCTTTTCCAAGAAACTCTCACCCTACCTGCTCTCCCCAGCTGTTCCCACCTCCTATCACCTTACATTCAGTACCAGCACTTTACTTTTACTATACCATAATACAAAAAGAAAGTGACTCGATCCTAATTTTCCTGAAGACTATCACAGTTATGGAATAATCTCATAGATCTCCCTTAAATAGTTAAATACAGAATGCACCTATAATCATACTTGAAAATGAGAGAAAACTCAATGTATCCTTCCTGGTAAAATACTTTATAAATAAAACTAAAATCGGTGCTGCTACAAATTCTTCAGTTAAAATTTATTGAGAGAGTTTTAACGCTTTCAAGACCAAGTTGCTAGGACCTTTCCTCAGGTATTAATAAGGCTAAAACAACATTTCCTAATTACAAAACACACATCACAGCTTTAAAAAAGGAAAAATCAACACAGGGGTATTGAAGAATTTTCTCAGCAATATAGTATACCCTTGTGTTTATTACCCTCTTTCCTGAAGAAAGGACATAGCTAGCAAGTTTGTCTTGAAAGCTTGGAATCAAAGACTCTCAATTAACCAATAAATGGCTTTATTTCAGCTCTGTTTCCTGTTTTCCATGGCTAACAGGGCACTAGAATTTTTTTTAACTCTACACTGCCTCCAAGTGGTTCTTTTGTAAAGAACACTTTGATCCATTGAAGAGCAGAATTAATGTAAATCATAAAATAATCTATATATAGGGCAGTGATGGCGAACGTTTTTGGTTCCGAGTGCCCAATTTGTGACCGACACAAATTTGCAGACCACAAAGTGCCAACACCGCATACTCACACACGCTTATACTCATACACACACACGCTCATACACACAAACTTATACTCATACACACACGCACACACACTCATACACATTTATACTCATACTCATACACACACTTATACCTATACTCATGCGCACACACACTTATACTCAAACTCACACACACTTTTATACTCACGCATATACTCATACACACACACTTATACTCATACAGACACTCATACTCATACACACACTTATACTCATATACACACTTATACTCATACACACACTTATACTCATACTCACACACACACTTATCATACTCACACACACACACACTTATCCAACTCATACACACACTTGTACTCATACTCACACACACACACACACTTCTACTCACACACACACTTCTACTCACACACACATACAGGTTCAGCTCTCACCGCTTATCTGCTCCGTAGTCCTGGAGGTGCAGGCATCAGTGTAATAGACGGGCGCTGCAGGTCACCTGCTTCTTCTCCAGATGATTGGCTCATGTGCGTTATGTGAAGAAGCGTTCAAGTCGGAAAGCAAACAGTTAATTGCTTTCCAACTTGAATGCTTCTTCACAGAACGCGCATGCGCCAATCATCTGGAGAAGAAGCAGATGACCGGCGGTGCCAATCTATTACGCTGATGCCTGCACCTCCGGGACTACGGACAACGGAGCAGATAAGCGGTGAGAGCTGAACCTGACCGCGCGCCACTGCTGAGGGCCATAGGTTCTCCACCGCTGATATAGGGGATGTATAAATGAGGCCCACCAGAGGAGAGCACCTTATAGCAGCACTATCACTGTATGTGTGAACTGAGTAACCCATATATAGTGATGTATACAAACATTCAACTGATATTGATAAGATTGTTTGTTTGTTATAGGGGCTTTTGTGAAAACGTTGTGGAGGGGCTTATTTGAAAACGTTTAAGATAGAATTTAATACTAATGACTGTTAAATATCTTTTGTAATAAGAAAATGTTTCAGTCTGTATTCATAATAAACAAACCAGATGAATGTGGTGTATCTTAGACAACACCACCAAGGCCTGGGTCTACGGTGGCACTGTGCACAGGGCGGCTCTTTGCCATGTTCACCTGTGGCATAAAAAGCCACCCGGTGTGTTTGCTTTTTAAGCCCCTCCACTTTTTCCTGGCACTAGGAAGCTCTTTTTGTTGCTCTGGGAAGCTGTTTTAGACACAAAACTGGCACCGGGAATATGTTTTGTCACAAAGGTACCACTGGGATGGCGTTTGAGCACAAAGATGGCACTTGTAACCAGTTTTAGGCACAAATGTGGCACTGGGAATGTATCTTTAGCACAAATCTGGCACTGGCAAGGTGTTTGAAGACAAATATGGCACTGGCACTAAAGACAATGATTGCTGATCCTAAACAGGAAGAGGTGTGGCCTGGATAGTAAGTGGTGGGGCAAACGCAGATTAGGGGCTACTGAGTTTAGTCAGACCTTGAGCTGTACAAAGCAAAGTACACCACTTAAAAGGGGGATTGCACCCTTACTTTTTACAATCTTGACCCTTTCATATGTGCTGGTTCTAATGATGTAATTGCGTTTTAATTTATCTTCAGTTTATAGAAATAAGATATCACTAGTTATTTAAAGAAGAAACCAATCCAAAGGTGGAGGTGTAGGATAATATAAAAAGTTTGAAGAACAAGAACCAGTGTTTCAATATTTTAAAAATGAAGGTATCACTACACTACCTCTTTGAACATAAAACTACAAACACTACATGCACGTAACACGTTCAGTCAGAGAAGAGCCATGTCTGTTTTTGATGTAATTCCTAACAGAATAGCCCTGTTACTTCCTCCAATTTCAAAGCTTTCGCTTCCAGCTGTGACGTTTTAGAAAATCCCTGGGTAATGCCAGACCGTCACTGAATGTGCACGCTTCCAGGGCAGGCAAACACTGCCGCCCAGAGAAACACTAAGAACAGCCAATAGAAAACCAAGCTGCGCAGGTGCGGTGCTGCGGTTGGCTGGAGAAAAGAAAACCAGCGGGCGGGTTCTACTTTGTGTTTGCTGGGGAGATGTTGGAGGCAGCTCAGTGTTGGGAGAGCGAATAATACCCGAGCGCTGCTGAGTTGCAATGTATCCAAGGGTGGTGCGAAAATGTCCCACTAGCGTCTCATTACGAGGGTTTCTATGTGTCTGTAACCAGCCGTAGTGTAGGTTTTAACCTTTTAGCTGCTGGTTCGCCTCTCTGTTCCTTTGGCACTCTGTTTATGTAGCTTAGTGCTGGCTTGGGAGTCGATATTGTGGCTTGCATATTGTCTTGTGCTTAGCAAAGGAAACTATTCATTTTCATATTATTCTCTACACAGCCTGTATGGTTAGTAATGCGACTTGCCCACATGAGGATATATTTGATACCTTTCTACGTCAATGCACTTTATAGGCTTCTCTAGTTAACTTGCTTTCACTTTCTGATCCTATGCAATTGGTAGAGTAACAGTAAACCTGTACTAGAGCAAGCTGCTCAAAAGTGTGAGTCTGTAGGTCAGTTGTAGTCTGTCGTTTCTTTATTTGTTAAGGCAGCTTGGATCTGAAGGAATATGCTGCTGGACTTCCATACCTCCTTCAGTCTTCACAGAGATGTTCTGCCATGGATCCTCGCCCAAGAAGCACCCGGTAAAGATTCTTGTGTTACTGATTTTAGCTTTATTTTCATAGCATGGAAATGGTTGACATTTAGATTTCTCCAGTAACACAAAGATTGACAAATGTAGTGTTGTATGCAGTCGTTACCATTATAATGCATTTTCTTATGGTAATGAAGAGTCACAGAGACAACAAAAAGCTAAACTCTGCCAGATTGAGGTTAAATGATATTTGACTTTCTGATTAGCAATACTATTGTCAGCGTGGTAACTTATATTCCAGAATTACATCTTTTATTATTATTTCAGTTCAGGAACATATTGCTGACACCTCTGGTTGCAGGTGGCAAGATGCTGAGTCTCAAAATAAAAGTAAGTAAACTATTAATTTCATTAACTTTCTTCTATAATTTGGTACGTCTTTGCTTATCATTAGTAACGTTATTGGGAGATGTCCACTAAAAGTCAGGCAAACTGAACATTATTTCAATATTTAAAGGTTGAACTATTTGTTATGCTGTTCTAGCAGAAGGTACTCATTAGATTTGTCCCTGTTAATGAAATGTTCATCTCCACTCACCTGCACCTTGCTTATATGTTATTTTAACTTCTGGTAACATCTGTTTAGGGCAAATAAATGGGTGCGTACTATCTGGTAAGTAGTCTGAGGGGGTTGTATGTATGGAGGGTCTGTCCATGTGTAGTTGGAATGGAAGTGTAATATATACCGTATTTGCTCGATTATAAGACGACCCCCCAAACTTTGGATATTCCTTTAGGAAAAAAACTAAAAGCCTGAATATAAGACTACCCTATAGGAAAAAAGTGAAACTTGTATATATTCACATGTAAATTGCTTTTTTAATAAAAAAGTATATCAAAAAAATGCATTTGTTTTTATTTCCTTTTATGTGCCAATTCGGCCTCTCTTTCCCTTGCCCCCAGCTTTGTCTCTCTCCCCCTCCCTTTAATTCCCCCCTCTCCTCTGTCTCTTTCCCCCCCCCCTTGTTTCTCTTTGCCCCCCCCCTCTGTCTCTTCCCCCCTTGTAGCTCTCTTCCCCCCTCCCTTCCCTTGTTGCTCTGTCTCGCCCCCCTCCCCCTGTCTGTCTCTCCCCCCCCTCCCCCTGTCTGTCTCTCCCCCCCCTCCCCCTGTCTGTCTCTCCCCCCCCCCTCCCCCTGTCTCTCTGCCCCCTCCCTCCCCCTCACCTTGAAGTTGATCACTGGTGGCTAGTGGGGGCAGCCGGGGGATGTCTGCACGATACGTGCAGACATCCTCCATGCTGCCCGACACGGCAGTCTATTATGATGGACAGCTGGTCCGTCATAATAGTCTGCCGTGTCGGGCAGCATGGAGGATGTCTGCATGTATCGTGCAGACATCCCCCAGCTGCCCGATTTTACCCTGGTGGCTAGTGGGGCAGCAGAGGATGTCTGCGTGATGAGCGCAGACCTCCCCTGCTGCCGCCCGGCACGCTCGCCGGGACTTCTGTGACGAAAGCGGAAGTACCCGGCTTCTTCACAGAAGCCCCGGCGGTCGTGCCGGGCGGAAGCAGGGGAGTCTGCGCTTATCGCGCAGACTTCCCCTGCTGTCAGAGAGGGGGATCCAGGTCCCCTGCAGCTCTGCTGGGGACCTGGATCCATGTTTTATAATCTGACCTCAATTTGAGGTCAGATTATAAGAAGACCTCGATTATAAGACGAGGGGTAGTTTTCAGAAAAAAAATTATGAAAAAAAAACTCATCTTATAATCGAGCAAATGTTTGTTGTCCAACATCTAGTGATCCACTAAATGTTTAAAATACCTATTGTCCAAATTATCTCTTTTAAAAACCCTTAGAATATGTACTCCTCACAATGCACATCCCAGCAAGCAAACTTCTACATGATGTACTGTTAACTCTATTTTATTACTTAGTGGAATTGAACTTTATCATTCACGTTTTGTCTCTGACATGTCCATGATGCATATTGAATACTGCAAAACTACGCTGATTGAGAATAGTGTGTTAAAAAATAAGTTGTTTTTTAATTATAGTGATCATAGTTTTCTAAGTCTTTTCAGACTGTTCTATTGTGTTTTTAAAGGTAGCTAATTGTTGCAAATACCAACAAATGAGTGTGAAATTAAATACTTTTGCTGTGTCATCTTTGTCAGGACCCTGCAAATGAATTCCTTTGTATCTGGCAAGCCTTTAGTTTCTAAAAATGTGCACAGTGAATTTCTCTGTTTTAACCCCTCTTAAGAAGGTGCATGCTGTCCTAATGCCTAATAAACTAAAGGCAGGAGTTACCGTCTTAATTGTTGAACATTGTGTCCGACCTCTAAATGCCTAGCGCTAGACATTCTGGGATTGGATACTGGGAACTGGTTGAGCATACAAGTAGATTTTCAGAAGGGAAGATCCATTACCTTTATCCCACCATAATTTATGTTGTGAGGCAGGACAAAGGAAGGATTCTTCAGGGTCCATATCCTAGTGACAAGGTAAGGATCAGTTTGCACTTGGAAAAACTGGCCCTTTTTATGGTAATGAAGCATCCTATGTAAAATTAAGATCACTGTGTCTTATAGTTGTGCAATCACAATTTTAGGTAGCAGGGTATAGAGATTAATGGTCTATTTGTTTTTGTTTTTTAAGGGATACAATGTAGCTTTTTATTAAATGGGGAATATTTTTATTTAAGGAAGGTCTCAATAACCACGCACATGGTAATTTATACAATTAATAGGTGGTTAAAAAAACAGCTATCTATAAATGGGTTCAAAACGACAGTATCAAATACCTAGGCATCAACCTATCTTCCAACCTTCGGAACCGCTACCACAAAAATTTTTGCCCTCTCCTTAAGACTGTCCAAAACTATCTAAAAACATGGATCACGAAACTATTTACTTGGTTTGGTAGGGTGAGCATATTGAAAACGAACTTTTTACCCCAAATTATGTATTTAGTGCAAACCCTTACTATACATATTCCTGAAATATGGTTCTCTAAAATGAGATCGATGTTGCTCAACTTTATATGGAACAACTCGAGACTCAGACTGGCATACAACTTACTCATCCGGCCACAATCCAGAGGGGGAATGAGCCTCCCAGATTTAACAAAATACCATAAAGCTATACATCTGACTAGAATAATTGAATGGACCAGACCGGCACGCAAACCATGGAAACCCATAGAACAACGCAGTCTTTAAGTACCATCCCGACACGGCTACCTTAATCACACTGCTGGTGCACAGCACCGGACCACCCCACCATTCCCACCACGCTATCACTCTGGAATTGTCTTAGAAATTACCGAACTGTTACACACTCTCCGCCTCCACTATTGCCTCTGACGCATAATCATGAATTCCCCCCAGGACTTCAGTATCATACTATCCACCGTCTCTTTAATCCGGACATCAAAATTTCCAGACTAGGGCACATTGGTGATGACATACAAAAACTAGATGATATGGGCATACAAGAGAAAGAGAGAATCTGTTCTATTTACACTAGCTATAAGTGTTAGCTGAGGTGTTCCTGTATATTTACACATTGGCCTTGTACAACATTCCATATGTAGTTTCAAATTGCTCTTAGAAGAACAGATCACTTCTGCACTACAGGAATTTCGTTAATGCTTCCTTTGCTCTAGTTATTTTATTTGCCCTGCAAGGTGACTCACAGTTCTGTGTACATTTCATAACCTCAGTCTTCATCAGTCACCTGTACACATTTGTGCAATTGTCAATTACAAAAACGAATAATTTGGTTTAGCATGTTAACATCTTTTCATCTACATATTTGCTGGTAAATATATGTACACGGTCACTTTATGGTGAATTGCTTACAAAATAAAGTGGCCCAAGGAAAGAAATCCTGCTACCCATAATGTTCAGTGTAGAAATAATAATTGCATAAAAAAAATTAAAAAAATAACACTGAATAAACTATACAGACACCTATATTAAACAGGGGCTAATTTGCATGAAGGGGAGATCCCTCCCACTTAGTGGATATTCCATTGTCTCATTGACTTGACTAAATCAAGCGAAAGTACTCCTTTTTTTTTTTTTAATAAGATTTTAGACCTGTAATGGAACTCAAGGAACAACCAGCATCATAATGAACTGTGGCATTGAGCACAACGCTTGAGCTAGCTTCAAAGGAGCAAGTCCACCTACCGTATGTGTATATATGTATATATAAACTGATCTGTCTGATTGGATTTTTTTTTTTTTACCTGAATTTTCCTATTTTTAAAAAATGGCAAAGTGTAGTAGAGTCACTGTTGCTATGGCTACAGGCCTGTCACTATTTTTATTTGTACTCTGTTTTTCTTTGCTCATACTAGTGGTTTTTGAGTAAAGTTGGAAGACCGTTGCACATTTGAATACCAGGATGGTTTTATTACTTTTTTTATTTGAATATATACTCCAGTACAGTAACAAGAAAGTGTTCTTGGGATTTTTCAAATTGGAATTACAGTTATGACTGGTACATAAAATGACACTTATAATAACCAACACGGAAAGCTTGAGTGTTCGTTTTTGAACTGCAGAAAAGTGAATGTAAATGTATTGCATATTAATAATATTCTATTAATCCTAAAATATATTACATCCTCTGTTCCAGATAATGTAGAGAAAAGCTTGAGGACTTTACGAATAGTGAATGTTGAGCGAAATGGAAGTATTCTCTATACATGGAAGGTAATTTTATTTTTCTTTGGTATCACTGTTGGTAAAGAACTGCATAACTTTCTTAACCTTTTACCATAAGATTGTCATTTCCATCTCTGAAATGGAAGCAGGTGAATTTTGTGAGTCGATACTAAAACAATATAGATTTTTTCCCCCCAGATACATATGTTTAAGTATGAAAGAAATGTTCTTTCTTAAGAATAGAACACTTTGGCTCTCATTGCTAATAATGTGCAGATAAAAATGACATTGAAAGAACACTGCCACCTAAATGACCTAAAGTACTAATGAGAGTTTTCGCTTGCCAAAACAGTGTTTCTAACCCCAGCTGAAAGTGGATGATAGCATTACTGCATGTGAACAATTATTCCAGCATATAGAAGTCATGTAGTAATTCTGGTTAGGAATTACTTAGTAACCTTTTTCCTTTTTATGATATATGTAGTTCTTCAACATATTGAGGGCTGCAGTTCGATACTGTTGTACATGAATCTTGATGCTTGGGGGCTGCAAATGCATGACTTATCTTAATGAGGCACATCACAAGCCCTCCAACTTTCAGAAAACTACATTTACTATATTTGTTTAATACAGTAAAACTATTTTCTATATACAGTGGATAAACTATTTTCTGTTGGAGGTTACCTGAATAAGTATATTTAAAAAAAAAAAAAAAGTGTATTATTCACAATAAGTGCCTTTTTTTTTTAATTTTTCAATCTACTTTTTGTAGTGGCCCTTTTTAGATTGTGCCACCTATTGAAACATTTCTGACTTACAAGCTATTAACTGGAATAAAGAAATCTTCATGTTCATTTGTCTTCTCCTAATTTTGTACTTGGTTTATCTTAGGGAACTCAGGGCTTCACCAACATTGGTCTGTATGACTTTCAATTGGCGCAAAATCAGGTAAGATATGCTACATATCCAGGGATAGACAAATCTGCATCTAGGTAGCTTTGGCTTCCAAGGTTATTCTGATGCATATTATTGTAATGTTTGATACAGACTACCAAAGCAAGAGCTAAACAATACAATTTTTAATAACATTAGCATTCCATTTAAAAAGTTCAATTTATAGCCAAGGATGGGATGTGCAACATGTGAGGTATTTATGTCTGAAAGAAGTAAGAGTCTTCTTTCAGCAAAGAGAGCTCATAAGGGACCTCAACGGAATTTAACACAATAAGCCACAAGGGAAGATTAGCTACTCAAGTAGCATAGCTTCACTATGGTGTCCCTCGTTGAACGTGTAGGGTCTTCCAGCACTTTTTTTCATATTGGTTGTGCAGTCTGAGGGATTAAGACCATAAGTTACCAACATATTCAGCTAGAGCTTTGGGCAGTACTGTATCTTGTACACCTTGAATCTGCAAATTACATTGGCAAAGTATGGACTGCAAATTTTTTTCTGGCACTATAATGGTCGAGGTCTGATCACAGAATGAGAGTATAAATCTCCCTCTTGCATTAGCCCCACCCCCATGAAACAGTAGGGTGGTTAATGAAATATATGTGTGGCAAACCTAGCCACTTGGGAATGCCTAAGATAGAATGGTTGTGCCTATTTCCTGTTGTGTACTGCGCGCCGGTATAGTGTGGCGTCTCCGGCTATGTTTAATTTATGCTGTACTGTGTATGTCTGTTCGAATCCTTCCCATTCGCTAGCATTGCTATTAAAACTGACTAAGTTGTATATTTTGAAGTAGAAAGTGACAGTTGAGTGACCTGCTTTAAATATCAGTTTTTTTGAATAAAGTGGCAGTTGACTCTCAGACTGTGTTTTGTCCGGTTCTTGGGAGGATTTGGGAATATTGCCTGCTTCCAGCTTTGTACTTGGTTATTGCATTCTACCAGCAGAGATCCTGGGATTATAAAATTGCAGCTCCGCAACAATATGTATTCCCTTTTAAGGGTAAAATACTGGCTTATACAGTGTATGCACAGCAGATCAGGAACCCCGATTCACCTCTGTGCTGGCAGGAGAATGAGTGCTGTTGGCTTCCTCTCTTGTGCTCTTCAGAGGGTCCCACAAATGTACAGAGGGGAGGTCCTCTGGCATAAACAGGACAACATGTTCAAATAGATGAAATGCACATCTCGTTTGTCCATATAATACATTACAACACGAATATATAAAGGCAAATTCATAATGGTATTCCCATCTCTATTCTTCTTCAATTATTTTAATCAAACTACATTCTACGTAATGTTGGTATATGTAGGGTAGGAAAGAGAGAGAATACATGTTCTCAAAACAAAAAAAGTACTGGATCCATCCTTCGACGGCTCATTAAATATCACTCGCTGACCTCCGGACTTGCTAAATGGATACCGACCCCTCCCAATATGGACATTTGAGGACCTTTTTAAGGCCCACAACACTCTCCTCACCACAATAAAAAACACTGCCTACCACGACTTAAGATGCTCCACAGGGCCTACATCAATACCAAGGCACGGGACTCATGTCCCAAATGAAACCTGCCCCAAGCTGACTTGAACTATTGTTGATGGAGCTGTAAATATATTTGTAAATTACGTACACAAGTGCAAAATTATGCAAAGACCATGCTTGGAATCCGCATACCAATGACACAGGCATTCCCACGTATACGCTTTGCCAGAAGAGAAGACATTTGCAGCCAAAGACGAGCACCACACAAATAATAAAACAGCCCATGTCACCAAGGGAAAGACACAGCCAAAAAGTTATGTCACTAAGTGGTTAATATCAGGAACCTGGTACCAACCTTCATGTTTCCAAACAAAATGTTTGTTGTAGCAGCCTTAATATGTGATTAAGGCTTGTTCTTGTTCCTGGTGTATCCTCAAACCAGCACTGAAAATAACATGAGAATTGACATTTACACAAGTTAAAAAAGGTGTTTTTTGTTGTTGTTGCTTTCTACCTTCTCTGTTAATCATTCTAGCTAATTAATACTTTAGCCTTTATCTAGAACTTTGAAGATTTGACCTTTTATACCTAATGCAGTTTCCTTTGAAAAAATTGAACAGTGGTATCATTGTTTCCTGCTTTCCCTCTGGCTATATGCTGTTTATTATGGAGAGCACAACAGCCTATTCATTTTCTACCCTTGGTTTCATTGTATGAAAATGTTAGTGGTCAGCCACTCGCATTTCATATTATGTAGTTAGTGTCTCACTGCAGAAATATTTAAAGATACATTATGGTGGAGAAGGGAAATGAATCATGGACTAGGCATCTGAAACCATACTTTTAGTTGCTCTGAAAGTATATTTGTGTGCATAATTAAGATGTGTAGTTTCGTCATAAATTCTGTATGCCAGTTTCCATTATGGTCAACACACATTTCTTGAGTTGGTCTTAATTGTGGCAAGAGAACAAAGGAGCAAAAAATACCCCAAGAGGTAAGCCGGCTCAACTGGTAGGTGTTTAGAAATCTCCCCGTGGATGTCGGATTGTGGGTGCTTCGTCTTTTAGCTGTAGCGGCAGCAATGTAGCATGAAAGAGAAGGAGAGAACAAACGCCTGCACTCCAGATATCCGGTATAAAATATATCAAAATTTATAAGTAGGATACTGATCCAAAAATAGTAAAACTGTAGAACTACACAGGTCATAAAATAACAACACTGAGAAGGGGGACTTGCCTTATGTGTTTCGCGTGTAAGAACCACGCTTAATCATAGGCTTATGATCATCCTATAAGCCTATGATTAAGCGTGGTTCTTACACGCGAAAAGGCAAGTTCCCCTTCTCTGTGTTATTTTATTACTGTGTTGTTCTACAGTTTTACTATTTTTGGATCCGTATCCTACTAATAAATTTTGATATATTTTATACCGGATATCTGGAATGTAGGCGTTTTTTGTTCTCTCCTTCTCCTTGGTCTTAATTGTGCCTATATTAGCTATAGTAAATTGGTAAAACTAATGACAATACATGTGTATATATGTGTCTCCACTGCACCAATTTACACATTCCACCGTAAAGATTAACGCA
The DNA here is from genome assembly GCA_036172795.1 of Pelodytes ibericus. NCBI lineage: Eukaryota > Metazoa > Chordata > Amphibia > Anura > Pelodytidae > Pelodytes > Pelodytes ibericus. Next base: position 121,897,026 of record CM069858.1, on the reverse strand, counting down.
GAGATATTTATTCACATAATAAAACATAATGTGTCAAACAAAAAATCCATCCCAAAATATGTGCTAGTTTTTGTGAGGAACCCACCCCTCAGAGCGGTATTTGCCATTAATTGTTCTGCAGCTTTGATTGGAAATGGTGAGTATTGTTTAAAAATGTTTAACATTCTTTAAGTGGATGGAAAAGTTGTTAGAGTTTTTGGACACACAATTTAAGCTCCACATATATTAAGAAAATTTGATGAATTAGAATATGTGCTAGTGTATGTGTGTGTGTGTGTGTGTATGTATATGTGTGTGTGTGTATGTATATGTGTTTGTATATATATATATATGTGTGTGTGTGTGTGTATATGTATATGTATATGTATATATATATATATATATAATATACACACACAGATTGTTTATATGACTTTATTTTATGGAAATGTTAAGCTAGTAATTTGAAATGTTTTTATTTTAACAGCTTCTTTATTTCTTTGATAAAGTGGTACATATTATAAGCTGTTCGGTGAACAATGAAAAAACTTTACTTGGTGAGTACTTGGCTCAGGCAAAATGAACCTAGCTGCACTACAAAACATACACATTACATCATGATTGACGTATATGTAATTAAGTTTTTACTATACATTTCTTTAATTTATGCTTGAAAGCACAACTGTCAAATATAACTTCTGTTTGCCTCAGTTGAAGGTATTTGAAATAGAAATGCTTTAATGAAAGAATAACAATTCTTAGTGTTGGAGGTAGGCAAAGATCTAGGGTTACAGTTATCGTGATGGTTAGGATTGTGGTAAAAAATGCTACTGTAAGAAAAAATGGTTGGGTAACAACTCATTTTGGTTATTGTCCTATAACTTGTAAAAAAATAAACAACATATAAACATGCATATATCTAAACTTAAGACAAATTTTTTTTATTTTTACCGTTCGTAATTGTATAAAATATTTTTCAAGTCAAAGTTAAAGCTTTTTTTTATTATTATGATGAAGTACATGGCGATAAAAAACAAATGTAATATGGGTGGGTACATTAACCCCTTGGCGACACAGGACGGACCGAGGCGTTAGTGTCAAAACGAGCACTGAAAGCGGAGTTTTTCCGCTTTCAGTGCTCAAGCGGCATTGTAACGATGCTTCCGTATGGAAGCATCGTACAATACTAAAAAAAATGCCCGTCGGCATTTCGATCGCTCCGGAGAGCGATCGAAATGCCGGTTTTAAAGGCACAGTGCCTTTAAAACGCGCGCATTTCAAAAATGAGCATAGGAAGCGAATCTTTCGCTTCCTATGCTCAGAAAGTGTTTCTGATTGCCTCGCAAGTCGCGGCAATCAGAAACACAAAAAAAAAAAAAATGCACGATCTTGGTCACTGGGTGACCAAGATGGCGCTGCCCTTCCTGTGCTCTCTGGCTGTCACACGATTGCCTCTTCACAGAGGCAATCAGTGACTGCCAGGCACACTGACAAGCAGTGGGGATGTTCTGCTGAACATCCCCACTGACTGGTCAGATAAATATTAACTCTATATTGATCTGACCAGTTATGATCTGCCTCCCTCTCCTCACATTTTTTTTTAGTGAGGGAGAGAGACAGATCAAAGTAAGAAAAGTAAGTAAAAGTTAAAAAAAACAATAAATACACAACACGAATATTAAAACAATAAAAAATTTTTTATTAAAGCAATTCCCTGCGTTTAACCCCTTCCCTGCCACTGATCTTGCGTAAGCAGTGATCGTGCACATCAGCGCATTTATTTTTGCTGTTTGTGCATTTTTTAGGGGTTAATTTTTTTGTACTATAATTTATTACAGTACTACAAAGGCTCTTCTAAGAGTTATTAACCCCTTCTTTGCCGTCGATCACTGCTTACGCAATGATATTGACACCAAAGCAATTTTTATCTGTCTGCATATTTTTTTTTTTTTTTTACACATACCCGCTAGGGGATTACATGTAAAGTAAAAATATTTGAGATTTTTTTTTATTTTTTTTAAGCTGCCTGAGCGCATAGCTTGGTGATTTCTCAATTAAGCTCACCATTCGCCCTGGTCAGATCAAAATTGGTCGGATCAATATTCACAAAAATTGATCTGCCTCCCTCTCCTCACTTACATTTTTGTGACGGAGAGAGACAGATCAGTATTAGTGATATAAAATAATATTTTATAAAATTGTCAGGTTTTATGAAAGTCTTTCACTGTGTATTAACCCCTTCCCTGCCATTCATCACTGTATAAGCAGTAATCTTGCACAGCAACAGTATGTTTTGCTGTCTGCACTGTTTTATGGATTAATTACTTTGTACTTTAATGAATTACAGTACTAGATAGGCTCTTCTAAGAGCTATTAACCCCTTCTTTGCTCGAGATCACTGCTTACGCACTGATTCTGAGGCCGTGGACTCAGGGTTCGATTTTGACCCTGGTCAGCTTTCTGATACATCATCTAGTGATGTATCGGTGGCTGCTGAGCCCTTGCCACAAGGAGTGATGGGGGTCTACCGTTAAAAAAAAAAAATATGGTTTGGTGGGGGTAAATTACATTGGCTGGCTTAAAAGATATATCCCATATAGGACACGGACGCAGGTTGACTACATGTCAAAATTCCAAGTTGGAATTTTGAGATGCGCATCTCACAAATGTTGCCTTCTAGCCAAAAAACAAACCAACAAACCTATGCATGGGTGCTATCCCTGTACTCGGGAGATGTTGCTGAACACATATTGGGTTGTTGTTTGGCAGTGACATATACTGAAATCTGTGAATTCATGCCTGAAGTACAATGTATGTGGGAAAAAAACCTCCCAAAAAAGTACTACCACAAACTTTTACAAAGGCTGGTGGTAGAATTAGTACCTATACAGTATTAAAATACCACCATTTGAAATACCTTAGGATGTCTATTTTCCAAAAATATTTGGTTTGATGGGGTACAATTCATTGGATGGCTTCAAAAATGTTCCAAATGGAACATGGGCGCAGGCTGACTACATGTCAAAATTCCAGGTTGGAATTGTGCACCCCCTAAATGTGGCCTTTTAGCCCCAAAACAAAACAACAAATCTATGCATGGGGGGTATCCCTGTACTCAGGAGATGTTGCTGAACACATATTGGGGTGTTGTTTGGCACTGACATATAATAGGATCTGTGAATTCATGCACGAAGTACAATGTATGTGAAAAAAAAAATACTATCCATAACATTGACATAGGCTGGTGGTAGAATTAGTGCATGGAAAGTGTTAAAATACTACTATTTGAAATACCCTAGGGTGTCTAGTTTTAAAAAATATATGGCTTTGTGGGGTAGAATACACTTTCTGGCTTCAAAAATGTCCCAAATGGGACATGGGCACAAGTTTTCTGCATGTCAGAATTCCAAGTTGGAAAACCAAAATGCGCACCCCCTAAATGTGGCCTTTTAGCCCCAAGACAAACCAACAAACCTATGCATGGGTGATATCCCTGTACTCAGGAGATGTTGCTGAACACATATTGAGGCGTTATTTGGAAATACCCCTTCACATTTTAAGGTCATGTTTACCTAAATTGCAATCTATGTGAAAAATTAAAAAAAAAGTTTTTTTGCTGCAAACTTTGGCAAAGATTGGTGGTAAAATGGCTACATGAAATGTGTCAAAATACCCCAAGTTAATTGCCCTGAGTGGTCTAGTTTTCAAAAATATGTACATGTTGGGGGTCATTCATGGATTTAGTACAGAAATCAGTGTTACAATGTCACTATCACTAATTTTGAAAAAAAGGATTTTAAAATAGCTTTGCACTACTTATAGTTCTGGCCCTGTAACATGAATAAAAAAACATAAAACATGGGCTATTTCTGAACTCAGGACATATATTAGAAACTATTTAGCAGTGTTTTTTTGTTGTCTCTTGTACATGAGTATACGATTTTTCAAATAAAAGTCATAAAAAAATTTTTTTTAAATTCTTTTGCCATATTTTATTATTTTTTTACATCAAATTATATTCAATTATCAAAACAATGGTATCAAAAGAAAGCCCTTCTTATTACGATAAAAACGATATATAGTTTGTGCGGGTACACTAAATGAGACAGAAATAAATTACAGCAAAACACAAACACCTCAGAAATGTTAAAACAGCCCATGTCACCAAGCGTCGGACAAGCCAAAAAAGTCATGTCACTAAGGGGTTAAATGGGAAAGATGAAAATTACAGCTAAACAAAAACATTGCAGAAATGTTAAAACAGCCATTGTCACAAAGGGTACAACCATTTCAAAACTGTCCTCTCACTAAGGGACTAATCTTAGTTCAGTTCAAGGAACATCCAGGTTCTGAACAAAATGTCCAGCTCCTGATAGAGCTACATTACATGGACAAACATATTGGGATCACTTAATTATTAATAAAAAAATTGGTCATTCTGAAGAGCTCAGTGAATTCAATTCAGTTTGTGTTATCCCTGCTAGATCAACTGTAATTGATATTGTTGGAAAGTGGAAGCATTTAGGAACAGCAGCAACTCTCGCCAATGCTCTGCTGATTCAATAGCTGAAGAGTTCCAAACTTCCATTAGTATTAATATCCGCACAAAAACTGCGCAATGGGAGCTTAATGGAATGGGTTTCCAACAGCTGCATGAAGGTTTGACAAACCCAGGTCGCAAAGGCGACTAGAAAATTAGACCGGCCATCTTGGAAGGGTACTCCCCACAAGGCGCCCCTCACCCTGAGATAAGTTTAAAAAAAAGAACGATCCGAGCGCAAAGGAGCAGAGTGTGCGCTGCGCACACATCCTGCCCCGCCCCCTCGCATTTTAGTGTCGGAGTGGCAGGTCTCACGTGACATCCTGCCGGACACCAGTAGTTTCAAGACTGTCTGTGATGTGTGACAGGCATGGACCAGGCTGGCGCAGAATTCCCCTCCCTCCCACGGGATAGAGGTAATTTTCCCCTTTCCTTAAAAAAAAGAAATTACAAATTGAGAGCTTGTGTGTGTGTGTGTGTGTGTGTGTGTGTGTGTATGTATGTGGCTGACTGTATGTATCTGTCTCTCTGGTGCGTGCGCGTGTGTATAGGTATGTGACTGCGTCTCTGATGTATATGTATATGACTGACTGTGTGTGCATGTATGTGGCTTACTCTGTATGTATGTGATTGACTGTGTGTGTACGGTTGCGTGAATGTGCTGTTGTGTGGCTCCTAGATATTTTTAGGTGGCTCCTAAATCTAAATGACATTTGTCAAGCCCTGGTTTAAAGCATGTAGCATATACTACACACACTACAAGAGTTTCCCACCAAGAGCTGCGTCAGTGGGATGGAGGAGAGAGAGGGATTAAGGACCCTGGACCCTCATGCTTTGTGCTGTGCTTATGATGATGGGAGGGCACACTGGCTTTGAGGGAACTTGAGTGAAAAGATATGCAATCCCGGGATAAATTTAAACTAGCTTTTTTTTGCAAATTGTTGTTTGAAATCAAGACTAAGGTAATTTGACACACTTTTTTTTTTTATAGTACTACACATTGATATAAGTACTTTTAAAATGTTCTATGTTTATTTAGCAAAAGTAGCACCAACAGAACTCCAAGTTTATCTCATACAGGTATATTCAAGATCAATTCAAAACCATTTTTTTTGGGAACTCTTTGTGTATAGAACGTTTAGATATTTGCAAATGTAGGGTTATTTTTTGTCTGAATCGGTCTATAGGGTCTACTCAAGAAAGAGAGAATGGCAGGGAAGTGAGATTTAAATTTCAAACTTTAGGACAATGTAGCCAAGTTGGAAAAATTATCCAGTGCAGCTGAATGAGAGTTCCCTGCAATTCTCTCAAAGAAATATACCCTCACATGTTTAAATGTAAAAATAATTTTGTGTTTTGATTCAGGTTTGTAGATATAGAACATTACCTTTTAAGGTGGACTGCTAACTCATAAAAGCTGATGTAAGATTGCCTTGGTAAAATATAGATCACGGGAAAAATATTTGTGTTTATGTAGCTAATTGACTGTGTAATCTTTGTTTCACAGCATTAAGTTACTGCCATCTTGAAGGTGAAAACAAATGTGATCCTCTTTGGCCAGGTACTTTGTTCTTTGTGCAGTTTCTAAATACTATATCTATGACCAAATCAAAAAGGTTATTAAATTTTTTTGAGAAGATTCAAAACAAGAATGTATTTTACATTTTATTCAAGAACTCCAGCTTAATGCTGCCGGGTACTTTCGTCCTTAACAGACCCTGTTGTGGGTGCCTGCTGAAAAACATTGTGATGTCAAGCAATTTGGGAAAATGTAGCTGTGCCCATCACTTTAAGCATCACATTTTCCCTTTAGTCACTTAACTGTAGTGTACATTAGAAACAAAGTGGAATAGACTGCAGAATAGTCCAGTATGTTGCCACAGGAAATGTAAAACTATAATCTTGTTCTTAATGCCTTAAAGACGAGATCTTTTTTTGGGATTTTGTTATGTTTGTGTTTAACCTTTTCGTTAAATTTAATGCCATCCTAATTTTCAGTGCCCAAGAGGCACTAGGACGGCATAGAATGTCTTTCAGCTAACCAGTCATAGTGGCTCCCAAGCTATTAAAGTGAGCACTGGCTAAATTTTACTAAATTGTCCCATGCCCAAACTTCCGGGTTCAGGCACACCTCCATGACATCACTAGATATCGTGGGTTTTCAGCAAGGACCTATAGTGTCCATTAAGACCCTGTTGGGTCTCTGCCACTATGTACCTGGTCGGGGCCTGGAGCACAAAAAACACATTTTGGTGCTTTCGTCTTCTAGGACACAAACCCTATATATATATATTTAAGGATACTTTCTTGTAATGCCATAAATAACCTTATAAGCCAGAATGTAATATGATTTGGGATATCAGGATTGTCATCTGTCCTGAGGGGTTAACCCCTTTGTGACAATGGATGTGTCAAGGCATGTCCTGTGGTGGAATGAGCGGTTTTCACGATCACGAAAACCGTTCTGATGGTGCTGCTCTTTTGCCTCGATGTCGTGGCATTAGGCAGCACCGAAATTTTGGAGCTCGCGCCATATTGGAGAGCAGCATGCTCTTGTGGGTAGAAAAACAAAGAAGAAAATTACAGCTAAACAAAAACACCCCAGAAATGTCAAAACAGCCCTTGTCACCAAGGTAAAGATTAGGTCAAAAGGTCATGTCACTAAGGGGTTAAGTAGTTTCTGTCCTTCTAAATAGTGTTTACAGTGGGTATTAAGATAACAGATTTATATATTGTTAGCACAGTTGTAAGAAAGCCCATATTGCCACTATTTGTTCTGCGTGTAGGATTAATGTATAGAGTGTTTTGTGGATATTTTGAAAGGGACACATAAAGGCATTACTTACTCATATCTTCTCGTATTACATTATAATTATTTGTCTACATATGACTGAGCACATTGACAAACATATTTCAGTGAGCTCATTATGATAGAATGTGCTTAGAGGGTATTAGCAAAAGCGACTAGCTAAAGGAATGTTATCGTACAGTAATTTCACCCACCTTGGAAATGATCCAACTTCATAATGATTCTGTAGTTTAAAAATATATATTTTTTCTTTTATTATTTTTTTAGTTTCCAGGTACTTGGCCCTACTCATTGAAATTCAACCCATGAACAACGTGAAAGTGCTCAAGGTTGTGGATAACAGTATAAGAGTTCAGGTAAATGGGCCCCCTCTGCTCATATATCACATGTTTTCAGTAGGCTTTCTTATGAGTCTGATGGTAATATGTTACAAATATTTAGTAAAATCACAAAGTTTGTTCAATAACATTGGAAATGTAGGATTGCTGCTTTGTTGCAAGTGTCTTACAAATGTAATTAAATAGAACATGGTGGGAAGCCTAGTTTTTTCACAAAATTTAATCGTGAATATTTCGCTCATCTGGGTGTAATTTAGTTAGCCTGATTTTTGTGTGACTTTGACTATACATGGTGCTGGAAACGTTCTCTGGGGTTTTTAATAGATGCTTACACCACATGATTTACTGTTGGTGAGACTGTTGTACCTAATATGCATAGCGGATGTCTTTAAAAGGAAAAACAATACAGTAGCTGTCTTTTGTGGTGTGTGTATACTTTTGTGTGTACAAAAAAAATATATGCTAATGGGCTGTATACCTGTCAGTGATGTGACTATGTTTTGAGTGGTTAATTACAAATCACAATTTGTATGTGCAGTTTTTGTATCCATCAGGTCTGTATTTATTTCCTGAAAGCCATCTCTTATTGGTGTCTGAAGAGAAGTGTGAGTAGTTTTCAAGCTTATGTTGTCAAACCCTTAATCTGAATGGTTCTGTGATATTTAATCTGATTTATTATTGAAATGGACTTTAATAATATGAACAGGTTCCATTTTATGGGAAAAGGCTAGTAGTGGAATCGTATGATTCCAATCAGCGGAATAATGTGTAAATATAAAAATGAATCTTACTATGAATTGTGAAGAGGGGAACCAATCATTTGTTTAAAGTGGAAGAATGATTTCATATGTTGAAGAGACCAATGATCAATGTTGGTATATCAACAAAACTAAAACAATTCATCCAATGGACCATTAAATAAAGCATTAAATATTTTCAATGTAAACTCAAGGTCACATTGAATTAAGTGAGAAGACTATTTTTCAGCGCAAGTACGTTTGGGTAGTCTATGACATACATGGTATATTTTAAGAAGATTTAAACCGTAATTTTAGTACTTACTGAGAAAAGGAAGCTTATTAAATATTTAATTAGAGTAATACTTATTATGATTTAGTATAAATGCCTAATCTATTTTTGTATCCCTTTCATCAGATATTGATCAATACCATATTTGTGTTGGTACAGAAGAAGGAAACAAGGTGGTAAGAATTATTTTCTGTAATATAGCCACCAGTTAATAGATCTTCAGTTCCCTAACGGGATATACCCTCCTTTGTTTTTGTCAAAGGTTTAGGGTTTCTTTAATTCACAAATTTATGATTGCTAGTAAAACCTGTGGATAAAAATGGTATGCTCTCTATGGACATGCCTCATGACAAGAACAGCTTAGACACCTGCATGGACTGATCACTACAAATTTAATGGTGGGAACATTTTTCATGCCCTGTATATTTTTCTTAATATATTATGTATGAGTAATTTGGAATTGTTTGTTATTGAGACCTAACCAGTGATCTTGAAGCTTGCCCTAAAATTCTCAGCCAATAAAGGGCGTTATATTCTCTATTCTTGTTTCCTATATTTCCATGGCTTACACTGTACTATCCTTGCACACAAATCATACATGCAAGTGTCCTATTTAATTGGGTTTTGTTAATGTCTTTATAACAGGTGATCAAAAACTCAGGTTCACTGGCTAAAGATAGGGTAGCAGAAGAATTTGTATGGGCTCAATGGGATTTGTCAGAGCAGAGACTTTTCTTCATCATACCCAAGGTAAATTATTTGCATTACTTTGCTTCTAAACCATATTAAAGGATAACTGGAGTGTGCTAGATTATATTAAATTAAAATGCACAATTTTATTTAAAAAAAGCAGTATTTTCCTTTTAATTTGTCTGTGTGTGTGTGTCCCTATGAACTCCTGTGAACTACTATATATTTAGTCTGCATTGTCTGCATGGGGAGAGGCCTGTGATTTTATTGACCTATTAATGAGCCAACTGATGGGAGACAGTTTTCAGTGTGTTGAAATTGTGCTACGTACTTGGTCAGTTGAACCTAATAAGTAGCTAAAAAAATTTACCTGTATTTTTTATTTATTTCTTGTGTGTTTTTATAAAGATGGAAGGTTGTGGTTTGGAGTTGGGGTTGTGTGTGTTATCTACAATAAAGAACTCTCCCTCCCTTTTCACCTCAAGACCTGTGAGTGCATTTTACTGTATTGGACCAACATACATTTTGGCTTTTTAACAGAACCCAGGTTTCTACAAAAAATCATCAGTCTTTAGTGTAGATGCATACATGACTTGAGGTAGTAGAACAAAAGTTTTATTTTTTTTTTATTTTCATGTTTTCTCTTGAAAACAACCTTGTAAGTACCACCACACTACTTCTTCTGTGTCCAGATTTGAAGACTAATGTGAACTAAAAGTTTCTTTCACTTTTCATAGCGTGCAGGCTGTGTTTTACATTGTGTTCAGTTTTATTCTGATGAACATTTTAAAATTGTGGTAAGTAGATTTTTTTTTTTTTTTCTTTCCTTCATTGCTTTATTGCTTTTTCTGCACATACTACATTGAGTTAAATTGTTTGTTTTTGTTGGTATGATGGTCTGGTCTGTGTTGTAAATATGTAGCAAGCAAAGCATACATCTTTTATTTATATTTTTACAAATATGTCCCTGAAATACACATCTGTTAAGGATAATATAGTAACCCAGACTTTTTAAGATCCTCAACTGCAACCATCTTAGAACCTAATTTAAACTCTGCCATGAAGAATTAAGTTACAGATAAAAAATTACTGTTTTTGCAAATAGATATTCATTAGTTTGATTTCTTCATTGTAGAAAATACCCAAGTAGAACCACACAATAAATCTGCATAATATAAAATGTATGTATTTATTCTTGTTAGTTTGAAGTCCCTCTTGAAATCACTCTTCCAGAGCAAGCAATAAGGTAATTTTTCTGCATTTTTTAAAAAATTCTTTAGGCTTGTCATAAAAAGGACCAAGGTTAAGTTGCATTTTTTTTTTTATAAATATAACCTTTTTATTGAGAATGAAGTATAGAACCGTGCAAACTTGATGTGCAGTATGCATATGTATAAATTGACCAAGTCTATATATTTGCAAATTAAAACATGTCTTTCAGTTTGATTAACTTAGGATATGACCAACCTGAAGAGAGTGGAAGTGCTAAAGCCACTACAGAACTACAAGTGTTCACAAATCGAAATGGTATGTATTACCTGAAAACAAATGGGCTTCAAGTGGTGTCCTGTTTTTGTTACATTTCTAGTTTTTTTTTTATGGTACATGTTGATCTAAGATTTCACTGTGCAGTATTCTACTTAATCAGCCTTTTAAGGGTACATTCAGGGGAAGGCTGAGACCCTGGGCCATCACCAAAAAAATAATTGTCAGCTTAGGTATGCCTTTGGCATAGCAGCTGATGTGGACTACAGATAATTTAATGCTAGACTCACATTTGGCTTGGTAATATATAAACTGTACAGTAGCTGGAGTGCTAGATTCTGGCTGAGCATCATGTGCACTGTACTCCAGAGCAGCTAGGTAGAAATGAATCGTCAAAAGTTTAATGGATAATGCAACTGTAGAGTGAGAACAAGGGAAATGTATCCCTGATCCTTCTTTACTATATATCTCATCTGTGCCAGGAGTGTCTCATTCCTGGTGTCTATTGTCAATCATTCTCACACTTTCCTTGAGTTGTTGATTTAACAGCATTTTTTTTTTTTTTATCGCAAAGCTCATTTGTAGTGTACCTTACTAAAGGGCAGGGCCGGACTGGCCCACCGGGACACCGGGAAAAATCCCGGTGGGCTGCCTTCCCTTGGGCTGCTGTAGCCACTTGTGACCACAAGCGGCCGCCACCGCCATAATGAATTAGGCGGCGGCCACACCGCTTTAATTTATTTGTCCCCGCTGCCGCCGGATGTTGCAGCGACAGCATTTCGGCACGTGGGGAAGGCAAGCAGTAAAAGAGACACGGAGGAGGAAGAGAGAGCTAGGGAGAAAGAGACATGGAGGAGGGCTGGGAGGAAGAGACATGGAGGAGGGCTGGGAGGAAGAGACATGGAGGAGGGCTGGGAGAAAGAGACACGGAGGAGGGCTGGGGAGAAAGAGACACGGAGGAGGGCTGGGGGGAGAGAGAGGGGGGGGGGGAGAGACAGAGACACTGGGAGGAGGTAGAGAAATGAAGAGACACCAGAAATGAGAGAGAAACGCTACAGGAATGGGAGAGAGAAACAGAAACACTACAGACATGAGAGAGAGAAACAGAAACACTACAGACATGAGAGAGCGAGACAGACACACTACAGAAATGAGCGATACAGATACTGCAGAAATGAGTGAGAGAGACAGACACTACAGAAATGAGTGAGAGAGACAGACACTACAGAAATGAGTGAGAGAGACAGACACTACAGAAATGAGTGAGAGAGACGTACACTACAGAAATAAGGGAGAGCGACATACACTACAGAAATGACAGCGAGAGAGACAACAGATATGAGAAAAATACAGACCAACATGGGCAGTTCCCCTCCTGAAAAAAAGACTATGGATCCGCTCCTGTGGTGCAATCTCAGTGCTGGGCTGAGGTGAATCCTGTGAGTGCAATCTCACTGCTGGGGTAAGTCCTGGGGGTTGGGTCAAATCTTGTAAGTGCAATATGGGTGCTGGGTCAAATCTTGTATGTGGAATATAGGTGCTGGGCCACGTCTTGTGAGAGTAATATGGGTGCTGGGTCAAGTCCTGTGAGGGCAATCTGAGTGCTGGGGTAAGTTCTGGATGCAGGGTCAAATCTTGTAAGTACAATATGGGTGCTATGGCAAGTCTTGTGAGAACAATATGGGTGCTTGGTCAAGTCCTGTGAGGGCAATTTGAGGTAAGTTCTGGGTGCTGGGTCAAGCCCTTTGAGTGCAAACTAGGTGCTAGGGTACATCAGTATATCCAGCCAGTATGTACATAAAGTTATGTTTTACACACTGCACAGATATACACCTCTGCACAGGGCAATTCATATAACTTTGTGTACATACTCTTCAGATGTGCTTTTAAAATGCCTGGTTTTCCCTTTTACGAACAAAAAAAATAATGTTATGCTATGGGGCTGCTATACAATTTTTTTCCAGGGCTGGTTTTTGTTCCCAGTCCGGCCCTGCTATAAAGGGTCTACCCAATAAAGAGAGAATTGTAGGAATTTTAGATGGGATTTTCAAACTTCACCAAATGGCTGTGCAGAAGATTACTAAGAGAGGTGTTTGCTGACAGACAGACAAGCCTCTGTGCACGTGGATTGCGGAGCCATTTAGGAAGATCTCCCCCCGAGTCATATGATCTACTAGCCTTCTTGGTGCTGCCATATGGAGCTATTTAACCCAATGGGACTTCTGTTTAATGACGTGTGCTCCTAGAGACTGTGTGAATACAATTTCAGTGCCTTTGAACTACAATATAGAAAGTCTCTATAAGACTTCTATGCTGCTATGTGGTAGCTGGATTTTATACTGCATGAGCTACTCAATTGCTCTTTTAAAGAGACCAAAGGCTTTATTAATGAAAGACTGCAATGACCAGGGATTTCAAACTTAAGGCCAACGTACTTTGGCTTTATTTTTAAATAGCCTTGTCAATTACTTCTTTCATGTTTTCTAGTGCTAAGACTGATCTGGCTGACCTGAAGGTTACAAACCAAGACAGACACTTAAAGAACCACTAAACTTTCAGAAAAGCGAAAATTCTTATGAAGATAAACTGCCATGTGTCTTTTCAATTCTCAGGGAAGCGTCATGTTTAACACATGTTTTTAACATTCTGCCTCTGCTGGTGGCATGTAAAAACAAAGGTTTCACTTTGCACCAATAGAGAGAGCAAACACCAGACCAGACTGACCTCAGTCAGAAGTGAGCCAGTGCGATGACACAGTCTGCATTCCCCCTACATCCAAATAAGCTCTGCCTTCACTCTCTAAAGATACATGTGCGTTTACTTTGCAACAGCGGCACGTAATTTTTAACTTATATTGGTGAAGCACAAGTTTAAAAGAGAGAACTTTTATTGCCATAGTTGTTTGCCATTAAAAAGAGAGAGCAGACTACCCAGCACTAAATGATAAACCACTAATTGTACATAGAAACATAGAATGTGTTGGCAGATAAGAACCATTCGGTCCATCTAGTCTGCCCAATGTACATCATTGGTTACTCATGGATTATACCGATTTTATAGACCATTATATTATATGGAAGTAAATATCCTCAAATAAGGGGCTATTGCATTATATGTACGTTGGATACGCTGTACTAATCTATTTTTTCTTTTTTGGATTGTAGGTGGTTTGTGCCTTGTGTACGCTCCGCCTCCCCAAGCGATGCAGGAAGTAAATTACACTATAGTGTTTTTACACAAAGGTGAGCTAATCTTTTTTTAATTGCATTACTATACGACTTTAACGATTTTTAACTTTTGCTTATATGTAAAATGTACCTCTATTTGAGAGCCTGAGAATGTGTATTTCATCTGAGAATTATAATGCAGTTACATAGTATTCAGTATTTCAGTGTAAAGATTGTTACATAGGAGCATGTAGACAGGGAGGTTGACTTGCAAATCACCATTGACCCAAAGAAGTTGATACTCGGGTACTATGGTAGGGGCAATGGCATGCCCACATATGTAGGAATAGTCATTGTCCAGATCTCGTGATATATTTTAAGAAGGCAGTCAACAATCCGCATAAAAGAGAAAACTACTCAAGGGTCAAATGGTCAGAGGTATACAAAAGGGTCTGGAAGTAGAGCGCGCACACAGCAGGTGGACAAGAACAATTGTGCGTTAGCAGCTAGCGGTGGTTCTGCCAACTTGCAAGTCTGCAGTGCTGTTCCGAACCTCCAAACTACAAAGTTTGCTCATGAGCAGCAGCTCATTTGTCCCCCACCCCTTCTGGTTATATGGGATTGCACTCGCCATCCCACTGCAATCTCCTATTTAATGTTTTTTTTAATTTTTTTTTAAATTTATTTTTGTTTATTGAGTTTTCAAACTTTTTCACATAGAGTACATAAAAAAATAACAGGGTATTGTTCAAGTAACATTATGAATATATGAAAGGAAAAAGAAAAAAAGGGTAAGGGGAGGGAATGTTTAGAGGAGATGAGGTAAGGGGGAGAGGAAAGGGATAAAATATAAAATAAAAAAAATATATATATAGGGGGGGGGGAGTTAGAATGGGCATACTAGCAATAAACATTATATTGAAAAATGTGTACATATAGCAAGAATACATCACCTCTAATTGGTTTGTAAAAAAGATAAACATTCCGCACTGTGTATAAATTCGAGCCAAGGGAGCCAAATGTTACCTTGTACTCGGCGGTTACTCCCGGTAGCAAGTAAGAGGTCCTCCGCAGCTCGGATCTCCTCCACTGATGCAAGCCATTCTTTAAATGAAGGTGTGGTGGTACGTTTCCAGTGTTTTGGGATAAGTATCTTCGCTGCGTTCAACAGTTTGGCCGTTAAGGAACGTTTGTAGGTATGTGTCGGTATGGTAGTGTGATGTAGTAGGAATGCTTGTGGTGTGAAAGGAACTATGATATCAGAGTGAGTGTCAATAAGAGACCTAATACATGTCCAAAATTTCTGGATGAGAGGGCATGACCACCAGATATGCAGAAAACTGCCCCTGTCTGTCCTGCACCTCCAACACTGATCCGTTACTGTGGGGTATATTTTATGTAGCAGAGTGGGTACCCGATACCATCTCGTTAGAATTTTGTATGAGTTTTCCTGGATCCTTACAGAGGGCGAGCATTTATGTGCTAGACTTGACATTTTCTGCCATTGTGTCTCAGTGAATACAATATTGCAATCTTTCTCCCATCTAAGTATGAATTGTGGTGTCTGTGTCGATTTTAAGTCGTGAAGGTGGGTTTGGATAGTTGAGATAAGTTTAATTGGCGTAGTGTTCGACATACACATACCTTCCAATACAGTAAGAGAAGGGTTAGTGAGTTGGGGTTGGGCTATCTTCTTGTATAGGTGTTTAATTTGGGCGTGTGTCCAAGTCATGGAAAAGGGGGGGGTCATGCCGCCCCAGTTCTGGTATTGATTTAATAGAGCCTACGTCAGTTAGAAAATGTCCCAGTCTAGGGAATGGGATTCGTTCATTAAAAAACTGGTCAAAGGGTCTCCCGTCTAGGCCTGGCGGAAAATCCGTGTTGTGTGATAACGGGAGTAGTGGGGAGGGGTTGTTGATGAGACCGGGTGTCATTTTGGCCGCCTCCCAGATCTGGATTGTAGGGCTAATAGTAGGGTGTGAGTGATCTATGCCTGTTAATTGTCGCCGGGTTACCCAAGCTGCTATCGGTATAGGTATGGGCAGAGAATCATTCTCAATTGATACCCATAATTTAGGAGCAGGGCGAGACCACTCAACTATCCTTGCTAGCATAGTGGCTCTGTAATACATTTCCAGGTCTGGGAGTCCCAGTCCTCCTCTGTCCTTGTGTCGTATTAGATAATCATATTTCAGTCTGGGAGGTTTTCCCCTCCAGATGAATTTCATAAAGATGGTCTTTATTTCACTGAAAAAGGATTTAGGAAGGGAGATAGGGAGTGCATGATATAGGGCAGTGATCCAATTGTACATGGAGTCTCCCAGACCAATGTGGCGGATAACCGCACGGAGAAAAGGCCAGCTCACCCTGTCAAACGCTTTCTCCGCATCAGTGGAGAGGATCATCAGAGGTATATGTTCGGATGTGGCATGGTGAATGAGGTTAATTACTTTGACCGTGTTATCTCTTGCCTCCCTCCCTGGTACGAATCCTACCTGGTCTCTGTGGATTAGTGAGGGGAGGACTTGTTTCAGTCTGTTACTTATAATTTTGGCCATAAGTTTCACGTCGGCATTTAAAAGGGATATGGGCCGGTAGCTGCTGCATAATTCTGGGTCTTTATCTGGTTTGGGGATAACTGTGACGTGAGCTTCTTGGGATTGGGGGGGGAGGGTGGCTCCGGAAGCTAGAGCATTAAAAACAGGTACCATTTGGGGGAGTAAAATATCTTGGAATGTCTTATAATAGAGGGTCGTGAAGCCATCTGGGCCCGGGCTCTTCCCAGTCGGGGTTTCTTTTAGCGCCTCTGTTATTTCTTCCAGAGTCATCGGGGAGTCTAGGATGACCGCCTTTGTCTCTGTCAGTTTAGCAGTCATGTGTCGAGTAAGATAATCTGTAATTCGTTGATGATGGTCAGGGCCTGGTGGTAGGGTTTGACGGTCAGAAAGGTTGTAGAGGTCATGATAGTATTGTCGGAAAGCTGCTGCTATATCTGGAGTGGTGTGTACTAATGTGTTGGTTTTAGACCTGATTTTACCTATGAAAGAGGCCTCTTGTTTCTTCCTCAGTGCCCTTGCTAAATGTTTACCCGGTTTGTCCCTATTGAGGTGCATCGTAGTGCGTAGTTTCTGGAGGGCTGACTGGGCTTTGTTATTGCATATAGTGGCTAATTCAGCTCTCAGTGTTAGCAGGGTGACTTGGAGTTGAGGCGTTAGGAATTTTTTATGTTTCTTTTCTATAGATTGTATTTCTCCTAGTATATGTGTTAGGGCTTGGGCCTTCTGTTTCTTTACATAAGAACCCATTTTTATGAGATTGCCACGTATTACAGCTTTGTGGGCTTCCCATACTATCTGAGGTGTGATGTCTTGGGAAATATTTTCTTGGAAATATTGAGTAAGGGCCAATTTAATATCTTCTACCTAGTTTTGGTCTTTCAGCAGGGATTCATTGAGTCCCCAGGAATATGTTCTCTTGGACATAGAGGGTATGTGTATGTGCAATGATATTGGTGCGTGGTCGCTCCATGTTATATTATGTATCTGCGTCTTTGAAATCAGTGGTAGGTGTCTGTGGGAAATGAAAATGTAGTCAAGGCGAGTGTAAGTGTTGTGGGGGTTGGAAAAGAATGTGTAATATTTAGCTGAAGGGTTTGCTATCCTCCAGGCGTCAGCTAATTGGGTCATATATAATTTGTTCTTTACCTTTCGCAGTTTGTGTTGATTGAGGGAGGTTGCACCAGTGGAGGAGTCCAGCTTGGGGTCCAAGACCATATTGAGGTCGCCACCTAGTATAGTAAGATCTTCAGCGAATCGCCCTAACTCCGACAAAATAGAACAGAGAAACAGATGTTGGTTCACATTGGGTGCATACACATTGGCAATAGTAATGTTGTCTGTCCCTATTGAACCTTTCAAGAAAAGGGCTCTGCCATCATTATCTGACCAGGAGGCGTTTACAGTAAAAGGAAGATTTTTGTGGACAAATATTGCTACTCCCTTAGTCTTTTTAAATGGTGAATGAGAGTACCAAACCTTTGACTATGTGGGGTCTCGAAATCTGGGGACTTTGTTCCTACAGAAATGGGTTTCTTGGACTAGCCCTATATCGATTTTATGAGCTCGCAATTCCCCGAATAGCCGGGAGCGCTTAGTTGGGATGTTCAGTCCCTTGGCGTTTATGGACATACATTTTAGATTAGTGGGAGTGTTAACCATTGTAGCTTAGATGGGGGTAGTAGGTGATGATCATGCCAGTATAAAAATAAAAAATAAAAATATGCCAGAGAACACCTGATTGGTATAGAAATAAAAAATAAATAAAAACAATATTGAACTTGGAGGGGTATACAGAGTGAGGTGACCCAAAGAAAAGGGTTTGCCTCACAGGGGACTACGTCATCGGGTAGCCACCAGGCTAGCCTGGTTTTGAGCTCTGTGTAGAGAGGCTTGACTTGCGGGAACAACATCGGGTCCCGGGCCAGTCTCTGGTATACAGGTACACTGAGCATATGGGTAGCGTGCCGATGGTGAAGCGATTCGGCCATCACTCCAGATAAACCTATCATCTAGCGGCAGGTGGCTCCCACCATAGGACTGAATTGTTTTTGGTCATAAAATATTATTGTTATGGACCAGGGTAGAGGTAAATGTACAAATATAGCGTATTCTAGACAAACCATATAACACCAGTAACATCAATGGAAAACATTAAACATGGGCTGCGGCCGAGTTCAGGGGGCCGAAACAGAACAGGTGTCAAAGCTCATTTCTGCATCCCTTTGTCAGGAGAGCTGAAGGGTGTCAGGGCAAAGGTAAGTTGTCGTCCGGGGCACATTCCATGTCTGTAGGCAGTCCTTCTCATATAATTAAGAGCAAAAGATTGTGGGTAGTATCACAGTGGTAGGCGGGTTTGCAAAAACCCATTCCCGTATGAAGATCAAAATCCTGGGTATCGTTTTTGCCCTCTGTGTAGGATGGTGTCTGCTCCTACAGTTCTAATTTTGTGTGTTAATGGCGGCCCGGTAGGTAATATTTCTTACAGCGTTCCCCGAGGGGTCTTCATGAGTTGTTCAGTTGCCCCCTTCTTGGCCCGTGCAGATTTAAGTGTCTATTTGAGGGTCGCGTTCCACCATGGGGTGTGTTGGTCTTCTGTCTGTCTTTGTTCTAGCCCGTCGTTTCCGTTGGGGCCTAGGCCCCATGGGCTCTAAGATCGGTAGGAAATTGCCCGCCAGATACTCGAGCCAGCTTTTCAGGTCCGGCCTCTCGATTCTAAGAGCCTCACAGAAGTCTGTCAGGTCGTCTGGCTGTCGCAGGAAATGTGTGGTAGAGTCTCTGCGTACAGAGATAGACAGCGGGAATCCCCATCGGAATGGTATGTTCGCCCGGCGGAGGGTCTCAGTCTTCGGGTGAAGCAGTTTGCGCAGCTGGAGCGTGCCCCAAGCAATGTCTGGTAGAAATTGTAGCTCAGTCCCATGATACACAAAGGGCCTGTTCTGCCGTGCTGCTTTCATTATTTCTTCTTTTGCTGTGTATTCACGAATGCAGCAGATCACATCCCTGGGTATAGGATTATTAAGATTTTTGGGTCTGAGTGCCCTGTGCGCGCTCTCTATGTTGAGGTGACGTGGTTGCTCCTCTTTGAGGAGTGCTTGGAAGATGTCCATTATAAGTGCTGTTGTGTCTTCCTCGTCCTGTGACTCGGGGAGGCCTCTTATTCGAATATTGTTGCGGCGGCCTCTGTTGTCTAGGTCGAGTACTTGGTGTGTCAGGACAGCAGTTATGGACTTTTGTTCCCGGAGCTGGGCTGCCAACGCACCTGTCGAGTTGCGGAGGATGTTTTGATCTGTCTCCACCGTGGTGAGTCTGTTGCCTTGGTCTTTGAGGTCACTCTTGATCTCCGAGATCTCGTCCCGTATTGTAGATCTAATCTGTTCGACCGATGTCGCTAGGTCTTTTTTGATTTGCGCCATGAAGGTCATCAGATCCGTTTTAGTGGCACCTGCAGCGCAGTGGGCGCATGGCATATTAGATTGTTCCTCTGCCATCTCCTCGTAGTCCGACGTGTCATCGTCAGAGCCCGGGGCCTTTTCCCGCTCTTTGTCCGCCATCTTGGAGCTCGGAAGCGGTGTGTTTCCAGAAGGAATCAGGTATGCTGCCAGCGTTTTTTCCGGATTTTTTTGGGGCGTTTTGGACCCTGCTGGTGTAGGGTTTCTTTTTTTGTCGTTTTTGCCCATTTTCAGTGCGTTATCCCCGGTCCAGGGTGTCTCTTCAGGTCCTAACGATGGGAGCCGAGCCTATGTGCGACTTCTTCACTCAGACATCCGGTCACGCCCCTAATGTTTTTTTTAAATATGTAGTGCACACAAAAAAAACACTTATGGATAAGTGCCAGTGTAGGTGCGAAACATGTAAAACTTTCCTTGTTAGGTTACCTCCCACTTAAATGTTTCTGGTGGCATTTTACTGGCATTACATTAAACTAATATGCAGTGCAGTAAAATATATACTACAAATATGTAGTGCACTTGTATTACTTTTTGGACTTCTGCTGTTACTGCATTTAAAGAAATTATGTATGTTTACACTTTTATTAAGCATATATTTTGACTCTGTGAAGAAATGTTTTTCCTGTTCCCTGCTTGTTAGAGAGATGGTTGTGTTTTTCGTTTGTCTTTAATGCTGTGTATGCCACAAAGCTGTGCATTACTATGGGGTTACCAACAAATGGACATATTGTTGGACATATCAGGTTTCAGGCTTATAAGTTTGTAAGTACAGAAGTAAAAATATTCTTGATTTCCCCTCCAAATATTACAGGGCTTAGTAAAACCTTCAAAGTTGCAACAATGATCAAAGACTCAACTCCGCTGATGAAAATATCTTTAATAAACCTTGGTAAGTTTTTTTTTTTTTCTTCTCTATTTTCTCACATCACATATATCTTTTAGCCGTTTTGGTAACCAGACAAACCACCATCCGTATATATTAAGCACAATGAGACTGTGGGAAAGGAAACCAATGTGACTGTGTTTGTTGCATGTCTGTCGTACTTTCTTTGAGGGGGCGGGGGCTGGTTATGTGCGAGGAGCTAGGACTATACTTCCAGAGGTCTGCATTCAAAAGAAGAGTAAACTTGTCATTTATATATATTTTCTTTCCGTAATTTTGTTTATCCTTTCTCATGTTTTAATCTACCTAAAAGTGTTGAGGTAACCTGTTTGTCAGAACATTAAGGCCAGGGACGTTTTTTGTACACCTCTCCACTGCTAGTTAATGTGATAGCCAGAAATACTCATGTTAGCCACCAGGAATTATTTAAAAACACGTTTCTATCAAAGTCTCCAGCACACAGGAATCACAGTTTGGTGCACGCATATCAAGCAGTTAGGCAGTGGTATATACTTCTCTCTGCCAAAATGGACATCTCTAAAGAGTCTTGCCTGGCTTCAGTACTCCCAGATCTGCATCCGTCTCTCACATGGCTCTTTAATTGGAGCTTCCTGACTCTTTAGATTTCAGGATTTGCTTTATAGCAGCTTGTTCAGTTTCCTAATTTTCTTCCTAGAGTCAGGGGTTCCCCTCCTGACATTCTAACTAGACTATTTGAGATTATCTAATTGTCTCCATTGTTTATATCCTCAGGTAATTATATTGCGGTCTACCTACCTGATCAGTTTTTGCATTTGATAAATACAGTTCATCCAGACCTGATGTGTTACAACTTGTTCCTTGCAGGTAAGATAATTTCACATTTTTAGTGCAGCATTAACTCTCTTTCAAGATAATTTTCTTGTTTCTTTTTCAATGATACACCTTTCTAAAAGTTCTTATATTTTACAATCTATATAATTCTATGGAGTTATATATCATGCTTGAAGTTATTAGTCTCTGTCCATTCAAAGAACCAACATCTCATATATATATATATATATATATATATATATATATAAATATATAAAGTGTGTGTGTGTTGCTAACTTTATTAGCGAGAGAAGCAGACAGTTTTTTGTATAAATTATGCTACCTTTGTCGGAGTCCCTAATGCAAACAAATGCTCCTCCAATACAGCGTGCCCAGCAGAGAGCGACGGAAAAATCTCTCTTAAAAATCTCTTCCATTGCTCTGAAACTTTTGCTTGACTGCCCCAGAGGCAGTCAGCAACATTACAGTTGGGAAAAGGAAAAACTTATTCCTAGATCTAGGGGTAGGGTTATACTTGGGTTTATAATTAATAATTGTGTGTGAGTGTCAGTGTGTGTATGTTTGAGTAGCAGATTGCGTAAGTGTGTGTTTGAGTGGCAGAGTGTGTGAGTGTATTTCTTCTAAACTTCTTAATTTTGTGCTCAAAAAACAGGGGGCGTCTTATACATAAAAAAAAATTACACATTCCCCATTGAAAAGTACAGGCATACCCCACATTAACATACACAATGGGTCCAGATCATGTAGGTAAAATGAAAAATGTACTTAGTCTTATGCAGTTTAAAGTACTGAGAGACAAAAGTCTAGCAAAAAATCTTGTGTGTGTATATATATATATATATATATATATGTATATATATATATGTATATGTATATATGTATGTATATATGTATATATGTATGTATATATATATATCCATATTTTAAGGTATCCATATATAGACTGTACTGCTGGAATGTGACCTCTGTAAAATAGTCTTGGAGAGACCAGATATGTATGAAAAAGTTTACATACTCTTCCACGGGCCCCCAAATGGTAGCCTTGGCTTCCCACAATGCCTTGCATGCTAAACTTTGTGGGAGGGTTTGTGTGACGCTGGGTGGATGCGTTCCCATCATTTTTTTTTTTTTTTTCTT
The DNA here is from genome assembly GCA_036172795.1 of Pelodytes ibericus. Taxonomy (NCBI): domain Eukaryota; kingdom Metazoa; phylum Chordata; class Amphibia; order Anura; family Pelodytidae; genus Pelodytes; species Pelodytes ibericus. Next base: position 121,874,149 of record CM069858.1, on the reverse strand, counting down.
TCTTAGTGGCCATTTTTGTAATTTTATTTGCTATGCTTTCAACATGGCTATAGTTCTAATCATGGATTACAAGCCAAATGTCTAAATTATAAAAAAGCCTAAATGTTGTGCCAGCCAAATTACTAACAAATATATGGAATTTGTGTTTTACTATCTGTAGAGTGTTATTTTTTTAATGGCCAGTGTGCTATAATGGTTGTGGCAGAAGATGTAAATCACTAATGACTACTAGACTTATCTATTTGTTCCTTCAGAACGTGATGCACAGATCAGGGGAATGTGCTCCAAATGTCCTGTGCAGACTGTGCGGAGATCCTGTGTGATTGAGAACTGTACTGGCGTTCTCTACTCTGTAACCCTAAACCAGGGAATGCTCCTAAGACTCCTGTTACTCACAAGGCGGGACTGTGACAGGTTGGCAGTTCTTCACTGCATTTTTCTTCATCTCAACTACCAGCAACCTGTTGAATCAGAGGTAATGTTCAGGAATGATCATATTCAACTGGCTTCCTATATCTGCATGTACATTATCCATCTATTACCAATTACTTGTTAGGATTAACATATTAAACATTTGAAGAAGATATTGCCATAATAATACTATATAATGCCTATTCAAAAAATGGTGAGAGAATGATGGGGAGGGGGAGGATACATAACTGTGTGATTCCCACCTGGGTTGTCTTCAAGCCTAACTATGTGGGCCTCCTGCTGATGAAAAAGTATATTTTTATGTTACTGTTAAACATGCAGTATTACAGTTTGAGGGGTAATTTAAGTACTCTTTAAATTAAAGAGACTTTCGTGTCAGCTTTGGGTCACTGGCAGCCTGAAAGATCAGTCCTAAGTGGGCCTACTAGTTTATGTTGAAGTACCCCCATGTAACTGAGAGAGCCAATATTTTGGATAGGCATCATAGGGGATTGTAGCTGCAGCCATGGCCATCCAGAGGGACACCTGGCTTCCTCTAGGCATGTCTTCCTTAACCAGCCTAACACCTTATGCAGCACAAGTAGGTAGGGTTGCCACCTTTTCGTTAAAAAAATACCGGCCATGCTACTATCTCCATAGACTGAATATTGGGCTCAAGCCAATTTTTTACCGCCTGCCGGTAAAATACCGGCCAGGTGAAAACCCTACAAGGAGGTGATGCTCTAGCTAAGTGTGCTTCCAGACTCACAACACCTGCAATGCCTCTGGGGAAAGAACTCTTTCAGATGCTATCATCCTCCAGAGCATTAAACACCAAAGACAGCACACAAGCAACAGGCAGACCTCACTGTCAGTGCAGGGGTGTGTAGCCTGAGAATATGGATATCGGGGAAAACCTCCACTGGATCATCAGGGATTTTGGGAAAACCCTACACTGGATCTCCTGGGGTTAGCAGCAGAGACCTCAAGTTCACTTCCACTGGCTCACCAGGGAAGGTAGGATAAAGGGAAGGGGAGCACTGGACATTAAAATACACCTTCATTTTTGTTGACTAACTCCCATGATATTCAGCCTGTCATAAGGCTGGCAGAACATTGTGGGAATGGTAGTTAATTGTAGATTTGTGTTTAGTGGGGAGTCTAAACTGCTTGCACTAAATGTCGCTGGCTGAACATCAAGGGAATTGTAGTTAACTGTAGCTGTGTGAGGCAGTAGTGACTCTATTCTACACGCCAACTTTGTACACTACACTACACACACTTTTTTTGTTCACCGCAGCTTCCATGATCTGTATTCAGTCATATTGCTTGCTGTACATCATGGGATTTGCATTTAAATCTATACTGGGAAAGTGGGTTGGGGACTTCAATATAGCACTACACACTAACTTTTTTTGTTAACTATAACCCATGATATATGGCCATTAATATTGCTGGCTGAATATCATGAACATTAACTGTAGTTAACTGTAGACTGGGGTAGTATTGGCTGATCTATCCCAGATACTGTAAACTAAAGTAATGCTGGGATGAGCATCATACAGACTGTATTTTTACAACAGTTGGAATACCAATGGTAAGCTGCTGCAGCTACTACCACAGTCTTATTTCTTCTGTATTATTTGATAAGTTACTTTTCCCTCTCACTAAGGAACCCATCTCCCAAAGCAACAAAGGTAGGCAATGGGGAGGGGTGAGGAGGCACTCGATGAAAACTGTTGATTTGCTCCCTCCTGAAAAAAAAGTGTCGGACAACCATGGCAGCAGTCGCACCTTGGATTAGACTGTTCTTCCAAGAAAATAACTCAATAGTACCAACATCCCAAAAGAATCAGATCTGGCGTTTAAAGATAATTTTTTTTTCTTACATGCTTACTACTGTTTAAACAAATGTTCTTGAAAAACCTGTGTATTGTCTGATCATTGTAATGTTTTGTCACCAGATCATTGAGTGGATCTGTGAAAACATCTCATCTTGTCATAGTTTTGATCCCATACAAGAATTTATCATTGGTAAGGATTTTAAGAAATTATTAGTTGAATTTTAAATTTTTCTAGTCAGAATACCCCTGTAAATTATTTCATTAAGTCTTAAAGGTGAAGGTAATATTCTTTTGTTACCACATCCTAGAAATGTTTACTTTTAAAACTAAATGCCGGATCTTCTTTTTTAAAATAAACAATCTGTGTAGACTGTAAAGTGTGAAATGCATAAATGAGAACTTTAGGTTGAAGTAACAATGTGATATGTTTTTTATTACCCGGAATTAAATAATGTGTAGAGCCGGCACTAGGCGGGTGCAAACGGTGCACTATACCCAGCCTCACGGCACAAGTTACCTCCATGTGTGCTGCAGTAGAGGTAACATGGGGTCTGTGCGATGTTCAGGCAGCACAAACCCCTCCCAGTGTGCATCAGACTGTCCTGACCTCCCAACACTTCAATAGTTGTGCTGCCCTGAAATCACACAGATCCTTTGATTAATCACTACACTGCCAGGAATCGTAAATAATTTGATGGAATATGGTTGCACTGTGGTTTGTGGATAATAATGATCAATGGCAAGTGATGGGGGGGGGGGGGGGGGGGATTGTGATGTTTACTATGTTCCATTTTTATTTATATTACCATGTATACCCTCTTACAAATATAAACACACTTTCCATGTTTTTACTATGGAATCTGTAAGGACATCAGTTTAATATGCACTGGGTAAAACACATTACATATTCCTCCAGAAATTCCCCTATGCATTCTGCAATTTTCCCCATTTTGGAGGCAGCATGATTGAAGAAATGACCCTGGGTAGAAGACACCCCCAGACCACATGAACCATGCCTCTCTACCTCAGTCCCACTTTCCGAGATAGAGATAGCAAAGGTGACCTCAGTCCTGCTCTCCTGATTTTGTTGTTGTTGTTGTTGTAATTTTTTTATTGTCTCTGGTATTTGGGACACCCGGAAATTGCATACATCCTTGGCATCACAATTCATGGGGTTGAAGTTGGGAGGTATACTTCAGCACAGCTAACGATCTGTAGAGAGAGAAGCTTGTAATATAGGTGAAATATATCTAAAAAAAACGAATTGCCCATAAAATCAACTGAATAATGCAACCAAGATGGCTGATTACACAGTACTGACACTGACGTCAGAATATGTTGTTTCAATGTTAATATGTACACAGTTCTTCAGATTCCCAGTGTTTGATGCTGCTCACGTAATGTAAAAAAACTAGCAATTTATATCTTAAAACGTGTGTAATTTGCAGAAAGTTATACATAAAAGTTTTTTTTTTTTTTATATTCAAGCTCATTTATGAACTGCCACTGCATAGCACAGGTTGATATAATATGTGTTGTTTGCATCCAGTGTACAATAGTTGACATCATTCTAACAGTTGTTGCCTTCCCCATTAATAATTAACGCTACCTGTATTTCTAATTCACTACCTTTTTTGTAGCTTTGTCATACAGGCAGTGCAGCTTGGAAGCTACTCATCTGGACAAACTATTGCCTTACACATCAGTACCTTTTTGGAATGAGGTAATTTTATAAAAAGATTTTTAGAAAATTAGGTTTTTAGTAACTCTTCAATAAATGAAAAGGTTCCTTTTTGATATAGGGTTTTGCAGTTTGCACGCCACCCGCTATTTGCAGAAAACACACATTCTCTGGCTGTCTGTGATTTCTGGATTTGTAGTCCACCTGTAGTTTGGGGGGGGGGGGGGGGGAGTACAGCTTTCAAACAACTGTAATGTGTATTTACTATTCCAACTCGACTATACCTGATGACCTTCATACTAGAAATTCTTTTAAGTTCTTAAGCTTGATTACTGATCTGGTGTTGCATGATCTTTGCTCTCGTGGGTTGAAGTTAATTCAGTCTGATCATCAGATTAAAACAAAAAAGCACCATGGATACTGGAGTCTCCACTGACGGACTAAGACAAGGCAATCAAGAGATGTAGGATGCACTACTTAGATTACACACCCTCCCCACAAAAACTTATTTCACAATATTTTATAGATGAACTTGCTACAAATCACCAAGTGACCTTTGTGTAAAATGTAGGAATGTGTTTGAGGAGTGTCAGAATAATTCATGCTTAATAAATTCTACAGCGTGTTTAAACACGCATGAAAAATGCTTCAGATAGTGCTGGAGATAATGCTTCACCATTTTCACATTTCTTATGTTAATTAAAGCCATTTTATTCATTGTGTTAAAATAATACAGACCACACAGATAAATACACTTAACTATATTTGTGTCGTTTTATTAAATGTGTTCCTTCTCATGTTTTAAAGGAAATTCCTGGCGTGTTTTGTACAACAGACATAGCAGACATGCCAATTGTAAAGGTAAGCCTTTTGAGAATTTGCTGTCTATCACATTGTGAAGGGGATCACACTAAATGAAATTAAGGAGAACACGTTAGGGTGAGGCCTTAGAGCAGATACATGTTCATCACCTGGTCTTTGAGTTATGATACATATTCATCATCTTGCTAATTTAGTTATATTAAATGTTTGAATACAAAATATATGGGAAGCAATATTTTCCAAACACTGTTATTTTAAGGAAATTTGATATTGTGGCAAACCTTTCCCAAACTGAGAAATTTTCATGTGTCATAAATGTAAAGTAACAATATAAAAAAATGGAAAGACAACCAAGTATAGCTTTTAGTGGTAGTAGACCTGTAAAAGAAACCTCACCCAGTAATGTCCACATCCGCACCAATGTTCTTCTACCATTATAGGTCTTTATTATAGCCAAGTGCTATAATAAAGATGGATTTTTTTCATTACATTTGGGTCCAGCCTTTGGTGAGTTTCACTTCTCATGGGTTCATCTACACTGACAAGCCTTCAAGTTCTATATATGTAAAGAACTACCTTTTTTGCGTGGCACTTTTTTTCAAGTGATATTGTTGTAAAACTACAGTGGTTTCACACCTTTGTATTCAGTAGATAACTCTAGCCTGGTAGGTTATTTCTATTTTAACTAGTTTTCTGAATAGATTGGGACCTTCAAAGGATTCTGGGAAAAGTTCCACTCAGAGATTGAATACATGAAAGTTGCCCAGCAACGCATTCGGTATAACAACCACCTGCACAGAAGAGATTGGTGCAAACTGATTAATGAAGTGGTAAGTGTGGTCCCTTTAAAGTGTCTACCCAATCTTTAGTCTGATTCAAACTTTAAAATGGCTGCCATAATGTTTTTTTATTTTAATTTTAATATGTTTCTGTGAACTCCCAGTAATAAGTCTCTTCATTCAGGACACAAAGGAGAAGAGAAACATCATTTATCAACGCACTGTATTGGAAAACTCAAAGAAGTAAGTCAAATTATATGAATTGTGTATTTGATTGTTTAGTTCAAATTATTTTTTTTGAACATGGATGGACCATACCTGGCCCCATGGTGTTATGACAATTCAAATTAGTGCAAAGTTTTGCAGAGAGAAAGGGTGGGATTAGCCAACCTTCAAAATATTACCTTGTCTCACCTTCAGCTGATGCTGGAATGGGCGGCCACTGCTCTGTCAAGGCAGTGGAAAAACATAGAAAATACTTTGTTGACACACCGTTTAGTGCCTTTTCCTGGTTGATCCCTGCTGCGGGGCAGGCTTACAGTCAATTTAATTGGCTACTCTCACCGTTTTAGCTCAGAAACGCCTGGAAACACTTTCTCGCCACTTTCCTGTCCACAGTGAGCCACTATATCTGCAATAGAAATGATAAAGTGTTCAAACTATAGTATTATTTTTGTTTTGTTTTTTTCTTTTAGGGTTCTTTTAAACATGGAAACATGGAAATCTGGTAATTACATGGAGATTCTGATCTGACAATGCAGTATGAGGTTACTTTTTGAAACCACTTTGTTTTATACTTCTGATAAATGTGGTACTGCAAGATGTGATGGAGTGATAGGCTGCTTTACTAAGGTGATACACATGCTGCATCTGTCTGCCAAAAATCCCACAATTGCCAATATACACACAAAAAGAAAGTGACAGTGGGCTTCTGTGCCAAGATAAAGTGCAATGTATACAACCTGGTATCTTTACATGGAAATATGTTCATGTTTCTTAAACGGAAAACAACACACAGAGTATGTAGTGTAGTAAGTTTGAATTATATATGGAGAGTATATGGTGTAACTCCAAATGTTGCACATACACTTCCTCCAAAGATTTACGGCATATAAGCTGGGGGTTTTTCCTTCTCTGTGATAGGATGTCGTCTTAGTCACCACCAAGTAATCAAAACTACAATATGTGTAAGTATAATGTACAGTATTTATTTTAAAAATGATAAAAATACTTTACACTTGGGCATTGGACAGTACACAGTAGTTCAAATGTGAAACAGGTTAGCAGAGTTTCTGATTGTCATAATCCTGCAGAAGCTGTCCATTTACACGTTTCACCTCTCAACAGAGGCTTCCTCTGTCTTTTTTTTTGTTTTTGTTTTTTTTAGGTTCCAATACTGTTTACTTTAAAAACAAAACAAAAAAACCCCTTCTGAATGAAAGAAAAAAAAAAAACATTTTTATTTGTGCAAATATATATATATATATATGTTGAATATAGACTGCACACGCCAGCATGAGTTTTATTATTTTCTATGGAGAATATTTACTAAATTTGTACTATGGTGGTGAAATGCAAAAAGAAAATATTAATAGCAGAGTTGGAAAGAGGAATTTTTGGAGAATTTTTGCAACTCCATTATTGATGTATTATTATTGTTTCACTTGTCGGTTCAGTTTTAGTGAAAAGTACACATATTATAAAGGGCCACTGCGACTTGAAATAATCTACCTTTTTTCATTCATGCCTACGTCATTATATGCAAATTGGATTTGTCACATGCGGCATATGATCGCCTGTGATTGGTTATCACAACGACCAAATGCCCCGGAAGAGCTCAAAGCTTGGTCCACAAAGACCATTTATCCCAGATGTGTATATAAACGTCCAATTGCAAGAATGGGTTAGCATTCAAGAATTATATAAATGTATGCATTTATTTTGATTATTTGTACCTAAATACCAAGTTCACAACTTTTCACCCCCTGAGCTCGCCAGCATTTGTCTGGTGCCTTGGAGGTATATAAACACAAAAATATTGAGTGTTACACAAAATGCAAAGTATCTTGAATGATGAGTATACTTTCAATACATGTTGTCATGTATTGCACAGGAGCCTGTATGGTGCACACATCACCGTTTGTTGTCCACCAAGTGCAAAGCTAGGGTATTCCTCCACTGTTTTGTAGGACACATAACGTTTGCATGCTCCCTTTCGTGAATATAGAATGAATCTGTGGTAATTGGAACTATTTAATCAATCATGGAGTGGTTCCCATAGGAGCTACTCTGACAAATTAATTTCACTATGATACATATGCAGGGCATGATGTAAAGGTTATAGATGTCCATCGATAATTATCAAACAACATATTCATGGAATCTGAAGTAGGAGGAGTTGAGAAAACCTCTTTTGAGGTTGATGGCATGAAACCTTTAGCAAATCTTAGTGTGAGTTTAAAGGATGGTTGCCTAGGGTACCACTAATAAAACAGTGTGGGGATTGCTTGTAGGATAAATGGTGTTTATTCTAAGAAAATTAAATGTTCCTTATATTTTTTTCTTGCTCAAATAGAAAATAGAATGGCACCATTGCATCAAGAAGAGGATTATCAGCACAAAGAGCTGATGGGGCTGGTAAGTTTGACAAATGAAACTGCATGACCATGATCATTTTCCATGGCCTTTTTTTTTTGGTAGTTTTGTCCTAGTCATCTAACTGGTAGGATGATTGTTGCAGGAACTGTTGTGACTGGAATACACGTTATGTTGCTTGTTTTACACAAACAACACTTCCGTTACCAAGGTCTTCCTAATATATTTAATGCTGTTTGATAGCTTTCCTACTTTATGTTTGGGAAAGTTTTCATAGTTCAGTGACTTTCTATTAACTAAAACTAACCTCTTTAACAACTTGTATAAGTATTTGTGATATTTAATCAATTTGTTCCTCACAAATGTAAAAAATAAAAACCAGGTTGATGTAGTCCTTTTTTGTTACAGATGGTGATTAAATTAAAAGATCACTTGGCTCAGCATCTGCTTCATGTGGGGAAAAGCAACATTGACAAGATTGTTATCGATTATGTATCAAAACAGGTAAAAATCATAACTGTATGTAAATAAGATATTATAAACGGATATAAATAATAATAAAGGGGGCAGAGGATAACATCTACGGGTCTTCTCAAAATGCACAGATCCTTTCTGAAATGTATTCGGATTGGGCATATTACCCTAACTTGGAACAAAATTTAGAAACTATTTTTTTACGGTTTGTAATTGTGTGGAATATTTTGCATGTCAGAGTTAGAAAGGGTGTTCCTTCCATCATATTTTATGAAACAATTTTTATGAAACAAGTAAATTTTTATGATATGAAAATAATGGTATCTAAAGAAAGCCCTTTTTTGGCAATATAAAAACAGTGTATAATATGTGTGGGTACAATAAATGAGAAAGCGGAATTTTACAGCTAAACACACCGCAGAAATGTTAAAACCCCCGTTGTCACAAAGAGTGCAAAATTTGCCCAACAGTTCACTAAGGGGTTAAGTTAATAGATATGAATATCGGGGCCTACCATGCTGCTTTCAGCCCTTTAAGGATTAGTCACACATTCCGTAGCAGCTGCATGAAAGTACTTGTATTCATCTCCAGTCTCAACTTTCCCGTTAATAGACTTATCGTTTGGTTACTCACACTGGTATTGTGCCCCGCATGACTGAAATGGTAACTCTGCAAGCACTTGTGAAATGTAGGCCCAGAAGCTTGCATTTCACAGAGGAAGAATGGGTTCAATATCTCTTCTCCCTCGGCATATGGGGTACAGCTTAATGTTGTCAAGACTATTAAAGTCATAAGTCTGTCATTAAATGTACTTGCTCAGCTATCGCACTACAAATTGGCAAAATGTCCCTTTGGGTTTTTTTTTTTTTTACCACAGTTGGACCTTGTAAGTCGTATTGTTGAGATAATTTGGAGAAAATACAGTTTGGAACCCAGTGCTTTCGGCTTGTGAGTTGATAATAATTCTACACTTGTAACATGTTAACCAAAACTGTCCTTTTATTATCAAATGAGAAATCACTTGGCTCAATAAAATATAATGCACGTTTAGGGCTTTTAAAAGCTAGAATTTATCTGGATTAATGCAGTTTAATTTAACTATGTAAAGCTATATTGTACACATAGGGACATAATGGAGACTTCATTCTCTTTTCCCCCACTTGCTGTTTCCTTGTGTTAGGTTGATTAATATTAAATATTGCATTTGCTTATTCGGATCTTAAGTTAGGAAAATATTTGCATGCCACAATATGGATATTGAATTAAAAATACTGCACACCACTACACCACGCAAAGCGTAAAAGCTGTAGACGGTGCCACAAAAACATAGACATCTCTTAGAAATAGCTGAATCAAGTTGTACAATATTAATAACACAGATCTTTGTTTTTTTTATTAGCATATTGGTGATGGATCCAATATATTATTGAATCATTTCAATATAATGTATGTGTTCGAATAAAAGACATGACTTTATTTATTTTTTTTGGGGGGGGGGGGGGGTGGTTTAGAACAAATGCTCTGAAAAAGACCCCTTGTCTTTCAATCAGACCTCTGTGACAATAAGACTAGGGTCCAGGTACCTGAATCCTCCTCACAGGTCAGTGTCTTGGACCGCAGAAGTGTGAGGTTGTATCAGTGGATAGCTGTGCATATTGAGCAGTGTACGGACACCCTCCAGCTGCCCCACTTGACACCGAGGAGTATCCTGGGGGTGCATTGGCTTGTCCTGGGGTTACAATATTTTGCTATGGGGCAATACTGAAAGCTGAGCAAAAGAACAGGGAGGAAGGGGGACAGAGGAAGGAAATAAAAATGAAATCTTTTAGTATTTTTATTAAATGAAACAGTTTACATGTAAATGAACATATGCCAGTAAAACATTTTTTTTCCCTAGAGGGTTGCCTTATATTTATGCTTTTTCAAATTTTTCAAATGTTAAAAATTAAGATTAATCAGTCTTGTCTTGTGTTTGAGCAAATACAAATATGTATGAAATCCTGTAATGGCTGCATTCATACATCTAATGAATTGCTCCTTGGGCATGGACAATGCTAGCGGATTCATACTAATTTTGTAAACAGTATGATGCATCTTTATCCTACTTGCCACATTCCTTGTTTTTGCTTACTTGTTTTTTTTTTTCCCACACTGACCTTTTTTTTTTTTTTTTTTTTATCCTGACATGTAGTTCTGGAAAAGCAAACTCTTCAGAGCATTTTGCATTTCATATATTATCCCGCATCTTGGAAGCTGCAAGCAGTATGTGCCTGCCCTTACCTCCTGGTAAGTTACCCTGCAGAATGTGTCTGAATACTTGTCAACTCATGGAACCCCTTATGACCTGGCATGAGAGGATTTGATTTGTTAAAAGTTTATATAACAAAGCCATGCTATGTGGCCAGATGTGTTCTCACTGGGCGCTAACAAAAGCAGCCAGAAACGTATGGAGGACATGGGCTATAGAACTAAAAAAAGTAGGCCTAAACACCCGGCAAGTGTCGACATAAGCACACATCTGTTACCTGCCTCGAGTCTGAAAGAGGCTGCACACCTTACTACACGCAGTGGTGTATTTTGGTTTTGTGCTGCCCTAGGCAGACAAATTTTGGGCACCCCCCCCTACCCACGATGCACACCCACGACATTCCCCAAAACCCACGTTGCACACCAAGGACATGCCCCATCAACCAATTCACATGCCTCCATCACCCCATTACATACACATTGCCAATATTATTTGCCATTAATATTCCCCAGCTAATTTGCCCAATAATATGCCAGTATCATTTTCCATTAATATGCCCCAAACAATTTGCCCAATAATATTCCAGTATTTGCCATTTAATCAGCTCCTGCCAATTTGCCCAATATTATGCCAGTATTATTTTGTCATTAATATTCCCCAGCCAATTTGCCCAATAATATGCCAGTATTTGCCATTGAATATGCCCCTGCCAATTTGCCCAATATTATGCCAGTATAATTTGCCATTAATATGCCCCAGCCAATTTGCCCAATAATATGCCAGTGTTATTTGCCATTAATAAGCCCCAGCCAATGTGCTCAATAATATGCCAGTGTTATTTGCCATTTAATATGCCCCAGCCAATTTTCCCAATAATATGCCAGTGCTATTTGCCATTTAATATGCCCCTGCTAATTTGCCCAGTAATATGCCAGTGTTTGCCATTTAATATCCCACAGCCAATTTGCCCAATAATATGCCAGTATTTGCCATTTAATATCCCACAGCCAATTTGCCCAATAATATACCAGTATTTGCCATTTAATTTCCCACAGCCAATTTGCCCACTAATATGCCAGTGTTTGCCATTTAATATCCCACAGCCAATTTGCCCACTAATATGCCAGTATTTGCCATTTAATATCCCACAGCCAATTTGCCCAATAATATGCCAGTATTTGCCATTTAATATCCCACAGCCAATTTGCCCAATAATATGCCAGTATTTGCCATTTAATATCCCACAGCCAATTTGCCCAATAATATGCCAGTGTTATTTGTCATTAATAAGCCCCTGCCAATTTCCCCAGTACATTTCTCCCCCCCCCCCCCCCCCCATCTCCCCACTCCCCAGCACTTACATTTCCCTGGTGGCTAGTGGCAGGCGGCATGGTCTCCTTCCGTGTCACACTGCATGGGGAACCAAACAGGCAGGATGGAGGTTTCTCTGTGCTGACTGTTCGGCTCCCCGTGCAGCCCGCCGGCAGAGGGAAAGTGAGGGGGGGATCTTCCGATCCCTTCTCACCTCCGTCTCTGCCTGCAAGCACGTGTTTTTTTTTGTTTTGTTTTTTAAAGGGCTAGATTTTTTTTTTCCAGTGCTGGGGGGCGCTGCCACCCCCCAAAATTTGCCGCCATAGGCATCCGCGACAAAAGACTCGTTTTCCTAGATCTGCATAGTCATGAAAACGGAACTGATGGCAGTCCATTGAGAGATCTCAGCACTCCACACTAAATAGGATACACTGGAGATTTGCCTGATAACAGAAAAAATGCATAGAATGCACCAACCAATACTACAGCTGGAAACAGAGACATGGCAAGCCAATGTACATGTATGGGTGGTGCTGGAGACTGACTGGCAAGCTGTGCTTTGCACCTACCTGACGGCTGGTGAAACACCTGTTGCCCAACTCATACTCTGCTGACCAGTCCATAACAGACTGCTTTAGGGTCAGGAAAGATAGGAAGGTATCGCAGGCTGCATCACGGGACATCTAAATCTGTAGTAGTAGGAACAAAATGGCTAAATTGAGTACCGCACAGAACAGTCCACACATCAGCTCCAAACCAGACTCTATGAAGAGTCCACATTGCTGGTTTGGAGCTGATCCATATCTTCACGGAATACATACCTGCAAAAATGTCGGATTAAGTCCAGATGGTGCTCATCTACCACATTAACCTTGGAAAAGGACAATAAACAACTAACTGTTGAGGACTTGCCCAATATTGTCTGTCTTGCGTGACAATGGGATTCCCCCCTACAAGATCCACCTGCAGATCCGAGCTCCATATCTTCGGAAGACACAAATAAGTATATTGGAAAGTGTGCTAGCACCACTACAATGAAAATGTAATACAGTAGATAAAATAAGAATCAAACTAATGCAAACACTTGATGTATGTTGGAGAACAGATGACTCAGATATATATATATAATATATAACTATAGTGTAGTATACAATAACCATGTGTTATTCTTGGTCTGGAAAGGTACAGATAATTACTTACAAGAGTTTCTTAGTTATCTCAATAATAAAAGTTGGGGCTTCAAATACAGAATTTAGCCCCACATCGGTCCACATAAAAGGTTGTTATCCACTCGCTTATTAGAGAGCAGTACACTACTCTCAAATGGCACACAAGGGGTAAGATCCTGGGTGTTCTTCAGTCCAGTGTAGATGATGGATCTCGGAAAAATAGATAGGACAATAGTGTCCGTATTAAAAAAAATACATGTATTACAAATAGTAGCATAAAACCAACCAACAATCAGCAGGGCAGAAAGGAGTTTCTGAAAAGTCTCCATTGAATGGAGCAAATGCAGTCACGAGCAATCAGATAACCACCTCTGTATAAGTGCAACGTATTCTTAATTACTTGTTGTTTTCTCTGCTTATCTGCAGTCATTACTATGTTTTTATTATTTCGCTCATCTCCGTTCTGTAATTCAAATGCACAGATTTATGTTCAAGTTTTCCACTAGAGGGCGCTGTCTGACTAGTCAGGTTATACTCTTTGCAGTAGCGCAAACAGAGCTACATTCCTTAAACCCTGAACACTTGAAGACTCCACTTTCCACTTATGTTATTTTTATACCTTAGCCAAAGTTCTGGGTGTAGCAGTTAATAAATGAACATTTATCACCAGCTTTGATTGAAAATACTATGAAGTGTACAGGTGAAGTTCTATTATTTAAAGGTCAATTTATGATGTTTTGACCACTCTGAATATACTGTTTTATTAGATAAGGTGAGAAAAGAAACCTATATTATATATAAAGAAGGTACGTTTGTATCAATGGAAACATTAATACTATACTAGATCTAAAAATGGAGTTAAATTTGAATAATTTTGAGAAACAATATGCATAACCAAAATAATGGGTATGTATTGCTGATCAGTAATACCAAAAAGCCTCTTTAGATGTTGCATTTGGCAGTGTGTGACAGCATCGCATCTGAAATAGTGTGTTTATAGTCATGCATTCCTTTGGATCACAGAATTACAGTTCCATAGGTCACCACTCTTTCTGCTTTATACGGTAATACTCATGGCAGGGTAACAAAACTGACATTTCACATCTGTGTATTCTCCAGCCCTAGTGTAAGTAGGGTTGCAACCTATTCCACAAAAAAATACCGGCCTTGCTGCTGCCTCCATAGACTTAACATTGGCAGCAAGCCATTGTTTTACCTGCTTGCCGGTAAAATACCGTCTGGGTGGCAACCCAAAGTGTAAGTTGTAACTTGATAACCATTAGTAATGTATCTGTAATTATGATCCTGTGTAATTTATAGTAAGTGACCGTAAATCTTGTGGGTTTTTTAATACAGGTTTTCATACGGTCCACTTAGTCCTTGGAGCTCGATGCCTTCCTCTTTCAAATTTTCTTCATTGCATAGACAGTGGGGTCTTACTGCTGACAGAGACCTTTGTTGTCAAACTTTTGAAAGGTAAAGTGCATATTTTCTTTATAGTTCTTGTAAACCAAGTTCAATTAATGGTGCACTTTTTTGGGGGGGGGAGAGGAGGTTTGACAACAAGATGGCCACCCTACATGTGGCATCCAACATGGCACTCCTGAGCTTTGGGTGTTCCATACATTTGTATGGGCGCCCTCTTACGTTCACTCGAGGTGAATGGCGATGTACATTTTACAGGTTACGACGAAGATTCTTCCTTGGGAGGAGGTGAGAGTGGAGGTAGAAAACGTAAAATTTATATATTTTTTTTATAGGTTACTATTGTAAAAATAGAACACTAATACATGTCCTTTTTAATATGCATTTGTTTAATTTTATTTAGAAGCCGGAAAGTCAAATTAATAGTTTAAAAATAGATTTTTTTCACAAATATGGGATATGTGTGTTCATTTTTCGGTTTTTTTTTTTTTGTTGTTTTTTTTCCTTTCCAGTAATTTTAGAAAAAGCAACATGGTTACAACTACATACATTGCCAAAAATAGAAATCTACACTTAATTGAAGTACACGTATACTAAAAGTCTAGTAGCTCAAAAGGTGATCACGTCTAAAGGAAAAGAGCATGGATTATACGATTTTGTAATTAAAACTTTAATAACATGACCATTAACTGCACTAGTGCATTTCGAAAACTGAAAGCACTAATGTGACATTTTTATACTCTAATGCAGGGGTGGTCAACATGAAGCCACGGGCCAAATGTGGCCTGTGTTCTGCAGCGGTAACCACACATCCAACCGCATTCGTAGGTTTAAACATAGCGCAAAACACCACCTGTACCCTGCACGTGAGGTCATGCTCAAGGGTCAGAAGGATGAAAGTAGCGCACCAGGACAGTGTTGAGGAGAGTTATGTGGCAAGAGCAGTCCCATCTAGAGCCTACAGTTCCGTAAAATCTTTTACGTGTTTTGAGTGTATTTGTTTGTGTGTGTCACACAGTATCACACTTACACATACTCACACACAAATACACTTATGTAGTAAGTGTGACTATGTGTGTAAATGCATTTGTTTTTGTGTGTGAATGTTTATTTGTAGCTTTGTATGTGTGGAAGTGTGATTTGAGTGTATTTAACGGGAGATTTTTCTGATCTGCATCAGAAGCACCAATTTTTATTCAAAACCCAAAATGCCAGGTGCAAAATACTTTTTTGTTTTGTTGAATTTATGGGCAAGTAATATTATTTTACATATTTACCTCGATATTAGAATACATTGTTAGCTGTATTTTTTAGGCCTGGAATAGGGGACATTTCAGAATGCATAGGGAATGCCTGGAGGATTTTGTATTGTTTTTTCCCCAGTGCCAATAGACCTGGAATCCTTAAACCATAAAACAGTTCACATTAATTTCCACCAAAAATTACTTAAATGTATTATTACTCTATTTGCCTGTAGCACATATGCAGAGCCAGCTTTAGGGTTTGCTGTGTGAGATGCTAAAGGAGTTGCAGGATTGTGGGGGGGGGGGTTTGTAAATATTTTTATTGAGTCAACTAAAGACTAGGCATATTAAACAATACAGACAGTCTGAAGTCACATATTACAGTACCTAGTAAATGGTGAGATAAACCAAGATCACAATTTAATTTTATATATAACTTTTATATCTCTTCTATATTGGGTGTATTTAAACTAGAACAGGCTACATGATGTACACATACGAAGAGTATCAGTAACCCAGCTAAATGATTAGGTTAAGCTGTTTGTATATTATCATAAAAAAATAAGGGACTCCCACATTACTGAGAGCGTTATACAGGTTCAGGGCCATGTTTAGGTACATGATGTGATATGTTGAAATGCTAGGGTTGAAGTCTGTTGCCTGCACTTAAAGTAATACATTTGGCTTTAAACAGACCTTTCAGGTGCCTCTACGGATAGTTACTGACTCTCAATGTCTAGCAAGTTGTCTGGCATTTATGTAACGCATTAACACTAGTGGAACAAAATGTTGCATTTTTCTAGTTTTCATTTTTCTGACCCAGTTGCAAGTTCCAACAATTATTCAGCAACATAAAAGAAAGAAGGGTGAAAAAAATGGACCAAAACGGAATGCATCATCAGCCTTGTTTTCTTTTTTACTTCTGTTATGTGTAGGAAGCGTATGGAATAAAATAAAGCAGGGCTCTCTACCTCATGTATCAGTCTGTTCTTGTTCATTTAACTTAGTTAGTCCCCCTCTATATATTGTACCTAGCTACATAAATTGTTGGCGCTATCTAAATCCATGTTAATCGAATATTGTAGATTTGTTACTGCCCATAGGGGATGGAGGGTGCTAGTGCAGGACCAGTGTGCCTATCTGATAAAGCATTTTAGGCAAGTTAAACACTTTAAAGCCCAGTGGTTTTCTTGCTTATGGAAATTCTTTATTTTCTGTGCTGTATGGAGATTTCTAACAAAATAAGCCACTGGTAACACTGCGCTACCTATGTACAATGCTGAATACCTTTAGGCAGACTATATAATTCAATAATATCTGATGGTTCTTATTATTCAGTTATAGACCATTTTGCTTCCTGAACATTTCAACCTTTGAAGAGACACATTTATTTTTCAGAACTGGGTGATGATGAAAACAGTGAAAAAATGAAATATAGCATAATCCTTCGTCTTCCTCAGGTAAGCAGACAAATGGCTGCAGGATGTGTCCTGTAACTAGTGTATCATTTGGTGTACTGTTATAAATCACATCAGGTCTTTACACTCCTAATCTCAAAATCCGTTTTAAGATATTACATAGTGAGGAAAGATTGCTACATAGCTAGAGGGAAAAGGGGGTAACGCGAGCATTAGATGATAATACAAAGAGCAGCGCTAGTGTGTCAGATAAAAGGTATACATTTTAATAAGCAATGCTGGTAAAAAGCAGAGAAAATAGAGTGGATAGCCACATAACCCAACTCACTGCTCAGATGGGTGGCTTTTCCAGCTCTATAATAACCAGGCCTCTGACTGTCTAGCACGGAAAATGTTTTGATATTAAATAAACAAAGGCAGAAAGTGTTAAACTACTATTTCCTTTGCAGCCAAAAGAATAGTATTACGGGAGAGTTAGAAGATACTAATAATAACATAATATACCTGATGAAGTTACAAAAGATGTTATGCCTTTAATATAATGATGGTTACACCCAGTCTAGCACACTTTGGTGGTTATGAAGAAAGGTGTGTAATTAGGGTCTGCAATGATTGTGCCAAGATCGACATGTCCTGACTGTTTGGAAATTTCCCGGCTGGTGACGTATGGAGAGGACATGCACTACTTGGTCAGTTTAAATGTGTGATGATTCACAACGAAAGCATGTGCTATTTATGCTTTATGGGCTACAAACAGGTCTTCCTGTTATCTGTCCAGTTTCCTCTTTCCGTGACTGAAAGGCTACTTTCTGACGCCAAAATGGGAAAATCACAAGTGTATTGTTCTTGTTTCATTGCTCTGTATATTCCGGTTATGAAGTGGACACCCATAGAACTGAACACTGTACACATTTATACTGAACAAGCAGAAGTAGGGCTGTTTATAGATTTGAATGTTCAAATATTAAGATAGAGATTTGGAGGCAACACAATTGTGCTCAGGGATGAGTAGTCACAACGCCTTAAATAGTAGAAATGCTTTAGGTCAAGACTAAAAAACATTGGTCTTGAGACCATGTACTGTGAACAGAATGTAAATCAGTTTTTCTATGCTTTTGACTGGTAATGAATTTAGCAGATGGGTTTTGTTAGAAGAAACTCATGCAAGTTGCTAGATCTTGCACATTGTAAAAAAAAAAAAAAAATTGTAGTCACTGGAACAGACGGCCCAGATCACCTGTTTGTAAGAACCGCAATTCAAAACCCAGGTGAGTGCAGCGCAGACGGTGTTCCCTTGCCGTAATAACGATAAATCCCAGAGAAAATTTGAAGCACTGGTGCACCTCTTCTGGTGTAAGTAAAATAAAGTGATTTAGGCAGATATCTTCCAATTAAAACATGAAGAGTTTTATTTCCAAAATAGTAAAAAACAACAATGCAGGACTAGGCATAGTCTCACGCGTTTCGCCGAGAGGCTTAGTCATAGACTAGTCTATGATTGCGCCTCACGGCAAAACGCACATTGTAACATTACTTCCCAAGTAGAATAGAAAGTGAAATTCTGTTATATGGAGTTAGTTTGTAAAATGAGTGAAATACAGTAACCATTCAATGATATTTATTCATGTTTTTATTAGGTGAGAGATTGGATGGTTAGTCTGTGTAAGGGACTGCCAGATATAGGTCTCTGACTTGTTTAGATGCCAGGTATGTTGGTTACTGGTAGTCCTCAGCTGTCCTTGAAAGCTATAGTTTGTTAACATGATATGGAGAAAGTGGTGAGATATGGCTTCTGTATATGCCGACCTTACCCGAGTTGCTGGACCAAATCATAGTTTTGGGAATTGGGGGGTTGTGTTTAACCAAATTACACCCATTCTTTAGAACATCATTGTGTTGTGTGTCTTAATGGTATATTTTTTTTTTCCTGCGTGATGTGCCAGACTGGAGCAAATATTAGGAAAACTCTGATTGTTCCCCAGATGACCTGTAACACTTATTTATTGTAATGCCTTAGGGAATTAGTGACAAGATTCATCACTTGTGGGACCATGCCATCAGCAACAATTACATTGCCATGAAATATGTCAAGCAATCACTGAGCAGGCTTAAAAAGAGGGAGGTAAGCACATTCCCAAATCGGCTATGTTTACCATAAAGGAAAACTGCTTAAAAATGAAACAAGTTCTCATATCTCACAGCATGTGCCAACCACCCACATTTATAAGTCATTTGGCCTGTAACATCTTCACTGAGCATGGTGTATGGCTAGTACATTGTCTTTTATGTGTTACGATTTATTAAACAAGCAGGTTTTCTGCAGTACTTCGTCTTGTTCATAATAACAACAAATGGACCTTTCCCCTTCCCAAATGCTTACATGACTGAGGATTCATCTTGACAGGATTCATTGAATTAATCCTCTGTTAACTGAATTCACCTACTTTTAGGAATAACATTTTTTTCTCATTAAATTAGTATGTGGTTTAGTTATAGTCAATTGAAATTGTTCTGTTGATCAATGATTTCTTCTTTTTCTAAACTATTAAAATATCAATGCTTTGTTATAATGCTATAACTACTCTTTGTATGTACCCCATTATGATCAGCCACATGTACTACTGTTCAACTGGAAAGAAGCTAACTTTGGTTATTTATTTTTTCTTGCCTTTCTCTACAGCTCAAAAGGCAGCCTATATGCACAAGACCACCACTTTACAAAAACTTTTTACCACTAAATTATCTAATCATGATGCTATCGGAATTGGAAGATAGAGGTAGGTAGTGTATACCATTTTACATATCCCAGACTTGCACTTTATGTTTTAGATAACAAAGTATTTTAAGTACACAAATATGATATTACTTGACAACACAATGGTAAAAAAAAAACACTTGTTTGAACGCCTGTTACTGCGATTTAAATACCTGTTCCAGTTCTATTTCTGTTTAATACAGTTATACACTATTGTTTGCCAACAGTCCTGATTTGCCAGGAGAGTGCCATTTTATTTTTTCTCTCACCAAATTGTTCTGACATAACTGCCACCTGCACAGCTTTGCAATTTTTTTTTAAACGATGTATGGCAACAAGACATACATAAGGGTTGACTCAATATGTGCTAATTTCCATCTCCGAAACTGTGCCGCCAAAGTCACAGATCACATTGGTGGCACAAAACAAACCTGCATTTTTAGCTACTCAGGTAGCTCCGATGTGCTTCCGAATACATCCGCAATTCGGACATCATTGCCAATTCCACATGCTATCTCCCAACGCAGAAAGCGAAGTGGTGGACTCTGTCCTCCACATAGAAGTCAATGGGAAGACTTTGGCTACAGCTGCATTTATTTTAATGATAATAAATATCATTAAAAATATGCATTAATTAACCCCTTGCTGAATTTGATGTGCCTTGAATACCAGAATTCCTTTAATTTTTGTCATAAGTTTGTTTAACTGTTTTTCTTTCATGTTCAGTGCACCCACACAAATTTATATATAATATTTTTTAAAGGCTGACCTAAAAATCTTTTATACAATTACAAATGGTAAAAAAGACTCCATTTTTATATAGTTTCTAATATTTGTCCTGAGTTTTTAAAAATACTGATTTTTTTTTTTCCTGCAAGTTATAGGGCAATAACCAATAGTATTTTTTTGTTTCCTAACCATTTTCTCCTACAGTGTGACCCCACCACAAACCCTTAATTTAACCCTATTTCTAATCCTAACTCAGCTGTAATCCTAACCCTGGGACTTATCAATGTATATTGAGTCATATATGTTTATTTGAAGCAGTGACAAAGCAGAGTGGTTCGTTGGCGTTGCAGAACATTAATAAAATGTTTTCATTTTCAGGATCAAATCCCTTTGAAGAAGATAACATTGACGCGGCATTTGTGGAGGAGGTGGCCTTAAAACAAACAGCGGTTCTTCTTGGATTACAAAAAAGCTAAGAAATGGACTACTTTTACTATTTAATTAAAAACAAAACAAAAAAACTTTTAGCTTAATCCTTTTTTCTTCAGTGCAGGGAAAAGGGAACATGATTATTTCCTGTCAATATTCTGTAGACATTTCTGTATGTCTTACTGCAGTAACCTAGAAATAATATGGATGCCTGCTATGACTGGTATTGTAGACAGGCAACTTTTTAATCCTGTAATATCTTAAATGTTATTTATAGCCTGGAGAATTTTCTTTATACATGATCTGTTGGGAAAACTATATTTGCAGTAAAAGCAGTTATAGATGTGAAAGTTGAATTCCTCACAGGAAATGTCTTCTCTCAGTGTATGTAAAATGCTGTTTTTCCCCTTATGTTTAAATTCTGTTCTATCTGTGTCCTGACAAACTGTCAGGAATTTTACAATTGGCTTGAATTTAAAGAGCTGGCTAGTTTTACAGTTTTCCTTCAGATTGTATCTTTTTGGAGTACTGTTTCTGTTGAGAAAAAGATCTTGGACCTGAATACTCACCAAAATATAAACTGTGTGTCTGAAGCGGGGATCCATTGTACAGTACAGAGTTCAGGACACATGCTGTAGAACTTGGTATATGGTTTTTTTTCATTTGCAATTTGCTTGTTACAACCAAATGAAATAGTGACTGTTTTGTATAAAAATACATGAAGTTTATTTGGGAAATGCCAAAAACGTTCCAGTCCTATGGACATATTGCCATGAATTAAAGCTTTTACAATGACCTGTGTGGTATAAAGTGTAATTTTTTTAAGTAGTAGCACTGCAGTCTTTTTTTTTTTTTTTTTTGTAAATCTTAATATTTTAATGAATATTTTAATCTTAATATTTTAATAAATCTTAAATTTTTATGGTAGGGAATCACATAGGGATTAGAAAGGGAGAGGGGAGAGAGTCAGTAGGGGGACAAAACTTCGCCTGGCACAGCAGACTGACATCGCATTAAGAAAATCCAGTACAATACAATAGCTGAGCGGACTTCAGACAGTCAGATAAAACCGCAAAACTGTCACCTGTTGTGGAATGGTAGGTACATTGAGACATAAACCAGCAAACTGTACTCTTACATAGATAAAATTGTGCATTGCTAGGAGAGCCAATCGACTGTCTCATCCTCTTATGGTGTTTTAGCCAACATGTTGTGGTACTGTGGGGAGGGCAGGGGAAAGTGGGTGGGGGAGGAGACCAAGGGGGTGGTGGAACGATAGGAGGGGGGGTGTATATGGGCTAGGGGGGAGTATTAGAAGAGGGGAGGAAGGGGGGTATGAGTGGTATCAGGGAGTGAAGCAAACCCACACCTGTCAAGAGAATGCAGTTGGAATTTAGTTGGGTTAGGGCAAAGATTGTATCTGTTGGTGTTCCAAGAATTGGAGCCAATAAAACCACATATTTCTGTACTTTTCCGACTTATCAGTAAAGGAGATCAGTTCCTCCATTTTGCATATTCTTTCCACTGATTGGACCCATTCTTGGAACGTCGGTGGTGTCGGCACACCCCAGTGTAGGGGAATAAGAGATTTTGCAGCATTTAACAAATGTTTCAAAACAGATTTCTTGTGATTGGAGATGGGCTGACTTGTGTGGTGCAGAAGATAGGCAGCTGGTGTAAAACTAGGGGGGTAATCTGTAAATTGGGGGAGAGTGGATTGGATTTTCTGCCAGAAAGGGACAATTGCTGGACAATCCCACCAAATGTGGAGCGTCGACCTGGGGCCCGCTCCGCATCGCCAACAAGGTCAGGTTTGTCCGGAAAAATCCGATGGAGCAAAGAGGGTGTTCTGTATCAGCCTGACAGTAGTTTATATGACATCTCTTGTAATCTGTTATCAGTTGATGTTTTGTGGGTGAGGGTGAAAATTTTCTCCCATTGGGGTTTACTGAGGGAGATCTGGAGCGAAGCTTCCCATTTCCCAACAAATTTTTGGAGAGTGGCATGGTTGTGCTGTGTAGTAAATTGTACAGCATGAAGATGCTGTGTCGGGGTATGGAATCTCCTAGGAACATTGTCTCGAAATCGGTCAAGGGTCTGTGACGATAGTGTGTCATTGGGAGGCATTTGACAAAACTCACAAATTGCCTATAATGGAAATGGTCCATCAGTGTCAGCGGTCGATCTGAGATTGTCATGTAGAGCTTTTACTTCTCTTCCCGTCGTGAAGTCAGCTAGCTTGCTGGGCTCTGCTAGGGTCGTGCCTAGAATGTGGCCTGCTTGTGTACCTGGTGTGAAGTCAGGGTTGTGTCGGAGCGGTGTAAGTGGGGATGGGTGTGTTGTCAGTTCATGAGTCCTATGGAGTGAGTGGAGAACTGCCACGGAGGCTGATACCAGTGGATGGGCACTCGCGAGTCTTCTCGCGTGTAGGGGCGTGATCCAGGGAAGGATATGCGAGGGGAACCCTAAAAGTTCCTCCTCCGGTCCCACCCAAAGTTTATCAAGTGGTCGAAAAGACCAGTCTAGAAGACGTTGCAGGTGACAGGCATGATAATATGTACTTATATTTGGCAACCCCAATCCCCCTTTATCTTTGCGTTGAGTAAGCAGATCCAGTTTAATCCAGGGCTGTTTGCCCTCCCAGGTAAATTTGATAAAAGCGTGGCGTATAGAGGCAAAGAAAGCAGGCGGGATTTTGATTGGTATAGTTACTGCAAAAGGTACAGTAACCTAGGGAGGATATTCATCTTAAGTGCGCTCATACAGCCTGTCCAGGAAACCTGTAGGGGGGTCCATTTAAGAAGACCTTTTTGTATAGCTGCTAGAATGGGTGGGAAATTGTAAGTGTATAAGTCTGTGATATCCCTGGTCAACCAGATCCCTAGATATTTAATACGTGTGCCACACCAGCGAAAGGGGAAGGAAGATGATAATGTCGCCACCTCCCATTGGTGTAGATTAATATTTAAAATATTTAAAATTTCCGATTTAGAGAAATTTTTAGATTGGCAACAGTACCATATATCAGGAATTCCTGGAGTAGTACTGCGATGGAGACGTGGATTTGTAAGGGTAAACAGCAGATCGTCAGCGTATCCTAAGATCTTATGGGTTGCCTGTAATATCGGGGTTGTTTCGAACTGCCTCCATAAAGGGTTCTAGTGCCAAAACAAATAGCATTGGGGACAGTGGACAACCCTGTCGGGTTCCATTGTTGATTGGGAATGGTTCGGAAAGAGCACCATTTATTCTAATCCTGGCCGAGGGGCGTGAGTATATGGACGCGACCCAGTTCATAACTCCGGGGCTAAACCCCATATGTCGAAGAGTTTCAAACATAAAGGACCAGTCTAGTCTATCAAAAGTCTTTTTGGCATCGGTGGAAAGAAAAATAGTTTGTTTGCCAGTGTTTGCAAATTGCACCAGATTGATAGCTGTGACTGTGCAGTCCCTAGACTCCTGCCCCGGGATAAAGCCGGATTGGTCTGGTGAGACCAGTGCCGGTAAAAGCCTACCCAAATGCAGAGCCAGGATTTTGGCGAATAATTTCATGTCTGCATTAATTAGCGAGATAGGTCTAAAGTTGCTGAAAAGCTCAGGATCTCTGCCTTCTTTGGGTATGAGGGTGATTGTTGCGGAAAGGGTATGCAGGTGGAGCTCTTTGCCTTGTAGTGTGGTGTTAAACGAATGGACAAAATGGGGGCCTAGTGTATCGTGAAATTTTTTGTAATAAAATAACGGCAGTCAGGTCCCGGACATTTACCGGTTTTAGATATCTCGATTGCGAATGCAAGTTCGATGAGGGAAATTGGACGATCTAACAGCTCTGCATCAGGTTTTGGTAATTTTCGCTTAATATGTTTTGTCAAATAGTCATTCATTTTTCCCTGTCGGGAAGTGTGTTCTGGTGTGTTTGCGGAGGTGCTGTTGTATAGCTGCGTGAAGTATGAAACAAATGCTTTGGCGATGTCAGCAGGGAGCCGCCTTTGGATCCCTGAAGCGTCTCGTACTTTAGCTATATAATTCTGATTCCGTTTAGCTCGTAGGGCCGTGGTTTATTTCCGTGCTCGTAGAACACAGCTCTATATTTGGTGTTTACATTTGACACTACAACGTGTGTTTCTCACTCCTGTTGTGTCCTGCTCCACGAGTATTCCATCGATTATCTATCCAGTGGATGTGGGGATTTTGGGACTCGGAGTCTGCACAGAATTTGATGAAATGACCGCATATCACGCTTTTGTGCGCCTCCCAAATTGTGAGTGGGGAGAGGTCTGGTGTATAGTTATCAATGAAGTATATGGAGAGGTGTTTATGTCCGTCACTGTTTCAGAGGCGTTCAGGATAGTTTAGTTGAGGCGCCAAGTCCTCTCACTAGGACACGTCAGGGGTGCTTGAAGGGAAATGGTCAGGGGGGCATGGTCCGTCCAAGTAACATGTCCGTATTTCGCTAAGCGTAGGAGAGGCAGGTGATAGTGGGGCATGAAAATATAGTCTATTCGGGAATAGCGGGCGTGGTAGGCTGAATAGAAGCTGAAGTCCTTGACTAGTGGATAGAGTGCTCTCCAGCAATCCACCAATTGCATGTCTGTAAGTAAATGTTTGATTTTGCGTGGGATGTGTTGTGGGATTGGCCGTTAGAGGTGTCTATGCTTGGTTCCAAGGCTACATTAAGGTCACCCCCCTTGAGCAGAATCCCCTCGGAGAAGAGGCACAATTCCTTCAATATCTTAGCCAGAGACGTGTGTTGTCCCTGGTTAGGCAAATAAATGTTGCCGAAAGTGTACCTCTGTTCTGCTATCGTGCCTTTTACAAACGTGAACCGACCTCCTGGGTCGGATTTTTGGCTGGTTTCCACAAAGGGAACATTTTTAGAGGACACAATCGCCGTCCCTTTCGGCTTTGCTATTGTATTGTTGCTAAAATAGCCTAGTGTAAAATCTGTGTCCATGAGGGTAGGGTGTGCGTCTGCTCGAAAATGTGTTTCCTGAAGAAAAGCTACCGACGCTCGGTGATGTTTAAGGTCTTTAAGTAAATGGGAACGTTTCTCGGGGATGTTGAGCCCTTTAACGTTTAAGGGAACTATAGTTAAGTCCACGGGTAGGGAGGCCGAGGCGGACGGGATAGAGAAGGAAATAAGGGATCGGAGGGTGGGGAGGGTGGGGGGGAAAGTAAGGGGTCAGAGGGTGGGGAAGGTGGGGGGGGGGGAGTAAGGGATTAGAGGGTGGGGAAGGTGGGGGGGGGGAGTAAGGGATTAGAGGGTGGGGAAGGTGGGGGGGAAGTAAAGGATCAGAGGTTGGGAAGGGTGAAGGGGAAAACTGTAAAACCAAGGACGCTGGTTCGAAGTCGGCAGGGCCCGTGGACCGATAAGCCAGGGGCCGGGCTGCGTCAAACGTTTGGGGTGTCTAGGCAATGGGGGTTAGCAACCAATTGAGGGTATGGAACTCTGTTCGAACAATAGTAGCTTGTGGTACGCAAACTACACCAATATAAAAAAGAATACAAGAAAGAAATCTGTGAGGGATATGCCCTCTTCCTCTTATAATCGACATTCAAAGAACGATAATATCAAATAGAAACGGTGTGGATAACATGGGGAAATCACCACTTCAGCCCACCCGGGTAAACCCAGATAGGGAGAAGTAGCTTTAAAAACATGGACGAGCGCAATGAGAAAAAACTCGTCATGACAATACAGTTAACGATTAAAATTCCAGACAATTTGTAACCTGTGTGCAGAGTGAACGCAGTGAGTAGGGGGGGGTGGGAAAAAAAATATTGCTGGGGGCGCCATTTGATATGTTTGTTTCCAAAATTGGGCCGAGACTCCATGTTAGAGGGCCTGAATGAGTGTGCCCGTCTCTTGTGGTTAGAAGGGGGATAAGGTGTGTGCGACGTCTGCTTCAGTTGCGACCATCGTTTCCGCTAGTCAGAAAAACCAGTGGAGAGCAGTCTTTTTATTTTTATTAATAATCCAAAGAATACAAAATGGAAAAACATTAATACATTTACAATTGTCAACATATAAATAGCATAATATTATATTATTATAATATTTTAAAAATGTAACCTAATAATACACCCACCAATTAAAACATACTCCTGGCCCTTATATATATAAAAAGTAAAAATCAATTTAACCCATTCACCCATCTGGACGTATATATACATATTGCAAACCATGGTCCTTGAGGACCACGAGGACGTATATATGCATCCTGAGTTGTAATGATGGAAGTTAGTCGCACAGGCTGCTTTGAATACCCCACTACTATCGGTTATTGCCCTATAATTTGAAACAAAACACAGAACAACATGGAAACATTGGTATTTCTAAACTCAGGACAAATATAAGAAACTATATAGATGGGGTATTTTTTTACTGTTTGTAATTGTATAGAAAAAATCAGGTAAAATTTAGAAGAAGTGTGTTTTTCCTTTTTTTGGCATATTTTATATTTTATTTTAATAGTAGATTATATCACATGATGAAAATAATAGTATCAAAAGAAAGCCCTATCTGTCCTTTAAAAAAAAATGATATATAATTTGTGTAGGTGGACTGAACACAAAGAATGAAAATCACAGTTAAGTAAACATGGCAAAAATAATGGAATTCTGGTCCTCAAGGCATATCTCATGCAGCATAGAACTCTGTCACTAAGAGGTTAAATATTTGGTACCACAAAAACAATCGCTTCAAGGTAATTTCCAAAAGAAGTTGTAAATGTTGGTACCATACCATTACCAAGACTAAACATTCAAGTACACAGCCATACCTGTTCTCATTGTGATAAATTGCACGGTTATAGCAGAGTGTGCTATATTGGGATCATATTTCACTGATTAACCCATACATGTTACTATTAAGTGTTATTTACTTCCAATTTCTCCCATGGGGCCCAAATTTCATTATACTTCATAATATTCCCAGAGATTTTTATTTAAAGTCTTTATTATATATGCGATTATATTTGAGTTGCAGCTCCTCAAATGTCTGCAAAAAAACTCTCTGTGCAACATATGCCGGTTCTGGGGTGCTGTCCAAACTATTGTTTTTTGCATGGATATATGGAGCCTGACCAGCTTTGGGGCGTGCACTCCACCCACTCAGAGGTGCTCTGTGTATGGTGTCCAGTGAAATTTGTATAAATTCTAGTTCAAGACAGATGGTCAGAGAGATTTGTTTCCAAGTAAGTAGTTAGAGATGGGACACACCACGTTTGGAGTGCTTTGGCGTAGTGGTGGGCTAGGCAAAATGTGGCCATGTATTGTGACTAAATCTCCAATATTTTTTTATATAAGCTAGGTGCTTTTAAAATATCTAAAACCATTTAAAAATGTTTAAAATTATTAAGATAATATGTTGCATGGGTGCACACTGCAATTATTTCATTGCAAAAAAAACAAAGACACCAAATATCTATTCTCAAAAACTTATACCAGTGTTTTAAATCTATTTCCTTAATTGATTATTGACTGTTGCAACCCGTCTTGGCAGTTTTACAAAGAGCAGTTTTGCACAATATATATATTTTTTAATAATAATAGGATAAGCTAATTCCAAGTCTCTAATTATCTTTGGAGACATCTAATAAAAAATAAAATGGGTTAAAATGATTACATATCCACTGCTCGTAGGTATACCATACCAAATTAGAGCTTTAAGAAAATTGGTGACTACACAAGCTTCATACCCTTTATCATCTCAAAATCTTTAAAAAAAAAAAAAAATGATTCCTCAATATTCAATGCATTCCTGTTCACAGTTAATGGTAACCTTTTCTTTTAGGTTATTAATTTGATGTTTCTGATTAAAATGGAATGCTTGTGTTTTAATGAGGTTGAATTTATAATTGGAATATAGCCCATATTCCTTAATAGTGTTCCTGGAACAAATGGTTCTGAAGTAGCTAACGTGAGTAAAATATAATCTGCTATCTGTACCACTGTTGTTACTCCACATTTCTAGACTCGCACAATAGAGCGTCTATGATTTAAAAAAAAATTATAATCTGGTCCTGAAATCTTGGCTTGGTGATTTTTATATAAAGCCATAATACTGATAAGAAATCTGCCCATCAAGCCAAAAGCTTTCCAAGTCTCCTCCAAAAAGAACCAGCAGACCCAGTCATGACTTTTCAGCGTATAATACGAAGACCACCGATGGGTGTTTTGTATTACATAAATACGTTTTATACATGCGATCTCCACCACTCCTGCCGGTGATGAATCCGATGCAAAATAAGGAAAGGTGAAGTGCAAAACTAAAATGAAACCAATTTTATCACATGTGAAAACGCAGCTGCTTCAAAGTACTCCTCACAGTACTTGTGATGAATCTGGTCCCGATGGAACCCTCTTCGGTTTCTCGACTAGGATCTTTGAGAAAATGTTTGGGCTGCAACATTTCTGTTGGACCAGGAACCTTACACTTGATAAATACATTGACTCAAGGCTTGTGTGTAAGACAGGACTTTTGCGTGTATTACTAAAGTAAATCTTAGCCCCCTCTGTATTATTCCGGGCAAAACCCTAAATAAATAGAAACATAACTGCTTTCTGACCGTTTCTATAGTGTACAGACTGCATTAGCACAGGGCTCGACAAACCCCAGGTCGCCATGGCGACCAGGAAATGAGACCTGGCGCCTGGGTGAAGTTACTCTCCCTGTCCCCTTGCCGCTGCCATCCGATTTTTATTTTATTTCGCAGCGCGAGGGGGTAAAGTCTGTGCAGATTGCACAGACTGCAAGCTCCCCCCCTCAGGCAACGACATGCTGCAGCGTTAAGAAGAAACCAAAAAAATGTGTGAGGTGGGTGTGTGTTTGTATGTATGTAAAGTAGGTGTGTGTGAGGTGTTTGTATATATGTAAGTATGTAAAGTAGGTGTGTGTGAGGTGTTTGTGTATATATGGGTATATGTAAAGTAGGTGTGTGTGTGAGGTGTTTGTATATATGTAAGTATGTAAAGTAGGTGTGTGTGAGGTGTTTGTATATATGGGTATATGTAAAGTAGG
Source organism: Pelodytes ibericus (assembly GCA_036172795.1). Lineage (NCBI taxonomy): Eukaryota > Metazoa > Chordata > Amphibia > Anura > Pelodytidae > Pelodytes > Pelodytes ibericus. The sequence goes on along the minus strand of CM069858.1, from coordinate 121,843,796 downwards.
TGTGTGTGTGAGGTGTTTGTATATATGTAAGTATGTAAAGTGGGTGTGTGTGAGGTGTTTGTATATATGGGTATATGTAAAGTAAGTGTGTGTGAGGTGTTTGGATATATGTGTATATGTGAAGTAGGTGTGTGTGAGGTGTTTGTATATATGGGTATATGTAAAGTAGGTGTGTGTGTGAGGTGTTTGTATATATGTAAGTATGTAAAGTGGGTGTGTGTGAGGTGTTTGTATATATGGGTATATGTAAAGTAAGTGTGTGTGAGGTGTTTGGATATATGTGTATATCTAAAGTAGGTGTGTGTGAGGTGTTTGGATATATGGGTATATGTAAAGTAGGTGTGTGTGTGAGGTGTTTGGATATATGTGTATATGTAAAGTAGGTGTGTGTGAGGTGTTTGTGTATATATGGGTATATGTAAAGTAGGTGTGTGTGAGGTGTTTGTATATATCTGTATATGTAAAGTAGGTGTGTGTGAGGTGTTTGTATATATCTGTATATGTAAAGTAGGTGTGTGTGAGGTGTTTGTATATATCTGTATATGTAAAGTAGGTGTGTGTGAGGTGTTTGTATATATCTGTATATGTAAAGTAGGTGTGTGTGAGGTGTTTGTATATATCTGTATATGTAAAGTAGGTATGTGTGAGGTGTTTGTATATATCTGTATATGTAAAGTAGGTGTGTGTGAGGTGTTTGTATATATCTGTATATGTAAAGTAGGTGTGTGTGAGGTGTTTGTGTATATGTAAAGTAGGTGTGTGTGAGGGGTTTGTATATATGTGTATATGTAAAGTAAGTGTGTGTGTATATATGTGAAGTAGGCGTGTATGCTTGCGTGATTGTCTGGCTCCTAAATTTTTTTGCTAGCTCCTAAAATCAAATTAGATTTGTCAAGCCCTGCATTAGCATATCACAGCACTACTTTTATTTGAAGAATAAATTACATAGAAATGATTTGGTCTGGAGAATTTTTATTTGCTTTGAAATGTATTCAGTTGACTCTTAACTATGCACTAAAGTGGTAACAAAAAGGGATAAAGGTGCAACCAGCAGGACATTTCCTGTATACCTATGTGGGTCCAGCTAACAATAATAATAATCATTTAATAAAGGTTTAAATAGTGCCAATTTGTATCTTATTTCTTTTGTGGTTTCTTGATATGCCTCATGTTTGATCCAAGCTCACTTGGCTTGAAAGGTGCTAGATTGCCGTATGGTCGGGGTAACGGAAGATTTTCATCATCATCCGGAATGTAGGCATTTGGCCGTTGCTCAGCTGTTCTATAGTGTTCTTCCTCCTCTTTCTTCTGCAACAGATGAGCATTTCAGTGTTACAAAATGGGTTTGCCTGTTACAGCCATTTCAGAGTTCACAAGTCAGATTCTAATGACAATCTCACAAACGTTCAAAGCAGCACATACTGCCTGTCCAAATTGATTTAACTTCAAGGGCTGTACTAATGTCTGGGAATAGCATTCTCTTTGCTCGAGTTTTAAGTCTTAAAGGGACTTTGTCACCTAAACATTTTTACTTTGAATATAGAGCATAAAAATGATCTAACCGGATCTATATATTGTTATCAGAACTGCAAGCTAATGCGTACATCAATACAAAAAAAATGGTTTTAAATATGTCTTTGAAATCTCCTGCTTACGATATCACCTTGTGTCTTGATTTGCAAACAAACCTCATTTAAATGGGAAATATTAACTCCTCACAATGTCAGGAGTTTTAAGCCCAACTCCTTTCAGGCTCAGCAAGATAGGGGTCAATCCTTCCTAGAACCTAAATTCAGTTAACTTTGGGGAGCCTGAGTTTGGTACTGGAGGGGTGTCTCTAAAATTATCATGATTAAACTAATTCTGTCCATATGACAAGTCTAACCTTTAAGTTATTAAATCAAATAATCACAAGGAGCCACAGAAGAAGCCATCACTCTAGTTCCAGGGGTGAAATGTGCCACAGGAGTGGATATCTCCACTAATCGGTTTACACGTAGGTCCAATTTTGCAGATATTTCGATATCAGTTTAAATCACCCTATTGTAATACTCTGATGTACATACAGATTGGTGATAAGTAGAGCTGAGCGGACACCTGGATGTTCGGCGGGTTCGGGTGAACTGCGGAAAAATATCCGGGGTCGAACTTGACCCCGAACCCCATTGAAGTCAATGGGGACCCGAACTTTTGGCCACTAAAATGCCTCTAAAAAAGTCCTGGAAAGGGCTAGAGGGCTGGAAAATGAAGTAAAATGTGGGTGAGTGTCCCCATTCATACGAATAGGTCAATTGACCTATTCGTATTAATGGGGACTCTATTTCGGTTTATAGAAAGCCAATAGCCATGTAATGGTATTGGCTTTCTATAAACCGAAATAGAGTCCCCATTCATAAGAATAGGTCAATTGACCTATTCTTATGTATGGGGACTCTATTTCGGTTTATAGAATAGCAATAGCATTACATGTATTCCATAAACCGAAAGACATTCGGTTTATAGACTTTCGTTTTATAGAATATATGTAATGTGTTATAGAAAGCCAATAGCATTACATACAATGTAATCGCCGAACCCCAAACTCCAACACGGACATACAGTAAAATGTTCGGGTCCGGGGTCCAAAAACCGTAACGTTCGGTACGAACCCGAACAGTGCGGTTCGGGTTCGCTCAACACTAGTGATAAGTTACCTAGTTGTTAAACAATTCAATATTGAAATTCCTTCATGTGGTTTTTGTTATTCATGCTCTTCCTTGTATCATATTCTCACTATCATGGATATGCATATGAGAATATAGTAAATGATCTTACTTGCAGACAGTTATACTATGGAACACTAAATGCTGAGATTATGTCACGTCACTTACTCTAGCTTTCTCTTCCTTGTTCAGATGACGTCTCCGCGCATCACGCACCATTCGTTTCCATTCTTGCTCTATTTCTTCGCTGGGTGGCAGCCCTTGTTCCATCCTAGTGTAGCAGGTCTCAATAAGCTTCTCCTTGGCTCTGGCTTCCTGTTGTAGCTTTATGCAGTTTGCTTGCTGCATAGACAACTCCGCAATAACCGACATCACTTTATGAGTTTTGTCTTTAATCTGCCTCTTGAGTTCATTCATCTGCACAAATATTATGTATAATTAGAGTTTGAAATAACACTTGAAATAAACAGTACTAAAGAAAACCTCCAGAAATTCTAACTTCACTTTAGAACTGCAATATCCCAGAGCAAGTGCATCATGTCTGCATACTGATACCAAAGAGAAGGTAAATGGTGCTCTGATTTCTTCCTCCAGATTTTAAATAACCAAAACAACCAGACATGCGTTCTGTGATTATATATGTGACAAGATGTGTACAATTAAACCTAACTTTTATAAAAGAAGGTGTAAACCCTCCAGATCTTTCAAATCTGACAGAAGCCAATATCTGGATGATTATCTTTACAAAAGCAAAGCCTAGGTTACTTCCACCTTACGGAGCATAGCTCCATGCCAGTAGATAGAGAACAGTCAGATGACTGTTGTTCTGTCATTGGTGTCTGGCCATCAATTGTGTACCATCCAGCCAATCAGTGTGGAGGTGACAGAATGCCTCCTCACTTATAATCAAAATATACTATGAAAATATAAACCATTTATAAGACAACTCCATAAACACAGAAATAAGAGAGAAGTCTATCTTTATTGAACTAGACAGACAATAGGAATGTGGGAAAATAAGTCTCAATGGAATTCTCCTGGTAAATATTTAAAGCTAAAATAATCAATTGGATATATAAAGCTAGGAAAGATTGCAGTGCTTAAGGAATATGTTGTCTACATTGTATTCAGGCTCAGTTACTTTTAGTTTTCGTTGAATAGAATATAAAAAAAATGCATTGTGAATGATGTAACTAAAACACCAAGTAAAATACAGACAGGCTGGATTTCTTAACACGACTTTATCCAATGAGCCTTTGTGATAGGGGAGCATAGAACTTTTACAGCTATAAAATGTCCAGTCAGCAGTGGTGTATCCTCTGTGTGTGCCATGCTGTATTTCCTGGGTTTGAGTGCTCTGTACAGACAGCACAAAACCCCCAAAAATATACAAAATCTAGCCGAGAGGCCGCCAGCAGCATGGATTCAGCATCAGACTCGCTGTTGCCGATTTGACCAGCATGAAAAGTACAACGTTATTTTCGCATACTTTTCGCACTGGTCAAATTGACAACAGAGTAAGTGACTCAGACTCTGATGCCAAGTTCATGCTGCCATCGGCCTCACGGATCTAAATTGTGTTGGTATGTTGTCCATTCAGTGCACAACTACTACTCACAGATAGGATACGCCAATGCAAGACAGGGAATTACATTGCCTGAAACGTTCTGTAGCCTGAAGACATCAAATAGCTAGGCTGAGCCAAGATGAAAAGCATGTCAGCCTACTAGCTGCTGCTTTTAGATAATGATAGAAAAGGAGGGCGGATGTCATACCTCGAAATGGTGCTCTTATTGCTTATCCAATAATCATCTGCTACTATATATATTCATTTATCACTTGGGTAAAAGCAGGCCATGCTTACCGGTTACTTAGTGTTGCTAAACACATTAATTACTCTTGATGAAATACTCTAGGATAGGACTGGTTGAGCAGTGACTAAAGCATTGGATATTTTGTTTGACATAATCTTCATTTAAAGTTTTTCAAACCTTTTTTGCAAGCATTAGGGTGTTCTGCTTGTCATTTTCTACTTTAGCCTGAAGTTGTTCTGTAAGGCGGGAAGCTTCTTTATAAAGAAAGTCCTTCTCCAGCAAACGTTGCTCCTTTTTTGCCAAGTGCAAGTCGAGCTGTAGTAAGACGTAAGATACAGATTAGGGTATTAAAAACCCACAGTTGTTCCTCATCACTTAACAGTTCAAAATACATTACTAATTATAAATAATTTGCCGTTACCATCCTTCTCTATCTATACTGTATGCTCCAGTAAGGAAGGTCTAGTATAACAAAAAACATCTACTCCAACACTAAGCCACGTATAAATGGTGGCAACTGACAATTGTACCATCTATCATGTCATCGTATCACTCCTAATGAGAAACTGTACTCAAGTTGTTTAGAAATTATTTATTTTATTACAAAAACTTTTACCTCCTCTGTTTTTTTCATAAGTTTTTGCAGAGACGGTACATTCCCTTTCAGCAGGCGGGTCCTATTTTCCATTCCTGGATTCTCTATCTGCCGCTGCAGTTCATATTTTCGATCATTACATTGCAAAAGCTGTTAAACAACAAAAATATTATGCAGTACTCTCTCTGGGTTGAGTAAATGTCTATAGTGCCTCCAAACCGGGGACTGAGCATTTTGGAGGCATGCAATTAGAAGTTTCATGCCTTTGTACGTAGATTATTGCACTACTGCCCACCAGCTGAGGAAGAAGTCGAAACACTTCCTGTGGGGTGTAGTCGTTTTTAGGCAAACAATACCCAATTGTTCTGAATACCTGGCCAGGTGAACAAACCCAGTGGGTAAGGGATTTTGTACATTTATTGTGTTTTACTTTATTCTCTGTATCTGTGGTCCTAATTTCTGACCCCTTTTCTTTAGTATGTTATCTTTATATTTTATCAAGATATATGCTTAATATCCATGTGACTATCTACCTATACGCTTAGTGGCCTTGGTTGTTTGTGTTTTTTTGTTATTTATTTCTATTTTTATATTTTCTCTGTAATAAATGTTATATTTTATATATATATTTGTCCCCAGAGTGTATATTATTACTCTACCCATTTTTTCTATATATATGTATATATAACATATAGTGCTGTGCCATCTTGTAATTAATTCTTTGTATGTTTGTATCAACTTGTATGTTTCAGTTTGAGTCATTGACTGGCACTCATTGGTCTGGCATTAAAAAAAAACCCACAGTTTTACTAACAAACGCCTCTTTAGCGACTTGTCTAAAAAACTTGGACCAGTAGAAGAGAAGCTGCGGGTGGTACGCTGACATCTGCAGGAACCTACGGCTGAACAAGTGGTTGGGAGAAGCAGCATGTATTGCTGTGCTGCTTCTATCCCGGACCAGGAGCATCGCAAAAAAAACCTGTTTCTGTTGCAAACATTATTTTTAAAGTTAGCAGATAAAGGGATTAGCAATTGTGTTCTGCCTAAATATGTCCATTAAAAAGTACACTGCACTGGCTTTGCTTTAAATTGTCTATAACCCATCAGATTTTTCAGTTCACAATATTTTTCAGTGCTGGAAAATTGGGAACTGCACAGTTACTATTCATGTTTGGGATGGAACATTTTAGTATGCTTGTATATTTATTAATAGAACAAAAGCAAGAATTGTAAGGGAAAGGGTCAAAAGTTTTCTTAGGACAAATGACCTAAATTATAGTGACTGTAATCTTTTTTTAATTTGCAGTAAGAACATAGGATCACAATTTTCCAACTGAACATCTGCCATCCAAGACCAATGTTCACTAGGTTGGATAACATTCTTTATTTTTCAGAACTAGTAATATAGTATTGATATGAGAACTAAATACTGTATCCAATCTATGGACAATAAATGGCAAGTTGGTTTGCAAAGGTCAGTATCATTTTATAACATGTCTGTATTTGTTACTCATATAATATTTTCTGATTCTAGGTGCCATCTAATATTGTTTTGCTTTATGTGGTGTAGCATGGATTATCAAGTATACCTTAAATTACTCAATTCTGCATAACGTTTTAATTTGCATTGATAATGCAATAAAATAAGCATGCTCCATACTCTAGTCTAGATTTACATTTGCAGTGTATTTAGATATGATGAGAACTGCACATACACAGCACTTAATCCACAGACAGAAATATGAGATCCACTGATTATGTGCAATGATGACCTTGTACAGGTGTGCAGTGTTCTACTTAGCGTGAGGCAAGTGCCTTGGGGTGGCACCTGCCAGCAATGAGGCTAAGAACACTGCCCCTTTAAACAAAACAATAAGCTTCCTGGCAGGGAAGATCATAAGTCTTGGGTCTGCAATATGGGTGATGGGACATGTCCTGGGATGCTGGAGTAAATCCTGGGTCTGCAGTGTGGGTGATGGGGCATGTCCTTGATCTGCAATGTAGGTCGAAGGGGGAATGGGGCAATGCCCAAATTTATTCGTGCCTATGGTAGCACAGTAGTTACTGCTATTTTACTGACTGTTCAGTATTGCGTAAGATCCTCATTCGTTCCCCAAGCAATATTACCAACCTGAATTTGGAAAGTGACACAATCTGAGTCTAAGGCCTTCTTATGTCCCAGGAGTTTCTTGTCTTGTGTAATCTGCCTCTTTTTTTCTGTGATCTGCATCTTACGAAAGCGAATCTTCTCCTCCAGAGCCATTAATTCTACATCTTGATTCCTCAGAAGCATCTCTTGAGTATTTATTTTCTCATGGAAAATGCAGACCTCTTCCTCCCGCTCAATTAACTGTACACCTCTGTAAAACCCAAATGTTACATATTAATTTATTAATAAGGCCTTCTGCTTACTCATGTTAAAGGGCCTATATGGCCAAGAACACATATACAGGAAAATCAATTAGCACCAACCAAAACTAAATCTAACCATGTTGGGAAGTGTTTAGGCATAAACTACAGGAACATATGGGGAAAATTGACTTCATATGATCATAGGTGGATATCCACAAGTGAGCCCACACTAACATACTGCTACTGCTGATGGATTTATCCTTTGAGTATCATTGTTTTTCAACTGTTGACAACTTTAACTGGAGCAGTTACAGATACTGTACGATAGGTCCAACACAGTAAAGGAAGAGAGTTTATTTAAAAGAAGAAAAACTGCCTAGAGGACATATAGTCTTAAATTAGAGGGGCAACGATTTAAAAGTAATAGGAAGTATTACTTTACTGGGACGGTCGTGGATGTATTGAATAGCCTTCCAGCGGAAGTGGTAGAGGTAAACACAGTCAAGGATTTTAAGCATGCGTGGGATAAACACAAGGCTATCCTAGATATAAGACTGGGGACTAATAAAAGTATTTAGAAAATTGGGCAGACTAGATGGACCGAATGGTTCTTATCTGCCAACACATTCTATGTTTCTCAAAAGCCTGAGGTTTACTGCATGAGTGTCACTATTGATGGGTAGGATTGCCAATTTAAAAAAACAAACAAACCAGCCATGCCATTACCGGCCTGATGGCCCTAGCGCATGTGGGAAAAACCTTACTATCACCTAACAGTCTGAGTAGCCATATCTGTTCTTAAATTCTACCACCTGTAGGTGCCAATAAAGGTTTGGAATTAATATTTGGTAAGACTAAGAACTAGACTAATCAAACAAAAGGTGATGCGCTGGAAGGACAAGTGATATGAATAAAAAATTATTTATATATATATATATATATATATATATATATAATATACTTAACACAAGTTTCAGTGTTGATCCAATGGTACATATAAAAAACAATAAACAAGAAATGTGTGATATTGATAACACATATAAGGGAGAAAATACCACACAAATGACCACCCTGGTATTGCACTTACATATCCCAGAGCCCTTCAACTTGGCTCTGGGGTGTAAATGTGCAAATTGGGGAAGGAGATACACCTCTTGTGCTTTAAGGATAACCTTTAAAAAAGGGTCACAAGAAAAGCGACATAGTGCAAACTATAAAAATACAAGAATTTATTGGCCCCCGGCTTAATTTAAAACATTTAAAATTGCATGTATAAAACACTTACCGACTTCCTTAGTGCTATGCAGTCGGTATACGACAAAACGCGTCTTCGCATTGGAGAGAGGGGGCGTATCCAGGGAACATACCAACTGCTCATTTCTCACGATTTTCGGGACTGGTGGTCTGAAGGATACTGCTCCACTTGCTCCACAAGTGTTTTATACATGCAATTTTAAATTACCATTGGATCAACACTGGAAACTTGTGTTAAGTATATATATATATATATATATATATTGTGGAAGATGAAATTTCCCTGGAAGCCATTTTGTATCTCGGAAGCCATTTTGTCCTACTGACTCCATTTTGTATGCCTTCATCCATGTTTGTCCTCTGTGATACCCAAAGAGAGTGAGAGGTTTATGTGGAAATTGAGGGGGACGTACAAGTGAGTTCTGCTTCTAGTGTTGGGATATTTCACAGGAAACCAGGCTTGCTCAACTATGTCTGAGAAGAATATATAAATAATTTTTTATTCATATCACTTGTCCTATCACCTTATCACCTTTTCACCTTTTGTTTGATTTGTATTATTTGGTTTAAGGGAACACACTGGTGATTGCAGCAATCTACTCATTTATAAACACAGTTTTCACTTTGTATTTTGGTGCCTGTTTTATTTTTCAATTTAAGAACTAGACTAACTGGTTCTCAGAGGTTCCAAAAGCCTGTACCCAGCCTGTGATACATTTATGGTGTTCTAGTTGAGGGGGTGGTGGTATCATTGGTAAACAGAGTACAGGGCTTCATGGACAGATACTTTAGTTCAAGAAGTCCATACAGTCTGTGTAGAAGGATTTTTAAAATGATCATTTTATTCTTCTGTCCAGTAATCCAGCCCATAGTTATATACATTGCACATTCCCTTTCTCACCTCTCATTTCTGTTCTGCACAGCACTTTCATACTTCTTGTGAAGCTGAACCATATCCTCTCCTGTCTGGTTAATTATGTTGGTCACTCTGCCAATTTTCATTTTCTGCTGTTCTTTTTTCTCCTCCATTTCCTGCAGGTTCTTACTGGCCCTACTAACATCCTTCCTCAGATTGTCCATCATCATGTGATTATTGCTCAGCTTCACCTTGGCCCTCTGTAGCTGCCTATAAGATGTATATAAAATATTATTATTCATCTGTTGGCTGATTACAAAGACCTTTGTATTAACTATTTTATTGGTGTCTTCTGCTATTATGCACCTGGGTAGTTGTAATGGTTCTTAGACACAAATAAAGCATTGTGCATGTTCCAGGGATCTCATTTTCCTTTACTCTATGGAATATGGTTCCCCTAGACACATACACTATCAAGTGGCTCTGTATGTCGTCACAGTTTTCTGAGGATTCCTGACCCAATGATTGTAAAATGCCTATCACCAGCCCATGATCTGCCGCTGTAAAAAGTAAAGCATTAGTATGAAGGACGGGATAACAATATTGGTAGGAAACAGGTGGTGTGAGTGAGAGATGGAATTACTTGTGAGAGTAGAAAGAAAAGCTCTTGCACAATAAAAGGTGTAAGAGAAATACTACATATTTGTCAGTATTTCTGAGTGACACCTGGTACTCAAGCACTTTAAAATTGTACATGGTGACTGCAATAAACCAACTTATCAGATCAGTGTTAGTCCTGTATTACTGCTTTAGTCCAGCAGGTAGTGCTATTCCAATTTTCAGTATCTCATGACAGAATTTATATGCAGTTTTGATGCATTTTATTTCAGCCTAAATTTTCAGTCATAATTTACTGCTAGCGGAGTTGGTGAACAAAATTCAATGTGGTATTTATGATTGCGAGCACCTAATCGGCTACAAATATACAACTAAAAGGAATGTGTGTATATTAAGGCAATAAGGGAAGTAAAGACCTAATTTGGCATATTGCAGATAACCAGATAGGAGTCCAACATTAATAATCTTATTCATTGGAATGCCTTAATTGACTCTACACAAAGGCAGTAACTAAATCTAGTGAAAACTGTAACAAATCTAAAGTGAAACTATCAATCCTGGATCCAAACTTCGCAGAGGAATGAATTGTCTATAAACTGGATTTACACTTCACGCAAACACTTAAGTTACCAAAAAGCTTGGTTTACATATCATTTGGCAAATCATTAAACATAAAAGAAGCATTCGATGTAAACTAATTCTAAAGAAGGATTAAATATTACATTTCCACAATGTGTTTAAAAAAAAACCATAAGAGATTTTGACATTAGAAAAATGAAGCATGGAAACCAATCAAATAATTTTGTTGATTAATTCACTTTTTCAATACTGGCCCAAAATGTACCTTTATAAATAATCTCTATGGTGGCAGGTGCTAGGTAACAACTGGCAGCCAAAATCTTGTGTGTGTGATCTGTAATTGTCATTTTGTGTATTAATGATACAAACCTTTCTTTGTTTGTAGCAATGGTTCTCAGGATTTCCACTTCATTTCCAAGGAATTGGAGCTTTTCTGTCATCTCTGAGGCTTCTTGTGAAGACATTTCAAGCAGGCTGAGACACTTATTCCTGTCATTGAGCATAACATCATGCATCTTGCCAAATTCTTGTATTCTGTAAGAAGGAGACATGGTTTGCATACTCTCTGTAGGGCATTTTACTGTGGCCTTTCTTTCCAATATATATATATATATTACCTTTTCTGTATATTCTGATACCTCTTTTTATGCTCACCAAGGATGAGATCTCTTTGTTTAATTTCCTGCAGAAACTGCTGGTGTCTTTGCTGTTAAGAACAATAGTTGTGTTTAGAATTGATATTTGAATACAACAAAGACATTTCAATTCTCCCCGGATCTGCACCATCTTCATACTGAAAGTGTATGGTTTATCTTGCTTCAATTAACTTAGCCCTGGAGTTGGGCTCTGGCATGTCAATTAAATGTGCTGCACTATGTTGATAATAGTTTTGTTTTTTTTGTAAGCAATGTATTATTGCAGCACTTTACACATCTCGAAAACTAGTCCTGCCCATGACCCAAACTGAAAAGATTACAAAATTGCAAACAACCAATTATAATGTACTTTTGCTTACATGTAAACCAGTTCAAATATTTCAAAACACAAACAAAAATGTGACTTATTGGGAGATGATTGAAACATCGAATCCCAGAAATAAATGTTACAATGCAAATGTAGTAAATGCACTGGTAGCCTGGATCATTGGCTAATGAAGAAGTTATTGTGTATTTTGGCATCTTAAATGTGAAGTTTTGTGTACACTGGCAATCCTGTAAGAAACACAGCACTAGTGCTTTCAAAATGATGTCCGTGTCTCCATGGAGGTCCCCGCTTAATTGTACATCAATTATGCGTTGCTGCCTGTGACCCTGCAACAGGAGTTATACCGCCTCAAAATGGTGGGGTTAAACACAGGAGAGTGACAAGTTGACTGTAACCATGCACTGGTGTGGTGAGGAGTTGGCCAACAGTTGTCAAAATGGTTGGAAGTCTGCATTTTAAAGAGATGGGCAGCATGTGCAATGACACTTTCTGCTGTGTCTCCCTGCAAGGTGGCATGGGAGTACACAGCAAGATAGGCCAGATGGCAGGGGCAATGATTTTTGACAAAATTAATGTTATATGTATCCTCGTGGCTAACATGCCACGGCTCAGATGAGGTATTCCTTTTGTGTAGCCATTTGCTGGGCAATCATTTTTCTTGTTTAGTTAATTCCACCTGTTCTGATGGCATGTCAGTTTCACCTATGTTGCCCGTCCTTTCACCCTTGTCAGTTTTGTTTTGTGTATATATCCTGCCTGGCTTGTAATATCAAACTGGTTCCTGACCAGTATTGCCCACCCCTCTCAGCATACTGGCCCAGGTGCTTAGCTGTTGTAAAGGTCAGTAGCATGATACAAGTTGTGCGTCCCGTGTCCCTACACATATCCCCAAATCCTTAAACTCATGGGACCAAGAGGAAGTCTATATGGAATCCATTACCTGAACGTTCATCAATTCTCTTAATTTCTGATTTCTTTCATCTGCTTTGATTTGCAGTAATCGTTTTAAGTTGACTACTTCTTCCCTGCATTCACATCGCTCCTTTTCAAACTTGTCTTCTTCAGCAATGATCTGCTTCAAATTATGAGCTTCCACCTCAGTCAATTTTTGCTGCATTAAGAGGCACATCAAAAAGATTGTTAAGTGAACTCTTTATGTGTAGTCATTGTCTTTTCGCCTTCCTTCTGCTGATCGTTGGATAGTACTATTAAGATGCTTCACACACTATAATAATAGCAATATCATTTCACATGGTTTAGTCAGTAAACATTTGCAATACTACAGGCATTTCATATAAACAAGGTGCACATAGAGATGGTGCCTAATACGGATGCCCATATGAATAAAGCAGACTCTTGACAAATGTCGGGAGTCTGTGCCACTTGCACCAGCCTCAAACTGCTAGTTGCTATGGCGCTTTGCACAACCCAAGCTTTTTTTCTGATACAGATCAGAACCACCAAACAGTGAGTCAGGATGTATAAAATAGGTGTCATTTCCATTATACAAAACAGTGGTTTTCTTTCTACTTAACATATGGGTGCTTTTAGAATAACCCTGTATCTGTTTTTTAGTTTCAATATTTCTAAGATTTCCCTTCTAAGGAAAATCACTTGGGGAAAAAAAGGGAACTGCTGTATTCATAAAGGTCAGAATAGCTTGTGCATCAAAATAAAATGGCTAGTATAACTTCCCTTTTATATTGGAACAATCTATATGCTATGTACTGTGTGATTTAAGTTACACCCATCATAAATTAAAATCTTAGTATTAGTTCAGTATGGACTCAATTTGCAAACTGTAAACAAATGATTTACTGGCAATGGATTATGTGTACTGCTAATCAGTCTGTTTGCATTGCTTAACTGTGTACAAATACAACACAAATAGTGAATATTAAAGTAAACAGACTCACAAACGTGATAGATAATAAATTCACCCTAAGCTGTGGTTTTCAATGTAGAAAAACATTTTAGTAGTTTAATGAAATGATAAACTTACAAACATCGATTACACCATGGAGGTTAAGGTGAGGGTAACGGTTAACGATGATCGCCATTTAAAACCCATGTACATTGATGGGTTAAGACAAGGGTTAGCTGTAATCTATAAAGTCAACCCTTAACCTAACCCTTCTAGAGATAAGCCTTACCCTCACCCTAGCCCCTGGTCTAATTGATGTATGTGGGTTTATTGTTTCACACTTGCAGTGTTAAATGCGTGACAGTTGATCTGAGGATAAAGAGCTTGAAGCTTCCTCCACAAGGCCAGAAAGAGTCTGTGGAAAGAATCAGAAACTGTAGAGAGAAGCTGTTATTTGCGCTGCTGGAAGGTAATGGCTGTTTATGGCTGTGCTGAAGGCTTATTATGTTTTGAAGGAACATCCTGTGAGACTCCTTCCATTGCCTAGAATACTTGCCTGTCCCCAGTAGCATGTCACCTCCTCCCTTCGTCCCATGAAGTGCTCTGACACAGTGTAATGTGACCTTACCTATAGACTGTCACCTTCTGCCATTACTTCCAATGCCAACAGCCTCATATATTCTCACTAATCCATTACCAGACATTCATTGCAGTATCCCTTTTTTTATTCCATGCCCCAGCCTTTCTGTCCCAAATGTCTGATCTTGCTGCTTCTCTTATTAGTGGCAAAGTCACTGTAATACTAATAACATTTGTTCTGATGCTGAACATTTGAATCACTGTGTTATCTGAGGTAACCGTACAGAAAAGGATGGCACTTCTCAGTCATAGCCTTGGGAACCTACTCAATAACCAGAAAGCATTAGCTTATAAGTAGCTAAAATGTGGTTAAAATCAACCACAATTTGGTCCACAAAAACCTCCATTATTAGAGTTGTTTGAAGCCCTGCCAAGTTAAGTTCTCACAGACTGTATTGCCATTACCTGCACATAAGCTTCTTTAGGAGTATGTCCTGAAGAGTTTGTATACAGCTGAAGAAGCAAAGAGTGAAGACAAGACGTCCGCCATCAGAAGTCTTGCAAGAATAAGATCTATACTTTGAGAATGTCGGATTCTCAGACAGCATTAGACACGACCAAGGCCACCATCAAAAATTTCAGGGCCCCTTACTGAAAAAGAATTCTGCCCCCCCCCCCACATTCTTATCTCCCTCTTGCCCCCCAACCTCCCTAAGTCATTTTATCCAGGTCCTTGTATAGCATGCCAATGATTTAAATACACCCTAGGACATGCCCCATCACCTCTATTGCACATCCAGTATTTGCTGCTGCCCCCGAGGACTTGCCCCAAGACTTAATATGCCACAGACCGTATGCCCATTAAAATGCCACAAACAGTATGCTCATTAATATGCCACATACAGTATGCCCATTAAAATGCCACAGCCAGTATGCCCATTAATATGCCACAGCCAGTATGCCCATTAATATGCCAAAGCCAGTATACTCATTAATATGCCACAGCCAGTATGCTCATTAAAATGCCACAGACAGTTCCCTCTTCCCCCCAGTACTTACCTCTCGTGCGAGCCTTCCATGCTGCCTCTCTGATCTTCTTGAGGACCGGAAGGTCACGTTACCCTGGCGCTCTAACGTCAGATCAGTGTACGCACAATGCAGCATGGAAGCATGTCTGCGCAGACACTATGCTGCCTTCTCGTGTGGAGATGCTGGCGAGGGGAAATCTTTTCTCCCCAGTCAGTGTCTCTGCCGGCACGCTTTTTTATTTTTTTAAAGAGCCAGGGCCTGGCAGGCCCGTAACCGGTGTATCACCCCCTGATGGCCCCTGGACAAGACTACTCTATTTCCAGCACTGATCTTAATGGATGGACTAAGCCTGTGTGCATATGCATTTGGTGTTTCTGTTGTTAATGCTTTGTGATGCGGTGGTGAGTAGTTGATTTAGACATTTTGCCTCATAATTGCATTAGTGGTAAAACGGTTTCTACATTTATTTTATTATTTAATGGTGTTGATGATTTTTAGACAACTAAGGTTGCTTCATGGTCTACTTTATATTATTTGCTCAGCAGCGCAAGAGTTACCAGACCTCCCCTCACCATGAATCTATCAAGAGTAGCTGGAGGAGTAGGGAGGTGCAGATTATGTTCCTGATGATGATCCAGACCCTGCACAATCCCATTATGAGACAAGTCTGTGGACTGCTGAATCAACAAGGTACCTCGTTTTTTGTACAGGTGAGGAAACATATGCTCCCTCACCGGCCTTCCTTTTCAGAGATCGTAAGGTCAGGTGATGAAAATTTGCCACAGATGAAAGTAGTTTTAATAAAGTTGATGTCCCCTCAAAAGTGATGCTGTCCCCCTTAACCTCAGAAAAAAATTGATGTTGTCCCTAAGCTTGCCACCTTTTCTGCACAAAATTCCAGCCACGCTATTACCTTCGTAGACTTACTACTGGTGTCAAGCCAAATTTACCGGCCTGTTGGTAAAATGCTGGATGGATGTCAACACTAGCTGTCCCCTAACCTCAAATAACATTTATGCCGTCCCTGCCTTACCTCAATAAAGTTCATGCTAAGGTAACCGTCATTAAAAAAGTTGGGGTAAAACTGTGCAGGGCACAAAGGGGGCAAGGCACAAGGGGTGGCAAAATTAGGTTTTGCCTAAGGTTGTGCCCATTAACTTTTCCACTGCCGTCGGTAAAGGACAGTTTATATAACCTGTGTTACTCAGAGTTATTAGCACAGTGTGTGCAGTACAAACCTGTTGCACAAATTTCCATTTAATCATTTCAACTTCCTTGCGTAGTTCCCTCCTTCTCTCAGAAGGTGTGCCGCCATCTCTGGCCAAATTATCCATCTACAGAACAGGAAGCAGGAGTTAAAGGAACACAAGATTTATTTGAGGTATAGTCATATGTAATGCCAAAATCTAAAACTATTCATACATTGGCCCTGTTTGGCATACAGTCTCCATAATATTGTGTTTAGAGGATATTAATGAGAAGAGATGTTTAGAAATCAAGATATTAGACACTTCAACATGCAAGAAGTGCAGAAAAGTCTCAATCAATCTGACACTACTTTATAACTCTTGATTAACATTTTAATTGTAGCACTTAAATCACATTAGTTTGATCAGGTATGCTGGAACCCATAAAATATGATTACAAATGTACTAAGCTCATACTTGGTGTTTAATGATCATAACCTGGTAAATGCTGCATAGTTTATTTATTGCCATGCTCAAAAAGAGTAAGCATTAATGTAGTTTCATCTTGTACTACTAGGGTAATACATGTTATTTTATTTCTTATTTATTGCTGACACAGATTAATTGAAAAGGTTTTTTTTATGGATTGATATAAAGAAAAGCTGTAAGAGAAGTCCTGGGGTGCAGGTCTCATATCAGACAAATATTATATATTAAATAGACAATATTGCAAAAGGAGAGGGAGTAATAAAGAAAAGTACTCGACTATAGAGAAAACACCATCAGTAATTAACATGATCATGGAGATAACAGTATCCAGCCTATGTACATACCTCTGCTTTGACCTTGTCTTGCATCACCTGAGCCTGTGCTGAGGCATCATTTGTCAACTTTAACTGTAACTCCATTTTCTTGACATTTCTTAAATCTATTTCTTTTTCTTTGCAGTTGCGAGTCAGCGCATCATGCAAGGTCTGCTTTTCTACCAAGATGTCACACAATTTGAGATCTAATGTTGCTCTGAAATGTAGAAGATAAATAAGGAAAAATGAATGCACATTCATATACATACCATATATTCAGATATAGACATATTGGAGATGACACCAATTCATTAGGTAGGATTAATGTATAACTCTGCAAGTGTTATTCAGCTACAACTCTCATGATCCTATACTAGCATGGAGCTGGCCACAGAAAGTAAAGGCTTATGTGAGACATCGGAGAGTTATCTGTTGGCTACTTATAAACTAAGCTTTAAAATAGAGAGACTCCTCCTAAACCTCCTTTTTATTCATTGCAAGTACCGGTAGTTGGGCACTTAGAAGAAGTCCAAATGAAATTAAAGATACATGATACTTGTTGGTATCAACCACAAGTGCAAGGGACTTTGTCCATCTAAACATTGCTTGTACTGTGAAAGTAGAAAAGAAAACAATATGAAAAAGGATCTACACACTGTGTTTACATAATTATAAACAAATATATAACATAAGAGTAATAAATGTTGGATATGCAAATTACAAATTTCACATTGAAAAACTGTTTATTTGCATATCAAGCCACAGTAGATGTCATAAACAGGAGACACCGCCAACATATCTACAACATATGTTTCTCTTCTTTTATGCATTGTCTTGCAATTATGCTAACACTATGTATAGATCATTTTTCATAATGTTTTTTATTCTCTATATTCACAATATGAGCAATGTTTAGGTAGCCAGCGTCCCTTTACATTTTTTGTTCATTGTGTTTACCCCAGGTAATTGAATATACATTATCTATAAATAAAGGACTATGACCATTTTATGTTTGTTTCACATTGTCATTTACTTTCAATTTAAAAAGGATAACAAATCCAACCAGGGTGGTTCTAATCGTGGTCTAATAGGAGTATTTGGCAATTGTATTCAAATACACCGCTACACAGAGATATAACAGCATATATGTCATTATGTTTTTAATGCCATACCTTACTATTTCTAATAGTCTAACGTAGCTACATAAACATGGCAGTGCAGCCAATGTTAACAAGTCATTGTAGGATGCACTGGTATTAATAGTTCAATCACTAATAAATACACAACCGATTATTTCCATCGTATCCAGTATAGGCCAGCTGCACATTTACTTACTAAATGAAAAGCATTATAACATATCTAATAAATGAACCACTCTTTGCTAGATTCCTAACCTTTCCTCCAAAGCCACGATCTTATTTTCCTCGGATATCTCCAGGAGTTTTTTCAGATGATTGAATTCTTTCTCTTTATTTTCCAGCATTGTGCGATTCCCTTCTAATTCCTTCATGACTTTGTTTTTCTCTTCTAATGCCATTTTGGTTCTATGCTCTATCCTTTTCATGCTGTCGTTTAAGTCTTGGCACTGTTCCTCCACTCGGATTTTGTTTTTTACTTCCCTAGTATAAAGGAAAGTCATTTACATGAATTGCTATATATGCCAAAGACACATTTGTGGACCCAGTTATTATCCATAGCAACCAGGACATAGGGGATTATCTCATACTGAAGAAATCTAAGAAGTATTGCATGGAGCTCTTGCAAACAGTTAAACTATCTACATCCATTGAAAAGAAATTTAAATTAAATATCACAATTTTACAGGTGCGGTTGGAAAGAAATTATAAATACTTTTCTCTTTGCCAGACCAATATACAATGTTTTATCATAGATTACTTCACATGGATTGATTGCAGAGTTTTCAGCTTAGAACTAATATTACTAGTGATCTATACACTAAACAGTGAACTGAGAACAGAACCAAGACAACCAGGTCTATTTTTCCAGCTCGCCTGTATGGGACTGTGGGTTGGGTCTGTTATTCTTTGAACAGTGTTTCACATTCCTGGCATCTCTCTTTAACTTAAAAGCACACAGATAACTGACTATGTGCCATAAAGCTTATGTTCCACCTGATTTAACTTATGTTTTTAGTTGTTTATTTATTGAAAATGTATTTTTGATACATTGGGTAACATGTTTTAATTTACAATATAATGGTCGTACCTATACGTTTGGGTATCTTTTCACTCTAAATGCCGTGGTGGAGACCACACTGTCCTCTTACAGGAAGTCAAATAAAATAGTTACTACAATTTAGAGCCGTACAGAAAGTAATCCAAAGCTGTACTTCAGTTTGATTGGAGTTTGTGTTTTGGGAAGCGTTTACACATCATCAATAAAAGGAGGAAGTAGTAACTGCACAAGAATTAGGGATTATTCTAGTGTAATGACTGAATAATCTAAATGTTATTAGAGACGCTCTGGAAGTAGACCAAACAAACCAAAAGAGATAGTTTAGTGGAAAGAGATAAATCCAAGTTGGAAGGCCAAGTTTCCAAGAAGGAGAAAACATGAGATGTCCCAAAAGTAAGAGTATCGAGGAGCTGGCGGTCTGGCTAATGTGATACCACGCAGAAGTCTACAGACAGAAGGATGTCTGCCCACAGCGGAGTTATCGACTGGGGTATGAGCTGCAGAGATAGCAGAGTGAAAACGGTTTATGGTACAGTGGGATTTGCCTTGATCGAAGAGAGACGATAAGAAATTCATGACGTGAGAAATAGACGAAGGAAAGCGTTCAGTATCCCTTCCCATACACCGGCTAGACCACATGAGCCAAGAGGAGAGGTTCCGGGAGCCCAGGAATCCCACATCAACCCTCTACCTGTAAGCAAAAGTCCAGAGACATCCCAGGATCCCCTGAAACGGTCCAGGCCACTAGTTGAAGGTGATCCTGCAGGAGGAGGGGGTGAAACTCCCCTGAGGGCCCTCGGAGAAGGTCGAAAGTCCGAGGAAGAAGAGGAATGTCTACTGACATCTCTAAAAGGTTGGATACCAAGGTTGTGCCTTCCAAAGAGGGCTAATCAAGAGAATTGTGGCTCACAGAGCTCTGAGTTTCTGAAGTGTTCAAGGGATCAGGGAGAATGGAGGGAAGGCATATGCTCCCGACATTGGCCACTGTTGGAGGAAGGCATATACTGCTTGACAGACAGGGTCGGGGAGCCAGCTGAAAAAGGCATCGGTCTGATGGTTTAAACGGGACGCAAAGAGGTCCAGGCAAAAAAGGACCACGTGACAGATGAAGAAGATGGAAGATATGTGGATCCAACTGCCAATCGCTGGCATCCCTCCAGTGACATGAAAACCAGTCTGCGAAATTGCCTGGACCAGGGAGGTACTCCGTCTGAAGGGAGATGTTCCTGGCCAGGCAAAAATAGAGCTCCTTCATCGGAGAGGAGTTTTGATCGGGAACCGCCTAAATGATTGACATAGCGGACAACGGAGATATTTTCCATTCTCAGAGTCAGCAAACAATTGTAAGCGTCCTTCGCAAAGCTGCGGAGCGCAAAAGTGCCGTCGATCAACTCGAGGCAGTTGATATGAAGGGTCCGTTCCGAAGGCGACCAAAGTGCCCCTGTGGAAAGATCAGAACAAGTGGCACCCCATCCCGAAAGGCTGACGTCCAATTCCAGGACAAAATCTAGAATAGAACCGAAAATCACCTTGCCGTTCCATGCTTCCATGTTGTGGAGCCACCAATCCAGTTCCAAGCGAACCTCTTCCGTGAGAGAAATCATTTGATCGTAAGAAGCGGATCTGCATAGGTTGAAAGCCTTGAGACGCTGCATTGCCCTGTAATGTAAAGGGCCTGGGAAGATGGCCTAAACTGATGCTGAAAGGAGGCCTATGACTCTGGCCAAGTCGCGAAGAAGAATGCAAGGTGAGTTGATTAGTTTCCGAATATCCTTCTTGATAACCTTTATTTTGGAGGATGGGAGCTGGAGTACAGCAAGGACGGAGTCTATCTGAAGCCCCAGAAACTGAATAGATTGTGAAGGGGATAGAGAAGATTTTTCGAGATTGATCACAAAACCGAGATTTTGAAGGAGCGAGGAAGTCATTTCCGCGTGTCGTTGAAGGTGCGAGGATCTTGTGCCATGATCAGAATGTCGTTGAGGTAGACGATGGATCTGACGCCTTGAGAACGGAGGAGGGCCATAACTGGCTTCATCGGGGGCAGAAGAGAGGCCGAAATAGAAGGCAAGTGAATTGCCATAGGGTGTGTTGCCAAACAAACTGAAGGTATTGGCGATGAAGAGGGTCTATCGGAACCGTCAGATAGGCGTCCTTGAGGTTGAAATGGGAGAACCAATCTCCCTCGCAGAGCAAGTCGCATAACAGAAGTATCCCTTCCATTTTGAAATGGCGGTAAGCGACTGATGAATTCAGGTCTCTTAAATTGATGACCGGGTGGAATTCTCCGGATTTCTTTTTTACCAGGAAAATACTGCTGAGGAATTTCGGGCCTGAGGTTGACGGCTCGATAGCAGCCTTGTCTCTGAGTTTGCAGAGTTCGGTTCGTAAGGTCGTATCCTCTATGGTGGACATCGAGAGTGGCAGAGGAGGCATTGCTTGAAAGGGCTCGGTCGTAAAGTGTATGAAGAAACCAGAGTCTGATTGGGTCAATTGGGACCACTGAGGGGGGAAAAAATGGGTTAGACGGCCTGCAATAAGAACATGTAAAAAGGAAGGTTGATAACCTGAAGCAGTGCGTCCACGGAAGGAAGCAGCCCCGCGTCCTCTGATTGGACCTCTGCCGGGAAAAAAATGTTGGTCTAGAGTTCCAAGGCTCGGTGGGGCGAAGCCTAAAGCCAGTGAAGGCTTGTCTGCCGGTGGTTTGGACTCTATGGCGAGGGCTATGCGCCGTTCAGTGGACAAAGCCACATTCGCATTGCCCAAAAGGCAAAGAGCTCTTTGTGCCCATTCACGTACAAGACATGGGTCAATAGCATTATTGGGCAGGGAATCCTCTGAGAGTGTAAAAATCTGAATAAGTGGCCCTGGACTGTCCAGTAATTTGTTTTGAACAGATTTAAGGCCCTGTTCAATGTCCTTATGGGGATCCTTACCGGATCTGGTAAAAAAAAAAGTGACCAAAATGAAGTCAAACTCAGGTGTGATAGCCACCTTGTCGGCAATAAGTTTATTTCTGACCTCCTTATCGAGAGACTTACGGAGCCACATTTTGAAAAATTGAGCGATATGCTCTGGTGGAGCCCATTCGGCTGAACGAGGGTGTCTAATGAGCCTTGGGTCGAAAAAGGGCTGGCCCTGTGAATCCCATAGGGGTTTCGGAGGGTTGATCTGGCTGTGAGGTGGTCGTTGAAATTTTGGACTGATCAATTACAGTAAAAGTGATAGGTGCTATAAAATGTGAATAAATCAATAAAAGTGAGCAATGCAGCAAAAACACTTGTGTAGTTCCTCCAGAACAAACACAGAAACAGTGAAAAATACAAAATAATAAAGTGTTGCGCAAAGAAAAAGAACAAAAAACAAAAAAATATATAAAAATACAGAAAATACAAAAATAATGTGTAGTATAGTAGGCAGGTGATTAAATATGAACAATATCCCCCAATAGAATCTCACTCACACAGTATTGAGCCCTTAATACCGGCTCTGAGTGTAAAAGGCGAGGAGGACTCCAAGTCCTATCCTCCGCAGGAGTGTTTATAGATAAGCAGCGATTTGGATGATGGTCAGGATATCTCAGATGAAATTATCTCCCAAAGACTCAATCAGTCATGTAGGTGGTAAAAACCAAAGGAATACAAAGAACAACCAGATATAGTAAATGTATCACAAATGTTTAATACCCCTCCAAAACTCTGAGGCTTACATAAAAGAGAATAAAAAACATCAGCAAAGATATCACCAGTCCTTCCGTCAATACTCCGTAGAGCTAGGCAATTGAGAAGTTTTCGGGGCGGACAATGAGGTGAATCAGTTACCAGAAGCCGAGTTCCACCAAATAAAGGACCCATACTCAATTTAATCATTGAAAAACATCTCATAATTGGAAAAGACTCACATAGGAGGCAAGCAGCAAAGAAAGAGGAAGTGGGGAAGCTTCACACACCTTCCAGTACTGTTACCTCTGTTCTGATTGGTTGAATTTTTGTTCATGATATTAACCTCTTCTTTGCTGCTTGGAGGTTTGAGTAAAGAAAGTAAAGCAAAATATTCACTGCATGGGTTAAGTCAGACCCTGGGTAGCACAGGGTAAATCCAAACGGTAAATCCACCACTGGCTGGAGCACTTCCGCATGACACTCCCAATCTACACTTAGCTAGGGACTCATCTGTGTCACACTGATAATTGTCCAATCATGCATTGCAAGTTGTCTCATGCCATACATGGAGGGATGCAGATACAATTTGATTCAGGCAGAGACATTCATATATTCTTGAACTTACAAAAACCTGGTGAGACACATTAGCATTTGCTTTCTTTATTATCTAGTCCCAAAATAACATTATTATTATTAAGTGTTCTTGCATAGCAAGACCACTTAATGTTATCTCACATATATATTATTATTATTATAGCAAAATTTGCCACCCTAACTCCTCCCACAGTTTTTACACTACATAGACAAAAATTTACCAAAACGTGCAGATTGTTCCCGATCGGATTGCTATTACTTTGTGGAACGTTTCGCCGAATGGTTCACGGAATATCGTCGTTTTTGTGGCGCAATTTGTCCCATAGGAATGAATGGCAAAGCTAGAGTGGGAGCTGCCAAAAGCTGAAAAATCAGGACATGATTTCTAAACTGCCACCACTCCCTCATTTTCAAGCCCACCTACACAAATCTTATATCAAAACGTTCAGCTATCCCTGGTGCCACTAAACATGTAAACGGCTAAGCCGTAGTCCTGATAGTTTTCACAATATGACCATTTGTTTGCAACCAACGCCGTCCATTGACATTCATTGAAACTTCACTCTGCAAAGCTCAAATTTGAAGTGAAATTTCTAAACTGCGGCTGTGCCTTCATTTTTAATACTTCAGAGACATACTATGCATCAAAATGTAGGTCTGGGTCTTGTGATTCTCACAATATAAAGCTCTTCGCTGTAGGATTGATAGTTTTTAAAATACGACCGTTTGAATATGGCAACCGCCAAAATACTCTGACCTGTGTCAAGCTGCAGCAGCAAGTGATGTCATAGACAGGGCCTTTTGAACACCTGCTAATGTTTTTATAAATGTATGGTTTAATGTAACTGTGCAACAACGTTGCAATTAAATGTGCTATGTAAATGATAACAGTTACTCCGCCCACTCCAGTTGTAGACTACAGGTGGAGGCAAGAACACTTCACACAATTTCCCCAGAAATTGTAACTTTTCTAGTTATTATTGTTTTGGTGGATTCAAATTATAAAAATTCCCTGAACTGCAATAATAATAATTCATAAAACAACTAGACATTTTATTTTAAGCATTTAACATACTATTTTTAAGGTTAGATTGATTTACTGGACACTTTCCCTTCTCTGCAGGTGACTACACTTCCTTAAAAAAACATGCAGTTGACATTTGTGAATGTATAGTAATAACCTGACCATTTCAGCTAACCAAACGGATGCGTAAACACTGAACTGCCCAGGCTTCCTGCTTTGTACAACTGCTGAATCCAGCAGAGTTTTGTGAATATTCGTTTTATTTGGCATTCATCAAAAAGCAATTGCATTTAGGATAAGAGAGATAGTGAAGATTCCCTTCCCTATTTTCCTTTGCATGTTCACTCTTCTATTGTTTTTTTTTTACCAATGAAGGAACTAGACTCCTCAGATGTATGATTGGCTACAGGACATTACCATACATCGATCAAAAGATGTAGCCAATGTTTGCATTTTGAACAAAATATTTAAAAAGAGTAATGCTCAGTGTAGAAGAGGTTATTGTGTTATATGTTCACATTGCTGGTGGATGCTAACCTTGAGCTGTTTCCAAACAGTTTGTAAATGTTATTTCTCTTTGGGTATGCTTGCCAGAACTAAGAGGTTGAACTTTTTGTACATTATTTATAAAACAGGAAGATTGTCAGGCACCTTAATAAAAAAAAATATCTCAATAGAGTAAAACAGGATTTGGAGTATATTAACTCTGGCTCTGTGGAATACACTTGTAGTTGTTACGCCTGCGTCTTGTACTGTCCGTGCCAAAATACAGAAAGCATTTTAATGGAAATGTAAAGGTGCTTTTTCCAGACACATTATTGCAAGTCCCCTGCTAATCACTGTATGTATATTCATATTTCAGAATGTGCTAAAGCCAGCCAACATCCGAGCAAAGATTGGCAACTAAGCAAAAATCTGCAATGAATTTGATTTAAAATGACTTTCACTTACAAGCTCTATTGGCTTTACAACTAGTTATACTATTTAACTATTTCATTATCAGAGAACATACATCATAGAACTATAATGTGCTTTAGATTTCATACGTTATTTTGTGAATAATCTTCTCCGTTTGTTTTCCGATCCGTGCAGGTATGTGCTGGATTTTAACAAGATTTTCCTGGGAATAAAATAAATCCACAATTAAATAACCGATCTCAAAGTTATCTGTTCCATAAAACATATGTGCAAAAATACATTGGAGACTTAACCCTCAGTTGGTCATTGTATCTAACTGAAGGGATATATAGATATACAAGGACTATTACCAGAGAATTGTGAGATCTCCCTCATGGTGTTCTGGGTACATATTCCATGTGTGCTAGGTGTGTTCCACACACCTAGTACACAGCCATGCTGCATGTTTCCAGGGTTTGTGTTCTCCGAACAGACAGCACACAAACCGTGGAAATACACGTAATACACCCAGGAGACAAACATCAGATGCGAATTCGGCATCAGGGTCACTCACTCTGTTGCCAATTCAACCAGCACGAACAGTATATAATTATATTATAATTATTATAATTATAATTTTCGTATACTTTTCGTGCTGGTCGAATTGAGTGAGTGACTCTGATGCCGAATTCAAAGCTGCCGTCGGCCCCTCGGATGTATTACATGTATTTCCACGGTTTGTGTGCTGTCTGTTCGGACAGCACAAACCCCAGAAATACACAAAATACATCGTGCCCCTGAGTGACAGTTCTGCTCCGAACTGACAGCACACCTGTCACTCAGGGGCACACTAGGCCCCTGGTACCTGCTAACTGGCATTTAAACACAGTGAAGGAGATTAAGCATGTGTGGGTTAGGCATAAGGCTTTCCTAGCTATAAAATAGGGCCAGGAACTAATAAAAGTATTTAGAAAATTGGGCAGACTGGATGGGCCAAATGGTTCTTATCTGTTGACATGTTCTATGTGCAGGAGGAGACATGTTCTATGTGCAGGAGGAGACATATTCTATGTGCAGAAGGAGACACTCATTTCTACTAAAAAATACCCTAATTAGCTTCCACCCATGCCTGTTCCGAGAGGTTAGTGGGAGCGGAGGTTGAAAATGCGAAAGGTTGAAGGGAAGTGAGCAACATTATCCAAAGAAAACTTTGTTAAAATGTTACAGTTTTATGTACTCCATTTTAACAAAAATTTCACATACAATGGCCTGGATTCTTTGCCCCCCAGGCCAAAGAATCCTGATGTTGGTGGTAAATTAACGGGCAGTGATGATTCAATGCCCACCACTAACACCATTAATGGGTGCAGTTTAGCACTGTTCTGTGCAGTAATTAGTGGGGGTCATAGAATCTACCCCGATGTATCCAAAAGTGTAACCCTCGCATAACTTATACAGCAAATAGAGGAAATGAGGAGCAGGTCCACCTTACAGACTAGCAAGTGCCAGTAGACGTGAAATGTATCAGGTGGACATACTCATAATTTGTTGCTGTACATGTTATATGGGTGTTGTTTCACTTTCCACTTTTGAATACATTGTACACGAAGAAGATTTTCTCAAATTGAGAAAAGTCAGTATAATGAACATTTTAACAAAGTTCTCTTTGGATGATTTTGCCTGCTTTTCTTCATAGTTTCTATCGGTTTGGATTACAGAGCTCCATCCTGTGAGAGTGAGTGGCAAGTTATACATATCTGTATCTTTATTTGTGGTTGGGATGCACACTATTTTGGTTTTGTTGAAGTGGAGGTTGATACAATTGTACTCCTCACAGCAAAGCTAGGGAAATTAAAATACCGTATTTGCTCGAATATAAGACAAGGTTTTTTTCAAGGTCGTCTTATAATCTGACCTCAAATCGAGGTCAGACTATAAGACTGGGATCCAGGACCCAGTACCCCCTTGCTAACAGCTGTCTCTCTCCCCCTCCCACGTTGTCTCTCCCTCCCCCCAAACTTTTCTCTCTCCACCCCCCCCTTCCTCCCCTTGTCTTTTTCTCCCCTTGTTTCTCTGCCCCCCCTCCCTCCCCTTGTCTTTTTCTCCTTGTTTCTCTGCCCCCCCTCCCTCCCCTTGTCTTTCTCTGCCCCCCCTCCCTCCCCTTGTCTTTCTCTGCCCCCCTCCCTCCCCTTGTCTTTCTCTGCCCCCACCACGTCTTTCTCTCCCCCCTCCCTCCCCCCCCTTTCTCTCCCCCCCTCCCTCCCTCCCCTTTCTCCCCCCCTCCCTCCCCCGTCTCTCGCTCCCTGGTGGCTAGTGGGGGCAGCCGGGGGATGTCTGCACGATACGTGGGGAGAAAAAGACGAGGTGCGGGCAGAGAAAGGGGAGGGGGGCAGAGAAAGACAAGGGGAGGGAGGGGGGCCAGAGAAAGACAAGGGGAGGGAGGGGGGGGCAGAGAAAGACAAGGGGAGGGAGGGGGGCAGAGAAAGACAAGGGGAGAAAAAGACAAGGGGAGGAAGGGGGGGGTGGAGAGAGAAAAGTTTGGGGGGAGGGAGAGACAACGTGGGAGGGGGAGAGAGACAGCGCGGGGGGGGCGGAGAGAGGCAGGATTGGCACATAAAAGGAAATAAAAACAAGAAATGCATTTGTTTAATATCATAATTTTTATTAAATATTAAAAAGCAATTTACATGTGAATATATACAAGTTAAACTTTTTTCCTATAGGGTAGTCTTATATTCAGGCTTTTAGTTTTTTTCCTAAAGTAATATCCAAAGTTTGGGGGGTCGTCTTATAATCAGGGTCGTCTTATATTCGAGCAAATACGGTAATGATCATAGCAAAGATGACAGGCCATTGGTAGTCCTGCTGTTGTGGACTACATATAGTCACACCTATTGCTCCCAATAAAAAAAACTGTTTTATCAACTACAAGTGGAATATTGGACTTACTTTCAGAACTTCTTGCTCTTCCAGTTTCTTTTCAAGTTCTTTCTGTTCTTTCTGTGCGGCCATTTGTTTAGATTCCACATCTTCCTTCGGTGCTTTGATTTCCAGCTTCCTCTGGGCATTTTCTTTTTGTAATTCCTCAATGCTCTCCTTCAGCATTTTGGCTCTATTTTCAAGTTCCTAAAATCAATAAAAAATATATATATTTTTTGTCTCTGGGGCTTATTAAGTAGTTAATTTAGTCTGAATGACCCACAAGTATTTTGGGGGAAGAGGAACTATGTGAAACAATTGAACTTGTTTCCCATAGACTTTTCCCTCTTTCTTTTACATACATACCTTTGGTGACCCTTAATATTACAAAATCACTAGTAACCACTGTCAATTAGAAGATACAAAGACAACCAATTAAATTGACCTGACACTGCTCAATTGGGTTTATGTATAAAGAGACATTCTGAGGTAAAAGTGGACTATTCACTAAAAGGTGATTTGAGGTGAGTTGAGGTTGGATTAACATTTCATTTCACCAATTCAACTATACATTGTGCAGGGACAATCCATGGGAAACTAACCAGGTTTGTACTTGCACAATGTATAGCTAAATTAGTGAGATGAAATGTTCATCCCAGCTCAACGCACCTTTTAGTGAACAGAATCCCATAAGTCTTCAGAGCAGAGTAATCACCTTCAAAACCCAAGGAATGCGTTTTACATATTGCTCCACTCTTAGAATTTTTGCCCACAATTGCTCTGTACACATATTCCATAAAGCATGTAACTTATTACATTCTAAATATCAACAGCTGACGTGAAAGTAAGGAGCAAGTAGAATATATTAAGTACATTGAATAACGCAAACAGAGCACAATTGCAGGAACATAAAGATAGAGATAAAAGTGATTAAAAGAAATTATTAAATGTATATAATATTTATGATAGTGTTATGAACTAGAGGCATTGGCAATTTGGCATACAACGCCTTCATGAGGTAATAAACAGATGACATCCGGCTTTAAAAAATGATGCTACAATTTCTGTCCATGTATGCAGAGATCAGGCCACATGCTCTAGGGAGAAATATGCATGATTACAGCTAATTATAAGGGAATCTATGGAAAATATGAGTCAACTAGCAATGCCTTTTATAGTTGAGGAACAACTGACAATGGAGAGGCCTTGGATTGAAAGAGTTTTTTCATCTAGCAGGACAACGCAGTGAGTTCAGACAAGTGATAGCCAACCTTTAGAAGAGCCTCTCTTATTCTTCTGTAGAAGAACAGGGGAACTAAAAGAGTTCATTAATGTAATAAAGGATATACCATCAATAATGAGAACCTATACTGGCTTTCCCCAAGTGTGAGGTGAGTTTTGACAGTAGTCAAGTCTTGCGTCCAAAAAATACTTTAATACTGTAAACTTTTTGTTTTAAAAACTTACGCCTCCTTTTGGTATTCTTTCATATTCACGCTCCAAAAGTTGTTTCTCCTCTTGTAAACTGAAGAAAAATAACAGTTTAGAACTTTAGATACTGTTTGAATAGGTACACTGTTTTAGGTTATACTATATAGGTTTACTTTTGTGAGATGTAAGCACTAATTGAAGTTCAAATTTTGAATTATTATTTTTTGTAGAGAAAATAAAAACGCTCATTTAAGTGACTTCCTTCATCCCAACATTGAGCCTCCATTAACCCCTTAAGGACAGAGCCTTTGAAACATTTTTGTCCTTTCTGGACAATGGCTATTTTAACATTTCTGTGCTGTTTGTGTTTAGCAGTAATTTTCTTCTTTGTCATTTGCTGTACCCACACATATTATATATTGTTTTTATCGGGACAAAAAGGGCTTTCTATGGATGCCATATTTTTGATCATATCTTATCATATTATTAAAAAAAAAAAATAAAATATGGTAAAAAAAAAAAAAATACACAAATGTCTTTGTTTTTATTTGAAACAACTTCTCCTCATCGACAATAGCGAACGAAAAAACATGCTAAATAGATTCTACTATTTCTCCTGAGTACAGGGATACCACCCATGCATAGGTTTGTTGGGTTGTTTGGGGGCTAAAATGCCAAATTTGTGAGGTGCAGTTTTTTGTTTTCCAACTTGAAATTTTTACATGCAGACAGCCTGCACCCATGTCCCATTTGGGACATATTTGAAACCAGCCAGTGTATTTTACCCCATCAACCCATATATTTTTTAAAAGTAGACACCCTAGGCTATCTCAAATGGTGGTATTTTAACACTTTCCATGCACTAATTCTACCACCAGCCTTTGTCAAAGTTTGTGGTAGTAATTTTTTTGTGTTTTTTTTTCACAAACCTTGTACTTCAGACATGAATTTACAGATTTTGGTATGTGTCACTGCCAAATAACACCCCAATAAGTGTTCAGCAACATCTCTTGAGTACAGGGATACCCCCCATGCATAGGTTTGTTGGATTGTTTGGGGGGTAAAAGGCCAAATTTGGGAGGTGAAGTTTTTGGTTTTCCAATTTGAAATTTTGACATGCAGACAGCCTGCACCCATGTCCCATTTGGGACATATTTGAAACCAGCCAGTGTATTTTACCACATCAACCCATATATTTTTTTAAAGTAGACACCCTAGGCTATCTCAAATGGTGGTATTTTTACACTTTCCATGCACTAATTCTACCACCAGCCTTTGTCAAAGTTTGTGGTAGTAATTTTTTTGTGTTTTTTTTTCACAAACCTTGTACTTCAGACATGAATTTACAGATTTTGGTATGTGTCACTGCCAAATAACACCCCAATAAGTGTTCAGCAACATCTCTTGAGTACAGGGATACCACCCATGCATAGGTTTGTTGGGTTGTTTGGGGGCTAAAAGGGCCACATTGTGAAGGTGCGCATTTTCAACTTGGAATATTGACGTGTAGCCAGCCTGAGCCCATCTTTCATTTGGGACTTTTTTTTAAAGTCGGACAGTGTATTTTACCCCAAAAAGTATATATTTTGTAAAAGTAGACACCCTAGGCTATTTTAAATGGTGTTATTTTAACACTTTCCATGCACCAATTCTACCACCAGCCTTTGTCAAAGTTTGTGGTAGTCATTTTATTGTGTATTTTTTCCCACATACATTGTACTTTAGACACAAATTCACATATTTCGGTATGTGTCACTGATAAACAATACCACAATATATGTTCAGCAACATCTCCCGAGCACAGGGATACCACCCATGCATAGCTTTGTCAGCTTTGTTGGAGGGTTGAAAGGCTACATTTGAGAGGTGAGCTTTTTGATTTTCCAACTTGGAATTTTGACATGTAGAGCAAGGAAGGGGTTAATAGCTCTTATAAGAGCCTTTGTAGTACTGTACAAAAAAATTAACCCCTAAAAATGCACAGACAAGAAAAAAAATTCTGCTGTGCAGTGATCAGTGGCAGGGAAGGGGTTAATACACTACACTATACAAAGGGTATGGCTTTTATAAAAGCCCTTGGGACTCACAATTTTTTTAACATTTTATTTAATTTATTACAATTAAAAAATTATGTTATACAGATCTGTCTCTTTCCCTCACTAAAACTCAAGTGAGGAGAGGGAGGCAGATCCATATGGGTCAGAACAATATTTACCAATATTGATCGAACCAGACGAATGGTGATGCTCATCTGAGAAATCACCAAACCACCTTTGCCACTGATCGGCTGTTACTGATCGCTATACACGTGTTCAGACAGCTTCAAAAGGAATACACGTAATCCCCTAGTGGGTATAATTAACCCCTAGCGAGTCTGACAAAAAAAATGCTGATAGCAAAAAAAAATCCTTCTGCGACTAGATTGCTCCATATGCGCTGCTTAGGCAGTGACCATATGCACTGCTTAGGCAGTGACCATATGTGCTGCTTAGGAAGTGATATACGGCAAGGAAGGGGTTAATAGCTCTTATTTAAAAAAAAAATTACGTTAAACGTAGTCCCCTAGCGGGTATAATTAACACGTGACGGGTGTAATAAAAAAGTTTTAAAAAAATTAAAAATGCTTCTGCAGCAAGATTGCTGCATTTGCGTCAGATCTCTGCTTAGGCAGTGATCTACAGCAAGAAAGGGGTTAATCTCTCTTAAAAGAGCTTTTTTTTATACTGTAATGAATTACAGTAAAAAAAATTAACCCCTAAAAAATGCACAGACAGCAAAAAATGTGCTGCTGTGTATGATCACTGCGTACACAGCGATCAATGGCAGGGAAGGGGTTAAATGGCTTTTATAAAAGCCCTTGGTGTTTAAAATTTTATTAAATATTTGTTTTATTATTTTATTTTATTTTTTTACTTTATCTGATCTGTCTCTCTCCCTTACTAAAACTAGTAAGGTGAGGGAGGCAGATCAATACTTGTCAAAGGCAATATTTACTAATATTGCCTTTGACAGTATGATAAGTGCTCATCAGAGCACTTACCATACATGCCTGCACACAGATCACATAGATCTGTTGTGCCGGCATCGATTGGCTCCCCCTAGAGCATCGGAAGTGAAATACTTTCACTTCCGATGCTCTTGCCATTAGAAGGGAAGCGCTGCCTGTATAGGCAGCGTTCCCTTCTACTGAGCCGATGGGGTCGCTCAGGAGAGCGACCACCATCGGCTCTGGGGAGCAGAACGGTGTTGTTAAGTGCCTCGCTGGCGAGGCACTTTAACAACACCGGAGATGCTTAGAAAGCGAACAATCGTTCGCTTTCTAAGCACATGTGTGCAGCCGGCGCAGCCATTTTTAAATGGCTGCTACGATCACTCCGTGGAGTGATCGTAGCGCGCCCCTGCACATTTGGGGGGTGTTGCACAATGCCTCTACCTAGAGGCATTGTAGCAACACCGTTAGAGTAAAGAAAGCGACCGCTGGTCGCTTTCTTTACTCAGTTTAGTGCATGACGTGCCAGGCACGTCACCTGTCGGCAAGTCCTCGATTTGCCGTGACGTGCCTGGCACATCATCTGTCGTTAAGGGGTTAAAGCTGTTCAGTAAATACAGAAATCTACATGTCACTAGAAGCTTTTTTATATTGCATTGTATAGACGTGAACGATTAAGGATAATGTTTGGTTTTTAGTTTTACTGCATAAAAGTATAATGTAGCAAGGATTAAACAATTTCATCACATTGCATTCATCTATCATCCGGTTGTATTACTATAACATGGTGTTTCTGCAATTCTTTAGAAACATGTCTGTGAGTTACTGACTTGTACATTCAAATTGTTATTTTGCAGAAAACTAACCGGATAATAATACATTATTCAATCACATTGCAAGGAAACAAATGAATGACCGATGCCCCATACCTCAGGGCTTGACAAATTTTATTTTATTCTAGGAGCCAGCAAAAAATTTTAGGAGCCAGAATATCACGCAAACATACACGCAATTCATAAACACACACACACCAACCCACGTCACATATACACCCCACACACACCAACCCACGTCACATATACACCCCACACACACCAACCCACTTCACATATACACACACACACACTTCACATATACACATATATACCCCCCTTCACATATACACCTCCCCCCACACATATACATCCCTCCCCCTTCACATATACACCTCCCCCCACACTTCACACATATATACCCCCCCTTCACATATACACCTCCCCCCACACTTCACATATATACCCCCCCTTTACACTTCACATATATACCCCCCCTTTACACTTCACATATATACCCCCCCACACTTCACATATATACCACCCCCACACTTCACATATATACCCCCCCTTCACATATACATCCCTTCCCCCCTTCACATATACACCTCCCCCCACACTTCACACATATATACCTCCCCTTCACATATACACCTCCACCCACACTTCACACATATATACCTTCCCTTCACATATATACCCCCCTTCACATATACACCTCCCCCCCACACTTCACATATATACCCCCCCTTCACATATACATCCCTCCCCCCCACACTTCACATATATACCCCCCCCTTCACATATACATCTCCCCCCCACACTTCACATATACATCTCCCCACCACACTTCACATATACAACTCAAACATACACAAGTTTTTTTTCCCTTCTTAACTTCTGAGTGCTGGGTGTCGTCTCTTGACAACCCAGCACTTAGCCGAAAGAGCCATGAAGATCGGCTGCGGCACGAATGTTTCCCCTCCCTGCTGCCTTACCTCATCGCTGGGGAGGGGGAACATTCGTGCTGCAGCCGATCCTCGTGGCTCTTTCGGCTGAACACTAACACACGTGTTGTGCGATGGGGCGGAGCTTGCTGTCTGTCCCCTCGCGCTGCAAAAGACGGATGGCAGCGGCAAGGGGAACATAAGGGCAACGGCACCCGGGCGCCAGGCTCCTGGCGCCCGGGGTTTGTTGAGCCCTGCCATACCTATTATATGTGGTATTTAAAAACAATACAAGACAGATGTTGATTTATACATGTGATTCATTTCTAAATTAAGTTACCATATAGTAAAATAATGAAAGGTCCTATGTAAACTACACTGGGCAGAAAGTAATACAGTATTATCATGCACAATTAACAGTAATTTATTGCATGAACTGAAGACAAGTGGATCCTATATATCATAGAAAATCTTATCTTTTTTTTTATAGTGAATTCAGTGGACATATATAGCCATTAGTGCAAGGTGATCAATGACGTTTAAAATCATCAACACACAGAGTGAACATATGTGAACCTTATGAAGGCAGGACTTAGGAGTGTGCGACCAGTACGCAACACCCTGGGGTCACCAGAGGCACTGGTTGGTGAGATCAAAAGATCTCCCCTCATCAGCCATTTTTTGTGTAGGGGGTAAGTGGGAGACGAGAAACATAGCTGATGTTTGTGTGTTTCCCAGACGCACAGACATCCTCCGAGGATGCCTCTTGTGCTCCTTGCACCTCAAAGCTTTGGGGGTCACATGCCCTCCCGACACTACAAGAGCAATGCGCTGGGGTAAAATTTGCATGTTGCAATGTGGATGCTGGAGTAAGTCCTTGAGTGCAATGTGGATCTTTAAGTTAATGCAATGTGGGCGCTGGGGACAGCTGGGGCTAGTCCTGTGGGTGCAATATGGGTGCTGGGGACAGCCTTTTAAGTGTAATCTGGATGCTGGGTAAATCCTCTGAGTGCAATCTGAGTGTTGGGGCAAGTCCTGTGAGTGGTATGGGTGCTGGGAAAAATCCTGTGAGTGGAATGGGTGCTGGGGAGAATCCTGTGAGTTGATTGGGTGCTGGGGCGAGTCCTATGTGTGCAATCCTGGTGTTCTGGCAAGATTTTTGTGTTGTGGGATCAGTAGCAAGGGATGTGAGTGAAATAATAAAAAAAAAAAGAGGGGAGGAGAAATGGAGTGAAGGTGCAGAGAAAGGAAATAAAAACAAGTAATGCATTTTTCAAAAATTGTTTTATTATTATCTCATAACTATTCCTTAAAACCTCTTGTGACTGGTGAGAGGCACGGGGTGCCTAAACACCTAAGGCCGTCCCTATCCCTTATTTACACGCCACAAATAGGCTGTGTTTAGGTCCAGGCAAACATTTACAATGCAAAACACAAAGTGTAGACTGCTGCGCCTGTATGTGAACGGGTATGCAGCACTCGGGCACCGCTAGTGTCTCACTTCTAGACTTGAAAAAGCCTCACCAAAGAGGAGAAACGCGTTGTATGCTACAGGAAACAAGGGATGTGCAACACTGGACTTTTTTTCAAGGATTTTTACTATTTTTACTGTTTTTATTGAAATTGAGGACTCTTCAGATTTTAACTGTAAGAATTCTATGTTTTATTTGTATTACATATTAAACAGTGTTCATTAATATCTTTGCCTTCCTTCTTCCTCATGTGTTTTGTGGAGTCTTCATGGATGAAGTGACGGATCATCATTAACCCTTTCCCTGGGCTCCCTTATGCTGATATCCCTGAGCAAGTAGTTGCTCAGACGAATGTGAGTGGCCACTTGGCACCATTCATTCACTTTATTTCACTTTTTCTTTGATATATTACACTATTGTGTGTTTTATTCTTTTATTTTTCATATTCCCTTTGTACAACACTGCAAGATACATACTTGTTCTAAGGGTAAATATAAGTGTGTGTAGTGTTGGTTGAAGCGCACTGGTCACGTTTTTCTAAACATTTACCATGCCTCCAAGTGTACTAAACCTTTACAAAGAACAGCACAGCAAGTTGAAGAATTTCCACATGATAGATTTAATGAAGTATTACTGCAGTACATGCCAACAGATTCTAGTATTAGAAATCTGTAAGTATATAATTCAACAAAGTGACGACAAGTTGTACATAAAATACTCTCTTTGTGGGAGCAGAAAAGTTCATGAACTTTTTCCGTTTCTCAAATGCCAAGGAAAAGAAAACACGCACAAATGTATCAGTAGAGTGTGCACATTTGACCTTTGTTTTCTGTCTAATTAAACTGAATCATTTAATTACTCTTCACTTTTTACTGCATTAGCTCATTTAATTTCCAAAACTAATTGCTGCAGAATCATAGACGCATTAACGTTTGTTCCATTACAAATTTCTGAAGCATTGGAATTGCATCTTTAATTTTAAATAATTAATTGCATATGACTCAAATGCTATAACCAAAATATCGTGCTAAGATACTAAGATAAATCTATTTCAAATCAGAGTGAATCGTTGCTAGTTTGAACTGATTTGTATGGTATTTCCATACTTTGTTTTCATGCTAACTCAAATGTGTAAGACAAAAAAAAGTTCTATGCCATCCTTAAGTTCATGGCCAAAACAACCATGCGGATGACATAGAATGTTCTGGTAACAGCAGTGTATCGTGACTGCCACCATGAGCTATGCTGTGGCTGCCGCTACAGGTAACCTTTCAGTGACCTGAAAGCAGTGGTTACATTTACACAAACTGCTGTGTCCCTGAAGTTCTGGGTTTAGGCACAACATCAGGAGGGTATAGCCAGTACTCTAGTAAGGGGCCCGGCTGTCCTGGAGAGCCCACAGTCAGAGGATGCATGTGCACTGCGCACAAATATTCTTAAGCAGATGGTCAGCAGCTGAGGAAAAAGTTGTCGGTCAGACGGCAAAAACCACTGCCCTGCTCAGTGAGCATTCGGTGTGCTGTGACAAGAGGAAGGGCAACTGAATGTGATCATACCTTTCCGCACAGTGCAAAGGCCCGGAAGAGAGGTCTTCATATAAGCGTGAACCTTCTACAAATTAGCAGTACCCTAAACCACCAAGGGATAAGTGTCGAGAGTGGGGTATATTTAATGGTGAGACCCCAGACCACTCGTTCTGTAAGAGACCCCAAAAATTCTGATGGCAGCCACTATGCCCGGTGATGTATTTCTGAGTAAAATAAAGCCAATTTAAATACATATATACAAATCTTTAATAAAACATACATTTTTGTAATTATTAATATGGATGAAAAAAGTAATCTTAAGTTGGAGTGGTTCTTTATGTGTATTAGTAAGATTAGTGCAGTCCATTTTTTGGGCATACTAGTCCTTTAAATGTACTTATTTTATTGGCTAGGAGTAAAGGCTGAGCTGATCTGACAGTGATTTGAATCTTCAACTCAGTGGATTCAAGCGGTTTTCCATTATGTCTAAATGTGCTAATGTACTCGTTTAATTGAATAGAGCGTGCTAACACTGTAAAGAAGCAGATTATTCCAGTTGTGATTGCA
Organism: Pelodytes ibericus; assembly: GCA_036172795.1. Taxonomy (NCBI): domain Eukaryota; kingdom Metazoa; phylum Chordata; class Amphibia; order Anura; family Pelodytidae; genus Pelodytes; species Pelodytes ibericus. The sequence continues at coordinate 121,805,544 of CM069858.1, read as the reverse complement.
TCATAGAAATTGGAAATATCAGCAGTTGTGACTTACCGAAAAGATATCACACAAAGTGTTTGTTAGACTACTGTTTGCAAATAACAGAGAGCTGAAACCAGTATTTCTAACAACAACAAAATGAAACCATCTAAACTTATTAGAGAATTTAGATTTCAACAGAATTAGAAATGTATTATTTTCTACGACTTGACCTGGCAGCATTGCAGTGAAGGAGCTCAACTTCATATTGACTGTGATGACATGAGTGATAGCAACAACCCCAGGAGACTAGTTAAAGGGATATCTTCATTGGCTCTCAGAGAGCTTGAGTTCTGCAGTTAACAAAGTACTACCCTGTTACTTATAACAGCAACCAAAGAAATAGTGAGGTAGATTCTTACTTGTTAGCATCTTTAACACATGCATCTTTTGCGTTGTAATGTTCCTTGCAGACAGGGGGCAGACAGGATTTTCAATTAAGATTGTGTGTGAACTTTATGTAAAGCGTTCTTTGATCACAGCCTTTTTCAATCAAGTTAACTGCTAAATAGAATTCTTCTTTGACTTCACCAGTCTCTGAGTTATAAAATGTACCTCCCCCGGTTTTTCATCATGTGAGGGTATGGGAGTTGTCTATAAATTCTAATGAATTTGAAAATGAGACTGGGGAATTAAATTGTGCTACAAAGCCAATGGAATGAATGATAATGGCATTAGATGGTGGTTTGGCACTTTTTGTGTACTAAAAAAAAAAACATCTGAAATGAATATTAGAAAAAAATGACGTTTTAATGAAAGGACTGGGCCTTTTATCCAATAGGGCTGCACGAGGTTGCGGGCCATAGATGATGAAACGGTTAAATTGTACATGGCAGGTGCAAGTGCTAGGGAGGAATGGGACTAGTTCGAGGCGAGGATGTGAGCCAGGTGTCAATTGCTGTTTGAGAAATGTAATAAAAGACTGTGCCAAAGAAAGATAGAAGGAAAAACAAAGTTGTGTGGAACAGAGTAGAGGAGATAGATAATAGACAAACAAGCAGCTACAATAGGCAGTCCCCAGTGCTAACGAGGAGAGTAGAATGTGTGTGAACTGGATAGAACACTGACATATGCAATCACAGGAAATTTGTGTACAAAATATTTAATTTTATACTTTTCTGAAATGTTTATATCAATTGCAGATGGACTACTTGAGCTAAATGTTTGTGTAATAGTGCTAACGGCAGGGGCAAGGGGTAAAAATAAGAGAACTTTGCACTGTCGAGGAGCGAACAAGCCTTGCAAAAAGAGTGGCCCACCCACCTTTCATCGTCACTATGTCTGCCAATTAAAAAGGGGATGGACAACAGTTTAGTTTAAGGTTATGATCAGGTGATTGGGACTGATAGTGAGTTTTTAATGAGCTCAGATTGTGGTGATCAAAGAGTTCATTTGAATGCAGTTATGGTTATCAGAGTTCATGTTATGTTAAACTCTCAATAAAAAGAAACACAGCATTTCTCCACTGGTAAGAAATAAAGACCTCAGACAATGATTAAATGCAGTAATGGGTAAAAAGTGGGACTTGTCCCCTCAAACCTCCTGTAGTCCTGCATGTCGAAGACTGGTATACCGAAGCTCTGAATCAAGAAAGGAGCAAAAACAAATTCTAAAAAGCACAACTGAAACAGAAATTTACCTTGTGTTACTAATGTATGGACGTGTCGCTAGAAAGGCCAAGAAACCAGGTCAAGAGAGGAACATGAATGGAAAACAGAGTTCTGCAGAGCCCGCATAACACATTTTTGGCACTAAATGTGTTGTGTTATAGTTATAGGAAAAGCAGCTTCAAGATGTATGGTGGGATTATGGAGCTAGTCCACTGTCAAACAATACTAGATAAAGGGGGATGTAGGTGAAACCAGCAGGCTGTGTTAATACACAAAATAGTGCTGCTTATGTGGATGAAGGACGCAGGGAAATATGTATGTATATCATGAGTATGGCCTGGTCTGCTAGGTCATATGAGACTTATGACAGATTATATGTCACCGCTGGTATCAAATAGCCCAATACACCAAAATGTCACATTATGGCAATGGGATAAATATTACTTTGATGGTATTTAGAGTGAAGTAATAGAAACATAGAAACATAGAATGTGTCGGCAGATAAGAACCATTCGGTCCATCTAGTCTGCCCAATTTTTTTTTTGAGTACTTTGATTAGTCCCCCGTTCCCAGTCTTATAGCTAGGATAGCCTTGTGTCTATCCCACGCATGCTTAAAATCCTTGACTGTGTTTACCTCTACCACTTCTGCTGGCAGGCTATTCCATACATCCACTACCCTCTCAGTAAAGTAATACTTCCTGATATTACTTTTAAATCGTTGCCCCTCTAATTTAAGACTATGTCCTCTAGTTGTGGTAGTTCTTCTTCTTTTAAATATACTCTCTTCCTTTACTGTGTTGATTCCCTTTATGTATTTAAATGTTTCTATCATATCCCCCCTGTTACGTCTTTCCTCCAAGCTATACATGTTAAGATGCTTTAACCTTTCCTGGTAAGTTTTATCCTTCAACCCATGAACCAGTTTAGTAGCCCTTCTCTGAACTCTCTCCAAAGTATCAATATCCTTCTGGAGATACGGTCTCCAGTACTGCGTACAATACTCCAAGTGAGGTCTCACCAGTGCTCTGTACAATGGCATGAGCACTTCCCTCTTCCTACTGCTAATACCTCTCCCTATGCAACCAAGCATTCTGCTAGCATTTCCTGCTGCTCTATTGCATTGCCTACCTACCTTCAAGTCCTCTGAAATTATTACTCCTAAATCCCTTTCCTCAGATGTTGAGGTTAGGACTGTACCAAATAGTCTATATTCTGCTTTTGGGTTTTTACGCCCAAGGTGCATAATCTTGCACTTGTCCACATTAAATGCCAGTTGCCACTGCTCTGACCATTTTTCTAGTTTAGCTAAATCATTTGCCATTTGGCTTATCCCTCCATGAATATCAACCCTGCTGCAAATCTTTGTATCATCGGCAAAAAGACATACTTTGCCAACAAGACCTTCTGCAATATCGCTAATAAAAATATTAAAGAGAATGGGTCCAAGAACAGATCCCTGAGGTACCCCACTAGTAACAAGACCTTGCATCGAATATACCCCATTGACTACAACCCTCTGTTGCCTGTCACTCAGCCATTGTCTAATCCATTCAACAATATTGAAATCCAAACTCAAAGATTTCAGTTTATTGATAAGCCTTCTATGTGCGACAGTGTCAAAAGCCTTACTGAAATCTAGGTAAGCAATGTCTACTGCACCACCCTGATCTATTATTTTAGTTACCCAATCAAAAAAATCAATAAGATTAGTTTGGCATGATCTCCCTGAAGTAAACCCATGCTGTCTCTGATCTTGAAATCCAAGCGACTTTAGATGTTCAACAATCCTATTCTTTAACAAGGTTTCCATTATTTTCCCCACTACTGAAGTAAGACTTACTGGTCTATAGTTGCCAGCCTCCTCCTTACTACCTTTCTTGTGAATGGGCACAACATTAGCTAATTTCCAATCTTCTGGAACTACTCCCGTTAACAATGATTGGTTAAATAAATCTGTTAACGGTTTTGCTAGTACACCACTAAGTTCTTTTAATAACTTTGGATGTATCCCATCAGGTCCCATCGACTTATTTGTCTTTACTTTAGACAGCTGAAGTAAAACCTCTTCCTCTGTAAACTTACATGCATCAAAAGACTCATTAGTCTTTTTCCCTTAATGAGGTCCCTTACCCTCATTTTCATTTGTAAAAACTGAACAAAAATATTCATTAAGGCAGTCTGCTAAGCCTTTATCCTCTTCTACATAGCATCCTTCTTTTGTTTTTAATCTAACTAATCCTTGTTTTACTTTCCTTTTCTCATTTATGTATCTAAAAAATGTTTTATCCCCCTTTTTCACTGACTGGGCTATAGTCTCTTCTGTGTGTGCTTTGGAAGCCCTTATAGCTTGCTTTGCCTCTTTCTGCCTACTCTTATAGATCTTTCTATCTTCCTCACTCTGAGTATTTTTATAATTACTAAATGCTAGCTTTTTATTTTTTACTATTTTAGCCACCTCTGCAGAGTACCACAGTGGTTTCTTCAATTTTTTGCTCTTACTGACAAGCCTTATGCAATTTTCTGTTGCCTTCAGTAGTGCAACTTTTAGATAATCCCATTTCTCCTGGACTCCATTTAAATTGCTCCAGTCTGATAATGACTCCTTCACACCTAATCTAATTTTAGAAAAGTCTGTTTTTCTAAAATCTAAAACTTTTGTTTTTGTGTGGTGTGACTGCGTCACTGTTCTTATATTAAACCACACTGTCTGGTGATCACTAGATCCTAAACTTTCACCTACAGTAATATCTGATAACAAATCTCCATTTGTGAACACTAAGTCTAGTATGGCCTGCTTTCGAGTTGGCTCCTCCACTACTTGTTTTAGAGATAATCCCAGTAGGGAGTTTAGGATATGCGTACTCCTGGCGCAAGTAGCTGTTTTGTATTTCCAGTTCACATCAGGAAGATTAAAGTCACCCATGATGATCACTTCTCCCTTCATTGTCATTTTAGCTATTTCCTCAACTAGTAGATTATCTAACTCCTCTATTTGTCCAGGGGGCCTATAAATCACACCTACCCGAGTTACCATATGATTACTAAATTCTAATGTAACCCAAACTGACTCTATGTTCGCCTCACTAACTTGTATTACGTTACATTTTAAGCTATCCCTCACATAAAGGGCCACCCCTCCCCCTTTTTTACCTTCTCTGTCTTTTCTATATAAAGAGTACCCTGGTATTGAAATGTCCCAGTCATGTTTTTCATTATACCATGTCTCAGTAACAGCCACTAAATCTACATTCTCAGTTGCCAATATTGTCACAAGTTCATGGATCTTATTCCCTAAACTGCGAGCATTTGTAGACATGACCCTAAGCTTATCATTTTTCAGCACACTGACTACAGGTAACTTCTGTACCTTTTTTGGGGGGCAATTGGATTGATGTTTTATCGCCATTTTGCCCCCCTCTTTTAGTTTAAAAACCTCCTAGCAAAACCTCTGAACTGCTCACTGAGAACATTTGTTCCCTTTTGAGAAAGATGCAAACCATCTTTTTTGTACAGTTCCTTTCTATCCCATAGTGAACTTCCATGAGAAACAAAGCCAAATCCTTGCTCCCGACACCATTCTCCAAGCCACAAGTTGAAGTCCCTAATACGCATCCGTCTATCATTCTGAATGTTATGTACAGGCATAACTTCAGAAAAGGACAGTGTGGACACAACCTGCCGTATATCATTGGCAAGAACACGAAAAGCTTCCTTCACCTCTGAAACCTCATTGCAAGCCAAATCATTTGTCCCTAGATGAACCAGTACATCCAATTCTCCTTCCTGATTTGCTTGCTTAACAATATTAGAAATACACCTCCTGTCTCTGCGAGCAGTAGCTCCAGGAAGACATCTCACTAAGCCAATACTGTCCAACTCCGCACCTCTTATGATAGAATCGCCCAACAACAACTGCTTTCTATCAGGCCTCACCTTCTCCTTGCACACCTTAGCCACATAGGAGAGTGGTTCCTCAAACTCTGCGTCTGAGCCTGCCTCCACAACACCACTGCACTCTGCAAGTGCTGAAAATGAATTCTGGACAGCCACAGACTGCGGGACATGCCTTTTATCCACAACTCTAAGCCTACCAGATCCAACAGTAATCCACCTGCCATTCCTAGGAAGCCTCTGCGGCAATGGCCTCTGTGGCAGTGACTTCGCAACAGTCTCAGCCCGAGTTTGTTTTACAGATAAATTACAAATCTCGGACTTCAAAAATGCAATCTCCTGCTGCAATCTTGAGAACTGTCTACAGATTAGACAGCCTCCAAACCTCCAAAAAATGGAATGTGAAACAAATGCAGAACAATTATCACAGTAAACCAAATCTGCCATTTTAAGAATTTAAATCAAAAAGATCTTTTAGTTTTGCTCACCTCTTGTATACCTCAGACTACCTCCAGAGTATCTCCAGAATATCTCTTAAATATACTCTTTGAAAAGCAGCTCTTACAAGAGCAGCCAAGCTATTAAATTAGAAGGATGGATAGATGTACACCTGAACAGTCAGGTAAACCCAAGTCTACAATTATGTATGGGATGTGCTCAAATAACTTAGTCATGTAGCAATGACAGGGTTATTTTCATTTTTTGAGAAGGGCTCAAAATGTTGCAATTGATCAATTGGTTTGAACCTTTGGTAATTTGTGTTAGTTTAGCGGATGCTGTATTCACACACTGAGTATATTAAAATGTTTGTCATCGAGCAAATGCCACATTCAAATACATGTCTTCTTATTCTCCCCACCTAAAACTACACACAATATTCAATAGAATACAATACTATGTAATACATAACACTATGTAACACATAACACTATGTAACAAATAACACTATGTAACATACAGCATTATTTAAGACTTAAGAAGGTGCAAATCAAAATGAACCAGAATATGTATACCATTTCCTGTGGTCTTTTGCTTCCTGTTATAAGTGAAAAACAAAATGTTACAAAATACAGAAGATTACATCCTGTGCTTAACTCCTTCAGTTCCAAAGTAGAACTGGATTTGTGTCCTTGAATTTGGTGGCTTAGAATTCCATGTAAAATTAAATCACCTGACACGGCGATGATAACCTGTAAATGTGAGAAGGACATTTACTTCTCAACATCCCAGGGGCAATAGCAACATATGGTGAGAATAGCACTGCACCCATAGTGAAAATCATTTCGTGGAATGTCTTAAAGAAGTTACTAAAGTGAAAACACAGTTATGGGAAACCAAACTGTGCACTCTGCGAATGTAATCCAGAACTGCCGCAAGGTCAGAGATTGTGAAGGCTGTCTAGAACCTGCATCTTCTGATACAAGGATGAATGGCTCCTGGTGCAGAGAATACCCTCAGAAGATACAACACTCCTGGGCTAGCACATCTTAAACTAAAACTCCACCAGCAGTCCTTGGAGTCATTACTTTTCAGGTTTTTCACTCTCCTTCTACAATACGATATGTAGAAAGAACTTTATTTGAGCCATATCAACTTATTGGTTAATGTCCACTCCCTTCTGTCCTCTATCTTTGCCTTATTCCAGCCAAATATGCACAATCTAGTATTTTTCTACCATAATGTACAAAACCTCCTCTACGTACTGAAACTTTACCTCTTGTGTAACCCTGTCCCCACTTCTTTTACACTGCAAGTTACTTTGAGTAGAGCCTTTCTGGTATGGCTACCTACAGAGCATTATCTCCCTGCTTGGTGTGGGACACCATGTCACTCCAGGTGGTAACGTCAATTACAATTGCAGGGTAATACATTATGTTTTTCGTTGGTCTGTATTTACATCAATAGCAACTTGATTATAAAAAAATTAGTGTAATGTGTAAAAATTGGTAAAAAAAAAAAAAAAAAAAAAAAGAAAGATCATAGATTTAAGCAACCTTAAAGTTGGGCACATCACTCAACTTGTGACCAATCACCTAATAACATATTGCGACTTTAAACTAACCTTTTTTTAACCCTTGCTTCCATTTAGTGTCCCCCTTGGGCACGTAAACCCAACGTGTATCTACAGATATACACAAGTCTAATCTGAGCTCAAAGCTCAGATGTGTGCTGGTGCACGCCGCCTGTCGTCTTATCGGGGTCTGTCGGTCAGAGGATAAACTGACATCTACAATCAAAAGTACTCATACTAGGGCCAATCATTTTTTTTTCACTTTTACTTCTATTTTAGAAACACAAGTATAAAAGAATGTTTATTGGCACTTTAAATTTGCACCAATAACCACTTTTCTGAAGTCTAACGTGCGGTGGTCAATATAAAAGTCAGCGTGGGACTGCAAAAACCACCAGAAATTTACCAACAAACTCAAACCTCAAAGATCAAAAAAAAAAACCTTTGTTGCTACACCACCAATATTCTACACTTGTTGCAATAGCATGATGGAAGAAATGATGTCAACATTATGTTAGCCAAAGTTGCATATTTATTTAATGTATCAAATAAGAATGGAATAAGCGTATGACTCTGCAATGTACCTATACTACAATGCATTTTTTTGTTTGACAGCCCCAAATATCTGAAGACTTAATCTTCATTTGTACTAAAGATGGAAATGTCAAGCATTCTTAATGACACACGTAATGAACAAGAAGCAATTGTTGTGGCTTTCCCACTTACAATTCATTAGGCACATTTGAGTATTCATATAGTTTTCTATAGATCCATAGAGCAGTAGCACTATACAGTAACTCTTTTGAGGAGGACAGATTTATTGTACAGGTTCGTCAAAAATTAAAAAGGGGGGGGGGGCAGGGAAACTGTGGTTTATTCAAGTAAAAATCTAATAAACAAAAGTTGCCAAGTTTTTGTTGAAAGGAAAAGGTCTGCATTTGGCAGATTTCCAAGTTTATTCAAGCCATATTTCACTTAACAAATATTTATAGACATTCGGCGCTAAACAGACCAATTCATAACAAACCTGGTATTATTTAGGAGCCAGGGAAATGGTATGTCCATAGAGGTCCACATTAATAAATACAAATATAATACTAATTATTACTACTGAGCTACAGAAAGCTAGAATGTCAATTTCAAACAGATATAAAAAAAATTTTTTAAAAATTTGTTTTCCTTGTGCCACTAACCCGTGGCGAGATATTAGCTTTATATTTAAGATATATATCTTTATATTTAAGATATATATTTAATGTTGCAATATCACCTTCCAGGGATATCTTCATCACAAAGACCTACCCAATATATCCTATGAAAAATTCAATGACCCTTTGAGTTACTAATGCACCTCCTGTGAAAGTTGGGGATTTTGATACATTAAGAGTTCAGAGAAAACAACATGGCTGTGCCAACAGATTCTCTCCTTATGACAAAGCGGACAGATATGTTAAATTCATTTTCCTGGGTGTTTTAAATGTCTGCAGTATCATTTTAATTAATCAGCAATCATAAGAAGCCTTTTATTTAAGAAAATGTTTGCCTTTATTCACTTTTAAAGACCTGCGACTAAAAACTCTGCAAATAGCTGGGCCAAATAACTTAACAAGTTTTTTATTTTTATAAATTGGGTGTTTTATTGAGTTTGTCATATATAAAACAAAAGAAGGGAGTACAAAATCGGGGTGTTATAGGCAGATACATGGATACAATATCAGGCAGGTATATGATGCATATACATCTCCACGGAATACGGTCAAAACCTGACCGGCGGAAAATAAAAATAGAAGAAGAGGAAAAAAAAGGGGGTGGGGCGACTCCTTCTCCTTCCGTTCCCACCTATTGAATCTCCCTGTGAATAAGGCCAGGCCAGGGGTCCGTGAGTTTGAGGTCCGGTGGTCTCTGAATATTCATAGCCGCTCACTATTGTTTGGATCTTCCAGAAATGTGTTCAACTTGTAGTATCCATTCTCTTACCGTGGGTATTGTGGGTGTTTTCCAATGTCTCGGAATGAGGAGTCTTGCTGCGTTGCTCAAGTGGCGCACTAGGGATTTCTTGTAGCTAGATATGGCTTGGGGTGTTATGTAAAGCAGGTACGTTCCTGGCTGGAACAGCGGTGGTGAGTCTGTAAAATTACAGATGTAAGCGTGGATTTGTTTCAAAAAAGAGTGTAGAAGAGGGCACTCCCACCATATATGGAGAAGTGGGTATTTCAGTGGGAGTGCATCATGTACCTGGATCAGGAGAGCGTAAAGCACTGACGTTCCATGTTCTGGAAGTTGAGATTTAGTACTTAGCAGTTCAAAACTGGTCCGATCTCTAAGGACCTTGTGTTTCCTCAGAAGTGTTTGATAAAAACTGGATAATTGGTAGTAGTGGAATCTGTTGAGAGTAGTAATATGTGTGTCCCCAAAAATGTCTTCGATAGGTTTCAGTTTTTTATTGGAAAGAAAATCGCCGATCGGGCCGGGGCCAAAGCATGGGTCAATAGAAAAGTCCCTGTAGTCTGTCCAGGAGGGAAATCTGGTTGTTATGTATTGGCGTCATTGGGGACGGGTAAGAGGTCAGATCATATTTGATATGCATGGAGTGGAACGTCTTGATCGTCGCCTTCAGAAAAGGGGGGTCTCGAGTGAACCGGATGGCGTGGGTTTTCGACATCCATACTAGGTGGCGTAAAAGGAATTTCACAGCCACTGACTTCTATGTCAATCCACAGTTTGTGTGGTGGATGGTAAGTCCATTCCATGGCTCTCAGGAGGTGGCAAGCAAAGTAGTCAGGCATGCCAGTCCCTCCCCTTATTTTCGGGCGGACCATAGTCATGTACTTGATCTTTGGGGTCTTGCCAGCCCAGACGAACTTTGTAAACATGGACCGCAAGGTAGAAAAAAATGCTGTTGGAACACTGATAGGAAGCGTTACAGGATTCTGGGCATAACATTAATTTTTAAAGTATTGATCCTACAGAACCATGAGATATATAGCGGTGCCCATTGTCTAAGATCCTTTTGGAGATCTAGGATAAGTTGGGGAAAATTCTGCTGGTAAAGTTGTCAGATCACTGGCAAGCCAGATGCCAAGATACTTCATGCGTCCTTTGCACCATTTAAATGAAAAATTGTGTTTCCATTGATCAGTTATGTGAGGCAACAGATTGACGTTCATGATCTCTGATTTTGAATAGTTAATTTTTAGGTTAGTAAGTTCCCCATACCGGTGGAATTCCTGCAAAATATTCGGGAATGAAATTAGAGGGTGCGTTACAGCGGAGAGGAGGTCATCGGCACAGAATAATATCTTAAGGTGAGTATAACCAATTAGGCGTGCCTTGATATCTGGATTTTGCCGCACCACTTCAAGAAGAGGTTCGAGTAAGAGTATAAAAAGGAGCGGAGACAGGGCGCAACCCTGCCGTGTTCCGTTGGTAATAGAAAAAGATTCAGTCAGAACTCCATTAATCCGTATCCTGGCAGAAGGAAGGGAGTACAAAGACGCAATCCAGTGTTTCATGTTGGGAAAACACATATGCAACAAATATGATGTAGCACTTCTGACAGGAAAGACCAGTCGAATCTATCGAAGGCCTTTTCAGCGTCAGTAGATAAGAAAACCGTCTCTAGTTTGGTATGGACGGGTGGTGTATCAAATTTACGGCCCGTGTCGTACTGTCTCTGGCTTCTCTCCCTGGAACAAAACCAGTTTGGTCAGGGTGTATTAATTGGGGAATGAACCGTTTCATCCTGTTGACTAGGATTTTGGAGAACAGTTTGAGATCGAAGTTAAGAAGGGAAATGAGTCGAAAACTGCTACAGAGATCAGGGTCCTTCCCTTCCTTAGGTATAAGAGAGATGGTAAAGACCTTGCCAGGTATTTCCCTGCTTTGTTGCCAAGTTCATAGTATAAGGCTGAGCATTTGGTAAAAGATCTGTGAGCTTGCGTGTTTAAGTTAGACAAAATGACCCAAAAAATAGGAGTGGTAGGTGCACTAAGTGAACCCTTAGTGCAAATAAAAATAAATGTAATATTTGCCTGAGGAATGATGGTGTTGCTGTACACCTTGCAGATGATCCTCAGTATGTATACAGTGTATATATAAGAAAAAAAACAGAAAAAGGCACATAGATCATAGCATAATTCTGTTATATATTAGTGTGGTATTTGGAGGTAGATGATTCCACTCACAAAACCAGCAGATGATCAAAGCTCTTCTATAGACTTGTGGAGTCTTCCTTTCTTTCAGTCAGACGCTCACATATATATAGAGGAAAAGACCAAAGGCATATATTGAGTGTAAAAGACTTACAAAATTTAATGTATTATAGTAGTATCTTACATCTCAGAAGCAGGTAGAACAGCATAAGGAATCTCCATAGCAAAAATCCTCTCAGCTCTTACAGTCTGGATGTGCAAAAACAGCAAGTAGTAAAACAGCATACAATGAGTTAAAAGCAGGATAAAAAGTCCGGATAAAAGCAACAATGGTGGTCCCGCTACGCGTTTCGCCTGTTAATAGGCTTCCTCCTGGCGTGTTTAAGTTAGTAGACAATTATTTTTGTAACAGCAGAAATTTTTGAAACTCTTGGGGGTCGAGGGTGTCTTTGTGTTTCTGTTCCCCCTCTGTTACTTTGTTGTATAGAACCTTCAATTGGGCCGCATTGGCTTTCTTCCATTCAGATCCCAGTTTCATAAAATGTCCTCGAAGCACACATTTATGAGCTTCCCACACAGTCAAAGAAGGAACGTCGGGGGTGGAATTTTCTGCAAAATACTGAGTTAATAGGCGTTTAGTGTCTTCCAATGTGTTTTTATCGGTCAGAAAAGATTTGTTCAACCTCCAGGACGTGGTTGTAGGTTCGATTAGCGTTGAGGCCACCGTAATGACCAGGGGACCATGGTCCGACCATGTTATGGAGCCATAACGGGCTGCTGATAATTTGGGTAGGTGATAGTATGGCATGAAAATATAGTCTATGCGAGTGTACAGGTCTCTAGGGGCCAGGAAAAATTGAAATCTCGGGCATCTGGCTCTCCAACAGTCTACTAATTGCATATCTGTGAGAATCATTTTGATTTTATTCAAGACATATTTGGGGGTTGAGGTATTCCCAACTGACGTGTCAAGTGTGGGCTCGAGGGCGATATTCAAATCTCCACCAAAAATTAATATTCCCTCCTGGAATTTTTGTAGCTGCTTCAGGGTTGAACTAAGAAACCGATTTTGTCGTTTGTTAGGTGTGTAGACAGTGGCAAACGTGTACATAATGTCGGCTATGGAGCCCTTTACAAAAACATAGCAACCAAATTCATCAGTAAAACAAGCCTTTTCCACAAAGGGGACATGTTTATGAAAAAGAATGGCAGTTCCTTTGGACTTGGATGATGGGTTATTACTGAAAAATCCCAAAGGGTAGCTATTATTGGTGATTTGAGGGGGGGATGTAGCGTTAAGATGTGTTTCTTGTAGGAATGCTACAGCTGCTTTAAGATGTTTCAATTCCCGTAGTAGGTGGGCCAATTTTTCAGGAACATTTAGGCCTTTGACATTGTAAGAGACTATGTTGAGGGATCTAGGTGAGCAGGGGGTATTGGGTGGTCTCGCCATCTTGAGACCCAGCTTTTCCTCCAGTTATTAGGAAATGGAGGAGAAGGAGTGGGGTAGGTAAGGAACGGGGAGGAAAGGGGGTAGACCAGAGAGAGAGTAGGGGATAGGAAGGAGAAAGAACGTGAGCAGAGAAGGAAAGGATAACACACAAGGGGCGTGTCCAGCCTGACAGATGTCCCACCTGCAGTCTTCATATCACTGCAGTGAAGAGGGAGATGGAAAGCCCATTTTGGTGGTGCCCTCTGGCCCATTGTAGGAATCACTAAGTCCCCTTCGCCCCTTGTAGGATTCGCAAGGGCAGTTAAATTAAACGGGCACAGATACAAACACCGTTCTGCAGTGAGCATTAGGCATAACTGGAATGGTTTCCAAAGGCACGGTAAGTATTGGAAAGGTCTGTGTGGGAATGCGCATAACAATCATTGTGAAAAACTGTCAAAATCTCCTCCGGGGCCGGTTATTCCTCTCTGTCCAGTTCCCATAGTTGTGTAGGTATTCTCGTCACATCTGTGAGTGCAGGAGTGATCGTGGGCCGGTTTGGGCGCTGAGGTCTCGGAAAACGACGGCGGGCACCAGCTCCTCCACCCAGGCTCCAGTTCTCAATGGCAACGTGTGGCAGGTAAAATTCCTCCAGAAACCTCGGGAGCTCAGAGTAATATATGAGTGAATGGGTGATATTGTCGAGTCGGACATTTAGGCTGAACGTGTGCCCCCAGCTGTATCGCAGATTCCAGCGTTGGAGCTCCACTGTCAGGGGACGCAGAATTCGGCGTGTTTGCAGGGTCATATACGAAATGTCTTGATAAAACAAAAGCACCGCATTCTTTCTCATGGGTCCATATTCCCATTTCTCTGGCTCTTTTCATGTCTTCTTTGAGGCGGAAGTCCACAATGTGGCAGATGATGTCTCTCAGAGGGGCTGAAGGAGGGCATCTGGGGAGTAAAGCTCTGTGTGCCCGGTCCATCTACACCACCTCGTCTCTGGGTCTGCCAAGGAGATTGTTAAATATGCCAGTAAGTATATGTGCAACATCGTCTTCCTGCGCGCTTCACGGAGGCCTCTCACTCTAATATTGTGTCTCTGGCCCCTGTTCTCCAAGTCTTCCAATCTCCTACGGTATTCGATCAAATACAACGAATGCTGTGCAGAGATTTTCGACATCTGGGATATCTTTTTCAATTGTAGTGCCGAATCTTGATCCTGTTTGGAGACCCTTTGCTCCAAGCCCGCCAAATCTGTTCTCAGAGATGCCTTCTTCCTTCACCGTCTGAGTTCAATGATCAATGTGCTAAAATCAGCCCGCCACAGTGCGGATGAGAATAATTGTTGCATCGTCTCATGGTTGGGAAGTTGTGTAGAGGCAGATGCCTCAGAATGTGGCTCCTTCCCGCTGAAATGCGTATCTAAGTCGGAGGGTGGGGAGGCTTCGTGCTGCGCAGATAAATCCTGTGGTGTGTGAAAATATTCTATTTCGTATTTTTCCCTCTAGGTGTCCCAGCTTCGGGGTCTTTCTTATTGCTTTTCCCCATGGTGAAAAAAAGGGCTAATTATAGCTTGTTATAGTAGGGAGGCGACGTAGCTCCTCTTCTATGTGGCCATTCTGCTTGACAGCTAGCCACGTCCCAACTTAACAAGTTTTATAGCAGATAGGGCTAACCTTTGACAAGATAGATGAGAATCTTTGAAATGTCACACACAACAGCTGCAATCTCATAGGTCACCCATCCCTGTTTTATAGTGTACCTCTGAATTAGAAACATAGAATGTGTCGGCAGATAAGAACCATTCGGTCCATCTAGTCTGCCCATTTATAATTGCCAACTTTGTTTGCCAGAATGGGCACTGCCAGTGCTGTAACTCGATATGAATCTATTTTTGTAATGCAAACAGAATCATACACACTATTCATTAAGAGACCTCCAAATAGTGTGTAGACCCTCAGATAAGATACAGGCCATTCATCTATTAGTGATAACTTTTCATGTAGAACAAAAATCTTACACTTCAACTCTTATCTTACCATTTCAGCTTATACTGAAGGTGATGTTCTCTGTCTTCAGTCTCATTTAGATCATTAATATATTTGAGTAGTTGCTCTCTCATTCTGGAGACTTCAGTATTAGATCCGTCGGGAAACTGATCCACTTTCTCCAGTTCTTGTTGTTGCTGCTCCAGTTGATTAGTAAACCGCTTGGCATCTTGCAAAAGCTGGATCTCTGATTCCTGTGAGCTGTGAAAAACAAAATGGCTTCATATTAACCCTTTTAATACAGTCAAATTCTACTACATATATAACATATTCTAGCAACGTACTGTGCATATCAATGTCAGAATAAATATCTTACAATGGACATCCAGAAATTCACAGAAATATGGAAACCAGAAAGCCTAGAATATTCCATAAGTGATGCCTGAAACACAGATTGTGTTGACTAGAGTTGCAATATTGTTGAGTTTCAAGCATTATTAATGGACTTTTGTATATGTTGAGGTTTTTAATATTCACGTGGATTTATGGATATACAATGTTAAATATTAGTTTCATAAATCTGATGTGTATTATTTTGAATACTAATATCCTGGCTCATATCTTATCTTTTAGCATATTGGGATTACTTGGAAATATGTGAAGGACATCAGTGGTATATGAAAGCCAAAAGATAACTCTCTCTGAGCATGTTACTCATGTAAAATCTCTAACAGATGAGATTTCATGACGATTATGCTCTTCCTTCAACTTAAAGGTTGTATTATTATCTGAATGTACACAGATTCATACAAAGTGCACACTTCTATTCGTCTTTTATGATATAATGAAAAACTTGTGTTCATTTAAAATGTCTGGAAAACTATTCTTCTGTATCATGAAATATATAGGTAGGTGAACACCAGATGTGTGCGATTGTCTTAGATCTTTGAACCTGTAGCTGTAAAGCTACGATCATTTAATAAATAAAGAAGGTTGTTTACTCTTAATAGTCTTGTTATATGTATTAAATTCCACCAGCATATTACTGGTTACAGTCAGCAAAAGGTAAATTTAAAGAACTACAGATGACTAACATGGTAACACTGTAATTTAGGTTAAAAAAGATTTGAGACATCAAGTCTGACCTCATTTATACCTAGCAAAACAGAACACAAAACATTTGCACTGTGACACAGAACATGAGCTTACAACTAACATCAAATTATCCAAAAAACAATTGTTAAACTAGTCCCACATGTATGTTGGTTAACAAAGTAAAAAGCCCATCAGGTTCAGCCCTTCGCACATCACTGCGGCTAATACAAAACTACATTTCTAATTGGTGTGCTCTAATCTCTATTCAGTTTCTACACGTGACCTGGACTGAATTTCCCAATAGCCAAACTAGAGCCACTTTCCAAAAGCATCACGTGATTGAAATGGATGGAGCTATGGGAGCTAAGGTTCATCTGTTTATCTCAAGCACCCCCTGGTTTTAACAAAATTCCAGCTATTTTACCTTGTCTGGAACCAGGGCCACCAACAGGAATTTTAGGGCCTCATACAGAACAAACAAACCCCCCCAAATCCTTATGATGACGAGAGAATTGGCTTGAACAAAATAACAAAATGGTGCAAAAATAACAGATTGCAAAGACGAAGTGAGACTAGTATACTGGGCCACCCAGGACAACCGGGCCCCTTACAATTGTAATAGTTGTACCCCCCAAATGGCGGCCCTGTCTGGGACACTAGAGAATACATACTGCGCATACACAGTAGCACTGCCAATTTGAACATGCTTGGTAGTGCTGACTGGGGCAGAAGTTGGTAGTTATGCTTAAAGTGAGGTGCAGGTGAGATGAACATTTAATCTCACTGACTTAACTCTGCATCAAAAAAAAACAAAAAAACTCTGCATCATAGAGGGAAAAAACTGGTGAGTTTATCCTGATAGAAGATAATTGATCCTGTATAATGCACAGCAATATTTAACTATTGAAGAAATGTTTAACTCACCTGAAAATCACCTTTATTTAATAGCTCTCTATGGGTGGTCCAGTCACATTTTAACATTTGGCAGAAGTCTCCAAGGCTAAAATATTTTCTGGACCAACCGTTCACCTTGTAAACTTGGGCCAAGAAGAGTTCAATGCAAAAAAACACAATGGAAGAGGCCATTGACTTCCTGGCACCTGAGATATAATGAAATTACCTCAAATGATACTTTAGAGCAGAGTTGAAATTGAAGCCAATGTAGATTTGACTTGAGGAAGCTCAGTCAATAGAGTGACACTCATTAGTGATTTTGCCACTTAGTTCAACGTGTAACGGCCATTTTAAAACACATCCAACTACTGTTCTTTGTATGTTATTTGTGACTAGCCAGCCAGTATGACAATTACACAGCTAAAACACTTCATTCACTCAGAAGGTTTAACTTGGGTATACAAATCACATTTATTCACTGATATTTGCCTAGTACAGCATAGCTATGCAACAGCTTACACAAGTAACCTATTAAAATGCATGGATTTAGTATCCTCAGTTCATATGGTAAATCTGCCT
Organism: Pelodytes ibericus; assembly: GCA_036172795.1. NCBI lineage: Eukaryota > Metazoa > Chordata > Amphibia > Anura > Pelodytidae > Pelodytes > Pelodytes ibericus. The sequence goes on along the minus strand of CM069858.1, from coordinate 121,787,867 downwards.
CCTTTAAAAGTTTAAATATTTACCATAGGCTTTAAATGATAAATGTTTTCAGTATAAATACATTCCATTATACACAATGCAATATGTTTACAATGACAAATTTTAAACAGTCTAAAAGGTCAGCAGATGTAAAGAAATTGGAATATTTAGTATTAACTTAGAGATCATTAAAATATCTACAAATCTAAATATCACATAATCTAGACTCAAGAAAATAAACTCATGGGAATAATATAGATCACTAAGCAAAGCAGAAACAGGGTACACCTTGTACAAACCACACAGTTATAGAAACATAAACCACGTGTATCTCTTAAGAACCACAAACTTCTCCTTCCTTTCCACTTATGTTTAATGTTAACATGGATTTATTTTGTTTTTCATTTATGTTATGTATGTTTTCTCCATAATTTCTGTATAAATCATTGTTCAATTTATAAAATTCTATATAAATAAAATGTAAAAAAAAATAAGAACCACAATTATTCCAGGTAATCAAAGATACATAGTATAGATTATATATACTGGGCACCTACTCAGTGCTCACTGAATACAGCATATATAAAAACTGTACATATGTGTGAGTGTGTATACATATATACGTAAAATGATGTAGTAAAGTTCTACATTTGACATAAAATATTTTTTTTAAAATGAGTCATAAACATCAGACAGTAAAGATGTTTTAAAAAAAATAAAAAAAAAATTTCATACATCCCAACGTCTGCCCTAGCAATGTGGTATAACACTGATGGCGCTTCTGCGCATGGCAGACTCTGTCTCTGCACATGTGCAGTATTCATTCTCTGGTGTCCTGACACTGGAGAATAGAAATTTGGGATTACAGTACTGAATCAGGACTGTCCCGCTGAAATCACAAAAGTTGGGTGGCAAACATTTGGCTAGTAAAATATGTAAATCATTTATAAGTGCCAGTGTCTCTTTTATACCACATAAGAAATCAACTTCCACTTAGCAGAGAACATCAATTAACCACATATGAATGGACTTTTAATTAAATGGACAGGGCAGGATTGGACAATGGGAGGGGAGGGGTGAGGTATATATATGTGTGTAGTACGTTGCATTGTATTCTTTGTGCACCTAGCTCATGAGGAAGTCTGACTGGACAGACGAAACGTGTAGAGCCTAGGTGTTTTCTGTAATTTCATTCCTTTGAAATCTTTTATTCAAGTTAATTTCGGGACCCCGACTGAAACTACTAAAGAATTTCAAGAGCTTCAAGTCCAGCCCGACAGAGAAACTATCCCATCGAGAACTGCACCAGCACGGGGGTAACCCATTTTGCACTTTATGTCTTATTAGCACTATGTGCATTTATTTTTGTTATCTTTATTACTAGAGACATTCAGTACTACACTATTGTATTTTTTCCTGTTTTGTTCTCCCATATGTCCACCCTGGTCTCCGAGGAGACATCCAGTCCACACTTCTAAGAGATTATACAGTTCACGATATCCTGTCTTGTTTTCTGACTTACCTTCTGGGATCTGAGGACGTCCTTGCAGTGATATACCAAAGGTGATATTGTGTTTTTTACTCCTTCTTGTACTAAGAATCATCAGCAATAAATGACTATTACCGAGTATGTCATTGTGACTCAACCCCCTCTGTCAGAGCCTACTTCCTTAGGAAAGACAATGAGTTTAGCACCAGGACCTCCTGATCTCTCCAGCCATCCAAATCACCAGCCAAAGCACCTAGTGTAGGATGACTGGAGAGATCAGGAGATCACGGGGGTAAAATCACGGTCTGTCCCAAAGAAGAAGACTCTGATGGAGGAGGCTCCGTCACACTGGTGGCAGCAGTGGGATTGCTTCCTTGTCTGTGTGACATTCCAAACCACCACTGGGATCTATCGCCAGAGCCACATATGGTCATTCCAGTGTAAGAGTCCAGTGTATTTCTAGACCCTGTTAATTGCAGGCCCTATGCTTAGTTCCACACCCCATTGTATAGTAATATCTGTGATGTCATTCTGTCTTTATATAAGTTTGTGTTGTTTTCAACAAATTATTTCATTATTCTTCATCCTACACTAATGCTAGTGATACAGTAAGCCCCCCCCCCCCTAAAAGTTTAGTTGTCCTTTGATGTCATTTTCTTTTTTGCATTCATGATGTCACTCTTCCCATGACATTCACATCAGGTGTAACTTCACAAAAGTGAAGACCATGTGACACTGACATGTAAATAATTTACATATATTTGATCACATTTTGTCCAGTAAAATTAATGAATGTGCACAAACAGGTCGGGTTGTGGATGGCTGAGAAAGATAAGATTCTCAGTTCACAGCCACAAACGTGCCAGAAGTTGTGTATCCTTTGTCGAGTGTGTTCTTGCTATAACAGAACAATAGAAGAGAAGCTCTTACCTTTTCAATGAATCATACAATAATGTATACTTTGCCTTCAGCTCTGCTGCTCTTGTTCCAGGAATTTTGCCAGATGTGAAAAGCTAAAGAAGAAATAAAGGTACATTAATATATATTGCTATGAAAAGTGAAGGTTATGAAGCAGGGAAGCATTAAATACATAGGAAGTAACATACTGCATGTCCAATGCATAGCCTTATAGTAATTATGTGTACCATGTAGCGATTTCTCCTTTATTCATATTCTTCCATAAAAATACTGCTCACAGCGGTTTATGATCCAAATGTTTCTTAATATGTCAAACTTTACTGCTCTTCAACAAAATGTTTTATTTGGCATAACTCTGGATGCCAGTGACCTGCTATGCTCAAATTTTCTATTCTCAGAATCCGATCCTATTATGGGCACAGAGTAAAGTAACTTTGATTAATGCAAGGCTGGATTACTTTAGTGGCCCTTTGAGAGCCAGTGGGCTAAAATGTATTGCCCACCCCCTTAATGCATTGGGAGTTAGTCACTAAAGGTGAGTTGAGATGAGTAGCATGCAAGTTGAAGTGAGATGAACATGTTCATCTCACCTAAGCTCTTCTCATCTCAACTTTTAGTGAATAGCTCCCAGTGTAAACTATGCCGGCCAAGGAGCCTGTCTAGCCATACAGATACTGGAGGACTGTAAATCCCATATTTCCCAGCCAGCCTCTAGAAAAGTAGTTGTAGTATTGGAGAAGCTGGTGAACAATAGTTTAAGAACAGAAAAACGAGACACATATTTATCTCTAAATAACTTGTATAAGTTTTGCATTGAATAGGATTGCTTTCTGAGTTCGGTTATGATCTCCAGTGATGCATTGCTTTCTGAAATATGCTGTCAAATTAGCTTTTGCTTTTTTTGCTCTGTAATGTGATATTTCATGTTTTAAAAGGTTTTTGTCCCTTTAAAGACCCACTGCACACAAAAAAATCAAATAACTTTTACCCTAAGCAACCATCCTTCTCAACCATACTTTTGAAATCACTACCATTTTCTCACTATTAACCTGAATAGATATTATGCCACCTCTACAGATGTTTTATGTCTGAAGCATTACAACCATACAGCTGTACACCATGTGGGGAAAAAAAGTTACAATTTGAGACACACAGATGCGGCTGAGAGTCAATAGAAACTGCAAACCTGATATTTGTGGGTAACATATTTACAATTCAGAAAATAATATTTTAATAAAAATTCACATCTTATAATTATTGACATTTAACATGTATTAAAAGGTAATTTTAAAGCTGAGGAGGCCCTTTGATTTCAGTCTCACTGTAGGGTAATATGTTCATATAAATCTCCTCTTACCCAACCACTCAAACTTTCTAACTTCCTTGTAGACTAGCCTGTTATTAGTTTATATAAATTGGTATTTTTCCAAAAGACATAAAAAATCCTTCTAAGACTATGCTCCATCAGAGCTTCCTACACATCCCGCCAGCAACATGGGATGCTGGCAAGCGCGGATTTGGTGATGGCAGCGGTACACACATGCACAGAAGCATTGTCACTCAAAGTGACAGCCCCATTGCCCATGCATACGTGCAATATTCATGTGTGTAGTTAAATCAGTTGGCCGCACCTTACTGTCAAATGGGCTGCATTTGGCCCAGGGGCCACATGTTGGACATCCCAACGCTAGTGTTTGAAAGTTAAATGAACTCCAATAATCATGCTCCTTTTAAAAATCAATAAGACTCTATTGATGACATGATACTGATAATTACATGCAATTAGGCAGAGCTTTTCTTTATCAATAGGAGGCTGAATATACTGGGACAATGTAATAGTAGCTACTAAAAGGTCATTGTATGTGGTTATTAAATGGAGAGTAATAGATCAAACAATCTCCTCAACAAGTGGCAGAGGTAAGGCCATGTCTTTCCGTGTGCTACAGAAGCATGATCTGGGCCTGCGGGAACACAGCATCATGTGTTTCAAGCTATTTATGTCCTTTGGACATAAATATCTGAAGCATTTTTCTTCAATAAAGATACTTGCACACAGTATTCTGAAGTGTGCACAAGCAGAACTTCCAAGTAGCTCAGAGCAACCTAAGTAGCTCCTTTAGTCTTTATAAAGATTAAGTTAGAAAAATATTAGTTTATTTTCCCTTTAAGGACTGCCAGGGTAAATCAGGATAGACGTCAGATATGTGCTAAGCCTGTAAGAAGCCCGCTGCAAAAAGCATTGTTTTCAATGACCACATGTCATGTGTCAAATTAAAGGGCACACGACCTGCAAACAACCCTTAGATATTTCACTTTTATTGTACGACTATCAGAAGATGCTCTGTCAGTCAGACTCCACATGACAAGTGTCTTGTTTAAACTAACAAGCGGTTATGAAATAAAAGAATTACTAGATCCTCCATCGTGTCTGTGTTCAAGTAACAATTTCCTCTGTGACTTATCAGCAGGAAAAGCATGGACCATGACAGAAGCTGCCCTAGAACTTGAGATCCTGAGTGTTGCCATGGATAAATGTATAAATATAACTATCATGTCTATAGCTGGCTCTGTGTATCATCTGACTGTGAACACAATATTATTTTTACAATAATTATCTCCAGTTCAATTGCTGTAGTTCAATCTGCATTATAAAATATGGCTCTGGTCAATGGCTTAAAAGTGCCACAGGCATAAATATTCAGAGGGCCTGGATGCAAAGATTATCTAGGCTCCGTCCAACATTTTGTCACCTCAGTTGGGTTGGACTACATTACCAGTGATGCTCAGCCGGTTGAAGTCTCCACATAGGGTTGCCATCTCAGTTATTTTTTATCGGTCACACAACTTTTGCATGCTGGCTTGCAGTGTGTAGAAAGCATACGTGACCAAAACAAAATCAACTAACTAATCAATGTGATTCTGTGGGATCCACTACTTGGTTAATTGATTTCCATCTGATCACATTTGAATTCTACACACTGCAAAGCAACATTCAAAGGTAACAAATGACTGAGTGGCAACCCTATCCACACAGCAGAGGTGCCATCACTGGCTCAGACACAACAACAGTGCGGACTGACGGAGCATCATGGGGAATGTAGTCCACATCGTTGGAGTGCCTATAATTACTCCAGTCCCAAATCTTTTCTTTAGTACTGCAGGCCTCTCACTGCCCATGGTCCCCATTGCGTACCACTGGTGGTATTTCTGACCCTAGCTTTGGTACATGTGACGTCAATGCCACTTATCATTAAGCATTTTTCTATTTCGTTTTAATAGACACCATTAGTAACAGCAATTAATCCAATGAATCATATCAAATTCCACTTAGAAAATGCACTTTAGATAACCTAGGTCTATAACCCTAATAATAATCTAATTAGTCAAAAGTGAATTCATACTCCTGGTTATTTATTATTTAAGTCCTGTCACAAAGATAACAGAATTATCAATGTGAGCAGACCAGTTATAAAGTAAAAAAAAACACACACACACAAAATAAAAAAAACAGACAACTTTCTATTTCAATTGGTTTTCGTTAAATAATATACATAAATAATAAAATGGTAATCCAGAAAACAAGCACACACCAAAAACAAATATAATAAGTGGGCACTGCCTAGGCATTATGTATATCTCTTGGCCCAAAGGCATAAACTATTTGTAGCATTAAATAACAGAGAATGTAACAATTCATCTGAATCAGACTCATGTTAGCAGGAACTTCTTACATAATCATTTTACATGTGAAGGAAAACTCCCACCCATTTCTGTGAACAGCTCAGTTTCCCTATCACAGTGCAGGCTGCTGCTTCTATATAAGCTGCTTTCTCATATTTTCACTTCCAGATCAGTCTCAGAAAAGATGAGAGCTTTCTTTTACTTATCAACCTTGGTTGCCCTGGCAACGGTCCTGGCTGAAACAGAAGATGAAATAAGTCCAGGAGTTCAGGTAGCTTATGGCTGTCCTATAAAGATGAAGAATGGGGGTAAGTGTGATGCAGATGGTAGCTGTCCCTACCAGGTAACATTACCCCCAATGACTATACAGCTCCCAAAACAGTTTCAGCTGCTTGAGAAAACAATCAAAGAGGTGCAGAGTCTTAAAGAAATGGTAAACAACATAAGGAAGTCATGCCAAGACTGCAAACTACAAGCAGATGACAATCTGGAAAAAGACCCCATTGATCTTCCAGAGAATGGTCAGGGAGACCAAATGCAGGAGCTGCAGTCCAAGATGAAGAAGATGTCCATTAGTTTGAAAAATGCCAGAACCCAGATTACCACCCTGCAGGGTCAGCTTGAGAAGATGAACCCACTGAGTATGAACAGCGTAGAGATCTTCGTGGAAAATAAAATTGCAAACTTATCATGTTCCAGAAACTGTGAGTCTCAAGGGTCAAGTCCAAGTAAGTCTGCATTTTTCCCACATTATCCTTACTAAAATCTGATTTTACATGTTAAGCAGTACGTTTAGTGTGAATGATAAACGACATAAATTAATTACAGTTACCCTCGTCTGTGGGACTGGAGAGTTTTCAAGAGGTTCTGTTTTTATGTGAAATTAAAATAAAGATTAATCAAATATACAGAGAAAAGCTAAATGTTGGTCTCGTAATAGTGCTAGTGGGGAGGAGCTCAGGTCATACAAGATACAATTTGGTTCTTGTAGATGATACATTGTATGAATATTATTTTTCAGAAAATGTGTTTGTGTTCGAGAAGTGGGGAGAGGATAGAAAACGGTTTCTAAATTAGACTTTTAGGCAAACATGAGGATGTATACCTTCTTATAGATGATTATTACAAGTTCCAGCTTTTCATATGTTTTGGTTCTTATCTTATTGTATTGTCAGATAAGCAGATTAAGAAATTCAACTTGTGGTTAAAAACAACTGAATCACACTGCATAAAAGAAAATATTCATTGAATCAAACAGAAAATATTAAGCACAACACTTAAGATAAACACCATTAAATTGTGTTCACCTGACTCTACATACAGTATAAAGGGGCATATTTGACAATGATTGATTCCATTTCATTCCTCTTGATGTCTAAATCTAACATTTTTGTAAAAAAAAAAAAAACAACAAACTATTTCACCAGGTTTCTTTGAAAAAGGAACAATCTTTACACAACAATTCCCCATATAATTAAATTCCCTCCTAAAAAATATCACAGTGGAAAATCACCAAATTTTAAATGATGTGTGAAGAAAAAAAAATTATTAGGCAGAAAAACTATAGAAAGATAAAAACAAAACAAAAAAAAAACAGTCACAGGTGTCTGCGCGAATGGGCAAACACAGCAGATCATTGTGTGTAATGTTTTCCAAAAGAAACATTTGGCAATAGATTTAAGTAAGTGAGAGTAACTCTTTCTGAATACAGACTACTCCACATGGGATTTGTTAAAAAATACAGTGACCTGCAGAGCACAAGATGGGAGATAAGTGAAACAGCAGGTAACATGTCCAATTAGTGTTGTTCAGGGGAATGGTAGCAGGGTCACAAAAACAAGGATTTTACCGGAAGGACAAAAGGTTAAATGGATCTGGATATAGTGAACAGAAGACAAATAATTGTGTATCTAAAGCTAAGACTTTTCACTGGTTGTTTAGACTTGGAATAATGGGAAGTCTGTAGGAAGCAATTACAAGTTTAAATAAAGTAGTTCTATTTCTAGACATTTGGCTATACTGAAGCCTGCTGGAGTTAAACAGTTCTGTACCATCTTACTGGCAAGACCGGGTAAAAAAAAAAAATCAAAAAAAAAAAAATCTCAGTGAAGTATTTGTATTATATTAATATAAAAAATATTAATAAATAAAATGTAAATAAATAAAGTAATAGTATTATATATATATATATATATATAAGTATGTTTTATTTGCACATTGCCAGTATGTTTATCAGTGCTGCACAATAGGGTAGGGGTAACTCTAACAAAGGCTGGGCAAATAGTAGACTAATTCAGGAACCAGTTTGTTTATTTGCCAGTGTTATTTGCCATTTAATATGCCCCTGCCAATTTGCCCAGTAATATGCCAGTGTTATTTGCCATTTTATATGCCCCAGCCAATTTGCCCAGTAATATGCCAGTTATTTGCCATTTAATATCCCCTGCCAATTTGCCCAGTAATATGCCAGTTATTTGCCATTTTATACGCCCCTGCCAATTTGCCCAGTAATATGCCAGTTATTTGCCATTTTATATGCCCCAGCCAATTTGCCCAGTAATATGCCAGTTATTTGCCATTTAATATCCCCTGCCAATTTGCCCAGTAATATGCCAGTTATTTGCCATTTTATACGCCCCTGCCAATTTGCCCAGTAATATGCCAGTTATTTGCCATTTAATATCCCCTGCCAATTTGCCCAGTAATATGCCAGTTATTTGCCATTTAATATCCCCTGCCAATTTGCCCAGTAATATGCCAGTTATTTGCCATTTAATATCCCCTGCCAATTTGCCCAGTAATATGCCAGTTATTTGCCATTTAATATCCCCTGCCAATTTGCCCAGTAATATGCCAGTTATTTGCCATTTAATATCCCCTGCCAATTTGCCCAGTAATATGCCAGTTATTTGCCATTTTATATGCCCCAGCCAATTTGCCCAGTAATATGCCAGTTATTTGCCATTTAATATCCCCTGCCAATTTGCCCAGCAATATGCCAGTTATTTGCCATTTAATATCCCCAGCCAATTTGCCCAGTAATATGCCAGTTATTTGCCATTTAATATCCCCAGCCAATTTGCCCAGTAATATGCCAGTGTTTCCTATCATTAATAAGCCCCTCTTTCCCCAGTACATTCCCCCCATCTCCCCAGCACTTACCTTTCCCTGGTGGCTAGTGGCAGGCAGCATGGTCTTCTCCATGCTGCCTGTTCGTCTCACAGATGGTTGTGCCGACAGGTCACGTGACCCGGCGCGCGTATGACGTCAGCGCGCCGGTCACGTGACCTGTCGGCACTTCCGTGTCAGCACACTGCACGGGGAGCCGAACATGCAGCACGGAGGTTTCTCTGTGCTGCCTGTTCGGTTCCCCGTGCAGCCTGCCGGCAGGCAGAGAACGTGAGGGGGATCTTCCGATCCCTTCTCACCTCAGTCTCTGCCTGCAAGCGCGTTTTTTTTTTCCTCTCTTCTCGGGGGGGGGGGGGGGGCAATTGCCCCGTTGCCCCCCCCCCCCTGGATCCGCCACTGCCTCTATTGAGGATACTAGCTGCTCCTTTACAAAAGGTGGAATACTGCACAAACAAAAGTAGACACCGCGGAATGCTTACTGCGCATGTGCAGAACTGTGCGCATGCGCAGTAGCGATCCTGTAAGCACAGGAGGTGAGGTATGACAAACTGAAGTCCAGCACAGTGTTGTGCAACCTTTCAATGTGGATGGCTGAATATGAAGCTTAGACTGGGGAGCCAGACATTAAATTCATGAAGTAATACACTACAACCGATAGGCCAAGATACCAGTCTATGGTAGGGTCCAGACAAAAAAACCATAGTGGGTCTCCAGTCAGTCACCAATGGCCTAGCATAATGTGTATTATGTGTAAAGACAGCTGCGTACTAAAAAGCTGAAACAAGGCACAGTTGCTGTTATACATAACAAACGGTGATAGCCCCTATTTTTTTTTAAATTCTTTTTTTACATTCCGACACTAGCCACTGAAAAAACGCACACTTGTTTATACTGTACATGGCACCCTAGGAATTTGTGACCAATGCAGACTCCCGATACTAGCCGGGCATCTGCCTTATACAATGGCACACACAGGGATAGAACTAGTATTAAACACCATCTCTGTTTGCACCTTCTTTATAAATAACACCAAATGTGATTTCCGTACAAAATCCTATTTATATACACATCCTAAAAGTACTAGCCACCACATATTATACTTGGCCTACTAACCCATTAAGTAAATCTGTGCCTTCAATATACAACACGGAACAAAAACAAGGAACCTTTTCTATGTCACAGAGTCATTTCCTCAACATGAACCGTATGAAATATTACTGTTTATGGATTCTGTGGTACTAGGTGCTGAAGTTCTGCCATTTCCCCTTCAAGCTGTTGGACAAAAAGTATAAAACAGTTACAGGTTTACCACATGTTATCTCCAAGAAGCAGCTGTAGCGGAATATATCCGGTGAATGAATCAATTAATGCCAGAGGAAGTTAATGTTCTGTTATATTGTCCACCCTTTCCTAGTTCGAATGCTCACTGGGTCATCTTTCCTATTAGCTTTCCAAGTCTAGCCACTGGCACTATGGGAATTTTTTTTTTTTTAACAGACCTGACAAAAGTAATATAAATCTGAAGTATAAAAAAGCTGAACTAAAAATGAAGAGTGCTGCTTATTTAGGACATTATTCATGAGAGAGAATTGCAGGGAATTGAGAAGGGAATTCCAAAATTAAGTGAATAGGAGAATTATTCCAACTCTGTTACTTTAGCCTTAAGTTTGGAATTCTGTTCTCAATTACCAGCAATTCCCTTTTCATGAATAAAACTCTGAGTAGTTTGATTCTAATAATGTATTGGGGGGAAAAAGAAAAACAGTCACAAAAACAATGCAACTTTTTAGATCACATTCTTGCATTTGAATTTTCTTTCAATATAGCATTATAGTCCTGTCTATATTGTGCGTTACAGATATAGATATACATACCATGCATGCTAGTATAAAATCATTATGTTAGAAGTATCATTACCGTATTTGCTCGATTATAAGTCAGAAATGTTTTTTCTTATAATCGAGGTCGTCTTATAATCTGACCTCTAACAGCAGGGGATGTCTGCGCGATGAGCTCAGACTCCCCCTGCTGCCACCCGGCACGACCGCCGGGACTTCTACGATGAAGCCGGGTCCTTCCGGCTTCGTCATAAAAGTCCTGGCGGTCGTGCCGGGCGGCAGCAGGAGGGGTCTGCGCTCATCGCGCAGACATCCTCCGCTGCCCGGCTAGCCACCAGGGAGAATCGGGCAGCTGGGGATGTCTGCATGATAAGTGCAGACATCCTCCATGCTGCCCGACACTTCCGTCTATTATGACGGACCAGCTGTCTGTCATAATAAACGGAGGTTTCGGCAGCATGGAGGATGTCTGCACGTATCGTGCAGACATCCCCCGGCTGCCCTCACTAGCCACCAGGGACCAAGAAACATGTGAGGGGGAGGGAGGGAGGGGGGGGACAGAGTAACAAGGGGGGAGGGGGCAGAGAAAGAGGGGGAGGGAGGGAGGGGGGTAGAAAGACAACGGGGGGGCAGAGAAACGAGGGGGGAGAGAGCAACAAGGGGAGGGAGGGGGAAGAGACAGACAAGGGGAGGGGGGCAGAGAGAAACAAAGGGGGGGAAGAGACAGAGACAAGGGGAGCGAGGGGGAGACAAAGGGAGGGGGAGAGAGAGACAACACTAAGGGGGGAGAGAGAGAAAGCTGGGGGCAAGGGAAAGAGAGAGGCAGCATTGGCACATAAAAGGAAATAAAAACAAGAAATGCATTTTTTGATATAATTTTTTATTAAAAAAGCAATTTACATGTGAATATATACAAGTTGAACTTTTTTCCTATAGGGTAGTCTTATATTCAGGCTTTTAGTTTTTTTCCTAATGGAATATCCAAAGTTTGGGGGGTCGTCTTATAATCAGGGTCGTCTTATAATCGAGCAAATACGGTATTTACATTTCTCACCCCTATTTCAAGGTTTTTTTCTTTATTCAGGTGGAATTGTTTTTACATTTAGAAGGATATACAAAGTACACAGCAAATGTGGAGTTCAACTCCACTTTATTAGTTTGATCAGATTGTAAAACAAGTTACAGAAGGGAGAAAACAGTATAATGAATAAGTCATGAGTGGGGAAGGGGGAGGATGAATATAGTGAAAGAGAATATGAGAAAAGGTGACAAATCTACTGCACGATATAAACCAACTTTGCATTTGTATAATTAGAGTGGTTGTGTTTGAGGACCCCTGTTTTTTTAATTCAAAATCATACCAAATTCTTCCTTAGGGAAGGAAGCTGTCGAGAATTAGGGATGGAGGCAGCAAAGTCCTGGTTCCCACATGGTACAGGCAACCTAGGCCCATATAACTTTTTATGTACTTGTAATATTCAGTGTAAATGTCCTAACTAGGGTAACCACCTGGCTGCTATTCTACCTGCAGGCCGGTAAATAGGCTTAAAGCCAATGAAAAGTCTATGAAGGCAATAGCATGGACCCTAGTAATGGTCAGTGATATAGAACAAAGGCCTACTTTATAAATATATATGGATAATCTATGCTAGTTTCCTTCATATTTCTGATTGAGTAGACTGTTAAAGTATTTCATTTGTTTTCAGTGTTTAAAATAACCCAGTATTTTCTGTTCATTTCAGGCATCCAGCTAATCTACAAAGATTGCTCGGACTACTATAAAAGTGGCAACAAAATGAATGGAATTTACAGAGTGAAACCGGATATAAAAAACAAAACCTTTGAAGTATACTGTGACATGGAGTCTTATGGAGGAGGGTGGACTGTGGTTCAGATGCGGAAAGATGGGAGCACAAGCTTTAACAGAACATGGAATGAATACAAAAATGGATTCGGTAACCTGACCAGAGAATTTTGGTTGGGTAATGACAAGTTACACCTTTTAACAAAAAGCAGTGACATGATGCTGAGAATAGAGCTTGAAGATTTTAATGGTATTAAAGAAAATGCTAAATACGACCAGTTCTATATAGCTAATGAATTCCTTAAATATCGGTTAACAGTTGGGGGCTACACTGGTACAGCTGGCGACGCACTACACTTCAGCAAACAATACAACCATGATCAAAAATTCTTTACTACACCTGACAAAGACAATGATAGATACCCCTCCGGGAACTGTGGGGCTTACTATAGCTCTGGATGGTGGTTTGATGCATGTATGTCTGCAAATCTCAATGGGAAGTACTATGGAAAGGAATACAAGGGGGTTCGTAATGGAATCTTCTGGGGTACATGGCACAATGTGTCAGAAGAACGGATTGACAGCTTCAGACAGACTTTCAAGTCAGTCAAGATGATGATAAGACCACAAAGATTTTCTCCGTAAATAAACTTTATGTATTATGTTATCAGTTTGAACTAATATAAACACGTTTATTAGTGTTGCTTTATTAGCAAATCTGGTTAATGTGGTGGAGAGAGGATCAAAGGAGACTATCTTTATTCACATGTACAGAGCATATATTGTTTTTCAAGAAATACTGTGACAGTGTGAGTTCTAATGGGTATGTTTCAAGCATTAAGTTCCTCTGATGAAAGTGCAGAATAATGAAATAAGCTTTCAATTTAATTAAATATTTTTTATTAACTCAAGAAGTGAAAAATATAATGCATAAAAAAAAAATATAAACCTTTTTTTATAGCTATCGCAGCTAAGTCCGCAGTGTGTATTGGATATAGGTTGTTGGTGTTGTTTTTTAAGCAAAGCTTTACTTTTAAAAGCAAATATAATGGCTTTATATGCAAAATGTCTTCTGCCACGTATGAAATGCTTCAAAGTACACATGTAGGACAGTACTTCTACCATGAACTTTAGGCAGGGCTAATTCATCATTACATCCAAAAAGTATACAGAATAGTAAAAGGTGGCTGACATCAATATCAAATTAACCACATCCTTCTGTATAAGGCACTAAACATGATGAATAAAGTACCGTTAACATATTCGTATACAATACATTTTAAGACTGTGTTAGCATGGACTTCTACTTTTCCTGGAGTAAACCTTAACTGGTGTAAAATGTTCCAAAAAGCAATGATAATGTAATAAAGAACTGCCCTTATATCAGTTTTGCATTTAAACGTCCAAATTATTTCTTTGGTTCAGCCCTACATTGACAACTTTCTTTTTTATCCAGATAAATAACACTGGAATTGTCTAACCTTATTTATTTATTTGGACAATGTTTTATCAGAAAAAAAATTCTCTTGTTTTCACCTATGTTCTGGGGAGCATGTGCAGTACAGTGATACACCAAAAAACCCCTCAAAACCTACATACAAACATATAATGTATATATGGAGATACATTTGTTGTACATTAGAAAGTACATTCTGTTTTTAGAAGCAGAGAGGAAGTCTTTTTCAGGGATGTTAGTGGAAGATTTAATGATTTCTGGAAGGTTATTTAGGTCATGAGCTCTGTGAGATAAAGCACCTTGACCCACTTAGTGTGGAAGCAAAGGGTCTGAGCTACACATGAGTTTGTTGGACTAGTGTGAAGTACAATGTTAATTCCAGTCCTTTGATTTACCATGATAAATTGTGATTAATCTCTGTACGAAAATGAATTGAGCAGTTATAAGATGTATGTTTCACATTCAACTACATTTGTATTCTACCTTGAAAAGGAATAGTTAACTAAAATATGGAATATGTTATTCTGGACAAATGTAATGATAAAAACAATTGTATTTTTAGAATTTGATGTTAAAAGGGCTTAGTTTCAAAATAATACTTCAAGCTGTAAAAGTTGATTTTGTCATTAAGAATTCCGTTTTTGTATATTTGTAAATATCTTAAACAAATTTCTGGTAATATATATGAAACAAAATAAAAAATATTTTTATGCCGTTTCATTTTTATTTTGCTTTTTGTAAATAATCATGAAACCAAACAGAATTACAGAAACCAGATCCTGCAGCGGAAATCTGAAATCTTTACAAACATTTTAGTTCAAGTCTTCAAGCATATACTATTTCATGGTTTAAGGTGACTTTGTAACCTACACTTTTGTAGTTTCCTTTAGGAAGGTAACGTACCTTAATCAATCCTTTTGCTATGTGACATATAGCACCCTCAAGCATGTAACAGGAAAAGCTTACATCTACCCTATATCTTAGTGTGAAAAAGCATATGCCCAAAAGCTTTTTCTTAAACAAAACAGACTTTGGGTGTGCTACTAACAATAATCTTCTTGTTCACAGACAACCTAATTTGTTTTAACTGCATGAAATGGTTACAACTGTGCTTTACATTTCATATTTACTGCTCAATATGCTTTATTTAGACATGTAAAATACAGGAAATGTCTGCAATCTAACTGGGGAATAATCTGAAAAAACAGCCCTCTAGTGCTCAGATGGCTAAAATATACAAATAACAGAAAATGCCTGTTTGTTTTAAACAGAGAAGGAGTTCATACAAGACAAATTTTAGTAGCCAAGATTATCTAGCTTTTCAGAAGATGCATATTTGGTCTAATCTGACACAGGAAAAACAAAACTGAAAAGCAGGTATAGGAATATAGCCAAGTCCTGTATCTGTTCACCACTTTAGTGCACACAGATCAAAACTGGTGAATCAACATCTTACTCCATACATGCCTCCCAACTATCTCACTTTATGCACGACAGACTTGATAAGACAGGACTATATTCCAGCTATAACCTCCGATGTCCCAATTCTCCAGTAATATGCATGTTAACGCATTATTAATTACTGCGCGGTCAGTGGTTAGGATGCGGTTTAGCACACCAGCTGCTTGTATGCAGTTAGTTGCCATAAAGCCAACATAGCTACACCTGTGCCATAGCGAGCTCATGACCCACCATAGACCAGACCACTAACGTCCCAGATCTTCCAAAAAAAATAAAACATTGGGAGGTATGCAAATACATCACAGCATTTAATTATAGCAATTAGAACAAATATCACACTGATGTATGCTTTCCTTCTAACTTACGTATATGATTTTTTTCATCAAAGCATGAAAGACTAGTCTCCATTATAATATTACTACTAATCGAAAAGAGGTAATTGCTTAACAAATGTAAAAAAACAACAAGCAGTTGGAATTGAAATTTACATGTTTAAGCAATATATCCTCACATTCATAAAGGGCGGGTCCATGAGTAATTCAGAGGCAAATACTAAAAAAATCTAGCATTGGGTACAAAGAAACAGCTTCTATTTCCTGGTTTATATTGTGTCCTACAAAACTAGATGCACATATGATAGCTAAGTTAAAGGTATACAAAGTAGTTGACACAACTGCCCCCTACTGGGGGGCACAAAAAAACATGCACGCCCAGAGCTGGCCGGTGCTGCTGACAGGGGAGATCTCCCCTCATCAGTCTTCTTTGGTGGACCGACAGCCAAAGAATTGCTGCTCTTCCTAAAGGCATTCACTTTCCAATAATACTCCTTTTTGGCGACTGTGGAATAGGTAGCAGGGATGAAATGTCCCAATCTGACTTGGTGGCATCCTATCACAGTACCACGCTTGAATTCCCTGAGCTCCTATACACCTGTGGCATGGGTCTGATTGAAACACCTGAATTCAATAATTAAGTGGGGTGTCCAAATATTTTAACATTTCATCTGTGAGAATGCATACATAAAATACCCTAAAAGAAACATGAAAATGAAGTAAAAAAAGGGTTTTCTTGACTAGTTAAACAATTAGCGCCACCAGGTGTATATAATGAGTACTGCATAATTATTTTTAAAAATGGGACTGCAAGTCCGCTACAATACATTACTATTATCCTAAGAGCAATGCCTATCACATAGGACTAGTTAGTGAACATTTGGCAGTGGTAAATATGTGCATTTTTGTTGTAATTTTTTTTCTCCACTTGAGATTACATATAAAGTAGGTCAGAATGTGTTATATGAAATCAATCTAATTTTTAAATTGAAGTTCAGGGGATGGCTGGTGGCTTTCAGCTGAGGGGGGGCAAACACAATTTACATTTTGGAGGTCTTATAGTTGTGCAGTTTTGTTATTCTTATTAATGAACTATTTTCAAAATACAGAAAGTGAAAAACATGGCCTCTTAGGCATTTATGAATGTACATACACTATAGGGACAAGAGATGGGAGGTATGCATATTTCCTTACTCTAGTTGTAGCTTAAGCAAAATGATATATTTTTTTAAACAAATAAATCCAGGGAACAGTAGAACATGATCTATCAATCTGGTAAATGTAAATGGATATAAAATCATGAAATGTTGCTGCTCTTACATGGCAAATGATTTAGCTAAACTAGAAAAATGGTCAGAGCTGTGGCAACTGACATTTAATGTGGATAAGTGCAAGATTAGGCACCTTGGGCGTAAAAACCCAAAAGCAGAATATAGACTATTTGGTACAGTCCTAACCTCAGCATCTGAGGAAAGGGATTTAGGAGTAATAATTTCAGAGGACTTGAAGGTAGGTAGGCAATGCAATAGAGCAGCAGGAAATGCTAGCAGAATGCTTGGTTGCATAGGGAGAGGTATTAGCAGTAGGCAGAGGGAAGTGCTCATGCCATTGTACAGAGCACTGGTGAGACCTCACTTGGAGTACTGTACGCAGTACTGGAGACTGTATCTCCAGAAGGATATTGATACTTTGGAGAGAGTTCCGAGAAGGGCTACTAAACTGGTTCATGGGTTGAAGGATAAAACTTACCAGGAAAGGTTAAAGCATCTTAACATGTATAGCTTGGAGGAAAGACACAACAGGGGGGATATGACAGAAACATTTAAATACATAAAGGGAATTAACACAGTAAAGGAAGAGAGTATATTTAAAAGAAGAAAAACTACCACAACTAGAGCACATAGTCTTAAATTAGAGGGTTAACGATTTAAAAGTAATATTAGGAAGTATTACTTTACTGAGAGGGTGGTGGATGTATGGAATAGCCTTCCAACAGAAGTGGTAGAGGTAAACAGTATCAAGGATTTTAAGCATGCGTGGTATAGGCACAAGGCTATACTATATATAAGATAGGGAACTGGGGGCTAATAAAAGTATTTAGAAAATTGGGAAGATAATATGGGCCGAATGGTTCTTATCTGCCAACACATTCTATGTTTCTAACATCATGTTTAATGTTTGACTGAAATGTTTGTTTGTTTTTAAAAGATTTGCTTTTCTTATAGATGTACAAGTTTAAACAAAATTGGGGGTTATGTATAAAAGTGTTTTGTCAGAAATGTAGTACAATTGTGCCATAAATATTGTATACCCTGAGGTATAAATCATTTGCTTAAAGAAAAAAAGCCACTAAGCACCAGTTGTGCCAAAAAAATAAAAAGTGGTAATTAACGATATGTATAAAAAGAAAAGTTGCAGCTTCATGACTATTTTTGATCACTTTATTTGATTACAATGCTCTCCAATCGGGTGTTATCTCCACTAAACAAAAAGTCACAAAATAGGAATAAAGTTGCAGGATTTATTATTTTTTTCCCCCGTCCATATAAAACCCTATTCTGACAGTTTCATTCATAGCAAAGAGGCAGTCAAAAATACAGACACATATAAATACATAAAAACCAAATAACAAATATAAATACACTGAACAAAATTGTAAACACAACACTTTTGTTTTTGCCCCCATTTTTCATGAGCTGAACTCAAAGATCTAAGTTCTATATACACAAAAGGCCTATTTCTCTCAAATATTGTTCACAAATCTGTCTAAATCTATGTTAGTGAGCACTTCTCCTTT
Source organism: Pelodytes ibericus (assembly GCA_036172795.1). Classification (NCBI taxonomy): domain Eukaryota; kingdom Metazoa; phylum Chordata; class Amphibia; order Anura; family Pelodytidae; genus Pelodytes; species Pelodytes ibericus. The sequence goes on along the minus strand of CM069858.1, from coordinate 121,768,983 downwards.
GCCGAGATAATCCATCCACCTCACAGGTGTGGAATATTAAGATGATGATTTGACAGCATGATTATTGCAAAGGTGTGCCTTAGGCTGGCCACACCAATAAAAGGCCACTCTGAAATGTGCAGTTTTACTATATTGGGGTGGTCCAGGGGAGTCCGACAACCCCGCTGGAAATACATAAATTAACTTGGTATCTCATGCCAATGAGCAACAAATGCATAAACATGGTATATTATGCCAATGAGCAGAAAATGCATAAACTTGGTATATCATACCAATGAGTAGACAAACATACACAATGACATACACACACAGCATCTCATTCAGACACACACAGTCTGTCTCTCACACACATGCATATGGTGTCTCACACACATCAGAAGAGTTTAACATATAAAACACATTTTCCAATAAGTGTCCCCTTTCCTGCTACTTTAGCTCTCAGGGCACCTCCAGGGAGGGAGCCAGAGCCAGAGTTTGATCAAGGGAGGGACACTGCCAGTTGCTTAAAAAAATATTTTATATAAACTATATAACACACATACCAGTGTCTGAAACAGTGCCATTTATGCTCCTCATCACTTTTCAGTGTCATGCATGCCCCTAATCCCTTTCCACAGCGGCCTGCATCTCCCCCATATCACTTTCTACAGTGCTATATACCCGAATTCACTGTGGCTTTTCAGATTCCTAATACTGGCTACTAACTTTTGTTAGTTTTACATAGAAATCTATGTATATAGATATTTCAGTTCTCTGGCTCCTAGAAATAACTCAGCTCCCGGATTTGTCTGTCTGGCTCCTTAATTATATAAATATTTGTTTAGAACGGTGTATATACAGAGAGACAGTCAGAAGTTTAAAAGCAGCAGAACATATATCTTACTGATAGGGTGCCTGAAATAACCTCTACCACTTCTACTGGAAAGTTAAAGGAGCTTAAACATACATGCGATTAGCTGGAGGCTGAGCATAAGATAAGGCCAAGGATCAAAAAAGGCAGGGCTTAACATATATTTGTAGACTTTAGAAGCCAAATCGATAAATTCAGGGGCTAGGGAAATGTACACATACGCAAGAAGCAGTCAAGTGGGAACGTCCGTAAGAAGAAAGGAAGAAAAGTCTAAAGTAAAAAATGTGGAGTATACAAAAAAACAAACTAGGTTCAAATACTTGACGCGTTGGTTTTTGTATACTGTGCGTTTTTTTGCTTTCAATGGCTCTACTGATTTAATAATTGTTTTTTTTTTTTTTTACCTTTCTACTTACGGACATTCCCACTTTGTCTTTTACGGAGTTGGCTGTTGCTTTTGTGTGTGAATATTGTATACATGGTAGATCTGTGCCGGAGTCCACAGGCGGAGTAGCACCCAGTGGAGACTGGATAAGAGTCCGTTTACTTTGTGGGGATATGAGCTGGCAATCTTTTGGGCTGCCAGGGAAATGTAAACATAAACTCCCATCAATATATAGTATGCAAGGTACAGACGTGGTACAGCAGAGCTCTCATAAATATATTTAGTGATCCTTTGTTTGGTACACCCTCTTCCAATGCCATCCCTGTCTGTGTTGCTCTCCCTCCATGCCATCCCCGTCTGTGTCACTCTCCCTACTTGCCATCCCTGTCTGTGTCTCTCTCCCTCCATGCCATCCCTGTCTGTGTCGCTCTCACTCCATGCCATCCCCGTCTGTGTCGCTCTCCCTCCATGCCATCCCTGTCTGTGTCGCTCTCACTCCATGCCATCCCTGTCTGTGTCGCTCTCACTCCATGCCATCCCTGTCTGTGTCGCTCTCCCTCCATGCCATATCCATCTGTGTGGCTCTCCCTCCATGCCATATCCATCTGTGTTGCTCTCCCTCCATGCCATCCCTGTCTGTGTCGCTCTCACTCCATGTCATATCCATCTGTGTTGCTCTCACTCCATGCCATGCCCGTCTGTGTCGCTCTCCCTCCATGTCATCCCTGTCTGTGTCGCTTTCACTCCATGTCATCCCTGTCTGTGTCGCTCTCACTCCATGCCATCTTTGTCTGTGTCACTCTCACTCCATGCCATATCCATCTGTGTTTCTCTCCCTCCATGCCATCCCTGTCTGTGTCGCTCTCCCTCCATGCCATCCCTGTCTGTGTCGCTCTCACTCCATGCCATCCCTGTCTGTGTCGCTCTCACTCCATGCCATCCCTGTCTGTGTCGCTCTCACTCCATGCCATCCCTGTCTGTGTCGCCCTCCCTCCATGACATCCCCGTCTGTGTCGCTCTCCCTCCATGCCATCCCCGTCTGTGTCGCTCTCACTCCATGCCATCCCCGTCTGTGTCGCTCTCCCTCCATGCCATCCCTGTCTGTGTCGCTCTCCCTCCATGCCATCCCTGTCTGTGTCGCTCTCACTCCATGCCATCCCTGTCTGGGTCGCTCTCATTGCATGCCATCCCCAAACTATGTAGATACATGAGCATCTGAACTTGTCCTTCAATTGTTGAATATTATAGTATATTATATAATGGTATTAGTAAAATAATTTTAGTGATTAACATTCTTAAACAAGAGCACCCATTCAGGTCTTGACAAATCCCAGGAGCCAGAAAGTGCTTTTTTAAATTATTTTACATAGAGCTCTATAGAAGTGCATTTCACTGCAATAACCAGTCTGGTACTTGAATGATCTGTGTAGCTCCCAAGGTCCCAAAATATTTGCCACGTCTGGCTGCTAATAATGGTAAATGCACTGAAATACTAGGACATGTGAAGCCAAGAAACCAATCATACTTTTTATGCATGTCTATGCCAGACCAGCAGGAGAATATAAACTCAGTGCCATATTCACCAGTAACACTTGTATTCTCATACTGATGACATTAGATAGTCTGATGTGTTCATTTAATTTGAATGCAGTGGTTCTCACTTACCTCATCCAAACACTGAAAGGCAGGACTTGATAAAACATCCTTGGGACTTTCCTCCTGAATGCTGAAAGGAGCTAATGCATTCAGTGGTGTTTCGATAACATCTTTCTCATCTTCTGATGAGTCACTTGACAGACGCCTTCCTTCACCAATGCTACTCATCGTTATAAAGACTGCTAATGAGAAATTCGTAAAACATGCTGTTGGATTACATCGGTTCTTCAAATATGGTTACACGAACACTGTGGTATATTCATTAAACAGTTGCAAAAATGTGCCATGTATTTATAAGGTCTACTCAATGGAAGACAGAATTGCAGGGAATTGAGAAGGGAATTTCAAACTTAAGGCCAAAGTTGCGGAGTTGGAAAAATTCTCCCGTTCAACGGTATTGGATAATGTTTCCAACTCAGCTACATTGGCCTAAAGTTTAAAATTCTAATCTGAATTCCTTGCCATTCTCTCTTTTTTTGGGTAGACTCTTTAGCATTCCTTTGTCAAATCAAGGTTTAGTGACTAGAACTCTCTTAAATGAATGGGAACCCTTGCTACCTTTGAAGAAGCAAGGGTTAAAAATAGTGTCCTCCACTCCCAAGTAAAGTCGACATGCATCTTTACAGATATATGTAGGTTTACCCTGGGCTCTGCCTCGGGAGGCTAGCATTCATCTGATCAGGGTCTGTATAGAGAATGAGCCTTATTTTAAAATAGGATCAATAGAAGGGGACCTAGTTAAGGTTTCCCTTTGAAACCAGCATAGCAGAGAAAGACACACGCTCCATACAGACCCCGATCAGATGTGTGCCAGCAGAGAGGGAAGCATTGCAGCTGCCTGTTAGAAGATAAATTGGCATGTACTAACAAAAGTACATGCCAGTTTATCATCATACTAGGGACACTGAATTTTTCCACTAATTTTCTATTATACATTAGCAGTACAAGTGAAAAAAAGTTTAGTTGTCCTTTAAGAAAAAAACATTTTATTATCATGAAATGTGGTAAGGAAAGAAATCTAGGAGTTAGGTAACGTGGGCTGAAGGACAACTATTGGCAAAAAATGATCTTTGAATGAAATACAACACATGTTTGCCAACATTTGCCTTTAAAGTGGATAATATGAAATGATATGAGAAAGAGGGAGTAGTGCTATATGGTGCTGTGTGGATGGCCTGATAGAATAAGAGGCCACAGTGGGGAGAAAGAGGAACTGTGACATGAACTAGGAGTTATAAATAGATTGCAAGTTTGCGAGCAGGGCTCTCTATCTCATGTATCAGTCTAGTAAAAAAAAAATTGTCTAACTTAGTATGCTTTGTACCCCGTGCTATGCAAATTGTTGGCGCAATATGTATAAATGTTAATGTAATTTAATTAACAGGTGCTGTTCCATGTAGCATGACTCCATATAAGTGCTGCATCATGTAATTTGAAGCTATAGAAACAGATCTAGCATTTTATTATTTCTTAATACTTCCTGTCCCATAAAATCTTTTTTATAAAAAGATTAGAATGTTCCTGAGGTTTCTTAGCAACAGAGTTCTACCAGTCACACATCCTCTCTGCATCACTGCAAGAAGAACTTCCTATAACCCAGGGCTCGACAAACCCCGGGCGCCAGGTCGCCATGGCGACCAGGAAATCAGACCTGGCGCCCGGGTATCGTGAGTCCCGCGTGGTGCCCTCGGCAATAGGATCGCCTTTTCCCTTCTCTCCAGCAGCGGTGCGCGAGGGAGCAGAGTGAGTGCACCGGCTGCACAGACTTCCTGCTCCGCCCCCTCGCACACCGATATAGTGCTGATCGGGGAGCTCAGCAGGAAAGCTGCTCTCTGCCACCAGGCTGGAACGCCCCCCTCCCCCTCCCTTTATTGAGGCTTGAACGCCCCCTCCCCCCCCCCCCCCTTTCTGGTGTTATAGCAGGGAGGGGGGACATTGATAGGTGAACATTTTTTATTTATTTTTTTCCTTTAAAAAAAAACCTTCTGCCGTGTGTGTGTATATATGTGTCTGACTGGATGTGTATATATGTGTCTGACTGGATGTGTATGTGTGTGTATATATGTGTCTGGATGTGTTTGTGTATATATATATGTGTGTGTCTGGATGTGTTTGTGTGTGTATATATATATATATATATATATATATGTGTGTGTGTGTGTCTGACTGGATGTGTTTGTGTGTATATATGTGTCTGACTGGATGTGTTTGTGTGTATATATATGTGTGTGTGTGTGTCTGACTGGATGTGTTTGTGTGTATATTTGTGTCTGACTGGATGTGTTTGTGTGTATATATATGTCTGAGTGGATGTGTTTGTGCGATATATGTGTCTGACTGGATGTATTTGTGTATATATATATATGTGTCTGACTGGATCTGTTTGTGTGTATATATATGTCTGAGTGGATGTGTTTGTGTGTATATATGTGTCTGAGTGGATGTGTTTGTGTGTATATATGTGTCTGACTGGATGTGTTTGTGTGTATTTATGTGTCTGACTGGATGTGTTTGTGTGTATATGTGTCTGACTGGATGTGTTTGTGTGTATATGTGTCTGACTGGATGTGTTTGTGTGTATATATGTGTCTGACTGGATGTGTTTGTGTGTATATATGTGTCTGACTGGATGTGTTTGTGTGTATATATGTGTCTGACTGGATGTGTTTGTGTGTATATATGTGTCTGACTGGATGTGTTTGTGTGTATATATGTGTCTGACTGGATGTGTTTGTGTGTATATATGTGACTGACTGGATGTGTTTGTGTGTATATATGTGACTGACTGACTGGATGTGTGTGTGTGTGTGTGTATGTATGTATGTGACTGACTGGATGTGTGTGTGTGTGTGCGTATGTATATGTAGGAAAACAAGGTGTAGCGGGTTTCGCTATGTGTGTCTGTCTGTGACTGCGTGTGTTTATGTGCTGTTGTCTGGCTCCTAGATATTTTAGCTGGCTCCTAAAACTCGGATACATTTGTCAAGCTCTGCTATAACCTCTCCCACTACTCTAGTGCCCAAAATAGCAAATTTCCATATACAATGTTTTTCTAAGTGTCAGTGAGAGGGTTTGCTCTGATTTAACCCTTTGCGACAATGGACGTGTCAGGCACGTCCTGCCGAGAACTCCATTCCCGACAATGAACGTGCCTGACACGTCCTGCGGTGAAATTAGCGAAAACCGCTCTAACGGTGCTGGTCTATTGCCTCAAGGCAATAGCCAGCACCGAAATTTGCTCTCTGGGGCAGGGCGACTGGGTGCAGGTTTTCTTTTGGCGCCTAAAGGTGGGCGTGGTTATATTATGAACTCCTCCCCTTTAGACATGTCTGTTCCAGACGCCCATTAGAGCACAAACTTTATTTTGATGTAAAGGACAAACACAAATTTTTATTTTAAATAAAGATATATATTTTGCCATAATACTGTGAAGTGGTTTTATTTATTTCTATGATGCTCAGTCAGCAACATGGGAGAGTTTTTGCTGGCTAGCAAATGAGTTTTTACTACCGTTCCCATGATGCCCAACCAGCCAAAGTCTGGCTGAGCATCACTGGAAAAGAAGTACACAAGGAGCGATAAATAATATTCCACCATGCCATTCACTCACATGTCTCTCTCTCCCCATGCCCCCATGTCTTTCTCTCTCTTTCCCCATACCCTCATGTCTGTCTGTCTCTCTCTCTCCCCACTCATACCCAATGTCTGTCTCTCTCTCCCCACTCATACCCAATTTACTGAGAGGGTAGTGGATGTATGGAATAGCCTTCCAGCAGAAGTGGTAGAGGTAAACACAGTCAAGGATTTGAAGCTATATATATAATACAGGGCTCGACAAACCCCAGGCGCCAGGTCGCCATGGCGACCAGGAAATTAGACCTTGCGCCTGGGTGCTGTCAGCCTGATGGCCCCCTTGCCGCTGCCATCGGATTTTTCTGCAGCGCGAGGGGGTAAAGTCGATGGCACAGACTGCAAGCTCCGCCCCCTCGCGCAACGCGCGTCTGAGTGCCGGGTGTCGTCACGTGACATCCTGGCACCCAGCACGCCGACCGATCAGAGATCAGCAGCAGCACAAGTGTCCCCCTCTCCTGCAGTGAGGTAAAGCAGCAGGGAGGGGGGACACATCAAGAAGAAACCCCCAAGAAAAGACTATGTGAGGTGGGTGTGTGTTCGTATGTATTGTAAAGTAGGTGTGTGTGATGTGTTTGTATATATGTAAGTATGTAAAGTAGGTGTGTGTGATGTGTTTGTATATATGGGTATATGTAAAGTAGGTGTGTGTGAGGTGTTTGGATATGTGTATATGTAAAGTAGGTGTGTGTGTGAGGTGTTTGGATATATGTGTATATGTAAAGTAGGTGTGTGTGAGGTGTTTGTATATATGTGTATATGTAAAGTAGGTGTGTGTGAGGTGTTTGGATATATGTGTATATGTAAAGTAGGTGTGTGTGAGGTGTTTGGATATATGGGTATATGTAAAGTAGGTGTGTGTGAGGTGTTTGGATATATGGGTATATGTAAAGTAGGTGGGTGTGAGGTGTTTGGATATATGTGTATATGTAAAGTAGGTGGGTGTGAGGTGTTTGGATATATGTGTATATGTAAAGTAGGTGTGTGTGAGGTGTTTGGATATATGTGTATATGTAAAGTAGGTGTGTGTGAGGTGTTTGGATATATGGGTATATGTAAAGTAGGTGTGTGTGTGTGTGAGATGTTTGGATATATGTGTATATGTAAAGTAGGTGTGTGTGAGGTGTTTGGATATATGTGTATATGTAAAGTAGGTGTGTGTGAGGTGTTTGGATATATGGGTATATGTAAAGTAGGTGTGTGTGAGGTGTTTGGATATATGGGTATATGTAAAGTAGGTGTGTGTGAGGTGTTTGGATATATGTGTATATGTGAAGTAGGCGTGTGTGTTTATGAATTGTGTTTATGTTTGCGTGATTGTCTGGCTCCTAAAAAAAATTTCTGGCTCCTAAAATCAAATTAAATTTGTCAAGCCCTGATATAATATATATATATATATATATATATCTATCTTGTGATTACAGCCCTGGAACCAAGGCCGGACTGGGAATGAAAACCAGCCCTGGAAAAAATTGCATACCAGCCCCATAGCATTACATCATTATACCAGCCCCATATAATTTCATCATTATACCAGCCCCATAGCAGTGCATCATTATACCAGTCTCAAAGAATTCCATCATTATACCAGCCCCATAGCAATGCATCATTATACCAGCCTAACAGCGTAACGTCAGTATTTTCTTGTTCATAAAAGGGAAAGCCATGCATTTCAAGAGTGGATTATTTATAGATTTGAAAAAACATAGGGATTGATATAAAATGAGCAAATTCTGGTGGAAAGTAGTAAAAGTGGAGCAGTCAGTAAGCACAGTCTATTTATTCCTATGAGGATTAAACCACATCTATAATCTGTACCCCCACTATAAATCTTTATGTTTCCGAATATCACAGTAGACCAATATCCCAATTGTGTCTGTCCAATAAAAATGTATTTCAAATTATGGATAGTTTCAAATCATTTTATTAACTTAACATATATAAATTACTCAAACTCACAAAGGGTAGTAAATAATGAGTACTAATAAAATTGTAGGAGCAAAAAGCTCCACTACACAGTAATTAAATATTGTAACAACTCTAATACATTTTTTGAGATAAAAAAGTGCAAATATACTGCTTTTAATCCTGTAACAGTACATAATGTGCAAAACACTTTTGGAATTCCACAGTATAACTTGAAAACATACCTCTAACTAGCTTGGTAGCCAAGTTTAGAAAAGGAAAAAGGTTGGGGCTTTTTAAGATGCACCTATCACACACATGATGGGAAGCGTGGCAAATTCCAGTTTATAACACACAGTCTGCCAGCCACCTGCATGGCTAAGTCCAGTTATTAATACAGTCTGCCAGCCACTGGCGTGGCAAAGTCTAGTTAATAATACACAGTCTGCCAGCCACCAGCGTAGCAAAGTCTAGTTAAAAACACACAGTCTGCCAGCCACCGGCGTGGCAAAGTCTAGTTAATAACACACAGTCTGCCAGCCACCGGCATGGCTAAGTCCAGTTAATAACACACAGTCTCCAAACCAACGGCGTGGCAAAGTCAAGTTAATAACACACAGTCTGCCAGCCACCGGCATGGCTACGTCCAGTTAATAACACACAGTCTCCCAGCCAACGGCGTGGAAAAGTCAAGTTAATAACACACAGTCTGCCAGCCACTTGCGTGGCAAAGTCCAGTTTATAACACACAGTCTGCCAGCCACTTGTGTGGCAAAGTCCAGTTAATAACACAGTTTTCCAGCCACCGGCGTGTGCAAAGTCCAGTTAATAATACACAGTCTGCCAGCCACCGGCGTGGCAAAGTCCAGTTATTAACACACAGTCTGCCAGCCACCGGCATGGCTAAGTCCAGTTAATAACACACAGTCTGCCAGCCACCAGCGTGGCAAAGTCTAGTTAATAACACACAGTCTGCCAGCCACAGGCATGGCTAAGTCCAGTTAATAACACACAGTCTGCCAGCCACCAGCGTGGCAAAGTCTAGTTAATAACACACAGTATGCCAGCCACTTGCGTGGCAAAGTCCAGTTAATAACACACAGTCTGCCAGCCACTTGCGTGGCAAAGTCCAGTTAATAACACAGTCTGCCAGCCACTTGTGTGGCAAAGTCCAGTAAAATAACACAGTCTGCCAGCCACCAGCGTGGCAAAGTCCAGTTAATAACACAGTCTGCCAGCCACTTGTGTGGCAAAGTCCAGTTAATAACACAGTCTGCCAGCCACCGGCGTGGCAAAGTCCAGTTAATAACACACAGTCTGCAAGCCACAGGCGTGGCAACGTCCAGTAATTAACACACAGTCTGCCAGCCACTGGAATGACAAAGTCCACTTAATAACACACAGTAACAGCTAGCCACTGGCGTGGCAAAGTCCTGTTAATAACACACAGTAAAAGCCCAGTTATGTCTAGCTAATCTCTACAGAGTATCAGCTATGTCATGTGGGAACTACAGTTCCTATTATACATAGCCAGCCAAAGGGCTTCCATGATGCTGGCTAGGAATAACAGAAAGGGTAGTCATAGCTCGCTAACTAGTCATATTCAAATAATCACTGTAAAGAAAAATATATTACATATATATAATACCATCACCCTAGACTCCCTCCCTCCACATAAAGTGCATACCCCCATAAATATATTACACTATCTAATGCAGTCATCCCCTTCCCTCCACCGTACCTAATAAATACATTACAAATTACAATTCGCTCTCCATTGCAGCCCCCTCTATTTACAGTTCCTCCTCCACACAAAAATATAATATTAACATATCTAATTCACTCAACCCAAAGTGAACGCTATACTTTCAACCACAAATATAATAAAAAAATATATCATTGCCTCAGCCCCCCACCTGAGGTAGAATGATATATTTTAATATGGGCCACATGCATATAAATGTCACATAAATATAATCATGCCTCCACTTTATTTTATGCAAAAATAATGCCATTGCCATTTCATATTTTGCTGACCTGATATTCAGAAATAAATATAATATAAAGCGAGTCATCAGGTCCTTTTTCAAAATGCAATGTAAATATGTGTATAGTATATTTTAAACAATTTTTAAATAATTGGTAAAAAAAAAAAAAAACATAATAAAATCTACTGTGATGCTGCAAATGCACTTTTATTATAGAAATTCAGTGGGAATATAATGGATCAAGTATTAAATGAATGGACCAGAAATATATTGCAAACACTCAATTGTAATTAACTGTGAATAATAAAACAGCATTTTTTGCATTTACTGACTTTCTGCACCCTTACCAGCCCGTTTTATTATTCACAGTTTATTATAATTGAGTGTTTAATTTCATAATGTGGTGTGTTTTTAAACAATTGGTACCTCAAAATTTTTGCTGGGCAGTTCCCACAAACGGTAGCGGCTAGTTCCTACCCCGTAGAAGTACCCTGGTGACGTCAGCAGACCAGAAGCTGCAAAGCGGGAGATTCAAATCAATAGAGCTGATCTGTGCTGTCTTATGGTGTGCCGATCTCTGTGTCCTATGGTGTGCTGATCCCTGCTCTGCCATGCTGCTCCCTGCTGTCCTATGGTGTGCTGATCCCTGCTTTGCCATGCTGATCCCTGCTCTGTATTGCTCTAATGATCCCTGCTCTTTATTGCTCTGCTGATCCCTGAACTGTATTGCTCTGCTGATCCCTGAACTGTATTGCTCTGCTGATCCCTGCTCTGTATTGCTCTGCTGATCCCTGCTCTGTATTGCTCTGCTGATCACTGCTCTGTATTGCTCTGCTGATCCCTGCTCTGTATTGCTCTGCTGATCCCTGCTCTGTATTGCTCTGCTGATCCCTGCTCTGTATTGCTCTGCTGATCCCTGCTCTGCTGATCCCTGAACTGTATTGCTCTGCTGATCCCTGAACTGTATTGCTCTGCTGATCCCTGAGCTGTATTGCTCTGCTGATCCCTGAACTGTATTGCTCTGCTGATCCCTGAGCTGTATTGCTCTGCTGATCCCTGAGCTGTATTGCTCTGCTGATCCCTGCTCTGTATTGCTCTGCTGATCCCTGCTCTGTATTGCTCTGCTGATCCCTGCTCTGCATTGCGGAGCTGATCCCTGCTCTGCATTGCGGAGCTGATCCCTGCTCTGCATTGCGGAGCTGATCCCTGCTTTGCATTGCGGAGCTGATCCCTGCTCTGCCGTGCCGCTCCCTGCTCTGCCGTGCCGCTCCCTGCTCTGCCGTGCCGTGCCACTCCCTGCTCTGCCGTGCCTCGCCGTGCCGTGCCGCTCTCTGCTCTGCCGTGCCGCTCCCTACTCTGCTCTGCCGCGCCCTGCCCTGCCGATCGCTGCCGGCACAGCAGGGAACAGCCCTGCACAGCATGGCAGGGTTTAGCACGGCTCGGCGCGGTACAGCATGGGTCAGCGCGGCACAGCAGGGGTCGGTGCTGCTCTGCCCTGCCGAACCCTGCTGCGCACTCCCCCCACACTCGCACCTCGCATATACACTCCCCCCCCCACACACACACCTCGCATATACACTCCCCCCCACACACACACACACCTCGCATATACACTCCCCCCACACCCACACACCTCGCATATACACTCCCCCCACACACACACACCTCGCATATACACTCCCCCCCACACACACACACCTCGCATGTACACTCCTTCCACACACACTCCTCGCATATTCACTCCTCCCCCACACACACCTTGCATATACACTCCCCCCACACACACACACCTTGCATATACACTCCCCCCACACACACACACCTCGCATATACACTCCCCCCCACACACACACACCTCGCATATACACTCCCCCACACACCTCGCATGTACACTCCTCCAACACACACACACCTCGCATATTCACTCCTCCCCCACACACACCTTGCATATACACTCCCCCCACACACACACACCTCGCATGTACACTCCCCCCACACACACACCTCGCATGTACACTCCCCCCCACACACACACACCTCGCATGTACACTCCCCCCCCACACACACACCTCGCATGTACACTCCCCCCCCACACACACACACCTCGCATGTACACTCCCCCCCACACACACACACACCTCGCATGTACACTCCCCCCCCACACACACACACCTCGCATGTACACTCCCCCCCCCACACACACCTCGCATGTACACTCCCCCCCCCCACATACACACACCTCGCATGTACACTCCCCCCCACACACACACCTCGCATGTACACTCCCCCCCACACACACACCTCGCATGTACACTCCCCCCCAACACACACACCTCGCATGTACACTCCCCCCCAACACACACACCTCGCATGTACACTCCTCCAACACACACACACCTCGCATATTCACTCCTCCCCCACACACACCTTGCATATACACTCCCCCCACACACACACACCTCGCATGTACACTCCCCCCACACACACACCTCGCATGTACACTCCCCCCCACACACACACACCTCGCATGTACACTCCCCCCCCACACACACACCTCGCATGTACACTCCCCCCCCACACACACACACCTCGCATGTACACTCCCCCCCACACACACACACACCTCGCATGTACACTCCCCCCCCACACACACACACCTCGCATGTACACTCCCCCCCCCCACACACACCTCGCATGTACACTCCCCCCCCCACATACACACACCTCGCATGTACACTCCCCCCCACAAACACACCTCGCATGTACACTCCCTCCACACACACACCTCGCATGTACACTCCCCCCCAACACACACACCTCGCATGTACACTCCCCCCCAACACACACACCTCGCATGTACACTCCTCCCCCACACACACCTTGCATATACACTCCCCCCACACACACACACCTTGCATATACACTCCCCCCACACACACACACCTTGCATATACACTCCCCCCACACACACACACCTCGCATATACACTCCCCCCCACACACACACACCTCGCATATACACTCCCCCACACACCTCGCATGTACACTCCTCCAACACACACACACCTCGCATATTCACTCCTCCCCCACACACACCTTGCATATACACTCCCCCCACACACACACACCTCGCATGTACACTCCCCCCACACACACACCTCGCATGTACACTCCCCCCCACACACACACACCTCGCATGTACACTCCCCCCCCACACACACACCTCGCATGTACACTCCCCCCCCACACACACACACCTCGCATGTACACTCCCCCCCACACACACACACACCTCGCATGTACACTCCCCCCCCACACACACACACCTCGCATGTACACTCCCCCCCCCCACACACACCTCGCATGTACACTCCCCCCCCCACATACACACACCTCGCATGTACACTCCCCCCCACACACACACCTTGCATGTACACTCCCCCCCACACACACACCTCGCATGTACACTCCCCCCCAACACACACACCTCGCATGTACACTCCCCCCCAACACACACACCTCGCATGTACACTCCCCCCCAACACACACACCTCGCATATACACTACCCCCCCACACACACACCTCGCATATACACTACCCCCCCACACACTACCTCGCTTATACACCCACACCTATACACACACCTCACACAAGCGAAATGGGAGACCAAATTACATCCGAAACAAAAGCGTAATTGTATCTATGTGTGTTTATGTCCTTTCTAGCAATGTAATTCTCCCATTGAGCGAGTACCTTAAGCGGCCAGCCACAATAAAGGTTAAGCCCGGCCGCTTGGAGGTTTCTCACTCGCCCCTAGACTGTGAGCAGTCTTTGATCGCTACGGCAGAGGGTGCCCAGCTCATTGGTCCAGCGTTTAAAGGTCTAAGAGTTTTAAAGGGACTCAACCCTGCCTACCGCCAGTTAATTGGTTGCTCCTTTCCCCATCTACTCTTGGGGGGATTAACTATTGTCAATTTGTTTGTATTGTTCAGTCACCAGTTCATCAAGACGTACAAACATATAAATATACTGTACTGTTTGTAATAAAGGGTTCTTCTGCCTTTTTACCCTCTATTCTTGTCGTGTCAATTATTTGAGGGGACATTTACAGCCAAGGGATATAATACTGGAGGGTTTCTGTGGATTATAGGTCTAATATAACGGAGGTGCCCAGTCTGGGTACCAGGGAGTCAGTTACACTTCACATTTATTAGTCTACAATTGCTCTAATTACCTAAAAACTGAGGGTGGCAGAGTCTCAATTTCAGAATTCAAATGTGCTGTGATGCATAAAACCAATGTGACGTATACTATAACTATAATAACAGCCATTTGCACCTTTTTTCACTCTCCCGACAATCTGCATGTGACTGCAGATCCCTGTAAAAATCACCCTCTATTTGGCCTATTCATTAAACTGTAAAATGAACATTTAATCCCACCAATTTAGCTATACATTGTGGGGAGTTTGCTTACAAACTAGGTTTGTACCTGCACAATGTAGAGCTAAACTGATAAGGGATTACAAGCAGCTCCATGGCCAGAAAGCAAAAGATCTTCAGTCCAGCTGGTTCCTCAGTATCCCCGGAGGTAGACGATGTGATGACCCGGAGGGTAATGGAATGTCTGGCTGTGTATGGGCCAAACCCTCCCTTCAAGTTCGTGGATCGGGTAAGTCCTGGGGTGAGGGGTCATGTAATTGGGGTGATAGGGCAAGTGATGGATGGATGTAATGGGACTGATAAAGGCATATAATGGTGTGATGTGGGTTATGGGTCATGTTGTGCGTGGGTAGAGGGGTGTCTGAATTTTGTCTGCCTAGGGCAGAAGCTATGGCCCCATCACCTTTTTTATCCACAAGCTGCCCTTGACAATGTGAGTGCCGTGGATTATATTGCCTCCACCAAAGCACTGCCATCGATGCCCCCAGAACTTGGCCAGGACAACTTCATGGAACCTGAGCTGACTAAGCCAGCCCCTCTACCTGCTCCCCAACGGCGCAATGAACTGCACAATGGTGGGAATTACACATTTTGGCTTAAAGCTATGCCGTCTGGGGGCTCCTACGGGGTGTCAGTCTCCCCTCCGAAAAATGAGATATATCACGAAGTGAATCATGACAGTCTGCGTGACTGGGGTTCTTGGAGAGCCCTGACGGCCAAACACCTCCCTGTGGACTATGGACCCTGTCTTTGGATATGCTATGTTTGGGGGGTGCATACTTTGGGGGCATCAGTGAAACCCTGCTTCAATACAGCTAGACTTCAACACAGGCTCACTCAGGATGTCAGCCAGGATGTGTACCTTGGGATCCAAGCCTTTGCACTATTTATTGTGTTTCCCCCAGTTTAAGAAATGTTATTATATGTTAGTGTTGAAATGTGTACCCAATCAATAAGTGTTTACTGTCCTGTGAGCCATGTATTGTCCCTTGTAGTCTGGATCTACAGATGACATGTTTATTTTATTTAAAGGTATACTGTGTTTAATTCCCTGTTTCAGATAAGGTTTTCTATTGTTTGAGGCTTACGTGTTATAATTCGTACCCCTGTTCCTCCCTCCTCCAAAGGTCCTTATACTGGATAGGAACTAGCTCTATTAGTGTTAGTCAGCTAGTTCAAATCCCTATAGAGGACCTGGCCAATAGGGGGCAAAAAGGTCCTTCTACTGAACAGGAACTAGCTCTCTTAGTGTTAGTCAGCTAGTTCAAATCCCTATAGAGGACCTGGCCACTAGGGGGCAAAAAGGTCCTTCTACTGGATAGGAACTAGCTTTCTCACTGTGAACAGTCTAGTTCCTATCCCTGTAAAGGACCTGTGTTAGCTGGAGGTACAAAGGTCCTTCTACTGGATAGGAACTAGCTTTCTCACAGTGAACCGTCTAGTTCCTATCCCTGTAAAGGACCTGTGTTAGCTGGAGGTACAAAGGTTCTTCTACTGGATAGGAACTAGCTTTCTCACAGTGAACCGTCTAGTTCCTATCCCTGTAAAGGACCTGTGCTAGCTGAAGGTACATAGGTCCCTTAGCATTATAAGTACTACCTGTAAAGGACCTGTGTTGGCTGGAGAACAAAGGTCCTTCTACTGGATAGGAACTAGCTTTCTCATTGTGAACCGTCTATTTCCTATCCTTGTAAAGGACCTGTGTTAGCTGGGAGGTAGAAAGGTCCTTCTACTGGATAGGAACTAGCTTTCTCACTATGATCCATCTTGTTCCTATCCCTGTAAAGGACCTGTGTTAGCTGAAGGTACATAGGCCCCCTTAGCAGTATAAGTCCTACCTATAAAGGACCTGTGTTAGCTGGAGGTAGAAAGGTCCTTCTACTGGATAGGAACTAGCTTTCTCATTGTGAACCGTCTATTTCCTATCCCTGTAAAGGACCTGTGTTAGCTGAAGGTACATAGGTCCCTTAGCATAATAAGTACTACCTATAAAGGACCTGTGTTAGCTGGAGGTACAAAGGTCCTTCTACTGGATAGAAACTAGCTTTCTCACAGTGAACCGTCTAGTTCCTATCCCTGTAAAGGACCTGTGTTAGCTGGAGGTACAAAGGTCCTTCTACTGGATAGGAACTAGCTTTCTCACAGTGAACCGTCTAGTTCCTATCCCTGTAAAGGACCTGTGCTAGCTGAAGGTACATAGGTCCCTTAGCATTATAAGTACTACCTGTAAAGGACCTGTGTTGGCTGGAGAACAAAGGTCCTTCTACTGGATAGGAACTAGCTTTCTCATTGTGAACCGTCTATTTCCTATCCTTGTAAAGGACCTGTGTTAGCTGGGAGGTAGAAAGGTCCTTCTACTGGATAGGAACTAGCTTTCTCACTATGATCCATCTTGTTCCTATCCCTGTAAAGGACCTGTGTTAGCTGAAGGTACATAGGCCCCCTTAGCAGTATAAGTCCTACCTATAAAGGACCTGTGTTAGCTGGAGGTAGAAAGGTCCTTCTACTGGATAGGAACTAGCTTTCTCATTGTGAACCGTCTATTTCCTATCCCTGTAAAGGACCTGTGTTAGCTGAAGGTACATAGGTCCCTTAGCATTATAAGTACTACCTATAAAGGACCTGTGTTAGCTGGAGGTACAAAGGTCCTTCTACTGGATAGGAACTAGCTTTCTCACAGTGAACCGTCTAGTTCCTATCCCTGTAAAGGACCTGTGTTAGCTGGAGGTACAAAGGTCCTTCTACTGGATAGGAACTAGCTTTCTCACAGTGAACCGTCTAGTTCCTATCCCTGTAAAGGACCTGTGCTAGCTGAAGGTACATAGGTCCCTTAGCATTATAAGTACTACCTGTAAAGGACCTGTGTTGGCTGGAGAACAAAGGTCCTTCTACTGGATAGGAACTAGCTTTCTCATTGTGAACCGTCTATTTCCTATCCTTGTAAAGGACCTGTGTTAGCTGGGAGGTAGAAAGGTCCTTCTACTGGATAGGAACTAGCTTTCTCACTATGATCCATCTTGTTCCTATCCCTGTAAAGGACCTGTGTTAGCTGAAGGTACATAGGCCCCCTTAGCAGTATAAGTCCTACCTATAAAGGACCTGTGTTAGCTGGAGGTAGAAAGGTCCTTCTACTGGATAGGAACTAGCTTTCTCATTGTGAACCGTCTATTTCCTATCCCTGTAAAGGACCTGTGTTAGCTGAAGGTACATAGGTCCCTTAGCATTATAAGTACTACCTATAAAGGACCTGTGTTAGCTGGAGGTACAAAGGTCCTTCTACTGGATAGGAACTAGCTTTCTCACAGTGAACCGTCTATTTCCTATCCCTGTAAAGGATCTGTGTTAGCTGCAGGTAGAAAGGTCCTTCTACTGGATAGGAACTAGCTTTCTCACAGTGAACCGTCTATTTCCTATCCCTGTAAAGGATCTGTGTTAGCTGGAGGTAGAAAGGTCCTTCTACTGGATAGGAACTAGCTTTCTCACAGTGAACCGTCTATTTCCTATCCCTGTAAAGGACCTGTGTTAGCTGAAGGTACATAGGTCCCTTAGCATTATAAGTACTACCTATAAAGGACCTGTGTTAGCTGGAGGTACAAAGGTCCTTCTACTGGATAGGAACTAGCTTTCTCACAGTGAACCGTCTATTTCCTATCCCTGTAAAGGACCTGTGTTAGCTGGAGGTAGAAAGGTCCTTCTACTGGATAGGAACTAGCTTTCTCATTGTGAACCGTCTATTTCCTATCCCTGTAAAGGACCTGTGCTAGCTGGAGGTAGAAAGGTCCTTCTACTGGATAGGAACTAGCTTTCTCACTATGATCCATCTTGATCCTATCCCTGTAAAGGACCTGTGTTAGCTGAAGGTACATAGGTCCCTTAGCATTATAAGTACTACCTGAAAAGGACCTGTGTTAGCTGGAGGTACAAAGGTCCTTCTACTGGATAGGAACTAGCTTTCTCATTGTGACCCGTCTATTTCCTATCCCTGTAAAGGACCTGTGTTAGCTGGAGGTAGAAAGGTCCTTCTACTGTATAGGAACTAGATTTCTCACAGTGAACCGTCTATTTCCTATCCTTTAACAGGACCTGATAACTAGAGGCAAAAGGTCCTTTGGCAGGATAGGAATTAGCTCTCTCAGTGTGAGTCGGCTAGTTCCTATCCCTATACAGGACCTGACCACTAGGGGGCAAAAAGGTCCTTCTACTGGATAGGAAATAGCTCACTCACACTGAGCAAGCTATTTCCTATCCTCTGAAAGGACAGGGTCCTTCTACTGGGTAGGAACTAGCCTCAACCGTTCCCAAACGCTCTGCTCATCAGGCACTGCATGCAAAGGGAAGTGGTTGATGAGCATGTAGGGTGTGGGAAAGAGCGCCGCCGGAAATGCGCAAATTACGTCATATCCGGCGGCAAGACCGAAAGCAGAGCATTAAGCGATCGGCAAAGGGAGGAAGAAAGACATCTTTCCTCCCTTGCGGCTGATCGCGTTCTGAAAAAAACCTTTGCTGCTAAGCGGCCGGCCACGGGGAGCGGACAATTTTTTTTAAACATTGCGGCCAGTCGGAGCGGCCCCAGGGCCGGCGGCCTACCGGGAAATATCCCGGTAGGCCAGTCCGGCCCTGCCTGGAACATACATTTTTAGTGGTTAGCCTAAATGCAATACGCCGTTACCCCAATCTTGAAATGTCCATAGTCTTTAGAAATGATTCTATACACTAACACTATATAACCCAATACTCACTAATGTAGTGTAGGCAAATCGGGTTACTTACTGACTGTTCGTATATACACAGTGAATATCACAGCAGTTCCGTTTCTTACCTTGGCAATGATTCCAATTACAGAAGGCTAAGATGCTCACATATAGTAGTTTGTTACCATCTCACACCATGCCGTGTGAGAGAAGTGGTAAATCACAAACCAGGTAATCCGACTCTAAAATCAGTTTTTGTGTCTTCCCTGCTATGCTATAGCGGCTGATTCCATGGCAACAATGGAACGCACCAAACAACTCAAGATAACACCAATCAGATGCACGGATTTCGTTTAAAGTGACAGATCCTTTTACTGCAGCGTTCTAAACACTAACCGCCGATACCAGGTTAGCTAGTGGGAACAAAGTAACGTAGAATTACCTTCATATTGAGAAAAAGAAAAACTTTTACTTCGGGTTTTGTGCCTGGCTACACGGCCATTGCTCTAGAAGCATGAGTTGCACTTTTTTGTGAGGGGAATTATTGCAGTCCCTTTGACAAACGGACATACTTTACTTACAATGTAAAGTCCTAGAATCAATACACAGGCAGGGTGAGCAAGACAGCTGTCACACTGATAGAGCAACTCTTCTTACCGGTGGACTGCTAGTTTACTCCTCAGAGTGGGTGAAAAAATTCCTATCATGATCAGCCATACCATAACTAAATATTTATTATTCCTCAAAATATTTTACATTATCATCATGTTCAGCCAGTCACTGTTCTACAGAACACCGTGCAGGGGTTTTTACACAGCCGTTTCCTCTGCTTAAAAAACTCCTATCATGCTCAGCCATAGTATAACTAATATGGCTTATGTCTCAACATATTTCATATGCTCAGCCAGTTACAGTCCTGCAGAACTCAGTGCAGGTTTTCTTAGACAGCCGTTTCCTCTGCTTGAAAACTCCTATCATGGTCAGCCATAGTATAACAAATATGGATTATTTCTCAAAATATTTCACATGCTCATCATGCCTCCAATCCTGGACTGTTTTTCATAATTTCTAGTTCCAAGTGTCTCTATGTCCCAGATGTTCCGGCACCAGGAACAGGGTGTTTGCAGAATTAATCACCTTATTTTACCAGCAGGAATGCATTCCCTACACCAGTATTCACCATTCCGGAAATAGGAACACATGTTCCGTTTCTAGGAAACTAGCAGAACTTGTGCTCCTGTTCATGGTATTAGTGAATACTGGTGTAGGGAATGCATTCCTGCTGGTAAAATAGGTTATTGATTCTGCAAACACCCTGTTCCTGGTGCCGGAACACCTGGAAAACATAGAGACATTTGGTACTAGAAATTATGAAAAACAGTCCAGGTGGTACATTGCCACATGGAAAATCTGAACACTGCTCCTGCAATGATGCCTGTTTAAAGAACATAGGTGTCTGAAAAACTTTGAATATTGTGCAGATGATTACTTTCTAGAGATGGCTGCAATATTTTAAAAGTTTATCAATGGGTCCTTATTCAGTTAGATTATGACTGGGCATCATGGGAGTTTCATGTAGTGCACCTGTTGTGTAGAAACACGCACATTGTTCTGCAGGACTGTAACTGATTGAGCATAATGAACATGAAATGAAAGCTTACTTATTTTGTTAGAATATGGTTGAGTATCGTAGGAGTTTTCTTGCAGAGGAAACAGTTGTGTAAAAACCTGCACTGTTTTTTTTTTTGCATGACTGTGACTGGCTGAGCATGACGAGCATGTGAAATATTTGGAGAAATAATCTATATTATTTATACTATGATAGGAGTTTTCAAGCAGCCGAAACGGCTGTGTAAAAAAAATCTGCACTGTATTCTGCAGGACTGGCTGAGAATGTGAATTTTTTTTTTTTTTTAAATAATCCATATTTGATTTTACTATGGCTGAGCATTATTGGAGTTTTTATTCAGAGCAAGTGTTGTTCAGAAACCTAAAACTTGAGAAAGGGACTATGTTTGCAATGCTTTTTATACCATTTATTTAAAATATTTGACTTTATTTTAATTCCACCTTTAACTGACAATATTCACATTTGTAACCTCTGATATCAGATTTTTAGAATCTAAAGTCATTCCCACAACTGGCAAACAAATCCCTGAAGAGGTTGGAAGACTAGTGCTTGCAGTACAGGGTGATAAACAGTGGTGGCACACAGAGGGGTCACTGGGGTTGGTGGCGCCCGGTGCAGTAACTCATGGTGTCACCCCCCCTGGATTTCCTCCAATACCATGCCAAACAGCTTCCTTAGTAATGCCAGTCAGATGGCCCATTAAATATGCCATCCAGGAGCCACGCAAAATATGCCACACACAGGAGCTCCATAACTATGCCACACACAGGCAGGGCCGGTGGAAGGATTTTTTGCTACACAGGCAAAAGTGCTTCCCTAATCTATCCTCCGTCTCCCAATATCTCTTTCCCTCTCCCCCATCTCTGTTCCCCCCCTCTGTTCTCGACCCCTCCTCCCTTCATCTCTGTTCTCTCCACCTCCTCCCCCCATCTCGGTTCCTGTTCCCCCCTCTTCCTCTCTCTCTATATGTATATATATATAAAATATGTGAGATCGCACATCAGGGGAAGGGTTGGCAGCCTTAGGCCTGGGGGGCAAATCCAGTCAAGTGGCCCATTGCACCATCGAATCGTCTCCCCATCCACGGCCATCTTTTCCTTGTTTTATAACGAATATTGCCAGGATTTTCCCCCACAATATGCCAGGATTTGCCATTTAATATGCTAGAATTTTCCCTTACAAAATGCCAGGATTATGCCCCTCAGTATGCCAGGATTATGCCCCTCAATATGCCAGGATTATGCCCCTCAATATGCCAGGATTTAGACACCCAATATGCCAGGATTTTCTCCTCAATATGCCAAGATGATGCCCCCTCAATATGCCAGGATTTTCCCCTAAATATGCCAGGATTATGCCCCTCAATATGCCAGGATTTAGACACCCAATATGCCAGGATTTTCCCCTCAATATGCCAAGATGATGCCCCCTCAATATGCCAGGATTTTCCCCTCAATATGCCTGGATTATGCCCCTCAATATGCCAGGATTTAGACACCCAATATCCCAAAATTTGGGCACCCCCCCCCTACCCACGTTGCACACCTACGACATGACGCATAACCCACGTTGCACACCAGGACATGCCCCATCACCACATTTACATGCCTCCATCACCCCATTACATACACATTTCCAATATTATTTGCCATTAATATTCCCCAGCCAATTTGTCCCATAATATGCCAGTGTTATTCTGCAATTTAATATGACTCAGTAAATTTGCCCAATAATATTCCAAGGTTATCTGCAATTTAATATGCCCCTGCTAATTTGCCCAATATGCCAGTGTTAATTGCCATTTAATATTCCCCAGCCATTTTGCCCAATAATATGCCAGTCTTATTCTGCCATTTAATATTCCCCAGACGATTTGTCCAATAATATGCCAGTGTTATTCTGACATTTAATATTCCCCAGCCAATTTGCCCAATAATATGCCAGTCTTATTTGCCATGTAATATTCCCCAGCCAATTTGCCCAATAATATGCCAGTGTTATTTGCCATGTAATATGCCCCAGCCAATTTGCCCAATAATATGCCAGTCTTATTTGCCATGTAATATTCCCCAGCCAATTTGCCCAATAATATGCCAGTCTTATATGCCATGTAATATTCCCCAGCCAATTTGCCCAATAATATGCCAGTCTTATTTGACATGTAATATTCCCCAGCCAATTTGCTTAATAATATGCCAGTCTTATATGCCATGTAATATTCCCCAGCCAATTTGCCCAATAATATGCCAGTGTTTTTTGACCCCCCCCCCCCCTTACCTTTTTCCCTGGTGGCTAGTGGCAGGACTTCCCTGGTGGCTAGAGGCAGGAGGACTTCCCTGGTGGCTAGTGGCAGGCAGCATGGTGCCTCCATGCTGCCTGTTCGGCCTCCCGGCGGTTGTGCCGACAGGTCACGTGATCGGCGCGCGTCTGATGTCAGAGCGCCGATCACGTGTCGGCACACTGCACGGGGAGCCGAACAGGCAGCACGGAGGATTCTCTGTGCTGCCTGTTCGGCTCCCCGTGCAGCTTTGCAGGCAGAGCGGAGGTGAGAGGGGATCTTCCGATCCCTTCTCACCTCCGTCTCTGCCTGCAAGCGCGTTTTTTTTTTGTTTGTTTTTTATAACACTGGCCCAGCGGCCGTGTTTTACAAACCTTAGGGCGGCCTGGGGGGCAATTGCCACCCTGCCCCCCGGCCCAGCCCGCCCCTGTCACACATACAGTCAGATCCGGCCTTAAGTGTTCCAGCGCCCTGTGCGGGCCTCCTCCATGGTGCCCCCCCCCCCCCCAAGTGTATGTGTTTCTCTCCCTTCCCATGTTTGTCCCTTTCCTCTTCCTTGCCATGTCAGTCTCTCTCCAACTCCCCCATACCTGTTCTCTCGCTCCTCCTCCCTTCCTCTGTTCTGTCTCTCTCCCCCCTCACGTTCCTCTGTTCTCTCTCTCCCCATCCCTTTGTTCTCTCTTGCTCCCTCCTACCCTTCCTCTGTTCTCTCTCTCCCCCTTTCCCTTTATTCCATCTCTCTCCCCCCTTGCTTGCAGGGATGGGAAGCATGAGCAGCACTTTCTCTTACTGCCCGCCAGGGGCGTTGCTTGGTCTCCAAAAGATCCGGGGTTGAAGCCCATGACAGTTTTGATAGAAGTGGAGTAAATAAGCTCACATGCTTAGGCGGCATCCAGACTGATATATTTTGTGCCAATGAGCAATAGGTGGGTATATATCAGGGCTCAACAAATCCTGGGCACCAGGAAAGTATACCTGGCGCCTGGTTATTGTTGTCCCTGCCTGGTGCCCTCACTGCTGGGATCATTTTATTTATTTATTTATCCAGCGGAGCGAGAAGGCGCATTGTGTGCACAGGCTCACTGCCTCCTGCTCCATCCCCACATGCACCGCACTATAGTGCCTGAGCGCTGAGTTTGCTCAGCGGGTCTAGAAACAACAGCAGTGCACAGACCAGGCTAGAATGAGATATAGCAGCCAGGAGGGGGACATATTGATAGATGCACTTTTTATATCGTAAACAACAACAAAATTGCTGACTTGTGCGTAAGTGTATGTGACTGACAGTGTGTGTGTGCGTATATGACTGACTGCATGTGTGACTGACTGTGTTTATGTGACTGACTGTGTGTGTGTGTGACTGACTGCACGTCTGCCTGTGACCCACTGTATGAGTGTGTGACTGACTGCATGTCTGACTGTGACTGAATGTATGTGTGTATCTGTCTGTGACTGATTGTATGTGTGTACCTGTCTGTGACTGATTGTATGTGTGTGTCCGTATGTGACTGACTGTATGTGTGTGTCTGTCTGTTACTGACTATATGTGTGTGTGTGTCTGTCTGTGACTGACTGTGTGTGTGACTGACTGTATGTCTGCCTGTGACCAACTGTATGTGTGTGCCTGTCACCAACTGTATGTGTGTGCCTGTCTGTATGTGTGTGTCTGTTTGTCTGTGACTATCTCCACACCAATAAAACTCAAAGTAATGTGCAGTGTGAGTGTATCACACACTCATGCTGCACATTACAGTACCACAATACACAATGACTCACAGCACACAAAAAAACATTACTCGAAGTTACACTTATACACATAAATACACAGCCACAAATACACACACATACAGTCACATATACATACACACACCCTTACATACAGACACACAATCCCACTTACACACACTTGTATGTGAGCAAATTCCCATGATTTCAAAATAACTGAGCATTGCATACGCTGCATACGCCATTTACCAGACTTTGAGAAAAAAGTTGACCAACAGTCTCATAATATAGGGGATATCACACACACACAGACACCCACCCTTACACCCCCACATAGACAAATTTACACTCACACACTCTCGTAAACACACACACATCCAGACAACCTTACACACAGACATCCTTATCCACACAGATGGCCTTCAGGGCCGGTGCAAGGATTTTTGCCGCCCTAGGCAAAATAAAATTTGCCGTCCCCCCCCCCCCCCCCCCATTATCATATTATTTTCCCATATCATGACATCACATGTTCCACCCCTTTCTCAGCATTTAAATTAAAAGAGAGTTAACAGAGTTACATGTTGCAATAAAGCCCCCTATTAAGAATGGTGGAGAATAAGTAACATAACTTAAACCTCAATATGCCAGGATTATTCCCCTCAATACCCCAGGATTATGCTCCGCAATATGCCAGGATTTAGCCACCCAATATGCCAGGATTATTCCCCTCAATACCCCAGGATTATGCTCCGCAATATGCCAGGATTTAGCCACCCAATATGCCAGGATTATTCCCCTCAATATCCCAGGATTATGCCCACAATATGCCAGGATTATTCCCCTCAATATCCCAGGATTATGCCCCACAATATGCCAGGATTATTCCCCTCATTATCCCAGGATTATGCCCCTCAATATGCCAGGATTATGCCCCTCAATACCCCAGGATTATGCCCCTCAATATGCCAGGATTATTCCCCTCAATACCCCAGGATTATGCCCCACAATATGCCAGGATTTAGCCACACAATATGCCAGGATTATTCCCCTCAATATCCCAGGATTATGCCCCTCAATGTCCCAGGATTATGCCACCCAATATCCCAGGATTATGCCCCTCAATGTCCCAGGATTATGCCACCCAATATCCCAGGATTATGCCACCCAATATGCCAGGATTATGCCCCTCAATATGCCTGGATTTAGCCACCCAATATGCCAGGACTTAAACACCCAATATGCCAGGACTGTCCCCAGCAATATGCCAGGACTTTCCCCAGCAATATGCCAGGACTTTCCCCCCAAAATATGCCTGGATTTAGCCACCCAATATGCCAGCCAGGACTTCCTTCCTTTACTTACCTCGTCGCTGCTGCTGCTGCTGCTCTGTCTCCGGTGCTGGGCCGCCTGTGGCTGAGAGGGAAGCGTTGTGCGCTCCCCTCCAGCCAATGCGCTTTCAATAAAGTTTAAAAAAAAAAAACTTTACTGAATGCGCATTGGCTGGAGGGGAGCGCACAACGCTTCCCTCTCAGCCACAGGCGCCCCAGCACCGGAGACGCAGCGACGCCGACGAGGTAAGTAAGGAGGAGGATTTTTTTTTTTTGGAAGCAGGGTTCCGGCGCTCCCAGCCAAGATGCGCCCTAGGCAGCTGCCTAGGTCGCCTTACTGGTGGCGCCGGCCCTGATGGCCTTTCCCACACAGATATTCTGCCACGCAGACACGTGTAAACCTGAAACTCTCACACGCATCATAAATATTTTTATTTTTTAATAAAAAGTGGTCAAAAAACTGGGGAGAATAGGCTGAGGTATGAAGGTATGCTCCTTCTACCCTGGGGAGAATAGGCTGAGGTATGAAGGTATGCTCCTTCTACCAACCTCATAAAAGAGAGAAATGCAGGGAATTGAGATGAGATTTCAACTGAATGGGAGAATTTTTCCAACTTTGCTACTTTAGACTTAATTTTGAAATTCCCATCTCACTTCCCTTCAATTCTCTCTTTCATGAGTAAAGCCCATAATATAATGAGCAGCACATTCACTCATAATGTATGGGTTTAATACTATAACCAGGTACATGGGATGCTTAATGCCATGTGTATGGACTATTATTCATATTGAATGTGATAAGTGTGAAAATAAAAATAATATGAGATGAAAACATTGTTTCACACTTGATTATCACATTCAATATGAATAATAGTCATTAGTCACATTTTTTCCTAGTAATCTCTCTGCCACTCACGCTTTCACTCTCGCACACTTACACACTGCCACTCACACACACACTCATAACTCTGCTGCTCACGCTTACATTCTCACACACTCTGCCACTCACACACACGCACACTAATAACTCTGCCACTCATGCTTACACTCACAACTCTCCTGCTCACACTTATACTCTCACACACTCTGCCACTCACACACATACACACTCATAACTCTGACACTCACTCACACATGCTTCCAAACACTCACACTCTGCCTCACACACTTACACCCTACCACTCACACTCAGCCACTTACACACACTTACATTCTGCCACACACATAACTCTGCCACTCACACACACTTACGCTCTTCAAAACACTCGCACACTTACTTAGACGCTGCCACTCACACCCCACTTATACTCTTCCACTCACACCCACTTACATTCTGCCACATACATACACATGCACATTCATAACTCTGCCACTCACACCCACTTATACTCTTCCACTCACATACATACACATGCACACTCATAACTTTGCCACTCACATACATACACATTCATAACTCTGCCACTCACATACATACACATGCACACTCATAATTCTGCCACTCACACCCACTTTCACTCTTCCACTCACATACACACACATTCATAACTCTTCCATTCTCACTTACACTCTGCCAGACACTCACGTTCAAAACTCGAGGGGCGGAGCCGAGCACGAGGGGGCGGAGTCGGGGGCTGCTCAGAACCCAGAGTGCAGCATGCAGGGGCGGAGCTGAGCACGAGGAGGCAGGGCCGAGCACTATGAGGCGTGGTCAGAGTATCCATTTGGGGCTATGGAGGGGAGATCCGGGGCTTCAGCCCCAGTAGCCCCCCCCCCTAGCGACGCGTCTCCGCGTGATGCAGACACTGCTCTGCTTCACAGAGTGGCGGTGGAGCTACATCTCTCAGCCAATGAGTTCCACCCCCTCCCCAGATCCAGCAGAGGGCTGGTGAGGGGGGATCTTTTGATCTCCCCAATCCAGTGCCTCTACCGGCAAACTTTTTTTTTCCAGGCAGGTGCCCCCCCTGGAGTGTTGTGCCCTGTGCGCTTGCACAGGTCGCACACCCCTAAGGCCGGCCCTGCATAGTCCTATACTATATATGTATAAATATGTATGCCTGAATGTCAGAAATAAAATGTGGTCACTCTACCTGTCACAAAAAGCAAAATAATATTTAGATTACAGAGTCTCTTTAAGCGTGGCAATGCACTACTTATCTCATCATGCTTAGGCAGCCTCATGACATCTGCAGTGCCGATACTAGCAATCATTGAATTTGAACTTGGTTAATCATGCCATGCATTCTAGATTCATCAAAGTATTACAGTTCCTGGTTGTCTTAATAATAATTTAAAGGCTAGTATAGTCACTAAATAAATACTGTGGTTTAAGTAGAACGAAAAGACAATAATAATCCTGCTGATTGATCAACTCTTAGAACTTTGTCCAAAATCTGCTCTTAACACATAACGCATAACGCTCATGTTTTAGATATGAGTGTAAATCACAAGAGTTGAAGTAAAACAGATATTCTATGGCCTCTGCGCGAGTAGGCGCTGAGCATTATGGACGCTGTAGTTTGTCGAATGCTTGAAGTACTGCGGTGGCGAGTTTCTACACCATAATTCCCACAATGCATTGGGCCTACACAGAGGAGAAAGAAGTGTCTGAATGGCAGGCAAAGGGCGACGATGAACTCTCTGGCATACCGTGGTAGGTCCTGGTGCTCGCTGGTGGGTAAAGGCTTTCTGGTGGTGAATGAACCACTGATAGTGGGGGCCAGGTGGAAAGGAAGCAGGTCTACCGAGCCCAGAAACAAACCTCTGAAGCAGTGGACGCTGATCGTGAACCCACATAGCAGCCTGAAGGCACAACTGCCCTGTAATGTGAGAGTTAGACCCCAAGACCCTCTGACCTATCCGAATGCGGACCGGGTGTTCGTTACGGTCAGTGGAATAGATCGCAATGTCCACCGGGGGCTCGATCTCGACAACATTGAAGTCAAGTACGATGAAGAGTCCAGACAGGTGATAATCCATTCCCAGGACATTGACAGCCAAACCTGTGTCGACGTCACTACACCTGTATGCTTTGGTTAGTACCACTCTTACAGAGAAATGCTAGATTATATGTCACCGTTCTCCATCTGTTGCTAGTGTTCCAGTTCACGTGTCTCAATTCTTAACCTGTGAGTTGTTTGCTAGTTCAAGTGCCTTCGACTTCAACATGTGGTTGGAATACGAGTTCAGGTTCTGAAGTGTTCATCCTATGAGTGATTTGTTGGACCAGAGCCACACTAGTCACCCTAAAAGTGTTGTGCCAGGTGATTTGCACTTCCCCCCACCTCTCATATGTGTGGAATGCCAATCCATATGACGCTCTTCTCATCCTGTGGGCTGTATGCTAATTTAGGTGCCCCATTGCACCCTATGATGTTCTAGCATTCACTGAGAGTCAGGGAATTGGACATTCACAGGCACCTATTGATATGTGTTGATTGCACATGGGTGGTATTGCATATTTATAAATTGCGAACATATGCGTGCTGTGCAATAGGAAAGCAAAACATAAATGTATTTAATTACATACAATATGCAGGCGCAAGTGGAGAGGAGGAGACTTGCTGGGATTATCTGAGGACATTGGGACTTATTGTATTCTGCATATACCTGCTGGATCCTGTTTATTTTTAATGTAAGATCTTTTATACTTTGTCTACAATAAATTTTATACCCTTACTTACGTCTCTCCTCTGCTCTCTCATCTTCTGGGATACGCTTGGATCATCTACCCTGCGTGGGCTCCCATGAGGCTTGATGTACTGAGCAGTATACTGCTCAGGGATATGTGAGTGTATTTTCACTTTTTCACATTCCCTGTTTTTGCACTAAAATACTACACTATATTATTATTATTTTGTTTCTGTTTTTCCTTCCATGTATTTACCGAGTGGATTGCTACCGAATTGAGGGTAATCCCTTTTTTGTTGTATATTAAGTGTTGGTTAAAGCGCACTTTTTCACTATTTTTGTTGTTTACTGTACCGAACCAGGAGTGAAACACTGGTTGATTGAGTTGCTGCTATTACTATCACATTTTGGCGCAGTGTATTTCTTGTTTTTCTCTGTAAGGTTGATTACAGTTTCTGAGTCTCAGTCAGCATGTTTGTAGTCTGGTTGAGGCCCATAGAACTAAATCTCTAGCTGCTACCGGTAAAGATGAAGGAGAAATGGAGTGATTATATTCCAAAATGTTATTGCTAATTCCATAGACCACAAAATAAAAAACAGCACATAGACAAGCACAAACAAAAGAAGGGGGGGCTATGCGCTCAAGACGTTGTTCACCTTGCAGTGCTTAATCATAAGCATAGGAACTTCACAAATGGAAGTGGAAGTATTTATGTCTGTCGAATTATGTCCAGTGAACTAAAAGTTACCAGTGATTCTGGCTTAGCATCATAGGTGCATTAGTCCACAGCAGTTGTAAATTGGCGGAAGAACCATAGTATGCCTGGCTTCACATAGCACTATGTCAAGGGTGTTGTTTTCCAGTGGGCCACTTCACCGTAAATCTATTTGTGCATGGGCCGCATTCATGTTTCATTGAAAGAAAATGTGTGTGTGTGGGTGTGTGTGTGTGTGTGTGTGTGTGTGTGTGTGTGTGTGTGTATATGTATAACAGTAATGCGCAGTGTGTGTGTGTGTGTGTGTCACAGATTCCCCAGCAATAAAATAATAAAATACTCAAATTAAATAAACAGACACACATACAAAAATACACAGTCATTCTTACACACACACTTAAATACAGTCACATTTACACACACACACACATTCATACATCCCACATACACACACTGAGTCACACTTCCACACGCGCACACACACACACACTGTGTCACACTTCCACACACAGACTTTGCTTCTTCTTTTTTATAAGCAAGAAGAAAAACCCTGTGTTGTTTTGTTTGTTCCCCCTCATACTCGCGCTCTGATCCGTTTGGAGCACCGGGTGTCGGTGACATTCTGGTGCTCAGATGGAACAATCCCCCTCCCTGCAGCTAAAAGGTAAACGAGCAGGGAGAGGGGACAAACAAGCGGCTGAGAGGTGCGGCTACCGCTGCACATCTCTCACCGGCGGGCTATATTTGGCCCACGGTCCGCATGTTGGACGCCCATGCACTATGTGTTGTGTAATGTGTGTTTCTTGCAAGCAATACTGTGGACAATTATTTATAGGAGCTATCCTGTAACAAATCTCTGTCTGACTTACAATATACTGATGGAAACTATAATATTGTTGCTGTGTTTGTCTAACTATATACCAAGAGGCGCTTTACTACACCATGGGAGCTATGCTATACCATGTGACTGAGAGGATAAGGCTTCACAGACAAACTTTATCGTTGGCGAAACCTGTAGTCTTTTGCGTCCCCTCTCTATATTGCAATGTTTCACTTTTGTTCTAATAAATTCACTTTAGAAATATTGAATTTTCAAATGCTGAGTGAATTTTTTTTTTCTTTGCCTAGGGCAACAAAAACCCTTCAATTGCTTCTGTTTTGAGCAGATTCTGATTATACTGAGCTGTTTTAATGCGCTCTTCTGTTTGTCATAAACCCATTCCATGAAACAAATCTTCAATGGTGAATTCTAACTCTGCTGTAAACTAGGCAATATTGTTTAGTCCCTGGAGCCCTTATTCTAATGAGGTTATTTGTTTATTCAAGGTGTCTCACACACCTCTTCAAACCTGTTTATCCACGTTGTCCCAGTTTACCACTGCTTTAGGCAGGGAAATGTGACAGATGGAGCTCACTATAAAACAAGTGTGACTGGGTGCTGCCATTTTGTGAAATAGTGTTTTTGAGTGCCACCCCCAGTGACCTTACAGCACTAGTATCTCACTTAGGGGCTGGGGACACCGAATGCAGTGTATAAGTCAGAATTTTGATCATAGACTTGCATTGTATGGGAGGGTGATGTAACTAATACATCACAAGGGGGTGGGGTTATGATCCTGTTTGATCAGGTCAATCTCCTCTCTTTGTATTGGAAGACAGGTAAAACATGAAACAGTGGCATATATCTTATATATGTGTTTGTTTTCAATGCACAGGTAATCAAGTTACAAACACCTTATGTAAGTTGTAATGTCCCTTTAATTTAGATAATTTTAATGTCTGCTAGAAAACACCTCACATTTTGGGCAAAGTTCTGCTGTTAAGACCACTTTTAGAACTGTGCCTTAACTGACTTTATAAATAAATAAGTAGGTTTTGCACTACGGTGCGATTATAACACGCACCACTGTAAAATGTTAAAAGATTTAAACTGGCTGACGCTTGCCTCCAGGCGCACTCTCCACCTTGCTTGCTTAGTACATAACCACTACTCTGGAACGCTCCCCCCCTACCTGAGCGGCATGCTCGCTCTTACTCCCTGCACATCCCACAATCTCAGATCCTGCACCAACCCTTCACTAGCGAACCCTCACTTCAAAAAGGAAGCAGGTCGAGGTGCGTTCTCTTTCAGAGCTCCTCATATGTGGAATAGCCTTCCTGTTTCTGCCAAATCATCATCTAGTCCAAAATCCCTGAAAATAAGTGTCTCCCAAATCCTCAAAACAGATTGCACCTATTATTTATTATTTTACAAACTCCTTCGTATACTGTACATGTTGTTCCTTTTTTGTATCAATAATGATTTACCCTGTATGTTCTCCTTCCAACTTGTTTAACATATGTATGTATGTATGTATGTATTTATTTTTTATCTACTGTTAAATGTGTAACTCCATTCTGGACTGGGTCCCCAGGACATACTTGAAAACAAGAGAAATCTCAATGTATTCTTCCTGGTAAAATACTTTATAAATAAATAAATACAATAAATAAGACAATGGTCCTAGCCTGAGAGGGGGTACAATATACTGCCACCACTGGGTTACAAAAACATTTCCCAGGAATGCAGAAGAGACATTTCTTCTAGGGTCAGATTGATATTCCAGAGGAAATGTGTACAGACTTGTTGGTCCAGTTATTATTCAATAATTGAATGTTATAGGTGTTTCCTGTCTGTTTGTGAATCTCCCAGTGTCTTTGTGTTAAGATATTACCTGAAAAGTATGATGGCCTGTGTACTGTAAATCTAATTGCCTGTGTCTGTGTGATGCTCTTATAATTAAGAAGTTAATGTGACACCTGCACCAACATCTCTTTGCTGTGTGCAGGAAGTGTGTCCTATTGTGTTAACTCATGGGGTAGTTATTGAATGTTCATTCCTAGTTGATTTGCAGCCTGTAAATACAAATAGGGGGAAGAGCCAAATATGTTCATTGCAGTGTAAGGATCCAATGAATTCCTAGACCCCGTTAATTGGAGAACTATACTGAGTTCCATCCCCCCATTGTATACTATCTTTGATGTAATTCTTTCTGTATATAAGATTGTGTTGTTTTCAAGTCATTATTCATCATCCTGCACTAAGTCTCCGCAAGTTATTTGGGTGGCTGGAGAGATCAGGAGATCCTGGGGCTAAAATCACTGTTCTCAACCCTTGTGAGGGCATAGAGTCCAAGGAAGCAGAGCCTGATGGAGATGCCCAGCTGAGGAACCAGAGGGTTCCGTCACAAGTTGTTGATTACTGGCATACCCAGTCCCCCATTTTATTTTTATTTATTTATTTTTTTTTGGAAAGGATCTTAATTTCCATTATGGAGGGTTTTCCCTGGCAGATAAAATTGAGAAACTGCACTCAACCAAACTTAAGTAATTATTGTGAATCTTAAAGGGTAATTGCCCATAAAGATGGGTCCATTTTGGAAGGACATGGGACTTGATAATATTTATTCTATTCAAAACTGAACATGGTGCCTAGTATTCTCTTAAAAATATATTTTTAGAGGGTATTTTAGTCTTTTCTCTACTTAATTCGTAGTTCGATACTACGGAGTATTCATTAATACCTTCATTTACTAAGGCAGTCAAGTAAGGGGATCTGTCATGTTTAATAGTATTGTCAATATACATGCTGACTTTAAGATCTTCATCAGATACCAATAATTATTTTGTGCTCGAGTTCAGCTTTATGTTAATTGCAAGACGAGATCAAATGTAATAAGAGGAACAGAGGACATCCTTGTTGTGTCCCATTTTTTTTTTTTTTTTAATAGAAAAACAATCAGCCCTTAAATCGTGTTCTGCAGTTCTTACCAATGTAGAGGGCTTATACTGCCCCCCTAAGAAATATCCATCTATTGCAAAGGAGACCGAGGACTGGATCATGAAGACCCAGATAAGTCAATCAAAGACTTTCTTTCTGTCTAATGATTTAAAAATAGCAGTAAAACTGCTCTATTTCGATTTTTGTTTATTTTTTTCCCCTAACTATTAATCAAATTGTTAAGTGCTGTCTAATATTTTCTAAACTAATGATATTCCTAATGTAAACGAGCACAAAGGTGATGAGGAGAGCGTCTTCATGCAGTTTGGTATGTAAAGAAGATCAGCGTTGATTTAAGGTGCATACCGGGTACGGGACAGCAAGATAAACAGTGAGATTAACGCCTTAAGCGTTTCATTCCACAATGGCACTTAGTCATAGGCATTAATCTCACTGTTTATTCCACTATCTGTACCCACTATGCACCTTAAATCAACACGGATCTTCTTTACATACAAAATTGCGTGAAGACTCTCCTCATCACATTTGTGCTTGTTGACGTATCGTGGGCCGGAATGTCCAGTGTTGAGGGGAGCCCTGCAGTTGGTGGAACACTTTCAGACATCAAAGGGGTTGTGTTTATATCTGGTGAGGCATGGATGTCCCTATACTCCTGATTCTTTGTTCCGTTACTAATGTAGCCTGTCCATCACAACCACATCCATAAGATCTTTTAACCTTCTGATATTATTATATGATGTTCTTTGCGGGATAAAGCCCATTTGATCTTTATGTATTATGGAACCTATATACGAGCTATAAGCTTTGTATCCACATTAATTAGTGAAACAGATCTGTAGTTTTCCAGCTTTGTTGGGTCCTTGGTCTGTTTCAGTAAGGGGAAAATATTTTACTTTAACCTCTTTTTAGTTCATGGTTATGCTGACTTTTAATATGTTGAATAAGAACTCTCTACCGAGGCATCTCTGCAGCACCAGCTGAGCACAGGAAGTGATCATTGATTGCTTCCTAAGCTCATTCCACCACAGGGCATGCCAAGCACATCCTATGTAGCAGGCTTTGCAAATGGGACATTTTTCCATGGAAAGTAGTTTACTTGCATATCAAGCCACAAGTGATGTAATAACATTACAGACTGATTATAAAAGAAGTTTTTCTCTTAAATCGTGGATTTTTTTGCGATAAGTTTTTCATTTCTTTTTGTTTGTTGTGGTGACAGAGTATCTTTTTTTTAATCAAGTCTGAATTATTGTGAAATAGTTTTTAGTACATGTCAGATTTCATAAAACTGAAACTTAATTGTATGTGATTTATATTAAAGAACACTTGACAATAAGAGCCCTAAAATCGTATCTCATTATTTGCTGTAAACAATAGTTTTCTCTCTAAGATCTCTTTTGTGATACATTGAGTGATTTAGTTGAGCATACCACTTTGCTGACTCGCTAACATCTTTTTTTTTTTTTTTTTTAACTCTGGCAGTCGTAAAAAATAAGATGTTGAGTGAAGGAGAAAGAAATCTAAACATAAGAAACGTGGATGTTCATGAGTGTTGTTTTCGTTATAGTTTTATGGAGCTTGACAACTATACTGCTGAAAAAAATGCTTGAAGCTAAATAGGATAATAACATTTTTTTCATGGTAGTAATCCTTTACTGTTTACAGCATGAAACGAAATCTGTATCTATTTAAAGAACAAGTAACGCCAACATTGTAGTGACATGACTTTTTTGGCTGTGTCTTACCCTTGGTAACATGGGCTGTTTTAACATTTCTGCAGTGTTTGTGTTTATCTGTAATTTTCCTGCACCCACATACATTTTATGTATAGTTTTTATTAGCTTAAGAAAGGCTTTCCTTAGATACCATTATTTTTATCGTGTTATTATTTTCTTTAAAAAAATAAAAAAAAACACAAAATATGACTAACTTTGATTAGAAAAATCTTTTACATAATACCAAACGGTTAAAAAAGACGGTCTAAATAGTTTCTAAATTTTGTCTTGAGTTTAGAAATTTGCCATGTTTACATATTTTTCTGTTTGTTTTGCAAGATATACGGCAGTAACTGAAATTAGCATTTTTTGTTTCCGAACTGTTTTCTCCTACATTGAGCTTTTAACCCTAACCTTAAATCTGGCCCTAACCCTAATGTTAACCCCAACCCTAACTTTTATGCTAACCCTAGATCTAAAGCAAATTTAGCCATTTTTTATTTTGCAATGTTTTCAACTGCCTCTAGGGACAGTCTAGCAACAGAGCAGCGGAAGTGAGAACAGCCTTCAGAAGAAAATCTAGGTGTTGCTTAATGCCTTGACATCGAGGCATTGCAGCAATACTGCGTCAGTGGTGGTAGTGAACACTGTTAACCCTAACCCTAATGCTAACACTAGAGCAACAGAAATTATATTTATTAATACAGTTAAACCCTATTATAATGATATGTAGTATAACAATGTTATAGTGAGATCTTGGGAATCGCATCACGATCCCGCGAGTAGAAACAGACTGTGTTGACAGATAAGAACCATTCAGCAATCTACTCTGTCCAATTTACAATATATAATGATACACAAAAAACGGAATACTTTAATTAGTCCTAGGCGTTATCTTAAAGTCTAGGACACAGCTAAAAAATCTAGGAGCCTGACAACTGTACATAAACACAATCAGTCACAGACAGACACACATAGCCAGTCAGTCACATATATATATATATATATATACACACACACAGACACATAGCCCGTCACATATACATACAGAATAAAGGATCCTTTATTCTGATTTGGAGGACTTGGTTGAAAGTCCTCTCCATGCACCCTCCACTTCTGAGTGCATAACCTGCTACACCAGGGCTCAACAAAGCCCGGTCTCTATGGCGACTAGGAAATTGTACCTGGCGCCCGGGTAGGATCATCAGCACATGGCGCTCCCCATCCTGCGATTAGTTTAAAAAAAAAAAAGTATTTTACCATCGCAGCGTGAGGGTAAACAGAGTGTCTGCTTCCTGCTCCGCCCCCTTGCGCTGTAGTGTCGGATCATCGGTTGTCACGTGTGTGACAGGCATGGACCAGGCTGCAGCAGAAATCCCCCCTCCCGTGCAAAGAGGTAAAACACAACCATCCACACACACACACACACACACACACACACACACACACACACAGACAGTCAATCGGTCACATACATACAGAGACAGTCGGTCAGTTGTCTGGCTCCTAGATTTTTTTTGCTGGCTCCTAAAACTAAATTAAATTTGTCAAGCCCTGTGCTACACCTTGTTTTTTTTACACAAACACACACACACATCCAGTCTGTCACAGTCACATATATATACACACACACACATCCAGTCAGTCACAGTCACATATACACACACGCAAACATCCAGCCAGTCACATATACACACACGCAAACATCCAGCCAGTCACATATACACACAAACATATCCAGTCAGTCACATATATACACGCACACACACATCCAGTCACTCACACTTAAACAAAAAAGTTTGCCAATCAATGTCCCCCCTCCCAGCTATTTGATCTCAATGCAGGGAAGAAGAGGGGGGGGAGGGGTACTGTTCTAGGGCCACAGATTTTTTATATGTACTCAGGGTTTCTGCTAGACTTTTAGATGTATTCCGTGAAACAAATTGTCTTGCAGTATTTGTGATTTATGACTAGTATTACTGTTCAAACATCTGCTATTTTGTCTACTAACTTAGATGGTTAGAACAACATTCTAGACTATTTGAGCAGATTCTATACAGCTTGTGGCTGCTCTGAGACAAGAACGCGTGTAATAATCAAGAGTGCTTTGCTCCAAGGAGGAAAGTCTAGGGCTATGTGTGCAAGTATTTAGTGATAAGGGTTGCAGTGTAGGGGGGAAATGGGGAGCAAATAGCGGATTGTTTTTTTTATGTTGGGGTCAGTGTTCGAAATAGGTGCCTTGATTAAATGTTAGCCAACAAAGGACTTTTTAAAGTGGCGTGGTGGGACATCAAACAAGAGATCTTTGATGGATGGATAGTGATGCTGGATGTCAGAGAGGGATCAAGGAATGCAAGATTTGGGTATAGGTGGTATTAAAACCCAAATAAGTTAATTGGATATCAAAGGGAGGGGTTTTGTTTTATACATCGACAATTTAGTGTGTAAGAGTGAAACCTCTACCAAACTTTGGCAGAGTTTCTCCAACATTAATCCGGCACTAAAAAAGTGCCTAATATTTTATATATGGGATGCGCTGGTTCTTAGAGTGCCACAGCTATGCGGAAGTTCAGGAGTCTGCACATGGAGATAGTACCAGTATTAGGCACAGTCTGTTAATGTGTCTTGTTAATGCACACATATGTTTAGAAGCAAATTTGTAGACCGTGAATTCCAGGCTGCCATGCTGTGGAGATGGTTTTGCAAAGAAATATATATATATATATATATATATTTACACTTTTACTGAAGGAGCCTTCTTAAAAGGGTTTATTTTCTATTTAAGATCACAATTCTGTGTTTTATAATCTTGTTTATTACGTCTCAGCTGTACAACTAGATGAAATATATACAGTTTCAGCAGGATATATAGGTCTATTTATTTTTAATGCTTAAGACCAGTTCTTGTATCTTTTTAAGTATCAGGTTGTGAGAGTAAATAGTGTCCATGCTTTGAATTTATTATTGATTTTGTATTTTGTTCCAGATGTCAACATCAAGACCTCCGGTACAGGTTGTGTAAATGTTAAACAAATTGAGTGTAACAACTGCCAGATAGAAACCGAGAAAGGAGACAGTGTTCTACATTCTGTCAAGGTAATACTCCGAGGCTATATACCAGACTAATATTTACAAACTGCTTTACAAAGTCAAATACTATGGTATTCACTGGCAGATTACTCGTTATTCTATTCATTCATAGTACAATTATTTTTAGGTATCAAAGTAAATACTCTTCAAAACTAGAATGTGTTCAGAGTTAAGACAATAACCCGCGGACATTTATATTCTGCCACGCCAGTTTGGAGCCACCCATTTTGGCATCCGTAGAAAAGTTTACACCAAATATTTTGTAATTTAGCATACACCAAACAAACTAGAGAAAATAAATTCAGGCCACGAAAATCATTTGAAGCTGCCTGATGATGCCTAAAATCCATGTCCTAAAAAAATAAATGGCCTCACGCGTAGCAGCTGGGATCATGAAAACTGCTCTTTGTCAAATAACATTGATAGTTCACCAAATGCTGTTAGTTTGTATGTGTGTACATATAAGAATATACACAATAATAAGGTTTGATTATTTGAACATTATTTAGTTATTTTATGCTAGGTAAAAATGTTAATTTGTTATTGTGGTTCAAATACAGCAATTTAGAAACATTATCTACATTCTCACAAGCCTTTCTGACTTCACACCTCCATCTTAGAAGAGGCGTGTAATTAGATGCTTGCACAGCTGTCCTGATAGAACCAATTAGCTGAATAGTTTGACAGGATGTAGTGGAGCATTCAAAATTCATGCCTATTATTTATAGTCAATCGCTTATTTGGTAACAAAATGTTTTTGCACAGTCAAACCTGTTAAAGCTTCTTTTTGTTATTTACGTTTTTAAAATGTTCTTGAGCTCAAGGAGATGAAAATACCCTTTTTTTTTGTATCACTATATTTTATTATAATTTTATAAATGCTCATACTCCATAATAAATATTTGTTTTTCTTTTTTTAGAGCCACAATGTTCACGTGCATACAAAAGGGGGCAAAGTGAAATGCGTGGGTACAGTCCATGGAAATGTAGATATACATGCTTCATCTCACAGTGTAAGCAAGAATGGAAGACACCTACTTTTGCATCATTTTGTAATTTTGCTAGCTGCGTTTAAAAAACACAATCTTTGTTTATGTGTTTATATATTCATAGTAAAGTTTAGAAGCTACTACTGTTTATTTTAAATAATTTGTTCAATAAATATGTTCATGGTATCTGGTACAAGACGATATTCGAGTTCTCATAAATTCTCTACTTAATAACTGACCTGTTCACAAGCTCCAGCAATCACATGCTGATTGTAGACACATAGATACCACCTGGAAACCAAGCGAATGTCCTTACTAAATTAAAACTCACTACATTTAACTAAATGGCTTTTTATACATAACCTTCTTTGTTGATTTTTAAATGGCTGTGACATTCGTAGGTTTTTAACTTTTAAAGTTAGTTGGATATATTAAAACAAAATCAACAAGTCTAAACCACGAGCATGCTAGTGGTATGCTATTGTAAGACTGGACTCACAATCTCTTGAGAAATTAATTTGCTCAGATTTTTTGGCATGTGAAAGAGATCTGTTTTTCCTGCAGTTCTCATCGAAGAATGCCAGCTGGCATAAAGCGATCTCGATAAAGCAGATATGGCTAAGTGCAAATGGGCCCAGGTGCTCGAGCCGTGTCTACAGGCAGGGCCGGACTGGGAACAAAAACCAGCCCTGGAAAAAATTTGTATACCAGCCCCATAGCATAACATTTTTAAACCAGCCCATAGCATAATATAATTTTTTTGTTCATAGAAGGGAAAATCATGCATTTTAAAAAGCACATCTGAAGAGTGTACTACCGTATTTGCTCGATTATAAGACGAGGTTTTTTTCAGAAAAAAATCTGAAAACTACCCCTCGTCTTATAATCGAGGTCTTCTTATAATCTGACCTCAAATTGAGGTCAGATTATAAAACATGGATCCAGGTCCCCAGCAGAGCTGCAGGGGACCTGGATCCCCCTCTCTAGCAGCAGGGGATGTCTGCGCAACGAGCGTAGACTCCCCTGCTTCCGCCCGGCACGACCGCCGGGGATTCTGTGAAGAAGCCGGGTACTTCCGCTTTCGTCACAGAAGTCCCGGCGGGCGGCAGCAGGGGAGGTCTGCGCTCATCGCGCAGACTTCCTCTGCTGCCCCACTAGGCACCAGGGACAATCGGGCAGCTGGGGGATGTCTGCAAGTATCGTGCAGACATCCCCCGGCTGCCCCCACTAGCCACCAGGGATCAAGGTAAGGGGAAGGGAGGGAGGGGGACAGAGAGACAGGGGGGACAGGGGGGAGGGACGGGGGCAGAGACAGAGTCAAGGGGAGGGAGGGGGTTAAGAGACAGACAAGGGGAGGGAAGGGGTTAAGAGACAGAGACAAGGGGAGGGAAGGGGTTAAGAGACAGAGACAAGGGGAGGGAAGGGGTTAAGAGACTGAGACAAGGGGAGGGAAGGGGTTAAGAGACTGAGACAAGGGGAGGGAAGGGGTTAAGAGACAGAGACAAGGGGAGGGAAGGGGGTTAAGAGACAGAGACAAGGGGAGGGAAGGGGTTAAGAGACAGAGACAAGGGGAGTGAGGGGGTTAAGAGACAGACAAGGGGAGGGGGGAGAGAGAAAAATGGGGGCAAGGGAAAGAGAAAGGCAGCATTGGCACATAAAAAGAAATAAAAACTAGAAATACATTTTTTGATATCATCATTTTTTATTAAAAAAGCAATTTACATATGAATATATACAAGTTGAACTTTTTTCCTATAGGGTAGTCTTATATTCAGGCTTTTAGTTTTTTTCCTAATGGAATATCCAAAGTTTGGGGGGTCGTCTTATAATCAGGGTCGTCTTATAATCGAGCAAATACGGTATTTATAGATAAGACTGATATATAAGCCTGCCTAGGGCAATATATATACCTCCAGTATGTACACAGAGTTATATGAATTGCCCTGTGCAGAGGTATATATCAGGGCAGTGTGTGAGACATATCCTGTAGCCTGTCTCTCGCATATCTGTAGCTTGTCTCTCTCTGTCCTTTCTGTGGCGTCTCTCTCTCTGTCCTTTCTGTGGCGTCTCTCTCTCTGTCCTTTCTGTGGCGTCTCTCTCTCTGTCCTTTCTGTGGCGTCTCTCTCTCTGTCCTTTCTGTGGCGTCTCTCTCTCTCTCCTTTCTGTGGCGTCTCTCTCTCTCTCCTTTCTGTGGCGTCTCTCTCTCTCTCTCCTTTCTGTGGCGTCTCTCTCTCTCTCCTTTCTGTGGCGTCTCTCTCTCTCTGTCCTTTCTGTGGCGTCTCTCTCTCTGTCCTTTCTGTGGCGTCTCTCTCTCTCTCTCTGTCCTTTCTGTGGCGTCTCTCTCTCTCTCTCTCTCTCTCTCTCTGTCCTTTCTGTGGCGTCTCTCTCTCTCTCTGTCCTTTCTGTGGCGTCTCTCTCTCTCTCTCTGTCCTTTCTGTGGCGTCTCTCTCTCTCTCTCTCTGTCCTTTCTGTGGCGTCTC
Source organism: Pelodytes ibericus (assembly GCA_036172795.1). Lineage (NCBI taxonomy): Eukaryota > Metazoa > Chordata > Amphibia > Anura > Pelodytidae > Pelodytes > Pelodytes ibericus. The sequence goes on along the minus strand of CM069858.1, from coordinate 121,726,074 downwards.
TCTCTCTCTGTCCTTTCTGTGGCGTCTCTCTCTCTCTGTCCTTTCTGTGGCGTCTCTCTCTCTCTCTGTCCTTTCTGTGGCGTCTCTCTCTCTCTCTCTCTCTGTCCTTTCTGTGGCTTCTCTCTCTCTCTCTGTCCTTTCTGTGGCTTCTCTCTCTCTCTCTCTCTCTCTCTCTCTCTCTCTGTCCTTTCTGTGGCTTCTCTCTCTCTCTCTCTCTCTCTCTCTCTCTCTCTGTCCTTTCTGTGGCTTCTCTCTCTCTCTGTCCTTTCTGTGGCGTCTCTCTCTGTCCTTTCTGTGGTCTCTCTCTCTCTGTCCTTTCTGTGGTGTCTCTCTCTCTCTCTCTCTCTGTCCTTTCTGTGGTGTCTCTCTCTCTCTGTCCTTTCTGTGGTGTCTCTCTCTCTCTCTCTCTCTGTCCTTTCTGTGGTGTCTCTCTCTCTTTCTGTCCTTTCTCTCTCTCTCTCTCTGTGTCCTTTCTGTGGCCTCTCTCTCTCTCCTTTCTGTGGCGTCTCCCTCTCTGTCCTTTCTGTGGTGTCTCTCCCTCTCTGTCCTTTCTGTGGTGTCTCTCTCTCTCTGTCCTTTCTGTGGTGTCTCTCTCTCTCTGTCCTTTCTGTGCTGTCTCTCTCTCTCTGTGTCCTTTCTGTGGCATCTCTCTCTGTCCTTTCTGTGGCATCTCTCTTCCCCCCCTTCCCCTTAGTGTCTTTCCCCCCTTTCCCCCTGTAGTCTTTCACCCCCTTCCCCCTGTAGTCTTTCACCCCTTTCCCCCTGTAGTGTCTTTCACCCCCCCCCCCCCCTTCCCAATGTAGTGTCTTTCACCCCCTCCCCTTTCCCCTGTATGTCACACTCACCTTGCTTTCTCTGCTCCCCATCCCGCCGCCGGAACTGCTGCTGCAACATCCGGCGGCAGCAGGCGAACTTCTTAAAGTGGCGGGGGCCGCCGAATTGCTTAAATTGCTTAAAAGCCCACCGCCACTTTAAGCAATTCGGCGTCCGTCGCCGCTTTAAGAAATTCGACTGCTGCCGCCGGTTGTTGCTGCAGCCGAACTCTTAAAGTGGCGTCCGCCGCCGATTCAGTTTAACTGGCCAAGGCGGCCCTGGGGCAGGCGGCCCACCGGGATTTTTCCCGGTATCCCGGTGGGCCAGTCCGGCCCTGTCTACAGGGTTCCCTTCCGTCACATCCAATCGCTGTGACAGTCATTCACAGCAACTGAATGTGCTTAGCTGTCAAAGCCAGAACCACAGCAATCATGGGGCAGAGAGAGATAATTACAGTGCGAGCAGCTGCTAAATTGTAACGGAAATCACAATTACTGGCAGGGAAGTGGACATTTATATCTGGTATAATGCCTAGTCTATCTGCTAAGGGCTATTTGTTTTCCAATTCAGTTTACACTTCTCATTACTAAGGGTGTTGGTGGATAAATAATGTTTTTAAAAGTACACAAATGCAGTATTAGATTTCTGCCACAAGAGGGTGTGTTAAGCTACAACATCTGGTATTCAGAGATAATATTTTGTACAGAACATTCAATTTAATATTTTTATATACACTTTATTTGTCCTGTTTTTCTAATTTCAGTAAATTATTTTCCTGCCCAAAAACTGTTGATTCTGGTATATTGAGAATTTATAGATTTATGATACAATATATGTTTTAATAGCTTATTACAATATACTTTATTGGGACGTTTTCTCTCTTCTAATTGCTATGCTTCCTTTTATAGCGCAGTTATTTATTTACCATATTTTTTCGTGTATAAAATGCCTCCATGTATAAGATGAGCCCTACTTTTTCAAACCCAAAATTAAGTTATTCATTGCTCCAAAACCCACAATGCACTCAGGAATTGCCCCCAAACTCACTTTGAGCTCAGGAATTGCCCCCAAACTCGCTTTGTGCTCAGGAATTGCCCCCAAACTCGCTTTGTGCTCAGGAATTGCCCCCAAACTCGCTTTGTGCTCAGGTATTGCCCGCAAACTCACTTTTGTGCTTAGGAATTGCCCCCATACTCACTTTGCGCTCAGGAATTGCCCTCATACTCTCTTTGTGCTCAAGAATTGCCCCCATGCACATTTGGCACTCAGGAATTGCCCCCATATGCACTTGGCACTCAGGAACTGCCCCCATGCACACTTTCCACTCAGGAACTGCCCCCATACTCACCTTGCACTCAGGAACAGTCCCAGAAGCCACTTTACAGTCAGAAATTGCCCCCAGGACTTACCCCAGCTATTAGATCACACTCACAGGACTTGCCAGCACCGAGGATATCTAACAGCCTGCAGCAAGAGGAAAAATGTAGCAACATCACATGCTCTGTCACACTCTCGCGGCCTCAACCAAACCCCCTAATTCTTGCAGAGGCAGACAAAGAGGGGCAGAAAACTTACCCAGGTTGCCTACTAGGATTTTTGCCCTGCCCCTGTGTATAAGATGACCCAATTTGTTTTAGAAAAAACGGTCGTCAGTACACAGAAAATTGGTGGACTGAGAACTATGTTTGAAATAACTAGCAGCTTTTCTTATTATGTAACGCTTCTTTCCTTGTTCTTTTTCTTTCTTTCTTTCTTTCTTTCTCGCTTTTATTTTTATTTTTTGAGTGCAGTGAAGCTCCACTATTTTTTCTAGTCTGAGGACAAAGGCCTTTAGTGAAAATCTATAGCACTGGCTCATGCTTGTTTTTGCCGTGTATGATTTGTAATGTAAAGTCACAAAAGTCCCTGTCAAGACGCTAGGTAGTCTGTGACACCATGTTGTAAGGTTACAAGCAGGGTGGATTTGATTTAAATCTAGTCAGACTCTATTTAAATCTTGATTTTTAAATGTAAAGACTCATTCTAGGAAGACTCATTCTAGGTGATTGGTATAATCTTTAATATTTGCAACCAGATGAAGATTTCATATTTAGAATAACACCTATATAGATAGATATTATTTTTTCATCAATTTTAATCTACACTGGTTCCCAGAGATGTAGGCCAAGATGTTTGCATAGTAGAGTACATAGGTAATAAAATTAAACTTTCACATGGCCACCAAGACGTTGCTTTATTTTTAGACGGATGGGACAGGAAAAGTGGCAAATCAACTGGCATTTCTAAGTCACATAAGTTGCTTACTTCAAGCTCTATAGTTTAACATGCATAAGATTTAAACTTGCTTCTTAAGACTCCGGTAGCTAGGATTTTCTTAGGAATAGTTTTCGGACCCAATCAGATAACTTCAGTGACCGAGTAGCCCTCAAATTCAGACTACTTAGAGACCACTGAAGTTATCTTGAATTGACCAATGTGACCCATTTTGGTACCAACATTTCAGAAGCTGAACTCCTGCAAAGTTTGGCTGCTGGAACGGTAGCCTTGGTCCTCCCCATAGACGGCTTATTTCCGAAAGCACCTTGGTTATTACAAAAATAGCCATGGAAGTCAATTGGACAACTTCAGTTATAGCCGAAATCCTCCCATCATGGCCCAAAATTAAATAAAATGTTTTAAAAATCAGTAAAATAAAAAAACATTAACGGGCCAGAGCTAACAAAGCTAGCAGCAGGACGTATTCATTTTGAGCTCCACTCAAACTGCACTGAAACTGACCAATTATGCAGGGTCAAATCGACCAAAACACCAAGGACAAGGTGATTTCAACTGTATAAAGTCATGGGTCGGAAATCGAAAAAAGATGGATATATACCACGAACGTCAAAATCGGATATAGACTGTGACTGAACCCTCCGTCACTGGAGTTCTTGGAGATAAATAATGCCCTACGTCCTTCCAGTAGACTATGGACCCAGTCTGTGTGTGATAGTTATGGGCGTACACACTTTGGGGCCACCAGCGGCACTCTGTCTTCAGTACAGCTGGATTTCTAACACAGGGTGCCCAGGACTAGTTTACTCAAGATGTCAGGAAATCCATTGTGTTCCTCAGGCTTAGATTGTCTCCTGTCCTTCACACACCAGTCTCTCAGGAGGTGTTAAGGAATGCTATTATGTTTCTGTTGCAATATGTTAAATATCCAGTTCCTGGGTAGTGTTAAATGTACTCTTGTCATTTTGACACATTCCCATTGTCTTTATGTAAGTCATTCAGTGTCCTGTTGTAAATTGATGTCCTTTAATTAGGGAGTTACTTTAATTGTAGTGTACTCTGTATCTGAACTTGACACATTTGTATTCTGAAAGGTGTGACGCAGGATTTTCCCATTGTATGTCCTACTAAATGTTCATTCCTGTCAACTCTTATATTGGTGTTGTCTGGTACTTGGAGTAAATGGCTGAGGGTCCTGTCTGGTGAATTGGAGTAGTTACCTAAAACCCTGGTTCTGTCTGGACCTACCTAAAGAGTTTCCTGAAAAAGCTGAGACACGAGGCCGACCCAGGAGAACATGAGATGCTGGACTGTTTCTGTGTGTGAAAAGGAGAGACGACTCTGTAAAGTGTGCCAATGGATGTGATTATGTAACTCTGCAGCGCAACTGAAAATACGTCTCTCTTACAGACGGTCAGGAAATCCCCAGTAACTGATTATGCTGGAAGTGCTCTATCGGTCTATGAATTTCTACCAATGGAAGTGATTCTGTGGCGTTGATCTATGACTAGCTTGACTTCTCACCTGCATGGTCTCGATGTGAAAGACAGATGGAGCTCCCCAACATCACTTTCTGTCTCCAGAGACAATACGCAGTTAATGATAAGCTGTGAAAGGAAGACCTTTCGAATGCCAAAACTTTCTTGCAAGATCTATCACTCGCTCCATTGGAAGCCCAGAGGGAAGAAATGGAGAAGTCTGCAGTATGCGTCTCCGACAATGCGGAGACAATTTGACGAAGATCTTTTATCCCTGTCACATCAGTAATATTGCTTGAACTTTGGAGCACAATGGAACGCAAAGTAATTCCCCCCGGCACAGTTACCAGTCGGGTGGTAATCCTTTTTGTGACCACCAAAAGTGTGTGTTACGTTTTAGTCTTTTTCTGTCTTTTCATTGTTCCTTTTAATTTTTATTTAATCTTTCTCTTCCAATAGTTCTGAATCCTAAATTTTGACTGATTTAGATACAGGAGGGTGCTGTAACCTAACAAATATTATTCGATTACATATTTTTTTATGGCCCCTCTGTGCTTAACTCAGACACTATTTCCGTAAATATCATAGATATTTTGAAACGAAAGAGCAGCTTCAAATTGTTTGTGTATGCCTCAGAAGAATTTACATGTGAGTTGTAAACTCAAGGTGTAGACAGAAGGAGCAATAGGCCTCTCTATATCTTGAAGCTGATCCGATCTTACATAATGTTAGTTTTATAACCTACATGGGTTTATCAATATTTGACTTTTTTTTTACATTTATCAAAGTATGTACATGAGGAATAGATGTCATTAAAATTACAATGAGTCCTCTGTATTAATGTGCCATAATAGAAACCTTTGTACCACTATGTGATATGACACTTTTTACCGTTGTAATTTTTCTATATATGTGACTCAATAAGCATTTGAATTATCATGAATAAAAAACATACATTTTTATTAAAATTGATAAATGCTTATATTAATGTGGATATACTATTACAATATATAACATGAATGTATTTTATTAGTAGTATATAAATATTTTTGTATTTGAACAATGTTTACTTTCATTCTTCTACAATTTTCTGTTTAATTCTCTATTGTGTAGTTCCTTTTATGAGTGATATCAGTGGCTGATGTCATCCCTATCTTTGGAGATAAAGGCACTCAATCTTGCTCATTAGATATCTCTTGGCAAAATGTAATAAATGCTTCCTGTATCTGTTGGAGTGTTTGTTTTACCATGATAAAAAGGATTGCAACTGTGCACATGATGAATGAGGGTTACACAACCAACAAAACATAATGCATTTTGTGAATAATTTAAATTTTACAATCACTATAAAACAAACACATTTTCCTACAAAATAATTAGTTAAGCAATATAAATATCAAAAATAAATGTTTGACATAAATGCTTAGGAGAGAAAGTATACAAGCAAATTTGAAGAAATTAACTGACCTGCGTATGTACCAGAAATATCTGGAAAGTCTGCCATTGCACCACAATAACCAATTAGTTTCTATAGTGATCCAATCTATGTATTACCTATATATTTGCTTATGCCCAGAAAGATAATAAGAAACACAATGTGCATGCTCTTTGCCAGAATGCAGTGAAAAGTGTTTACAGTAATGTTTTAAGAAAACCTTTTTTTTCTGTCATAGTCCCCCCTCAGAGCTCAATAGTCACAGTGGCTTAACCAACCCAGGCCTTCTAATGTCAACAGCTCTAATTAATTCATATCCCACATTAAATGGCACTAGTCTGTCTTGTAAGGCAGGAGAGAGGTGTTACCTCATGTCTTGGCACTGTATGGATCATGACCAGAGCTGTACCTTTCCCTGATTGATTGATTGACTGGGTGGTAGGCTGCTAGAGAAACATGGTTTAACTCATCTTTTAAATTGAGAACTTTGATTACAGGCCAAAAAGTCTATGTAATTTGGGTTCAGGAACCTTAGTACCAGGTCATGCCAACTACAAGAAGATTATATTGTAATGTACATTTATGTACATTTTTGAAGTGACATTTGGCTTTTTTGAACCTTTTCTTTGTTAAACTTAAACATATGGTAACAGTCAACTAATTTGTTCATACATGGACCTCTTTGTCTGTTCTGGGTTTTCCCGCCTTCTTTACAATGTCCTAATGCAAGTGCAGACAGAAATGATGTTTGGTATCATTCAAAGGACGCTGATAAACATTCAGTGTCCGCAGGCTGTTCACAGCCCTATGTATTGAAGTAACGATGACTCCTTGATCAAAGTGTTTGTCTAAATTCTGTGGTTAGGGTGTAAAATACACGGAAAATAAGATTAAGGAGATTTAATGGAGCATTAAAGTATAGAGCTCTGCCAAGACCGTTATAATTACATCCCGTTATTATTAGTTCAGATTTTTGCTGCCGGTCTAAAAATAGCTAATAGGATAGAAAACAATTTTCCCACTGGCACCCAATCTGGTAGTAGGAATGTTTTGGCAAACAAAATTAAACATAATCTTTAGGGGGGAAAACATCTTTTATTTCTGGAAAAAGGGTTCTGTGAATTTTCAAAAGGTTGAAGTCTTGGCAAGACTTTGCTTTGGGGCAATCGTCGGAAACCAATATAATATCAAATTGCTCTTTACATTAAACATGCCTTTGAATATATTTAAAGAAGATTTAAAACAGCTGTGTTTGATTTCCTAAGTCAAACAATGGCTTTCCATAAACTGAAATAGTACCAGCCTATTTGTAATGTCGCTGGAAGGTTCCAGAATATGTAGGTCTATAGTGATGTAACTGCTATTCTCACTTTAAATATCAACAGAAGGAGGAATATATACCGTATTTGCTCGATTATAAGACGAGGTTTTTTCAGAGCAAATGCACTGAAAAATCCCCCTCGTCTTATAATCGAGGTCTCTTATAATCTGACCTCAAATTGAGGTCAGATTATAAGACATGGATCCAGGTCCCCAGCAGAGCTGCAGGGGACCTGGATCCCCCTCTCTAGCAGCAGGGGAAGTCTGCGCAACGAGCGCAGACTCCCCTTCCGCCCGGCACGACCGCCGGGGCTTCTGTGAAGAAGCCGGATACTTCCGCTTTCGTCACAGAAGTCCCGGCGAGCGTGCCGGGCGGCAGCAGGGGAGGTCTGCGCTCATCGCACAGACATCTTCTGCTGCCCCACTAGGCACCAGGGAGAATCGGGCAGCTGGGGGATGTCTGCACGATACGTGCAGATATCCTCCATGCTGCCCGACACGGCAGACTATTATGACGGACAGCTGTGGAGGATGTCTGCAAGTATCATGCAGACATCCCCCGGCTGCCCCCACTAGCCACCAGGGATCAAGGTAAGGGGAAGGGAGGGAGGGGGGGAAGAGAGACAGGGGGAGGGAGGGAGGGGGACAGAGAGACAGGGGGGAGGGAGGGGGGCAGAGACAGAGTCAAGGGGAGGGAGGGGGTTAAGAGACGGACAAGGGGAGGGGAGGGGTTAAGAGACAGAGACAAGGGGAGGGAAGAGGTTAAGAGACAGAGACAAGGGGAGGGAAGGGGTTAAGAGACAGACAAGGGGAGGTAAGGGGTTAAGAGACAGAGACAAGGGGAGGGAAGGGGTTAAGAGACAGAGACAAGGGGAGTGAGGGGGTTAAGAGACAGGCAAGGGGAGGGGGGGGAGAGAGAAAAATGGGGGCAAGGGAAAGAGAAAGGCAGCATTGGCACATAAAAAGAAATAAAAACTAGAAATACATTTTTTGATATCATAATTTTTTATTAAAAAAAGCAATTTACATGTGAATATATACAAGTTCAACTTTTTTCCTATAGGGTAGTCTTATATTCAGGCTTTTAGTTTTTTTCCTAAAGGAATATCCAAAGTTTGGGGGGTCGTCTTATAATCAGGGTCGTCTTATAATCGAGCAAATACGGTATATCATTTAAAGATAAATGTGTGCAGAGGTGATAATGATATATGTGTAGTGTTAGTAATAAGCTAAAATGGACAGGCAGGCATAAATATTGCAATCAATTGCTAATAGATATATCTATGCCCATTTGAATTTATAGTGTTTAGTGCAGATGTGCCAACGTTTATTTTGATTTAAAATTCATTAGAGTTCAGCTCTACTAACTTATTTGTGAAGTGTACCAAATACACAAATTCACACCTTTTGGTGCAAGCCTGCTCCACTTACTGGAAGTTGATTTATCTCGTGAGAAAGACTGGGCGGTGGGTGCTCCAAAAAGCAGTATACGGGCAGGAGATTATTGAGAGAAAAATGTGCACTCCACAGTCCAATAAAGCATAAAGTGCTTTTATTTCTACACTCAATAAAGTGCTTTTATTGAGTGTATATCTGACAAACCAAAAGGGAAAAGCAACACGCGTTTTGCGTATTACTACGCTTAATCATAGGCTGTACCAAATATTCACAAATAGTTGGATAACCAGATCCTATTCAGATAAGTACTACTTTTTAATCTGTTCGCTAAGCCAACTTAAAACTATGAATTTTGCATATTGAATACCTGAATCACCCTGACTTGATTTTATTATATTATACTGTTTTTTATCTCTTGTCCATCGGGAAATGAACTTAATACTTATGTATGTTTTTTTTTTTTTTTGTTTTTTTTTATATTTTGCAGTCTGTTGATATTGAGAAATTACTGGGAACCTCCATTAACATTTCCACACAAGATGGGCAGTTGAAAGCAAAGTATCTGTATGCACAGTCGTCTTCTATGTGCTCTACTGCTGGAGATATTCTACTGGGAAGTGCACACGGTAAGTTCAGGAAGAGCAGATATTCCTCACATGCATGTGTTTGATCTCATATATAATTATGCACTTTTCTACACGGATTTCATTTGTTTTAACTATGCTGGAAAGTTTTGGATTCTAGACATCAAAACTGATTGAAATTTCTTATTTTGGGAATGTTTATCAGATGTCTAAATAATTGTGAGCATATCACATATAGTTGTGTTGTGGAAGAATACATTCTAGGCAGAAGCTTAGGTTGATTTTGGATACAACTAATTTCATGATATAATACTTATGGGCTTTTTAGCCATGGTAAGGGCCTCACAAAAAGCATTAGGGCCACATCCTACCTGCGTGTTGGACATCAATTCTCTAGAAGATTATTTGAGTTCACCTGCTCTGGATAGTGCAGGTAAAGTGGGATTTGAAGAAAATCATGATGAATGGTGTATTAAGCAAAAGTAAACAAACCTTCTAAATATTAACCACTTAATAGTGCTAAAATTTGTTTTGTCTACACAGACAAAGGTACATTTTGGTTCCCTCCCCTGCCTCAATAAATAAATAAAAATACAAATAAAATTACAGTTAAAAAAACTTGTATACACATAGACGCCACTTTAAAACAAACATGGCCAGTTCAGTTGGACAAAAATATATAGATACTAGACTAGACGCCACTCACTAGACTAACCCCAGCACCCAGGGCTTGCCCCAGCACCCAGATGTGCACTCACAGGACTTTCCCCTGTGACCAGCACCCAGATTTGCGCTCCGCTCTTACCCCAGCATCCAGATTTGCACTCAGGACTTACCTAGTGGCCATATTTACACTCAGGTCTTACCGCAGCAGCGAGGATTGCACTCGGGATATACCGCAGTAGTGAGAAATAAAATATGATGAAGAAAACTCCCAAATTTTTCTAACTTTGACATGAAAAATCTTTTATTCAATTATAAACGGTAAAAAAACACCTCTTCTAAATAATTTTTTTCACAAATTATAGGGAAATAAAGAAAACTAGTGTTTTTTGTTTCCTAGTCATTTTCTCCTACAGTGACCTTTTCACCCCAATCCTAACCCTACATTTAACCCTTACTCTAACCTTAATGCAAACCCTAATGTAACTGTAACCCTAACCCGTATTCTAACCATAACCCTAGATGTAAGGCTAATTTAGTCTTTTTTTTTTTTCTTCATTGCAATGTTGCTGACTGCCTCTAATGATTTACTTGGCATACTTACTGCACACAAACAGAACCTCGTCCAGTTTAAACAAATTGTTCTTAAGTGACGTTACTATTCTTGTTTATATAGTGACATCTGAATAGCTGCCGACCGCCTGGTCGTAATGTTTCTATTTTTCACTATAAACTGTTGAGTGCCTTGAAATACCCTCAGTAACACTTTTCTGTTTTTGCCTGCTAATTAAATAATTCCTTAACAACCAACAGAATATCTACCAGAGATCACAAACCTTTTTAACAAAAATATACTTGTTACAAAGAGTCCCTACAGACTCTAATCAGGGCTGATACTGTAGAATTCTTGGCTGGAAAATGTTCTACTGATAGCTGACATACAAATGGCTTTCCCATGAGCTGTAATTCCTTGTTATCCAACAAAAAAGGAAGTCTAAACAGAGACTCTACACAGTTACACAGTATTGCTTCATGTTGTTCTTATAACTGTTGTGAGACGCTGTAAATCATAGGAATGAGTAAAACAATGGTACATCTTATTTAGATCATTACATTGCATTCAATTTCTTTAAAAAATACATTAAAATAGTGCCAACAATTCATGTAACACTTGGAACAGAACTTAAAGGAACACTAAACCTTATATTTCTAAAAAAAAGTTGTTCCTATTGTGAGGCTAAACTGGCGTGTACTTTTGATAGTACACGCCAGTTTATCCTCTGACCGACAGCCAGAAATCCATTATCCAATTTTTTTTTTTCTGGATTTTGCCACAAATTCCACACACCAGTCAGAATGGAAGCACACAACAGTTTATTCAATGTCCAGCCTCCTTAAGCTGATATATAGCCTTTCCATGCATGCTCAGATTCCCCCACACCCAACATGGGTAATACAATGTCACGTCTGCAGGCCTGACATGCCAATGGCAGGTTCCCAATAATGTCTCACATCACAGCTACATCACAGTACAAGTAACATTTGCTCTTTACAGTATTTGCATTGATATTATTGTATTTTATGAGTGCTGAGCATTTAATACATTTGGTGAAAATGATCTGCTATCTGAAATATTTCTGGATAAGGGATACTCAACCTGTATATCCAGAGGAAGAGGTGTGAAGTGTGAATTTGATAGGTCCAAGAACTGAACTAAACTTTGCAGGAACCTTGGTCAAGGATATTATAACTGTAATATTGCATTTTAATTGGCTTAAAGGGACTGTCTAGTGCCCAAAATACATCTTCCAAATATTAATGCATATTAATGTGCTTTCAAAGTACTTTAAAATGCATGTCTTACATTTTGCATTGCTGAAAATACTTTCAGCTAGAAGAAATTGTGAAATTTCAGCAGTTTGCAAGAATCAAGGACTGCCCACACTAGCTGAGTAAAAGTCATTTCCTTTTTTTTTTTTTGCTACAGGAACCAATGAGAATAATGCCATTCAAATGAATGGAATATCCTGTCTCTCTAGTGATGTCAATGTACTGCACTGTTAAGAGATCCTACTGTGTACAAGAGCAAGGTCACTCAAAGCCCACTCACTCAATAGACTCAGTTTGAGGAGGACAGGAAGTGACTATATGAAACAAAACAAAAATCCTCAGTGTCTATAGAATCAGTGCTGCCGCACCTGCAGTAAACATGCAGACTAATCACTGGGGAGGGCTTGAGTCAAATATTAAAAATGTGATTTATACAGAATGCCTGCATCAAATCACATTGGGAAAAAAACCTGTGCAGTATACAAGCAGTAATCTTCATCTTGCACCAAAGTGAATTTGGGGACTAGAGTGTCCCTTTAATGTTTAATTTTAATGTGTCTGTGTGCGTATTTGGTTTTCTTCTCTTTTATTGTAAACATTTTATAATATTACATATGAAATGTTGTACTCTTGTGGCTCAGGAGTCATGCATAATTGCATTTACTTTTGTTGCATTTTATTTTTTCTTGTTTTATTTTTCCTAAGGCTTAATTAGAAATCCATTTCCTTCCACCCACAAATAGCCATTACAAATCTCTGTGAAAAGAGAAGTGTTTTCCCCTCTGCCTTTTTTTCATCTTCTGATCACTCCAACAGTCATAAAAGCCATGGAATTTTCTAATGGACATCCTCCTCCGAGATTAAATTGGAGTGGAAAACGACTGAACATCTGTAACTTCATGTCGACAACCAGCTGTGTTCAATCAACAATCTGCAGCCATAACAGATTCTGAAGTATAACGACTGATAAGCTAGAGATTTATGATGGTTTTGCCCTGCAGGTAAAACTATGGAGTATTTTGACTTAAAGGAGAGACTAAATAAGTTGAGTGCTTCCGGATGCTGCTCCTCTTCCTTGAACTTCTGCAGCATAATAATTAAAGGTTTTTGTTTTTTTTTATTGTTGCAAAATTCGATGAAATCCTTATAGCGGTGTGTCTAGCAATGTCCTGCTCATGGCAGGGTAAAGCCATCCTAATAACAAAGAATGATCCCAGACACTAAATATTGCAACTGTATTACTAGATAGCAGTAAAATTACTCTGTGATGGTTTTACACCAGATCAATGGCCGTATTTTAAATGATTTGTCATACGTGTGGTGCATTATTTTGGAATGTGCGTATTTGTTCAAAGCCGTCACACTGAGGTTTTCGTTGTAGCACAAAAATATAGAAAGCTACTGTGCAGCGGTGGGAAAAAAGTAATACATGCACTTGCTACAACCTATAAACAAACTATGTAGTTATTACTTCTTTTGTGGTTTTGTTTTTTGTAATACTTTTTCTATGAAGCTTTCATAGACTTCTCCTGTGGAAAATACGCTACACCAGCATCAATACGAAGGCCAACAGGACTTCCATAAGGATGCCCAATGCACACATCTGCAATGTTACCTATGTACCAACGTCACTCATGCTTCCCCCATTATTTTTTATAAAGTGCATTGCTGGGCAATACATACAGCTGCATACTTAGAATCTGCAAAACCTAGCTAGGTGCTGGAGCATATGGGAATAAGCAAAAGCTATATATCTTTACGGTTTTGTACTTTTCATTGTTTATTTGTAAATCACCAACAAATTCCTCAGCCATGAATACTTGAAAATGCTATTATAAGACATATATAATTGGTGCAGAGGGGCCTGTCTGCAAGCTTTTAATCTAATGAATGTGCTCTAATGGGGTAACTGCTAGGTTCCTGGTTGAATTCTTCTAACTCTCCTGCAGGAATGTTAAGCTTTCATATTCCTTTATGATGATATAATGTAACATATGTCTTGCACATGTGTGATTTTATTTGTTTTTTTGGGGGGTGCGGGGAGTAGGAGTTGCAGTCTTTATGGGTATTTTATGGTACATATTTATGCAAAATGTGTAGCTAAAAATGGAAAAAAAGGCATTATCACTCAGCGAAATATGATGCATTTGCTCTTTTATTCTTTTGGATATTTCAAAGAACTGTTTTATTTATATTACTTGTGTTTATTGTTTTGCAGGTGACACAAAACTTCATTCAGAAAAGGGAAATATTACAGTAGGTATGCATTTTATCATTGTCTTGTGAATCTAATCAGTACATTATTAAAATTGCATAAGATATTACAAACCTCTCACTTTTGTAGCTGTGTAATTGAAAACCGTTGAAAACGTTCAGAGCTCTGTACTTATACAGTGTGAAAAGAGTAGTACGGTGTTAGCCGTGGCTAAAATGATATAATCTAATGGCTAACTGAGAGTTTGATTGCAAGCTTGCAAGGACTAAGCAACTTGGTCTTGGAAGCTTGCAATCAAACTCTCAGAATGATACTGTCTTCCAAACCTTTTCTCTTTTATCTGATAAGGGATTGTATAATTTGTGGCACTCTCTAATGTCTAATCTTGATTCCACTAGGCAGGTTTTTGTTCTTGCGTCTGTATTTTATGTATAACACGGTCCAAATTGGTTTTATACATAAGAAATAAAAGGACAAAACAGCGACTTTTTTAGTCTGAATATGCATCTTTTTGTTCATTGCAATTTTTGGCGCAATTTTTGACTTTTTGTATACATAGTCTGCAACAGAATTCTTAAACAATAATTCAATCATTTTATAGATAGATTTAGACAAGAATTGCACTACATTTCTGACTAAAAAAAACACATTTATACATAACCCTATAGAGTGTTAACTGATAAAGGATTCACCTTTCAGAACTCTTAATTTATAGGAAGCTTCACACTTTTTCAGTGCAATACAACTTGTAATTCCAAACATATCCCATACATGAACAGTTAGGTTATACCAGTGAAGTAGCAGGAGGACAGTGATAAAACAGGGAAAGCCAGTACCTCAGAGGAGTGACCAAAGATGTGGAGTATAAGAAGAAATACCATACATGCTAACGATATAGGTAAGTTGTCTGTTACAACGTATTGCAGCAGGAAGGTGATATGTGATGTTATCATGATAACTAAAACCAATGTTGCAAGTCATATCAGTTTTTAAATGACAAATACAAAAAGGGAAAAGTCATAAGACATAGATGATTCTCCAGAAATATTAAAATATAATTGAGGAAATTACTTTAGATGAAGTATACATAACTGCTTTTATTTTAGACCCATAGTACTATTCAAATCTCTGCTTCCAATCTGTGTTGGCATATTATGTTCTTTTCTTATTTATATATTTTACTTATCTGTGCTACTTCAGGGTAATGTCCGTTTTAAACTTCGTACGAGGATTGCAGACACATAAAAACCATACAGTGCATTAGAAGTGGAATTTACTTTATACGTAACCCATAATTTAGTATGAATAAAATATAACAAAAAAGGTAAAAAATATACCTTTTTTTGTATATGATTTAGTCCAATTAGTGCACCAGAAGGAAAAATACCAGGTACATACAGCGATAATGCCACCCATGTATATAAAACTATAATTTTTGCAAAACTGTTTACTTATTTATTTAAACTCAAACAAGTTATGCCTTCTAACAGTAATATAAATGCATTTGTGTAGTGTATGTAAATATTTATGTCTATGAAATATATATAACATACTCTTGTTAAATGTCTACACATAAAACACTGATATAAAAAGGTTCTATGTAACCATCTGGCTTAGTTGATGCATCAGAACAAGTTTACACATAATAATCACCATTGTTGTGATGTACGATATTCTTGCAGGAAGCAGATCTTCTTTTAACAATGTGAATATATTGCAGACTCCTTAGATGGCAGTTTACAGGCTTCTTCGCATCAAGGATCCATAGATGTTTATGTCAGCCAAGCTGGGAAAGTGCTTCTTCAATCAGACAAAGGTGAGAAAATCATGGTAGAAACGCAAATCGGGTTTCCTTTAATGTTGACGTTGTTATTATAGCCAGGGCCGGACTGGGAGAAAAATTCGGCCCGGGCATTTTTTGATCACAGCGGCCCACTAAGAAGGGGGCGGGGCAGAGGAGGTGTGTTTTGTCATCACCAATGACAAACACGCTCCCTCTCAAAGTGAGCATGTTGGTTCAATGCTCTTCCAGGGCAGACCATGTGCAGAGCTCTGCTGAAGAGCTCTAGCATGAGAAAAAAGCCCTGTATTTGTTCTGCACAGTGCAAGCAAATTTAATAACATGCTTGCACTGTGTTTCCTTGCAACTTGTCTCTGGTGTCTCTATAAATGGATACCAAGAGACAAAAATGCCAGGAAAGAGTATTGAGCATGTGTTTGGAGCCTGCTTGTGGGATTGCGTGTGTGTAGAGTGAGCTGATTGTGGTGTGGTATTGTGTAATAAGGTCGGTTTTAGTTGTGTTGTGTTTGTGGTGTAATGTGATGCATATGTGGCTAGGGGCTGTAGAGAATGTGTGTATAGGGGATATAGCAAGTGTGTGAATACAGGCTATAGTGTGTGTGTGTATATATAGATGTAGTGTGTATTTAGGGGTGTAGTATGTGTTTGCTTACAAAGAATCTAGTGTGTGTGTATATATATATACACACACACATATATATATATATATATATATATATATATATATATATATATATATATATATATATATATATATGAGTCTAGTGTGTGTTTGAAGGACCCAGAATGTGTATAGGAGATCTAGTGAGTGTGTGTGTTTATAACGGTTTCAGAGTGTATATAGGGATCTAGCGTGTGTATGTGTGTAGATGATCCAGAGTTCGGTAAGGGATCTAGTGTGTGTCTGGAATGTAATTTGTTTAGAGGTCCAGTATGTGTGTGATGGGTGCTGTGTGTGTGTGTGTATATATATATATATATAATATATATGGAAGTATTGTGTATGTCTGTTGTGTGAGTGTTGTGTATGATGTGTGTGAGAGTGCTGTGTGTGAGAGTGCAAGAGTGCTGTCTATGATGTGTGTGAGTGCTGTGTGTGAGAATGCTGTGTGTGCTGTGTGTGAGAGTGCTATGTGTGTGTGATGGGTGTAAGAGTGCTGTGTGTGATGGGTGTGAGAGTGCTGTGTGTGATGGGTGTGAGAGTGCTGTGTGTGATGGGTGTGATAGTGCTGTGTGTGATGGGTGTGAGAGTGCTGTGTGTGATGGGTGTGAGAATGCTGTGTGTGATGGGTGTGAGAGTGCTGTGTGTGATGGGTGTGAGAATGCTGTGTGTGATGGGTGTGAGAGTGCTGTGTGTGATGGGTGTGAGAATGCTGTGTGTGATGGGTGTGAGAGTGCTGTGTGTGAGTGCTGTGTGGTATGGGTGTGAGAGTGCTGTATAAATGTTAGAATGGATTGTGTGTGTGTGTGTGTGTGTGTGTGTAGGGGGGGTAAATAAACAAATAAAATAACAGGCATTATGTCCGGGGGGGACATAATGCCTGTTATTGTATTTGTTTATTTACCCCCCCCCCCCCCCCCCCCCCCCACACACACACAATCCATTCTAATATTTATACAGCACTCACACCCATCACTCTCACACCCATCACACACAGCACTCACACCCATCACGCACAGCACTCTCACACACAGCACTCTCACACCCATCACACGCAGCATTCTCACACCCATCACACGCAGCATTCTCACACCCATCACACGCAGCATTCTCACACCCATCACACGCAGCATTCTCACACCCATCACACGCAGCATTCTCACACCCATCACACACAGCACTCACACCCATCACACACAGCACTCTCACACCCATCACACACTCTCACACCCATCACACACTCTCACACCCATCACACACTCTCACACCCATCACACACAGCACTCTCACACCCATCACACACAGCACTCTCACACCCATCACTCTCACACCCATCACTCTCACACCCATCACACACACAGCACTCTCACACCCATCACACACACATAGCACTCTCACACACAGCATTCTCACACACAGCACTCTCACACACATCATAGACAGCACTCTTGCACTCTCACACACAGCACTCTCACACACATCATACACAACACTCACACAACAGACATACACAATACTTCCATATATCACTCCCTTCTTACCTTTAGACTGGGAGGCGGGGTTCCCTGGTGGTCCTCGTGGAGAGTGAACTCTAGCCTGTGGGCTAGAGTTCACTCTCGCGAGATCCGGTCGTTGCCATGGCAATGCTCCGGATCTCGCGAGAGGAACCCGGTGGAGCTGCAAGTTAGAGCTCCGCCGGGTCCTCTCTCCAGTCTCCCTCCCTCTCTCCCCGCCGGCGGCCGCGTTTGAAGGCATGTGGGCCGGTGAGGGAGATCTTTGATGTCCTCACCGGCCCTTCATGTCAAACAGCGGGGCCGGCGCTCGGATAGTGCCGGCCCTGCATAGACCGGCAGGGGAGATTCTGGGACCTCCCCTGCCGGCCTCGGCCCATGGCCACCGCGGCCCACCGGGCATTTGCCCGGTGTGCCCGATGGCCAGTCCGGGCCTGATTATAGCTGTATATTTTATATAGTGTATAAAACATATTCCTATTGACTTTGTCAAAATAATAAAGTATTCTTTATAAGAGGAACAGGTTGGTAAATGTAGATATAAAGGTATGTGGCATTCAGTTCATGATATTATGATCAAGCTTAGTTAGTTTCGCTAGTATATGCCATGTACAAGTTTAGTTATTTATGCCATCTGAATATTAAATCTTATCTGCCTCCACATACATTACAAAATAAATGGCTTTATGGGCAGTGCATAGGTGGGATGTACAACCATACACCTCCCATGCATTCCTAGAAACATTAGCTTGTTAAAGAAGTGACCAGTGGCAAATACAACCCAGCAATGTATAGGATTTGTTAAGTGCATTGTTGTTTGTGAAGCATAGTATCAGATATGTGCTAGTCATCTATATGTAATGATCAGAGAGTGACACTGTTCTCCTATTTAATAGGTTGTATTACTGTGAAAATACCTGTTACCCTTCAGGCTTATTTACAGCTTTGTGGTGCCCAGGTTGATGTAAGTCCTGAGGTCCAACTTCAGGATATCCAGAATACCTCAAGAGAGGGTCAGACAACGGTAACAGGTATGCGTAGTGTCATTTTAGTTTAGTCCTTGTAGCTCAAGCTGTAGATCTGTTTGGAGAGCCTGAAACCCTTTTTCCTTTTCCCCATCTGGTATTCTGGTGAAGATGAACATGCAGCTGTGTAGAATACAGGTCCCCAGGACAGACTTGTAATTCTGCAGAATTGTTACTGATCAATGCGTTCATTTCTCCGTAAAGCATTGGCTACAGTGATACAATGTACGAGCCCCACCAGTAAGAAAGCAGACAAAATGAGTATTCTAGTTATTCACTGCCAGTTCAAGGTGACAGCATTAATAAAACACACAAAAAATGAAATACAGTAGCCGGAAACAGCTGTGACATCTTCCCAGATCAGACATGCTTTCTCGAAACTTCCAATTCTAAGGAAGGGTTTTGTTGTGAGCTGTCACAGGTCAAGAAATATGCTGTATAATTGCTGATTTGTCTCTAAATATTTCCAGAAAGGTAACACTTTATAACTGGTACAACTTTTCTTTTTAGGAACTTTGAATTTGGTAACAGAAAGAGAAAACTGGATAGAGGCAGAAGCCAAAAGAGGCACAGTTTTCCTAAAACACCAAAACTGGTTCCAATCACTAAAGCTGCACACAACCTGAATTTCCCATTGTGCAGGACCAACCTTCATCTCTGACTGTACCAGAACACCTGAAAAATACAACTGGCCATTAATATAGAACCCATTTTACCATGATGCCATTTGATCTTTACTTCTGAAGAATACACACAGAGACAATATAACCCTAGGCCCCATATTGTATAGCTGCTGTTTAGCATAATATTGATAAATGCCAAGCATTGCACACACAAGCGATAGTGTTTGGCTGGGGGGGGGGGGGGGGGGGGGGGGGGGGGGGAGAAGAGAGAATGACTTTCCCATGTCTACTCTGTTTCATGATGTTGTCATAGCTTTACCTTTTAACATTGCAATTTACTGCCTTCTGTGTACATTCATTGGCAGTATTACTTCAAAGGACAGGGAAATCACAAAGCAATTAATCCGCATTACAAACTTGCCTAATTACCTGTGCCTTCTGTGTCTATATGCTGGTGTTTGATGGCACCATGCAGAAAAATCCTCGACCCCTTTTAAAAGTATGGTGAATGCTTCTCTGCAGGGATCCAATAGTGACTTTAAAATATCATTTTATTCAATCTTTATAAAGCCGTTTACTTTCTTTGTCCTGTTTTGTTACTAATTTATGCATAAACAATACTTGTTCTAACTACTGTAGGTGAGTAAGATTATCCTGTGTGACCCTGTTACGCGTTTCACAGATATTTTTATAAATACAATACACTTTTTTTTTTTTTTTAATGTGCCATTTGTGCACCAGAACAATAACTGTTAACCACTAACTAATGTGACTAATGTGTGCTCTGTACCAGACAATTAAAATGTCAGGACAATGTGAGGCTGTACAGCTTGCAATAAAACAAAGTACAAAACCCATGTGTGGCTTATTGGTCAGGATAATAATTATTTTATTTTCATTGCTACAATTCTCAGTATGATTGCCTAATGAAACACAATGTATAAAACAGGTACACATGAAATCATGCCACGTAATTATGCTGTCGTCGCCTGCCAATGTAACTTCGGCAAAAGTCAGCAGTTCTAGGTTGTACTGGTGCAAAAAGCACAGAAATGTACTTAAAAAAAAAAAAAAAACAAACAACAAAAAAGCTTTAAATTTTTTTTTTTTACACTGGATGCATTGCATCCATTTCATACATAACCCTAAATGGCAGCTATTACCCTACTGCTTTACTGGAGTCACAATGGGAGAAGTGAGATATTTAATTAGTTTTTTTTTTTTCCAGGGCATTAGAATCCATAAATATCCTATGAGCAGAAACTGTGTACTGTATAGTGCAATTGTAATTGAGAAACATCCGATAGATCCTTCACCATACTGAAAGTCTTCCTTTGTTTCTCACCTATACGCTTCAGTCAGGTCATTATTTCTGTTTAGGACCTGTCTTCTTTACAAATCTTTTCTATGAGTTAAAAGATCTACATCATGTTGCAAAAAAAGGACCACTGGGAAACATTTTGTAAAGAATTAATTCCAGGGTAATAAATCTCCTGTTTCACCAGCCAATATTTTGAGAAAAAAAAAAGAACAAAAATCATTTCAGAGTGTGGAATGACTTTAACATCAAAATCATTTCTAATTCCAAAGGTCAACTATCCTACATATAGAATTATGGCACATATGCACCATAGACAGTCTGTATAACACATCCTGTAAAGTGGCAAGAAGTGGGGAAGAAAGGCACCATTGCCATTTGCTATGCAGAATGAGTAGAATGGCGATTGCACCTTTTTTACTCCTCCTGACACTTAACAGTGTGGGGATGAGAACCTCTGCCGACATTAATCAGGCACATTTCACTGCTTGATTCTTTATACATCGGCTGCAGCCCAGAAGTGCTGTAGTGGTGGAGCCGGTGCAGACTTCAGATATTGGTCAGAAGTCAGCTTTGTACATAGGTGCACACACATCTAACCCCCACTGTATTTAAAAACTTAACTGGAGCAAACTCAGATAGTCTTGGCTTCCAAAGCGGCGGCTTGGATGTTTAAAAACACAATATATGTTTAGTATAGAGCACACCCAAATTAGTTTTAAATATAAACATAGTTTGTCTTTTGTTATGAAAAAGGCTAACTTTTGACATTTGTAATTGGGACTAATCGCAATGCTTATTGACACCCCTCTTTGCTGATTAGTCAGGGGTTTTCAATGTGTTTGGCATATTAATGCCTTTTAATCTGTTTCTGTTGATATGGTTTGCTAGAATGAATCAGTTTCTGGTCATGAACACAAATGAAATGCATAGTAATTCATATAATCGCAAAACAATAAAATAGCATGTAATTACTGTGAAAATCTAAACCACGTTTTACATATTGAATATATCATGTTTGTATATACAAAAACACACTTTATGCTATTTAATCGTTTGTGTGTTAGTCTGTATTCTACTTTAAGGAAAGAAAACAGTATAAAGCCCCACCCAATTTTCTTTAATACATTGGTCAATCAACTGAGCTGTTTCACATATAATACATACAATAAAATGTAATAGCTGTACATATTTAACTAACAAATTCAAACATTGTTAAATATTTAGTGGCTTTTCAAACAGTGGATATAAAGATAAATATATGTTCTTTTCCACGGTTAGCATCATGATTAAACAGTGCGGCCAATACTTTCATCAACTATTTAGATTTTCATGATACAATACATTTGCAGTGTCATTCACCATTTCCCCTTCAGTTTCTTCCAGGTGAGACAGACCATTGAGTAGATCTCCATGTCGATTGTACCCAAACCATGGAGGTGGATCGTCAGTACTGTACTCTAGTTTTTTAATCTTTGATTCAACTTTTAAGGCAGCCGTCCTAAGGAACAACATATGTAAAATTACTACAAAACCTAAGAAATAAACATTTTATTTAAAAAACAAATTGGTGAGTTATGTTTCTGTCACATAGATAAAATGTTTCTTTTTGTCCTGAATTAATTACGTCTAATCGCTATGGATTATAATAGACTTGTCATTCTGAGATTAAAAAGGAAGATTTCTACTGTTTTATCGAAAATTAAACGCATTACACTACACACAACTCACTTGGTAATACTTCTGCAGTACAGCATTCGGAGCACACAAAGTTGCCTGCAACCCTTCCGTAGGTACTTTAATGTTCTGTCACTAAGATGGATGCATCCAGAGATGTCCAAGACAAGAAGATAACGGCAGACACCAGAGAGATACTGAATACTTAAATCGGTTACCTGTAAATTATAAACCAGTAAAATAAATCACTGCATAGTTGCTATTTAAAAGGGGCAGTTCCACCTAGCTGATTTTCTGTATGCTGTACATGGTTTTAGTACATTTGAAATGCATTTATTTTTAATTTTTTTTTAAACGACTGTTCTCTTAAACATACACTTCATATGTAGTTTTAAGAGATGGGAAGTGTTAAAGAAAAAAATGATCAGACAAATGTTTCTTTGACTTACATGATAAAGCACTCCTCTAAGAATATTTCATGCATCCTAGGAAAAAACTGCCACTCACAAGTAGATCTGGCACCCATCATTTTTTTTAGTCCTTTGAGACTAAAAAAAAAAAATGGTTTGGTGGTTTTTCACTATGTAATCCTTTTATCTGTCTCTCAGAAGTTATGGAAGCCAGGCTTGATTGGGGATAGAATACTCTATTTGACTTTGTGCAAATCAATGGTTGTTGGGCAATGGGAGTTCTTCCGAACTATTTATAGGAACTTTATTTTCATAGTCACGGCCATCTTCCCCTTCCTGTTACACAATGGTTAGTCTTGGCCCTTCTGTAATGTTAGTTCTTCTTTGAGGGGATTGTGAGACATTTTTCTGGTTTGGTTTTCCACATGCCCTGCTGTGCAGCTAGAAGCTTTAGTACTGTATTATCTTAATTAATTATTTGAAATGTTGGTGCTGGTTCATTTAGAAACAAAACTTGCCCTGTCTCCTGAGGCACCCACATAGAAACTTTACCTTAGGACAACCAGCAATGCTGATTGACGTGAGCATCTTACAGCAGAAAGCCAATGACTTAACAGTGTTATTAGTCACTTGCAAACAATGAGATATATCAAGCTGCTCCAGATCTTTGGATTGTTGGCAAAATTTCTGTAAAGAAAATGATACATCCAAATTACTTAAACATCATTTATGGAAGCTATTTTTGAGACTAGGTCAAACTCAGGTGCCAAATTTGATTTAGTCTCAAAAATAGCTTTGATCATTTCACCTTCCATTACTTTCAATGGGGAAGATTCGAACCTGGGTTTTTGTTCTAAGTCAAACTCGGGTTTAATTTGACAATATTTTTTTAATATGAAAATATCACAAATATAAACACAACACACTTATACATATATTGACACATAATACATTTCCCTTGTTTCTTCTTTTTCCTTCACCTGTGATTTGTTATGATCCTCGGGTAACTATATAGTGATTGTCTTAGATTCATCTCTCTAAATCTTCTGTGCCATTGTAATACATAACACATCCTAGCACCACTTAATGCAGAGATTCTGATAACTTTATTTCATTGTCACCAAAGTAGCTTACTTATCAATTCGTACTTATTTAAACAGGGAAATAACAATACAAACTGACAACATCCAGCGGACAGACAAACAAAAAATAAATATGTAGTTAATACCATATCAGAAAATAGAATAAGCATCAGCTGAAACAGACAGGGTCATTGGACACATGGTCCCCTTCATTTTTCTCTACCGTAAGCGCAGGTTGGGCCAGATGTTCTTGGCCTTCCTCTTATTCATTTAAATTGAGGGTTTCACCCTTTTGAACAGGTGGATTGATGGTTCCTTCTATGTCACTCTACCTATAATTCCTCTAAAACTCCTCTGCCTCAATGGCTATATCCAGCCATTTTTGCCAGTATTTCCACCCAGGTTTGTCCCACTCCATATACTTAGCTATACTCTTTTTCCCATACATTTTATTTCTAAGTCAAACAACTTGGGTGCTGAATTTGACATAGTCTCAAAATTAAAGTCAACCTCCAAAGTCAAATTTTAGTGTATAGACCCATCTTAGTAGCTGTGATAGCAATACTATGTGACCGTCAAAAAGGAAAACCAGCGCTGTCTTGCTTAATGGTGCAACCTCCTGACCCACTTTGTCATCATTACATGTTAACCTGCCTTAAATGCCCGCTCTAAGCAAAAACTTTCTCCCCCTTTGTTTTATAAGTTGTACTGTAGGTAGCTATTCCATCACACCTTCTGAATTGCTATCATGTTGCTGATGTTAACCTGATTAGATCTCGCCTTAACTCCTCCTACATATGATTCCTCGCATTTAGGGTTGCCACCCAACCTCTATTTTACCAGCAGCGCATTAAGGAACTGACTTGAGGCCAATGTTAATGTTTGCTCTTTTTTTTTTAGTGACTCATAACTTTTATATACTGCCTGCAGGATTTTTTATGTATTCAGAGGGAAATCAATTACCCAATCCAGATAGTTGCTATTTATGGAGCGTCCAACATGCATCAAGGTGAGCTCTGCAGCTGTAGACCTCCAAGTGCTGGCTGCATGGGAAGCAACATCGGGGAACTAAGTTCCCTACAGAGAACTGCTCTACCCTGAGTGTGAGGTCAGAGTTGTTTACTACGCCATGGTCTGTCTTTTCTCGTATATCTAGATACTCCACACGGAAAAAGTGCCTGTGTCAGTTTGATTGGGGATAGTGGGGACTGAAGTCAGTATATGGGCTCTAGTCCATGTGAGTGGTTCTGATCAGGGGGTGCATATCATTATATTATCTTTTATTTCAGTGTCACACATTGTGTTTTTTCTTTTCCTTTTTTCCTTTTATGTAAATATATTGCCAAGTTCATAAGGTATTCACTGCCAAGTGTATAAGAAAAGTATTTATTTTTTATTGAGCAACACTTTTTTTTTTTTACAGTATTCATTAACCAATCCCAATTATTAAGTCTCTGTAATAAACAGGAATACATTTATGGATCAGATCAGAGGTCTATACTTTATATAAGTCACTCCAGTTGGTTACCACTCATTGAAGGTAATCGTTCTTATATATTTTTTATTTTCAGTTGGTGTTATTCACTGCACAATACATACTTGTACGCCATATATTGACTGTTTCATGCGGTTATATATATTTTTGAGGTTTTTATCTCTTACATTTATTTAACCATTAATACAAGTAAGGCTTTGTCTTTTGTATTTTATCTGTTACTTCATTCCTATCATCGTATATTTTTTAAGTCACATTTAAATGGGCATGGTAATATCAGCATTGCCATTTAAGTCATTGATCTTTATGCTATATATACTTCACTTCCTCTGTTTTGGGTTATGTCTATTTCATCTTATCTTGAGAGACTTGCATTCCAGAACAGTCTTCAATACTGTATTCTACAATTATTTTAAAGTAAACAGGCGCTATCCATGGACACAGGATATTTATGCACACAAAGTTCATTCCCAAATAAAACACAATCTTTTGTGGGTACTGATGTGCTAATGAGTCAGTAAAACAGTCGCTGATCACCAGGCATCTGATACTCATTTGTAACTTTCAGAAATTTATATAAGCTGCTCGGTTACCATGTTGTTTGTGTGCATTTCCATTTGACTTATTCTCTTTTTGCAGTAGAAAGAAAGACACACAAACACATTTATTGACTCTTCTCCTCAAAGGAAGAGTCAATGCGAAAGCTAAATACAAAGTTTAAAGCTATATACGCCCAAGGTTAGATTTACATCACAGGGGCTTAGGTTTGCCATTTTTCACCAGACACATATACCTAACTGATGTCCTTATGGTCACATATAAGTTATGCAGACTTTATAACTGAAACAATGGCTGAGGTGGAATTCCTACAGACGGTCCAGAGACCACCACCACCTTCTACACAACCTTTCATTATATCCACACCACAAAAAAATGTTCTTTACTTATAACATTTTTTATCCATCTTGTGCAACATTAAGTATGCGAGAAGAGGGCCCATATTTACATATTTGGTGGAGCTGTAGTGAGATTAGTAATATATGGCTCGAGACTAATAAATATATGTATAAACAGGTCACCAATATAAAACTAAGCAAGTCTCCAGAAACTGCACTGCTTCATATAAATTGGACGAATTTATTGTTTTAGTAGCGGTAAAAATAATTATCTCAAGAAATTGGAAATTCAATTAAGATCCCCTGGATAATAATAAAAAAAAACAACTGCTCTTCCAGTTTAAAATGGGAAAAGCAATAGCATGGTCCCCATCTGTACCATGATACATTCAGGACATTATATAAAACTGAAGGGGTTTCCTGTATTCTACTTGTAACGTTACAACAGAATATACAGCTGTCTTTCTCATTTTCTAGTAATATAATATCCCCACAGCTGAATATCATATGAACAAAAGCACAAATACTGTGTGTTGAAAACTGTATGGAGGACACTGACTGAAAGTGTAGGAACATGCACAGCAAAGCATCTATGAGTTACACGTAACCCAATGTACAGAACTCTCTTTCACATTGCCAAGAAATTGTACATCTATTATGCTGAACAGAAGCGGTTTCATCCCCATGAGTCTAAGCCGGAAAATTAACTGAAAAGAATTTAAACTTTCTTGAGAGGTCATTTTCATGAATCAAACCATTCCATTTGTGGCTCACATATAGTTTTAAAAATCAGCTTATTTGGTGGAAGATCTCATTAAAAATGATTTCAATTATCCATTGCTGTGGATCTGCTTTGCATAGAGCAATAGAGAGCTATTCATATTGCATCACTAACATTTTAGAAAAATGAGTGATTTCATTTTTAAAAATCACACATCAGCACTCATTAAAGGACTGGGCAACACTGAACTAGATAATAATAATAGATGTTAATATTCAGCGACTTTTAAAAAGACAAAAGCAAACTTCTGTGTGATTAAAAGAACATTTTTGAGCAATGCTCCATAGAAGTACTCTTCAAAAGTCAATTATGTGTCAGATTTCAATACTGCCATTTTACCAAGCTGTAGGAATGATTGGTGTGTTAAGCATTTTCTCTCCACCTATTGACATACACATAGGGGTCTATTGAGTTCATACACCCCCACTGTCCACTGTATCAGCTTTGTCCACACACCACTTGTGAGGGTAGTGCAGGGGTTGCCACTGTAACTGGGCCCGCCCCCATAGGTGGCCCAGGAAACCACGGCACTGACAAGTGATGTGGGGACAAAGCTGATACGGTGGAAAGTGGGGGTGTATTGCACTGGTAACATCATGTGATGCTACGTAGTAAGGTATTACTTATTGCATATAATATATGTATTTACTTTATATTATTGTATTTGTATGTAATAAGTATTTTATATATTTATCCCTATATATTTATGTGTATTTATATGTATTTGTTTTATTATTATGATATTGTACATTTGTTATTGTTTAATGTATTTTATTATATTACTATAATATATATAACAGACATATTTATTTAAATTATTGATATATTATTTTTTTTAAATATATTTAAATAATTTTTATTCTGGACTTTTTGCGGAGGGGTCATATATTTTCAGCTAAGCCAAATCCACCTATTTCTCCTAATAGAAGGCTATTTTTTCTTTTTCAGATGGATTTCAGATCAAATCAAGGGCATTTGGAGGCTACCAATTTCAGAGATGTTGGCTCAGTGATCATAGCCAGGCAAAGTCAGACTCACAGAGCCAAAGGTCAGGGCAGGCGCAGAAAAAAACAATGTAAAAAAAATAGCATGGTCAAAACTGGGAATACAAAGCAAATCCAAAGAAGCAATCAAAATGGACCATCACTGATTGCTGGGAGCATGGAGGAGAGAAAAAGAGAGTGAGAGAGTGTGATTTTCGAAATACTCATTATTCATGGTTTTGACCAATATGGGCCAATCTTGTCCATCAGCAAACTGAGTGTAATTTCATATTAAAACTGAGAATCATGTAACAACCCTAGTCCAGAACATTCACTTGATGTTGAGCACATCCTGAAGTGTCCTGGGCTTCTTCTTACAATCTGTTTGTAATGCAACTGACTGTCTCTCTGAACACTACTTATCCAGCATGCAGCTGCAGAGAATTCAGAAATGAATAAACACCAGGCACCATATACTAAATCAAACACACGCGGGACAATACCTAAACAAAGGACAGAGAGGAAAGAGGATCCATCTCCCAAGCAGAATCTTTAAAATGACCTTATTAAATTGGCAGGATCAGTTCAGTCTCCCCCTCTAATGGAAATCACTTTATCCTAAGTGATTATGGAAGAGGATTTAGCAAAAATGCTGGCACTCTTTAGGCATACTAAACTCAAATCTCTTCAGAAATGAATCTCACATAGACTATAATGTTTATTGTCACTGTAGGGATCTGTACCAACAAAACAATATACCACATTATTCCGAGGGGCAGCTTGAAAATACAAAAAGAGGCATCAATCTCTTTGTAAACTAGTACAGCTCTCACATGTATGTCAAATCCTAAGACTTGTAATGTGAAGTACATTTGGCTTATTATGTAGGGTCCTCTTGTAATTTCTTGGCAAGTTATGGAAAACACCAGGAGATAATTCTAATGACAGCAGTTTCCGAGGCAGTTTCTCCTTCTTGTACCATTCTATGATGAAAATGTTTTCACAAATATTACTTTGGAATAGGGTTGCCACCTGTGGCATTTTTTTTTACCGGCCACAAATAACTTTTGCATGTTGCCCTGCAGAATGTGGAAGCAATACGTGACAAGAAAAATCAAGAATCAGATCCCACAGAACCACGTTAATTGTTTAACTGATTTCCATCTGGTCGTATATGACTACCCTACGTTGCAAGGCAGCATGTAAAAATTATATGTGGCTGGTAAAAAAATAAAAAAAAAAAAAGACCAAGGTCTGAAACGTTGATCTTTGTGAATTAAACTCTGATTCTTTGTGATATCAAGTCTCCTGAGTGCTCCTTTCTCCAATAAATAAATAAATAAATATATATATAATAGCCTGTACCTGTGTTACCAACTAGGCACCACAGTGAGCACACAACCAAGGTTCGGCACCACTGTAATCTTAGGCATGCTTAGGCACTAGGCCAGTGCTTAATTTAAACTGAAGGTAGTATAACTTAGTGGCATCTGCAGCATACAGACACGTTCTAATCAAACTGTTCCTGGGCGCTGTGTAACCTCCTCAGCAAACCCCCATATAAATATTTCCAGATTTGAAATGTTGAAGCCTAATTTCTAAATAAACATATGTTATGTTAGTCTAAAATGTTTCATGTGGTAAATGTATTTTATAATAGGCCCAGCTTTGCAAGATGAGTGGGTGGAATTGTGTCATGCTAGGGTATTGAAAAGCAAGTTTAGAGAAAAAAAAAACAAAAAAAACAAGCCGGCTCCACTGAAATGCTGATAAATTTCTTTCATTCAGCGAGTATAAATCACCGGGTGCTCCGTCCGTGCTGTAGCCGCAGCACTAAGTAATCCAATGAAAATGAGCAACAAAAGGACATGCACTCCGGAGTAGGTTGAATGATAAAGAATTGTATTAAATCAAGGAAACATCACGAACATCAGGGATAACAAACAGATAAAACAGATGCCTTACGCGTTTCACGTGTCTCCACGCTTATGAATATTATGAATATTATGAAATCATTATATAACTGTTTCTGTTAATGTTCTTATGTGCAAATAGCTTGCATCATTTTCCCATTTGCTGTTTATTAATCTCCTTTTGGCTTAACGTATTGCGGATATACTTTGTTTAAATCACACGGTGATCGCAAAGGCATGGTGTGAACAGCCGTTTTGAATTTTAATATGAAATAAAAAGACACTGCGCCAGGTCAAAGTAGTATTTGAAAAAGACTTCACAACATTTGAGCTGTTAACAAAAGTATAAAAATACAATGACCCATATTTTTATTAAGTAACCATTAATAGAAGGTAATATGGAACCTTTGAACATAAAGGAAAATTCCAATAAAGGTAAATACTTAGATAAAATGACAATGCACTCCATAATTTTGGGGATAATTGTAATACCAGGGGATTTACAATGATTTAAAATATGTTATCGTCTTCGTGATACTGAATTCTGCAGATGTCATTAAGGAAACTCAATTTAAAAGAGAACATGAATTGAAATTGTTAATGCAGGTGTCTAATCTTCTTACAGGAGATATATTGCACGCTGAATTAATTCACCAATTTGTTTAATCCATTGATGTTTACAGCCTATTATTTTTTGCAAGACACAAGGTAAATTACCTGAATTCCGATGTCGGAGATCCCCAGGCATTCTGATACAGCAAGTTCTTTTATTTTATTGTTAGTTCCAAGAGCTGTCAATCCCTGCAATAAAATAGTTCACATTTCATGTCAGAAAATACTCTATCATTGATGATGACAGGAGGTAGAGGAGAATAAGCAGTATGCATTCCTAAACAGAAAGCTTGTTCCTTCCAGTGGTTATAACCAGGGGTGGGCAAAGGGTTTTTACATGGACACTAGTGTCTGTGGCATGGTCTGTGAAGGTCCATAGAACATCAGTAAACTGTCAATTAGAGACCCCAGTAAATGTCCACCATGAACAATGTTGGTGCCTACCCCTGGAGATAACATAACAGTATTTTTTACTGATTTAGTCATTCTCTAATCAATTTAATAGACTAATTTGTTAAACATTTTTAAAATGATTAAAAGCAGTTTTAAATAGAAAATGTCTATTCCGATCACTTGACATTTGTTCGCATGTAATAATTCCCAGAATGCACCTGACCTCCTTTTCCTGATTGGATGCTCATTATGGAGTGGAAATTTTTGGTAATTTGCTTTATAACTAGTGCAGGCAGGCGTTTCGTTAGAGGTGTTCTCCACATTATCTAAATTCAAAGCATAACCATTTCAGTGGTTTTTAAGAATATCTTGAAATGCCCTAAACTGCTTTTAAAAATGTTAACAGAGCATATATGGGGCTACTCACTCAAAGTGAGGTGCAGGTGAGTAGAGGTGTACATTTCATGTGACTTCAGGCAATATACTATTGATTAATGTCACAAAGGAAGTTTCAAAGTCTGGCCCAGTGTCCCCATTCTACAGATATTAGTAAATTACTCAGTTTGAGATTATTCTGCCAATGTACATCATGTAGGTTTTAATACATTTGTTTAAGGGCTACTTTTAGCAAAACAAAACATCTGTTTACTCAACTTATGGCTATATTAAAAATAACTATTATGCTCCAGTGAAACAGGCTGCAACCAAATCATTTAAACACAAGGCTCTCCTCTGATATCCTGTACATAAGGCAGTGTATTTAGAGAAGCAATAACAGTAAGTGAACCCTTTGGAATTACCTGTTTTTCTGCTTAAATTGGTCACAAAATCTGGTGTGATCTTCATCTAAATCCCAAATATTGACAAGCACAATGTGCTTAAGCTAATAACACACAAACAATGATAATATCTCATGTCTTTACTGAGCATACCTATTAAAGATTCACCGTGCCGGTGGAAAAACATTAATCTCAAACAAGTGCTTCTAGCAGACCTTTACAACGTTCAGGAAGAATTTTGGATGGACCATTTTTCCTTACAGAACTGCTCAAGCTCAGACATATTCTTAGGATATCTTGTGTGAATGTCTCTCTTGCCTTAAAGGGACACTCCCACCAAAAAAATGAAAAGGTTATATTTTTTTTAATTTGTACTGTTGATTTCAGATGTATTTTGTTTTTGTTATGTGACTGTATTTAATAAAATATGTAACTAAACAAGTGTGTCTTGGTGCCTCCATTTTGTGAAAAATAGTGTTTTTGGGTGCCACCCTCTAGTTACTTTACAGCACATATTTCTCACTTTGGGGCTGGGGACACAAAATGCAGTCTATAAGTCAGAATTCTGATCATAGACTTGCATTGACTGGGAGAGTAATGTAACTATTACATCACAAGGGGGCAGAGTTATGATCCTTTTTGATCAGATTAATATCCTCTCTTTGTGTTGGAAGGCAGGTAAAAAAAAGTTGTACAAAGTCACCTAGTCCTGCCCACTCTGATACACAGGAGCCAGTAAGAGAGCAAGGGAGTATTTTATAACATCATCATGCAGTCTTTAGCTACAGTTGTAAAGTGAGACTGTCTGGAAGATTTTGGACGATGTTGCAGCATGGGAAATATTCACAAAATGGAGCCAGGAAATAATTGTATTTTTCCTTTTATATGCAGTTAATTCAATCATATAAAAAAACCCAGTGGTATTTGATTTATATATGTGTTTGTTTTAGAGGACCAGGTAATCTAGTTACATCTTATGTAAGTGGTAGTGTCCCTTTAAGATCTGGGCTTTGACTGGGCCACTCCAAAAAGGTAGATTTTCTTTTTTTTAACCATTCTGTAATAGATTTACTTTGATGTTGAGGGTCAGTGTCCTGCTGCAATACCCAGGTTTTACTGAGCTTCAACTGGTGGACAGTCACCCTGACATTATACTGTATGATACCTTCATTAACTTGGGAATTCATTGTCCTCTCGATGATGGCAATCACAGACCCAAATCATGACACTCCCTCTACCTTGCTTCACCTTGGCTGGGCACTTAGAGATTACTTTGTAACCCTTTCCAGCTTTATGCAAATCAAAAATTCTCTTTTTTTCTGCGATTTCTTTTTTTGAGGCCTCATTTACATCAGCAGATGGTTCTTGTGAATAGCAAACTATTCACAAGAATGACTAGAGTCAAAGTAGCTCTAAAACACAACTCCATTCCCGTTTCATTGATTTGACTCCAGGTTTGCCAACTCCTGACTTCAATTAGCTTTTGTTGAAGTGATTCCAACCCACACTGTTAATGTTTGAATAATTTGTGTGTTATTAGTTAAAACAGATTGTTTGTTCTCTATTGCAACTTAAATAAGGATTAGACCATATTTTAAAACACAAATTTATACATAAATGCTGTTAATTCCAAAGGGTTAATTTACTTTTTCTTGTCACTGTGTCTATTCATGGATTACTACCAGCCATGTTCTTGTCCGCTATGATACCTTTTTAATTAAGGTTAACATGTCCTTAAAATGCCATAGGAAATTATGACAAGACCAGAAAAAATGTATAACACAGCATATTATCTATGTACCTCATGGTCTACATTATAAAGTTCAAACCAAGTAAAAATAAGGTAGTATGGTTTTAATAATACGAATGAAGACTAAGTGATTTCTCTGTTGTTCATATGTTTCTGTGCCAAACAATCCTGCATATCAGGAACTGTACCTTATTTTCCCCCTGATGTGTAATGCATGATCTGTGATCCAGATGTGAATGCCCTTACTAGCATATACAAGCATTATTTCTGGCAAAACAATAGACAAGGAATATCCTTAAAGGGTCACCCCAGATACCAGGTGTACTTTAATGCATCCAATAACATTTTCAATCTGCTTTTTATTTTGTATTTTGTATTTTTTTTACATAGGTAAAACTAAACTGCTGTTCCATCAAGCAGCACATTTCATATCCTCTAATCCCTGTGAGTATTCATGGTCAACATGATCTTGCTAATATTGAAGTATGCAGCTACCATGAGAACTGCAGTGAAAATATGATGAATGGTATGCAGAATAGCACAACCTGGCATCAAAAAGGCATGGAAAACAGTAAATGATATGATTGTGCCTGAGTTGCTAAATGCTAATGTGAGCATTCCAGACTACCTGTGCCACTTTCTTAGCATGGTACCCTGGGTAATAGCCAAGTCATTTGGCATAACATTATTGATCACTCCTGCTGCTTTCCACCTTTACTTCAGCGTTTAGGGGGTTTATGTGCTGTATAAACTCTGACAGATACAATGGAATGTGTTACTTCAGTGTGAAGATGAAAGCCATGTAATATGTATTACAGGACTTACCTTTACGTCCTTTAAGTTTAACCCCTTAGTGACAAGACATTTTCACCTTGACTTTCCCTTGGTGACAATGGCTGTTTTGACATTTCTGGGGTGTTTGTGTTTAGCTGTAATTTTCTTCTTTCTCACATACTCACATACTGTACCCACACAAATTATATGTTGTTTTTATCGTCATAAGAAGGGCTTTCATTAGATACCATTATGTTCATCATATCTTATAATTTACTACAAATAAATTTTTTCTAACTTTCACCTAAAATATAA
Source organism: Pelodytes ibericus (assembly GCA_036172795.1). NCBI lineage: Eukaryota > Metazoa > Chordata > Amphibia > Anura > Pelodytidae > Pelodytes > Pelodytes ibericus. The sequence continues at coordinate 121,691,265 of CM069858.1, read as the reverse complement.
TTTACACAAATACAATCATTAAAAAAGACCCCGTCTAAATAGTTTCTAATTGTTGTCCCGAGTTCAGAAATATGCATGTTTCCATATTTTTTGGTATTGTTTTGCGAGTTATGGGGCAAAAACCAAAAAGTGTTTTTTGTTTTTTTCCTATATTGAACTTTTGACCCCAACCCGAACCCAAAATGTAACCCTAACACTAAATTTAACCCCAACTCTAACCCTTATGCTATCCCTTAATATATTTTATTTTTAATTTAATTTTAACCCTATCCCTTATGCTAAAAATTATTTAATTTTAACCCTATAGGCTAATCTAACTATTTAACCAGTTTTATACTAATTAAATATTTATTTTTATTTTTGTACAGGGGCAGTCAAGTAGCATATTCAGAGCGACGGAAGTGAATTTACTTTCACTTCCGAAGCTCAGACCTCCAGAGGGCATTGCCATATTGACGGAGCATGCTGCTCCGTCAATATGGCTCCCACGATCGGTCCGTGGGGCGAACGTGGGTGCAACAGAAAATAAAATTTGGTGCTGGCTATTGCCTCGACATCAATCGTTGATCGCGAAAACCGCTTGATTCACCGCAGGACGTGCCTGACACGTCCATTGTCGCGAAGGGGTTAAGCACATAATCAGGAACAGCATTTTTAGTGGGAGCCACTGGATCAGCTACTGGACTGTATTCAGCTGTTACTAACAGTCAGACACACATTAATGTTGTAAATTATTACATGTCAATCGTCTAATGAAATGTACAGGTGTCTATTGAGAACATGTGCTGCACTCTCCAGCAACAATTCTCTCAGGGTAATTGCTTTCAAAGTACAGGAATATCTTATATTTAAAACAGACAATCCTTGTGTCTGTTTGTCCGAAGAAGGAACAACTCTTGAACACTGAACTCTGAAATTTACATAGCTTATTCATGCTGGAATTTCTAAATCAATATATCTACCATATTTGCTTGAATATAAGAGGAGGTTTTTTTTCAGAGCACATGCTCTGAAAAATACCCCTCGTCCTACTTTCGAGGTCTGATTTTAAGACTGGGATCCAGGTCCCCCCCAAAGCTGCAGGGGACCTGGATCACCCTCGCAAACAGCTAATGTATGTCTGCGCGCTGACATCCTCCACTGCTGCCCTGCACTTCCTTCTTCTATGACAGAAGCTGAGAGGTCATGTGACCTTCCGGCAGTCCGGCATAGAAGACAGAAGTGTCAGGCAGCATCGGAGGAGCATTTTTTTCTATCACAATTTTTTTTAAATATGAAAAAACTGTTTACATTTGAATAAAGTAACACTTTTGTCCTTTAGGATAGTCTTATATTCAGACTTTTTCTTATTTTCCTAAAAGAATATCCAAAGTTTTGGGGGGGTCATCATATAATCAGGGTCATCTTATATTCGAGCAAATAAGGAATTTTCAGCTCTCTATATTGTTCTTTTCCAGAGTTATGAGTTCATTAAGTTTTGAGGTGATTAGACAACAAAGTTGGGTAGTAAAGCTAGTAATGAAATAGTGGTAAACATTTAAACGTGTGATTTAATAGTAGTCTTATCACGTTGCTATACAAATGATCTACAGCAATGTCATGGGGGAAAGACATAAGCAGTGATCTTAGAGAAGCAATTCTTGCAAAAAAAAAAACAACGTTTACATGTCAGACTCTGCAGCCCTTGTTTAAAATGTTTATGACAGTACAATTAGAAAAGACTGAACAAGTATGGTATGTTTGGAAGGGTGTTTTCTAAAAAGAACATGACAGCATGGCTTAGGTTTGCAAACTTGCATCTGAACAAACCACAAGACTTCTGGAACAATGTCCATTGGACAGACAAGACCAAAGTGGAGATGTTTGGCCATAATGCACAGCACCACGTTGGGCGAAAACCAAACACAGCAGATCAGCACAAACACCTTATACAAACTATACAGTGGTGGAGGGATGATGATTTGGGCTTGTTTTGCAGCCACAGTACGTGGGAAGCTTGCAGTCATTGAGTCAATCATGAACTCCTCTGTATACCAAAATATTCTAGAGTATAATGTGAGGCCATCTGTCTGACAGCTAAAGCTTGGCTGAAATTGGGTTATGTAATAGGACAATTATTCCAAGGACACCAGCAAATCTACAACAGAATGGCTGAAAAAGAAAAGAATCAAGGTGTTGCAATGGCACAGTCACGGTGAAACATGCGTTGGTGTATTTTTGTTGAGGTTGTCTACTGCCTTCAGTGTATTCATTTTGGATGGAATTTAGTGCTTTTCACTTATAATTGTGAATGTATTATCCTTTTTATATCGGCACTACTTGTATTCAGTACCTTGTGCCTGTATTTTCAGATGAATTCAGCTTTTCTATAGCAGCACTATTGAGACAGAGGCTTGTGGAGGTATGCGTGGTTGGTAGGGGGTTTTACTTCAGGCTGCCATGACCAAGGAACATCTGAGGATTATTATCATCCATTTTAGGGTCACAGTAAATATTCCCTAAGTGTTCTTGCTCTTCTTGCATGACAGACTGGTTTATTTTGGGCAACTTTACCCTTGCAATCAGACCATCGTGTGTATTCTGGAGAATAGTTATCAACTAACAGGTTTAACATTGGTGTACCCTTACTAACAGCCTTTGTCCAAACTATATTATTCTTCCAACTGTTTGTGCCTTTCTGCTGCTCTACTGCTTTTACAGAAATTATCTTGCTGCATTATTGTCAGGCTTCAACTCATGTGCAGTCTCATTCAGGATGTATCCAGTGATTTTTGTTTCCTTTTTGTGTTACTCTCTTGTTTATGTTTTATGCTTGTTCCTGTATTTTCTTTGTATCCCTGTATCTATCACGGTTCAGCCACAGAGTGGCACCGTCCCTAGCTCAACCACACAGTGGCACCTGTCCAGTCCAGCCATAGAACAGCTCCTACCCTGTTCCTAAAGTCCTGTAATGGGTTTGCCCTGAATCCTGAAACCCTGTAATGGGCTACCCTAAATCATGAAGTTCTGCCTATCCTAGAGCCCTGTTACAATTCTTCCCTATCTTAAAGCCTAGTTTTAGATCTGCCCTGTCCTAGAGCCCTTTCAGAGGGTTTTCGTATTCAGTGTTTCTTGTTCCTTTATTCTCTTGCTTTGATTCATTTCTGGTTTTCATGCTGTTTGTTATGCTGTTTTTCCATTCCGGGTTTTTCTTGTACCCTTTTACTTTGTTGCCCAGTGCCTCTATTTAAATGTTGCAACACCCATTTAGTTGTTTCAAGCAAGTTTGTGCAGTCCTGCTACAAGTATGTTTCATTTTCTGTGTGTCTGTATAGTTTCAGTTATTATATTTAGTTATTGATTTATTATTAGTTCTAATGTTGGGGACTTTCCTATGTGAGGTACCTTGGTGCTGGTTGGCAAACCTATCATCTTATGGCCATCAGGTGTAACTAAACCCTCACCATTCCCAACTCAGAGTTTTAGGCTAATTTCTATATTTATGTTTGTATGGTCCCTTAACCTCTTTCCTTGAAGCACCTGAAGGCTCTTCTCTCCTATCCCCATGTCCCAGTTTGAAATCCCTTTGTAAACGTCTGAGGATCTCGGCTCCTCACTTTTAGGACTTTAGACTTGTCCTCTGTTTGTTCTATGTTTGTTTGTGCCTATGAATGTCTCTTTAGTTCTTTAGCATTGTCTTTTGCCTTACCCTGTTCATGTATGTTTTAGTTCAGCCTGTTATGTTTAGTCTGTTCTGTAGCCCTGCACTCTGTATTTAGTTTATTCTGTTTCTGCTATGTCCATTTTTGCTACCGCTCTGCTTGGGTTATCTGTCACAGCCTGCAGACATTGCACTATGCTATCACGGTTATATGCCATGCCTGCTTCAGGGTATCTGCAGGGTTTCTCCATTTCCCACCTTGGTATATTCTGGATACAGCAACTGCTACCTCAGAGCCCGGGTATGTGGTCGCACCAACCTGGGGCCTCAAGATTCCGGACTAGTACAGTTAACCTTCACCAGGCCCTGTATCTCCATTTCCACACACTGAACTCAGGTGCTCAGGCTCCCATGCCACCAGTACCCCATTCGTGACAATGATATTGCTAAGTGGCCAATATTATTACAAGCACCTTACTAATGGTTGTATATATTGCTGCTACATTTATCTTGAGTACCTAATTTTTATTTTAGTTCTCCATGCTCATTGGTATATGTTTTTTTTACCAGACGATTAAGGCATTTGCATTTGTTTAGTTATTTGAATGGTACCATTTGAATTGATTCTCCTTTTGGACCCAGCCATTATTGGTGTTTGTTAAGTAGTTAAAGGTACCTCTATAATTGGTATATTAATGTTGCATATTGTGCAATTTTTGTATATTTTGTATATAAGGAGACCAAAGGCAATAAAAAACAGCATGGTGGAGGTTTCACTCATCATTCTTCATCGCAGTAGTTAATTTAGGCAACCAACTCAATCACAATGTTTTATACTGGTTCCATAGGTTTGTAATGGTGTAAAGAGTTCAAAGAATATGGGAATTGTAATCTTGTGATTGAGTGATTCTCCTGCCTACGACTTGCCTGTGATTTAATTTTTACCAGTAGTCATTAGTTGGAAACATTGGGATTCCAATAGGAATACATCCTTGATTCCAAATGGGCAAATTAGCAGTTTGCCTCTGTCTCTCTTAGCTGCTCTCAATACCTTATTTCCTTTTGAAGCAGTAAAGGGTCCACAACTTTTTACAAATAAAATTGTCTTCTGCATCATCTAAAACTGATTTGTTTTGTATTCTCTTTTAAGTGTCTAGATAAATATCATGCACACACCTTTAAAAATCTCGGGTAAAAAGAATTTTTCCTTTGGGGTTTGTGGTCAAAGGGAAGGGATATAATTAAATAGAGAACATACAAGAAAAGCTGACTAATCAAGTAGACGGAAAGTAAAGCTTGTGAAATATGATACACTGGTGAGAGTAGACAGTACAATTTGTGGACTATACATTTTCTGGCAGTACAGCATATTTATCCAGTCTCTGTAAATGTAAAAATGTAGTGTTATCCTTTTTTTTTGCATTTCGTGCTTTTTAAAAGGAAATGGTGTCATCTCGGAACCAGAACTAAATTAAATTATAGTGTTGTACTGAACTGTGGGTTTACACAAATAACCACACACAGCAGTGTCTGTGGTGTTACTGAGGGATCTTTGTGCAACTAGTAACTGTAGTTTTTTTTATTTATTTCTGCAATAGCAATCAGTTGTGACTACTAACCTTTTTGCCCCCTTTCAGTCTACAGTTGGGGCATCAGAAGAGCAGAGATCCAAATAATCTCTTGCCGGATCTCTCTCACTGCGCACTGTGTCCGACTGATGCAGCACTCAGGAAATAACCTTACTTCCTCACAACTTTGGTAGAGACCGTATAATGCATGCTGTCTACAGATTAATGTGCGAGCTGTTTGTAACATATTCTGCTAGAGGTTATGTTTCAAGGTAAATGTGAATATTATTGTTATAAACATTTACTAATAATGCTATAGACATATCCCCTTTCAGTTCAGAGTCTGAAGACATATTCTCAACAACCAGGGCTGGCGCCACCTATAGACTAGGTAGGCGCCGGCCTAGGGTGCCTTTTTAAAAGGGGCTCCCACACGCAATGAAGAGAGGAGCAATTGTAGCAGGGGGAGGGAGCCGTAATGCCTTGCTGCTAATGACGTCTATAGCAGCGAGGCTTCGTGTGTTGCTGGGAGTAGCGGGCAGTACTAGCTCTGTGTGTTAAACACATATAGCGCTTAGTGCTGCTCACGCTCCTTGCGCACACACGCAGAGGAAGGAGAACAGACATGGGAGGGGGGAAAAAGACATGGGAGTGAGGGGGGACAGACATGGGGGGCAAACAACAGACATGGGAGTGAGGGGGGGACGAACAACAGACATGGGGGGGCAGACAAAAGACATGGGATTGAGGGGGGACAAACATGGGAGGGGGGACAGATATGGGGGCAGACAACAGACATGGGAGTGAGAGGATGGACAGAGCCAAGAGGGGCGTCAAAATGAGGGTTCGCCTAGGTTGGCAAAAATCCTTGCACCGGCCTGGTCAACAACACATATGTTGGTGGATGGATGTAGGTATTTAACATGTATATAATTTGTAAGATTTATGGGGTTTATTCACTAAAGCTGAGTGACATATATATTCTGCAAGAAAAGCTCAGTTGGCCATGGATAACACATAGTTAAATCATTACCTCTCTTAATTTATTGGGTAGGTTTAATAAAACTTTATAGTCCGTTTTCCTAGGTTTCTTGTATCACAGTTTTGTTGGCAAGTAATGTAACACAAAGCCTTGAATGTGCTGGCTCTGTTTCCATTCACACAAACCTGGTCTGTAATGCTGGTCCCAGAGAGATCAATGGAGATCAGTGATGCCATGTTCCCCAGCAGCTCAATGCCAGAGTCAGTCACATTTTCACAGTAACGGAGGCTCAAGAAAGTAATGTTATGACACCTGGAATGAAACAACATATCCCTTAGAAACATCATGTAAAAGAAATTCACTATTAAAACTACCACTAATCAGAGACATAAATGACTAGCTAGCTGGAATTACTTTCATTGTTTGCAGGAAAAAAAACAAGCAAAAACCTAAACAAGTTTATAATTTATTGTATTGCTGCTAAAATAACCACACATTAAATACACAATGTAAGCAATTCACATAATATGAACTATGGAATAAATAAGAAAAGTTGAATAAAATCCTTTATCAACTAATCCAATTTAGTCACTTTGTTCAGAGATACCTGCTTATTCTAAAATGTTTCAAAGTAATGCTTGAACATCACTCAAAATTATTAAGACAAACAATCAAACTGACGTATACAAATATATAAGTTCCTTAATCCATTTTTTATGTTTGTTTGCAAGCATTTTTGAAAAATACTTAATTATATTGATAACAAATAAAATAAAATAATATATATAAACTAGAAATTCTGCCAACTTTATTAATGTAAAACATGGCAAAAAACCCCAGAAAATAATAATATTAGTATAAAACTGTTCCTTTTATAAAACTGCAACTATTTCTTTCTGGTTCATATTCTGGGCCAATACATGCACTGTTGGCAGCAGTAAAGGTTACCTCATGTTAATTAATGTTTATCCAGCATACATCATACGCAGGCTATAAACTCAAAAATGTGGTATCAGTTTTGATAATTATATCAAAACATTCCGTAAGCAATGTATCACACCCACAAAATCCCAGGTGAGCTACAGTTATGCATACAGCACAGGAGTATTTAATTAAAGAGCAATTAAACTTTTAATAAAACCGAATATATTGTATATTATATTATTTGTAATTTATCTGCACTATGCTTTTATAGATATGCAAGGTCAGGCAGTAATACTCTCTAGTAGAGACACTGCTAAATTATCTATTGCTTCTCTTTTTCCCTCTGTATATAGTAGGTGAAACCCTTCATGCTTCATAACACAGGATATCGTAATACTTGCCCAGTAGGAATAGATTAAGGGCTGTCTTTAAAATGAATGGTACTGAATATAGACATTTAACTGAGATCATGTGTAAACACACTTCAAAAAGGTAAATATCCAAAAAAAACCCCACTGTTTATTTGTTTTAAGGAGGATTTGTGTCATTTATTTTACAGCACCCAATTTTACACACCTTGGTATCCTTACTCACTCTGGCCCATTGAACATGTCTCTGTCTTTTGTTTAAAATTAATAGGCCCTGGGCAAGTGTATGAAAATGGTACCTACCACCTACCCAATATACCTTCTGACAATTCCACATATCCCTTGTAGATCAATGAATCCTGCCCTACCATTTCAGCACATCATCCCACACAGACTTGGTACATCTCTCTCCCATCTATTCATTTTCTGTTTATCTTCCTCTGCCCCCTTGTAAATTGTCCCTCCACCTCCATTATTTTCCAACATGGAACATCATGGACAATTAGACATTGTATTAGCTGAACACATATTAGCCTACCTCGTAACATACATTTATTTGGGGGTGGAGTAAATGCACCCAGCCCTGCAACTAGTGTATGACATTGTATCAGATACCCACATTAGTTAAAGCAGCACTGGAATTACAGGTGCAGGGGCTAATCAATCCCCTTGTTTTATCAACCTAGCTAATGAGTAATAGTGGTGATAGGGAGCAGAACCACAAAGCACCTTGGACTTGGGGCAAGATTGCATCAGCACCATGTGCTCCCTACTGAGTTCAGGCTAGCATAGAAGTGGCTTGCAAGCTATTCTTGGATTATAACACTCGTAATAAATATTTATTAAAATACATACAACCATAACTTTAGTAAAATTTACAGAACAACGATATATAAGCTTTTCTTACTTTTGTGCTATTCTCAGAAGTGATAAGTCACTGACTCGTAGGCAATTAGTCAGGTTTAATTCTCTGATCTTGTTTCCTGAAGTGCCTTCTAGAACCTGCCGTACACCTGGATCACTGATCCTAAAATAACAACATAAGGCTATTTGAAAAATAATCCTTTTAACCAAACCTCGGAGAGCGTCTGCAACAATCAGAAGGAAATTCTTCATAAAGATGGTTATTATAGATTATGCTAAAATAAATCTATTAAGTGCCAATTCACCCTGCTGAAACCAGTCGGCATATCTACCTGATGGGATAGTTTAGTTAAAGCTGGGTTAACTTCAACAAGCACAGAGAGACAACAACACTTCTTGAGTGCACAGAAACAGGTATGCGGTGTATAGCCAGTTTCAATGTTTTCAAAGGGAATCGGCTTAAGCATCCCCATCGGGAGAAATTGTTTAACAATAAATGGGATTACATGTCATTCTTCATAGGTTATTTACATGCTGATTAGTGTGTCTGTGCGATCTTATATATATTGGTGAGACAAATCGAAAAAATAGCAGTTTGCTATTCTAAACATAAATCTACCATAAAAACAAAAGGGTCTACTTGATAAAGAGAGAATGGCAGAGAATTTTGAGATGGGAATTTCAAACTGTAGACCAATGTAGTCGAGTTGGAAAAATTCTCCAAGGAAGTTAAATGGGAGAATGTATCCAACTTGGCTACTTTGGCCTTCAGTCAGTTAGAAACTCCCGTCACAATTCATTGCTCATCTCTCTTTATTGAGTAGACTCATAATTCTCTCTTTATTGAGTAGACCCTTAATTCTCTCTTTATTGAGTAGACCCTTAATTCTCTCTTTATTGAGTAGACCCTTAATTCTCTCTTTATTGAGTAAACCCTTAAGCAAACAGATCTCCCAGTGCCCCAACATTTTATTAAGAAGGGACATATAATGAGCTAGTTACATTTATATTTTATTAATGCTCTACTACAAATGAGAACTGAGATTTATTGACTGGACTGTTTGGAACCCAAGGGAATGAATAGAGAATTCAGTCTGGTTCCTTTTTTGTAGTCATGTTACACGTTTGACATGCGGTAATAACAATCTTTAGGGTTTTTTCCTCTCCCCTTTTTTCCTGTTTTAAAGATCATCTGCAATTGGTGGCTGTAGCTTTTCATTTGTGTCTCCATGCAAAGCTCTTCCTGTATTGAAATATACATGTTAATGAACAAAAAATAAGCTTTTGATTGTTTCCTTCATTCAACTTACCGGAATGGCTGTTCTGACTTAAACTCTTGAAATTAGAAACAACTTTACAAATTCAAAATGATATGATTTGAAAGCATTGGTTATTTAGCATTGGTTATGTTTTTAATTAATTGTGTTTTGTATATTTGTGAACCTCCTTGAATATATGTAATATTAATATTATAATAAATGTATATTAGTATATATCATTTTGTACACTTCAGTGTTTTGCTGATACGGCTTTGTGTTGCAGTTTTGTGCACTTTAAGTTACTTTAAGTATTGTTTTGCCACTTTAAAGTGTAGTTAAAGTTTCAAGTAATTTGGGGATACTCTTACCTCTCTTATCAGACCTTTACCTATACACTTGCACAGTTAGTTACAGTTTCAGTGCTTGAAAAAGGTCACTCTGCCACTTGTTGAAAAAAAAAAGACACTGCGATACCTAGTGCTCTATACTCATCATGTCATGGCATAAAATGCCCACAAAAAAGTTTAAAGGCTGCATTACTTTGTTGGTTTCCACATTATAACATAGGATACAAATAAGCATTCTCAATGTAGATTTTGAAGGATAAAGTGAAGATAATTTCTGAAAACAATATTGATATTGTTAGACATTGGGCTCTATTCAGTGCACCGAGTTAATGTATCTCAGGTCATTGAATACCATAGACTGCAATAAAAATGTTTTAGCTTAAAACCAGTGATAAGTGATAACTGCCACTGGGCTCTATTTGATGACGCAAGTTATCACCATGCACTGGTTTTTAACGCTAAACATTTGTTTATTGCAGTCTATGGTATTTAATCACCTGAGATAAATTAACTCAAGTCATCGAATAGAGTTACTTATCTACTAAGTGAAATCAAAATTACGAACAACTTCTGCATTAGAACTTTCTTTGCAGAGACTTTTACATCAGCTTATTTAGCCGGAAAAATACTTTATTTCTCCCATAATTAAGTCAGCCCTTTCAATTGCTCAAATGATCCATGCAGAAGTAGAAATTCACTCCATATTGAACATTCATCTATCCATAATGCAGATGTAATTAAATCACATGCCATTCATGTTGTACATAAACATATAATACCATATTAATGATACTTAACCACTCTGCTTGCTTAAAACTGTTAAGGAAACATTCACCAAAGATAAAATCCAAATGGTCTAAGCTCGTCTTGGTAAAAGCATAGTCTGAGACTTGACACCAGTAAAAGAGTACAAATAAAATAACTAAAAAATAGGGATGGTGATAAATTAGAGGCAACCAGGAATTGCACTCCTACTTACTACCATCCAAAATGTGACAGTCCCATTCCAGGATCTTTCTATTCCACTATCTTTCCACTTGATGTGTTCCGTCCTCTACTGAGGATATTCAATCAAATCTTTGACTTCAAAAACTAAACTGAGCTGAATTCAAACCTTGATTGAAAATTTAAACCTTGTTCATGAATGCCATACCACTACCTTCAGGAAACACCAAACCAATGATATAGGTTTATAAATATAATGAATTGTTTCCTCAACAGAAACATCTTTAGAAAGCTAGTGTATGACCCTAGCATATTTTGCAGTCACTTGACCTTGATGGGCCAAAGATAGAACATTATCTAATGAGAACATTTTTTTTTAACAAGCTTGCAGCTCAGGTGTAGACTATAAAGATGTTCTGCCAAGCAAATAGTGTCTAATGTCAGACTGAAACAATATCACTTGTGCTGGGTATTGTTTAATAATAATGATTTAGAAATAATCATAAAAATGTAGATCTTATTTACCTTATGCAGTCTGCTACATTTAGTACAGTGATATTCTTCAGTGCTGAAATGGCCTTTAGTGCAGCATCAGTTATTTTCTGACAATCAGCCAGATAAATGTGCTTCAGATTGGGACAAGATTTACTAATGGCCTTGATGCTTGCATCCGTAATCCGATGGTTTCCTGTAGTAATACAATAAGCTATTAACCAGAGTTAAAGAATGACGTCCACAAAGGAAATTCAGAGTCACTGACCTTCAATTCTGATTTTCACAAGCTTACGTCCTTGTGCGAGTATCTTAAATGCTGCGTCAGAGAGATGAGGGGAGCCCAATAGCGAAACAGACGTAATATTCTGACATTTTTCAAGTAGAGCCTTTGAAAGAACAAAAATGTATAATGTAAATGTGTAAATGCCGGTTAGCTTCCTCATTTGCAAATACTTATGTAAATACTATAAGTGAATTAACTGGTATCTGTTGGAATGTAATATAATGTAAAAGTGGAACATAGGACTTCAAAAGATTTTTCTGCGGGCATAGTTTGCGCGGTAATGTTTGCTAGTGGTGCTCTAACGGGAGAACGTCTCAAAATCCAAACAATAACACAATTCAACCGCTCCAGACAGCTTTTGACAAAGCACTCATGTGCTTTGAAATGCGCTGTGTTTGCCTGTAGTAGTTATCTGTCAATATGTTATAATCCCTCTGTTTTTGTTCGCCGAGGATATGTTTGTACTGTGATTTGAATATTTTTCTACAATTGGTTTTAAGGGTCCTCGGGCCGTCAAAATAATTTTTTGTTTTTACCTCGCTACAGTCTGGACCAACAGAGTGTAAAGGTGGAACATAGTTACATTTATAGACTTTCCTGCAGGGGCGTTGCTAGGTCACCAAAAGATCTGGGGCTAGGGCCCAGATGAGCTCAGTCACACACACACCCCGTCTCCCTCTCACACACAGTCTCACACACCCCGTCTCCCTCTCTCTCTCTCACACCCCATCTCCCTCTCTCACACACCCCGTCTCCCTCTTTCTCACACACCGCGTCTCCCTCTCTTTCTCACCCCCCCGTCTCCCTCTCTTTCTCACACACCCCGTCTCCCTCTCTTTCTCACACACACCGCCCCCTCTCTTTCTCACACCCCGCCCCCTCTCTTTCTCACACCCCGCCCCCTCTCTTTCTCACACACCCCGCCCCCTCTTTCTCACACACCCCGCCCCCTCTCTTTCTCACCCCCCCGTCTCCCTCTCTTTCTCACACACCCCGTCTCCCTCTCTTTCTCACACACCCCGTCTCCCTCTCTTTCTCACACACCCCGTCTCCTTCTCTTTCTCACACACCCCGTCTCCCTCTCTTTCTCACACACCCCGTCTCCCACTCTTTCTCACACACCCCGTCTCGGTCTCTTTCTCACACACCCCGTCTCGGTCTCTTTCTCACACACCCCGTCTCCCTCTCTTTCTCACACACCCCGTCTCCCTCTCTTTCTAACACCCCCCGTCTCCCTCTCTTTCTCACACCCCCCGTCTCCGTCTCTTTCTCACACACCCCGTCTCCCTCTCTTTCTCACACACCCTGTCTCCGTCTCTTTCTCACACACCATATCTCCGTCTCTTTCTCAACACCATATCTCTGTCTCTTTCTCACACACCCCGTCTCCCTCTCTTTCTCACACACCCCGTCTCCGTCTCTTTCTCACACACCATATCTCCGTCTCTTTCTCAACACCATATCTCTGTCTCACACACCCCGCCTCTTTCTCTTTCTCAAACACCCGTCTCCCTCTCTTTCTCACATCCCCGTCTCCCTCTCTTTCTCACACACCCCATCTCACTCTCTCACACACCCCATCTCCGTCTCTCTCACACACCCCATCTCTCTCTCTTTCTCAAACACCCTGCCTCTCTCTCTTTCTCAAACACCCTGCCTCTTTCTTTTTCTCAAACACCCCGTCTCTCTCTCTTTCTCACACACACCATCACCCTGACACACACACCTAGATACATTGACACACACACTCACACACATACACTTACGCAAACACCCTTACACACACTGACACACATGCAAAAACCTTTGCGCACACACACACACCTAGACACACACATATACACTTATTCAAACACCCTGACACACACACACACCTAGAAACCCTGACACACACACCTAGACACACACTGTGTCACTTATTATCACTGTATAGTTCCTAAAACTTCTATCAGTGACATGCTACGCTAGTTAGCGGAAGTCAGACACGGGGGACAGAGGGGGACACACGGGAGCTTAAGGAGGTGATCACAACTCCCATCAAGGTGAGGCAGCCCCCCTGTGTGTCCCCCTCTGTCCCCCGTGTCTGACTGCCACTTACTAGCGTAGTATGTCACTGATAGAAGTTTTAGCAACTATACAGTGATTGCTACGCTAATAAGTGACAATAATAAGTAATACGCTTCTACTTTACCTGTCAACGCAGCTGATCCGAAGGGGGCGTGAGGTGGTGTGTGTCCCTCGCGCATGAGCTCTTCTGGCAAAGTTACGGCTGAATGACATGAATGAGTGAATTCTACTGCGCCTGTGCAGTAGAATTCACTTGAGTTTTTTTCAGAACACCGTATGTCACATCGGGCGCGCATCCATTCACACAGTGTGACGGGGGTGGAGCTTGCACCCGTCGCGCTGTGCCTGTATGGCCAAGAGGTGCGGTTACCGCAGGCACTCACCTGTGGGCTGCACCTCGAGAAGGAGTGGCTAGGGAGAGAGCTCCCTATAGCAGCGCCTCTCCTCCTCACGAGCATAAACCTCCGATTCTGGGAGCATGTCCCAGAGGAAGGAAAGCTCAGCAGGGGATATATATATATATTTTTTTACAGCTATAGCCCTGGAGTCTCGGGTCTCCATTAGGGGCTATAGCCCCAGTAGCCCACCCCTAGCGATGCCACTGCTTTCCTCTAACCATACTTTTTAAAATATGGATTTGTATGCATGCAAATGTTTAGAGACATAGTACTCACTTCCTAGTTATAATATTTTGCTGCACATCAGTACATTCTACAAAGAAAGATTACCCATAGGCTACTTTCATGAACTATATTGAACTTCCATTTCTTTATATAGACTACTTTGATGCCTTAGCCAAGGCTAACCCATTTCATATATTCTTAACTAGCTTGCAGCTTAGGTGTAGGATATAAAGACTTTCTTGTAAACAAGAGTGTATTATTTTAGACTGAAAATGTTTCACTTGCGCTGGAACTTTTTGTAGCCATTATATAGAATAATTTGCATATAATGGTTATGAAAAATACTCAGCACAAGTGAAATCTTTTAAAATCTAAACATATACTAACCTTATGCTACATTCAGTATAAAATCATCCAAAAGGTCAAATGCATCTACATCATGTCAGTATATTGATGGGAGATGCTACAACATGCTAAGCAGATCTCTACAAATTACACCCTATTGGTATTGCTTATTGTTAAACTATTTATAACCTGTCAAGATATTTGACAATGCTATACAGTTGCAGGGCCGAATTAAGTTATGGGCTTTAGGTGCTACAGTCCAGTGACCTCTTCCAGCTGGAGGGTCTTCAGAGATTAAGTGAAAAGTAATTTAATTTGAGAATATTACCTACTACCAGCTACCAAAAAAGAAGAAAGAGGATCAAGTGGTTATATATCTGTTTTACATTTATAATTAGAAAGATTATTTTATTCTTGGTAGTATTGGGAAGGTGGAAGCTGTATGAACAGACTACATGAATGTAACCCTAAAAATCATGAATTATTTAATAAAAACAAATATACATAATTATAAAATATTTAAATGGAAACATTTGGGTTGTATTCTGACTTTCTGCTATGGGATTTGTAAAGATCAATGTATGATATACTATTTTATATAGGGGAGTATTCCTGAAAATATACCTTTATTCATTTGTTGGATGGCAGGATGGTTAATTTAATTTTTTTTTTTTTTGGAATCCGCTGTTTAGTCATCACAGCATTTGCACTGTCTTTCAAAATTCAACCAAGCCTGCTTGTTACCTCAGGGTCATATTGCAAGTAAGGAAGAGACTGGCCCACCTAGTCTGTTTATTTACAACAGATGTTAATAATCTAGGCAATGCAGCAATGTTGAGTTTTACTATTTATTTTGTTTCTCCTAAGTCAGTCACAGTCCTAATTTCCCATCTTCACTTTACATAAACATAGTCCAAAATGTAAAGAAGCAACATTACCATATGTTACATTAACCACACTCAATAACCATATGTTACTACCACACTCAGGTCCCAGACTCTGTTACAAACTCTTATCACATATATAACATACCTATGCTGCTCCATACAGCCATTCCTTTACCATACTTTAGCTTTGTGGGTATGTGTGTATATTTATATATAATATGACTGTAGGGAAAGGATTCAGTATCCATTTATTATTTGGACAATAAGTAAGAATTATGTTCCCCCTATCAGTAGTATGCCTGTTAGGCATCTTTCATGGTGGTGTGTGTCTTGCTGTAGAGGGCTCGCTTTCTAATATAGGCTATGTAAAGGCCTAGTTAGTGGAGAAAAGTCCAGTTGATGCTCCTGTGTTTAAGAATGTATATTAGATTATGGACAAGTCTTGCAGCTGAAGTTGCCAAGATAGAGTTTTCTCCCATGGGGATAGAGTAGAGTCTCCTGTCCCCTGTAATCCTTATTGGAGGTGTTTTGTTTTTTTACCAATACCCCTACCTTTCACTTCTTGGCCATCTCACCAAATATGTAATGTTATTCTGTGTCTTTGAGACTTTCTCAAAATGAAAGTCAGTAACTAGTTTCCCTGGCCTTATAGCCTATAAATGTTGGCAGATTTATTTTTTCTTTCTGCTGAGAGCGTGAATATCTTTATGGTCCTTGTGTGGTATATATGCAGCATAAAACTACACACATAAAACATTTTTAGAATTAATGTTTTTCATGTTAACATGTAATGCAAAACACATTTTTTCCAGATGCAAAAAATCTCTAAGAAGCTGCAGTGGAGATTAACATAGGAGTCCTGGGATAATTGATTTAATGCCTACTTTTTCATCCCCCATCAAACAAATGTGCGTAAGGTGATTATGTTTCTATTTTAAAGTAAACAGTATTGGGATTTTTGCACTAGATGTTTACTATATTTGGCTTCTCTGATCACCTTTTTTGCTACTTGCAACTACTGTTTGGCACCACACTATAATTTTATAGAATATGATAGCAAAGGTTTGAACATATATATCTGTGCTTCCTGGCAAGTGTACATAATGATGGGCCACATGATCAGAAATGCCTTTGTTTTATGGGGTCACAGGAAAAATAATTTGTGAGCCATATATAAAAGTGTCCAAAAATTAGTAAATAGTCTTAAGAATAAACTGCACGATCCATTTAGCCACCTAAATATGATAGCACTACGACTCCTATAAGACATGCCAGTGACAATATCTTAGATATATCTCAGATATGACCACAAGCTAAACTTGTTAAAACTCAAAAATAGTATTGTTAAATTATTCTTTGGACTCAAGTATGGCTTGAGTTTGTAATTGCATATATATGTGTTTCTTTCACACTATAACATACACATATTCCAAATTATTTGGAGCTTTGGGAACTATATATTTGAGCAAATACATGCATATATTATGTGACTGTATGTATATTAAAATAAAAACAATAATGAGGGTGCACCAGGCCAGAGATCTCCAAATAGATCTCCTTGATCCCCAAATAAGCAGTAATAATACACAGGAGCCAGCACCCACAGCGATAGGATTTTAGCTTTTTAAATCTGAAATCTGTGTGTTTCCTAATAATTTATATAATGTAAATAATATGTATTTTTGTGACACATTGTATGTGACTGTTGGTGCATATGTGAATCAGTGTGTAAATGACAGCTTTTCCCAATAAAAGATCCGTGGAACCCTGTGGTTCCGTGAGAACAAAACTGGGGTTCTGCCACACTTTGCCACATCCAGTGTAACCGCCACTCCACAGCTGGAGTCGAAACAGCTGAGATCATGAGACCACAATGTTATTCCTGCCTACCGTTGGCTTTTTCAGACTCACCTAATTGGTTGCAAACATGACAGTCTTTCAGTGTTTTTAGTTTTATTGTGCTGCCCTTCAGATTAGTGCCCAGTGTGGCATCTGAGGATAGATTTTTTTTTTATATTTAGAGTCAAACTGCTGATTAAAAGTGTGCTGCTGAAAATCTCTGTATATCCCACTTTTGCCCTAATTTATTTGATCTTTGTATATAACATTTTTGCCCTAATACACTTGGGTTGTGTTTTTTTTTAAACCCTCACAATAAATCATTTAATAAAAAATACAAAAAATCTTCTGCTTCAAAGTATTACAATCTGTTTACTATCAGTTGAAATCCGGGTATGTATGTGTCCGCGACATACTGTGTCCATGAATGAAAGAAATAAGACGTGGCCAACCAATTTTGTCACCTGCATACCCCCCACCATACCAAAACCCTTAAACCAAATATGCAGAAGAAAACTCTATCTGCCAATGTGCATTATAGACCCTGCATTGCAATCTGCCATCAAACAGGAGTACCCACACTACCAACACTCCATATTGTATTTGCTTAAATTTAGCAGATCCCATCCTTTTATTTCCAGAAGGGTGTCTAATGCCCCCGTTTAGCATTGAAACGGGCAGGAGAAACAGGAATAGAGTGGAGGGAACAAACAAAAGCCAGACAACACAAGGTAAAGGAAGTCAGAGTGAATTGGAGACAGAGCAATAGAATGAAAGTTGGGATCTAATGGAGCTGGCCAATAGAGTGAAAGCAGACAGGAGGTAGAGGTGATGGACAATATGGTGACAGGAAAAACATGGTAATTGGCAGAAGCTAAGGGATCTGGGCAATACCACAATAAAGTGGGTGTAATACTATAATGAAGTAAAGTAAAGAGTAAAATAAATAATAATGTAAACCAGTGTTCTTTTATTTAGAATGTGTGAGTGTGAAGCAAAAGCAGCAGGAACAATGGGGCTCAGTGGAACTAGGGCTGGTGCTTCTTTTGCTCTATGGTAAAGATGGCCAAGTTGAACTAGATATGATAGAGCTGCTATAGAAGAATAATATGGAAAAATGTAATGTTACAAGTTGAAAAGGACAGCAAATTTTTATTGCTAATCGTTAATTACTAGCTCAGGGAAACTTACAAATAATATACTTACTAAGATGCAGTTGTCTGTCAGAGTAAATGTATCATGTATTTTTAACTGTTGAAGAGAAGTGCAGCCAGCAGCTAAGAATCTGAAACCATCAATAGATATCTGAGGAAAAACAGAATTAGATCATATTTCTTCAAAATCCAAAATAACTTGACGACTAATTTGTCAATTAATAAATTGTTCAATACCTACTGCAAGTCAATACCCACAAATTAATATGTGATACACAAAGTTCATTTTTATGGTTGGAGTAGGTGTTTTGTTGGTTTGTTGTATTTTCAATATGAAATGTAAAATCCAATAAAAAAACGATTTAAAAAAAAATAAAAAGTCTTATTTTCAATATGAAATGTAAAAACCAATAATTAAAAAAGATTAAAAAAATAAATAAAAAGTCAGCAATTCAGGGTGCTGGAGGCATGCCTTGTGACAGTTAGTGTTAATCAAAGTCACAGTGCTATATGTACAGACCAGATCTCCTGTGTTCCACAGACACACTAGAGAAAATCAGGGCCCTGGGAAAGTTGGGGGCTCTGGTTTTCCTTTCAAATACAAGTGTTATCCACATCACCTTTATGGAATTTTGCTACTAATGGATAGGGGTTAGGGTAATGCAACATGTCAATGTGTATTTTGCAATTTATGAACTGAAATTACTAACTACACCACATAAAGATCTATCTTTATAAATAGCAGTAATACCAGCAGTATCAGCACCGATAAAAACAGCAGCAAGAACTGAAGAGGGCTCTGTCTTACATTTTTAAAATCTCACCAGTGAAAAATATGTCATCAAAAAAATTGTTGTGGCAAGTGGTTAATTAAGTACATTTGGAAGATCCCTGAGTTTTGTAGAGTGAGTTTGAAGGTATTCCACTTACCTTCTGTGTTTTTTCAAAAGAATTATCCATCGCACTCAACCAAGACCAAGAGATGTATTAAGTTGGCCTTTTTAAAATTCCGTGTTTTTCTAGGACCCTTAGCAATTTGTCTTTTTGAATTAATCTCAAAGGATACCATGTTATGGTCACTATTCCCAAATTGTTCCCTTACTTGAATGTTAGAGATAACTCCTTCTTGTTAGTTACTACTAGAACCATCGGGGATGCATCCCCTCTGGTTGGTGTCTGTACTAGCTGAGACAAAAACAACTGTTATTCAACAAAATCAGAAGCTTATTGCTTTTAGCAGAATTAGTAGTTCCATTTTTCCAATCTACTTCTGGGTAATTAAAATCCCCCATAATGTTAGAAAAGGCTTCACAGATAGCGTGTACTATTTACATAAAAATCTGTGATTCTTCAAGCTCACCAATATTTGGTAGTTTGTAGTAGTGTCCACTAATATTTTTTGGACAGTTCTACCCACAACCCACAATAATTCCACATGTGCACTACCGTAATCATATATATGTTCCCACAAATGAAGCAATAATGCCGGTTTGACATACAGACAGACCTCTCCCCCTCTTTTGTTTGACTCCCACCTGGGCACACCCAAGATTATCAGATTTCCTCCCTCTAAATCAAACTTGAGTTTGAGATAGTCTAAAAAATAACTTCAATCATTTTGCCTTGCATTGAAATTAATCTCTATCATCTTGGGCGCACACGTGCATACTTTGTACACTGGCGCAGCTTACAGATGATGTGAATTTTGCACCACCACCTGCGCCCCAGGAGCATTTGACAGGCTCCTCCCCCTCCTTCTGAGCGTTTCCTGCATGAAGAAGGTACTGGGGCAGATCCTCCTGCCTCCTGGAACCCGGACTGCACCCACAAGAAGCCTTGTGAATACTGGAGAGGTTGTATGCTTTTATTAGGCTCCTCCATGTGGTATATTTATTGGGCTCCTGTATGTGGCATATTTAATGGGAAACTGTGTGTGGCATACTTAATGGGCTCCTATATGTGGCATATTTAAAGGGCTCCTGTATGAGGTATATTTAATGGGCTCCTATATGTGGCATATTTAAAGGGCTCCTGTATGAGGTATATTTAATGGGCTCCTATATGTGGCATATTTAAAGGGCTCCTGTATGAGGTATATTTAATGGGCTCCTATATGTGGCATATTTAATGGACTCCTGTATGTGGCATATTTAATGGGTGCATGAATGTGGTATATTTAATGGGTTCCAGTATGTGGCATATTTAATCAGACATACACAACAGTGGAGTCACCCCTCACGTAGAAAATGAAATAAATAAATAAATAATACTCCCCCGCTAATAACGCAGAGTCCCAAAAAGTACTCCTAAGGTACTCTCAACAACAATACAAAAAGACAAGGGAGCGCAGATGCATGGAAAAGAAAAAACAAACAACTATAACAAACTATAATATCTACAGTATGATAAAATAAATAATGTGGGTGGGGGTTTGTGTGCAATCACAAACAGTTCTCCATAGAAAAGCTCAGTGAAGAAATCCTACTCCCACAACTTTGAGTCTGATGCATTTGATAGATGATCCAGACTCTCAATGCATTTCACCAGCATAAACCAGCTTCCTCATTAGAAAAGTTAAAGTGTTCCAGTGCTTTCAGCTCAAATAGCAGCAATAAAAAGTAGTAGCAATCTGCAGTGCTTTGCTGCTACTTTTTATTGCTGCTATTTGAGCTGAAAGGACTGGGACACTTTAACTTTTCTGCTACAGCAGAGAGAGAACCTTATTTCATAGGGAATCAACAGAGGGGACCTTAAATAGCCACTGCTGCCATGATGCTCCTGCACTTAGGTCAGACCTATGATGATCCAACCAAAGCTTGTGTAAGTCTGCCCTCATGAACGCAATATTGTGTGACATCACATATATACTGTAACTGGGCTTCAGGGAGAGATCTCTCCCTCACAGCCTTGTTTGATTAAACTGGAGCTAACACCGGCACTTACAATATTAGATAGACATAATTTATTTCTAAAGTTCCAATTGAATAGATAGGGATCAGGGGATTTGTATATTAGAGGGGTGACCGCTGTCCTTTAAGGCTTATATGCTGAACTAGAACAAACATTTGCGGCCAATAATAACAGATTAATGTGTAACAGTAAAGATAATAATTGTACTGTCAGCCAGCATGGTTTCTCTCCAAAGAAAATATTGGTGTCTCCAGGAAATATTGCTGCTAACTTATTCCTGGCACCTAGCACTCCCATTACAATTTCTTGATAGACATTATTTATTGACTGGTATAATTTATAGTAAATAAATTATTGCACTAGAGTCAAAGCTAACCATGTCAGGAAGGTGTTACATATGAAAAATTGTATTACAGTACTTTATTTTGCAGTTGTATTTTTCAATTTGGGAGAAAAATGCATAGACTATGAAGATAGATAAGAACCACTGTACCACTGTATACATATATATATATATATATATATATATATATATATATATATATATATATATATATATATATATTTATATGTCAGCAATGTCCATTCCAGCAATGCCCTTTCCACAGCCATGCCTATCTCTATGGTAACTTCCCCACATCTCCACCCCTTTTTTCTAATCAGACGGGTTTCATATTAACGGTTTTGTTTATTGAAATGTTAGAAAAATGCATGTTAATCATGAGAAAGTTGTATTTGAAAACAAATTTTGTAATATAAATACAAATTGAAAATTATTAAACTTCTCTCTAACACACACTTACTCAGACACACACTCTGCAAGCTTGTCTCTCTCTCGGACATCCATTCTGCCACTCACTCACAAACATACAAGCAAGACTCACTCTCACACATGCATTTGTAACTCACTCACGAATATACGTGCAAGCCATCAGGATGGTAAAACCCGGCGGTCCCGATCAGGGCTCCTTAAAAAAATAAAAAAAAAAAAAAAGTTGCTGGCAGTGATGCTGACTGAATGGATCAAAAGATCAAGCAGGCAGTTCTGAGGTCAAAGAGTTGTGGGTCACGAGAACTGCTGGTGCTCAGGCTGCACAAGGAACACTGGAGGCAGCATGGGAGAATATGTGTCTGGCAGCACACAGACATCCAGCTGCCAACCACTAGAAACCAGGGAAGTCCTGTCGATGCAGCACACAGACATCCAGCTGCCCACCATGAGAAACCAGTAAAGTCCTGTGGATGCAATGTAGCTTCTGGTTGAGGTAAGTTCTGGGTGTGCAAGGAGGGTGCTGGGGCATGTCTTGGGTGTGCAGTGTAAGTGCTGGTTCATGCCCTGTGGATGCAATGCGGGTGCTGGCTTGGGTAAGTGTTGGGTGTGAAATGTGGGTACTGGTGCATGTTCTGGGTGTGCTGGCAGGGGTAAGTCCTGGGAGAAAAATGAGGGTGCTGGGGCATGTCCGGCCCAGCAGTTGTTCTCCAGCTCTCTGATGTCAAACGGTAGGCAGCTGGATGGCCAGACACCGTTGCGCAAGTTGCAGTCTAAGGCAGGTCACGTGATCCCGGACGATCTGACTCAGAACTTGTGAGGGCAGCACGGGAGGATGTTTGTGCGTCTGGGCAGTGCACAGATATCAAGCTGCTTGCTTGGCTGCTCACCCACCGAGAGGCTATTGAGGGGAAAATATCCTCTCCAGGAGGCTGGATGACTGTGCGCTGCTCGGTGCATACAGATGTCCGAAACAGATTCACACCCTCCATGCAACAAGCAGAGCACAGAGTTCTGGCTGCCACCACTAGAGGAAAAGTCATATCAAGTCATGGGTGTGCAAAAAGAGTGCAAACAAGACTTAAGTGCAGTAAAGGTTTAAGTCCTGTATGTGTGTGGCAAGTTCTGTAAGTGCAATATGGGTCAAGGCAATTCCTGTAAGTGGAATATAGGTGCATGGAAAGTCCTGTAATTGGAATATGGGTGCAGTGGCAAGTGCTGTGTATTCATGGAATACCATATCCGTTTAGTTGCAAGTCATGTGGGTGCAAAATGTGTGTATTGGGAATTCCTATCAATATAATATGGGTAATGTGGCAAGTTCTATAGGTGCAGTGCCAGGTGATGTGAGTGCAGTGGCAAATCAAATGGGTGTATTGGCAAGACCTGTGGTTGCAATGTGGAACCAGTGGCAAGTCCTCTAGGTGAAACATGAAAGCAATGGTAAATCAATTGGGTGCATTGGCAAGTCCTGTCCATGCAATATGGTAGCATGGCAAGTTCTGTGGGTGCATGGCACAACGGTGTATGGGACCTAATGCTTGACTGCTTGTTTTGGTTTATTAAACTACAGATTCTCCATACTAAGAATAGTGTGACTCAAAACAGAACCATTCTAGTCATATAGTGACCCCAGATACACATTTTTTTTTTCAGATAATTGAAACAATTACCCGATGCATGTGTTTCTATACAATCTTCCTAGGTGTTTCTGGATTAAAGCAGGGCTTTCCTATTGCCAAAATATCCTTTTTAAACTACCTCACATCTTTAAAATTGGCTGTGGGACAAATAAATCATATTATGTAAACTGACGTTCAAATTAAGTTCTTACAATCCCAATCTTTAGTAAATCTAAACATGTATGACAATGTGACGCATTGAAAAGTTGAATACAGAGAAATGTTGTAAAAAAGATTGTGATAGCAAGTAAAAAGTAATTGGCTCATCTAATCTGCACATAACAAAATCTTTATTATTTTTTAAGGACATTTTTAAACATATCATGGCCATTTTTTTTAACTTGTGTTCTCCCTTCTGGAAGGTGATTCCAAATATCAGCTATTCTGTAAAATTTCCTGAGAATGTTTTTTAAAGCATTGCAATGAATGATAGAGTAATATGAGCCAAGAATGGGACTTCAACATATGCTAAAATCATCCGACCTGGCCAACAAAGAAACACAATTGCTCCAGTGTGTGTGTGTATTACGTAACCCATTTTGCTATGACTGATAAAATAAAAGGGCTTTTGATGTAATTTGCAGCCATGTCATGATACATAGCCAGCTTGCAGTCTCTGTACAAGTACAATAGGTGGTATATTTAATAAGAGCACTGGAAAGATCTTCATAGATCTTTTCATTATCCAATCAGTGCTAGCTGTTTATAACTGTGACACTGCCTTGGAATTCAGCCAGTGCCTATAGTGCTGTGCCTAAGGAGAGTGTAAGCAGCTGCAGCCTTGTAATTTAAAACCACTGAAGTTTCCTGGAGGACCAGCACTACTTTCAAGCACAATGAGAGACGGACACAGTCGCTTGTTTCAAGCATTCCCTTTCTTTCTGCACGACAAGGGAAAGACCAACCTGATTGCAGCCGGACAGGTCTAGGTAGATGAGTTTGTGGCATCCTTTTCCTGATCCCAGGTACTGTAAACCTTTGTCTGTAAATTGTTTGCTGTATGCTAAACTGAGATACTGCAGGTTGAGAAGGCACCTTAAGAGAGAAAAAGTGTATATTATCGTTATAAGTGTTAGATGGTCAGAAATATACATATCATCAAGACATCTATACTAATACACATGGTAAAACATGACTGTGAATATCTAATCACTGTGTCACATCAACTATGGCTTTGCATGTGTAATATATATAACATTATATATATTAACTGACTGGAATCTGTCTATAACAAGTTAGGAGTGTACTAATTATTCAAGTACAATAACACTTCTTTGTTTAAAAAAATATTAATAAAAGCTTTTATTTGTATAGAGAAACTCAATAAAGCAGCTCAGTAGGAACAACCTCAGAGGTCATTTGCACACTACATTTATCTTTGTTGCTTAGTTTTCCCTAAAAGGTTAAGCTTGCTTAATATAATGTGCATCTTGTAGACTATATTAGATCAACATGTGCTCAAAGGGGGAGGAGAGGAGAGATTCACTATGAATTTATGTTTTCTGCCTCCTTTTATGCCATGGGAGCCAGTACTTGTTAGAGTCAGAGCAGGATTTCCCACACAGCCTTGCCAGTACACCTCTATACAAATATTAATGGCTTAACCTAAACAGAGTTGCTCAGTTGTTTAATAAGCGTCATTAAATCCTGAGGTGTGCAGCAATCCACCAGAGACTCATTTCCCTGTACCACTGCTGGACTGTCTCATCTTAGCTCACTTCATCATCAAGAACACTATTTCTTTCCAAAACCTCTGCAATCCGAGCAATACTGTGCTCTCTCATGTATGCAAGGAGCCATGCTCACTATATGACATAATTATGAAATGACTTAAAGGAAATGTAGCATGATGGTTACATGGCAGTATCAGGTTTATTACCCCAGTGCTAAATAGCAGCTTTAATGTTGTATACTTTCGCATTAGTATAAATTAGATCCCTAATATATTTATTGATTAACAAGGCTTGCATATGCAGAGATCAGATTTTCCAGTTAAGACAGATTAACAAAAAATGCAGGGTGAAAGTAAACATAAATACTGGTATAATGTTGTAAGCAATAATAAATCCAAGCAATCTGCATTACCTGAATTATACTATGAAACCAGGATTTTAAAAATTCTAAATGTTTCCAAAAAAAGGTTTAACTGTACTGCTGCCATTATAAAAAGGAACATTTGCCAGACAACATCTGTATGTGGAGGTTCCTTCAACTTCTGCATCATTGTATAGTCTATGTGGTTTTATGGCATTTTAGCTTTTTGCACCAACAAAAAAAAGACCCTAATGCTATATTTGGCAAACTATATGTTTATTTAAATGGTAGCACAGTGGTAGACTGGCAATAGTATTAACAGGTCAGGAGAACAGTCTTCTGTGTGATACAGAGCAATGAAGCTATCATATATGAAATTCTTAAAGGTTTTCTTAAAGGTTTAGAAAATAGAAAACAAAAAAAAACCCCATTGCATGAGTCTTAGTGGGTGTTCCTTATTATAAGGCACATGAGGATTTATTACAAGACTCTTTGGCTAATCACAAAATAAATAATTTGTTATAGTATTAAGATGATCACTGTCCAGAAGTTACCTTGACATCACACGTAGAGAGGTGTTGGTTACATCAGTATGTGATAGATTGAGATAAAGCAAGGCTGGACATCCTTCACAAATAATTCTCATTGATTCATCCTGCACAAAACATAAACAAGGAGGAAAATGAAGCCATTCAGTTTTGGTAGTTTATTTGCCTTCTTCTTTTACATATGAGTAGTATGGCAGAAATTCAATAACTGAATGTTGGTAAAATGCTTGAGAGATATTGAATACACCTCCAAGTCGAATAATATTCTATGTATGTGGAATCCTCTTCACTGAAACATTAATGGGCTTGGATATGGTTCATCCACATACTTGGATAACCAAGTGAAATAGGCCATCCAAGTCAACTGGATAAACTCTAAGAAGAAACTGAGTTTTAAGGATCACTTTGCTTTTGAAACCATGAGTTTGCCTGAGAATAAACCCCAGATGGGTTTGTGTGAGAATTCATACCATCTTACCACATTTCCACTTCGGTATATTTTCAGTTTAAATTAAAGGGCCTGCAGCAGTAGGGAAAACGCAGTAGTCCCTTACCACATCAGACCTAGTGTGTAACATCAAGCTGTACAACTTAGGCAATGCAAATAAATAGAAACCCACAGGATATGGGAGAGCATTTTCATACAGGAGTAAAGATGTACAGTGTCCTACTAATGAACATTAATTGGACATGTTAATCTCCACAGGCAAATAAACCTATAAACAATGTCTTAGGTTATTTCATGGAATAGATATAGAGATGGCAGTTTAGAAACGTATCATGATTAAGTGAATATGGTACAGTAATTATAATAGGCAGGGCTGCCAAACTGTCAATAAGCATTCATTGATTTGCAGGTATTGGAAAGAATATAAAGTGGGTCAGAAAGGAAGACATTTTAGGAAGGTTGTGTAGGAAGACTTGTGTACACATAGTGCTCGATATTATAATAATAATAATGCCCTGATTCTGTTAATTGTCTTGGATCACTGTGGGGTGCATGATGGGGCTGGGGATGTTTGATAACACAAATAATGTGTGCCTCAGTTATCCTTATTTGACCTGTGTCTCTTGTCTACCAGAAGTCAATCCACTGTCATGTGGGGGTGAACCATCAACCCATCCATTTCTGATACAATCATACTTTCTGATTCTCTTTAGAGGATAGCTATCGTGTCTCTGAGCT
Source organism: Pelodytes ibericus (assembly GCA_036172795.1). NCBI lineage: Eukaryota > Metazoa > Chordata > Amphibia > Anura > Pelodytidae > Pelodytes > Pelodytes ibericus. The sequence continues at coordinate 121,663,546 of CM069858.1, read as the reverse complement.
GCTGGACACATTCTGCTGACTTAAGTGTATTAATGAATGTTTTCTGTGAAATTGCCTACAAAGTGTAATGCACATCAGTTGAAAATTGTATGTGTAGCCATTAACCTTTATCATACATCCCATTAAATAAAAGTGCTAAATAGAAAGACTTGGAGAAAAAAACAGAGATTGTATCATTAACATTATACACAAACAGACTACAGTGTGCAGAACAAACCTTCTTAAAGGATTACCACATTAGATATAGCAAATAGATCTCAAAATCCCTACATGGGGAATTCGTTCTAACTCAAACAACAAGATAAGTGTATTATGGGGATTTGATATGTAGATGTGAAATACTTTAAAATGAAGTTCATTGTGTATTACATTTTTAACACAATTGGGAGTTTATGGACAGCTTGTAACAAGAGAGTTTTTTTTTTCATTCTGCAACCCAGGTCAACAGTCTTCTGCTGAAATAAGTAAGTGAATCCATATGTGGAACATATAAAGCTGGAACATATTTTCTGGCCCTGGCTCCAGCTTGAATATTACAGCTATGATTTAGTAATTCCTCCTTGAAAATGTGTTTTTTTTTTGTTTCTCCCAAAAAACATTGAAATTTGATTAGAAAAATATTAACTTACATTCAAACTTTGGCACTCTGATACGTTTAAATCTTGTAGATTTTTACATTCACCTAAAATTAAAAAAAAGACCAAACTCATTACGAAAATATTTCCATTTCTGCCATATTTTGGCCAAATATGTCATGACATTAAAATGCTAGAAAGACAAATAATATATGGAGAACATAAATTTTTACTAACATTGAATTATTCTGTTTAAGTTCAAAAACGGTCATAATTACTGTAGCTAATGTGCCTTTTAATATGGTAAACAAATAACATTGCTGTTGGGATTCTCCAAATATTTAATGCATGTTGTAAAACACGTAAATCTTCTTGTCCTAGCCCTATCTAAATGCTATTTTAAGGCAATACTATGCAAAACTGTGTTTTGTGTGCGTTTAGATGATCTCAGGACTTTTCACTGACCTCCCCAGGATGCAATATACTCATATTTTAGCTATTAAGTGTTCACAGATTTGACTCCGGTTCTTCATAGAAATACCATAGAATAAAAAAAGAAAAAAGGTTCTTATCCAATGTCTTCTTGCATCAACTTTGCTTTAAGTGAGTGATTGTGATCTGTCTGCTCAGCTGAGCAAAGGCTATCATCTGTCAGTATTTGGCTGGGCGTCATTAAAGGACGGAGTAGAACTATGGCTGTTATGGATACAATATGGTTACATTATTGTTACCAGATCTGTCATTTGTTTTCTGGACACATATAGATTTTACTGTACAGTATGTAGCATTCCAATGTGTTCAGTAAGAAACCAATTAATCAATATGGTTCATGTGGGATCCCGTTGTTAATTATTTAGTTCCTTCTGGATGCATATTAACTCTACATACCGCAAGGTAACATGTCAACGTTATAAGTGTCCAGGAAAATATGTCCGATTTGGCAACCCTATTCTGCATGCAGGTTTTCCTGAATAAAATTTTAACTTCAGATTGCATTATACCATAGAAACAGTGATTTAGGCTTAAAAGTTCAACCATTCTACCTACCCATGTTCATGCTGTTGATCTAAAAGAAGGCAAGAAAAGACCTTTTCCCACATCTTAATTTACCAATGTACATTTGGAGAAAAAATAGAAATCTGAACAGACTACTGGATGGGCATTGTGTTCAAATAGTTATTTTTTTTTTCTTTCCCTTTTTTAAATTTTATTATGAAAATATCAAAATATCAAAATAATTTGCATTTACATACCGTTACAAAGACACAAAAAAAATGACACACAAAAAAAAAAAAAAATACAAAAAAAAAAGAAAGAATATAAGTAATACATGACTGAGGCCTACATTTTACTCATATGTGGTCACACATGGCTTGCTCCTTCTGATCTCTCTCCCCCCCATCTTTCCTCTTGTCCACTATCTATAGAGGTGGTTTTAATATCATATGTGTTTTACTTTAGTGTTTTATCTTCCCTTATCATTTAAATAGTAATTTGAATATATATATATATATATATATATATATATATATATATATATATATAAATATATATATACACACTTTATTTTTAACTACCGTATGTTTTCATTTACTGGTATAGAATTACCATTGCCTATATATTATTTTCTGAAGCCTAGAGACTGTGGTCTGGTAAATTCTAGGGAACTGTAATCCTGCAATGAAACCAAAGGCCACAACCACAAAAATAACGAGGTTTTCTCTAATAGCATATTTCTATCTTATCCTCCTCTTTAAAATCTGAAGGAAAGCAGAGTCTGACCAGATGGGATTCCTTGCTGATAAAACATGTAGTCTGGGGGTAAAATTAAAAGTACTGCACCCACCCAGAGCCTGAAATCTGTTTCCTGGTTCTATAAACATTGAATTATTGAACTCTAAATTTACATCTTGAAATGTATTAACAGTTTAACCCAGGGCTTGACAAATTTAATTTGATTTTAGGAGCCAGACAATCACCCAAACATACACGCAATTCATAAACACACACATACACCAACCCACTTCACATATACACACACACACTTACTTCACATACACCCACACATACACCCACTTCACACATATATACCTCAAACATACAGAGCTGTTTTCTTTTATTTCTTAACGTGTCTGAGTGCTGGGTGTCGTCACTTGACAACCCAGCACTCAGCCAAAAGAGCAATGAAGATTGGCTGCAGGACGAATGTTCCCCCTCCCCTGCAATGAGGTAAAGCAGCAGGGAGGGGGAACATTCGTGCTGCAGCAAATCTTCATTGCTCTTTCGGCTGAGTGCTGGGTTGTCAAGTGATGACATCCAGCACTCACACACGCATTGTACGAGGGGGCGGGGCTTGCTGTTGAGCCCTGGTTTACCCCCTTCTTTGTTAATAGTTTACTAGATACAGCTCTAACAGGAACTGCAATATAACATGACAGCTAAGGATTTCTCAATTTCTCACATAGCACTGTAGACCAGAATTGACACAATTGGACTGCAGAGAAAATAATATTTGTGAAACGCCAATAAGTTCCATAGTTCTGCACAATGGGAATGAAGACTAATTGTGACAGACTGTAATAATATATACAGCGTGGAAAGAAAAGCTCAACAGGAGAGACCAGACTGAAAAAAGGCTAATAATTCAGATTATAATGTTGTCTAACTACAGGACATAGTTAAGGTGTGTTAGGAAGCCCCTGCGATGAGAACCGTGCTTGAGAGCACCGCAGTGGTCTAGAAACAGGTAAAGAATCCAAGGGTGTATGGTTTAATATACACAATAAAGAGAGAATTGCAGGGAATTGAGATGGAAATTTCAACTGAGTGGGTGTGAGGTTCAAGGATAAGGAGTATAGCGCAGGGTGGTGGGTAGGGAGTATGGATGGCCAGAAAGGGAATTCCAAAAGTGTCACAGCAATAGGGTTAGGCAAAAGAGTAGTCATTTCGAGTCCAAAAGTTCGAGGCAGCCTGCAATGGATTAAAAAGCGGGTATACAAGTCCTGGTAGGGGTACAGCAATTTGGGTAATCCAGGGGAGAAAGCCAAGGTCTGTACACAGCAATGAATAGTATACAAATCACAAAGTAATGGGACTGAGAACAGACACCACAGCTCAACAAGCAAGCAATGAGCAAGGACCTCTGCCTTTTACACCTGGGGACCGCCCCTGATCCAGGTTTTGAATGGGCAGAAGGAGTAGAGACTCTCCACCCTCTTTCCCCTTCGCCCTTAGTATTAACCAATCGCGAAACGTTTCTCGCGAGTAAGCCCCACCCCCTAAACCTCTTGGAAGTAGTTGCAGTCACCCTGAGGGACCTCGCGCTAATGCACAACGGTTGCAAACTGGGACAGAGGATGGATCTTGTTGTGAGGGGCCCCTGTGCAAGGTAAGTGATGGTCATTGAACCTGACAGTGGCAGAATTTTTCCATCTCAGCTACTCAATTCCCTGCAATTCTCTTTTTATTCATTCTACCCTTTAGTGTTTGCAAATAGCTCCCCTGCTGCCCCCCCCCCCCCCCATGTTACCTACCATTCCCATAATATAATCAGCTAGCAGTGTTGTGTACCCAACATGGGAGCTGCAGTCCAAAATAGTTATTGTTGTGTAGTGCAGCTCTGTGGTATACAGCAAACATTTTGAGGTATTGCAAAAAAAATTAGTGTAGTTAGTGGGTAGTAAAAAAACCCATACAGGCTTGGATCCAAAATAGGAAAATTGGTAGTTATGCAGCAGTGGTGGCTAGCCATTGGCACTACAGATGCTGTTATTACATTTCCCATGATCTTCATCCAAGCAAATGCATGGCAGAGAACCATGCAATCTACATTCCACAACAACTGCAGTACCAATCTATAATGATATAATAGTCAACTTTTGGCATTCCAGTTTTCCATGCTGCTTAACAAACCCGAGAGTCATAGGAAATGCAGGCTCAACAACTGGAATATTAACTACTCCAGCTGCAATATATTTTGAATAAAACAGCTTGTGTCTCTGCCCAGGTGGGGACTATGTGCATGTGAAGCAACAGAGCCAGAGTAAACGGGGAGGAAACCAGCTGCTAAAGGAAAAGGAAGGGAGGCTTTTTTGCTGCACTTCTCTCCCTGCCTATTGTTTTATTTCTGCTTTTTTAGTCTCAAAAATAGCTTTGTTCATTTTGCCTCCCATTACTTTCAATGGGAAAATTCAATTGTGCACCATTCAAAAGATATTCTCCCCTAGTTTTTGCAAAAAAAGAGCAAAGCTCCGTGACAGCAGAGAGATGGTTCGACAGTCAAAGACGCCACACACCAATCAGCTCAGATAGGTCTATAACTATCTCCACAAAAGGGTAGCATGGTAGTCACTATTTACATTCCAAAATAAGTCAAAATTGCTCATGGAAGATGCACCATATGTTCGTTCACAAACCTTTTTAAACACACGGAAGTTGTCTTCTATGTGATTAAAACATCATAGAGAAGGTTTAGTCCCATTAGGGCTCTGGTGCAAAAATAAATTCTGGGCTCCCCACAAGGCCAATAATCTTATTACATTCTAGTTTTTTTTCTAGTTCTATTTTTCTTTTTGAAATGCTTACAGTGTTTAATAGTAAAATGGTTAATTGCGTCTGTCACGGGGCCACTTAAAGGGGACCTTCAATGTTCTTCTTCTGTTCTGGCCTTTCTATGTTCTTACTTGCTAGGAAATCCAGCTCTGTATTTGGATCTAGTATCTGGATCTATTTTTCTTGTAAAATGGACTCATATTGAATGTGTGTTATTAGTAGAAATGTTGTGTAATTGAATAGGATTAAAGCTTGATTAAACAAAATAATGCTTCAATCAAAAACTAAGATGCTAGAAAAGACCTTGAGCTTGAGAGGGCTATTTCAGGATTGAGCCATACAGTTTTTAAAGTGCAGTAAAATGGCTAATAGGAGCTTCTTTTTTTTTTTTACAGCAGGGGTTCCAACTAAACGATCAGTCCACTGGTTCAGAAGTATCCTCCTATTGTTATCCAAGGTAATACGGGCCAGCTGGATGTCAGGATGCGATTGGTTATCCTTATAATGCTGCTTTTCTTTTGCAAAGTTTCTGAGCTTAGGAAGATAAGGAAGAATCACAGAGGGTATAATGACAAACCAAACTCCAAGAAATCTTCTACAACAGTGAAACGTTATGCTCCAGCATCACCATGTGATATATACACATATCTCAATGAAAAATACATGGACTGCCAGGAAAGGAAGCAGACAACTATCCTCTTGGACTGGCCAGAAGACCTAATTCACATATTGCTGGCAAGAAATAGGATCCGTATTCTAAAAAACAATGTGTTTACTAAATTTAAGCAACTAAAGAGCTTGGATTTACAGCAAAATGAAATAACAAAAATTGAGAATCAGGCCTTTTCTGGTCTACAGAAACTTACAACTCTCTTACTACAACATAACCGGATAAAAATACTCTCGGAGGAGGTGTTCATTAATATGCCTAGACTTACTTACCTAAGGCTGTATGACAATCCATGGGATTGTAACTGTGAGCTGGAATCCCTTATTACATACCTACAATTACCAAGGAGCAGAAATTTGGGAAATTACGCCAAGTGTGAGACGCCAATAGAGATGAATGGCCAGAAGCTAAAACAAGTCACACCAGAAATAATATGCCAAGAGGACACAACAGAACCTAAACATCTGGAAGGGCCTAAAATTTCCAGACCTTCGGTTGACTCATCACAATGTCATATTTACCTTTACCCAATAGCAACACTGGACTGCCGAAAAAAAGGTTGGTGAGTCGTTATCCTCTTAAATATAATCATGATTAATAACCACATAGAGAAACTATCGTAACATATTCTAGCTGTCTTTAATGAGGATTTCTATGCACTGATACTAAAGCATTAGACTGCCCAATCATATTGTTTTCATTACTTCTAGCAATACACCGGGCGCAATAAACAGGCAAAAACGCTATTTGCTGAATTGCTAGCTTCAAACCATTGTCTTTGCAAACTTGCCAGGTTTGTAGCAAAGCACAGCAGGAGGCTAGAAATATTAAGACACTTGGCAGCTAGAGATCATGTTGTTTAAATAATATATTGGACATAGTAGAGAGAAAAATAAATCTATTATTCAAACACTAATAACCATGTATTATTACATACATAATTGTTTAGTACTAATTTGCGAGGATCATTGTACAGTGGCTAGATGGAACATGTTTCATAAAATGTTAATAGGTTTATATGACAGGTAGTCAATAGGTAGTGCTGCAGATACTGCTGTACTATAGCTCCCATGATCCTATGCATGGCTTGTGCCCATTTAAATGTTGACTGAGGATTGTCGCTGTAGCTCAATAGCAACTGGGAGCTACACATTGTTTACATACAACGCAATACTGTACTAAGTACTATAAAATCCATCTGTGATTATGGACTCCATTCCAGATTTCATAAATTACCTTTCTATACCACAGTCCAAGGCATTTGCTGGAGTGTACTCCTTTATTACTATGACAGTGCTTAATACATGGGTTGGGGATAGAGAAAGAACCCTGGTTGAAGATGGTCCTGGTGATCCTCACTCGTTTTAATATTCCTACCCACATGGGTGCAGAGAGGAAGTGTGTATTGACTCAGAGGAGGCCATGCTTTTTATCTGCATTTGTACCCCGTATTCCAATGAACAATGGTAGTTCTTTCTTTTTACCATGTGTGAAACGTATAGATCTATTTTAGACCAACAAAAGGCTGGTGTTCATGTGCGTCCGGTGGGGGGTGGGTAAGAGGAGGCACTTGCCTTCCCTCTTTCCTATGAACACACAGCATTCACAGTGTTGCTGGCTGAACATCATGGGAATTGTAGTCCTCCCACCAGGAACTCCTCTTTCCAACCCATAAAGATAGCCAATTAGGGGGGGTGAGTAGGTATTTTTTGTTTGCTAACCCTCTTAGTGGGTAATTAAATGGCACCTTAACAATCCATTTAATGTAGATAAATTAAATATTAACATGATATTTCCTTTGGAACAGAGGATATATCACCACTGACCACTGAACTGATAGTTTTGGATCAATGATGCAGAAGTGCCAAACAATACTATCTCACTGGCTTACTTTAAATTGTAATAAAAAGAGATTATCATTTGTTTTCAGTGACATTCAACATAAACCAAGGGTCAGGAATACCTTCTGCATTTTAAATAAATATAATAATTGTGAGGGCGGTATAGTGTAAAGCGGTATACACCTTTAAAGTTGTAGATGTGATTTAAAGAACTATTAAGCATTACATTGCAATAAGCTATAGCACATTTTCCAACCCTTATGCACCAGTAATGAAAAAATCCCATCATTATTTTTTTTTAAATCAACACGTAACCAGTAGGAATAAATAAGCAGATTATGTGCATTATGAGGTTCAATTCATAATAACACTTCAGCCAAAATGTATATCATTCTCACTTCAGTTATAAACTATGCCTATGGGATTAACCCAGTATGTTATTTATTATAATTTTATAATATCTGCTTTAAGCTCTGAATTTAGGTAAAGATCTGTTATGTTAACCAGCTGGGTATTCATGGTGATCTGGGCCGTCTGCTATACATTAACCCTTGTAGTATACTGCATATTAAGTTTTAATACACAGGTTGATAGAAATCCTGTAAATACCGAAAAACACAATGTTTGATAAATAAACCAAAACAAATCACCATGACAAGTATTCACAGAGCAGCCGTACTATGATACTATGCATCGTGCAGTCATCCTGTGTGGGCTTTGAGCTGCAAAAAAAAGAATCAATGGCAAACAGTACAAACACTTTTTAAGTGTCAGTATTAAAGTGACTGTCTAGTGCCCAAACTGCATCTTCCAAATAATAATGCATATTAATGTGCTTTCAAAGAACTTTAAAATGCATGTCTTAAATTTTGCATTGCTTAAAATATAAAATACTTACAGTAGAAGAAATTGTGAAATTACAGCAGTTTGCAAGAAACAAGGAATGACCACACTAAATGAGTAAAAGTAATTTCCTTTTCTTTTTTTTTTTTGCTGCAGGAACCAATGAGAATAATGCCATTCAAATGAATGGAATATCCTGTCTCTCTAGTGATGTCATCAGACAATGTGTTGCACTGTTAAGAGATCCTACTGTGTACAAGAGCAAGGTCACTCATGGGCCACTCAATAGACTCAATTTTAGGAGGACAGGAAGTGACTATATAAAGCAAAACTTTATATTTTGAATCAAATATTAAAAATGTGATTTATACAGAATGCCTGCATCAAATCACACAGGGATAAAAACCTGTGCATTATACAAGCAGTGACCTTCATCTTGCACTAAAGTGTGTTTGGGGACTAGACTAGACTGGCCCTTTAATGTGGAGAGAAATTGTGTTCATTTACAAAATTCCAGTGTATGAACCACACTGTGTACAGTATTTGCTTATCTCCACCCCCAATTATTTATTTTGTATTTAATATATTGTTATTAGTTTAGTTGATATAAAATGTTGTATGTAATACAATATGATAAGAACATCTATAAAAGTAACAATATGATAATAAGTCACATTAATACCAAACCCGGAATTGATACTTTAGAATAATTAAATAAACCCTTAATCTGGGCCATACAGGTCAGGTAGTTAAACCAGGGTGACTTATTGAGCATATAATAATCTTTCATCATATAGTAACCATATGCAGAGATAAGGATACAGTTACATAAGCAGATTTATCAGGTTATTTGCAAAACAGTGCCCGGTACTAATAATTAGGGATATTATCCGGTGGGGGGCTGGTACTAAGTTGTGAATAAGTGTGTGGCCAAAAAAAAACCACTGTTTCTATGACAGTGCGAGTTTAGATGCCCTGGGGTGGAGGGGAACGTTAGCAATTAAACAAACTGGGCAGGAATCTAGCACCACAATGACATGGGTCATATGTCCAGAGTACTGTGACCTGTGCAGCATGGACCTTCCTTTGAACAGGGATGGAAGGGCAACCAGAAAATCTGCCATCAGAGACATTTATAATCCGATAATACATGTTGATCAAATGTTTTCCACTATATACAAGAGCGGGACCCGTGCATGTATACCATGGAGCAGTTACAATTTAGGGGGTCATCAGGTGAGGATCTGGTCCAGTACCTCAGGTGTGATGAAGAGCTATCATGGAGCCAGAGTGAGAGGTGGATCAGCCTGGTGGGTGCAATCACCAGTTGCCTGTCATCTTTTGTCACGGTCAGTGTCTGTAGAGGGCCCCATTTGTATTTTACCTCTATGTAGTCAGCAGAGCCATGGAGTGTCTCCATAACAGGCCAGTAGGTGAAATATCAGATTCCTCATATTTGATTCTCTTTCACTTGCGAGCGGTAGCCAGAATAGTAATTTTGTCAGTCACAGTTTGCAGTCTAATGAAATCGCTGGGTGCCCTCTGGGCCTTTCTAACCCAAAACTGGTCTTGTACCATATTGTCTATATTTGCCACTGTTGGCTGCATGTGTTTGAGCCCAACAATCTGTGGCATCCTGCATATTCATAGGTTTGAAATGCTCAATATCGCAACCTGCCGAGTTAGGTTTAATACCTGCTTAAACAGTAGACTGGAGTGATCTGAGAGATCTGACTGGTGCCATTTTACAGCTATTACATTAGTCTCCGGACCAGCCACCTTTGACCAATTGTGTGGACTTCCTCACAGATAGACGCAACCTTTGATTTCCACATAGCCTATAGATCTTGCAGGAGATCCTGTATGAAAGCCTCCTCTGGTGATCAGAGTATTGACTGAGATATTAGTCCCTGTCAGTTTAGCAGGTTTCAGTGTAGATTCGTTCTCATCAGGAGACTTCTGATTCCATGCTGGTGGCTGGGAGTGTAGGCTTCGACGTGAGGTCTTGCAGTCTGCTCAGCCTTGACCGCAAAGCCCAATATTAGGTGTTAATGGATTTTTAACCTTTTCAGCCTTCTTAGCCCTTTTCCCCATGTCATCAATGCGCCTTTGGGTAGCACGTTTTGGAGTTTTAATCTAGTTGGCCATATAAAACTCCAGAATAAAGCTGTGAATATCGGAGCTGAGGTAAAACGCAGCCACTCCTGTCTGAAGTCATCTCTCCTCTCTCCCTTAACCCCCCCTGTTATTTCTAATGAAACCCATATGGTACACATCTGAGGAATCCATAAGACACAAGAGCCAGCACTATAAGGTCATGGCACAGAGAAACTTAAAAGGAGGATATAAGACATTTGCTCTGATACATAATAACAATTAAACACAATTGTGCAAGTAATCCGAAACAATGTTATTTAAAAAATCTTAGAGAACAAAAAAAAAAAAACAGAATCCAACCCACTATGGTATGTAATCAACACATTTACTACATTCATTTTGTCTTTTTTCTATGTAAGTTTTTCAGAGATATACCCAGAGACCGTTTATTTGCATCCTTGTTTCTTCTAATTCAAGTTCTGTTTAGTAGAAATTTGAAGACAAAGTGCAATATTTAAAATGATTCACTGGAGGTATACTTAAAATATGAGGTAGTGTCCTTTTTGTTAGGGTAAAAAAAATGGGCACATACTGTATACATGTAGTGGTCCATGCGCATGCAACATGTGCCCAATGGAGAATATGTAGTGGCAGGGTCCATCACAAACCCTATGTAGAACCCTATTCATGCCAATCAAATAGAAGCCTATCAGATGGAGAACAGCCAGACACTACCTGGCATTACTCTAAAAAATGCCAGATAATTTCCTGATGTAAATGGGAATAAACCAAAGTCTGATTTTGTTTTTCAGCCTTTAAAAACAATGTTCCTACATTGTTAAATTGGGTTCCTGTAATGTATACAGTGATATTTTCACCACCATAGATTTACTAACCACTTGTCAAAAACTATATCTCACTAAGCAGTCTAATAATATTTCAAAAGGAAATTTGAACTGAAAACTCAATATAAGAAGCAGAAGATGTTCGTTACAGTTGAGTATTCTAAAACTACATGCTAAGGTGAAAACAAAGATCATCAGAGTATAACATAAGCACAAGTAAGCATTGAAAAGAGCTCAGAAAAAAAAATGAATTGCCCACCCCAATCTTTGCTGCTAAATGAAATACATGACTTCCCTTTAAAACACTATATAGCATTGATCTTGTGTTGCTGGGTATCATTACTCAAACAATGTATTCTATTATGTTAAAAATAATACACAACATTCAAAAATGATTTAAAATTTACAAAAGCAAAGCAATAAAACTTTAGCGTGGAAATTTCTAATTTCAACTTGTTGAGAACATCATTGGCAAACACAAAATATATTCACTTATCTAAAACACACACAGCCTCTTTGAAAGATGATAAAAACCACATTCACTTGACCTTGCTTGCTCCTTATCCAATGTTAGAAAGACACATGGGTATCAGATTAATAACAGACTGCCGGCCTATATCCTCAACGCCTTGGAAACCATGATTTTGACAGTGTCAAGAAAGGAGATTACAGCTGTAAGGGAAAAAAATGACATTGACCAAACCACAAGTAATATTCCTTTCCATTCTTCCAGGATTACACAGAGTTCCAACTGACATCGCTCCAGATATTATAAAACTTGATCTCTCCAACAATAAAATTAAACAGCTTCGATCGAAGGAGTTTATGGATGTTCCAAGCTTAGAAATATTAAACCTGAGCAATAATGGAATAGAAGTCATCGATCCAGGTACATTAAACACCATGTGCTAGATCTTTAATACTCTGCACAGTTAATCCTGAAATGTTTGATTATTCCAACAAATTGCATTCAAGATAGCTTTGTAAATAATAAATGTACAAATTTACCTTTTAGTAAAATGTAATGATAAAGTCCTTTTTAAATTAATGGAATCTAATAAAAAAAAAGTGGGCATGTATTAAAACAGCACACACGCAGATTGTGCCAAACACTGGGGCAATCAGTGTGTGTGCCAATAATTAACGCATACTCACGGGAGTTTGCGTTATCTACACCGAATGCGTTGATTTGTGTTGTGTCGTTGCACCAGCGCAGCCTATGTATAAAAAAAAATCAGGTCCGGAAAAGCTCCTGATTTGTGTTTAGGATTCTCCGCCTCCCATTGCCATTCCCATATTAATGGGAAAAAACTGTATAAAAGTTCTGCACTGCAAAGTGTCGGGAGTTATAAAAAAACGCATTCGCAGTTATACAAATCAAACACTGAATACGCTTTTTTTTTTTTATAAAACTCCCAACACTTTGCAGTTTGAAAGTTTTTCTACATATCCCTCATAGTCCTCTAATCATGGTGTCCACAAAATACAAAATGTCGTTTCACATTAGATGTTAACCTGTCCCCTCTGCTGGAATAATATCCCGTTACTGGTTTTTTTAAATCATTATATTCACATTTAGTCTACATTATTGTGGAATAGTTTTTGAGCAGTATAAATGTAGTGGAACTTGATGAATATGTTTTTTTTTTTATTAAAAATGACTTGTGGTTAGATATATTTACCTCCAGCGCTCTGCCAAGAAAAAACTAATCTGATTAAAATCTTATCTGTCTACATTTATTTATGTGGTGCCAACAATTTATTCAGATCTTGGTACTGAAATCACATGAGCATTACAATCTCAGTTAGATAAACTAAAATAAACCGATACAATAGGTAGTGAGAGGCCTGCGCGCCAGCTTATTACCTAATTATGTAAACAACAGTGTTAGTGCTAAGCTCTTCCTGAAGACACATTGAGCCAATGAGTCAGTGAGTCAACCTATACAGTTTTAAAATTGATAACAGATGCCATACAGCCTGGTTCTGTTTTTTTTTGATTGACAAACAACAGTATTCCGCGAGCACATAGGATCCAGTCTGATGTAATCATGTAAAAATATCAAAATTTTATAGGTCTATGAACCATTAAAAGTAATTCAGTAATTCAAAATACAAATGAGAATAAACACCATTAACATGAAATATTGAGTGATTTAAAATTAAATGAAAATGCACTTAGCTTTGTCTGCAGTTGCACCAGGCTTGTAGCCAGATATACATACAGGTACAAACAAAACACAAATAGGACAATATAGTATAGTACACTGCAAGGCCCCAAAAAAATGTCACACGCTCCAATATTTTGTTGGACCGCATTTAGCTTTGATTACGGCACGCATTCGCTTTGGCATTGTTTCGATAAGCTTTTGCAATGTAACAAGATTTATTTCTGTCCAGTGTTGCATTCATTTTTCACCAAGATCTTGTAAAGCGAAGCCTTCTCCAGCACATCCCAAAGGTTGCTGAACCTAGACCTGACCAACTGTAGCAACCCCAGACATATTTGCTTAGTTAAATCCAGGAGACAACTTTTTTTTGGGCCAGGCAGTGTATGTTCGGTACAGTTATTTGGATATTTGTCCCATAAAGAAACAAACTCACAATTTTGTGAGCCTATAGTGACCAGGCTCAGGGTATGTTCACCAGGAACAGTATCACAGTATATGGTGTTTATAGTTGATTCTCAGAATTTAAGAACGATTTTCGGATAAAAAACAAGAAGCAGGGAGGGAAGGAGAGACAGAGCAATCAGGCAATTATGACTTTAATCAAATACAAACTATCCGCTTACATTTGGGGATCAGTTGCTGCTAAATACAAGCCTGCATGAAACACGGAACAATCTCCGTAACAGATAGATGTATGTTTGGTGGGTGGAGGGGCTAACAACTAAATATTCAGCTATCTGTTACGGAGATTAGCTAAGTGCATTTTCATTTAATTTACTGTCATATATCACTTGCGCACCATCTTATTTTCTTTACAATGGTATCTTGGTGTGATAGAGTTTTTTTGCACTAGAGTGGTTTTGCAGCAATTATATATATATTTTTTTATGAGCACCTATTATTATTTTTTTCTCTTTCATCAAAAGATACCTCCCGCTAATTTTTTTATTTTTTTTGCTGACAGTTCTTCTTTAATGTTAAATGGGAATAAACCTTTGTATAGTAGTGTCCCTTTAACAATCAGAGGTGAGATACTCCACTGCTAATACAGCCACTTATTTATCAAGTGTAAGCATATGCTCCAATGTAAGAGACTCCAAGTCTATAAGCATACAGACTGGTTTTGGTACACACTGGTGCCATTCTTATGGAGTTTATTTCTTAACGTATACTTATTAGCTTCCAATAACATGACATCCCACCAGCAAACCAACTTACCAATTTAATTCAGGATTACAGATCAACTGTAGGCAAAACATTTACTTATAGTTAATTTAAAAAATTGTCACAAGTGTAGATGTTTAAATAGAATTGCTCCTATAAAAGAATACAAATAAAGTAACATATTGAATTCTCTTTTATTCAGAATCTTGATTCAGTTTTGACAGATCCTCTATCATCTGACCCAAGATGAAGTATTATCTTACCCAAGCTTCTAAACAACATATCCTCCCCCTGAACAAGCTATACATTGAAAAGAAGGGCTCAATATGTATTTATTTGTAATGTTTCATTAAAGCCTTTTCAAATCAAACATAAATTTGTTTTTCCCTATAGTTATCTTTTAAGTCCCAACTCCAATATAAAATCCATTGAACTTAATGATACTGCTTGGAGGTATATATTGCTAGTTTGATGTCCTGTTAATTGTATATAAAGTGTACAGTGGTGTATCAAAGGTTGCTTAGCAAGCAATACTATTTAACATAATATTTGATTATAAAACATGTTTTAATGAAACAGTCAATGATAGCAACTTTCAAACCCATCTTCTTGTGGTCATTTAAGATTTTTATTTTAAATACTTCATAAGTTATTTATACTTTAAGTTATGAATTATAGTTTTTAGCTACATATGAGTGCCAATTTCCATGCAGTTATATTTATCAGCACTTGAGCTTTTCAAATAAATGCCTTCATTTTATGACACTGGAAATGTGTTCTTTACTGAATAAATCCATTAGCAGACTTGCTCAATAAAACAGTAGTGTGGAACAAGCCAATTTAGTGTAAAAGTTGGTTTCCTGGCATGGTAGAGTTTGCCAAATATTACAAAGCATTCTTTCTTGAAATGCACTGCTCATAAATACACCTTAAAGTAGTGTCTTTAGGTTCTGTGTCTGAAATTTACCTTTTTTTTCCCCAAAGAAAACCTTTATGAAGGAATCCTGTTCATTAAAAATGTGAAAACACATTAGTGTTATAATACTGGCCAACATGACATTACAGTTTTAGTAAGATATATTAGCAAAGTTGGCCCAAAGCATATGGCTTCCTAAAAATACATTTTTGTTGCATTAAATTAAACATGAATGTCGTGTTTAGATGCCAGGAGCATACAAAAGTACGGTGGCATATTATAATAAATTTTAATTTATTCTCACTATATTTAAGTTAATGAATTATTTTCTTTCCTAGCTGCTTTCTCAGGTTTATTGAATCTACATGAATTGGATTTATCAAACAACACTTTGACGAACTTTCAGTATGGTGTGCTAGAAGACTTATACTTCTTGAAAAAGCTCTGGCTGAGAGAGAACCCTTGGCGGTGTGACTATCACATCCATTATTTGTTCTACTGGCTGAAGCACCACTACAACGTCAACTATAACGGCTTGGAATGCAAGTCGCCGGAGGAATATAAGGGATGGTTTGTTGGGAAATATGTCAGGAGTTATTATGAAGAATGCCCAAATGACAAACTGCAGGTTCACGTAGGGCATGGATTAGATGAAGATGAACGGGAGAAACGCATAGACAATTCAAAGCAAATCGAAACAACTAAAACTAAAGGTGTCCTATTAACAGTGCTAACCTAATACATGGTTTTTAAACAATGCATTTAAGTTGTTTTGCATCCCGCTTCTATTCTAATTAATAAGTTCTGTGCCAGCCTCACATTAAACCCACTATCCCAATTACAGGGACATCCTATCATGATGTCTCTTAATCCAAGTTTTGAAGTAAGCATGTTATTGTGTGCCTCTGTGACAGTACAATTGCCATTAGCTTATTATAAGTTTTTTTTATAACAAAACAGAGACAGCACAACTAGCAACTGGATTATTTTTGTTTCTTTGCCCACTAAATAGATATAACGATAATTTATGAAAAAATAAAAAGTTATAAAATATTCTACTTAGTGTGACCAACCATAAAACTGTGACAAAAGTAGCAAACGCAAAAAGGATATTTCTAATACGATGTTTGTGGCACAATTTTTGTAGGAAAGCCCTATAATGGAGAATGAAATCAGGGTTCTGTTAAACAGTCTGGTATGCACTGTAGCATCTCATGGATATTAATTATGCTGGAGAATGGTCAACTCAGGTAGCATTTTAATGTATTGCAATCATTCAATACATGCTTTACTGTGGGCCCAGGGTGCCTTATAGTACAGTAGCTCATCTAAAGGACAACTAAACCTTTTTTATTCACTTGTGCTTTTAATATAGGAATTCCCACGTGCATCTTTTAAGATACATGTTGGGTTTACTTGGAGGAAGTGGACATGATTTTTAAACCTTTGCAATGGTTTAAAAAAAAAGTCCTTTTACATGCATGTTTTTTTTTATTTTTAAATGAATAGTTTTAACTCTCACACGTATAAATAATAGAAAAGTAGTACATTTAGTGTTGTAGGGATGCATTATTAAACATGGTTTTCTTTTTATGCCAATTTTGTGCCTTGCAAAATGACCAGGTTATATACATAACTGGTGTTTTTGGTAAAATGGTTCAAAAACACAACATTATAATAGTTTCTATTTTCCCAATAGTTTTTAGATTTGCTTTCTATTGCATACCTGAATATCTGATAATGCAACACTGATAAATCAAATGTATTAGAATTCTATAACAGCCAATGTGCATTCATCCAACAAATACACTTGGCTGAGGGAAAGGGAGAGAACTAACCACTAGAGTTAATTTGGTTATTAAACCTTTATGATTGTCTTCTTTGCTATATTCCTAAGTTGGGTTGGACAGAGGAGACCCAAACCTCCACTTTGCCCAATATATGCCCTGGGACAACTCAATCTAATTAACAGGGTAGAAATATTCCACTTGCCCAAATCCATAATATTTGTCAAGATTATGACAATTGTTAACATAATACACTTTCTCCATTATGGATTGACTTTCATTCTTGGTGGACCGCATTAGAAGTCAGACAGACCTCACTACTGCCGGAGCTCTGAGTATTCTTGATCTGCACAGTCTGTTTGCACACTGGTAGAGTTGAGCACTCTGACAATAGTCTTTCTCCCCATTCAGAAATACTGAAAATGTAAACCCTGATTATACCTCGCACCCACTTTTCCCCAATTAGGGGGGAAAAGTGTGACCTATAAACAGGACAATATGAAAATTCACACATCTTTTGAAAAATCAAATTCCAACCAGGTTTCAATAATTTTGAGGTGTCTGTATATGGTTGTTTCAATTGTAACTCTATCCAATGTTTTGTAAAATTGTTCAGCCAAACCCAAATTATGGATAACAAATTTTTTATTGTATCCATCCATTGTTCTATTGAGAACTCTTTCTTAAAAACATTGTGACTTTTCACAATTTAACAGTTTTTAATGAACATCCGATCCGTGAGATCACCATAGACGTCCAACAAAAGAAAGGATCTTTTCAACCCATTTTTAAATTTGTAAGTTTAAAAAATGTATAAGGATTCTTTTTTGGGGCGTCTCACTTAATGATTCTCTCACTGTTGACCAGTACTTACAAATCCGCAAATATGAGAACAACCCTGAATGTGGTAACTGGAATCCTGTCTCAATTTCCTCAAAATGTTTAATTGTAATACGTGTCAATAAAACTTCATTCAAACAAAACTGGCCCATACTTTTACATTGATATAGCTGATATTCCCCTCAAAGGACCTAAGTTGCAAACTATCCAATAATAGTTTACATTTTTATAATTGTTAGTTTTCCTTTAAATGTGACCAGTGATATGCCTGATATCTCTCACTGGTTCTTTCACTTAAAAACTATCTTGTCCCTTTTCAATTCACAACCTACCACATTATATACTAAGCCTCTGTGGATCAAACTGGACAAACAAATCCATTGTAAAGCGGATATGTAAAAACGCACTCACAAACAATGCACAAATCTTAGCCTTTGCGGGCTTTCTCACAGAGAAAATATTAAAGATGATTAAAGATCAGTTCCCTGCAATTCTCTCTTTATTGTGTAGCCCCCTATGTATAAGAAATCCCCTTTACTGTCAACAACATTTTTATTAAGAGTAAAACAATTGAAAATACAAGTAATGAATTGCTGTGAAAAATGATGGCCTAGTTTTCTTTAAACACATTCAGTCTACCTGTTCTAGCCTACAATTTTGCTTACCTATAGGATTTTCACATTACCATCATTGCTTTAGAAATGCTCCTTGTAGATTTTTGTTTTTCAGTTCATACCTGGGAATTTGCTGACTTATTGACTTGGATGTCTGTGATTGTATTTGGGCCAAGAAGTGGGGGGAAAATAGTAGCTTTTTGGATAAAAACCACAGTGTTCCTAGGTGTGGATGAATCTCTGTCAATTTTAATATAATTTTTTCTTCCTAAAAGTCAGTTTCAATGTAAATATGGCAAACATTTGTATATATTATGATATGTGTATTGTCAACTTTTTGTAATATACTGTTTAAGAATTTAATCTGTAAATTTGTGTTCAATAAAACCTACCATTCTTATTTTATAAGGAAATCCCATTCATATATATGGTTTAAATTAAACAAGTTCAATTGTGGAATAGACTCAATACAGCCAGTATACAATACAATATACACTACAAATTAGGGTGGAACATAGAGTGGCAGTAAATGCAAAACAACATTTCACCTAAAGTTTATTTACCTTTGTTCTGAGTCCCTTTGGTTGCAAAACTATAGTTACCTCAGGACTGGCAGCAGGATCCTGCCATCTCATGCGTCTGCTCTCAGGAGGGATTCCCCCTCTTCTAGGACAGATTTTTCTGCCCTGTAACTACACACAAGCTTACCGATAATGTTCCTGCTCACAGCAACTTCGGTCATGAAACCGCATACACTGAGCATGATTAGAGTTCCTTTTCTCATATTTCGCAAGGGCAAGCATGGTTATGATCTCTAGTTACAGTGGACTGCAACTCCTTAGATGCTCAGCCCACGATACGAACTGCAGGTCTTAGAAACAATGGAGAAAACAACCTACCAACGTCATAAAAGGGTAGTTATATTCCATGTACGGTTTACCAAAGAGACAAAACCTCAGAAAGCCTCTTCTGCCTCATTAAAAATAAAATATTTGGCCCAACCAAAGCTGGCAACTGTAAAATGACCCAACCAAGATCTCTGGCAACTGTAAAATGACCCAACCAAGATCTCTGGCAACTGTAAAATGACCCAACCGAGATCTGGCAGTATGATGCAGACCTACAGGATATGTACTGACAGATATATTTATATAACTGAATTTTCAAGTTTACAAAATGATTTCCCATGTTCAAGCTGAAATAATATTCCTCAGATGGTTTATTTGGGAAAGAGTTACTTTGCATGAAGGATGAACGCTACATTTGTTTTCCATTACTTGTAGAAATGTCCATTCTGCACATTTCTATACTTCATTTCAAGACAAGTAACCATTTAACATTATGGAGGATAAGTAATGGGAAAGGTAGAATAACAGTAAATAAAGTACTAATCCTTATTATGTAAAATAATGTTTCATAGTCTGCTGGGAAATGCAAGTATTTTCTGAGCTATAAATTTGCAGGAATCCAAGCTTATAAAAAAGGAGAGCCATTCTGCAGGTAGCTAAATATTATGTCCTATACTATGTGTATTGCGTATATAAGTACTGCGTCCATACCATAATTTATTTTAATACTGGCAGGCAAAGTTCTGTGATATTTCCCACTATATTTTAGGTTTTTAGTGGCTTGCTAGAATCTTAGAATAGATGTCTATTCACTAAACAGTACCCAGCCGGAAATTCTAAATTCGCTACACAGCAAATAATAAAACATGTTTGTTTTTAAACAGTCCAACTAATTTCACATGTAAAATAGAACCTGAAACCAACAGAACACAAGAAACTGCTGAGAATGTCTACACCAGCAAAAGAGCATGCTGCAAAATGGTGTCACTATGCTAAGAGAAAAACATCACGACCACCTAATGTGAGCTGGGTGGGTGTAAGTGCAGTGCTCTGCTCACACTCTCCCCACTAACTGGATAATTCTGTTTCACACTTTTCTATTGGCTGTTGAGCAGACCTGTCTGTGTTTCCTCGTTTTCTATTGGCCAAGAAATCCCAGTCTCCCCACATCTCTGGAATGTGACGTGTCTGCAGGAGCATAGAAACATAGAATGTGTCGGCAGATAAGAACCATTCGGTCCATCTATTCTACCCAATTTTTTTTTGAGTACTTTTATTAGTCCCCCCGTACCCAGCATGCACACTGCTGGATCTGTGCGACTGTGTGATGGGCCATGTATGTGCAGTTAAAGGGGATTATGTTACATCACTTGATTAAAAATGTATTTTATTCTTCAAAACCACAAGTTTATATGTAAATAACCACTGTTATTCTCTACATATAAACTTGTGATTTTCAAGAATAAAAACCATATTGAATCCCCTTGTAGAAGATGCAAATGATCCCTTGCAAGTGAGATCCAGGAGGCTTCAAAATCCCAATGGCGAGTGGTGTGATTGCCAGCTGCTGAAAGGAACTCCCAAGGTGCTCTTATATTAGCTGACCGAGCTGTGCAGAGACATATGAAAATGAAGAGTCAAAATATTTATTCCAAAAAGCCACACACGAATAAAAAGTGACTTTACGTGTTTCACATCTACTGACGAATAATCACTTATGATTAAGTGTCAATAGAGGCAAAATGCGTAAAGTGTTTCATTGTTTGTCCAGCACTCATCACTTTATTCGTTTGTAGCTTTTTGGAACAAATATTTTGATACTTTGAATATATCTCTCTTCGTTTTCACGAATTCATTTTTCCTGCACATCCACACTACTTCTGTAGTCCACCTGTTTGATGTTTATACCATATATTGGGTTAATTTACTGTGTATCTTAAATCCCTCACACTTTTTGAACACATTTTTGTATATTTTTCCATTTTATTATTATGTATACTTTTTTCTCAGATTTATTTTTACTAAAGTTTAATCATTTTGTCTCAGTCCCAGAGTTCCCCACTATAAGATACACCGCTCCTTTAAGCTCAAGTTCTTGAAATATATAGTGAGCTATGCAATAGTGCAGGAGCAGAAGATTCACGAATCAAATTTAGTGTAAACATCACCATCTACTTGACTGCTGGTTCCTGGGGAGTATATGAGTAAAAATGGTGTAGTGTCTACCTAATTCAGCTCCAGGTAGTTAGTTGTTTTCATTGCTTTCTAACCCGTTAGTCTTCTGTTGTTTATATTTTACATTTTATCTAGTAGTTAGTAACTTAATTACTACATGTATCAAACAGAACAATCCCTGCAAACTGATCTTCCAGACCCACCACTACTAACTTCCCTTTAGCCACAAGAAAAAGATGGTAGCTAAATAACTCTCCAATAAACAACTTAGTATGGTGCATGCAATGAAATTCATAAAAATCATATCATACAAATCATAAAATTCATACTTATTCCTTTAAAGGCAGACCAGTGCAGTGAAGAACAGCTACGGAGGTTTAAACGTATGACGAAGGGC
The DNA here is from genome assembly GCA_036172795.1 of Pelodytes ibericus. NCBI lineage: Eukaryota > Metazoa > Chordata > Amphibia > Anura > Pelodytidae > Pelodytes > Pelodytes ibericus. Next base: position 121,641,212 of record CM069858.1, on the reverse strand, counting down.
CGCCACTTGCGCAAGGTATTGATCACAAACTTGTCTTGAATACGGTGTCTAACTGATGAAAAATTAATCTGCATAGACATATATAAAAATCAATGCTACAATTCTAATCTTATTGACAAGTGCAATGAGCAAAAGGAGACATTTCTTTGGAGAAACTTGGACAGGTAGAGCTCTGTCTGTCAGACTGTTAGTTAATTAAGCTCACTATGATGACGCCAGAAGGACCCGGCTTCATCATAGAAGTCCCAGCGGTCGTGCCGGGCGGCAGCAGGGGAGGATGTTAGAGAGGGGGATCCAAGTCCCCTGCAGCTCTGCGGGGGACCTGGATCCCAGTCTTATAGTCTGACCTCGATTTGAGGTCAGATTATAAGACGACCTTAAATGTAATCCGAGGGGGCTTTTTCAGAGCATTTGCTCTGAAAAAATCCTTGTCTTATATTCAAGCAAATACGGTATTTGAGGGTCTACTTAATAGACATAGAATTGCAGGGAACTGAGACAGGATTTTCAAACTTAAGGCCAAAGAAGTGGAGTTGGAAATACTCTCCCATTCAGCTGCATTGGAGGAGTTTTGCTACATATTGGCTACATTGACCTAAAGTTTGAAATTCCTATCTCAATTCCCTGCAATTATCTCTTTATAGAGAAGACCCTTTGGTGTTAATTATAAGTGAAATGCACTTATTTCTACTTTAAAACAATGTACAGGTTTTACAGTCAAAATAATCTCTATGGGGCTCCTAATTCTGTAACATCCAATAGGGAGGGCTTGAAGAGATAGGCAGGACTGTTACTATAGGAACAACAATAAAACTATCACACTTGCAGTTTTTTGGGTTGAATGGAAGTTGAGGAAAAATTGATACGACAGATCGGTTTCCTTTTCTTTACTTTACATGATGCAATACAAAAATATATATTTTTTCTATCATAAAAAGATATTCACTTGTTTAAACTTTTGAAATGGACCATATAAAGTAGTCTTACATTTAATGCTATGTGGAAGTAGTTTATGAGTTACTATATATGTGACGGGACAAGTATTTATTAAAACGACAGGATAACACGGGTATTTATTATTTTATTTACGTTACAAACTTGCAATATGTTAATTAATTAACTGTGACCCATACTGTAGTAGGCAGCATTGCGGATCACTCTGTCGCAAGGTCTTCTAGGTAATCAAATTGCTGAATGACATTTTTGATTATCTTGACATATTCTACATGGCCTACAAAAATACTAAATGTACTTACACTGCTCCAGAGGGAACTGTTCTGTGCTATTATTTTCCACGATCGACAAACTTGAGCACATCTTGCCAAGTCTATCAAATCCACAAATCCAAAGATCTACATGAAAGAAAGAACATACAAAATTGATACAAATATATATATAATATATATAAATGAATAAAGTTTTGAACCACAATGAATACTTAGGATATTACAATATGTTACACAGGTTACAAATTTGGCAAGGAATTAAATGTTATCCATTCAGACAGACCTTCAAGCATTTACATTTTTAGTAAACCAGTTCCCAGAGATGGAGAAATTGAGGATGTAGGCCTTCCCTGCTCACATTACCACAGTGGAAACTAACATAAGACCTTCAGTATGTATCTGATCTCAGTATGCAGAGAACCAACTTTTTATAGAAAAGGACAAGCGGAGAGCAGACTTAACACAATATTAAGTGACAACCAATAACAAGTCTGTTCCCTCTGGTGTGCATGTTGGCCTGTGACAGTTGTGGAAAGTCCCCTACACATCTGTCCAACAGATAAGCTTCTTTTTGTAAACAAATAACATAGACAACCAACTGTTAGACTTTTAGGTAATAAAAATAGCAAATTGAATTGGTCAATTGTTTAATTTCCACTATGATTATTACTATTATTTATTTATAAATCTCTATCCAATTCCACAGCACTGTTTAATGGGTTTAACAAAACATAAATATACATGGGAAAGTATGAAATTCATCTGAATTGAATAGAATGTGTTTCTGTTTAAGTAGTGAGCATAATGCATCAAAAAGTAAAAAAATTATAATTTGTGTAAGCAGGTAGACTACAAACCCACTAAATATCTCTTTTGTAATATTATTTGCCAAGTCGTTATATTTGCTTCTTTCTGTGATTTATTAAACAATAAGTGTTTTTTTTTTATTTTTTACCAACATGTGACTAGAGAAGTATGGACCCTAAAGACTTGGAATAGCTGTAGTTAGAAACTTATCCCTATAAAACCAGGAGTTCCCAACCTTTTAGAAATCATGCCCCCTTTCTAATTATCATCAAGGTCTCACACCCCTGCCATGTTTCAAACCTTATTAGTTCTTAGTCATCAGTAATTTACAAGTCAGATAAATACAGTCTATTAACTGTGTTAGGCTTTTCTGTGCTTTTCCTGTCCTTTCCCTGCACTAAGCTCCCTCTGTTTTCTGACAGTGGATCAGTAAAGTATATTAAATACTCAAAAACAAAAACTGTCTGCTGTTCTCACCTTTATAAAGTTGGCAATAATAATATAAACATAATATAAATGAGAGGTTTTGGTTATATAAATGAGCCAAAGCTAAATTAAGCTAATCATCCACATCAAGGTACCCTCTCAATAGGGTGAGAATCTACTCTCACCTCCTATCTAATGGTCACACAAAGCAGTCGATACTGCTACCAAGCACTTATTAATGTGTTGGAGGAGGAGCAATTAAACCTCCTCCCAATTAAACCCTGGACAGCAAGCTGCATGCTGACAATGAGAAGGCTCAAATAATACACATATGTAAAATGAAGGCTACCAAAGCAAAGACAGTTTTTGTTTTTTGTATACACTGCGCAGCCAATTACACTGTTTTTGCAGCATGCTCATGCCTGTTTGTTAGGCTTCATTTCACATATGTATATTATTTGAGCCTGTAACTAGCTTAGCGAACTAACATTTTTCTTTTCCCTATATTAAATATTCACAATAACACTTGACTACTTACGCTCCATTAGTGGACTGGGACAGTTTTTCACGGCAACTTCATTTTGGTAGTTCAAGCACCTGACAGTTCATCGCTGTCAGGCGCTACGTTGAACAAGGTTAGCACTAAGGGGTGCAGGTTAGTTTAAGGCTCATTTAGGTTTAGTATTAGGGTGTTAGAGTTAGTATTAAGGGTTGGGTGTTAGTATTAGGGTTAGTTAGAGAGTTAAAGAGTACTTTTAGAGTAAGAGAGGCTTATTTTATTAGGGGGGTTGATATTTGAGGCTGACAGTTCAGCACCCAAAATGCTGAGCTGAACTGTCCGTGTTCTAACTGTTGAGGGTCAACTCACCATTGAAGAACTGTCCTAGACCCCCCTCCCTTAGAGGTGCATGCCCTCAGTTTGATAAGCACAGTTGTTGAACATATAAACAGGATGTCAGATTCACTTAGGTGTGTTTACTGCAGATATCTATTATTTAACACAAGAACTACACGTTCTAAATAATTACTCACATACAAATAGGGTCTCTAGATTTGTTAAAGCAAGTCCTGGTTAACCTTAGATATATTTTTGAACTACTATTTTAAGCACTTAATACTAATATTTGGAGTTTCCCTTTTCGTTTATTTGTGGGTTAAAATGTTGTTTCATGAATTTGGGATATTTCTCTCACAAGTAGTAGTACGGAGTGGAAATGAGGACGGTTTGCTATTGCATCTGTTTGAAAATATGTTAATAAAATCCAGACCATTTCTAATGTAAAATGCATGTATCTTATATAACATATTAAATGCTGGAGATCTAGCTGTATTTTTGTGTACAATAAACTTTAAAAGACAACTGTAGTCACAAATATGTAATTATGTATAACTGAGAGATTACATCAAGTGTAGATGTTTTAAATAGATATGTTTTAATGGAAGAATATAAATAAAGCACGTTAATGAGCCCTCTTTTGAATGAATAGCCCTATCGGGGTATGAACATGTTGTCAGGATCATATATTTTCTTTATTTGGACTGAAGAAGAGATAAATTAAACCCCACCATTTATTAGGCAGTATTCCAGTAATGGTACAATTAGAACAAAAGCCATGAGTTAGTGATGAGACATGAGACAGTTCTGGGGTATTAGTGGGATGCACACTTAGTGCTAGCGCAGACCATGTATAATTAAAATTAAAAAACAAGAACAGAAATATACTTAAAAAGTGGTGGACATCCTCCAAATCCTGCACTTATGCAGGTCTCTCCATAAAAGTTAAAGGAGAGGCATGCACATGTGTGATAGTGCTACCTTTCACTACAGAGCATGCACCGGTTCTATTCACAGTTTCAAAGTCAGTGCCAGTCATGTGTCCAGACCGTAAGGGCTGAATTAATACATTACTGTTACACTGAATTTACTGCCAGGCCCAAGGATGGACTGCCATCATAGAAAGGGTGGGAAGGTGGACAGGGAAATAGATATTCCCATGATGCTCAACTAGCATATGGAATAATTTATCAAGTAGTTTACATCTGATAATGGGCCTGTGCATCTTTATTTTTTTTTAAAAATGAAATTCACTTGACAAATTTATTTACAAATATACCTTGAGAACTACTTTGAGTGATAGCTGTGATATATCATCTTCACCGTCTTTAATTGTCAAAGAGCTCAAGTTTTGATAATCGTCCATGTCACCTCTTTCCAATCGCTTGAAGGGAAGAAACAAAATAGAATATGTGTATAAGTTAGTAATTTTCAGTTTCAGTGTACCTATGATTAAGCCCTTACCCCACAGGTGAAACGCGTTAGGTAGGATACACAGACTTTCTGTTTGTCACAGTGGTTGTGTCAGGAGTTCTTTTTTTTTTTTTTTTACCTGAAGAATTAAATGTATACTTTTTTTTAGTGTCGGAGAGATTTTGAGATTTTTTTTAACCTCCAACAGGATATTCTCAGAAGAACCATTTTTCTGCATTTTTAGCTTACCCCTTAACAATAAAAAAACAACACGGAGTAGGGGCGCATGTACCGGGAAGAGAAACAAAGAAACAACAATAGTGCAACACAGTTTAAATATAATTGGATGTTTAGTAAATCTCTACAGGGGTGCACTCACAAACGGATATTGAAATCAGGCTCATCGGAATATGTAGTCAGTCGGTTTTAATCATTTCCCCCATATAGGGGGCATTAGAAATAAAAGTAAGAAACATAGCATTCCCATTCACTGCAATCAATGTAGAGCTTTCACACTAGACACCTTTTCAGCGTTCGCAATTGATAAAATAGACCCCCACTGGCGAGGGGGAAATCATGCAGAAACACTATCTAAAAAAGAAACTGAATGGATCTTTAAATTTAAAACCTTTAAAAATGGTGGACTAAACACTGAATTGGATATTCTGTCCTTCATTTAAATTTAACCTTCCCTTGGGCTATTTCTAGACTTCACTGATCACTGACCTATATAAAGTCATCTCTTCCCTCTCTGGGCAATCTACCATACCACTCTAATGTTTTTGTCTCTGATATGCTAACAGATGTCTCCATGTTTTTCACAGCTTCTTACCATCGAAGACTATAGGTCCATACCAGTTACCTCTAAATGTTTAAAATATAACACCCTTGTTTGTCAATAGGGTATACTGTAATTCTATAGGACTATTAGTCCTCATTATATACAATGTATAGTCTGGTTTCCCATATCTTATCAATTGATGTGACTCGTATAAATTTATGTATATTATGTTATTGACGTGTTAGTATGTACACAGATACTGCCACACGCTGAGCCACTCAATTTTTTTGTAGACTAATAGATTTTTTATCCAGCATACACTTCTCCCATTTCTTTGTTCTTCATTCCTTCCGTTTTATTTTATTATTATTATTATTTTTATTTTTATTTTTATCTTTATTTTTATCTTTATTTTTATTTTTATATTTTTATTTTTACATTTATTATTTATATTTATTATTTATATTTATTATTATTTATATTTATTTTTATTTTTATTTTTATTTTTATATTTATTTTTATTTTTACTTTTATTTTTATATTTATTTTTATTTTTATTTTTATTTATATTTTTTTATTTATATTTATTTTTATTTTTATATTTATTTTTATTTTATTTTAATTTATTTTATTTTATTTTATTTTATTATTTTTTGATTATTATTATTACTATATCTTCTATTACTATTATTTTTATTATTAATATTATTTTTTTCCTTTATTTATTTTTTTCCTTTATTATTATTATTATTATTTTTTCCTTTATCATTATTATTATTATTTTTTCCTTCATAATTCTTTCACACTACAGATATATATATACACTATTTCTACTCTCCATTACAATTATTCTTTCATTTTCATTTTTTCATTCCTCTTTTCTGTCTATCGATCCATCCATCTATTTATTTCCTTTTAATTATTCTTTCTCTCTATTTATTTATCTTTTTTTCCTTTTTTTCCTTTTTTCTTTTCTTTTTAATTTATTTTATTTCATTCTATTTTTTATTTTTTATTTTTTTTTTTTATTTTTTTCTTTTTAATTCTTTTCTCCCCCTACATCTCTTTTCCTCTGCACTATTGTCCTTTTTCCATTTGATTTCCATTTTCCAATTATTTATTATTTATTTATTTTTTATTTATTTTTATATTTATAATTATATTTATTTTCATTTTTATTTCATTTGTCCTTATTATTATTTTTTTGGTTGATCTCCTTCTTCTTTTCAATAAGATTAGGTCCATTGCTCGTTACCTCTAGAGGCAAGGCGTTTGTGTATAGATCTGTCAGGTATTATGTAAGTCAGTATGTGTTGGACGGGAGGTCACGTGTCCCGGACTATCTATCCAACGCTTCTCGTTGGTAATGGATAGACGCTTGAAGTCACGTCACGGGGAGTCAGCCTACACGCTGAGTGACAGCTATAGACGGGGAGGTTAGTTAGGGAGGTAGGCTCTTTCTCTCCAGTCCGGGTCACGTGATCGCGCATAGTCTGGACGCATAGTGGGTTTTTTCCTCCCCCCACTTGCGTCATAGACAAGTGCCCTCTCCTAATTTGTGTGTTTTTTACAGGTGTTCTACGTTATTGTATTTTGTGAAGCCTTTTTAAGGCGTTTTCTTAGCTACAGTCTTTCAGCACTTTATTTGCAAGTTTGCACAAAACAACAATCTCCTGAGGAAGCCGACAGCAGAGCCGGCGAAACGCGTTGAGAAGTGGATCCAGCTGTTTATTTCTTCAAAAGAAAAGAGCCTGAGTATCTTATCCTGGTGGCAGCAGGAAAGAAGTATTACTTCTCGGGACTTTTTTCACGCAAGTTGCACTTTAAGTGCTTTATATTTTGTACGTGTATCTATTGTTTTTATTGCCTGGTTTGTGTTAGCCACTGCGCAATGGCTTTTTAATGTGTTTTTTAGATGGAAATGATTAAAACCGACTGACTACATATTCCGATGAGCCTGATTTCAATATCCGTTTGTGAGTGCACCCCTGTAGAGATTTACTAAACATCCAATTATATTTAAACTGTGTTGCACTATTGTTGTTTCTTTGTTTCTCTTCCCGGTACATGCGCCCCTACTCCGTGTTGTTTTTCTATTGTCAAGTGCCCGAGGAGCACTTTTACGGGTGCTGCAGTGCCAGAGGAGGAGTATAATTTAATTACCATTTCACTTTATTCACTATTTTTTTCACTGTTTATATTTGGGTTAAGTGTCACACCTTCTTTCTTCATATTGTTTTTTCCTCACTTGACACTTTTCACCTACTTTATTTTATATATAAGCCCAGATGGCTTACACTAGAGATTATTATGCAAATATGAGAGAAGTTAGAAACAAAAGATTGGATGATCTTTTTACAGGGGAATTTGAAGATCAAACCCCCTCAGCGGAACTCTTCAATAAGTTGGAGAGACTTGCCGAGAGAGAAATTAAAAAATGGTGGGAGATCACCTTCTTGGAACAGTATTTAAAATTAAAGATTATACCAAGAGGTCTAAGAATAATAAAGAACCCAGCATTCGGTTTAGATGAAGAAAAATTCCTATCCAAATGGAATGAAATTTTGGATGGGTGTTCCTTTAACCTTATGAAACTATTAATAGAATTTCAACAAACACAGCTAGAAAACATAGAGAGCGAAACCAGATTATTGGAGGAGGAAATTACGCAAAAAGTAGAACCATCAATACTAGAGAGAAAGAGCTCTAATATGAAGGAAAGATTACAAAGGTTAGAAGAAAATATCACTTCTAATAAAAGCAGAAAATTAAAAAGGGATAAATTTGATTACCTGAAGGGTGTGAATAGGAAGTGGAGCTCAAGACCCGAAAGAGATACAAGGGATGGGGTAAATACTTGGAAGAAAGACTCTACTTATCAAAATAGAGCCCCATATGAGACATATAGAAATTCCAACTATAATAGACAACAGGAAAGACCCCCATTTAGGAACAGAAGATTCCAAGATAATGATAGAGAATACAAACAATATAGCCCCTATCACTCGAGGTTTTCACCTGAGAAATATAGGAAGTTTGCCATGCCCACGAACCCTATGAGTTCAAGACCTTCTATAAGAGAAAGAAGTGGGAGAAACCAATATGGATACCCTCAAAGAGACGAGGAAAGATCAACTCAATATAGATATTCACAAAGAGAGGAAGAGAAACCAGTTCAAACCCATAATCAAAACAGGTCTTTTTTAGAGAGGGGGCCATCCCAAAAAGAAAACATATGGGAAATAGACCCCTTCCCGAAACATCAAAAAATCAACCGGTTCTCTGCACTCTACCAATCCCCACTAAAAAGAAAGAGACGCAACAGGGAACTAGAGGAAAGAGAGGAAGGGGAGGCAGACTCAGAATAGATGATAACACTAAAACTAAAGAAATCATTAACATCTCGGGGGTTAAACTAGAGCCCACGGAACTCAAACTTTTATCTAGAGGGCTAAAATTTGCACCTATGAGAGGTCCGAGTACATTTGACCTATTCATGGATACGCAAAGATTTCTCAGAAAATTAACTGTAAAAAGATTCTTTTTAAAAAAGGACTCTGAAATTGTCACAAATTCAGAAGGTAATGGTTTTGTACATACAGGCTTGCGTCCCAAGTCACGCTTCTACCCCCAAAGCGAAAAAAGTGAACACCTTAAAGTGTTCACTGATTTATTACTTAAAGATTTTGAAGGTATCGAGACTGAACAAAGAAAGAAATTTAATTTATCTAAGTCGGAACACACAACTCTTAAAAGTTTACAGGACAAACACCATCTAGTGGTAAAAGCAGCTGATAAAGGGGGAGCCACAGTAGTGATGAGTAAAGATTACTACATCACAGAAGCCAATAGAATCCTAAGTGACAATTCAACTTATAAAAAACTCAAATATAATCCAACAAAAAACTTTAGCGATGGTCTATGCTCACTATTAAAAAAGGGAAAGGAAAAAGGTATAATCGACAATAAAGAGTTTATGTTTCTTAATAACAAATATCCAAAAACCGCAGTTTTCTATTTTCTTCCAAAAATACACAAGAATCCGCTAAATCCCCCAGGTCGACCAATTATTAGTGGGATCGACTCACTTACCAGTAACACATCACAATATGTTGACTATTTTCTCCAGAAATATGTACCCTTGGCTCCCTCTTATATTAGAGATACAAAACAGATACTTAGTATTCTGAATGATTTTCAATGGTCGGATGAGTTTTTATGGGCTACAGTAGACGTGACTTCACTTTACACAGTGATAGCACATGATAAAGGCATCTTAGCAGTCAGGAATGCCCTCTCCAAAGATGAAAATATGGCAACAGAACAGTGCAACTTTATCCTCAAATGTATAGAGTTTATACTTCATCATAATTATTTCTGGTTTGAGGGTCAATATTATCTCCAGTTATGCGGGACTGCCATGGGCACAAGGTTCGCCCCGAGTTACGCAAACATCTTTGTGGCAGACTGGGAAGCAGACCACATTTGGAATAATAATCCATTCGGGGAGAGCCTTGTACTCTGGCGCCGCTATATAGATGACGTGCTGATTGTCTGGCGTGGCAACAGGGAGTCCCTACAGGACTTCGTGTTGCACCTAAACAGTAATTAGCACGGACTCCACTTTACCTCTAACATACAAGATGACACCATAGATTTTTTGGATTTAACCTTGTATATAGAAGATAACAAGGTATTAACCAAAACTTATTTTAAACCTTCTGATGGCAATGGTTATATTGACTACTCAAGTTGTCACCATCCGAGCTGGCTGAACAACATTCCGAAAGGCCAAATGATGAGACTTAAGAGAAATTGCACTTCTGATGGAGAATTTCTCGGACAAAGCAGTACTCTTATTAAAAAATTTCAGGAAAAAAACTATCCACAAGCTCTATTGAGCAAAAGTCTATTTGATGTACAGAATATGGAGAGAGCAACACTAATAAAAGATAAACCTAAATCCCTGAGTATGAAAAACGATTTCTCTTTTGCCTTCCTGACGAAATACAATAGCGGAGCAAATCGAATTAAAAAAACCTTAGAAAAACATTGGCATATAATTAAACAAGACGAGATCTTAAAAGACCACATTCCGACAAAACCTCAGATTATTTACAAAAAAACAGAAAACATTAAACAGATTTTAGCTCCAAGTGTCTTGCCGAAACAAGTTACATTAAGCAGACAGTTTTTTGGCACAAACTATGGTTTCCACAAATGTGGGAGATGCAAACTATGCAAACTTCTAAAACAACAACCAAAAAAGATAACAAAGTTTACCTGTACGAATACAGGTCATGTGTATGATATTAAAAAATTTGTCAGTTGCGAATCTGAAAATGTTATATATTTACTACAATGTGCCTGTAATGCACAATACATAGGGAGAACTACAAGAAAATTTAAAGTAAGAGCATTGGAACATATAGGGGGCATTAGAAATAAAAGTAAGAAACATAGCATTCCCATTCACTGCAATCAATGTAGAGCTTTCACACTAGACACCTTTTCAGCGTTCGCAATTGATAAAATAGACCCCCACTGGCGAGGGGGAAATCATGCAGAAACACTATCTAAAAAAGAAACTGAATGGATCTTTAAATTTAAAACCTTTAAAAATGGTGGACTAAACACTGAATTGGATATTCTGTCCTTCATTTAAATTTAACCTTCCCTTGGGCTATTTCTAGACTTCACTGATCACTGACCTATATAAAGTCATCTCTTCCCTCTCTGGGCAATCTACCATACCACTCTAATGTTTTTGTCTCTGATATGCTAACAGATGTCTCCATGTTTTTCACAGCTTCTTACCATCGAAGACTATAGGTCCATACCAGTTACCTCTAAATGTTTAAAATATAACACCCTTGTTTGTCAATAGGGTATACTGTAATTCTATAGGACTATTAGTCCTCATTATATACAATGTATAGTCTGGTTTCCCATATCTTATCAATTGATGTGACTCGTATAAATTTATGTATATTATGTTATTGACGTGTTAGTATGTACACAGATACTGCCACACGCTGAGCCACTCAATTTTTTTGTAGACTAATAGATTTTTTATCCAGCATACACTTCTCCCATTTCTTTGTTCTTCATTCCTTCCGTTTTATTTTATTATTATTATTATTATTATTTTTATTTTTATTTTTATTTTTATCTTTATTTTTATCTTTATTTTTATCTTTATTTTTATTTTTATTTTTATATTTTTATTTTTACATTTATTATTTATATTTATTATTTATATTTATTATTATTTATATTTATTTTTATTTTTATTTTTATATTTATTTTTATTTTTACTTTTATTTTTATATTTATTTTTATTTTTATTTTTATTTATATTTTTTTATTTATATTTATTTTTATTTTTATATTTATTTTAATTTATTTTATTTTATTTTTTTTTGATTATTATTATTACTATATCTTCTATTACTATTATTTTTATTATTAATATTATTTTTTTCCTTTATTTATTTTTTTCCTTTATTATTATTATTATTATTTTTTCCTTTATCATTATTATTATTATTTTTTCCTTCATAATTCTTTCACACTACAGATATATATATACACTATTTCTACTCTCCATTACAATTATTCTTTCATTTTCATTTTTTCATTCCTCTTTTCTGTCTATCGATCCATCCATCTATTTATTTCCTTTTAATTATTCTTTCTCTCTATTTATTTATCTTTTTTTCCTTTTTTCTTTTCTTTTTAATTTATTTTATTTCATTCTATTTTTTATTTTTTATTTTTTTCTTTATTTTTTTTTTTTCTTTTTAATTCTTTTCTCCCCCTACATCTCTTTTCCTCTGCACTATTGTCCTTTTTCCATTTGATTTCCATTTTCCAATTATTTATTATTTATTTATTTTTATATTTATAATTATATTTATATTTATTTTCATTTTTATTTCATTTGTCCTTATTATTATTTTTTTGGTTGATCTCCTTCTTCTTTTCAATAAGATTAGGTCCATTGCTCGTTACCTCTAGAGGCAAGGCGTTTGTGTATAGATCTGTCAGGTATTATGTAAGTCAGTATGTGTTGGACGGGAGGTCACGTGTCCCGGACTATCTATCCAACGCTTCTCGTTGGTAATGGATAGACGCTTGAAGTCACGTCACGGGGAGTCAGCCTACACGCCGAGTGACAGCTATAGACGGGGAGGTTAGTTAGGGAGGTAGGCTCTTTCTCTCCAGTCCGGGTCACGTGATCGCGCATAGTCTGGACGCATAGTGGGTTTTTTCCTCCCCCCACTTGCGTCATAGACAAGTGCCCTCTCCTAATTTGTGTGTTTTTTACAGGTGTTCTACGTTATTGTATTTTGTGAAGCCTTTTTAAGGCGTTTTCTTAGCTACAGTCTTTCAGCACTTTATTTGCAAGTTTGCACAAAACAACAATCTCCTGAGGAAGCCGACAGCAGAGCCGGCGAAACGCGTTGAGAAGTGGATCCAGCTGTTTATTTCTTCAAAAGAAAAGAGCCTGAGTATCTTATCCTGGTGGCAGCAGGAAAGAAGTATTACTTCTCGGGACTTTTTTCACGCAAGTTGCACTTTAAGTGCTTTATATTTTGTACGTGTATCTATTGTTTTTATTGCCTGGTTTGTGTTAGCCACTGCGCAATGGCTTTTTAATGTGTTTTTTAGATGGAAATGATTAAAACCGACTGACTACATATTCCGATGAGCCTGATTTCAATATCCGTTTGTGAGTGCACCCCTGTAGAGATTTACTAAACATCCAATTATATTTAAACTGTGTTGCACTATTGTTGTTTCTTTGTTTCTCTTCCCGGTACATGCGCCCCTACTCCATGTTGTTTTTCTATTGTCAAGTGCCCGAGGAGCACTTTTACGGGTGCTGCAGTGCCAGAGGAGGAGTATAATTTAATTACCATTTCACTTTATTCACTATTTTTTTCACTGTTTATATTTGGGTTAAGTGTCACACCTTCTCCCTTAACAATAAATCAATATTTTGAATAATCCTCGCCTTTGCCAAGGTTTAAGTGTTTCCCATGAATCCATCAGTCATTAATTGCAAACTGAGAGTGAAACAAAAAGTGAACTGATCCGACAAATATATATATATATATATATATATATATATATATATATATATATATATATTTAGAGAGAGAGAGAGAGAGAGAGAGAGAGGCTGGTTTGTGCCCTTCTCAGCTTTCATCTTCTCAATGGTATGGTAAAGTTAAACAACGCAGTGTGTAGAGGAAGTTGGTTAAGGATATAAATGGCCCTCCACCCAATAACAGGACTATGTATGTGTTGGTTTATAATAATAACAATTCCTCATTTGTCCTTCAAACGTCTCCTGTCACAATGCGGGGAAGTGTCTATTTTGTCACCCGTAATAAATAATGTAACCATAATTATTTATCTATATTGCTTTTTTAATAGAGGCAAAAGCACCATGGTGTAACCATGTTATACAGCTGTACAGGAGGGTTTACATTGAGCTCTGCCTCTCAGGTGAAGTAGAGCTGATCTAGATGCTGTAACAAAAGCACAAGTAAAAAAAGGTTTAGTGTCTCTTTAACTGCTAGGCATGCTATATTTCATGTTTGAGTCATTGTTTCATACCAGCAACAAGAACAGCTGCAAAATACCACTATGGTTAAGTTAGTAACATAGGACACTAATTACTGTTCTTCCAAGTGCCTCTTTTAGGGCAAGTTGTGATTACATTTCTACTTTAAAGATACACACCCACCACATCACTAACTTAAATTCTTCATACAGGAGCACCACTTCTTAGGGGGATAATTACTGCTGTTGGAAAGTAGAATGCATGAAATCCATTGTCACTTTAAGGAATTGTTATAGCATTTACGTTCTCACCACCCAAGAGGGTGTTATTGGCAAACACTTTGAATAAACTTCTGATTAAACAGATATGTAGAATAATGCTTAGAACAGAGTTTAGAACAAAGGCATTATTTTGGTGAACATTATTTACATTTGTGACAATACAAAACCACTTTTCTATGTAATTCCACATGAGAAGAAAAAAAAAAAAAAAGATACTCCATAAAAATGACTTCATTGTAGCCTGTTTTAAATTACCACAGCATTCTGTCTTCTGGCTACTTACACTGCAGTTCTGAAGTGTTCATTTGGACTTTTTGTGCCAGAGGTTCTTTGTGGTATAACATGTTATTCTAAATAGAGAAATTTGTTCTGACTGCAAGAGTAAACTAAAATCTTTTTATAGCACAGTGCATCTAAGGGATGGATTCTTTGAACTCCCATACGACTACTCAAGAAGATATTATTGGCTTAATTTACTAAATTCATTGGAGAATACCACAACTGAGGCCTTTCAGTTAATAAACTTTATCTTTTACCAGTTTGAATGATGGAGGAGTTTCCCATATTATCAAGGAGAAAAAGGAATAGTTGTGTCTGACTCTGAAACATTTTGTCTGGATTGAAACAGCTGATAATCAGTACAGTTATTATTTACTGGAATATTTGAGGATCTACTCTATATGTGCTGAACTGATAACTCATGAAAATGGACTGATTTGGGGCATGTCAGGGACATGTCGAGAACAAAATTGCGAGCTACCCAATATGCCCCCATGTGCCCTCAAATAGTTCTGCAATTTGGATATTATATTCAGACATTTAGTGTGTTAACATGAGACCTGCTGAATTTAAAAGCACCCAAAACATGCCTGCCAGAACTGATATAGTACCTCTATCATTCACATGATACAACAAGAAAAATAAGGAAGAAATAGACGTGGTGGGGGCCCTACAATAATCACAGATAGTCAGGGCTGGAAGCTGGGCAAGTGCTCCTAGCCCCATATAAAATACATTGGCCCAAGCAAAACAGACCTGAGGACCCCCAAGCCCCCCAAAAATAAATTAATAATCCCACTGGAGGGCTGGAGCAATGTCCCTAGTCCCCCATTAAAAACAAACAAATGACCTCCTGGGATCTAGGGGCTGACAAAAAGTCCCCAGGCTCCCTTTAAAGTTCATTGATTTACCCCATAGGTTGTGGGGGCTGCCCAAAGCCATTTGCCCCACCCCCTAATTTTAACTGAAGTGGGGTTATCTTATTTTTTTTTTTTTACTTATGGAGCAAGTGGAGGTCCGCTGGCCTGAGGGCAGGGGGAATTTTTTACATTTATTTATTTAATCTTTGCTTATTGATTTTGTAAATTTTTGAACAGCAGTATCAATAAAGTTTACAGTACAGGAAATAAAGTGTCAAAAAGGCAACGGGTACAGATCAGCAATACAAAACATATAGTCTAACATAAGCCAGTGTTTAAATTTCTATTATACTGCACTATACAGGCTCAGGTATTGGAAAGAGTGATCAGCTACCGATTGAAATATAGGTAAAAAATAGTATATATGAATAAAACTCAACAGTACTGCTCGTCAGGTGCAGCTGCGTATGTGTATGTTGGTTGTACACAGTAAGCTTTAAGATATGTTTTAGAATAAACCAAAATTTCTTCACCTTTACGGATCTCAGCATAAAAATCAAGAGATCACTTTGCAAACTCTTTAAATCAATACCTTTGTAATAAGCTCAGTTAGGATTCTATTATTCAGCATATAACTATAATTTGAACGTATTATAATATGAATTTAGATTATAAATATAAACCTGAAGTTTATTAAACATGTTTGCCAATTCTGTATTCTCACCAGGGATGGGAGGAAGGGAATGTAAATGGTGCAGTTAGTATAATGTTTAAATGCATTTTAATTAATTTAATTTAACATGTATGTAGGGTGTGCATTTCCATGTTTACCTCGAAGATATTGTGAGGAGTATTCCTTCCAGGTATTTTGCAAATTTAGATCATTTACATGATATTACCAATCATTTACTACAGAAGGTGTAAAATAGTTGATTATTATGAGCTTTTGAAAGCTCAATATATTAACTTACAAAGGATAATAATAATAATAATAATCTTAGTACACATATAAATAGATCTAGAATTCTTGGTACAAAGTGTAAAAAAAAAATACTTTTAATGATATAAGATTATAACACAACTGGATTGTTCGTAGAGTTACTTTCATTCACACAGTGATACACTATCATGCCTTCCAGACCATTTCAATGGTTAGCAGCAAAGTTCCTACTTGCTCCCAAAACTCCAAAGATACAGAACATTTTCCTTGTATTATATGTAGGTAGTAACTTCTAAAACTGGAAAATCAAATGACATTTTCTTACTCAATCCTTTTACAAATAGTTGAGGCAAGTTTTGTAGAGAACTTAAAATGAATTGTATGCCAAAATGATTTGTGCCAATTATATGCTTCATATTTTGGCTGAAAATATGAAAACAGAATGATTGAAAGATGAGCCAAGGTGCCAACCAAGTTTCCAACATGTGGAAGTATTAAGTTCTCAGTCATGGTAGGATGAGTTCCTGGCATCACCTCTTGGTACCTAACCAAGTAGAATGATTCAAGAACCATGGAGCTATTGTCATGGACTGCATATACAATATATATTCTAATTTACTGATAGATCATGTAAGATAGCCCAGTTGGTAAATGACCTGACTTCAGAGCCTCTTCAAACCTCAAGATTGCGGGTTCGAATTCCAGCAGGGTCAACTTAGCCTTTTATCATTCCAAGGTAGATAAATGAGTACCATCGATTGGATAATAATAACATCTATTATTTCAACTGCCAATTTGGTTAATTCCGAGAGGATAGATGCTTTTAAACTATTGTTCTAAAGAACAGCAGCACATAACGCACAAATATGTTAGATATAATCATATCCAGTCATTTAAATTACGGGTTTGTGCTTGTCTTGATATTTTTTGTCTTGAGTGACTTTGCATTTGCACTTTGAGAATTAAACAAAAAACTTATAGAGAAGTAGAACTGGACAGCAACAATAAAAAAAAATCTGAAAACAAAAAGCATCCACAAGCCCAAATAGGGATAATAGCCATGTAAATGTCCCGATCAGCCAGGTTTCGAACCCTAATTTGTGTGTTTGCTGCTGAATGCTCATGTTCCAGATGTCACCTGCACGTTTTATTGTCACTTGTAGCACTAATGTTATTCTCTGCCTTTTCCCTATCTCACTTACATAATGCTCAGGTGCTAGTTGATGAAGTGATGAGCCTTGGGGCTATATAAAACCCATCTTCCCAGCAATCAGAGCTGGTACATTTTGCAAGCTGGCTTGTATTTTTGGATTTGCCCCTGTTATCCCTGAATCTGGATTGTTTCCTGACCATCCTACTACTCTCCAGTCCTTTCACATCGGCTTGTTTTCTGACCATTCTGAATCCTAGACCTCAACTCTGCTCCTGTTGTTCTATACTCCTCTGCCTGGCTATGACCTGTGGGATATCTAACAAAGCCTCTGCTTGTGGGTGCTCAGAGCCAGGGGCTCCGTCCCTCATGGAGAGTGCTCACCCTGCGCAGGGCTTTGAATCACCCACTACCCCTGCATCTGAACTCCAGTCCATACCGGCCTTGAAGCCTGTTACAGCAGAAATATCACTGTGAGTAATGCTCATGTGACAAAGAAAAAGGAGAGATGTATAATGTAAAACAAATATTGGACAGCCTATGCTGCTTCTTGCCACAGTGTTGGCAGCCACAAAAAGCCTGACTATAAAAAAGACAAATGTTGTATTTATCCTGAATAAAAGTTTTTTTATGCATTTGTTGGAGCATGATACATACTTTTTTCCATACTCAAATTTGCATACTTTTTGCACTTTGTAGCATGTACCAAATAGAATGCTCTTCTACCAAGCACAGTTTTGCAGATTGTTGCTCTTGGGAGAGTAGGGGTAAAATTGCTGACCATTGATAATAGTGAAGTTATTCCCAATGATGCACGCATGCAACGTGCATCCCATCCAATGCGTTGCCATTCTCAGCGTGCATCAGGGCCGTCTTTAACGCGGGGCAAACGGGGCAGCTGCCCTGGGCCCATTTACTCCTGGGGGGCCCCAAGGCAGCTGTCCCGTGGGCCCCCAGCCCCTGCTGCCGCGTTCACAGCGCATTGCGCTTGTGAACGCTTTTTTCCGGCAAGCCGCATCCGATGGATGCGACGGCCGAAAAAAAAAAAAACTGACGCCGGATGTGACGTCGCGTCACATCCGGTTTCTGTTTCCCTCCTCCGTGCAAGTGGGAAGACTGCACGGAGGAGACATCCGGCGGGGGACACGGAGCAGCTTCATGTAAGTACGGGGGGGGGGGGGGGCTGGCTGGCACAATATTCCTGGTATCTGACTGGCACTATATTACTGGGTATCTGATTGGCACTATATTACTGGGCATCTGATTGGCACTATATTACTGGGCATCTGGCTGGCACAATATTACTGGGCTCTGGCTGGCACAATATTACTGGGCTCTGGCTGGCACAATATTACTGGGCTCTGACTGGCACAATATTACAGGCATCTGACTGGCATAATATTACAGGCATCTGACTGGCATAATATTACAGGCATCTGACTGGCACAATATTCCTGGCCTCTGATTGCACACTATTACAGGTATCTGACTGGCATTATATTACAGGCATCTGGCTGGCACAATATTACTGGGCATCTGGCTGGTACAATATTACTGGGCATCTGGCTGGCACAATATTACTGGCCTCTGACTGCACACTATTACAGGCATCTGACTGGCATAATATTACAGGCATCTGACTGGCATAATATTACAGGCATCTGACAGGCACCATATTCCTGGGCTCTGACAGGCACAATATTCCTGGGCTCTGACTGGCATAATATTACAGGCATCTGACTGGCATAATATTACAGGCATCTGACTGGCATAATATTACAGGCATCTGACTGGCACAATATTCCTGGCCTCTGACTGCACACTATTACAGGCATCTGACTGGCACCATATTCCTGGGCTCTGACAGGCACAATATTCCTGGTATCTGACTGGCACAATATTATTGGTATCTGACTGGCACAATATTATTGGTATCTGACTGGTACAATATTACTGGTATCTGACTGGCACATTATTACTGGGCTCTGACTGGCACAATATTGCAGGCATCTGACTGGCACAATATTGCAGGCATCTGACTGGCACAATATTACTAGGCTCTGACTGGCACAATATTACTGGGCTCTGACTGGCACAATATTACTGGCATCCGAAAGTTACAATATTACTGGCATCTGAATGGCACAATAATTATGGCATATGTGTGTGTGTGGGGGGGGGGGGGGGGTAACATTGCGATGGATGGCGGGATTGCATGCAGGGGAGGGGGCAGGGTCCAGGGGGCCCAAGCAAATGCTTGCCCAGGGTCCAATCACTATTAAAGACGGCCCTGGCGTGCATGCACGAGACGTTGATACCACACATTGCATTGGACATTTCTATGGGAGTCAAACTGGGTCCCAAAAGATGCTGCAGATGTCCCTTTATAGTATAAACCAGGGGTCCTCAAACTTTTTAAACAGGGGGCCAGTTCACTGTCCCTCAGACCGTTGAAGGGCCGGACTATAGTAAAAATAAAAACTATGAAGAAATTCCTACGCACACTGCATATATCTTATTTTGAACAAAACGAGAACAAATACAATATTTCAAGTAAAGTTAAATCAACAAACTTACCAGTATTTCAATGGGAATAGTGTGCCAGTCAGAGCCCAGGAATATTATGCCAGTCAGATGCCCAGGAATATGATGCCAGTCAGATGCCCAGGAATATTATGCCATTCAGATGCCCAGGAATATGATGCCATTCAGATGCCCAGGAATATGATGCCAGTCAGATGCCCAGGAATATTATGCCAGTCAGATGCCCAGGAATAATATGCCAGTCAGATGCCCAGGAATAATATGCCAGTCAGATGCCCAGGAATATGATGCCGTTCAGAAGCCCAGGAATATTTTGCCAGTCAGATGCCCAGGAATATGATGCCATTCAGAAGCCCAGGAATATTTTGCCAGTCAGATGCCCAGGAATATGATGCCATTCAGAAGCCCAGGAATATTTTGCCAGTCAGATGCCCAGGAATATTATGCCATTCAGATGCCCAGGAATATTATGCCATTCAGATGCCCAGGAATATTATGCCATTCAGATGCCCAGGAATATGATGCCATTCAGATGCCCAGGAATATGATGCCATTCAGATGCCCAGGAATATGATGCCACTCAGAAGCCCAGGAATATTTTGCCAGTCAGATGCCCAGGAATATTTTGCCAGTCAGAGCCCAGAAATATGATGCCAGTCATAGCCCAGGAATATTATGCCAGTCAGAGCCCAGGAATAGTGCTCGTTATCCCTCCCTCCTCCCCCGCTTCCCCATCACTTACCTCCAGCTGCTGTGTCCCCGGACGTCTCGCGCGGTGTCCTCCTGTGGAGGAGGGAAACAGTTACCGGATCCGGATGTGACGTAACGTCACATCCGGTCGCGATGAATTTTTTTTTTTTCTTCCTGCAGCCGCATCCTTTGCGGCTGCCAGAAAGAAAAAAAAAAGTAAACGGGGTGGGTGCCGGCAGCACCCCCCGCGGGCCACATAAATGTCCTCGGTGGGCCGCATGTGGCCCGCGGGCCGTAGTTTGAGGACCCCTGGTATAAACATAGGATCCCCTGAAGAAATACTGCAAAGGTATAACTATTGAATGCATTTTTGTTTTAAAGTGTGAGCTTTAAAAAGCACAATAAATTGTAAGCATGCATGGAGAAAGCATAAGGCTATCCTAGATATAAGATAAGGCCAGGAACTAATGACAGTATTCAGAAAATTTGGTTGACATAATCTTTGTTTCTAGTACAGTCCTGTCCATTACAGCTACTGCAGGAGTGCTTAGACTGCTGCTGATATACACTATAAATATTCTCCTAAAGTCATATTAAATATACATTTTAGATCATATATAATGAATAAGTAGTATAATGCAATTCTTTGTGTGCATTGTGAAAAAGTTAAAAGGTTGCTATATGGCACGTATGCTTTAACTGTATGATACTTTGTGGAATAGTCCATGTAATTCTGGAATGTTCCAATGGAAAAAGTACTAGGGTCACTAAAAAGTGTTCCACCTCATCCACATTGAAATCTTGAAAAACGTCAGAATATAACATAAAAATCATAACCGGGATTGTATTCCTTTCAAAGTTTATTACTTTTGTGACAAGATCTTAATTTTGGTTTTAAATTAATATCTCTGCAGAGTAGGAAGGTTTCGTAGCCTTACCAAAGAAAGATTTGTTGATGGAAAGTTTTTCTTGTGCTTACATTATGAAACAGTGAAAACATGCAGTGTATTTTTAGAGCACAGATCTAAGATAAGAATTCAAAGTCCCTTACTTGGAGATTATAAATTAATTTTGGGCAATGTCAACATTCCAAGTGTTTCGTTTAAACATACCTCAAAGTATTCCTTTTTCTTTTTAGAGTCCTGAGATTCAGCATTCCATGCTTTTAAGATTTTTTTCAGAAAGGCATCATTAAAAACACTCTCTATTCTGCTTGCTGCCACTGCAAAAAACATTATAATTGAAACATTTCAGGAAACTTTTTAAATTACATTATGCACACAAATTTACAATATTCTCAGAGAATTACAAAGAGCTGTGAAATGTATCAATGCTTTACAAGTAAAGGATATTAAAATCTTTTTCGGCTTTACTGCAAAATTGTTCTGTGGCACAAGGCCGAGTCTAGGGTGACAGACTCCTGGGTTCAGGTTTATTTGGGGCACCCCACTCAGCCCAGTGCCCCCACTCTCTACTGCTCCCTGGCGCAAGCGCGCAGTGCACCCCGCGCACCCACCTTGGGCACGGCTCTGATATACACATTAGATGGACAAAAGTATTGAAACAAATTGCACAGTAGGAGCTTCATGGAATGGGTTTCCATGGCCAACCAGCTGCATGCATGCTCCATAACACCAAATACAATGTCAAGCGTCAGATGGAATGGTGTAAAGCATGCTACCAATGGACTCTGGAGCAGTGGAAATGTGTTCTGTGAAGTGACAAATCCCACTGTACTGATTGGCAGTCTGGGTTTGGTGGATGCCAGGAAAACGTTACCTGCCTGACTGAACTGTGCCATCTGTAAAGTTTGGTGGAGGAGGGATAATGGAATGAGGATGTTTTTCAGGAGTTTCCTTACTTCTAGTGAAGGGAAATCTTCATCCTTCAGCATACCAAGACATTCTGGAAAATGCTATACTTCCAACTTTGTAGGGACAGTTTGGGGAAGGCCCTGTTCTATACCAGCATGAAGCTCCTTGCGCAGTTTTGGTATTGATATTAATGCCAGTGGTAGTTTGGAACTCCTCAGGTATGGAATCAGCAGAGCACTGGCGACTATTATGCACCATGCACCTCAGCACTCGGTGATCCCGCTCTGTGACTTTACTTGGGCTTCCGCTATGTTTTGCTACTGTTAAGAAACGCTTCCACTTTCCAGTAATACCACTTACAGTTGACCATGGAATACTTAGCAGGGATGACATTTCACAAACTGTCTTATTGCAATGATGGCAGCCTACCACAGTCAGTGGTGTATTTTGGTTTTGTGCTGCCATGTGCAGACAACTAAATTCTGCACCCTCTCCCTCCACCCACATTGCAGAACAAGGACCTTACTCAGCACCTTATGACATGCCCTATCACCCACATTGCACATCCAGGACTTACCCCTTTATGCCAGGACACGCCCCATAACCCACAATGCACATCCAGGACTTAACCCTGCATCCCAGGACAGCCACTCCCTGGTGTCTAGTGGAGGCAGCTGTATGTCTGTGCAGCAGCAGCTGAAGTGTGAGCGCAGCAGGTCACATGACCCACAATCTCAGAGCAGTGCGCAGGGCAAGAGGCAGAATGGAAATATCTGTGCTTCCTGCAGAGAAGCTGGTGAAGGGAGATCTCTTGATTAGAGCCTTCATACTGTTATTATAACTCATTTAGCTTTCTGCTTTTTATGAAATTATTATACTATAAGCACAGAGATTTTTACTCTGGTTTATCTTCTGTTGTATCTCTGATAGTAGATCCATTGAAAAGCCTAGAGCACTGTTAATTGATAACATTGGATTTGTTCACAAATCTCTGTGAAAAACAGACAGCAGTTTTGAGCAGAAATACAACAAAACAGAATAGCATCAAACTGCATATAACATATACCATATTTGCTTGAATTTAAGACGAGGTTTTTTGTCTTACATTCGAGGTTGTTTTATAATCTGACCTCAAATCGAGGTCAGACTATAAGACAGGGATCCAGGTCCCCAGCAGAGCTGCAGGGGACCTGGATCCCCCTCTCTAACAGCCGGGGGATGTCTGTGCGATGAGCGCAGACTTCCCCTGCTGCCGCCTGGCACGACCGCCAGGACTTCTTTAATGAAGCCGGGTCCTTCCGTAACAGGGGGGATATGATAGAAACATTTAAATACATAAAGGGAATCAACACAGTAAAGGAAGAGAGTATATTTAAAAGAAGAAAAACTACCACAACTAGAGGACATAGTCTTAAATTAGAGGGGCAACGATTTAAAAGTAATATCAGGAAGTATTACTTTACTGAGAGGGTAGTGGATGTATGGAATAGCCTGCCAGCAGAAGTGGTAGAGGTAAACACAGTCAAGGATTTTAAGCATGCGTGGGATAGACACAAGGCTATCCTAGCTATAAGACCGGGAACGGGGGAGTAATAAAAGTACTCAAAAAAAAAATAAAAAAATTGGGCAGACTAGATGGACCGAATGGTTCTTATCTGCCGACACATTCTATGTTTCTATGTCTATGTTTCTATCATAAAAGTCCCGGCGGTCGTGCCGGGGCGGCAGCAGGGGAGGTCTGCACTCATGGCGCAGACATCCTCCGCTGCCCCGCTAGCCACCAGGAGAATCAGGCAGCTGGGGGATGTCTGCACGATACGTGCAGACATCCTCCATGCTGCCTGACACTTCCGTCTATTATGACGGACCAGCTGTCTGTCATAATAGACGGAGGTGTTGGGCAGCATGGAGGATGTCTGCACGTATCGTGCAGACATCCCCCAGCTGCCCCCACTAGCCACCAGGGAAAGAATCAAGGTGAGGGGGAGGGAGGGGGGGATAGACAAGGGGAGGGAAGGGGGAGATAGACAAGGGGAGGGGAGGGAAGGGGGAGATAGACAAGGGGAGGGGAGGGAGGGGGAGATATAGACAAGGGGAAGGGAGGGAGGGGGGAGATAAAGACAAGAGGAGGGGAGGGGGGATATATAGACAAGGGGAGGGGGGGGACAAAGAGAAAAGGGGAGGAGGGATAGAGAGAGACAAGGGGGGGAGAGAGAGACAAGGGGAGGGGGGATAGAGAGAGACAAGGGGAGGGGGAAGAGAGAGAGATTAGTTTGGGGGGAGGGAGAGAGAGACAACGCTGGGGGGGGGAGGCAGCATTGGCACATAAAAGGAAATAAAAACAAGAAATGCATTTGTATAAAATCAATTTTTTATTAAATATTAAAAGCAATTTACATATATACAAGTTAAACTTTTTTTTTTCCTATAGGGTAGTCTTATATTCAGGCTTTTAGTTTTTTTCCTAAAGGAATATACAAAGTTTGGGGGGTCGTCTTATAATCAGGGTCGTCTTATAATCGACCAAATACGGTATATAAAATCTACAGCACATGCAATTTGTTATATGCTACAACATAACAAGACTTCCTTACCAAAAAAAAGCCACCTTTTATCCAAGAAAATACAGGCCATGCTGCGGCCTCCATAGACTTAACATTGGTGTCAAGTCAATTTTGTTTTTATCCGCCTGTGACCCCAAAGCCAAGGGGCAAGAAACATTTTCCTTAGACTAATAAACCAGGGATGTCCAAAGAAAGAAAAGAAAATAATTCCATCACTTTGACACTTGTCAATTCACAAATTGAACCTGAACCTGCTACAAATGTTTGCTAGTAGAGTTAACTTACATTACAGTGCACTGGTCTGGACCCCTTTCTTACACCTCCTCCAACTAATGTGGAAGTAATGGAAAAATATTGTTTCCAATGCAGCATTAAGAAAGAAAAAGAAAAGGAGTTAAAAAAAATTAATACCTAGTTAAATATGGCAATGTGTTTCATCATTTGGAAAAATAGATAAAGAGTAGAAAACTTACAGATTTGTTGTTTTGTGCGGAATTTTACCCAAGTATTCCACCGGTTTATTATGGATCTTAGTAATGTGCTTGCATGATGGGCTTCTGCGGTCTGCAGCTTGATCTGTGTTTTCAGCTTGGTGGCTTTTCTCATAGAGCAGTATTCTGTCCACGCACTGCACATGTTAGGAGTAGTAAATATTTCATTATTTAGGTAACCTCTCATTGTAACAAATGAACCCTTTGTAATACAATCTGATACGAAAGACATGGCTGATGAAACACATCTAAGAACTTGTAGGCCTATTCAATAAAAAGTGAATTGCAGGTGAGTTGAGATGACTGAACATTGTGCAGGGATAAAACTCGTCAATTTCGCGTAGAACAGAGTTGGTCCTGAACAATGCATTGTTAGAAAAGTGAGAGATCTAACTATGAATTATGCATGGTCTGGTGAACTCTTTTAGCAGGAGAAGCTCACATGTTTGGCACCCCAAACCACTATCCTCTGCCATGTCTGCCCCCAAATCAGTAACCTGTGTCAAGCCTTCCCCAAATCATATAAACATAGAATTTGTTGGCAGATTTGAACCATTTGGACCATCTTGTATGCTCAATTTCTGCTTTAAAAAAAAAAGCCTTTTTCAATGTTATACACTATGTTGGCCATTTTACCCCCCAGAGGACAACAGCAAGAAATGAATGATTGGTCTAAGTACTTTCTAGCAAGAACACTTGCAAAACCCTGCCATTAACCTCTTGCCTGCCTTCACCTGCTGCAACTCAGCTTGCCTACATGATAAACTCTCATTGAGAGCCTTCATCTAATACTGTTATTGTGACTCATTTAGATTTCTGCTTTTTTTAAATAAAATGATTGTATTTTAAGCACAGAGATGTTTTACTCTGGTCTATCTTCTGTTGTATCTTTTATTATTTTAACTGCATTTATTCATTTAGTTTTGGTTCTATTTTCAGCTTCATTCTCCCTGCTAACATTTATTTACTAATCATTCTTGCATTCACATGTTTTCTAATTTTGATGTGTTTTTATTTGCTTTTCTCTATTTTATTAATTGTCATTTGCTTACATGCAATGCTCCTTGCTGTCTCTATGGGCAGTCAAGAACCATATTCAGAGCGACGAAAGTGAATTTTCTTTCACTTCCGAAGCTCAGACCACAAGAGGTCATAGCCATATTGACGGAGCATGCTGCTCACAATCGCTCTCGACATCGAGGCAATAGACCAGCATCCTTAAGCACCCTTGATCGCGAAAACCGCTTGATTCACCGCAGGACGTGCCAGGCATGTCCATTGTCTGGAACAGAGTTCCTGGCAGGACATGCCTGACACGTCCATTGTTGTGAAGGGGTTAACTGTCGCGCATATTATATACTTATATACAGTGGCTTGCACATAATCTTAGCTGAATGATCAGACTTATCCCCCTAGATCAGGGGTATGCAACCTTTGGCACTCCAGATGTTGTAGACTACATTTCCCTTGATGCTTTGCAGCTGTCAGAGCATTATGAGAGATATAGTCCACAACATCTGGTATACCCTTGCCCTAGATCATCTTTGACCATTGCCAGTTGTTATAGACACTTTTTTTTTTTATACAAATACATTGCCCCCAATCTAACAGACTGAATGGCATCAGGCCTTACACATTAAAAAACTGGACAAATGAATTCCTCTCATTTGGTAGACATAAAAATAAGGCTGCTGCAGGCTTTCACAGTGACTATTGGCTGTAAAATTCAGTTTCAAGAGATTCTCATAAACATTTTGGCCAACACTGCTCATCACTGTGTACAAGCCTGCAGGGCACCTGTACTTGAAGTGGGGTTCATATGCCAACAGGACACTGCTGTAAACAAATGCCCCCAAAATGATACAGGAGTTGTAAAAAAAACATTGGTATTTACACTAGCCAATTAAAATGTCAGATCTAAATCTTATGAAGCGTCAATACAAAGACTGGAAGATTTCTGTACACGAACAGCCCCCATCCAACATGGAAAGCCTAACAAAATGTGTAAGGACAAATATGGCAGAAACTATAAATGTAAAGTTGACACTTGCAAAAAAAATAAACTCCAGGCCAAAATAATGGTCCTACAAGGTCCTTGCCACCTGTCGGTCTTTATATGTTTAGATAACTTTTTCATACCAATATAATATTTAGCATCTTCTAAGTGTTATGTTTGTTGTGCAAATAAAATAGTAAACACAACTTGTAATTCCAAGATGTGACACAAATTTGGAAAAGTGATAGAAATGCTTTTATTAGATACACTAATGTTAAAGGGACTGTCTGATGCCCAAAATGCATCTTCAAAATGTTAATGCATATTAATGTGCTTTAAAGGTACCTTACAATGCATCTCTTACATTTTGCATTGCTTAAAATATAAAATACTTACAGCTAGAAGAATTTGTGAAATTACAGCAGTTTGCAAGAAACCAGAAATGACCACACTAGCTGAGTAAAAGTAAATCTCTTTTTTTTTTTTTGCTGCAGGAACCAATGAGAAAAATGTCATTCTAATGAATGGAATATCCTTTCTCTCTAGTGATTTCATCAGAAAGTTTATCACAGTCCACACAATGAATTCAATTGTGCAGCGCAGGAATTGACTAAATGAAACACAACTTTATATGCTCAGTGTCTATATAATCACTGCTGGTACACCTGAAGTAAACATGCAGAGTAATTACTGGGGAGGGCTTGAGTCAAATATTAAAAATGTGATTTATGTAGAATGCCTGCATCAAATCACACTGGAAAAAAAAAAAGTCTGTGCACTATACAAGTAGTAGTCTTCAACTTGCACCAAAGTGAGTTTGGGGACTAGACTGCAATCTGAAGTCATGTTGTTGGGGCAAGATAACTTTTGAGGTCATGTGAAGGCAACTACTTTTACCTAGGGATTGATCCACTGGTCTTGAGCAAATTCATGAAAAGACCTTAGATATTTTACTAGGAGCCCATTTTACAGAAAGCACGCATATTGTATGTTGAATGAAATATCTAGCAATATCTAAAAATTCAATGGGCTATATTCAAATACCATAAATATATGGTATTATTTCATGAGATTGGTAGCTAAAAATGTTTTACTCCTGGCACATAATTCCTTGTACCATTTTATGTATCATAAACAATGATCAAATCTATAAAATTGTTTCAGCATAATTGCAAGCAAATGAATGGATTTGGAAGAAAATGTGTTTTACATGTACCGGTATATGTGCTTATCCCATTTATGACACCACCTTGTATATTCATATGCAAATTACACATTTCCCATTGACAGTAGTTCATTAGCATATCAAATCACAGGTGATGTCATAAACAGGAGACATTATAGACACATTTAAACCATATTAATTTATGCGTTTGCTTGCAATGCTGCTAACACAATGTATGGATTATTTTTTAACTCTTTATTTTCACAGTAGAAACAACGTGTAGATGACAGTCTATTTAAACTAGATTAAGGTTGCAACTTTTCATGACCTGGGTTTATTCATCCATATCTATGCTTGACAAAGTCCCATTATGGTCCAAAAGTCTGGCTTTTATTTCTGAATGCATGTTTTCAGAGAAAGAAAAGTTCAAAGGAAAATGTAAATACAAATTTGCATAATTGTACACATCTTAATTGCACATACAAAATTGAGATCTTTCAAAAATTGTTCTCATCTGCTTTTTTTTTTAGTATTTCCATGTCGTTCTTTAAGTTCAAAAACAATAAAAAAAATATTTAGTAATAACGCCTGACATGGGAATTTATGGCTGTCATTATTTATTCTTTATGTTTAGCCATAGCAATGCAGAATGAACTTTAGTTAGCCTTCCTGAAGAGCTCTGGTCTCCCAACTCTTTGAAGTTAGAAGAACATCAAATTGCCTAGCTGTATTAGAAAAAATGAAAACATGTGTGTGATGCATATCTGTCAAGCACAGTCAGATTTAGGGTGAACCGTCTTGTTTCTCTCTATGCATTCTGTATCTCTCTTGCATCTCTGTATATCTCAGAATGTGTCTTGTACATATCTCTATATAGTTGTATATTGTGGTGATTGTGTGTCTGTTCCTTTGTTTCTTTTTCTTTTGTACATTTCTTTCTCTCGTGAAACAGAAAGACAGGGTGAGATATTTAGTGTGGTCATTGAGTTTATATTTGTCTGAGTCAGTCAGCACCGTTAAAGCAGTTTTTGCGATCGTTGATCGCGAAAACCGCTTGTTTCACCGCAGGACATGCCAGGCACGTCCATTGTCGGGAATGGAGTTCCCAGCAGGACGTGCCTGACACGTCCATTGTCGCAAAGGGGTTAACATTCTGAAAGTTCATTTGCATATCAAACCATATGTATCAAAAAATATATACAAACATACATTGCAGGAATATTGAGCACAGAACATATTGTATAACTTGGGGAGGATTTGGCAGGATTTGAGTGGATATTGGATATGATATGTATCTGGAGTGGCACAATTTTAGATGTTTTTTTCCCCTTTCCTCTGTGTTTCTTATCTTATTATTTTAACACTATAGAAATATATAATTTTGAACTAAAATTGAATGAGCCCACTACGTAGTGTATAACTTGGCGAGAGAAAAGGTGCTGAGATTGCCAATGTGGTACAAGAGAATAATTTTTTTGGGGAATATCTATAGAGACATTTAAGACTCACATGGATCCGGCCTGATTTGTTCAAATTTTTTTTGATACGCTAGATTTCCTTGGCAAATGCTTAACCAGGGAAATAATGTTTGTCATGTTCATGTCTGGGAGAGTAGTCTCTCCTAATTGTATATTGTGTAAAGTTTTGTATAAGTGTATCGCCGATGGAGATTGTGGACTGCAGAAACATCATATATATGGCAAACTTGTATGACGTCTGGAGAGTAAAACATCCAAAAGAATTAGATTTCTCCCATTTCTCAAAGGTCCATTTCACCTTATTCCAAATCAATATGATATTTGGTGATTTAAACCTGGTAAAGAACTGTAAAAAAATAAAGATGAGGGAAAATGTCTGGTCCGACCATAGTCTTATTCAATTTTTGAATTGAGGGACACCTTGGAAGGTTAAACTCACTCAAAATGGCATTTGGAGAACACACTCTTATCAAATAAGGAAAATAGAGGTTATTCTATTAAACTTAAGAAAAACAGGAGGGAAAAATTGGATAAGCCTTTGTCAGATTTATATATCACCCTTTACAATTTAGCCTCAAAAAACAAACTGGATCCGACACCCCACTAGACGGAAGAGCACGATAAATCAAAAAGAAATAGAAAACACTTTATGCTGTATGGGAAAAATGAAACCCAGGTTTTATCACAAAAGTAATAGACCAGACAAAATGATGAATCAGCTTAAGAAAAAGAGACTTAAGGAAAGAAACAATAAGATATCAACACAAGACAGGGTATGTATGTCACCAGAAACGATTGCAGAAGCATTCAGGGCCTATTATTATACGCTTTATAATATAACCAACGCGCCTCCAGAAGAGGATGCTGAGGAGTATTTACGGACAGTTAATATACCAAGATTAACGCACAAACAATTGTTGTCTCTAAACAGACCCTTTGAGAAGTCTGAGCTCCATCGAAGTACTGACAAACTAGTTAAATACAAAACCCCGGGACCAGACAGATCTTTTTTTATAAAACTTTTAAGGTAGATATCATTGCCCATATGTTGGAAACGTTTGGCGTGTTTATGGAACTAGGTTAGTGCCCTAAGAAGATGCTTCAGGTGAATATAATCCCAATCCAGGAGGATGTTAGAAACTATCAGCCAATTTTGCTCATAACCGTAGATGTTAAGCTCTTCTATACTCTTCTAGCAGATCAGAGGCGTCACTAGGGTTGGTGTCACCAGGTGCGGTAACTCATGGTGTCACCCCCCTGGATTTCCTCCAATAACATGCCAAACAGATTCCTTAGTAATGCCAGTCAGATGGCCCATTAAATATGCCACATACAGGAGCCCCACAAATTATGTCACACGCAGGAGCCCTTTAACTATGCCACACACAGGAGCCCATAACAATGCCACATACAGGAGCCCTATATCTATGACACACAAGAGCCCCATAAATTATGCCACACCAAAGCCCCATAAATTATGCCACACCAGAGCCCCATTATTTATGCCTCACCTTGGAGCCCAATTAATTATGCCACTCACACAGGCGTCCCTTAATTATGCCATACACAAGCGCCCCATAATTATGCCACACAAAAGAGCCCCTTAATTATGCCACACATGGGGCCCAATAAATATGCCACACATGGGACTGCCATTAATTATGCGACACACACTCACACATGCCAGGATTTTGCCCCTCAATATGTCTTTTAATATGCCAGGATTTTGCCCCTCAAAATGCCATTTAATATGCCAGGATTTTGCCCCTCAATATGCCAGGATATTGCCCCTCCAATATGCCATATAATATGCCAGGATTTCCCCCCCCCCCATATGCCATTTAATATGCCAGGATTTTGCCCCCCAATATGCCATTTAATATGCCAGGATTTTCCCCCTCAATATGCCAGGATTTTGCCCCTCCAATATGTCATTTTATATGCCAGGATTTTGCCCCCCAATATGCCATTTAATATGCCACGATTTTGCCCCCCAATATGCCATTTAATATGCCATGATATTGTGCCTCAATATACCATTTTTAGCCATTTAATGTGCCAGGATTTCCCCCCTCAATATGCCATTTAATATGCCAGGATTTTTCCCCTCAATATGCCAGGTTAGAAATTATCCATAATAGCTTCTGTAACTTTGTTTGGAAAGGAAAGAAACCTTGAGTTAGTATTAAAATCTTAAGAGAAAGACCTAAAAAAGGAGGAATGGGCTTCCCCCTAATCAAACAAATCCACGAGGTGGCAATATTACACCATATAATAAGAACTCAGATGTCCAGTGCTAGTCAAGAAGTCTGGTATAAGATAGAGAGAGAGGCATGTGGGGTAAAACATCTAAATTACATTATCTGGGCCATAAATAGTAAAAACATGGGGGGGGGGGGGATTTGGTCAAAGAACCTGATTTTTTTGAAAGTATACTTCCAACATGGATCACCTTTAAAGAAAAAGTGGGGCTTAAAGGAATATTAAAATTAAAGGAATCTTTAGGAATACAGGAGATAAAAAACAATGTTGATGATCTGCTTCGGGGGGATTGGAAGGAGGCATGTGTTCTTGATATGGCTGACTTGATGATTCAAGAAGAAATTACTTGCAAAATGTCTAGAGTATATAAGTGCTAAGTATATATTAGATGCCAACCACTCAATCATCAGTAGATGGAAAAAGGAGTTGTCTATACATATTGCACCTGAGGCCTGGACTAGTGCATTCAGGAAGGTGATATCCAATGTTCATGACTTTTTATTCTTAGAGACCCATTTTAAAGTTTACAAAAATGGTATCTGGTCCCCACTAGGATGTCTCAGATGTACCCTCTGTGCTCTAAGATCTGCTGGTGGTGTCAGAAAGTAGAGGGCACCTATATGCATATCTGGTGGGAGTGTTATAAGGTCAAATGGTTATGGAATAGAGTTTTTGATTTCTTATTCAAAATTGACCAGATTACTGTCCCAAACAGCCCTGCAGCAATATTTCTTCATTTAAATTGCCCCCCCCCCCCCCCTCTTAACTCAAGTACAAACAACCATGGTAATTCATACCTGCTTAGCAACCAAGAGAGTGATCGCTATGAAATGAAAACAACATAGAGAATTTGAATGGCAACATGTGGTAACACAGTTGGCCTATCAATTAAGGATGGAACAAGGAGTCTCACAAACGATCCAGGCATCAAGTAGAAAAACTGAGATATGGACGGAGCGACTTAGGAAATTAGATACCTGCAATTGCGAGGCAAAGAGAGCCTAAGGATAAGTTGCCCATCTAGAGATTTGATGTTGTTCTATGACTCCATCGGCTGTCTTGTTTTGTATTTTGTAAAAGTACTGTAAGTTATTTATGTGCATTTGCATGCATACTCCTGACACGCTTCATGAAGAGTTATCACATGTTGCGGCCCAAAGAGACCAATTATTAGAGATATATTATATTTTGTATATGATATGCAGCGTTATATGTCAGGGATATGCAGGATTTTATTTGTTTATGTCTTTTCTATTATCAAAATAAAAAGAGTGATTTAAAGTTGGGTAGGGTTGCCAAATGGTCTAGGTACACCTCTGGTAGCATCTTTTCTAGTATAAAACTTACCGAATCCGATGTGTACCAGCCATCAAACAGCAATAAAACGTGTCCCTGGCAAGCCAGAGATTCCTTCATACATATAGGAATATCTCTGCAATGCTCGTTATTCGTTATACATTGTGTGAATCAGAGCAACCTTGATGATTGTGACAAGCCCACACAGGGCATTCACAGGTATAGGGCCAGTATTAGGTACAATATCAGTGTGCACCTTCTTTATAAATAACCCAAACTGTGCACTAGTGTATATCTCTTATATCCAAATGTGTAGTGTTGTTAGCTCAATTCTGAAAGAATTGTCCAAGCATCTATGAGTGTTCAATCCAGGGTCTAAGCCAGAAACCTACAGTAATAAGTAATATTCACTAGAGCTGAAAGACACTTTAGAGCACACTGGTTTCAGTATGATGCACTCCATCAGTATGCAATAGAAATATCAAATGGTTTTAGTTATAAAGGTGCATTGGAGAGATCATGAATTATAAAAAGCTTTAAAATCAGCAATATCAATAACACCCAGACATAGTTTGACATAAAAGCTTGAAGGATTATCCGATGTTGTAAGATGATCTCTGTTCTAAATGTGTTTGGAAATAAACATGCTACTAAAATTGTCATTTGTAAATCTACTTTGTCAGATAGTAAAGGACTTACTTGAAATACAGCCTCTGCAAGTTGCTGATGTAAAATGAGTATGCCTTCTTAAATAGCTCTGGCGACACCTGAAAGGGAAACCAAGTATCAAAGGAATGTTAAGTAATCGGAAAATTCTTCTATTTATATCCAGAGCTCCATTATTTTTGGATAAAGTATACAAACCTTGGGTATAATTTTGAAATAAGTGAACTTTCAGGGTGGTGCACTAAAAGTGAGCTCCAATTATAGTTATTATTTTTCTATATATTTCCACTTATACAATATGTTTTGCATATAAACCATATAAATCTATGAATCAGATATAGATATTATGTGCAGATTTTTTAAAAGAACACTTGTTTGAAGGTGATGTAAAATGTGCATGAAGATGCACATTTGTAAAACAGAAGTAAGCAACTCTTTCCAGCTACTTAAAACAAAATATTGAACCTCCTAACAGGGCTTCTACACCATTCACCAAGGGCCCACAATCAGAGAAGGCACCACAAATGGCCAAAAAGAGATTCAATAAATGGAGACAAGGGCTGGGAACGTTAAACTACTGGTATGTGGGAAGAAATATTCCTCAACTGGGATTCTCCTATTCTATTAGTAGTCGGCTGGATAAGAAAACCAACTTAGTCAGATGTAGGGTTGCCACCTTTTCTTCAATAAAATACTGACCATGATACTGCCTCCATAGGATTAACATTGGTGTCAAGCCAACGGTGACATTAGTTATTTGTGTAAAACTTATATTTGAATAATTAAATCTCTGATATTAAACCGCCAGGGCTACCAAGGGTTTTATTCAAGAAAGAGAGAGTTGCATGGAATTGAGAAGGGAACTGAAAACTTAGTAGAAGTGTATGAAAAATTCTTTAATTCTACTATGCTTGAAATGCTGCTGTTTTGGCCTTGATTTTGAAATTCCCTTCTCCATTCCCTTCAATTCCATATTTAATTAATAAAGCCCTAAATGTCCAGGGTTCACCAGTACAATAGAGCGGGTCTGCATCTAATGTCATTCTTTTGTGAAAAGCAGGTATAAACATCTAATATACACAATTTACCAGTTGATCTTCATCTTTTCCAAAGAGGTACTCCAGGTAGCTTCCCGTCATAGCCTTTATTCTGGGTTTCTGAGCTTCATCTATAAATACATCCCTGCAACAAACGGATAAAGAGAGATGTTTATTTGTGGCATTAAAACAAAACTACTAATATTTTCTATCAATATTAATTCTTGAAACCCAAACAAGAGGTGATGCCTGAAAGTCCAGGATATTAGAGCCCACACAGGATAGACCTCTGTTTTCAGCTAACTACTTTTAGACCCTCACTTTCAACTGATTAAGGCCCATCTCCCCTCGTCAGCTTCCTGTCAGCAAGCAGGTAGCATGCAGTCAAGCGCACAGACAATTTTCCATGCTGCCTGTCCCGTGCTCCCCGTCACGCTCATCGCGGCAGGTCACATGATCGACGTGGGTCACGTGACCTGCCGGCGATCACATGACCATCCACTATGAGAGTAGTGGGGAGCGCAGGAGACAGCTGGAGACAGAGCCGCAGGAAGGTGAGTACTGGGGACTGGAGATAAAAGTTATTTTGGGGCATACTAATAGTGGCATATTAATGGGCATACTAATAGTGGCATATTAACCCCTTAGTGACATAACCTAAATCTTATAGAAAACCTGTGGACGGCATTAAAGAGGATTTAAATGAGCTTGAACAATTCTGCAAAGACACGTAGGAAAAAAATGCAAAATCTATGTTTGCCAACTTGATAGTGAACTATCCAAATACAGTTACTTCCGTAATCAGAACAAATCATATTTATTGATCATGTAATGCATAACAGTATGAATACATATCTCATCAGATCTATTTGATCTCACATCAAAACTGTATACAATGTAAACTAAACATACAGATAAGAATACATACCACAAAAGAGCATCAGTTCCCCTTTCAATCAGTTGCTTGATCTTCTGTTCCAAAAATAAAAGAGGGTTTTCTGGGCACATGACACACAGACCGCATAGGAGAGCCTGTAAGATGCAGATAGACAATTATAACTATTACCATATATATAAAATAATAACATGCCATTCTGCCAGTGGTGTTCTCTTAGGCAGGGGCAGGTGACGTGGTACGGGGGTGACATTGGCAGCGGGCGCTCTTGTAAAAGCTGAGCTTTTGATGCATTCATTGAGCCACATAAGGAGCCACACAGAAAGCAGAACATTTTTGCTCAGACAGCGCTGCCTTGATGATAATGATGACTTAGAGCATTGGATAAATTGTAGTTAGGTTAACGGGGGACGATGTGAGAGAGCAGAGGAGGAAGAAGAAGCAGGAGGAGGAGAGAGAAAGAGAACAAGAGAGAAAGCGGGTGGAGAAAATGGGGCAAGAGAAACAGCTGGGAGGTACAATGGAGTAAAAGAGACAACTGGTGGAAAAAGGGGCAAGAGAGACAGCTGGGAGAAACAATGGGGGGAAAAGAGACAGCTGGGGCAAACAAATGGGGAAGAGATAGAGCTGGGGGAAAACAAGGGGAAAGAGAGACAGCCGGGGCAAACAAAGGGGGAAGAGAGACAGCTGGGAGGAACAAAGGGGCAAGAGAAACAGCTGGGAGAAACAATGGGGGAAAAGAGACAGCTGGGGTAAACAAAGGGGGAAGAGAGACAGCCTGGGTAAACAATGGGGGAAGAGAGACAGCTGGGAGAAACAATGGGGAAAAGAGACAGCTGGGGCAAACAAAGAGGGAAGAGAGACAGCTGGGAGGAACAAAGGGGCATAAGAGACAGCTGGGAGAAACAATGGGGAAAAGAGACAGCTGGGGCAAACAAAGGGGGAAGAGAGACAGCTGGGGAAAACAAAGGGGTAAGAGAGCTGGGGGAAAAAAAGGGTAATAGAGAGAGCTGGGGGAATACAAAGGGGGAAGAGAGACAGCTGGGGCAAACAATGGGGAAGAGAGACAGCTGGGGGAAAACAAAGGGGTAAGAGAGAAAGCGTGTGGCGAAAAAGGGGCAAGAGAAACAGCTGGGAGGAACAAAGGAGTAAAAGAGACAACTGGTGGAAAAAGGGGTAAACAAAAGGGGAAGAGAGACAGCTGGGGGAAACAAAGGGGTAAGAGAGAGAGGTAGGGGAAAACAAAGGGGTAAGAGAGAGAGTTGGGGAAAACAAAGAGGGAAGAGAGAGAGCTGGGGTAAACAAAGGTGGAAGAGAGACAGCTGGGTCAAACAAAGGGGGAAGAGAGACAGCTGGGTCAAACAATGGTGGAAGAGAGACAGCTGGGTCAAACAAAGGGGGAAGAGAGACAGCTGGGGCAAATTGGGAAGAGAGACAGCTGGGGCAAACAAAAGGGGAAGAGAGACAGCTGGGGCAAACAAATCGGGAAGAGAGACAGCTGGGTCAAACAAAGGGGGAAGAGAGACAGCTGGGGCAAACAAATTGGGAAGAGGAACAGCTGGGGCAAACAAATTGGGAAAAGGAACAGCTGGGGCAAACAAATTGCAAAGAGGAACAGCTGGGGCAAACAAATCAAGAAGAGAGACACCTGGGCCAAACAAAGGGGGAAGAGAGACAGCTGGGGCAAACAAAGGGGGAAGAGAGACAGCTGGGCCAAACATATGGGGAAGAGAAACCGCTGATGATTAAAGTGGGAAGAAAGACAGCTGGTGGACATACAAAAAATCAAGACAGACAGCTGGTTCACACTTAGCAGGATTTTTAAAAGACTTGGGGGATGGAGGGAAAAGGATTTTATGTTCTTGCTGACAATAGACTGTGCAGCGGTGCGGAATCTTAGGAAGCTGTTGCTAAGGCAAGCAAGTAATGTATAAACTTGGCATATCATGGCAAAATCAGCAATAATATAAACATTTTGGATATTAATTTAGGAAAAAAAGAAGAAAAGACAAAGCCTAAAATTAAGACTACTCTACGGGAAAAAATGTTTACTAGCAAATATTAATTCACATATAAAAAAAATCATATTCAATAAAAACTATGATTTAAAAAAAATGTTGTATTGTTTTTATTTGCAAATCTACCCCTCAGACTTGCCAATTTGCCAATGTCCCACATAGATGTGCCAATACACCCCCAGATTTTCCATTCTGCCTTTTAGACTTGCCAATGTATCCTCAAACTCGCCAATGCACCCCCAGACTTGCCAATGCATTCCCACATAGCACAGGACCCAGGACATGCCCCATCAACCACATTGCACACCCAGGACTTGCCCTAGATAACACAAGGCATAAAACATAGGGAAGGGACTATATATGTAATATGCAGGTTTACAAAGAAACCAGCACTGCAACTACACACATTATAAAAGGGTCTTTGTGTTTATGGGTCAAGGAGACGTGCAACTAAATGTCTGTTTTGTTGACACTAAGCAAAGCGTTTAAGCATTGATTCCAACAAACTTTTATGTCTGTTCAAATATCTTGAAACATCTTGCAAGAATGAGAATGACAGGAAATTAATTTATGATGGTTATGTAGAAGTAGGATCCCTACCCATGCAGCTAAGATGACATCAACAAGGAAACAGGATATTCCATTCAAATGAATGGGAGTTGATTATTATGTTGGGGACATCTTAACAGACTTTGTGAGAGATGGGCGTTACTGAACAGCTAAAAAAACTTGCAAATTGTGAAAGTTCTTAAAATAGTAAGTTTCTTATATTTTAAGCAATGCGAAATATGCGTTATAAAGTACTTTTTTTGGAAATAATTCTTTATTATTTTTTACATTAGTATAAAAAAAACATTACAGACATTTAGACAATACAAATACAAAAACACATTACTATATGTGGTTGCAGGGAGGAACGCCTGCCCTGGACCTTTCGTAAAGTGCGTGACAATATCAGAGATATTGTTGAGTAATATTGTGGATCTGGGTCAGTCAATTGTCCCACCTAGCACCCATTTAACCAGACTTGACTTTTAGCGACCAACCGAGGGACCTCTCCTCTACTGTTGGGGAGCAATCAGTAAATTCATGTTTCTAACGTGTGGGAGTTCTCACTTATGAATGTTGAGGGGTTTAAACTGTATTGTTTTCCCCTTTTTCAAGAAAAGGAAGTAAGCCTTGCTTTTAGTAATTTATGTTGATGGTATGTTGTGTTTTTCTATCGCTCTTCATCTACTCCTGCTCTAACTGGTTCAGTATCCCTGTGTAGAGTTTGAAAGGTCTCCTAGTTGGTAATGTCTGTGAACCACTCAGACCCTTTTCCATCCTTAAATGAAATGCTAATTGGTTAATCAGGTGATTTTTCACATAAGGTTTGTTTGATTTCCAGGCTCGGGCTATCAGAACCTTTGTAGCCACTAAACAATGGATGGCTATAAGCCGGTTGTCTTTAGATAGCTTGTTTAGTCTTAAATGTTGAAGAGCTGATTCTGGACTCCAGTCCCTATAACTGTTAGTTAGATTTTTGATCAAATCGAACGTCCACTTCCATAGAGGTTACAGCTCCACCAGACGTGCAGAAATGTGCCCTTGGAGGAGGAATTTTGGGCACCAGACAGTCCCTTTAACAATTCATTCATTTAAATAATTCTATTGCTAGGACTTTGGCTACACCCTGCTGGCCATCCACATTTTTACAAGTTATCTGTCTTGATTTTTTTAAATTTTTGAGGTTTCAATACTGGATTCTTTGAATATATTGCATAATTGTTATTTGTTTCCTTGTGGATAATGTAAATGAATGCTTACATCATCTAGAGAGAGATTATTTTTAAGCTATAGAAGGTTAGGATTTCCATTAGAAGTGATTAGCACATATGTCTTATCATCATGTACAGTTGTTTGGAGTTGTCTAGATGTTAGAATATTATTTTCTGTATTTTCTGGTAAGTGAATCTGCCAAGATCACTGATGTCACATGCACTATGCTGATGGCTGATCTTTGGCACACCATCTGGTTTGGACAATGTTTCCCATGATGCTCAGTTATCATAAAATCTGTAGTTCACAACTAGTGGGATGCTAAAGCTTAGCCATGTGTGGGACAGATCATAACATGACTTGACACCGTTGTGGGGGGGCCTGGCACAGTTGTTGGGGGCCTGGCACAGTTGTTGGGGGCCTGGCACAGTTGTTGGGGGGCTGGCTTTCACAAGGTGCAGTGACAGCTACTGACATTTAGAAATAGTTGCATATGCTGATTCTGGAGGGAAGGATTGCATGTTACCTCATAAATTTCGGGCAGCGAGTGCTGTTTGATGTAGGTTCGGAGTTTGATATCCGCATTGCGCAGGGAAGCCATGCTTCAGGACGCCTCGGACCTTAATTTTCGCTACTTCTAATGGTAAAGGCGTGCAGCAGTTTAGACGCGTCTGCAATCCCTGTCTCCTAGCAACATGTAGACATACCCTGGCCAGCCTCCTCGCTGTAAGCCCCTCCCCGGCCGATACAGGGGGCGAGGGCTGCAGATTTCAGGATACCACACGTGTTGCCGCTTGTTTCTTCCAAGTAAAATAAGAAATCCATTATGACAATAACCTTTAGTGAAAGGGCCTGAAGGGAAATGTAGTCCCCCGATAGCTGGAATGCCAGAGGTTATCTGTAATGTGTGCTGAATGTTACATCAGGCAGACTGTCCTCCTCGTGCTGTCAGCACGCAGAGGATCCCCGGAAGTGCCCGCTAACCGGCTAGTTGAGGGAACAGGGTCTCGTATTATTGTAATATGTTCGTTCCCCGATTCATGACGTCACCAGTCACGTTTTATTGATTTCCCATGAAGCCCGTACTCTGCCCTATAACTTCACCGTGTCACATTAGAGAGAAGATCCTCTAGACGCTCCAGCTGGTGACTTTTAGTAAACATGTTTCCCGATAGAGCGGGAACTGCCCTCAAACAGTTGCTTGCCCTGGCTGCTGGGGCCGGTGCCTGCTACTATCTGTATAAGATGATAGTTACGGCCGAAACGTCGAAGAAGGAAAGGAAACCGAGCAGCATCTCTGACCAGCCGGAGGGGAGAGTCACTGGTATGTGCCTTATGTACACTCACATGGGGCTTGTATAGAGCATGTCAATAAAAAATACTGAAGACATTAGATTTATTTTTCAATGGTGAATGGCCGTGACCTTTATTAGAGAGTGAATTTTCCAACACATAACTTTAAATGCACCATCATTTATCATTATTATTACATTAATACCACGACTCTGCCCCCAAAACCTGAATCGCCCACATTTAGATATTGCTACAAACCAGCCTCCTGCTCCCCAGGGGGGTGACTTTTATCCCCTAAACATTTTTTTTTTTTTAAAGTCATGGACAATACATAAAATAGGATGCGCAGGGGCTGCTAGTAATAGTTCTAATGTAACTCAGTCACCTCTTAGCTCCATCTAAGGGTCTGTACCAGAGGCTCGCTGTGCGCCTCTATTTATACAGGTTTGGTAGCGTCTAGGACAGTTGATCGCGGCAGTTTGAACGCTGAACTGTCAGTGGTGAAAGGATCGCGGCAATGTAAAATGTTGTCAGCACTTACAAACACCCCCTAAAAGTGACCCCAAACCCCCATACTAACACTAAACCCCCCTGGACCCTAATACTAACACTACCCCCCAAACCCTAATACTAATACTTAACTCCTGAACCCTAATG
Source organism: Pelodytes ibericus (assembly GCA_036172795.1). Taxonomy (NCBI): domain Eukaryota; kingdom Metazoa; phylum Chordata; class Amphibia; order Anura; family Pelodytidae; genus Pelodytes; species Pelodytes ibericus. Next base: position 121,599,012 of record CM069858.1, on the reverse strand, counting down.
CCTAATAATACTCACCTTGTGCGATCCCGTGATGAAAGGTCCGGCAACAACCTCTCGTGTGATCGGTCACAGTGTAGCGGCTGTGTTGAACCATCCCATCCCCGGTTGATTATCCATTATCCAGACATCAGTTATCCAAAAAAAAGTTGCAAATTCCACACACCTGTCAGAATGCAAACAGACAAAAGTTTATTCAGTGTCCAGGCCCCTAAAGCTGCATGGATGTAGCCTTTACATGCATACTCAGATTATCCCAAGCCCACCAAGGGTAATAAAATGGCATGTGTGCATGACTGACACCATGGGCGTCCGCAGAATTTTTTCCGGGGGGGGGCAAATCAACCAAATGGATGGATGAGAATCCTGAGATGTGTATTCCACAGCAGCTGCAGTACCAATTCATAATCATATAATAGCTAACCTTTAGCACTCTAGTTGCTGATTACTCACTTTGATGCTTACCATACTGGCTGAGAGTAATGGGAAATGCAGTCTTCGGTTGGTGTGGCATGAACCATGGTAACATTATACACTATATCCACACAAAGTGTACCTTTTTATAATGCTTCCTTGGCCATAAGTGCCAGCTAAACTTTGAAATATGTCACAATCAGTCTATTTTAAACCCCATTCTCTCTCACACATAATACAACACTAAAGGACACTTCCTATAACAAGATCCTGTATCATACTGCATTATCCTCTTACCCATTACAATGTGATGCACAAGCCAGCATGTAGCTGACGTATCACCTTGCCACCTTTGCACTGCGGTCCCCTCACCCTCCTAAAACCCCTCAATCAAATGTGCTGGAGAAAACTCTCCCTGCCAATGTGCAGCACAGAGAGCATTAGTGCAAATCACACACTACCGAGACTCCATATTTTATTTGTTTTCAGTAGCAGCAAATCACCATTTGATTGCCATAAGTGTGGCACTGAAAGGGTTAAAAAAAAAAAAAGGATATTCTCACTAGTTTTCAGCTCCTGCATAGGGAGAAGTAACATGAATTGACCTTTGCGACCTTATGACGAGTTAAGTTGCCTGTGCGCTCCATGTGCACCGCCAGCCTGTAACGGGTGCAGGACTATGCCTCGCACCCAAGGCAAAGTTCCTGCACCCGATCGGCGGGGTTCAGTCGATCACGGTGATAACATGCAGAGTCAGTGTGTTCAGTGCCTGTGCTTGATGCACTTGTTGTGAAGCATGCAGAGTGACAGGCAAGTGAGAACAACAACAACAACAAAAAAAGAAAAGGGTTAACCCTTCCTTTGCTGATCGGTTTGTTACTGTGCTCAGTATCCTTCCTACTTTATGGCCCTTATTTTGTTTTTTTTTGTTTTTGAAATTTTAAAGTTAAAAAAAATGTATATTATTGTAATAGATTCATTTAATTACAGTTAGCCCCTGCATGCCCATGCTGTGATTCTTATGGTCCTGACTAGTAACATCGTACTGATCAAAGTTATTTTCAGGTTTTTTTTGGGAACCTATATTTTTATTAGTTGGGATAAGTAGGTTAGTGTTGTACTAGTTGTGTAGAATATTACTGGGAAAATAATGGAGGGGGGAATTCCAAAATGTTCCCCTTCTTTTATAGTATTTTTTTTAATACTAAATTGTATATTATTTTTATGCATAGGTGTATCAAAATAAAGCTCCAACTGTCCTTTAAAAAAACAACATATAACTTGGATGGGTGCGCTAAATGAGAGGAAAATTGGTTGTTTAAACAACCACATATCAAAAATGAAAACATTTCTCTGATCATTGGCCCCGAAAATCCATGGTGCTTAAGGGGTTAAGATTGGAAGAAGCTTTTATCTTAAACATAGAGCAGGTTTCTCTCCTGTTAGGGCAGTTACATTGTGTGATAGACTGCCAACTGAAGTCATTTTGGCCGATTTAATCAATATATTCAAAAATCTATTTTTCTAGATATTAAATGCATATAGGGTTATCACAAGTAAAAGTAGAAAAGAGAATTGTCTTCCAGTCAAGAAGGATTTTTTTTTCTCCTTTTGAGAGGACAATACTCTTTTAGTGGGGTTTACTGGATCAACTAAAATGTGTGTGTGGAATGGTTAAACTTGATGGACTACATGTCTTTTTTTCAACCTAGTTAACTATGTAAATACATAAAAGAGAATCAGCATCAAGTCTTCCCAATTTTCTAAATACTTTCATTAGTCCCTGGCATATCTTATATCTAGGATAGCTTTATGCCTATCCCATGCATATTTAAACTCTTTCACTATGTTAACCTGTACCACTCCCGCTAGATGTGCTTCCAGCAGTAGACGTAGTACAGATTAATACAGTGAATGAGTTTAAACCTAAGGATATCCTGAGCATAAGGTCCAAATATGGGATGAGGATTTTACAGTACATAGAAATAAGGGAAAACCTAGATGTGCCAAGTTATTTCTTTTCCTTCATTCTCTACAAAAAAAGTGTATTGCCATAAGTCCTACTAACTTGGTTTCTATTTAGTGAATGTTTAGTTTTAGTCACTGAAAACAGTTGACGAAAACAATGACAAAAATGTTTAGTTGATGAAATTAACCCTGGTAGTGACTGCATTTTTTTTTTTTAAATTAGAATAAATATGTATGCAATAATTTGTTTTCATTTTTCCAGCAGACCCAGCGAATAATCCACAAACCAGTAATCTAGAAGCCCATCATCTGAAAGAACTTCTTAAAATCGTTTCTACCAGTTCTGACTCTGGTCTACGAGAAATGGCCCTGGTCACACTTGCTAACAGTGCTGCTTTCTCTAAAAATCATGTAAGGAAAAAAAAAACCTTTTTTATCTTAACTAAGGGATACTTTGTGTCTTATACCCTTAAGTTGAAACATTTTGCCCACTCTCGGACTGAGTAAGCAATATCCACAAAAGCCTTTCCCACTTTTTTACAAAATGAGGTAGTTAGTTCATGGCCTGCTCTAGAGTTTAAAATGTTATATACTTTTTCAACAGCGGGTACTTGTAGACCCAAAGATCAATATGGGCATAACTTTTTGTATATTTTGAACTTATTCATTATATATAAGTTAGAAATATAGGATTTTGTCATTTTATATGTAAATTGCAGTTTTCCCATTTATTAAAATTGACTATTTTATGAGGAAATGTGTTTTTATTGTGATGAGCCTATGTCAATTAATGTCAATAAATGAGGCGTGTGAGGTATATATCAGGATGGCACTACGAATCATTATGCATCCATTGAAGAAAGCTTTTCTGAAATGCGTCAATGTGATCATGTCCTAGGAAGGGAGGAGTTACAGGCAAATCCAGAAGAGTCTTACTACATTTGGCATCTGTCATTGACATACTAATATATTTGGTTACTGATCCCCATATGTAAGCAGATAATTCTGCTTTTCAAAGTAAAATATTATTTAATACTCCCTATTTTTTTCTCTTCTCTCCTGTTTGTCCTGCCTCCACACACATCTATTTGCCGTTTAGACCAACCTCTTAAAGAGCAGGAAGAGTATTTTGAAATCTTTGTTTTTGCCCAATCCAGCTCTTTTGGTCTATGCTGATGCTCCCATGAACCCGGTAACTCATTTGTGAGTGTGGTTCTGGAGGGGGTATATTTAATTCTATACCGAATTTCGATACACTATACTGGTTCTCTATGTATATATATTTTTTCTTGCATCCAGCTATGAATCTCTCTAGTTTTATATACAAGTGTTACCGTATTTATTTATTGACAAGTGCTCCCTCAATTGTTTTGGGTTGTTGTTGTTGTGTGTGTGTGTGCCCTTTCTTCCAGGGCACACACATACCAATAAATAACAATATCATAAAAGAGTAGAAATAAAGGTACCAGGTACGATACGGTTAGTAACTAGCAGAGGGATACCTGCTCCCAAGGGAAGCAACACAGACCAATTTCAGTGTTCGGCCCAGCGTATCACCAAATTGTCAATGAAAAACAAAGTGATCGGAGAGTCTCTGGCTTCTAGGGTACAAATATCCCATCATATCCTCATACTATATAAAAAGTAGCATTATATTTCTAAGTGTCAGCTATAATATTAGTTGCCAGTAGAGGTGAATAAGAACATCAGATTACAAGCTCAGTGCTTTACTTTACTTGACCTAGAGCAGGAGTCTTCAAACGTTTTATTATGAGGGCCACATTGTACATTTTACACATTTTTGCGGGCTAACAGAAAAAAACATTATTATAATTCAACTTCTTACATATGTAACAAAAAGGTTTATTGAAAGAATCTATTTCTTCTTTTTATTTCCTTCCTCTGCACCCACATTGCACCCAGTACTTACCCCAGCACCTAGAACTTACCCCAACAGCCAAATTGCATTGACAGGACTTACCCCAGCACCCAGGACTTACCTAAGCATGCAGATGGCACTCACCGGACTTGCCCCAGCACTGAGATTGCACCACAGGACTTGCCCTGCATATATTTCTTTAGTCTTTCACCTGTCTCCCCCTTGTTTCTGTAGTCTTTCACCTGTCTCCCCCTTGTTTCTGTAGTCTTTCACCTGTCTCCCCCTTGTTTCTGTAGTCTTTCACCTGTCTCCCCCTTGTTTCTGTAGTCTTTCACCTGTCTCCCCCTTGTTTCTGTAGTCTTTCACCTGTCTACCCCTTGTTTCTGTAGTCTTTCACCGGTCTCCCCCTCGTTTCTGTAGTCTTTCTGCCCTCTCCCCCCTGTTTCTGTAGTCTCTTTCTTCCCTCTCCCCACTCGTTTCTGTAGTCTCTTTCTTCCCTCTCCCCACTCGTTTCTGTAGTCTCTTTCTTCCCTCTCCCCCCTCGTGTCTGTAGTCTCTTTCTGCCCTCTCCCCCCTCATGTCTGTAGTCTCTTTCTGCCCTCTCCCCCCTCGTGTCTGTAGTCTCTTTCTGCCCTCTCCCCCCTCGTGTCTGTAGTCTCTTTCTGCCTTCTCTCTCCTCTCTTCCTCTCACTTCATTAATTTCTTGACGGATATCCGGTGGCAGCTTCCGAAATGCTTATGGCCGTTTTAAGGATTAGGCCCGCTTCTGCACACGGCGACTGCTTTAAGGTTTCGACTGTGTCCGTGTCGGCTGAAAAGCCTTAAAGCAGCACCAGACCGAAAGTGGGTCCGATGCTTAAAACGGTGACCACCTTAAGAATTTCGGCTTAGCTAGCTGCAAGCCGGATCTGGCCCACAGGTCCAGCCTTAAGGGCATCATTTGTATTGCATTTTGGATACAATGTTACACTATCTTTTGTTTTTGTTTGTTTGTTTAATTTTTATTTCTGTTGTTCATGTATTTATTTAATCATCCATTAATCTTAGGACATAATTCGCAATATGGAGGGCATTAAGATTATTGGGGAAGCAGTCGTGGATCACTGTTCAGAAATCACGGTGAAGGCATTCAATGCACTTACCAACTTGAGTATGAATTTACAAAATCAAGATCAGATTAAGGTAATGTATCATTTCTTTGGTTTTAGAATTCTCTGTAAAAGAGAAATGGAGCTAGTGTCAAGTGTTAAACCTACCTTCACAAGCACATGTTTAGTAATATTTCTCAATTACATTTAAAAATGAATGCCAGTCTGTCACATTATTATTTTGAGCAGGGACCATTGAAGGTCCCAATATCCTATGATGCTGTCCCTTTCCTGTCTTTCCCATAGGGTCAACTCTGCTACAGAGTAATAGTAGAGATGGTTGCTGCGCAACCCAGTGACTTCCTACGATTCTTCTCTAATTTCTGTATTGGTCTGTTTTAGCCACTTTAATTATTCATTTGCTTTATATCAACTCTACAATTTAGTAAAATCAGAATAGACACCTGAAGTGTGTATTTTGCTGTAATAATAAAGGATTTGAACTCTAGCACCGTCTGTCAGTGTGCACCACACTTGTGGCTAATCAGATAAATGAACAGATATTTTTATTTGTGCTTGAACCATGGTATCCTATACACTTTGTTTCTTTATGTAGGACTTCCTTCACAAAGTGTGTCAAATTATTACTTCAGCTTCACTTAACTCGGACTTGCTTTTGGCTGGACTAAGGCTGATCACGAATATGTCAGTCACCGATAGCTACCACAACCATTTGATCGATTACATTCCTTTCTTCCTTTATTTACTGGCAGAAGGAAACACCGCTACTCAGGTATGTGCTTTTGTATAATAACTTCAACTTTTTTTTTTTTATATATATTTATTTTACCCAGTGTGGTGTGCAAGTGATTAGATTAAAACTATTGTGATATATTTTGTAAAATCTTGGTAACTTGCACAACATAGAGTACACAGTGTACAGTGGTGTATGATGGTAAATCTTGGTTTCTAAAATGGGACCTTTTTCTGTATCATTATGCAATCTGCTAAGTATTGCGTATGAAAGCCTTGTTTCTCTTCATCCCACAAGGGCTAAAAACACAAAACACCTTGATTTGGAAAGCTCTGACAGAGAAAACCAGTGGGTACAAATACCGTATTTGCTCGAATATAAGAGAGTCTTATATTCGCGGTCGTCTTATAATCTGACCTCAAATCGAGGTCAGATTATAAGACTGGGATCTAGGTCCCCCGAAGAGCTGCAGGGGACCTGGATCCCCCTCGCTAACAGCCGATGGATGTCTGCGCAATGCGCGCAGGCATCCTCCGCTGCCGCCCGGCACGACCGCTGGGACTTCTATGATATAGCCGGGTCCTTCTGGCTTAATCATAAAAAACCAGGCGGAAGTACTGGGAAGCAGCGGAGGATATCTGCACATATTGTGCAGACATCCTCCGGGTTCCCCCCACGAGATACCAGGGATATTTGGTGCAGACATCCTCCATGGTGCCCAACACTTCCGTCTATTATGACGGACCGGCTGTCCGTCATAATGCACGGAAGTGTCTGGCAGCATGGAGCATCCCCCGGCTGCCCCCACTAGCCACCAGGGAGGCTTCGTTGAGGGGAGGGGGAGACGGACAACGTTGGGGGGAGGTCGGGGGAGAGACAGACCACGCTGGGGGGAGGGAGGGGTGGAGAGACAGACCACGCTGGGGGGAGGGAGGGGTGGAGAGACGGACACCGTTGGGGGGAGCATTGGGTAAGTCCGGGGGGTAGGGGAAGAATTGGCACATAAAAGGTAAATTAAAACAAGAAGTGCATTTTTTTTATATCATAAGTTTTTATTAAATATGAAAAAGCAATTTACATGTGAAAATATACAAGTTAAACTTTTTTCCTATAGGGTAGTCTTATATTCAGGCTTTTAGTTTTTTTTCCTAAAGGAATATCCATAGTTTGGGGGGGGGGGGGGGGGGGTCGTCTTATATTCTAGCAAATACAGTAATAGCACAATAATTAAAACGTGTTATTTTTTTGTTTTTTTTAAATAAATTCATGAATGAATGCTGCGTGTAAGGGGAGTTCTACACATTGCATGTACAATTTACATGGTGTCAGAAATGATGACAAGCCTTTATTTTACATTATTCCAGTCCTTTTGTTTTATGTAGACTAAAAGACTTTGTTCTTAGTATTTTCCAGTTCTGTTTTTATTACTCAACATGTTCTGTCTTTCATGCACAAACCCTCCCATACCTTCCCCCTGGTACACAGACCAGCAAACAAATGTACATATATTAAATGGCTTACATATATTGCCTCTTCCTAGTATGCTGGGATTCTCCACTTAAAATTGTAGTTAAGAGTTCAATTCTAGCCATATCTAGTGACTGAAAATAGAGCTTGCACATGAAGTCTGATCTCTCATTTTCGTTTTGTGTTTTCACCTTTAGATTCAGGCCTCTAAGATTCTTGTGAACTTGTCTGGAAATGCATCCATGTCTAAGTCTCTTCTCTCTAGTAAGGTAACCTTTTATTACAGATTTATTCGTAGTTTTGTTCTAGAGCTGGATATTCAACTGCTCAGTAGGGCCATCTGTAAAGTCAATGGGACCCAGGGCAAGCATCTATTTGTGACTACCCATCCATCCACATCATACAACGGTTTGGTTTGACATGAAACAACATTGCATTGACACTATAAATGGTTTCAGGATTATGGTGTATTGTAAACAAAGTATTTTTTTTAGTCATGAAGTACCACTCAAACCTCTATCTCACACGACTCACACTGACTATGCCACCAATGGCCACTTACTACACCATAATACTATTGATATCAAATCCTATCCCTCAGCCCCCTAACCACACACTTGACGTGTATCTTTTCAGATGTCCATGTCGAGAGTGGGGGCTTGACCCAGATCTGTCTGGGCAGAGGATCATTCTCTGCTATTGCTTAGAGACCTTTGTTTTCACAGCCACCAACAGAGGGGACATGGCAGTAAGAGACTAAAGGTGACTTTCTAGGGAAGCATCATTGCTGCCAGTCCGATGATAAACTGGCATGTTCATACCAGTTTATCGTCCTCCTAGGGCCACTACCTTTTACTTCTGCTATATTAAAAGCACAAGTGAAAGTTTAGTGGCTATTTAATCATAATTTGCACAAGTACATCATATCTTCCATTGCGTGAAAAGTATACAAATAGCAGATTTACCAAAGTTATTGGGAACAAGAATATCAAAAGTAACCCCTGAAATTTTGGTGTAAAAGCCTTTTTCAAGCAGAATCTCTTAGTCCTCTTGAAAAAATACTTTTTAGTCAACATAAAAAACCCATTAAAAAAACAAACCTAAGTTCTTATTTTAAATTTGTTGTTATTCTCATTATTTCAATTCAGTTCAAGTCAGATTTTGAATAGGCAAGCTCTCCAACATAGCTGATACACAAGGTGACTTCCAGTAATTACAAAATCCAGATTCAACAAATTCATTCTTGTCCTGCTGTTTGATATTAGGAATATTTTATCATTTTATATTTCTGTAATCTACTGCTAATTTCTTTTTCTGTAGGCTCCACAGTCACTGATGAAACTCTATGACAACTCTGAAAATAAAGACCTTCTCGGCCGAGTGCTGTCAATGACTGTTCATCTTCTTGAGCATTTAAAAAGCAATAATGACGAACACCATAATTATGATGAAGATTCACTTCATGCAGTGTTGAATGCTGACTCTGCACAACTCAAAACTAAGCTGTCTTGTTTTTTAGAGTATCCTGAAGTAAAAGACCAGGTGGCAAAACTGATCCTACTTTTAGATAAACCCAAGTGAGTAGTACCAGTTCTAAAGAATCAAATTTTGTATAGGATTGTTGTTGTTGTTTTTGTTTGAGGATGTTTTCAATGACTGTCAATACCCTACCACCCAATATATTTGATCTTGGTTCAACATGTTAAATGTACACAAAACTGTAAAGTTAAGAGGACTCTATATATTTACTACATTCTTTGAGACCTACATGTATATTATTAACATATTCTATATCTGCCATTGCATGATTTCTTAAATGTGTATCTTGACATACCCTTCTAAAGCTCTCATTTTTGTTTTCTATATGCCACTTCACAGTTTTGTTTTAATTTGCTTTTATTCTATGAATACCATTTAATAAGGACCCCACGGATCAAGGTGTATAACTTAATAGAAATCTACATTTTAAATTAACAATGTAAGTAGGATAATGAGTCATAATAAATTTCACCCAAAACTCTAGATTTTTAAAAAAATAATCACGAATTATTTTAGCCAGAAAACACGTGTTGTGTAAATGTAATCTGTATATGTTAATGGTGGTTTCCCCCAATCCCCCCTTATGAATCATCTAATACAAGACAAAAGAATGTCAAGTAGAATTTGGCAAATATATAAAGTCCTCTCCTTTCTACTGCTATATAGGTGAAATACACTTTTTTTTTAATAATTAAATTGACTTAACTTGAAAAACATGCAGTTTTCAGTTTTTTGTAATGGTATTATATTTATTATAAGTCTGAAGTACAAACCTTAAAGGTTCTTGACTTATTTGGCATGTTTCCCTCACAAGAGCTATGCATTTCTTCAGTCACCTAAACATTGTTTATACTGTGAATGTAAGGGGGGGAAATGGTTTATACATTGTTGGCAAAATCAATCAAATGCATAAATTAAGAAAATGTGTTTTTAAATGCATCCATATATCTCCTGCTTCATATCACTACTTCAAGTTCCCTTAGTAGTTAATTTACATACTAGGGGATGTCATAAACAAAATCCAAAGATACATTTAAAAATGTTTCTCTTGCTTATGTATTTGCTTGTGCTTCTGCTATAAATGTGCAATTCTTTTCTTTTTCTTCCCTTATATCAGGGCTCGACAAACCCCAGGCGCCAGGTCGCCATGGCGACCAGGAAATTAGACCTGGCGCCTGGGTGCTGTCAGCCTCATGGTCCCCTTGCCGTTGCCATCCGATTGCACAGACTGCAAGCTCCGCCCCCTCGCGCAACGCGTGTCTGAGTGCCGGATGTCGTCACGTGACATCCTGGCACTCAGCACGCCGACCAACGGAGTGCAGCTGCAGCATGAATGTCCCCCTCCCCTGCAGTGAGGTAAAGCAGCAGGGAGGGGGACACATCAAGAAAAGACTGTGTGAGGTGGGTGTGTGTTTGTATGTATTGTAAAGTAGGCGTGTGTGTGAGGTGTTTGGATATATGTGTATATGTAATGTAGGTGTGTGTGTGAGGTGTTTGGATATATGTGTATATGTAAAGTAGGTGTGTGTGTGAGGTGTTTGTATATATGGGTATATGTAAAGTAGGTGTGTGTGTGTGTGTGTGTGTGTGTGGTGTTTGTATATATGGGTATATGTAAAGTAGGTGTGTGTGTGTGTGTGTGAGGTGTTTGTATATATGGGTATATGTAAAGTAGGTGTGTGTGAGGTGTTTGTATATATGTGTATATGTAAAGTAGGTGTTTGTGAGGTTTGTGTATATGTGTATATGTAAAGTAGGTGTGTGTGTGTGTGTGTGAGGTGTTTGTATATATGGGTATATGTAAAGTGTGTGTGTGTGTGTGTGTGTGAGGTGTTTGGATATATGGGTATATGTAAAGTAGGTGTGTGTGAGGTGTTTGTATATATGGGTATATGTAAAGTAGGTGTGTGTGTGAGGTGTTTGGATATATGGGTATATGTAAAGTAGGTGTGTGTGTGAGGTGTTTGGATATATGGGTATATGTAAAGTAGGTGTGTGTGTGAGGTGTTTGTATATATGGGTATATGTAAAGTAGGTGTGTGTGTGAGGTGTTTGGATATATGGGTATATGTAAAGTAGGTGTGTGTGCGTGAGGTGTTTGGATATATGGGTATATGTAAAGTGTGTGTGTGTGTGTGTGTGTGTGTGAGGTGTTTGGATATATGTGTATATGTAAAGTAGGTGTGTGTGAGTTGTTTGGATATATGTGTAAAGTAGATGTGTTTGGATATATGTGAAGTAGGCGTGTGTGTTTATGAATTGCGTGTATGTTTGCGTGATTGTCTGGCTCCTAAAAAAAATTCGGGCTCCTAAAATCAAATTAAATTTGTCAAGCCCTGCCTTATATACACTCACTGTATAAATGTAATTTCTCCTGCTGATGCACAAGGATTGCATGATAAGTCTCTTAATAATGCTTGTTTCTGTATCTCAAGGCATCTAAACAATGGGGGTTATGTATAAAAGTAGCGCAGAGCGGTGTCACAAAAAGTGATTTGGTGGAGGTTTATGTGCCCAAATGTTGTTTTTTTTCACATCTAAAATCTCCTAGTGTTAACTCCTTGACTTGTTTAGACAGTTGGTAATAGCACTAGCTTTTTATACATAACATTCATTTTGTTGGGGAAATTAAATATTGTTTTGGAAGGATTACAATGGGGAACGTGCATTTTTGGCTGCAAGGCAACATCCTAAAACATAATTCATACCCTTTTAATCTGAGTTACTGGTGATTATGAAAATTGGGCATAACTTACCACCGTAGATAATATTTTTTGGATGGCCTTGACCCCATTTTTGGCCATATCATAGTTGCCTGCTTCAAAAAGTACATTCCCCTCCCCCTGTCCTTTTCAGAGATTTGGAGGGAGACCATGAGCCAGATTGCACAAGTGATTCATTGGCATATTTTTGGGGGCTTTATTCTTTGCATAAAAAGTTAAATTATCCTGATGGGTTTTAAAACGGTTCCTAAAAAGTGCAGAAATATAAAATGGTTTAAAAAGAAAATAGGCCTAGGAGCCTACTCAGATTGTACTGACAAGTGAACTTTAAAATTCAGACATTAATAGCTGAACTAGAAAGATGGGCAACTTGGAGAATGTTTACAACTCCTATTTTAATGCCTGTTATTTTCAGTTCATCTGTCAGTTCAGTTTTGGCAAATAACTTTTACAAGCCAAAGGTGACCATGCAAAATGGAAAACTTATTTAGGGAAGGGTGTTCAGTAACCTAGGTGTTTACATTGAATACTATTTTGATGCTTTGAAGACTGAAAGTTTGGTTTTCTGCTATACCATTCTCGTATGACATGATTTATTTTTAAATAAACAATAACTTAAGTGAAATGACAAACTCAAACCTGAAAAGCATTCCATATTCTTCCCCAGTAGAATCAAGTTTCATCTCGCTCCTATTCATTAGGGCATGCTTCAGGTAATTCAGGTTAAAATATATTTTAGATATTGTCTAACTTAATATTAATTAATTTTGTTTTGTGAGGAGCCAGACAACCACATGGGCATCATAGGAATGCTGACTGGTGATATCGACAGTGCTTCATTTGAACTTCACCCCAATGCTGATTATAATGGCTAAATTAATTTTAATATGGTTAATCATGTGATCATCGCTTAGTTTGCTGCCATATCCAAAAGGAAGGGAAGGGGCTGCTTTTGTTAAAGCTTGAAGCAAAATGAATTCATCTTTTCAAAAGGCAGAGCTTTGAGATCGTAAAATCCTCCAATTGTCATTTGTTAGCTACTAAGTCATGACATAAAGTCATAATTTATAAAGACACTGAGACGAGTATTTGTGCATTCTCTTTCTATTTAATCCCTCAGCAACAAAGGTATAGAACATAGTAGAATACAAAGTAAAAACAACCAATCATAACATACATATCACTTCTGTCCCCTCCCCCTTATAAAAACCCTAACATGCACCAGCTCCTCCTCTTTCTTTGGTGCGAAACACAATCTGAACATAGGTGAAGGAAAAAACTTGTAGATGGCTTCAAACCACCGAAACCAGGAACTGAATAACGATAGACACGACAATAGAATGAAAACCATCTGTTCTCCGTTCGTACTCCTGTAGGCATAACGCTGGGCAAAGTTGAGGGTGATCCGGGAAAGATGGATAAAAGACGGACTTGATGGCGGTCTTGTTGTGCCTGGTGATGTCGAAGAGTACCCCTTCTGGATTAAACGAACGTGCAAAAAATATAAAGCTCTCGCATTCAATACTCGTTTGCATGAAACAAGACAAAATAAAACCACTAGTTTGGCTGAAAGTTGCTTCAAGTATAACTCTTTGTTAGGTGGCCATCTGCTTAGGAAATCAAGGATTAATCTCACATCCCAAAGGGTAGAATACTTGGGCCGTGGAGGTCTGGCCATGTGCATGCCCTTGAAGAGTCGACATACCAGCGCATGTTTGGGTAGCCGTCAAAACCAGTGTGACCAGCTGAAATGGCAGAACGTAATATATTCATGGATCGATATGCCAGGCCGGTCTGGAAGTAAGAAACTAAAAAATTTGGGCTACAGACGCTGATATGGGATCCAAATGTCGTTCCACGCACCAACCAACTCATGACTTCCAGGCAGCAGTGTACAGTCATCTTGTTCCCGGGGCCCAAGCTCCTGCCAAGAGATCTTGAGTTGCTTGTGAAAAGTCTGGGATACACCAGGGTTCCCTGAAATTAGCCAGGCCAACAGCCTCAACTGTCCAGAAAAAATGAGCAGATGAGTGTTCCCTTCTGGGTCTGTCAGAAGGTCTGACGATGATGGAAGAAGACGAGGTCAATCTATTGTTTTCTCCAGTAACGTGGGAAACCAGGGCTGTGTCTCCCAGTGATTATGACTAGCGACCCGTCGTCTTAGATGAACCAGGGTGCGTGCAATGAGACAAAAAGCCACTCTTGTAGGAATGCGTCCGTCGCAATCGCTCCCAGACGCCAGCTGAAGAATCTGGGAAGTTGAGTATTCAGTTGGGACACACACATGTCCATGGTATCCCACAATTTCTGTTGACCTTGAAGCGTCGCTTGAATCCCTCAGATAACGTGAAATCCAATCTGCGCCATAATTCGCTAAGCCTGCGATATGGGTGGCTTGGATCGAAACATTGTGCGAGGCAGAAATGCCAGAATTCAGTCTCTAGTTGGGACAGGATAAGTGATCTCGTGCCTCCTAAATGGTTTATGTATGGAACCACCGATACATTGTCCATACAGAGGAGGATGGAACAATTGGTCAGATTTCTGGAAAAAAATTTGACTGCGAACGTCCCTGCTAGCTGTCCCAACCCCTTGATGTGTAGTTCCTGTTCTTGATAATGCAAGGGTGCTGGAAAGAGCCTGAATTGAGGCTGATAGGAGTCCAATAATTTTTGGCAATTGATGTATCGTGGTCCTTGAACGTGTCAAAGTTTTCCTGATCTCTTCCTTGATCAATTTTATCTTGGATGTTGGCAGATGGAGGTACCGAGTCTATGGTAAAACCTAAGAACTCCATCAGTTGTGTGAGTTGTAACAATTGATAAGAAAACCCAGACTGTGAAGGAGCTCCACCGTCCAAAATAGGTGTAGTAGTAGAGTCTTGGGACATGATTAAAATGTTGTCCAGATAGAGTCTCACACCGCTCTTCCGTAGGTGGGCCACCACTGGTTTCAACAGTTTGGTGAAGCACCATGGGGCGGAGGATAGGCCGAAGGGTAGGCATGAAAAACTCCTCATCCTGCCCTGCCATTGAAATCGAAGGAACCTGTGGTGTTCTGGTGCTATTGGTACCGTTAGGCATCCTGAAGATCTAATTTGGCCATCCAGTCCCCGAACAGGAATAGGTCCCTTAGGCAATGAATGCCTTCCATCTTGAAGTGATGGTAGTGTACAAAAGCGTCCAAGGGTTGAAGGTTGATAACCAGTCTGACGCCACCTCCCTTTTTGGCCACCAAAAACAGATTTCTTACAAAACCTGTCGAATTGTCGAGGACCAGGGAGACGGCGTTTTTCTGTTGTAGGGGTGAGGACCTCTTGCTCTATTGTGATACGATCTGAGTCTGAATAGGTTATTGATTGAGGCCACAACTTTTGTACAGGGGAAAAACCAAATTCTGCGTTAACCCTGTACAGTCCGGGGAATCCAAGTGTTTGAGGTAATCATGGCCCAATTGTGGGTGCTAAATCTGAGTTGACCCTCCCCCCACCTCTAATGGGGAAGATAATTTGGACTTACCGTAGCCACACTGTGCAGGAGTGCACCTCTGACCCCTCTCGTCTGCCAGGGTCTACCTCTATGTGGGAAGAAGGTAGGGTTCTGTATCCTAAAATCCTGGAAGGGTTGTCTGAGCTGTAAGAGGCCTCAGGGCCTGCGAGATTGACCCCTGAAAGAGTGGCCGGCCAGACTGCCTCTAGTTCTGCCGGCCCTGGTGAAAACCTTCTGATTTGAAAACTCTACGCATACTGGACTGCGCTTTGTCCAGAGCTGTGAAGGTTTGGACAAATGTCCCTAGCTCTTTTTTACGACAGAGTCACCAAATAGTAAACCCTTCGCTTTTGGACCTGGTTCAGAGATAGAGCCTAAACTCATTAATATGGCTATTTTTAGCAAGATTGCCTTCCTGTATTCTGTTGATAACGCGGAATTCGCATTTCCTATTAAGCAGATGGCTCTCTGAGCCCAGCCTTGGAGCCAGATCGGTTCCACCGAAGTGCGGTCATCTAATGCAGACTCTTCAAAAAAAAATTGTCCTGACAATTCCTCAATGAGAAATCCTAGACCCTTCCGGGCTTTCCAGCCTGTTTTACTTAAAAATTGCGCGATTTTTGGGGTCCACATCAGGAGTGGCACATACAGAGTTAGCAACGGTGGGTCTTGGACACTCAACCCGTAGTTTGTTCCGAGTAGCCCTATATAAAGGCTTACGGACCCTTGCCGCCAGATAATCTGCGACATGTGCCGCGGGGGCCCATTCAGAAGAGCAAGGATGTTGTAGATCCTCCGGCATAAATAGGGGCTCACCCTTGGGGTATAGGACTGAAGGGTCTGCAACAATCTGAGCCGGTTCAGGAGAACTGTCTTCCTCGGGCTCAATAGGGTCGGTGCATTACACAGATTTCTATATGGTGCGAAAAATCTGACTCATCTACTTTCCCCTCTGATCCGGATGTAGAATCCGAGTCAGACCGTGCTTTTGCCCTTTTCCATTTGCGCCCCATTTTGCCCAGTGCAAGGCTCTTTTGCGCAGTAATCGTGCACCCTCATAGACATGACGTACCATGTCAAACATACTAATTTTGGGGATGTTTTTTTTATTTTTGGCAGTGGCCTTGCGGCCGCTAGCCAGCCCCCGCGGCTCCTCACCCTGGTTGTCAGGAGCCTGAGCGGTCCGCAGGGCCGAGGTGATGGCAGATGCCAAATTTGCAGATACCATTCCCATGGCTGACTGAACCGCGTTAGACACGGACCTAGCCAATAAAGTCTGAAAGTCATCTGAATAAAAAAAAGTCAGGTAACTGATCACCCATATCTAAAGGAGGAGTAAGAGTAGGTTGGGTAAGTAATGCCTGCAGAGCACTCTCAACCCCAGATTTAAGTCTCCTTGGAGATAGGCATCTTAGACAGAAATAGTACAAGCTTTAATAAATTATTCCAATAAGATACAGTAATAGCAATGGAAAATCCTGTATTGAGGGGGGAAAAAAGGGTCAGCAGTCACTATCATCCGTCCACCACGCGAGTCCTAGCACGGACAGATGAGGGTGGGCAGAGTTATAACTCTAGGAGCGAAACGGACCCTAAAATGGCGTCCGCTTCGGCCATAAGAGAAAACTAAAATGCCTGCACTAATATTGTTGCCGCGTTGAGAGGACGCATGCGCGGCAACCAAAAATATCCAAAAACTGATTAACACGAGGTGTGCTAAGGGAAAACCCGCCCCATTCGTATGAAGAGGAAAAAACGAAATTGGCCGAGAGGAGGCTCCCGTTGAAGAGGGCTGAAGAAATGGCTCCCTAACGTAAAATTAGAAAGAAGCTGATCTTACCTCACGATACTTACCTCAAGGAAAACGGTTCAATATAGCTAACATGACGAGTCCCGGGACACAACCCTTCCCCCATAAGGACACGTAAACGAACCATAAGTCAAAATATATAACAAGTATAGCAAAATATAACTAACTATTCGTGTGGTTTCCTTCATACTAACAATGTATATCCAATGAGGGGAGGCTCGAACAGTTCCGTTTGTGCATATGACAGCTAATACAACAGGAAAATAGACAGACCACAGAGACTTAAATCGTGGAACTATTTTGGGCATAAAAACAAACGCACAATCGGTCATATTCACATTTTTACTAACTTCTGAACCCCTGGTCCAATTCGTGCCATTTTTGGATATGTTGTTCCCATGAATGGATTGGTTATGAAAATGTAACTTTTGTTGAAATCCCATGCATAGTTTTGAAGTTATAATAAATGTGAAAAAGTATATTTTTTAGCTAGGAGATAATTGAGCTGATACAAAGTTTTAACTCCATTATCTCCCAGGCAGAGGGGAGGAATGTACTGTAATTACTGGGTGTGTTTCTATTGTAACATTGTGCCTGGTTGCTGTACTTGCATTGTAGGTGCCCCACAAGGTCCAGTGGGTGGTGGCAATACTGTAAAATCCTGCATAAAAGAAGCAATAAACGCTCAGTGGAGTCAGTTTTTACTTCACTCTTCAAAATGTAGCCTTGTCTCGTTCTTGAAAAGGAACCTGCCCAGCATAAATCACTAGCTCTTTTAAGAGCTCTGCCTTACTCTCTACTTGGATCCAGCGGATGGGATAAAACCACTCCACTACTGCACAGCATCTTGCCAGGAAGAAGGACGTCCCCAACGGCTGATACACACTGTCCCATTGGGGTAGCCGTTACAATAACCACAATAACAAAAAAATAACAAATTATAAAAATGTTGTAATGTAGAATAAAAAAATACTTATCTGCCGAGGGAGCAGCAAAGAAAGAGGAGGAGCTGGTGAAAGTTAGGGTTTTTATAAGGGGGAGGGGACAGAAGTGATAATGTATGTTATGATTGGTTGTTTTTATTTCTTAGTATTCCACTATGTTCTGTAACTTTGCTGCTGAGGGATTAAATAGAAAGAGAATGCACAAATACGAGGCTCCGTGTCTTTATAAATCTGCATTACACGTTGTCTTTAAACATCGCATGGCATCCACGGCTAAGCGCAACCATCCATGCTCCCATGTAGCAGCCAAATGCTGGTTTGAATGGAGACTTGGTGCCAAGCTCCACTGAACTACAACGCCATGACTTGACAGTGTTATAGAATGATCGGTCAAGAACAGGAATAGACAACCTTTTGCACTGCAGATCTTGTGGACTAAAATCTCCCACAATGCTCTTACAGCTGTAATACTGTAAGGGAAATGTTCTAATACCTTCAAGGGAAATGTAGTCCACATCTGGAGTGCTTAAGCATGCTTACCCCTAGTCTAGAATAAGATGCAATGTCTGCATGTGAATGTAAAGACGCTAGGACAACATGAATAAATCCATTCTGACTATTGGCTGCAATTACACATCTGACTCTAGTTGATCATCCGCACACTGCAAAAGGAAGAAAGACAGACATGAATGACATAACCCCCGAATGAGAGTTCATTCATCTGACATGGATGATATGTCTGATTTAATCCAGGTTTAGTTTTCTAGAGCTGCTGATGGTAAATAATAAGGGATTTAGTGTAAAATTAGCTCCATATATATATATTTTTCTTCTTCTTCTCTACTCCCTCTCTCCTCTTACATAACCATAAAATCAAAGACATAGGGCAATATGGCTGCCCGGAAAGAACCCAAGTTAATGGAAAGAGGTAAAAGAGAGAAGAGGCAAACGGAACTGGATGACTCAAGGAAGAACAAAACCCTGACGGGTTTTTTTCCCCAAATCCAAAGAAAAATAATTTGGATATATCGGGGCTGGAAACATCAAAAGCCTGGAACTAAATTATAAATCTCTGCTCTCTAGAACCCATAGGTATTGTACAGATTGGGCTCCATTAGAATTATCATGGTGGGGACGTATCAACACGGTTAAATCCTGCATTAAACCCATTTGGTTATACTTATTTAGATCGGTACCGATCCCACTAAAAAAAATAATGGATAAAAGAAATACAAAGAACTCTTGACCAGTTCATATGGGCAAAGAAAACCCCTAGAGTATCTAGAGGATTGATTACTAGGAGGGTTAACATGGGAGGTATGGGGTCAGTGGATATTGGTAAATATCATGATGCCTACATGACACTGCATATAAACAAATGGGAGATCCCAGAAAATAAGAAAGATCCGTGGTTTCTTATGGAAACTGAGGCACTCAATAGTGAGTACCCGGAAAAGGTTATGTGGATAGACCCAGGCTCCTATAAAAAGTAAGGCACAAAAGTACAAAATTTGATTAGCTTCTGGACAAAATTCAAGAATAAAAGAGGAATAACCATGCTTATTCCACAAGAAAGTCCAATAGGAGTTTTAGAGATAATAGTAGAAGATCTAAATCTAAAGGAATGGAGAAGTAAAAACATAATGAAGCTGAGAGATATCCTATCTTTGGATAAGATAAGAGAGTTCCCAGAGATTAATATAAGCAAAATAATTCAAAGCGGGATTCTAGACTTACAGGTAGATTTACCTATTGTGACAAATGTAAGATTTAAGAGATCTGGGGGTCCAAATTGAATATACAGAATGGATAGGCATCCTACAGAACACTAAGAGATATATGCACTGTCTAAATCTATTAGAACTCCAATACAAAGTTATTCAAAGATGGTATAGAGTGCCGGAATGGATGTCTAGGATATATACAACATCATATAAATATGTGCAGGGCCAATATAAAGAGCTCTCCAGGGACCTGTTCATTAACAGAAATGTACAAAGAACAAGAGGTCACCCCCTGAGACTGGAAGAGCAAAGATTTCATAGATGGCAAAGGAAGGGATTCTTTACGGTAAGGACAATAAAGTTATGGAACTCCACTGCCAAGGGAGGTAGTGCTATCAACCATAATAGATGAATTTAAAAATGGTCTGGATGTTTTTTTAGAAAAGTAAAACATACAGGGGTATTAATAATAGAATAAGCATTAATAATAGAGCTTATTGAACCAAGGAGAAATCTGATTGCCCTTTTGGTGTCAAGAAGGAATTTTTCCCCCTAGGAGGCAAAATTCTAAATAGCTTCCTTAGGGGTTTTTGCCTTCTTTTGGATCAAAACGCTGGAATGGGTAGGTTGAACTTGATGGACTTGTGTCTTTTTTCAACCTAAATTACTAAGTTATTATGTCATTCCCAAATTGCTGGAGATGCCACACAGAGGTAGGATCCTACATACATATATGGAGGGTATGTAGGAGACTACAGATATGTTGGATAATGGCCTATGATTTATTGGAAGCTCTGGGGATTAGAGGACTTCCTAAATCTGCACTGGTCACTCTTCTTCCCTTAGAATTACCAAAATTAAAATAAGTGGAGAGATGCCTGGTAACCCAGATATTTTTGGCTGTGAAGCAGCTTACTGCCAGGAGATGGAAGTCTATAGATATCTCCACATGGGAAACTCTAAAAATACAAATCAACTACCAGATTGAAATGGAGAAAAATATTAATATAATCTCAGGACAGGCAAGAGAAAGATGTGTGGAATATATAGGAGGAATTTAGACCCCCTTAACAGGTATTTCAATTTAAAAGAGGCCCAAGGGTGAGTGGCGGATGAGCTGCATGCACGTGTGTTAGTTTTGTGATGTATTGTGTTGTATTGTATACTGCTGCATTGTATTGTATAGATGGATACGGTGTTGTGTTAGGACACATATTTTATGTTTTTTGAAATTATAAAATTAATAAAAAATTAATTTGTAAAAAAAAAATTAGCACCAACTAATTCCTTACCACCCAAGAGAGGAGGGTGGTGAGATGAACATTTCATTTCACCAATGTAGCAATACATTGGGCAGGGACGATCCTGGGGAGTTTGCTTACCAGGGTAACTCACTAGCTTTGTACCTGCACAAGGTATAGGTAAAATGGTGATTTGTTAAATTACAGATCACAAAAACAAAAATTCAGAAATATGTAGGGTCACCAGTTTGTTTAAAAGTAGCACTATTTCATTTTACTATAAAAAAAAAAAATTTAAACAATAAAAAGTAGCTTTTTTGTAAAAAGAGTCCAGTGTTGAATAATGCCAGTGACATGGTATTCAACACTGGGCTCTTTTTAAAAAAAATAATAATTCAATTAGAGGTAATTCTGTGAACAGATTAAGAAAGCTCTTCTTACAGAACAGAGAGTGCCATCTCTTTTTTTTTTTTCTTTTTTTCCTTGCACTCAGATTCTGTGGAATTTATGTTATGGTTTTTATAAGCCAATCTCTTTTTTTTTTTCTTTTCTTTTTTAATTCTATTCTATATCTGGTGGTCCCGTTTCAGTTTCTCTCGATTCTTATGATCCAGTCCTCTATTATTTCCCATTTTTTGTCCGGCTTAGTGCTGAGCCAGATCATGCCTTTTTCCATTTTTAAGTGATATAGAATTAGATTTTTCAACTGTGCCCATCCAGGGGTAATGTCACTTCTCCTGTTTTTAGCGATTAGGAGTTTTGTAGCAGCGAAAAAGTGCGTGATCAGCAGTGTTTCTTTTTTTGTTTTTTTTCCTCAAAGCAATATGCAATAAAGCAAATTCAGGTCTTTTGTCTAATACTATGTTAGAAATTTATTTTATTTTTTGGAAGCAAATATTCTATAATTGTTTTGCCCCTTCGCATTCCCACCAGATATGCAGATAATCTCCTTTTTCTCTGTTACATCTCCAGCATACGTTTGCAACTTCTTTTTTGCTAATCTGGTGGGAACGAGATACCAGAAGTTCATCAGTTTGAACTGATTGTCTCGTATATTTATGCAATGTATGTCTTTGTTGTAATTCTTTATGATTTGCGTCCATTCTCTTGGTGAAATTTCTGTTCTGAGGATATTTTCCCATTTCTCTCGCGTCTTATTTATTTGATTCTCTTTCCCGTCCATCAGGGCCTCAAAAGCTTTAGTCATTACTTTTGATATCTTGTTGCCCCCCATGATCGATTTCACGTGTCCATTTCTATTGTCTGTACTTAGGTTTTTTGTTAGGAAGTTTTTCATTCTTAGATATCGAAATATCTCTGTATTTCGCAGTCCGAATTCTTGGGAGAGTTCTGGGAATGATTTGAGCTTCCCTAAGTGTAGAAGATCTTTTATCTTATTTATGCCTACCATTCTCCACTCTAAGTTTAAGTCTGTTATGTTATATTCTAAGATTTTTTCAGATCGAGCACGTCTATGATTTTGTCATGTAGGCCCAATTTCTTTTTAATATTAAACCAGACGGGTAGTAGGTTATCTATTACGTAGTTATTACCTCTAGTCCATTTGGGTTCTCTGCAGGTCCATATGGCCGAGGCCAGATCTCCTCCTTCAAATTTTTGATTTTCGATCTTATACCAGCTTTCTTTTTTGGACTCGGGTAGCTGCATAATATATATATATGACCTATTATGTTTGCTAGGAAATAATCTTTTATATCAGGCATACCCAGGCCTCCCTCTTTTACTTTCTGTGACAATCTGTTCAGTGCTATCCGAGGCCTCTTACCTTGCCATATAAATTTAGAGAAGGAGGATTGTACCAAGGCTAGCCAGTTATCAGGTATTTTACAAGGTAGGTGCCGAAACATATAGAGCCATTTAGGAAGAATATATGCTTTTATAACATTAATCCTGCCTGTCCACGAGATGAATAAGTTCTTCCAGCTTTTTAACAAGGCATTGGTTTCCTTCAATAATGCCATAAAATTTGTGGGTAGAATGTCCTGTACTTCTGGTGTGATTTTGAGGCCCAGATAATCAATTCCCTTATCTGACCAACCGAAATTGTATTTATTCTGTAGATTTTTTTTTTTAATGCATCTTCTGTGTTGAGAGATAGAATCCATGACTTGTCCATATTGAGTTTGTAATTAGATACTATTGAATAGTGCTCTATTACTTTCATCAGCGCTGGCAATGATTGTTTGGGTTCTGTTATTGTCAGTAGGATATCATCGGCGTATAACGCAATCTTAGTTTCTTCTTGATCGAGAGGACATCCCCTGATATCTGTGCAAGCTCTTATCTTAATTGCCAGTATTTCTATTGTGAGTATATACAACATTGGTGATAGGGGGCAGCCCTGGCGTGTCCCATTTTTCAGTCGGAACCAATCTGAACTAAAGTTCTGTCCTATTGTTCTTGCTGTTGGCTGCTCTTATAATAATTTCACTGTACTCGGCAGGTAACCATCCAACCCGAAAGCCTCCAGAACTTGAAACATAAATTCCCAGTTGACTCGGTCGAATGCTTTCTGTGCATCGACTGCTATAGTTAGTACCGTTTCCCCTTCCGTGCTTGCCCAGTCTAGTGTGTCAATTATCCTTCTGATGTTATTTGTTGAGCACCTCGAGGGTATGAATCCAATCTGGTCGTTATGGATCAATTCGCCTATAACCGTTCTTAACCTGGCCGCTATGATAGCTGCAAAAATCTTTGTATCCGTATTAATCAGAGATATTGGGCGATAATTTGCCACTATGGAGGGATCTTTATTTTGTTTAGGAATTGGTAATATTTTGGCTCTCAAGAATTCTTCTGGACATTTTCCTTTGTGAGCTATTTCGTTTAAAGGTTTTTGTTAGGTGGTCCGCGATGTTGTTTTTAACTATTTTATAGAACCCAGCTCCAAACCCATCCGGGCCTGGAGATTTTTGTTTTTCCTGATCTTCTATGGCCTTTAGAACCTCTTCTTTTGTAAATGGACTATTCAGTTGGTCTTTGTTAGCCTTGTCTAATTTTTCAATCTGTAGATCTTTTAAGTATTCTGTAATTTGGTCCGTTCTTGCTTTTGGGTTTATATTAACGTATATAGGGAACTGTAATATTTATTCAAAACTGCTCCGATCTCCTGCGGGTTCCTAAAGATCTCTCCCTCTTCTCGTATTTGTTCAATCTGGCTTGTTTTTTTTTTTAGTTGATTGCTTATTAATTTGCCCGCCTTATTACCATTATGATACCAGGTCTGCTTTAATCTCTGTAAGTTTCTAGACATTTTCTGAATGTTTATTTCGTTAATTTGTTTCTTGATTTCCTGTATTATGGCTGTCCTCTCTTTTGTAGGTAGTACTTTATTTTCCTTTTCTAGCTCATAATACGTTCTGTATAATGTGTTCAGATCTTTCCCCCTCTTTTTCTTTTCGATAGCGCCTAGTTTTATCAAATGGCCTCGAACTACAGATTTTTTGGCGCACCATATTACTGCTGCTGAGCATTCTGTATTTTCTTGGAAATAATAATCTGCGATCTGCCTTATGTATGTTATGTTTTCCTCTTTATGGAGTAAGTATTCGTTCAGACGCCACTCTTTTCACCTTTTCTTCTGCTCTGTTTCCTTTTGATTCCCAGATTACAGCGTTGCGTTGTGGTCCGTCCATGTTGTTTCATGAATAAAGATTTTTTTGTTGTTGCATTTATTAGGCCAATATTGCCCAGAATTGGGTCGATCCTTGCGTAGGAACAGTGGGTGTGAGAGAAATGTGTGAAATCTTTACCCTGGGGGTGAAAAATCCTCCAAATATCATACAGGACGTTTCTTTTTAAGAGAGTGGAAAAGGATTCTGCTTTTCTTAACAAGTTTTTATCGATTGAGGTACCTTTTCTGTAAACTTTTATCCCAGATTGTATCTGGTACACAGTTGAAATCATGACAATACCTTTTGCAACTTGATCTATCTTGTTTATAATGCTTTGTAAAAAGGTGATCTGCTTGTTATTAGGGGCATATAAGTTTACTAAGGTATACCATAGGCCGTCTATTTGGCAGACGATTATAATATATCTTGCGTTGGCATCGCAGTCTTGGTATTCTATTTTAATTTGTAACCCTTTCTTGAGCCAAATAGCCACTCCCCTGTTTTTCCCTTTTTCTGAGGATGCACATATTATGTTTGCCGTTTGCTTACCCATATATGTTACTTTTGCTGCATTTAACCAATGGGTTTCTTGTATACAGCATATGTGCGCTTTTTCTTTTTTAATTAATTCTATCAATGCTGATCTTTTTTGGGGCTTGTTTAACCTTTGGGCATTAATTGATATTAACTTCACCATCTCTTTTTATTTGATCTTGAGGAGTATATTGCTGCCTTCCGCTGCGACCTTGACACAAACAATACATTGGGACAAAGGACAAGACAAACAATAAAACCTTGGTTTCATTATTCTGAACCTCCCTATCTCTTGAGGTTGCCGCCAACATCAAGAGATACTTGCTTCTTGATTGAAGCACAAATTTAAACTTGCCGCGTCACCCATAGACACGAAGGGGCTTCATCTAGTGAAGCTCCATAGCTGAGAGGTCTGGTATGGTTATTTCTTTACTGGTTGTATTCACTGTTATCTTTCCTTGAGAAGGGAGCAGGGGGGGGGGGGGGGGGGGTTGGGGGGCAGAAAGAGAAAAAAAAAATTAAATTTAATAATAAAGCTGTTATGTTAATAACTTAGATAATTGTGTTAATTTATTACTTTTACATGTATGCTCGTGAGGCCGAGTGTGCCTGATGATTCTTGTGGATATTTATAATTCTATTGTTTAAACCAGTGTCTTAATTAATTGTGCCAGTATTTAATATAATATATAATATTGCCTCCCGCGATATCTCATCTTCCTATTTCTTAGTGTTGGGTTTTATCTTAACCTACTGACTCTGTGAACATTATTAAGTGCTATTATCTCCGCTAACCTATATATTTTTTTTTTTTTTTAATAAAGCTGTTTTATTAATTACTAATTAATTGTGTTGATTTAATAATTTTACTTGTATGCTCTTGAGGTCGAGTGTGCCTGGTGATTCTTATGGTTATTTATAATTGTGTTGTTTATACCAGTGACTTAATTGAATGTGCCATTATTTAATATAATAAATATTATGTCTCTTATAATATCTCATCTTCCTATTTCTTAGTATTGGCTTTTATCTTAATAAGGTTCATAGAGTTAGTAGGTTAAATGCTATTATCTCCCCTAGCCCAAAAAAAAAGGTATATTTAAGTACTATATCTCGGCTTTTGTCTTTCTTATATTATATTGATTTTATTACTTTACTTATGTGTGGTCGTGTATTCTAGTATTTACCCTAATAAGTTGTTTGTGTTTTTGTGTACTTAATTTATTTATGCCCATGTTTATTTATACATTCTTAGTTCCCTCGTTTCGCTACCTCATCTTTATATTTTTTAGTGTGTTTTTAATACCCCATTACTTTCATAAATTTACTCTTGTCGTTCTAATCTATCCTTGCAAGAACTGAAGAGGGAAGAGTGCCATCTCTTGTGGTTTAGTTTATATGCAAATTTCCCATTGAAATTGTAGGTAGTTTGTATACCACAAGGTGTATGTCTTATTTTATGCATTTGCATGCAGTTTTGTTAACACAATGTATAGATTTTTTTTTCTGTCATTCTTTACATTCACAGTATGAGCAATGTTTAGGTTTGACAGATTCAAGTTAACCCTTTTTGCAATCACTGTAAAAGTTAGTTAGGAAAGAGACTCACTGAACAACTGAGACCATTATAACCCTGTCACCACCCTGCCTTCTGCTCCCTCTGTGTCTGTCCATGCAGTCCTCAAGCTGCAGCAAGTTTCAAAATCCTGCAGCACCATGTTTTTGGAGCCCTATGGTCTCCAACATGGCTGCCACACTTATAACCTTTATCCTGCACCAACATGGCTGCCACACTTATAACCTTTATCCCATACCCCTGAGCGGTCCTAATGGCACCTACTGGTATAAATTCAGCCCATGTACCCTCTCTCATTGCCTGTGTTAACATCCTCTGCGTTGTCCTGGCTCCTGAGTATTATTCTGTGTGTTCCTGAGTATCGATCTTTGGCTTTCCTCAGACTACCCTCATTCTCCTGCGTCCTTTGTTTTGACCTCGGCTTGGCTTTATTTACAATGCTCAGCAGCAGTAATATGGTGCGCCCTATCCTGGATATGACAGGGAACTGAGGACTAATACAATTATTAAGAAAAATTGGGCAGACTAGATGGACCGAGTGGTTCTTATCTGCCGACACATTCTATGTTTCCATGTATGACATTTTTAAAGATTCTGCAATTTTATTGATTAATTTTATAAACCACTTCCTTAAATAACAGTATATAAATTTTGGAGCAATGAAATTAAGGTAAATCAAGGACCACATATTAAATGTCAAAAACTTTGCTTTTATCCTGAGGTAAAAAACAGAAATTGCTTTTTCACATGCTATGTTCTATATACTCATTGGCACGTAATTATTCAAAGACCATAGATGCACATGCTCCATAATTCATCTTACATCATACAGTTGGTGAAAAGTTAATGCAAGTTTACCAAATCAACAATGAAAATCATATGCTGGGCTAGAAAGATGTTATACACTGTAAACCTATAGTTCTTGCAAATTCTGCACATACTATTTTTACATTCCTCTTTAACTTATGTTATAATGAGACATGTCAACTGATAACTGCAAATGTTTTAAAAGTTTCTTTGTTAGAAAGATTTGCAGTGTTACATAAGCAGTCTGAATTATTTACAGAATTCAAGTATTATTACATGGGAAATACTACTGCTCAATTTGTTCAGAATGGCACTAAAGTAATGTTCAGATTCAAGCTTACTGGTTTGGTGTTTATAGTTTGTATTAAAATAAACATTATTGGCTATTGTTTTACTTACCTAGAAACAGATTTAGTTTTTACATAAGCTTTAGTTGGTAAAGGTTCTCTTTCAGGGGTTTTTTCCCCCCTACTAGTCCAATATACTGCACGAGTATCTCATTTTGTTTAAAAATACAAAACACTATCTTGTGAGGAGGATAAATCCTGTAACTATTTTGATGCCTATTGGAAAAATTAGAGTATATGCAAAATAAGCCTCAAGTAATGCTATCTTTAAAATAAATTGGCTCAGTGCGGTTGACATTTCTAAACTTCATTTAGAAAAAATAACAGATTTAGTAATGGGGGTGGAGGGCACATGTCTGCTGGAGACAAGAACACGTCCCGTTGGAAAGAATTTAAAAAAAAGCAATTTAAATCAACAGAACAAGATCAATTTCTAAAAATGTAAAATAAAAAGAATTAGCATTACTCATTTTTAAAAGTTTGTTTTTTTTCTTTCCACAAGCAAGGTACAGAACCATGTGCTTTATAACACACAATTTGGAAGACTTAAAACTTTAAGATTAAAAAACAAGTGTCGAATTCAAGTAACTATACTTTTCTCTGAAACACAATTTCATGAATTATAAGTGGAGAAAATGTAAATTTCTCCCAGAATTCCAATCATTCTTTTCTTGATTCCACATAAACTTCAGGTTCATTGCAGTCCTCTACATTAAAGTGTCTGGATTCCCCATGATTTAGAACAAAGAAATCATCTGGGTTCAGTCCATACTGCTGGAGTGCTTCACTCAGTTTGATTGGTGGATCCAAGTAGTGCTGAAAGGAATAGAAACGCCGATTATAGAACTACATAAAATTTAAAACGTTTAGTAAGCACCTGCTGTTTAAACCTAAAGGAGGGAACAGATATTAACCTTACAAAATACAAACGGCACTTTAAACTACAGGTTGAGTAACCCTTATCCGAAATGCTTTTGACTGGCAGCATTTCGGATAACATACTTTCAGTTAGCTGAACATTTTGGCTGCACCAGTTCAACATTCTCATTTATATTGACTTTATATAATTTCACAAAAACAGTAAATGAAAAGGCCATAAAAAGTGTTTAAGATAGTTTGTACGATTAACTTAACGAGTTAATGTCAGAGGTGGGGTTTTTAAACTTCTGTGGTATTTATGTTTAGCTGTAATTATGTAATTTTAATAGTTTTCTTTTATGGAGAATTTATGAATTTGGCATATGACTTCTCTCAGCGGAAAGCCCTATGGGCCTGAATTTTTTTTTATTTTTTTTTCCAGAAGTCATAATGTACGTACTGAATATTGTCCACATCATGGAGCATTCATTAAGTTGCATCTCAAAGTCCAATATCACTGTGCATTGTTGAGCATGGAACTCCAGCTCTGCAACATCTGCACGTATAGTATCCATAGCTTTGTCCAAGAGATGTTCAAAGTCTCAATTGAGGGCAGGGTAGGAAGCTGTGTGCAGGGGCCCTCAACCTTACCTGTGCATAGCACTGGGTGGACAAAACTGCAATACAATATATTAAGCTGCACACATATTGTTTCTTCCCTGAATGCATTAATACAGATTTGCTGTACCTCATTAGCCAAAGCAAAGGTTCCCCAGTGTATCCCAAGGGATGAATTTGCACGAACATCAGCATGAATTCTGACCGCTTCTTCTGGATCCACATGCTGAGATTTCATGAACCACCTAAAACAGAATTTAAAAGTGGTTATCCAAAAAAAAAAAAATAAAAAAAAAATTATTTTGCACTTTGTATTAAATGATTGTACAGCAAGTATTACAAGGTGTCAGGTCGAGAATATGCTATGAGCTAGACTGCAAAGGAAGTCAAATCAGGTGAATTTGCTAAATCTTAGAAATGGACAATATTGTGTGACAAAAATAGCAAGTTGGTAAAACAAAAAAAACTATACTTCTTACAGGCAATGCATTTTTCACTGCTGTACCCCCTTCTTTAAATTATCACCCTGCCTCTCAGCACCTTTTCCAATCCCTCTCCCACACCTCTTCTCTGTGTGCCCCTTCTATTAGCTCTACTTTTGTCTCTCAACAAACCCCATCATCTCAGTGCTCACCGATAAGCCCAATACTGGTCTCATTTCAGCATCTCTTGACATCATCTCTTTGATGGGTAGGTCTTGCACTACCCGTCTAGAGCTACAGCTGCTCTAGCCTCCAATGTAGGTTATTTTACCTTAGTATTGCAGCATTCAGACTTCCACCATAACAGTGCAGTCACAATGTCATGAGGTTTTGGCTTAGATTGACATGATTGGAGCTTCCTGTTCTTTTAGGGCTAAAATAATATTATAGTGCCTTTTAAAGGATCACCTAAACATTTTTAAGGTGAATGTAGACAATTAAATTGATTGTGTTAGCAAAATTGCACGTAAATACCTAACTTAGGAAAAAGGTGTTTAAAATGTGTCTGTGGAATCTTCGGTTTGGATCATCTGTGGCTTGATATGCAAATTAACTGCTTTTCTTTGAGTAATTTGTAAATTAGGCCATTTGCTTGCAATTTTGCCAACGCAATGTATAAATAATTTTCAATCATTTTTTAATCTCTCCATTTTTTGGTGATAGTCCTTTTAAGCTTTGGTACTCAGCTGATTTTTTGCTGGCTTTGCAACTTCTAAGCACAACACAGAGTACATTTTTCACTCAATTTGGCACAGGAGATAATTGAATCAGGTACAGTCTACAACCTACATGGATATTAAAAAAGTACCAGTACGATTACAAACCTACAAGTATAGTTACCTATAACATTGCAAATTTGCTATAGTATTTAAATAATTGCACATATTAGTAATGGTCAGTCTCTCTTTCTTAATACATACATGCAGAGGTATAATACACCTGGTAACCTTACTATTGCAACCAGAAGAGAGAAATTCTGCATGCATTTTAAAAAGGTGCATTGCCATTACAACATAACAATATGTAGTGATTTTGGAAATGCCTTCAGGATTACCTCGGCTCATAGGCTCCAATTGGAATAGCTGCAACATCAAAAGGACCAAATCTCTTCCCAATTTCTTCAAAAGCAGCACAATAACCTGTATCGCCTGCAAAAAAGAATCGATTTGAAGGTCCAAGGATAGACCAGCTACCCCACAGAACTTTGTTGTCATCAAAAGCCGTCCTTTTGCACCAATGTTGACTTGGGGTAAAAACAAAAGTCACCTCGTCATGTCCAGGAACACAGTTTTGTTCCCACCAGTCCAATTCAATTACATTTTCACAACCACAGCTCTGCATCCAGCTTAAAAGACCTAAAGGTACAAACCACCTCAGTTCAGTGCCAAAGCGCTCATTAAGGCTTAGTACAGTGTTGTAATCCAGATGGTCATAGTGGTTGTGGCTGATTACCACAGCATCTATCTTTGGAAGCTGTGCTACAGTACATGGAGGTTCTCTAAAGCGCTTGGGACCTACAAAGCTGATCGGTGATGCTCGCTGACTAAAAATGGGATCAGTCAGAAATATCAGCTCATCCATCTCCACCATGACTGATGCATGACCCAACCATGTCACACGTATTCCATTCTTTGTCTTGCCAGCAATCTCTGGGTGATGAATAAAATAAGGTTCTACTACCGGAAGCTTCTTATCGATTTCCTATGGTTTCAAATAAAAATGTGCGAGATCACATTAATGAATGCACAGAGTGAAGGTAATATTACATAAATTGCAAATCTTATTGCTATGGACTGTGAATACGCCGAGATATAAATAGGACACAGCTACATAAACATTAAAACTGCTAAACGTGAATGCACAGCAGTTCCGTACCAGGTACTAAATGGAAGTGAGGTAGTTTTTTTTAAAAATAAACCATCAAGTGTGACGCATGGTCATGGAAACATTCCTTGACAATCCTAGCTTTGTCTCATGATCTACTGTCTCCCTGAAATATTCATTAGGCACTGCCATAAATGGAGGAGTAGAACTAGCAATGAGATTAAAGATATACTGTGACATCCAAACATTGCTCTTCTTTTATTCAGAGCCCCAATGTGTGATAAAAAGCACCAGCTTGCCATAGTACCATGTTGGATGCATGAATCCGATCCTTGAAACCAGTATAAAATTCTGAGAGATATTAAAACAAACCCACAAAGACAAGGATGCTTCAATCACACAATATTTTCTTCATTCACTTGACCACAAATCTATGAGAAAAAGAGCGGAAGCACTCCAATGCACTGAATATAGTTCTAAAAAAAATCATTTATTTTTAACCCATAACTAGTCGGCCATTCTCTGATCATGAGGCAAGCATCAAGTAAAAAGAATTGCAACAGAGAAAACTACATTTGTATATACAAAACACCTGCATCTATAATACTAGCGTAGAAATAGATTTACCTCCTTTGAGCTGGGTACACTGCTGTTATTCTTCTCACTCACTGCCCATCTCAGTGCACTTCGAAAGGTAGGGGTCTTCCAAGTAGGCCAAGGGTTTACGAATCTGCCATTTTTATCTTTTTTGGACTTTGTTACATCTTCTTCTAATCGGACATCCAATTTAAAGCTTTTCCTTGAGGATCTGGATGAATCGCTGCTCCGGGAACTGCGAGAAGAATTTTGCCGTTTGCGAATAGTCTCTTTTGGGTACTGGCTGCCAGAGGCAGAGTTCTCCTCTTTTTCACTTTCTTCCATACAGTTTAGGAATCTAAAGTTTGATATTTTGGAAAACACAAAAAGGTAAGAGTAACAAGTAAATGTGCAATCTGAAAAACAACATAAGTTAGCCTGTTTGCACCATTAACCGTGTATACAACAAGGACATATAATACACTTAACAAAAGACCTTTAAAGATGGTATATTTTTACTTCACTTAAATTCTTCCTCCCTGCAATAGACAGGAGCAGATGCTGTATAACGCCACTTTCTAGCAGGCCAATATGGGAGAGCCTTCTTCCCTCCATAGGGATTTATGACTGGAAATATGAGCTACCTGACCCATGTTTCAGTGGAATAGCCAAGAAATATACATAGGGAATGTCCATATAGAAATGTGTTTAGTTTTGTTGAAATATGTGATGACTGGTATAAATGAGAAAAGACAGATCAGGACTTGCAGGAATAGAAGTCTTCATGTGCCAAAGGGAAAAAAAAAAAGTGTAAACACTTAACTATCATTGTATTAAAAAAAGGAGCAAACCGTACACATTTCACACCCCAAGAAGGCAGATAAGCACCGTCTTGGGGCATGAAACATGTAAGGTGTACTGCAGTGCTGTAAAACGGGCCTTTAAAAAAAAAAAAAAAAAAAAGACAGCGCTTGCAGGCAGAGACATAGGTGAGAAGGGATCGGAAGATCCCCCCTCACCATCGCTCTGCCTGCCGGGCTGCACGGGGAGCCTCTGTGCTGCCTGTTCGGCTCCCGTGCAGTGTGCCGACACGGAAGTGCCGACAGTCACGTGACGGGCGCGCTGATGTCATACACGCGCCCGGTCACGTGACCTGTCGGCACAATCGCTGGGAAGCCGAACAGGCAGCATGGGGGTACCATGCTGCCTGCCTGCCAGGGAAAGGTAAGTGCTGATGGGATGTGTGTGTGTGTGAGTGTTTGTGATGGGAGTCAGAGTGTGTGAGTGTTTGTGATGGGAGTCAGAGTGTGTGAGTGTTTGTGATGGGAGTCAGAGTGTGTGATGGGAGTCAGAGTGTGTGACTGAGTGTGATGGGAGTCAGAGTGTGTGACTGAGTGTGATGGGAGTCAGAGTGTGTGTGATGGGAGACAGTGTGTGTGACTGAGTGTGATGGGAGTCAGAGTGTGTGTGATGGGAGACAGTGTGTGTGACTGAGTGTGATGGGAGTCAGAGTGTGTGAGATGGGAGACAGTGTGTGTGACTGAGTGTGATGGGAGTCGGAGTGTGTGACTGAGTGTGATGGGAGTGTGTGTGTGTGATGGGAGTATGAGCTTGATGTGAGTCTGAATGATGGGACATGTCTTAGGTGTGTAACGTGGGTGTGCAGCTTTGGTAGGGGGGTGCCCGGATTTTGTCTGCCTAGGGCAGCACAAAATCAAGATACACCACTGGTGTACTGTACTGAAGTGTCCATGGCTACCAATATGCCACAATTTTAAGGATTACAATAAGGTATTGGATTTGATCCTTTCATACTAGACCTTGCCGACGTCATCAATATAAGGACATGTCCTCATCAAGTAACTAGATATTTGTACTACGGTTGGAGCACTGGTGGATGCAGCCTGGCCATTTAATGAGCATATATAGCACTATCTAAAGACATCATGTTAGCCTATATAAATGTTGATACAATGTCCTTTTTATATAAACAGGTATACTTTAAACCACAAGCTTTAAAATGCTATCATTAGTTCAGATAAAAAAAATGTTTTAGCCCCAGACACTGAATCACCTATACTAGTAGTACATTTGTCTGTGCAAGAAACTAGTACACATGTCAAAAACCACCTTTAGTTTTTGTTTTAATAAATTTTACCCACAAGTATACTGAAGTCCACACTGACCCAGAAACAGGAGTGTTCTGTGGATCAATGTTTTCAGACACAATTACAACTATAGCCTACTGTCCAGGACTGCTGAGAAAGGGTTCCAGGATACAATACGAAGTGCCTGGAGACTGCAAAGTAGACAAACCGCATAAGTGTTAAATTACCTGTCTACATGAAAAATAAATGCTAAACAATGCAATTCTTTACACCAAGTAATGCTTCTACCTGAGAGGGTTATAACCACAAATCTGTGATGAAAAAGAAAAAAAAAAATCATCCAGACATATACAAAAATATATAGCTGGTAAGTTTAAAACATTTAATGGTGATTTGCGCCATTTTAATACCAAGACTCAAAAGGTTACATTTTAGCACACAGGTTCCTTATCTTATCCCAAAGTGGTGCTATTTTTTTTTTTTTTTTTTGCGGTTTTAGGGTTACTCCCTTCCTGCAGATTTGTAAATAAATATGGCAAGGTCACTTTTCTTCTACTTGTTAAAAAAATTAACCCACATGTTCACAACCCCTACAATAGGCCCATAGCTTGCCTTATTCTCAGGGGCACCATTAGAAACTGGGACCCTTTACCAAAACAAAGGGCCAAGGCCCATCCCCCAATCCCACTATTTCTCCTGCACTCCTTCTGTTATTGCCCCCACATGCCTTGCCATAGCACTCACATTGCACACCAAGCACCCAGGTTGCACACTCAGGATACATCCCATCACAAACATTGCACACCCAGGACACGTCCCAATCACAAACATTGCACACCCAGGACACCCAGGACACATCCCAATCACAAACATTGCACACCCAGGACACATCCCAATCACAAACATTGCACACCCAGGACAAGTCCCAATCACAAACATTTGTAATAAAATACAAAACTATAAATGTATGCAGGACCGCTTCAATGGGCAATGTAGACATTCACACAGGGCTCCCCATCAACGCGTGCTCCCCAGTAGGAGAGCTAAAGAGACAATCTATGGGGAACCAAGAGAAAAACCTCAACACAGAGAAGGGCACAAATGTTTCTTAACTTGGACTTGGTCCCAGTCTTCCACCATTGGCCAGACATTGTG
The DNA here is from genome assembly GCA_036172795.1 of Pelodytes ibericus. Taxonomy (NCBI): domain Eukaryota; kingdom Metazoa; phylum Chordata; class Amphibia; order Anura; family Pelodytidae; genus Pelodytes; species Pelodytes ibericus. Next base: position 121,563,456 of record CM069858.1, on the reverse strand, counting down.
CTATATAGGATTCTACTTGTACCATGCTTGATCCAAAGATCCACCATGCAATATGAGCAGGATCACAAAGTGGTTGTTTAGTCCAAGATCATCACCTTTCAGTGCTTCAGTCAAATCAAGTTAGTTCACTTAATTATACCAGAAGTGCATTATAGTTCTCCCTGTACTAGGTAGGATGAAAAGAGAGAAAATGAAGTGTGGCAACAGTAAGTGCATAGTTGCCGCCAACTGTCCCGGATTTGCCATATATCATGATGGTCACGCGACCCTGTGCACAGCTGTGTGAGCTAGCACTCACTTTTTTTTTTTTAGCTTTGTTTTTTCTTTAGCCGGATATGACGGCAAGTCATAGCCAGCCACTGTATTTCCCTCCTCCGTGCAGGAGGGAAGACTGCAGCACGGAGGAGACGGCCAAGCGAGTACTGAGGAAGGGGGAGGAGGGTGGTGGCATTTTTTGCGGCACTCAATTGGCAGGCCAATAGTGGCATAATGGGAAAAATGGCTGTGGCATAGTAATGGACTATCTAGCTGTGGCATATTATTGGGCAGGCCAATAGTGGCATATTAATGGGCAAATTAACTGTGGCCAAAGTGATGCTGTGGCATGTTCTGCAGGGGCAATTCAGTGGGGCAAAGTGACACTGTGGCATGGAAATCGTGTGGGTGCAATATAAGTACAAGCCAAGTGCTGTGGGTACTGTATGGTGGTGTGTTTAGTTTAGGTGCATTGTGGGTGCAGAGGAAGGGCATAAAAACAAGAGAGGACAATTTTTAAATAAAATTATTACATATGAAAAGTTGAATATAATATTAAAAAGTTCATATATTTATGCAATTTGTTATATACATATTTTTGGGCTCCACCTCAAGCTTTTGAAAAGGCTGGAAATATTTCATATTTGAATGTTTTTTTGTGGTCAGAAACGTAATATTACTTTGCTGAAATGGTGGTGGGTGCATGGAATAGCCTTCCAGCAGAAGTGGTAGAGGTAAACACAGTGAAGGAGTTTAAGCATGCATGGGATAGGCATAAAGCTATCCTAGATATAAGATAAGGCCAGGCGCTAATGAAAGTATTACTTTACAGAGAGGGTAGTGGATACTTGGAATGGCCTACCAACAGAAGAGACAGAGGTTCATACTAAATGTATGTTTTATGGTGACTGAAGCACATCTGCACAAGGTCTTACTATATTTCATGTAAAAGTGATAAAATGCACCTGCCTGATGTAGATGTGCTGTGAATATATCTGTTGTATACCAAGGATGCATGGTAATGTTGATGGGAACTTGGTGATATGATCTACACCAGTGGTCCCCAACCACGTGGTAGGATGAGATTGGGAGAAGTTGGTCATTAGCCACTCAATAAGCCAGTATTTTACCACTCACTAAGCCAGTATTTTGCTCGTTACATCACCCTCCTCCTCCTTCCCCAGAACTTACCTCCTTGCTGCTCATTGTACCCGGTCATCTCCTCCGTGCAGTCTTCCATCCTGGAGGGAGGAGGGAAAAACAGCCACCGGGTATGATGTACGGTTCTATCCGGTCGCAATTATTTATTTTTTTTACTTTTTTGAAGCCGCGCTTCATAAAGTACCCGGCTGGAGGGGAGCCAGGCTGAATTGAGGCTGCGGCCCGTGGGTTAGGGACCCCTGATTCTACACTGTGACAAGTAGGCGGAGTTACATTATGCTAATTATGTGGAGTGGGTGGAGCTTCTGAAAGGAGGTGTGGTCAGTTGGAAGCTGATATGCAAAGTGTCCTGGAAATTTTTCTTAAATGTTTGCAACTATGTAAATGTGGTAACCGTAACAACTATAAACATTTCTAGTAAAAACATTTCTAACAAATTGAATTTAAAAAAAAATTTTTTATAAATATATAGTGGGATTAAGAGTGGAGGGGACCTACTATTGAGAGCTCTGCCCAAGGTCCACAAATACCTTAAAGAAGTCTTGCACATATGCTCTCACCATACTGAAACTCCTGATTTACCTCTAGCCTAAATAATTGTATCGCCCGTTTTACACCTATACAACAAATATAGATCTATCTATCTATATCTATATCTATATATATATATACACATACACACACCAACTGTCTGTTCCCTGCATAATTCTATTAACCCCTTGGTGACACAGGACGAACTAGGTCCGTCCTGTGTGCCGAGGCGTTAGTGACACAGGACGGACCTAGTCCGTCCTGTGTCAAAACGAGCACTGAAAGCGGAGTTTTTCCGCTTTCAGTGCTCAAGCGGCATTGTAACGATGCTTCCGTGTGGAAGCATCGTACAATGCTAAAAAAAAATGCCCGTCGGCATTTCGATCGCTCCGGAGAGCGATCGAAATGCCGGTTTTAAAGGCACAGAGCCTTTAAAACGCGGGCATTTCAAAAACGAGAATAGGAAGCGAATCTTTCGCTTCCTATGCTCAGAAAGTGTTTCTGATTGCCTCGCAAGTCGAGGCAATCAGAAACACAAAAAAAAAATGCACGATCTTGGTCACTGGGTGACCAAGATGGCGCTGCCCTTCTAAGGGCAAGAGCACAGGAGGCAGGAAGTACCTGCTTCCTGTGCTCTCTGGCTGTCACACGATTGCCTCTTCACAGAGGCAATCAGTGACTGCCAGGCACACTGACAGGCAGTGGGGATGTTCTGCTGAACATCCCCACTGACTGGTCAGATCAATATTAACCCTATATTGATCTGACCAGTTATGATCTGTCTCCCTCTCCTCACATTTTTTTTTTAGTGAGGGAGAGAGACAGATCAAAGTTCTAAAAGTAAGTAAAAGTTAAAAAAAAAACAATAAATACACAACACACAAATAATAAAACAATAAAAAAAAAAGTATTAAAGCAATTCCCTGCGTTTAACCCCTTCCCTGCCACTGATCTTGCATAAGCAGTGATCGTGCACATCAGCGCATTTATTTTTGCTGTTTGTGCATTTTTTAGGGGTTAATTTTTTTTGTACTGTAATTTATTACAGTACTAAAAAGGCTCTTCTAAGAGTTATTAACCCCTTCTTTGCCGTCGATCACTGCTTACGCAATGATATTGACGCCAAAGCAATTTTTATCTGTCTGCATATTTTTTTTTTTACACATACCCGCTAGGGGATTACATGTAAAGTAAAAATATTCGAGATTTTTTTTTTTTAAGCTGCCTGAGTGCATAGCGATCAGTAACAGCGAATTAGTGGCAAAGGCGGTTTGGTGATTTCTCAATTAAGCTCACCATTCGCCCTGGTCAGTTTAAAATTGGTCGGATCAATATTCACAAATATTGATCTGCCTCCCTCTCCTCACTTACATTTTTGTGACGGAAAGAGACAGATCAGTATTAGTGATATAAAAAAACATTTTATAAAATTGGCAGGTTTTATGAAAGTCTTTCACTGTGTATTAACCCCTTCCCTGCCATTCATCACTGTGTAAGCAGTAATCTTGCACAGCACCAGTATGTTTTGCTGTCTGCACTGTTTTATGGATTAATTTCTTTGTACTGTAATGTATTACAGTACTAGATAGGCTCTTATTAACCCCTTCTTTGCTCGAGATCACTGCTTACGCACCGATTCTGAGGCCGCGGACTCAGGGTTCGATTTTGACCCTATTCAGCTTTCTGATACATCATCTAGCGATGTATCGGTGGCTGCTGAGCCCTTGCCACAAGTAGTGATTGGGGTCTACCGATGAAAAAAATATATGGTTTGGTGGGGGTAAATTACATTGGCTGGCTTCAAAGATATATCCCATAAAGGACACGGACGCAGGTTGACTACATGTCAAAATTCCAAGTTGGAATTTTGAGATGCGCATCTCACAAATGTTGCCTTCTAGCCAAAAACAAACCAACAAACCTATGCATGGGTGCTATCCCTGTACTGGGGAGATGTTGCTGAACACATATTGGGTTGTTGGTTGGCAGTGGCAAATACCAGAATCTGAAAATTCCTGCCTGAACTACAATGTGTGTGGGGAAAAAATGACATCCCAACCCTTTGACATAGGTTGGTGGTAGAATTAGCACTTGGAAAGTGTTAAAATACCACAATTTTAAATACCCTAGGATGTCTAGTTTTCCAAAATATATGGTTTTATGGGGTAAAATACTTTGACAGGCTTCAAAAGTGTCCCAAATGGAACATGGGCGCAGGCTGACTACATGTCAAAATTCCAAGTTGGAAATGCACCCCCCCCTAAATGTGGCCTTTTAGCCCCCAAATAATCTAACTAACCTACACATGGGTGGTATCCCTGTACTCAGGAGATGTTGCTGAACACATATTAAGGTGTTGTTTGGCACTGACACATAATAGGATCTGTGAATTCATGCCCGATGTACAATGAATGTGAAAAACAAATTACTATCCATAACATTGACATAGGCTGGTAGTATAATTAGTGCATGGAAAGTGTTAAAATACTACCATTTGAAATACCCTAGGGTGTCTAGTTATTAAAAATATATGGTTTTGTGGGATAGAATACACTTTTTGGCTTCAAAAATGTCCCAAATGGGACATGGGCGCAGGTTTTCTGCACGTCAGAATTCCAAGTTGGAAAACCAAAAAGCGCACCTCTCAAATGTGGCCTTTTAACCCCCAAATAACCTAACCAACCTATACATGGGGGGTATCCCTGTACTCAGGAGATGTTGCTGAACACATATTGAGGTGTTATTTGGAAATACCCCTTCACATTTTAAGGTAATGTTTACCTAAATTGCAATATATGTGAAAAATTAAAAGAAAAGATTTTTTGCTGCAAACTTTGGCATAGATTGGTGGTAAAATGGCTACATGAAATGTGTCAAAATACCCCAAGTTAAATGCCCTGAGTTGTCTAGTTTTCAAAAATATGTACATGTTGGGGGTCATTCATGGATTAAGTACAGAAATCAGTGTTACAATGTCACTATCGCTAATTTTGAAAGAAAGGATTTTAAAATAGCTTTGCACTACTTATAGTTCTGGCCCTGTAACATGAATAAAAAAGCACAAAAACATAAAAACATGGGCTATTTCTGAACTCAGGACATATATTAGAAACTTTTTAGCAGTGTTTTTTTGTTGTCTCTTGTACATGAGTATATGATTTTTTCAATTTTTTTGCCATATTTTATTATTTGTTTTTACATCCAATTATATGCTATTATCAAAATAATGGTATCAAAAGAAAGCCCTTCTTATAACGATAAAAAACGAGATATAGTTTGTGCGGGTACACTAAATGAGACAGAAATAAATTACAGCAAAACACAAACACCTCAGAAATGTTAAAACAGCCCATGTCACCAAGCGTCGGACAAGCCAAAAAAGTCATGTCACTAAGGGGTTAAGGTAAGGCATTGTTTCTTTCGTTTATGCGCCCATGGTAATCCTGATTGCACACATAATAATGCACTCTATAGTGGCTTGACAGACATACAATACAGTTTATTTTACACTTTGGTCTGTTTTCCCTATATCCAAGTATACTTTTAATACCGCGCAATTATATTCCGATGCTGCCTGTTGTCCAGACACATTAAAACTGGCAGCCTTTGTCACTCCAGCATACTACATTTCCAGTGATGCTCAGGCAGTCAGTGTGATGATATCCAGCCAGGTTGTAAGCGTTATTATTATATAAGTTTTAAACGTAATAAATATTAAACTAAACACAATGTCCTTCTACACTTGCCTGCTAACAGGGTTACATCCCTGGGACTGGCTGTGCCTCTTACACTCCAATTTCCTGGTGCATAACAGTGAATGCAATGCCTCTCCCTTCCATGTTATGTTCAGCCATAAGGTACATGGGTCAGGTGTAATCTGTCTGCAGCGTGCATTTTATCCGCTCACCTATCCGTCTCCTCGTCTTGCTGCTTTTCCTTTTCCATAGCTTTGGTGCAGCACCCCCGCCTTTCCCCGGAGCTGAGGAGTCTGCTCTTGTTGCACAGAAGGAGCCTGTCACCGACCTCCCTGACCGGTACCGACACTGCCACCAACCGCAGCCCACTCCGAACCACCGTACAGCCCCACCTCATCAGCATGTCACTGAGATCCCACCCACTATCCCTGCGGGGGGTGGAGCTATAATAGCACAAGCACACTGACTGAGAGAGGCATGTCCCCAGGCGCACATTATGTAAAGCAGTCAAATACAACCTTCCACATTGCAACTGTTGTGCACATCGATTCCCAAGCTGCTTAGTCATTGTGTCCGACCTCTCTGAGGCGTTATTATGTGAAGCTTTGTCCTCAAGAGCTGGGAGGCCCAAAAAGTAGATAAATCACCTGGGTGACAGGAGCTAGGTGGCCATATTGTCAGTGTTGCAGGTGATTGGTATAGGTTTGCATGTTCAGTAATTAACATGTTTAATATGTGTCATTAATAAAGTTTGCATTAGAAAAATAAGGCATATCTGTATGAATGAGTTTCACTGCACAGTTGGTGTGAAGTGTACTGACAGGATTGTTTTTTGTTAACCACATCCCATTAACACTAACTTAGCACTGAAGTCATGATTCTCACTAAGTGACTTCAAAAGACGAGTTTACTACAGACATCAGCAAAGCAAGCAGGAGCTTAAAAAGGGAATTTTAGTCACGTTTCCCTGGTCAATGACACAGCATTCTGTGCTGCGGAAGTGACGTAAGTAAACTGCTCTGTAAAGATGGCGGCGTCCTTGTGCAGGCTGGGTGGACTGTTCGGCAGAACCGTGAGTCGTGGTTTATCGAGCAGCTCAAAGGTACAGAGGGGATAGGACAGTATTGGGAGTGTACAAGATGAGCAAAAACGGGCTATTGTAGGTCATCGGCCACTTCAATATATTCTGGTTTTCAACCACCATAACCAATTAAAACTACGACATACTTTCCAAACATCCATCTTTGGGATCCGAATCCTTTTTCCTATGCTGGTTTTGTGTGCATAACCGAGTACACTGGAACTATAAAAAAAAAAAAAAATCACAATAATGTGTGTATCAAATGGAGTAAAAGTGTTTGTAAATTGACTTGTGTAAATTATTGACTTTCTAATGAATTATATAAATAACTTTCTATAGAATATACATCTATGATCTTTCTATGCTCCCTTCTCACTCATCTGAAGACAAAAATGTGGCCATTTGTGATGTTCAGCATTTATAATCTATTGACTGATTTGGCAGTCTGAAAAAAACAAATCTGTAAATGTGGACTAACTGCTGTTCTTCCCTATTTACAGCTACAAATACCTGTGGGTATATCTCATTTATCATAACAGTTTGGGAGACTGCTTATTTAACCCCATGAGGACACAACTGTTTTTGGAATATTGAACAATTTAGGACAGGTGTTTTTTACACTTCTGCAGTGTTTGTGTTTAGCTGTTATTTTCCTCATTCTCATTTACTGTAGCCACACAAGTAATATACTGTTTCTGATGCCATAAAAAGGACTTCCTTTAGAAACCATTATTTTTATTCTATCACATAATTTACTATAAAGAAAATTCATAAAATATGATGAAATTTAAAAAAAAAAAAAACACTTTTTCAAAGCTTTACATGAAAGACATTTTACACATTTATGAACACAATTTAAAAAAAAAAAAACATGCTGTACTTAAGCGACTCACATTTAAAATTGGCACTGAAACCAGCTCAACATCAGTAATGAAGCATCTCCATTCTCCCAAACAAAGCACCAACCTCTGGGTGAGATGTGGAAGCTCAATGGTTACAGTTTAGATCCATCGAGAAGTTAAACTGGAACAAACGGCAGATGTTAAATGTTGGCACCTTGACCCTCTCTATGTGTTTTGTCATCCCTAGTAAGCCAACTAGGAGTGAAAATGAACCCTTCTTCCTACCCCCACTGTCCAATCCCCAGCATGTCCAAAATTAGTAGCAACATCAGCACGGAGTCATTAAAAGTTCCAAGGAGAGTCTCACGCTATAAGGAGCTAGTCTCGTGTGGGTTGTAGATACTCATCTCGTAATGTCACCAAACATGTCCAATTACATGTATTCAGCATCCAATCATATTGGAAGGAGAAGGTTCAGGTTACTTCAGTTGTTCAGTCCTACTGAAACGAGACAGTGTGTGTGCCACAGCAAAACCCAATATAAACATGATCTTCCGCAAAGGTGCACTGTAACTGAGAAACAGCATTACTATGAACGGCAATGAACAAATAAACTCACGTAATTCATATTTAACAAATAGTACCATTCTGTAACATTGTATACTGTCCAAAAAAGTAATGTTTTGCATCTATTTTAGCTATGTGTGGATGTCATCAATTCAAAACACAGAAACTGTTAACAAAAACATACTAATGCAATAATATAGAAATAAAAACCACAATAACATGAAAATGGAAGTAAAAAATAAAAATATGAAAAAAATATCTATAAAATATGTAAAACATAAGGTCTTAAATTTGCACTTCAGAGACAAGGTGTTGCTTTTGAGATTGACCTGCAAAAGTTTCTAAGGAAGCAAAGTTTCAAAATATTTTTATTAGAAACAATGGTTTAAGGTTCCATCAAAATCCCATTTTGGAATTACTGGTAGCAACAAAGAGAACCAAGATTATGCTAGATTCAAGCTCCAATCTAAATTTTACCCAACTGTGGAGAAAGGTGCACAGATTGATACTCTTGTCAGACTCTTAAGTAAAAAAAAAAATACAATCTTTCTAAGGATTAAACCCAAGCAGTTAGGTCCTTACAAAGCAATGCCAACATAGTTGTTCGGGGGGCTGATATAGGGGGAGGTGTGGTCATTTTAGATAAAACAGCATATTGGGAGGTAGCACAGAGAATTAGGAGGGGACAAACAAATTTATGAAAAAGCTAAAGGGGCGTTCCAAATAATAGATTTAATACAATTCTGATTTTTTGTTTTTCCCTAGATACAGTAATATCAAAAAACGTATTTCTATATTTTTCAATTACCAATATCTATGCAAACAGTTTCCCAGAATTCCCATACTTTATTACCTGCCAAAAATGCATAAAGTTTGGAGAAACCTCAGGGTTAAAAATACATTTTCAAACCTTAAAAACACTAAAGTGGTTATACAGGAGCTGGGCAATATAGAATGGAAATACTTTTATATATGGGCTACTTTTGACGTGACATCATTGTCCACCATAATCGATAACAAATTGGGCTTGGAGTCCATTGCTAATGTTCTAAAAGCAGATCTGCTGATGGACCTATTGCTTTCAGATTTTCTGTCACACTATATAGAATTTATTTTGTTGCACAATTACTTTTTATTTTGAGGTGATTTCTTTTACAATTGAGAGGTACTGCCATGGACAATCTATTTGAGGTCTGATTATAAGACGAACCACAAATGTAAGACAAGGGCCATCTTTCTGAAAAAAACCTTGTCTTATATTTGAGCAAATATGGTATATTCTAACAGTTTGTATTTTTAATTTACGGTTTTTAATTCTACAGTTTCTTTTTCACATTTATTTTTATTACTTTGCCTTCTTTAGTTCTTCGCACCTATTAAACATATATTACGATATTTTAAGGGTTATGTTTGGAAGATATATATATATATATATAAGTCTAAAACTTGTATGTACTGTGACAGTAGAGAATAAAAAATATCAAAAATAATCTACTCATTGTGTTAGCAGAATTGCATGCAATTCTGTCAAAGTAAACATTGCTTATACTGTGTACATAGAAAATACAAATTATGCATAAAATAAGAGAAATGTATGTTTTAAATTTGTCTGTGGAGTCTCCTGTTTATGAACACCTTGTGGCTTGATATGCAAATTACACATTTTCCATGGAAATGTAGGTCATTTGCATATCAAGCCACAAGTGATGTCACAGACACATTTAAAACATTTATTTTATGCATTTTCATGCAATTCTGCAATTTATAGATTATTTTTATGTATTCTCTACATTCACATTATTCCCCATTTTAGAAGTTTTGTAGGTTGGTCTCCTTTCAGCAGATACTTTGTAGTTTTAGCATTACATTGAATGGGTTTATTGCTCACTGTTAGTAAGGTACTTTATCTCCCAGCAGTAAATTATGTAACCCAAACATATGGGTGCATTTACTTTATTATTTTCTCTCATAACTTGTTCACTTTTAAACTACTTATTTTGGAAGAAATATGAGCTAATTCATTATCTGCTGTATGGATCTCTTGGGCTGTTCTAAGGAAATAGAGCGATTCTAGTAAATTAAAGGACAGTTTTAATATTTATAATAGTACAATGAAGAAGATAACCGTTAATCAGAAGACAAATTGTAAACCAATAAAAAGACAGGAAGTTATAATTTATTCAGTTGTATCAGAAGCTGAATTTGATAACTATGCAGTTTAGCTTCCTCACTAGTCTACAGTCTTCTTTATTAATTTATATTCTAATGTGATGTTTTCTGGATAACTCCTACAAAATAAAGTGTGAGTTATTTAAGAAGTTTCTGAGCAACAATTATTGACAGTGTGTCTAGATGTTTGGTTGGAGATGCTCTCTGCGTCACGCATAACACAATGAATGAGAACCAGCTTCCTACTGCTGTATGGCTTTAATAAATCATCCATTGTGGATTTGTACTCTCTCTGTACAGCTGGGAAGATTTGGAATAAGAAAGCATAGATCAACACAAGCTGCAACTCAAGCTATTTTGAATGTCCCAGAGACCAAAGTAACCATATTAGAAAATGGACTTCGTGTTGCCTCAGAGGACTCAGGACTTTCAACCTGTACGGTAAGAAGAGTAACTTTTTCCTTTTTGCTATAACCTTCCATTATATGCGCTGTCCAAGTCATTGCTGCAGATTTAACTAGTAATTGTGTCTCGAAATCTGCTCCATCCTTTCATATTTTATTTTTTATTACAGTTAATAAATTAGGATACATTATTAATTTGTAATAGAAAAGTTATCTGACATTGATTCCTACAATAAAACTTCAGCAAACATATTTACATTATTGTAGTGATTATGAATGAAGTACATGGCATATTACTGAATTTAAAATATAGTTTTTACTGTGAATGTAGAGAATAAAAAAATGGTTTCAAATAATCATGCCAAATTAATCTTTATTTTATTTTTTTTCCAGTCAGGGTGGTGCAGTAGACAATGCTTACCTAGATTTCAGTAAGGCATTTGACACTCGCACATAGAAGGCTTATCAATAAAGTGAAATCTTTGAGTTTGGATTTCAATATTGTTGAATGGATTAGACAATGGCTGACTGACAGGCAACAGAGGATTGTAGTCAATGGAACATATTCAAAAAAAGGACTTGTTACTAGTGGGGTACCTCAGAGATCTAATGAGAAAATGTAATTCCTCATCTTTATTTTTCTTACTCCTAGGTTGGTCTATGGATCGATGCAGGAAGTCGATATGAGAATCAAATGAATAATGGCACTGCACATTTTCTGGAGCACATGGCATTTAAGGTAAATATTAAACCATATGTTTTCATAATTCTCTAGAAAAAAACTTGGTCAGTGTGCAGCCATCTATCTGTTTTCTAAACTACTCCCATAATGCCAAGGAAACAAGAGGTCTACCTTAGCAACGAGGGGCTTGTTCTCCAGTAGGAGGAGATCTTCTTCACCTTCAAAATATGCATAAAGGCTATCCAGAATATTTTATGTTACAATGGTGCTTTCTTTCCTACAACTCATTGCACTTTTCCTGTGGTATTTACAGAATCAGACTTACCAAAATATTGCTGAGGGGAAGTTTACATTTTTAAAATAGATATAGGATAGTGACCCTCCTGAATACAATAACAAAACTTTCACTTTTAGACAGATTGGTTTCCCTCTAAACTTTTATGTGCATCCGTGCTTGCTGTTGACCACTAATTTTACTTAATACACTTGGTGAACTAAAGAAAGCTGCATAGGGCCACAAATGATCTCCCAAGGAGTAGTAAGTGTAGCATCTGAAATAACAGCATTGACCTCAGGAAGTATAACAATATAACCTTGACATGTGCTTCATTGCCCTAAAATCGAAAGACCTCTAGTGGATATTGCAATTGTTATTTAAATTCCATGTTTTTATATAGGGAACTAAAAAGCGTTCCCAGCTGGATCTGGAACTTGAGATCGAAAACATGGGGGCACACCTGAATGCATATACATCAAGGGAGCAGACCGTATACTATGCAAAGGCTTTCTCCAAAGACCTGCCTAGAGGTATGACACTTAAAAAATATATTTACAATTTGTGCCAGACAATTCTACAGTGGTAATCCTGCCATGTAAGCGAATTGAGTGGCTGCTTAGGGCCCCCAATTGTTTAACTGAGAGGAGCCCCTAATGAAGAAGGGAAATTTCCCAAAGTTTTATAATGTGACACAAATCTTCCTCTATTGAGTCTGGGTACATGGATGTATTGCACAGGAGCCTTATAGTTTTGTCAGGTCAGCCTTGCAGAATTTAAAATGCAAGTGTGCCTAGGGGGTGCCAATTAACCAAGAGAGGACCCCTTAGGAGCTATGTTGATTACCTGATTAAATAAAATCAAATAACATTATATTTCTAATGTTACCAAACACTTTGCTGCCTCTGTGTAATTATTGCCATTTTATTGCAATAGGTTATAAGGATAACTTCACCTTACATGTTAAAATTTGCATCTTGTAAACTGCTATATTGCAGCTGTAGAGATCCTGGCAGACATTGTCCAAAACAGCACCCTAGGTGAGGCAGAGATTGAACGTGAAAGAGGAGTCATTTTGCGGGAGATGCAGGAAGTGGAGACTAATCTACAGGAAGTGGTCTTTGATTATCTGCATGCAACTGCTTATCACAACACTGCTCTGGGAAGAACCATACTTGGGCCCACTGAAAACATCAAGTAGGTTCAATAGTGTAGCAGGGACCATAACATTATGGCATACTGATTTCATCCTAGAAATTAGGTAAATGTGATCGGTAATTGCAAATTTAAGCAAGGGAGCACTACTAATTGCCTTTATCTTTCCATTGTTTCTTTCAGATCTATAAACCGTAATGACTTGGTTGAGTACATCACTACACATTATAAAGGGCCTAGAATTGTCCTTGCAGCTGCAGGAGGTAAGCTTTAAAGCAAAAAGCCGTACCACCCAAGTTCTACCTCCAACGACTCTGTATGCCAGGGGGCATAACTTAGGAGGTTAAGTGCTACTGTGCATGGCAGTATGCATTCTCTTATGTCTAACCAGACACTAGATTGTTAGCTGGTTAGATAGCTCAGTAGGCTAATGCATCATCTGTAGCATCAGTTCAGCCATAGGTTCAATTCCCCACAGGGTTGTCTCAGCTCTTTATGCTTCAAGGTAGATAAAATGAATACCATTAAATTAGATAAGCGTAACATCCCCAGGACGTACTTTGAAAACCAAAGAATATCAGAATGTACCTTTCCTTCATGACCAAACCCCTTCATGACCAAAACAGTGATCAGAGACCCATGCCAAAATGCTGCGGGACATTACGTCCAATGCAGGAAGGGACAAAATTTGTTGGCACAGTATAAATAAATGAGTATACTAGCCTTTATTGCAGTCTTTCCGTGCTACACTCTCCACTAGACATACTAATTTATTGGTTAGGATTCAATGCAAATTTAAATGTGCTACTGAATTTACACAATCTGTTTTCTTCATTGGGAATGTTGGTGTGTGCATTTGATTTGGGATTGTAAAATGGATTTTGTTTGGTTTAGGTGTATCACATGATGAACTGCGCCATTTGGCAAAGTATCACTTTGGTAATCTGCCATCTACATATGAAGGAGAGATCCTACCCCCATGTTCCTTCACGGGTAGTGAGGTAAAAGCACCCAAGCATATGCTTTCTTGAAACTATCAATCTGTTCAACACCTTTCACATGCGATGCACAGTAATAAAAATGTGTGCTATTTGCCCTTTTTCATGCCTGGTAGCATCATGTTTAACAGTCAGTTCTCTAAGAATGGTAAATATTGCAGAATGCCAAATAACCATAGTAAATTTGTCTCTTTCCTCTCAGATCCGTGTTCGGGATGACAAGATGCCGCTGGCTCACATTGCTATATCCGTGGAAGCAGTTGGCTGGTCTCATCCAGACACCATTCCTCTTATGGTAGCCAACACACTCATTGGCAACTGGGATCGTTCTTTTGGAGGTGGAGTGGTATGTAAAGTATTCTCTTAAGTCCTATATTTTATTCGTAGCAGAAATTGTTGTGTAGCAGTATGTAACTGTTTTTATAGCTTCTACTTGTAAATAAATACATTTATGGATTATTCCTGTGGTGAACTAACCAAGGCATTAATGAAATCGGCTTTCAATGCATGAGTTTTATAATTGCCTCGGAAAAACTCAGGCACTTTTTTTTAAAGCTTTCAACAATATAATATATATAAAAAAATCTTGTCATACTTTGCAGTTGTGATTCCCCCCCCCCCCTTTTGTTAGCTTTCATATGCTATGAAATTGTCACTCACAGAAACACTCTTTGCTGTATATGAATATAGAATTGTAAACTTGTCCGCATGTAAATGTCTCAAAAACGTATCTTTCACAAAGTCAAATGGCGACTACCATTTTGTAGGCAATACTAAATAGATTGCATGTGGGTGAGCATTATAAATAAATATATATAATGTGTTTGATTCATGACAAGTGATGTGATACATTATTGTTTTTTTTCCCCTCTACTTGAAAAATGTTGGTTGATTATTATCAGATTTCAGGAAAAAATGAAAGTATAAAAACACTGACAGGAATTATGTTGACCAGAGTGGAGCAAATTAAATATATTGTGTATACTTTCTCCTTTTAAAACACAGAACTTGTCCAGTAAATTAGCCCAGGTCACCTGTCATGGAAACCTTTGTCACAGCTTCCAGTCCTTCAACACCTGTTACACAGACACAGGTCTGTGGGGCTTGTACATGGTCTGTGAGCCAAACACTGTGGAAGATATGATGCATTTTGTTCAGAGAGAGTGGTACGTTTTTATATATATATTTTTTGTGATTTGAGTAGATCTTTACATTGTAAAGATGTGGTCAGGTTCATCTGATATGATGAATGTCCCTTATTGGATCATTGAGATTGTGTATTGGAAATATAATTAAACAACATCACTAATAACAATTGTTATATACCAGAGCGGTTTGCTGCATGAGTTTGTGTTTTCTGTTAGAGCGCCCACTATTAGAATTTGCATCATAGTACTTACTAAACCTTCAGTTGTAAACAGAATGTGTATGTCATATATAGTTGACATATAAAAGGTCAAAATAGTTACCGTATTTTCCGGCGTATAAGACGACTTTTTAACCCCTGAAAATCTTCTCAAAAGTTGGGGGGTCGTCTTATACGCCGGGTACTGGGATTTACTTACCTATTTTCTGCTGTCTCCTCTCTCGCTGTTAAGCCGCTCCGTGGCTGTGAGGGAAGCGTTGTGAGCTCCCCTCAGGCTGCGCGGCTTCAATAAAGTTTGTTTAAACTTTTTTTTTTTAAAACAAACTTTATTGACTGCGCGGCCTGAGGGGAGCTCACAACGCTTCCCTCACAGCCACGGACCGGCTTAACAGCGAGAGAGGAGACAGCAGAAAATAGGTAAGTATTGGGGAAGGGGGGAGGAGGGTGTCAAACTCTATATTTTAACCTAAAAAGTTAAAATATAGATGTGAAAATACGGTATGTTAGTATTGGGATTTACAGGATTTTTAGTCACATCATAAAGTAGAAAAACTTAGCACTAGTGGTAGTGCATCCAGTGTAAGCATTTAAATTAGAAAAGCTTTCAAGAACCCTGAAGCAGGATCCGAGCACAGCTTATCACGGGGGCCGCAATGAGCTGTTAAAAACAGGACGTTCTATGCTGTCCTAGCATCACAAAGGGGTTAATGGAATACAAATAAAGTACCCTTTTCCCTATAACTATCAGGGCATGGGCATTTTTGGTCACACAAAGGAAGTTCTAACCAACATGGCTGCTTCCTGCTAAATCTATACAAGCAAACATAGCTCAATTAAGTACTTTACATGAATTCCTTCATTTAAAGCAATTTTAAAAGGTTTGCACTTATTTATTTACAGACAGTTGTCCTTCAACAACCTTGTAAGCAAAGGTTCAGAGAGATGGGTTTGGAGTATTTTTTACCACAACTATAAATCAAGCTAACTCCGCTTCTGTCATTTTAGGATTCGACTGTGTACAAGTGTTACTGAAAGCGAAGTTGCACGAGCCAAGAATCTACTAAAAACAAATATGCTGCTTCAGTTGGATGGTAAATTATTTAAGTGGAAACTATTGGTCTCCCCCTGACATTACACACAGATCCATTACTGATTGCATTTTTTTTTGTTAAAGGATCCACACCAATTTGTGAAGACATTGGCAGGCAAATGTTATGTTACAATCGTAGAATCCCACTCCCTGAACTGGAAGCAAGAATTGACGTAAGTCTACCCTACTGAGCAATATATACTCTTATCTTGCATTTATTTTGGGATCATCAGTTGCATGTCTTCTATAATAGAAAACAATTTATGCTCCAATTAACTGCAGTTAATATTGGTCTTTAAATATTTAAACTGTA
Organism: Pelodytes ibericus; assembly: GCA_036172795.1. NCBI lineage: Eukaryota > Metazoa > Chordata > Amphibia > Anura > Pelodytidae > Pelodytes > Pelodytes ibericus. Next base: position 121,546,873 of record CM069858.1, on the reverse strand, counting down.
AGAATACCTTGCTTGTCAAGTTTATGCCAGTCACAATTTAAGATTAGGTTTATTTTACCTTTCTGAAATGTTAATACTGAATTGGAATATCTTTATTTTGATTATTTAGATGATTGATGCTGCAACAATAAGAGCTGTCTGCACAAAGTACATTTATGATAAAAGCCCTGCAATTGCTGCTGTTGGTAAGTATGGTTTGTCTCTCAGCTTTAAGAAAATTGGTCAGATAATCTATGAAAACATCAGGTTGCTGTTATCCAATAATATTCCTGACAACCACACCTGGGAATTGCTTTGTTAAATGTGTGTAGATGCATGTACCACTGAGAAGCATCTCCCTTCATCAGGTACCCATAGTACTTACCATTTTGTAGTAAAAAGATAGAACACTCCTTTCGCCCAGTGACATTGTTGGGAAAACTCAGTTATATGTAAACGTTCTGCCCTAGGAGTCTCGTTTTAACCTAGTTTTGTACTGTGTTTCCTGCAGGTCCAATTGCTCAGCTCCCTGATTATGACCGAATCCAGAGTGGAATGTACTGGCTCAGGCAATAGAAAGTCAAGTCTTTGAGGAAAGTAAATGAAGTTTACTTTCTGTATGTTTGTTGTTGGACCTGCCTATACTGTACAGAAGATACCAGACAGACACAAAATTGTTTATATAATTTATCCAAATACTGGTGTAGCATTTGTTTTTTTTATTATAAAATATAACACAAATCATTCCAGCAGCCTTATTTCTTGGTCTTGGTGGCAGTCAGTACTTGTTCTTGAGCAGCTTTCTTTGCTTTCACCATTTCAACAAGTTCCTATAGAGTGGATAAAATGTACAATATGAGTTCACACCAGTCTAGTGGGATCAGCCTTTGCCTGAGCCACATGCAATATGTGCATGTTTACCAGTCAGTGTAATGGATGGCCACACTCCCAATTAGGCAGGAGAGGAGTTAGTCATTTAAGACTAGTGCTACATTTCCTCCATTGAGAGAATAAATCCCAATACTAGTCTACAGATCCCACTAATCCACATGAAACAGACTTCACAGCACATGTATACACTTCTACTATTAAGCGTTGTAAGTACATCACAATACCTTGTATCGTTTCATGCAGTCCTTCTTGGTCCTGCCAGGGACAGCAGCTGCTATCTTCTCCCACCTTTCTGGAGTATTCACAGGATAAGTCTTCAATGCTTGCTCTAGAAGTTTTTGTTCCTCAGTGGTCCAGGGAGTAGAGTCAGCTCCTGTCCCTTGATGGAAAGATTGAAAGTGTAAATAATTGTTTTTTTCCCCTCAAAGGCAAAAAATGCTCCTATGGTCAACTTTGAGAAATAGTTAAACAACTTCTACTTTAATCACAAAATGATATATTTCAGCCTAATTATTGTAAAGACCATAAAGCACTTTGGTCACTTATAAGCTACTTATTTTGTGTTTTAAAAAAGAAGCAATGCACTGGTGTATGGGGACATTTTAAAGGAAAAACAGGGCAGGATTTTTCACATATAGCATTCTGTAATATATATATCAGACGTTATGACTACAGGAGCACAAGGTTATTTTACGTGCATGTTTCTTTTAAGTAATAGATTGCTGCTCCAGTCCTCCATCAAATATGCCATTGTCAAATACAATCCTGACTTCTTCATTGACTGATTGGTGTTTGATGGCACTTGGTCAAGGGGAAATATGGTGCAATATCGAAGTATATGAAAGAAATAGCACAAAATCCACCTAATACTTCTAAATGTTACAGCACTGCAATAGATCCAATACTGACCAAATCTGTTCACACATTGACAATGTCCACAAAAACCAAACTCACCCTCAAAACGTTCGGAAGGAATCGCATTATCCACAGACTGAGGAACAACTTTATGTTCCTTCTTGAATTTATCAAATGCTTTCTTATTAATGTCGTCCTTTTGCTGGGGATCTGAAAGAAGGCAAATGCGTTTTGAACAATCCGAAAAGGTGATCTTTCTACACTCTACATAGTGTTGACAAACATTGCTTTGTTTATTCCTTTCTAGTCTGGGCATGGGTTTTCTTTGTTATATTGTTACCTAGTTTTTGAAGGGATTTTGCTTTGTTGATGACGTCCTTTGCGTTTCTCTTAATACCAGAGCTGGAGTGCAAATTCATGTAATTGGCGATAACTTCCCATCTGGAATATTGAAAAAGACAAAACAGATCATTTAAAGTACAAACATCCTTATTTTGCATTCTTTATGAGGAAGGGAATACATTTCTTCATCAGAGCATGGCACTAATTGATCAGAAGATGTGAGCTTTTCATAATGCAAAACAGGTGAATTACAGACAAGCCAGGAAATAAAGTCAAATAATTTGTAATGACTACAAAAATATTTGCAACATTTTTAGAGGGAGGGATTGCGTTTTAATTTTATATTAATCTGTAGGGAGAACCATTCAAACTGATGGAGAGGGAGATTTGTCTTACTCACAGTGTTAAAAGACAGGCCATATTTGGACACTTCAAGATTAGTCACCCTGATATTGTGGCTTTAAGGACCCTGCCAGGGCAGGTAATCTGTTAAAATGGGAGACCTAGCTGCACTCTGAGTACAGAACAATATGGGTGTGTTGTCACATGGCTTGCCATTGATTTGGAGGGTTTGAATTTGGGGGAAAAATTCACCAATGCTAAAATGTTCTTATAACACACTGGGGTCTATTTACTTAAATGCGGCTTGCACATGAATTGGAGCAAGATGAACATTTTATCTCCCCAATTTAGCTGTACACTGTACAGGATGAATATCCCCCACTAGGTTTACCCCTGTACAGTGTATAGCTAAATTGGGGAGATTAAATGCTCACATTTTAATAAGAGCCCCCACTGAGTGGGTGAATATGTAATTATACTACACCCTTTTAAATTATACATCAACCTGGTACTCTGCCAAATTGAGTTTGAGACCCCTTGTCTTAATAGAACTGCATGTTGTTCTCTCTCTCTCTCTACCTGTAATTAGCCCAGGTTTGCACAGAGTAAAAAAAAAAAAAAATACAAACAGAATTTGTAAATTAACAGTTAGACATCTTACCATACTATATTGCAGACATATAGAAAGATCTGAATCTGATAAATACCTTGCATTAGTTCCAGCGGGGAACAGGTTCACAGCTTTAATCAATAACTGTAAGTCATCTTCTGAATAAGACTTGCTGCCACCCCCGCTTCCTCCTGTAGCAGACTGATCTGCTCCTTTTGTAGACTGTCGCATGCGTGCCTCTTCCTGTTCCCTTTCTTTTCTAAGCTGAGCATTCACTTCAACAATCTAAGGAGCAAAATAAAATTAGACATTTCCTTTACGCTACCACTAACCGAATTATTGACATTATGGAATCAACAGGACTCATGGAACCATTGATAAATCACTACTACGGCGGCTTAACAGGAATCATCTCCACTGTAACAAACAAAACCATTTTACAATTCTGTATAAGCAGGGATAGGCCGTCCATAACAATCCTTAAAGAAAAACTTTTATATCTTTCGTATGACTTGGCACCACACCCAACAAAATAAGACTGGGGAAATAGAACGTTTTTTTTTTTTTTTTAATATTGGAGCTTATATACCACCAACTCCCTGTCTCTGGACCTAAAAAGAAAAATTAAACAAGCCTTTCAAACCTCACCTTGGTACATGAACCAAATTCTAAAAAAACAAGATCCAATCTGTATACCATAACATACCGGAATGACATTTGTTTGTACATAATACCTTGTAAAATACTACATGTCTAATATCTGATGTGTTATAGTGTAAATGGCATATACAATAATAAATGATAAATATATATATAATTTCCAACCCAACTTTGAATATTATATACATAATCTATAAAGCAGCAACCCACGTTAAAAACAAAAAATATGAAGCCCCTAGCCGTGGGATCTAACAAGTCATGGATACTATAAAACGACCACATCCTTAGAAACTGTATCCAGTTGTAGGTTAATTCATAAGTTAAAGTAGACTTATCTAGATATATGTACAGTTTTTGTAAGCGTCAGTAAACGTCATGTCAATTGACATATACTATCTCTTGTTATATGTAAACACATCAATTGCTACATCTTAAATAGTAAATAATATTAGATATCTATATGATTGTTGACATGTCATGTCATTTTGTGTAATTTCTTGTTATCCACAAATTGTATTAAATATATCAAATAAAAAGATAAATCACTACTTATGGTTCCAAAGTGTTATGCTAAGAATTACCATCAGGTCAGGTTTCTGTGATCTATATCAAATATATATTCATAAATAAGATAAAATGATGGCATTTTAACTACTGGTTTACTGTTTTTCCACACTAACACCATGCTACCCTAGTAACTAAATACATGTATCACAAATTAAATTCAGTAACTATTTACACTCCAAATACCTGTTTTTCTACAGCAGTTTTCCCTTCATCCTTTGAGCTTGCGGAAAGGGTCTCATTCAGGGACTGTAAACTGAAAGTACAGGGAACGTTAACCAAAAATAAGAAGGAACAGAAAGGATTCACGAAATAGATACATTTACTCCATATCTTTCTCCACTGACTTTATAGTCAATCCCTAACAATGTAATAGCAACATCTCTAATACATTAACATCAAATTATTCTGTATATTCCAAGTCTATGATTACATTACAGTAAATGTTATTTTTACTTTTTGCTTCTACAACATGAATCTATAACATATTTGAAAAGAGAGGAGAGGTAATACACATAAAATTACCTGGCTAGTTCAAGACGATCACACAGTTTTTCAATTTCCTCCATCATTTTTACACTTTCTGCCTCATTATCAGAAAAGTAACTCCAATTCTGTATGGAACAAAAAAAAAATCATTATCCTAATAATTCATATGCATCATAACCATAGATAATGTAGCGACACCCTAGAATTATGGCACATCCCCTATGTAAACCACTGCACTATTGGCCAGACAAACTTAGCTACCCATAGTCTCATTAGCCATATACATGTGTAAGTTTAAGAAGAGTTTCAGTAAATGGATACTGGAAAGCTGCAATTAAATAATCACTGCTGCCCTGCAAGGTTTGTCATTTCTAAACATCCTTTTTACACGGTCCAATAGAGTTAGTAGATTTATAAGTGACGCTTTATCTAACTCCTAAACATACCTTGCAAGAGGTCCGTAGTCTCTGGCGTTCTTTCTTTATGGCCTTCTTCTGGATTTCCTTTTCCTTCTTTATAAGCAGTGCCTGCTGCCGCGCTTCCTCATCCTCCTTCTCTTTTGCAAGTCGGACTACTTCCAGTTCTGCTTGCTTTAGCTGAGATACATAAGTGCAATATTAAATCCATCTGCCATCACCCATCTTGTACATAAATGGGAGATACAGCAAAGGGAGAATGCTTATAGGGCAGGGCTCGACAAACCCCGGGCGCCAGGTCGCCATGGCGACCAGGAAATCAGACCTGGCGCCCGGGTGCTGTTTGTCACAGGGAGCCCTTGCAGGCTGCCATCCGTTTTTCTTTTTCAGCGCGAGGGGAGAAAGTCTGTGCGGATCACACAGACTGTAAGCTCCGCCCCCTCGCGCAACACGCTGTAGTGCCGATTGTCACGTGACAACACGGCACAGGAACAGAAAGAGATCGGGCTCCAGCATAAATGTCACCCTCCCCTGCAATGAGGTAAGCAGCAGGGAGGGAGGACACTGTAAGAAATATTATTTTGTTCTTTAAAAAAAAAAAAGAAAAAGGTGTGTATGTGTGTATATAACTGGCTGCGTATGTGGTCTGTATGTATGTATGAGTGAATGTAACTGACTGTATGTGGTGTGTGTGTGAATGTAACTGACTGTGTATGTATGTGTGAATGTATGTGAATGTAACTGGCTGTGTATGTATGTGTGAATGTAACTGGCTGTGTATGTATGTGTGAATGTAACTGGCTGTGTATGTATGTGTGAATGTAACTGGCTGTGTATGTATGTGTGAATGTAACTTGCTGTATGTGGTGTGTGTGAATGTAACTGGCTGTGTATGTGGTCTGTGTGTATGTATGTATGTGTGAATGTAACTGACTGTATGTGGTGTGTGTGAATGTAACTGACTGTATGTGGTGTGTGTGTGTGAATGTAACTGACTGTATGTGGTGTGTGTGTGTGAATGTAACTGACTGTATGTGGTGTGTGTGTGAATGTAACTGACTGTATGTGGTGTGTGTGTGTGTGTGTGTGTGAATGTAACTGACTGTATGTGGTGTGTGTGTGAATGTAACTGACTGTATGTGGTGTGTGTGTGAATGTAACTGACTGTATGTGGTGTGTGTGTGAATGTAACTGACTGTATGTGGTGTGTGTGTGTGTGTGTGTGTGTGTGTGAATGTAACTGGCTGTGTATGTGGTGTGTGTGAATGTAACTGGCTGTGTATGTGGTGTGTGTGAGTGTAACTGGCTGTGTATGTGGTGTGTGTGAATGTAACTGGCTGTGTATGTGGTGTGTGTGTATGTAACTGGCTGTGTATGTGGTGTGTGTGTATGTAACTGGCTGTGTATGTGGTGTGTGTGTATGTAACTGGCTGTGTATGTGAGGTGGGTGTATGCCACTGTGTCCGTGCGATTTTGTGATGTGCCGTTGTCTGGCTCCTAAATTTTTTGGCTGGCTCCTAAAACTAAATTAAATTTGTCAAGCCCTGTTATAGGGAAATTATAGCATGCTTTCAATTCCTCAGAAAATTAGGATCTAAAAAAAGACAAAACCTTTCATCACTTTGTAAAATTCCCATTTGGATTAAAGTATAAAAATTCAGTCTTTTATAATAAACCTCCATAAGTAGCAAACTAGCCATTTCCGCAACAAGCGAAATATTAAAGCCAGTGGTCTTTCTTTGATTTAGTAATGAGGTTTACATGTTTAGTACTGGTATGTAATTGTGGAATGGAAAAATATATATTACTGCATTTTATACAGAAACCCATTAAACAAATTATGACATGTATTGTACCCTTTCTTTTTCCTCCTGCTCTTTCCTTCTGGCGTCCACTTTAGCTTTCTTTTCAGCCTCTTTCCTGGCTTTTTCTTCCTCTTTGAATTTCTTTATTCTAGGGTCGCTGCTGTACGCATTATCTATTATGATTTAAGGACAGTACATATTATTATTACTATTTTAACTGAAGAGGCCTAGTGTCGACACTCATTTAAACAAAGATTCAGAAAATTGGCTGCAATATAAATGTGAATGAACTCTTGTACAGAACGTATAAAGTAGTAAAATCTTTGCATGTAACAATGTACCATACAGCCATACATGTACAATCCGTGCTCCTAAATCTGAATAATACTTTTAACAGTCCAATATCTGATGCATACCAACTAATGTTCTTATCCTATTCATTTCTTCTTTTTTTCTTTGGGCTCTGGCTGCCCTGTTTTGCTTTTCAATCCATCTCCTCTCATCCCGACTGTAATCATGATTAAAAAACAGTCACTTTAGATTGGGTAACAGATCAAACTTCAATCCAGTACAATATTAAAAGAACTCATTAAAAATAATTGTTTTGATATTTGAGGAGAGTCAATAGACTTGACTACAGAGGTATATAGTACAAAACATAAAAATGTATGTGAATGGACAGTAATCCACAAAATAGTAAAAACAATTCAATATTTTATTTTCTTCTAGGGTAGATTTTTTTTTACTTAGTCATCATTAGACAGGTCTAGCAGCCTATGCATATGCAATTGTTAAAGGGAGAAAGAGAGTGTTTTTTCCTTTGCATGTCCTGCACTTTTCTACCCGAGTTCAAATTTAATATACAAAATACAGATACACAGTAGCACGCAACAATCTCTGGGTGAGAAGGGCTATCACTCCTATACCTCTCAGGATATGGACAGAACACCGCTAATAATACCCTATAACATTAGAGTTAAAATCTAGCCTTTTTTAGACAAATATATAGAAGGCAATCTTTCACTAAAATCAACCCCCAGTATTAGGTTCAAATTCTTACTACCGAGTGACAAAAGTCAACATGGACAGGATGATATTTATCATAAAAATATATTTCTAGCAGGGAAAAATTTTAATCATTGTGTCGTCAACAAGGGCTTGACAAATCCCAGGAGCTAGCTACTCAAACCCCTAGTGCTGGCTCCAAATGTTGTGTTTGTTTTAAATAGAACGTCATGGAAATACCTTTTCATTGGCTCCTGAAATGGCCTTTAAGGGTGAAATATTTGTAAACTAACTTCCACTTGAAGGACAGGTCTGATCACATCATTAGAGGAATGCGAGACACTAAGAACGAAAACTTGCTAATTTTTTTGGTTTTTGCTACTTGTTTGGCAAATGTAAAGCACAAGTATGCTATCCATAACCTTACCATTCTGCCTTTTCTTTTTCTTCTTCGTCTAAGTATGAAAATTCTCTCCAAGAATCAAAATTATACCTAGAATATCAAAAGGTTAAATGTAAGTTCTATAACAAAATACTGCATGTGAAAGGAAATTGCATTTACTTAAAACACACACACTACAGTACCTCAAATATTCATAGTTAGTTGCATCAAAACTACCACACTAGTAGTGTCTTTTTAGGGGTCTGAATTTGTTGATATCGTATTTTTAAACTGTAGTGATCAGTGCAACTGCAGAAGAATAACCAGTTGTGTTCTTTTCCAATACAAAGCCTTTTATGTAGTTTTACAATTTGCATTTTAATAAACATTTGTTGGAGAGCCATGTGGTTTCATGCATTATATATAACAAATCTTGCCAATATTCAAGGATAAAAACAAACAACTAAATACAGGCAACGCTATATGTTATGATGCAGTTCCATTTATAACATGCTGCTCTGAAGGAGTCATCAGGGCACCAGATGGCGTTTTAATGTAAACATTAAAGCAGAAGTTTAGCAAGATCTCAGGACTCGCATTGTGATCCCACTTAGACAGTGATTTCAGTTTGTGGATCCCGAGCCCCACATTATTGCGGGCTCACCTGTATTCAGCCAAGCACAACAAAAAGAATACAAATGGAGCAGAAACCCAGTTTAATTCATTTTAAATCAGGGGCTTTCTTTCTATAAGAACACTAGTGAGATAATGTTTCAAGGCAGTTTCAAAGATGTACTTACCAAAAAGAATAGAAGGCATCAACATCTTCAATACAAGTATTCATACTTCCAATTTTAGGAACGTTTTTCTGGTTTGACCACCTGAAAACAGTCATACATATCTCAGTAAGGAAATAATAAAATAAAGATACCGCTAGGAATATTGTTCAAAGAATAATTTTTTTAAAATGTGTGAAAAGTGACCAAGAACAGACAACTGGTTTCAAGCTGTTATAAGTATTAGTTTGGTCAGCAAAGAAAGATGTGCAACAGTTATCTTTTCAATCAAAACAGTAGCAGGGGACTTTAAAAATGAAAATGGCTAAAAGACTAAAAAAAATAAAAAAATAATTGCAAAAGAACGCCTGCATGAATTTGAACACTGCTATAAGCTTCAAATAGTTTGGTGCCTGAATTGTCCCTTTATTTTAGAATGTTGTAGAATATATTATTCTTATAATACAACATAATAGACTTACATATAAATATTCACACTTTTTTTTTTTTTAAACATTTATCGAGCATGAGGTTAGGTAATTGATATATGCCCAAATCGCCTATAAATACACACACCTATAAAGCAAAAACAGCATTTCTAAGCACAAAGGATTCTTAAATAGACTGTTTCAAGTCACTTGAACTTGTATAAAACCAGAATACAAGGAGTGGACAACATAGTTCACACACAATAAAGGACCTAGCCAGGAGTAGGGCCACTGCTTCACACGAGCTCTGAACTACCTGCAGTGGAATAATGCACGGTTCTTCAAAGAATGAAGATTCTACTGTTCATCAAACTAGTCGAATGTAGAGCAGTGTGTGGGGGCATCATCAGACTGGAATATGTGACCATCAAATGGAACAGTGTTTGGACTATATGCTATGTTGGGTACACCCAGTCCTGCAAAATGTACAGCAACCATTGGACCCAACAGCACTCACAAGATGGCTGCTCATACCATTATGGTTCAAATGAACAGTTGGCTGCACACACTGTGGGTTGAAAGCATCCTTTGGCTTTCTCCAAATGTAATCCCATATACCAGATCTGTTTGAAAATAAGATGACCCTAATTATAAGACGACCCCCAAACTTTGGATATTTAGAAAATGAAAAACAAAGGCTAACTATATAGGAAAAGGGTTTTACTAGTAAAAATAGTCCTGTATGGGGTCTGGGATTTGTGCACTGGCCAGACCTGCCATAAAGTCATCTCCATATTTGTATATATGATAACATGGGTGACTGTGATTACGTTATTTTTAAATGTTATTTTTTCATTATCAATTTTGTTTCGAATAGTCATATTTTATACATTACAAGTTGCAAACAAGATGCAAGCCATAATGTAAGAGGTAAGAAAGAATTTTAGCGTTTTTTCGCATATACAGCTCGAGTATCCATTATCCAACATTCTTGGGACCAGAAGTATTTTAGATAACCGATCATATTCACCAATAAGATTTATATAGCCTCTCAGCACTCATGGAATACAGTCATATCAATGTAAATACTGTATAGAGCAAATAAATCCCTTTTACTGTGATGTGAGGCATTGTTGGGAACCTGCCGTTGAAGGCCTGAATACATGCCATTGTTAGCTGCCATAGAACGCCACAATGTGTCTCAGCCTAAAAAACATAGATACCATTCATTGAATGACAAGTACTACACCCTAAAGCTAAAAGTATTAATCATCTATGTCTATATCAAATTACAGTATACCCCATTCCAGGACTGATTATTTTTCAGCTATCAATATTGCTTGAGGAGAATAAATTAAATATCATTTTTAATGCAGTGCTTGCTATATTTTGTTAACCCCTGTATATAAATGATTAATTGGGCACCATTTATTAGAAATGACAATTATACCTGCTATTTCTCTCGAACACAGGTGTAAACACTTCAAAGAAGTTGTCTTTGCCTTCATTTTTGGTAGGTACAGAATTATCAAAGGTTGGATCAACGCTGTTGAATGCTCGTCTCTTCAATGGGTCAGATAAGATTTCATTGGCTACAAATTTCAACAACAAAAAATTAAATGTATATGAGATTTGCTGTTTGTTATTGATACAGTTAGAAATGGAAAATCATTGACAATGTAAAATATGGTTTTGTAAGAAAGATTTAATAGTTACAGTATGCTGGTATAGTACAGTGAAGTCATTGAGGCACTCTAACAAAGTAACATGACAGTTATTGGTTCCTTTGATGGTCTCCAACAATTCACGTAAGAATTGCAAAGCACAACGCCCCTTTGTGACCTTGGAAATAAGCTAGTGTGTATTACACAGAAAAAAAAAGTGAAATATTAATCTGTGCATACAAACTGATAAAACAAAACCTTATTGGAGCTGTAAAATTGAACACAGTATGTAAAAGAGATTTTTTTGAAGCAATAACATTGTATGCGCTTTGAAGATTTTTTATACCTTTTTGTCTTAAAGACAACACCCAGGTACAATGAGAATTTAAATTAGGAGTGCTAAGTCTAGGTAACAACAATCTAGGTAACAACAATACAAATACAGAGTGCTCATTCACGCTTTGGAACTTTATCACGGGTACATACACACACACATTTATATATATATATATATATATATATATATATACACACACACACACACACACACACACACACATATATATACACACACACACAAAAAAAAATGAATATTTTGTTTAAGACTTGGGAAAGAAGACGCATTTTTCATTGTTTAATTATATTTATAGCTGTGCACTAGTTGAAAGCCACCAAAGGTTTGCATGCTGGACAGAGCTAGCAATGAACACCTGCCAACCCTAGCAAGACCTTTTTTCATTCAGTAATAATCTTAAGATTCCTTTAGTATACTGAGGCTGCACTCACACAATTCCATGAATTCTAATCGGCCTACATGCCACAAATACTATAAAGCTCACCTTTAGTGATGCATGTGAAGTAATCATTGTCACCCTCAACGATCCGCTCTCCAGCTGCTTTTCTCTTGTCGGGATGATGTTTCAGGACCATTGCTTTATCTGGTAGTCAATGGTAATGTTAGTAAAAAAAATCAAATATTGTATATGTAATCTTACATTAAGAAAAAAGCAATTATAGCTTGAAGCTACAGATTTGTATTAAATGTATTCATTTATCCAAACAATAACAAAGCTTGCATGATTTGTTTTGGTATCATGTGGTGAAGGTATTAGACTAATCTAGTGCTCAATAAAACACAGTGCATTAACATAATTTCTTCATAACCTAAAAAGGGCATTGGCCAGAAAAGCATTCACCGGGCAGGTTATAAAAGCCACAAATCTGCTAATAAATGTAACTTACATTTAACATGGTTTTGGAATATTACTTACGGGCTGCTTTGATCTGTTTCTGTGTGGCCTTGTATCTTAAATTCTTCAACCCAAGGACTGCATAATGATCTTGGTTCTGTTGGAAATAGAAAATATGAAGCCAGTCACATCCAAAGCTTAAACAGACTGATAATACAAAAGTTCTAGAAAAGGCCACATACCTATCAAGAATGTCTGTCTACAGTCTTCAAAAGACAGTCAGTTGTAAGTTATGTTTAATTGAGAACTTGGCTAAAGTGTGTAGGCATTATAAATAGAAATGCTTTCTGGCAAGAATACAAATAAAGTGCCTGCTCCTTGAGAGAGCTACACGTGGACTCAATGTAGTTTATTTGTATTATTTCGCAAAAGTATTTCTATTTCAAATGCCCATACTCATTGCAATTGTTAAAGGGACAGTCTAGCCCCCAAACTCACTTTGCTGCATGCACAGGCTTTTTTTTCCCAGTGGGGTTTGATGCAGGTATTCTGCATAAATCAATTTTTTTATATTTGACTCAAGCCCTCCCCCAGTGATTACTCTGCTTGTTTACTGCAGGTGTGGCGTATTGATTGTTTAGACATTGAGGATATTAAGTTTTGTTTCATTTAGTCACTTTATGTGCAGCTAGCATATAATACATTGTATGTACTGTAATAGACTTGCTCTTGTACACAGTAGGATCTCTTAACAGTAAAACACTGTGTGATGACCTCAATAGCGAGACAGGAAATTCCATTCATTTGAATGAAATTATTCTCATTGATTCCTGGAGCAATTTCCTTTTACTCAGTTAGCAGTCCTTGTTTCTTGCAAACTGTTGTAATTTCACAATTTCATCTAGCTTTAAGTATTTTATATTTTGCATTTTAAAATTCTTTGAAAGCACATTAATATACATGAACATTTGGAAGAGGCATTTTGGGAGCCAGACAGTGCCTTTTAAGCATACCTTTTAAGCAGTTGACGATTACCAAACATAACCTGACACAATAAATCTCTGGGGTGCTATTGCTTGCAGGCCTGATAGTTCTGTTAAATTAAATAGCACTGCATACTCTGCTTAGCTGGTGATTCAATGGAAAGCAGGATATATATGAGTAGATGGGCAAGTACCTCCTAGCACCCTAATTAATGCACAATACTGAAGACAGAGGTGTTTGTACATATTTTACAACATAAAAACGGAGCAGGAAGAGAGGGATAGAACTCATGCTCCAATATTGGATAAGTAATGTACCCTGGACATTTACAAACCTGCACATTTATCCTAAAGAACGTTAAACACAGTTTATGTAACGTTTAACAATATTCAGAACCTGTCAAGTATTAACCAAAGGGCAATTTCCCTGATTTTTAAGAATGTTTTTGGAAACAATCCAGTGGTACGTGGGCTATCCTCCTGTAGGATTCATGCTTACTAATCACATTTTTATTAGTAGTGAAGACCATATTAACCTTCCAGTCTTTGGGATCCAGAGTTTTTAAAAGTGCAAATTCTTCCAGCTGAAACTCTTCATCCTCAGACTCTTCTGATGACTCCTTTTCATCTTCCAACTCCTGGAATGAGGCAGATACACTTCTATTTCTGCGTTTGATGAAGGCTTCAAACCATCTTCCCACAGGTTCAACCTGACACAGCACTGAAGCTATGGTAAAATAAAAATGTGCAATTAAGTCAGCAATAACGATAATCAGTGTCATCCTTTAAGTGTGATAGAGGACATCTCCTGTATATTGGAGGGAACATTGCAATGTTGAGGTCGTACATTGAATAATAAAGCATGGGCTAATTGTTCAGTCTAGTGTCCAATAAGTTAGCCTCATCTGGCAATTGTCTAGTGGAAAATTAAAGTGCCAAAACTTATATTTATTATGGTTAACATATGTAAAAAATCACAAGTCTTAAATATGTCTATTTGCTAAACAGTGAGCTATTTGTTAAACAAGTTGTAAAAAAAAAAAAAAATAAAAGCAAACCAAGGAAGCAGAGCTGGAAAGATTATTCAACTTGCCCCAGTCTCACTGTTTAGTAAATAAACCCTGGATGTGTAGGCTATAGAAGAAAATGTGCAAAAAAATAAATAAATAAGAAGCCAACATTGAGATCATCAGGATATTATGAGGCATTATGCTATACTGTAAATCAAAGTCAGTTTTCATTTAAAATTTTTGCACAAGCGCTTTTTTTTTTATTTTGGAGTACTACACAGCAAACATGTTTATTTATTAATCACATAATGGAGCTAATAACTTGTACTCCTAAACTTCCTGGCTGCTGTTTGTAGATTCAGCATCTTCTCAAACTCAGTCACTGTTAACACGGGCTAACTACCAAGTTCAAATGAAGATCACCAGGTTTGTAATAACCCCCCAAACCACTGTTAAGAAAGTACAACTCTTTAAAAATTTAAAACATTCCAAAATTACACACAAAAAATCTATGTAGTTAGATCAGCTGGAAATCTTTACTTTTTAGTCCCACAATGTTAAAAGGGAACAGTTTTCTTGGCTAAGGATTAGGTTTTGTTTTAGAAAACGTAATGCAAAACTAAAAAATGTGGTCTTACTGTGGGTTCATGATACAACTTGCAAGGCCCTTAAATGCATCTAACTGAACAAATCACTTACAAAATACAAAGCACAAGAAAGGTTTGAAGGAAAAAAAGTGAACATGATATTTAACTGGTAGAAACATGCTGCTTTAACAATTCTATGGCCACACATCGCAGTTGTAATAGTCTATGGTTCCGTCCTGTAATACAATCCAGTGCTATTTTGGGTACAGTTCGGTATATTATATATATTAGAAAGGCATGGAAGCCCATGTACCTGCACTCAGGGTCCGGGTGACCGTGGTAATATGGTGGGATTTGGCCTCTAGAAGCATAGTGCCGGCTTTGAGATACACCGGGAAGCACGGCAGGAACCTTCTACTCCCGGCACTGACGGACAAAGCCGCATGGAAGCAAGACGATTACTTCCGAGTCACGTGTCACACACAATCCTTTCCGGTCTGCAACACATTCACAATCTGGGTGCGATGTGAGACATGAACCGCTAGGGAAATGAGCGAACAAGACACTTGTGGGTTCAATGAAATAGAAATGCAACCATTTTACATCTAGATGCACCTAGACAAATGTTATAGGGACCTAAACAATGATTTTACTCTGTGATAATAAAAAATGGTAGAAAAATATTTATAGTGTGTTAGCAAAATTGCAAGCAAATGCTAAAATTATGAAACACGTCTTAAATGTGTCTGTGGAATATACTGGTTATAAAATCAGTTTTGCCATACCTCCCAGCTGTCCCATTTTGGGGGGGGAAAAACGGGGTGCACCGCCCAAAACGGGACAGTTGGGAGGTATGTTGAATGCTTTTTTAAGGGAACTCTCTCCCTAACAGCGTGGTGTGGTCCGCAGGTCAGCGCCTGCAAGCCTGAATCCCACTTTTCCGCTGAGCTCTACCATTGTCCCGAAAAATGGGAAAGAGGTAGAGCTCTGTAGGACACAGGTAGTGCTCAGTGGTGCAGACCCCCACAATTGTGACTCATACAAAGCGGGACAGTTGGGGCCATGTAAATCATTTTTTGATTCTCTATATTCACACTACAAGCAATCTGGAGTACTGGAGACCGTATCTCCAGAAGGATATTGATACTTTGGAGAGAGTCCTTATACACCGATCCGCCATAACATTATGATCACTGACAGGTGGCAAGTAATGTTGAGCGACCCCGGACCCGAACACGGACATTTCACTGTATGTTCGTGTTGGAGTTCTGGGTTAGGCGATTACATTGTATATAATGCTATGGGCTTTCTATAAACCGAAATAGAGTCCCCATTCATAAGAATAGGGACTCTATTTCGGTTTATAGAATAGCAATAGCATTACATGTATTCCATAAACCGAAAGTCTATAAACTGAAAGAGATTCGGTTTATAGACTTTCGGTTTATGGAATACATGTAATGCTATTGCTATTCTATAAACCGAAATAGAGTCCCCATTCTGAATGGGGACACTCTTACCCTCATTTTGCAGCCCTCTAGCCCTTTCCAGGACTTTTTTAGAGGCATTTTAGTGGCCAAAAGTTCGGGTCCCCATTGACTTCAATGGGGTTTGGGGTCAAGTTCGAGCACGGACCCGGACATTTTTTCTGAAGTTCGGCCGAACCTGCTGAACCCAAACATCCAGGTGTCCGCTCAACTCTAGTGGCAAGTTGAAGGAGGCAGTGTGATGCTTTGGGCAATGTTATGCTGGGAAACCTTAGGTCCGGCCAATGTCATTCATGTGGATGTTACTTTGACATGTACCACTCGTCTAAGCATTGTTGCAAACCATGTACACCCTTCCATGGAAACGGTATCACATGATGGCATTGACCTCTTTAAGGGGCAACTGTAACAAAAAATGAAGTTGTGTTTCACTGAAAGATTGCATTAAGTGTAGGCATCTTATATAGAAATGCTTTAATGAAATAATACAAATAAAGTATGTCACTGCGTTATCTTTACTCCATATACCTCCACCAGGAGGCAGACATTTTGTTTAGAACCCTGGGTCAGATTCTAATAAACATGTCTGCCCCCTGAGAGAACTATATGGAGTAAAGAAGGCTCAGTAAGCACTTTATTTAACCCCTTAGTGACCGAGTGCTATGTTGCATTTGACGTGCCTTGAAGACCAGAATTCCATTATTTTTGTCATACGTTTACTGAACTGTGAATTTCTTTCTTTGTGTTCAGTCCACCCACACAAATTATATATCATTTTTTAAAGGACAGATAGGGCTTTCATTTGATACTATTATTTTCATCAAATGATATCATTTACTATTAAAAAAATAGAAAATATGATGAAAATATGCCATAAAAAACACTTTTTCCAACTTTGACCTGATTTTTTTTTTTACACAATTACAAATGGTATTTGTATATTTCTACTATTTGTCCTGAGTTTAGTAATATCAATGTTTCCTTGTTTGTCTATGTTTTATTTCACGTAATAGGGCAATAAACAATATTAGTGTTTTTTTTTGTTTTCTAACCATTTTCTTCTACAGTGATTTTTTTAACCCGAACCCTAAATTTACCCCAACTCTAAATTTAATCTAACCCTAAATTGACCCCCACCCCTTAATCTAACCCTTGTAATTATCCGAACCCCCATTTAACCCTAATTATTACCCTATTTGGACCCTAACCCTAGATCTAGGTTCAGTAGATCAAGGGTTAGCTTTTTCCATTTATTTATTTATTTAATTTATTTATTTAATTAATTTTCTATTTTTAACTGTAATACCGCCTAACTGCCTGTAGGGGCAGTCAAGTAGCGGTTTCAGAGCGACGGAAGAGATTTTTTTTTTCTCTCTTCCGTCGCTCTCCTCTGGGCATGCTGTCTCGGAGGAGCATGCTCCTCAGGAGGGCACAGATTGTGTTGCATGATGCCTCGATAGAGGCATCATGCAACACTTTAACACACATAGGCAGTGATCAGCTTTCACTGCCTATGTGTGTTTGAGCGCATACGATCACATTCGCTGTGATCGTAAGCGCGCGGGGGGGTCGAGGGGGGGCTGAAAGCCCTCTCAGAGGCTGCTTCGGATCCGAAGCAGCCTCTGAGAGTAGCTGCAGGCATGTAGTGTTGCGCTAATGAGCGCAACACTACATGAAAACGGAGGACGTATATATACGTCCTCATGGTCCTTAAGGACCATGCTTTTCAGGACGTATATATACGTCCACATGCGTTAAGGGGTTAAAGGTGTTCAAGGTGTTGACTTGGCCTCCAAATTCCACAGATCTCAACCCAATCAAGCATCTGTACGATGTGCTGGACAAACAAGTCCAATCCCCGGAGGCCTCACCTCCAGGACTTATAGAATCTATTGCTAACATCTTGGTGGCAGATACCACAGCACACCTTCAGAGGTCTGTTTTGGCATCAAAAGGGGTCCTACACAATATTAGGTCATAATGTTATGGCTGGATCGGTGTGTACCATAGACTAGATTAGATTAAAAAAACGGTGAGCTTTTCAAGGTCATTAAATAGTGCCTAGTGAGAGGTAAAACTAGGACAGGGCAAAGTGTGGGTCATCCGATCATGTATGGAAGTTACTGCAAACAAAATTATAAAACAATGTGCAAAGGCTACATTAGTTGGCAGATATTTCAGCACATTTTTCACTTGTTTAATGCGATCCTGCTGTTATTCAGATGCACCTCATTTTTAACCATATAAGACTCAAGTACGACATTAATATACATTCAGGGTTCAAAACTAAGACAAGCGTCACTCTGTTGATTGGAATACTTACTTTTGAAATTAACTAGTGACCAACTCTCCACAAACCAAAGATGACCCATCCAAGACAGATACAAATACAGAGGTACTAAGGGCATTTATCCATAACTGAGGAAATTATGATATGAACTACCTAGTATTTCTTGTGGAAATGTTATTTTATTTTCCCACAATGAGCCAACATCAATGAGAGACTTTAGGGTGGCCTGGCATCAAGAAAATTGAAGTTCACAAGTCATAGCTTACACTTAACAGCTGTTGACATGGTCCATGATGCTCAGCCAGGATTATGTATTTTTTTCCCTAGCTGAGAATTTGAGAGCCATGGTTAAAACAGTAGATGAAATCACAGACCTTAGCTGTAAACTTCACTTCCCAATGCCTGGCCAAAACTCTCACATGATACTGACAAAGCTTCATTGGAAAGGTGGCCCATCTATCTTTAATTCACTATATACTGGCACAAGAATAAAAACTGTCGGTGCTTCCCACCCTTATAAAGTTTAAAAAGTAGAACTGGGTTAGCTTGGGAAAAACATTAGATTACATTTACATTTACCTAGCACCAACAATTTACGTAGCGCTAGTAGGGTTGCCACCTTTTCCACAAAAGAATACTGGCATTTCTATTGCCTCCACAGATTTAACATTGGCAGCAAGCCATTTTTTACCGGGCTGCTGGTAAAATAATGGCTGGGTGGCAACCCTAAGTGCTAGGTACAGAGCATAGACAGGGCCGGATTAAGACATTGTAGGCCTAGGGTTGCCACCTTTTGTTCAGAAAAATACCGGCCTTGGTACTGTCTCCATAGACAGTGTACACTTTTTTTCTTCATTTGATACAGGTACTTTGAGGTCCCCATTAATATCGAATTGGGCATAAGTCGCTTGACAAATGTTCCAGTACTTAAATTGCACCCACAGGACTAACCTCAGCAGGCTGGTAAAAAAAATTGGCACCAGGCCAATGTTAAGTCTATGGAGACAGTACCAAGGCAGGTATGTTTTTGAAGAAAAGGTGGCAACCCATGACCCACAGTGCACTCCAGTATGTGCCCCGTCACCCACATTGTACACCAGAATTTATAAATACACGGAGGCTCCTATTATGCATAAACTCCTTCTTTATTCCCTCAGCAGCAAAAAAGAGGGTAACATGTAAATGAAAGAAAATTTCAACCAATCAAATCACCCATAACATAAACCCCTCCCTCCCCACTATAAAACCCAACGTCCAAATATAGCTCCTCCTCTTTCTTTGCTGCTCCCTCAGCTAAGTGAAACTTTATTTTACTGTGATATTTATTATGCTTACTTAAGTGTTTATGTAACTTAATTGCTTTGTTTATAATATTGTTTTATTATAATATGCTTGTGGGAGATTTTGTCTCCTCAGATTTGTCTGTATAGTGGTTTTGACTGTTATACTTGCTCGTTTAGGTTTTCCCCCTAGGGTGATTATACCCTTCCCTCCCCCCTGTTACTTACTTTTAGGCTGGACAAACGGAGAGAATCGAATCAAGTTCTCCGTTTGTCCGTTTCTCCTGGCCGTCGCGCTACTTCACTAGCGCGGCGGCCATCTTTGTGAAGTCCTGCTTCTCCAGTGAAGCTTCTGCGCATGCGCGACGCTCGCGGCGGCCATTTTCTTGGAGTCCATGTACCAATGATACATGGACTTCATTATTAACGTCCCCTAACCACGCCCACATCTTTTCCCGCTGCAGCAACGGTCCTGTCACCTCGTTTTCGCGGGTAATCAGCGCTGGGGACTGCAGGGAAGTACTTTATATATTTCTATACCTTTATTGTACTTTTTACCTCAGTACTGTACTTTCCTATTATCAGTGATATTTTTATCTGTACTGAGCTACCTTGAGCAGCATATTAATTATTGTACCCTGTTTCATATTGTACATTGTGCATCTGTTTATATTGGGTTTTTGTGAGTTGCATTTATCATGCAGCCCAGCAAAGACACCGAGAAGGCTGAGACCTCGGTAGGTCCACTATCCCAGGGCTCCTCAATTGACCTTTTGGGGTCCCAGGAACTGCAAGATTTATTGGATGCCACAATGGCGAAATCGGTCTCCCAAGCTTTGAATTCAGCTATGGGGCTGATGTCGTCAAATTTGGCATCCTCTATTTCTTCAGCCTTAAAAGCTGCACAAGACCCTATGCTTAATAGAGAAATTCCGCAGATGGGGTCAGAACCCAATAAACAGGGGCCGGGCCGTAAGGCCACTGCCAAGGTAAAACATGCCCTCAAACCTTTACTACCGGACATGCCACGTCATGTCACAGATGGCGCGTTACCGCGCAAAAGAGCCTTGCATCAGGCTAAATCGATGCGTAATTGGAAAAGGGCTAGAGCCCTACAAGATGAGGACTCTGAGTCCATTTCAGAGGGGGCATCTGATGGGTCTTTTCCCTCCGACCAAGAAGAGATAGGAGCAGACTTTGAGTCGCCCAATGATTCCGATGGGGTTACCCCAATTATGACGAGCCTGTTTCAGGCCGATGACTGCATACTAGATCCTAATGGCTGTCCATTATTTGACCCTGAACAATTACATCATCCCAGATCTTCCCAGTGGGTACCCTCTGCTCACGTAGCAGACTATGTCGCATTGAGAGTGCGCAAACCTTTGGACAAGCCCACTAGGGACAAACTGAGGGCTGAATGCCCTAGACCCACAGTCCCTAACTCAGCCTGTAAAACCCCAGAGGTTGATCCAAAAGTGGCCCAATTTTTGTCTAGAACAGGCTGGAAAGCCCGTAAAGGATTGGACTATTCTTTACGCAACTGCCAGGATAGGGTTTTGGATGTGTTAGGGCCCCTAACCAAAATCTTTGAAATGGCAGAATCAGCTTCTGCACAGGGTACGGCTATTGACCCGGAAACCTTAAGAGGTTGGGTCCAAAGGGCCATTTGTTTTGTAGGAAACGCCAACACGGCGTTGGCATGTGAACGCCGAAAGGCGATCCTACTTAAGATTGAACCAAAACTGGTCAGCTTGGCATCATCGGAACCAGGCCCCAAGGCTAATGGTATGCTCTTTGGCGACTCATTTGTCAAAGACTTGGGCTCATTTGTACAGACTTTTGCGGCATTGGATAAGGCGCAAAATACTATGCGCAGAGTCTTTCAGCCCAGAGTTTTTCAAAAGGCCGGCAGATCTAGAGGCCATCTGGCCGGCCGGGGGAGCAGGGGTATCCCACGGAACCCCAGGGGCCTCATGCAACAGAGACCGGTCGTCTACCAGGAAGCTAGGGCTCCTGCCCCTCAGTTTTTCCCGCAAAGAGGACGACCTTGGCAGAGCAGAGGCGTCCGAGGTTCCTTGCAGCACAGACGAACCTATGGTAAGTCATATATCCCCTCCCTTAACCCGTCATCCTATGGTAGGGGGAAGATTGGCCCTTTTCATAGACAATTGGTACAAGATCACGACAGACCCTTGGGTGTTACAAACAGTGAAGGGTTTTTGTATAGATTTTATAGCATGCCCTTATCAGGATATACCCCCCAGAAAGTTGGTAATGTCACACAAAGATTGTCAACTCATAGATTTGGAAATCAGGAATTTGATTTCCAAGAGAGCGGTTGTACCAGTCGGAGAGAACAATGCCGGTTTTCTCAGCAATATCTTCCTAGTTCCAAAGAAGGGCGGAGGTTCCCGACCGGTCATCAATCTTCGCCCTTTGAATCAGTTCGTACGATACCATCATTTCAAGATGGAAGGAATTCAGAATCTGCGAGACCTCTTATGCCTGAAGGACTGGATGGTGAAGCTGGACCTCCAAGACGCCTATCTAACAGTCCCTGTGTTGGAAGACCATCAAAAGTATCTTCAGTTTCTATGGCACGAAAAGATCTGGAAGTTTATATGCCTTCCGTTTGGTCTCTCCTCCGCTCCTTGGTGCTTCACCAAGTTACTAAGACCGGTGGTGGGACATTTACGCAGAAAAGGAGTCAGACTCATTATTTATTTAGACGACATGCTGATTATGTCGCAAGACATAGAATCACTACACCTTCACATGACATGGACGATCGACCTACTGCAGAAACTAGGTTTCCTCATCAATTGGGAAAAATCGATGTTAAACCCTGCACAACGGATAGAGTTTCTAGGTTTCTTGATCGATTCCACGCACGGTTCTCTACAACTACCGAAAGAAAAAATCAAAACTATCAGGAAGGAAATAAAGGGAGCTCTATCAAAGTCAACTTTGACGATTCGTCACTTGGCCCGGATCATAGGTCTTTTGTCGGCATCTATACAAGCAATTTTCCCCGGTCCTCTACATTATCGGGCTCTCCAGCGGCTCAAAACCCGCTCATTAAACCAATGTTGGACGTACGATCAAGCAGTACCTCTGGATTGCGAAGCGAAGGAAGAACTGAAGTGGTGGCTACGGCACATGGAGGCCTGGAACGGCAGAGCGATTTTCAGTTCCTTCCCGGATTTAGTGATCGCTTCAGACGCCAGTCTACACGGATGGGGTGCCACCTGCGACAATACCTTCACCGGAGGACGGTGGTCTCTTCCGGAGCAAGAATTACATATCAATTGTTTGGAGCTCTTGGCAGGTACATTCGCAGTCCGAAGTTTTACGAACAATTTAGCGAATTGTTCAGTGTTACTTTGTATGGACAATGTTTCAGCAGTGCGCTATATCAATCATCTGGGTGGCACAAAGTCCCAGGTCCTCGCACAACTAGCAATGGAATTTTGGCATTTCTGCCTAGAACACAACGTATCGGTTCAAGCCTTACATATTCCAGGACTAGAAAATGTGGAAGCAGATTGGGGTTCGCGTCACCTCAGAGATACAAGCGATTGGCGACTCCTGCCGTCGATTTTCCAAAGCCTACAAAGACTGTGGGGTCCATTGGATGTCGATCTGTTTGCCTCTCGACTGAACACACAATGTCCGAAGTTTTACAGCTGGAGACCGGACCCCGAGGCTTTGGCCACGGACGCGTTTCTCCAGGTGTGGACAAAGAACAGATATTATGCATTTCCCCCGTTTTGTCTCATTGCCAGAACACTAGTTCATCTGCGAAGATTCAAGACGTCAGCAGTTCTAATCACGCCTTGGTGGGACTCTCAACCGTGGTTCCCGATGCTTCTGGAAATGTCGATAGATTGTCCACGCATCTTACCAGTGGTTCAAAATTTGTTGACGGATCCAGAAGGGAACCATCATCCATTGATCCAAACTGGAAGCATGGTACTCGTAGCATGGTTACTTTCAGGGGACCATGGTGTTTACCAAACATTTCACAATCAACTGAAACGCTCTTGGCAACAGCTTGGGCCCCAGGAACCCGAAGACTATACGGTAATGCCTGGAAGTCATGGGCTCATTGGTGCTTGGAACGAGACGTGGATCCCGTATCAGCTCCTGTCACAGACATATTGAATTTCCTGACCTTCAAATTTGATGGTGGTCTAGCTTATAGATCAGTTAATGTTTTGCGCTCTGCTATTTCTGCAGGACATGTAGGTTTTGACTCAAACCCAGCAGGCAGACATATGCTGATTTGTCGGCTGCTGAAAGGTATGAGATTGTCAAAACCCCCGACACCAAGGTACTCTAACCTCTGGGATGTTGTATTACCTCTACAGTTATTGGAACATTGGCCACTCAATAAAGACCTTTCATTAAAACAATTGTCTGCGAAATTGGTTTTTCTTTTCTGTCTTATCTCATGCAAACGGGTAGCAGATGTTAGGGCTCTGGAGGTAAGCTCAAGATCTTTTTCTCCAGATGGGGTCTCGTTTGACATTTCTAAAAGAACTAAGACTGCAATTAAGTCAGTGTCCTACCCTGCTTTTCCGTCACACCCCCAGTTATGCCCAGTTTTATGTCTAAAAGAGTATGAACAACGTACAGCCCTTTGGCGTCAACCGGTATTTTCAGACCTGTTTCTTGCCTTACGTAAACCTCATACCCCAGTTTCAACAGGGTCCTTAGCCAGATGGGTCAAATGGTTACTCAAAGAGGCTGGCGTGGATACTACTATTTTCGGACCTCATTCAGTCAGAGGTGCGATGGCCTCTAAGGCTTTCAGATTAGGATGTAGATTAGAAGATATCATGAAAGCAGCTGATTGGTCCAGGGAATCTACATTTAAGGAATTTTATTTCAAACCCTGTACTCATTTTTCTTCTGTTGTGATTGATCAACTTTAAAATTGCATAATAGGAGCCTCCGTGTATTTATAAATTCTAGGATTTTGCTAAGTCATGACGTAAAGTCATGATTTATAAATACACGGAGGCGAGTATTATTCCCACCCAGGATGTTTTTATACTCGCCCTACCCATATAAGTTTTCATGTGTGTGTATATATATATTTTTCTATTAAGTCATGTTGAGATTTAAGATTATTTTAATAACCCATACATGGAATATTACCAGTCTCCTTTCTCTTTTTCTTTGCAGTTTGAAGCTTGGTCGTCAGTGCTTCGGTATTCGTTATCGTTTGGAGGTTTTTTACAGTTTTTTATCCGTTATGGCCTAGTTCATGGATGGACAAGTGTTCGATAGATAACAGTTGAATGGACTGAACTTTACATCAAAGAAAGAGGAGGAGCTATATTTGGACGTTGGGTTTTATAGTGGGGAGGGAGGGGTTTATGTTATGGGTGATTTGATTGGTTGAAATTTTCTTTCATTTACATGTTACCCTCTTTTTTGCTGCTGAGGGAATAAAGAAGGAGTTTATGCATAATACTCGCCTCCGTGTATTTATAAATCATGACTTTACGTCATGACTTAGCAAAATCCTAGAATTTACTCCAGACAGCAGCCTCGGCTCTGTGGTGTCTAGTGGCAGACAGCATGGAGTTTGTGCTATGGCAAGGTATGTGGGGTCAATAACGAGTGGATAACTTGAGTGGGGACCTAGTCCATTTGGGTTGTAAGAGGCCCCAAAATTTCTGATGAAGGCTCTGGTTGCTGTCGTTGTTATCTGTACTCAAATACAGGTATTTTTTATTTTTGCTGTGCTGAGGACTCTGTATTTATTCCATTGATCTTCTTACTTTGTTTTTTTTTTTTTAGCTAGTATTATATCTTTGGTTGTATGAAATCCTTAGCAAAATCAGGTATTCCAAAAACTATTGCTCTTTTCTTGCTTGTACATTCGTTAATAGACGTATGATTAAACACATAGAATCTGGGGGTGTTAAAGGGACTGTATCACCTAAACATTGCGTAAACTGTGAATGTAAAAAAATATTGGCAAATGAGTAAATTATGAGAAAATGAGTTTTAAAATTGTCTTTGGTGGCTCCTGTTTATATGACCTGTGGCTTGATACGCTTATTACAAAACCAATTTATTTGCATATCAGGCCACAGGTGATGTCATAAGCAGGGCGACACCACAGACAACATTTAAAACACTTGTTCTCCTAATTTAGGCACTTACTTGCAGTTTTGCAAACACAATGTAGATCATTTTCAATATTTTTTTATTCTCTACATGCACAGTAAAAACATTGTTTCATTTTGATTTAATGACCAACAATGGAACAAATATTGTTACCAGCAGTTTTACTATTAAGTATAAAATAATTCCTACGATTTTTTCCCTCAAGCGTTACAAAAATCTAAATATGACAGAGGAATCTGCGTGTTAAATCAAACTCATAACTTGAACGCTAATAAGTAAAGGCAATGCAAACACCATTGACTTGTACAGGATGCCAGATAATTTTTTCAGATGTATATTCTCTGTTTTCTGCAGATCAGGCTACAAACACTCCCTGCTCCCACCAAACAAATGGCATAACATTTGGCGACAATTTATCAGGGGACGCTTTTCACTCACACACACACTCTCTATCCACCTGCTGATTGTCGGAAAGCAAACGAGATTTGCCGGGATCACGTGTTTGGTGACATAGTTCCGACGCCTTGCGGAAGTAGTTTGTAGTTTGCTGTGTAATTGTACATTGCATCCGGACCCGATATCAGAGTTCTGTTGTGTGTTCGTGTGAATCCGTGACACAATGCCTGACTATCTGGGAGCGGACCAGCGGAAGACTAAGGAAGAAGAGAAGGAAGATAAGCCTATCCGGGGTGAGTGGGACAATTTAAGTGCAAATTTGGGCCTAGAATTACTTCCAACGTAGAATCAATAGCATAAACAGAATAACGCAGTGCGGTCTCAGTGATCCTCTTTATTACACATGTCAATATATATATATATATATATATGTATATATGTGGTGGTGGGGTTGAATCCACCATTTACACGGTAATCATATTCTAAAAAGTATAATTTGCGATTATGTGCTAAATAATGTGATGAAGGTCTTTGTACACAATTAAACAATAATTCTCAACGTTTTCATAAATATTACTAGTAAATGTTTACACAGGACCCTTAAAATTCAGTACTTTATATAGATATAACCCCTCTTTCCAATTATACCGTAGGCTGTAGGTTATGAAGTTCAAAATATGTTGTTGATTATTTCTATACATGACATATTGAATCTACATTGTATATCAGTGATGTCAAACTGCAGCTGTTGGATAACTACATCTCTCATAATTCCTCCCATCCTCTTAGCTGATGAAGTATTTGATTGACGCACAATCTGTGGTCTTCAAGATCTGCACTTTAAGAGTTTTGCATGGGTGCACAAGTGCAAAATAAGGGCCACTATGGAATCAAAAAATTTGTGTCCTCTCCACCTATGGGTTGGGAACCTCTTGCTCCCTGGCCATAAGGCCAGACAGATGGCTCGGGTCTTCAGGTCCCACGTGCCTCACAGTGCAGGTGACCCCTTTGAACTTCTTCCCTCCCTAGGCAGAACAGTAGGATCAAAAAACTTCAGCTGCCACCACCCCGACACTTTGGATTTTTCTGGCCTCTCTTCAGTGAAGAGAGACCCGCTATTAAGCTCAGTGAAGGCCAAAAGGCCCCTACCCACTCAACCCACCAAATGAAATGATGCCCCACTGCAGCCTTCCCGTGAAAAAAGATAAAAAGCAAAATGTGATGTGAGAGCAAAAAAAAGAAAGTGCCAGTTGCAATCACAGCTTGGGCATGATGCCCTTCATGTGCATGTGTGTACACCCACAGGGAAGGTGCACCCTGTTTTATGTCGAGATCCAATACTATTGTGAATTTTCCTTTTGGGCATAATTTGTTACGCAACAGTGCAGCTGATTCAAGCCTTCTAATAGGATCCAAGGTGTAGTGCATTTCACACCATAGACCCACGGAGAACCTTTTCTGATTTTAGTAAGAAAATGTATTTGTTAGTCCATAGGCGATAAAAAATGAGCACATAAATGACACACACATCTAAATGCTTTACATGTTCTGCACCAAAAAGGTCCTTTCATTATTACTCCTTACTGTTGGCAAAATTCACTCTTTATTCTTCATGTCAAGGTATAAAACTTGCATGCTTCTAAGCGTGCAGCTGTCCTTTCACGTTGAGAAAGAAGTGCTTGGCTCTGAAACCTTTTGTGACTTGAATGAATATATGTGACAACAACTACCATGCTTTACATTCTTAAATGACCTTTGCTTTACACTCTAAGCAGACACTTTCAAATATTTACAAATTGATTAATTTAGGATCAATTACATCTCCTGTATCTCTGCCATTAACTAATGTCCTGTGTATTTAATTTTAACAGCTCTACAATGCACTGAACGTAATATCAATTCTACAGAGTCCATCATCACCGAATGCTGTTTATATTATTTTCTTAAAACATTGAAAAAATAAAATCCCCAAAAGAGTAGTGTTTTTTTTGTGTTCCTTTATTAGTGTACATGTAAAATTAAGTATTGTGTTTGTAAAATATTTATTTTTCTATTTCACATTTCAGCTTTGGATGAAGGAGATATTGCGTTGCTGAAAACCTACGTAAGTTGCAAGCATTTTATTTTGGTTTAAGGATTAAAAGTAACATCAGGAATTATTACTTTACTGGGAGCATCGTGGAATCATGGAATAGCCTCTGGCAGAAGTGGTAGATGTTAACACAGTGAAGGAGTTTAAGCATGCATTGGGTAGGCAATAAGGCTACCATAGATATAAGATAAGGCCAGGGGCTAATGAAAGATTTAAAAAAATTGGGCAGACTAGATGGTCTGATTATATGGGCCCATTGATTCTTAATTACCGACACATTCTATATGTATGTGAGCTAGCTTTTCAATGATTTGTCTTGACAGGTAGAGTGCAATTACATTGCACCTTATATAAGATCACCTATTCAACAGAATGTATATCTATGTATGAGCAGTCTTCGTGCATTGCCGATTGGTGGTGGAAACAAGGTTATTACCTTGAGCATTTGGTAAAATCGACTGGGGCCCATAGTGAAACAAAGCACGCTACCCTTATACTGATGAGTTGAATACTAAAAATGACCATTAAATTGTGATTTGCCGGTTCAAATCTTGGATGTCAAGACTAACTAAGAATTTTGTCTTTTTTTTAGGGACAAAGTACATATTCCCGTCAGATTAAACAGGTGGAAGATGATATACAGCAACTTCTTAAGAAGATCAATGAGCTCACAGGTACATATTTATTTTAAATTGCTTAACATTTTTTTTTTGTAAATAAATGTTTATTCGTTTTTACAAAATATAGGTATAATTCAGCAAGGAAATAAGATATACATTAGGAAGTAAAAATATGAAAGGTACATCTGGGGATAACATATTAGTGATGGGAGTATTAGGAAGAAAAAAGTGTTAAGATAAGAAAACAAAAAGGGTAAAGAGCAAAATTATGGGGAAGGTGGGAGTCAAAGAAGGTGGGAGGGGAGGGGGGGGAGGGGTGATGTAAAAAGTGGGGCAACAACCCCTGGTGGGAGAGACCACCTATGACCAAAAGAGGGTCATTAAAAAACAAAATGGGCAATAAGTCGTTGACACGACAGAAAACTCCCGTTTTGTTCCAACTGGGATGGGGGAGTGTGCCCTGGGGGTACCGTATCCGAACCGCCGGCAATTCTAAATAAAAATTATATAGTAACATTTGGCATGTGTGCAGCCTAAAAAAGAGAAAAAAAAAACAAGAACATAACGGCACAATGAATACGCAATGAATGAACTGTGACCTTGTTATATGTCGAACATGGGTAACTAGTGCCACATATTAAAAAAGGATAAAAACACTCAGAACGGGCTCAGATCTGCAATGTCGTCTTTAAATCAATGTAAGCAGTGTAACCGAAGAGAAAAAATTTCAAGCAAGGTAAGGACCCGGCAGTCATATGATAACAGACATCATGTTACTCCGGGGGAGCCAAGTCCATTGTCGAGCTCCTCAGTGGGGCTGGGAATGTAGTTGGCGTAGACCATTCCTGCACTTGGATGTTGGGCAATCCGAGACCACTCAGGAAAGAAGGCAATTCCGCCGGGTGGCGCAAAGTATGGGTTTTGTTGTCCTTCTTCACTACAAGGGCAAAAGGTGATCCCCAAGAGTAGGGGTAGTCTCGGGCCCTCAGTACTGCTGTGATTGGGCGTAGGGCTCGTCTGACTTGTAGAGTTGTTCGGGACAAATCTGCGTAGAGAGTTATTGTAGCATCCTGGATTTTCAGTGGATTCATGTTCTGATAAGTCTGGAGTATAGAGTCTCGTTCATTAGGGTAGTGGAGTGTGCATACTACATCCCTCGAGACAGCTCTCCCTGTTGCTTTAGGGCTACGAAGCTTGTATACTTTCTCCAGCTCAACGGGATTGTCAGGCTCCCTTTTCATGATTGTGTCAAAGAGGCCCTTCACCAGATGTTGCAGCTCGTCTGGGGAGGTGTCCTCAGGAATGCCTCTCACTCTAATATTGCTTTTGCGGCTACGATTGTCGAGTTCCTCGACTTGTTGCTGCAGTGAGTAAATCTGGTATTCCTGGTTTTGGACGTGTTGGTTTAAAGCATCGACCGCTTCTTGGGTGAGCGGCACTCCCTCTTCAAGGGTAAGTACTCTGGCGTCAATTTGTTTAAGGTCTTGGCGGAGACCGGAGATTTCTGAGCGGAGTGGCTGTATAGCTCTTTCCACTATGTCCGTGATATCCGCTTTGGTTGGCAGATGTTGAAAAGCGTCTCTCCAACTTTCTGGCAGAGGACGAGGGCTAACTGAGTGCTGTGCCATGGAGGTGGAAGCCAGAGCTGTATCTGCGGCCATTTTAGGTAGGCCCGTCGCGGACTTCGGGCTCAGAGAGCGGGCAAAATCTCTCCTGGGGGTTGTGGTTCGACCCCTGGCTTGTTCCTCTTTAGTTTAGACGGGTCGTTAGCTCTGTTTTGGCGACCCATGGCCGTGAAATTGCTCGGTAGGTGTCCGGGTTTAGGCTGCAGGTACGGAGCATTTGTCAAAAGCGTCCGCCATTGCCAGCTTCCGGACACGCCCCCCTGCTTAACATTTTTTAAACAATATAGTTATCTACTAGCTGGAGGCTCAGTATCTCAGTGTCATGTTTTCACAACAAAATTGTCTAAGATGTAACTTTCTTGCCCATCATACAGACCGTTGATCAGGGAAGGTTTGGAAATGTTTTATTTTAAATGTATTCATGGCTCCCGAATTTCTGGAAAAGTACATCTCATGTACATACCAGTAAAAGATATTGTGTGTGCTCCATGTACATTAAACCTGACCCATTAAATATTTATTATATTTTTATTATGACATATAAGTGAGCTACATCACATATAAGGTAAATATGAATACAACATTGTCAGAAATCCAAGGTGTTTGCTTGGTATTAAATTTCAACAGCGATTTTGTATTTTGTCCTCTGTATGAAGAAAATCTTATAACATTCAACAGACATAACTTAGTTACATATATGACAAATTGTTTCATGATGTGTTTCTCACAATCTTCTATCCTATTCAGGGATTAAAGAGTCTGACACAGGACTTGCTCCTCCAGCCCTTTGGGATTTGGCAGCTGATAAACAAACTCTTCAGAGTGAGCAGCCTCTTCAGGTGGCCAGGTACTTGTCTGTTTCATTGACCGATTTTTGTAATTTTTTTTCTTTTTTTAAAAGCCCTTTTTGTGTCTATCAATCATTAATCTGATCAATTTGTCACCAAAGGTTACAGCTCTTTCTACTTATGCTCAACTAGCTTTAGTTGTTCACACATTTGTAAAATATAGGACTGTAATGGCTGGTGGAGTTGTATTGTTATTTAGATTATAATGGTACAGACAAATTGCTACACCATGCTCAGAGACTTTTAGAATGCATATTATCTTTGTGAAAAACTGAGCTATGAAAGTCTGTCACAATGTACTGGGATAATTTTATTAAACAAGATCTATTTTACACGGGAAAAAATAAATGAATTGGGGGGATTTTCTCCAAATTTTCCAATTATGTGGAATGCTTTCTGATATTTAAAATTCACTTTAGATGTGTTACTGAGCATTAGAAGAGTGATTAAATTCCATTTTCATACATTTTTCTTATATATTTTATACATAAATGATGTTATTGGTCTGTAAAAGTATATTAGACAATTTGACTTTGCTTGTGCAAACAAAGCACTATTGGGAATCATAATTATACTTCCAAGGATGTACAGTCCAGATGTTACTTGGTGGCAGCAGTTGTTTTACCATTAATTTTTTCTGTTTACATGAAATTTCCGCAGATCTAATTGTAATGCTTTTTTGGATTCAGGTGTACAAAAATCATCAACGCTGACTCAGAGGATCCAAAATACATTATTAATGTCAAGCAGTTTGCCAAGTTTGTGGTAGACCTCAGCGATCAAGTTGCACCTACCGACATAGAGGAAGGCATGAGAGTTGGGTAATGAAAATGTATTTTTAATTTTACATTGTTCAATAAATTATTTGATTGTTTATTGATAAAATTTCTAAAGCATATTGATTGTTAAGCAACTTTTGTTTGCTTTCACGAGTTGAATCTGTTTTGCTGTGTGTCCCAGAAAGTAACCTTGGACTTGCATTTCTTTTTTAACTGCAGTGTGGACCGGAACAAGTACCAGATCCATATCCCTTTGCCTCCAAAAATTGATCCAACAGTTACAATGATGCAGGTAACACAAACCTTAATTAGAATTGTTTGATAGGCTGCCTTGTCTCTACACTGTAGATCCATTGGTCTCCATAGTGATGTTACTCTCATATTTCCCATGCATAGGTGGAGGAGAAGCCTGATGTAACCTACAGTGATGTTGGAGGTTGCAAGGAGCAAATTGAAAAATTAAGGGAAGTGGTAGAAACACCCCTGCTTCATGTAAGTAAATGGGATGAGGGGATGTTGTGCTTGACTCTGTCCCTGGTTGGATATCTTGCATCCATTGAACTGTGGCTTGCCATTCAAATCACTCTTAAGTAAACACCTGGGAGCCAGAAGATGTTCCAATACAGCCATTCCGCTATTGCAGGGGGCTTTGTTGGATGCTGATGATTTGGACAGTATCTGTATATAAGTTGTTGCATCATCTCCAGCTACTTTTCAACTAGATTCAATTTTAGCTTTAATTAACATCGCATGTAGAGTAATTACTTCTACAAAGTTGCACTGTGTTCATATATTAACAGCACACATTTAATGTTGTCACTCTAAAGCCATACCTATGACATAATTATCAAGCAATATGAGCTGTTTATTGGTTTTGCTAAGCACACTGCATAGATAAACATATGTACCATGGTGTGGATTTGTGAAACTGCTTATTCTCAATTTCACGCTTACAATTCTAATGAATGTCTTTTAATTGATATTTAATGTTGTTAATTGTGTTATCTCCTTTTTTAGCCAGAGAGATTTGTCAACCTTGGTATTGAGCCTCCAAAAGGAGTACTGCTATTTGGGCCTCCAGGAACAGGCAAGACTCTGTGTGCTCGCGCAGTAGCTAACAGAACGGATGCCTGCTTTATCAGAGTCATTGGGTCCGAATTGGTCCAGAAGTATGTTGGAGAGGTAAAAACATTTGTATTTATATTGTCTCACTGTATACAATTCTTCTATGCTAGATATTTATTCATATGCTACATGTTTGCAAAATGTGTTTTTAAATAATAGAAATGCTTGTTAGATGATACCATTCTTCTCCACTAAACACCATTTCTTATCAGTGATGTTGCATTACTTCACATCACATGACCTTTGTGTTGTTTATATTTATTTTTTAACAGGGTCACTTTAAAAGTAACTATTGCATATTACAAGGATGGTAACTGTTAGAAACCTAGTCAACCTGTGACAGCTCACAGTGTCTATAAACTTTAGCAGAATGTGTAAATAAATAACTATTTCTCAGCATTTAATACATTGTTTTGTTTTTCTTTTTAGGGAGCCCGCATGGTGCGTGAGCTGTTTGAGATGGCCAGAACAAAGAAAGCTTGTCTTATTTTCTTTGATGAAATTGATGCCATTGGTGGTATGTATTTTTGTTTATGCCATCTCTACCAATTTATTATAATTGGAATACAATGTGATATGTCAAACATTTTATATAAATTCTCTTTTGTACAGAATCCTATATAAAAAGGTAGAATTTAATAACTTATTTGAACAAAGAGGTGTACTAAAGGCATTTTAATTACCACTTTTTAAAATGGGCAGAGTTTTTAGATATGGCTCATAAAAACAAATTGATGGTTTTGAAGAAGTGAAGTTTATCACCAAGATTGTTTACAGGGGTTTTTTCCACAAACACTACAGGATTTGTGGTATCACGTTTATCAATAGTATAAGTGAATTTGTCAAAATCATCCACCTGATAAAAGAACAATATATCCATTGCTGCTGTTTCCTAAGGCATTGACAATGTTTTATACGTTTTTGTTTATAAAGGATTTAATTGTATGAATATGATCTCCCCTTTTTTTTGCTAGGCGCTCGATTTGATGATGGCGCTGGCGGTGATAATGAAGTCCAGCGAACTATGTTGGAATTGATTAATCAACTGGATGGCTTTGACCCGAGAGGAAATATTAAAGTATTAATGGCCACCAACAGACCTGACACATTAGATCCAGCACTCATGAGGCCTGGAAGGCTTGACAGAAAAATCGAATTTAGTTTACCTGATCTTGAGGTAAATGGGATTTTACATAAACATTTTATAACCATATCTAAAAAGTTCAGCAGTTTAGCTTGAGCAGCTTAAATTGGTCACCTTCTGGGCTGCTCCCATTCTTAGAACAATTTGAATGTAATCTTCTATAAGCATTGTTAACAGGTTTTAATGTAATCTTTCCTGCACAGTTATATTTGCCTAGAAACATGTCTTGACAAAGCTTGTAATATTTCTGCTGAGCTTAGTTTAGCATGGTTTCTGAGAAATATTGTCTTGTAGTATCGATCAAACAATATTGATTCCTGACAGTGCTGTTTGTTTTCTGTGCTTGTTTTTTAGGGACGTACACACATTTTTAAAATTCACGCCCGTTCCATGAGTGTGGAGAGAGACATACGATTTGAACTGCTCGCCCGACTGTGTCCCAACAGCACAGGTATTGTATTATTTCAGGATTACTGTAGATGATCTATATCAGGGTTTGACAAATTTTATTTAGTTTTAGGAGCCAGCAAAAAAAATTAGGGGCAAGACAATGGTGCACACACACACAATCAGTCACATAAACAAGTCCAGCAGTTTTTTGTTTTGTTTCTTAATTTGTCCTGCTGAGCATCCGGATGTCATGTGACACCTGGCGCTCAGAAATGAAAGTGTGAGCAGGAAGTCTGTGCAGCACACACTCTCTGCTCCCTTGAAGAAAAAGAAAAACTAATCCCAGTGGCAAGGGGCACCATGTGGGCATGACCATACTAATTTCCTGGTCCCCATTGCGATCTGGCGGCCATTATTTGTTGAGCCCTGATATTACCAAGGCTAGCATTATTTTGGATGTAATTGTTGATAAATGGCATTACATTGGCAGTAAAAAGGGACTCTGTCGATTCACACTGCAAATGCTCTTAATGTGACAAACACATGATTTATACATTGGGGGCTATTCACTAAATAAGAGTTGCATGTGAGATGAACATTTCTTCGGATCAGTAATGCAGGGACAAACCAGGTTTGTTCCTGCACAATGAGTAGTTAAATTGAGATGACTTTTTCATCTCAACTCGCCTTTTTAGTGGATAGACACCATTGTGTTTGTCATATAAATGCAATTTAGTTGAGTATGTGGGCGTTTGTAACTTACTGTATTGTGGCACTGTATGTAAATTACTACAAAGGAGAATATTAATATGCTGATTTCACATTTGTTCCATAGATTTTAAACATGTATGAAGCCACTCAATGATGACTTGACATTTATATAATGTTTATACATTTTAAATCCAATACATTAGCAAATTTGCTACTTTGTTCTGTCCAACTTAGATTTATAGATCAGCAGCCAGAGACCAATGTTATGACCAGGCTTTTTCCACATGTTCTTCTATTAATTTATCATAACCTACAATAAACCTTTTTATGATTCTCCCCCCCCCCTTTCTATTCAGGTGCTGAAATTCGCAGTGTGTGCACAGAGGCAGGGATGTTTGCAATCCGAGCCCGTCGCAAAGTCGCAACAGAGAAAGATTTCTTAGAGGCTGTGAACAAGGTCATTAAGTCATATGCTAAATTCAGCGCTACCCCAAGATACATGACCTACAATTAAAGTGTCTAACTGGAAGAGTGTTAGATATAAGCTGTACTGGGCTGTCATTCCAGCAAGATCTGCAAGCAGATAACTATATGTAGCGTGAATAAAAATCTGGTAAATAATTTGGTGTTTCTCTATTGTCAAATAATTTAGACTTTAAATAATAAAGACAAGTTTGAAACCAATTATTTTATTATTGGAGGAAAAAACAAACAATAATACATATTTTTTTTCTGAGCAAACATCTCTCCTAAGAAGGCAGTTTAGCTTTTCATATAATAACATAAAAATATATATCTAGAAAAATATACTATTGGCAAATAATGTACACTAACATTTTCAAATAATATTTTGGTAAACATAACATTTATCAAAACAATTGTCAGGTTTAGCACTTTCTTTTTAAAAACTATTAATTGAATAATCGTAGCCCCCTTATTGTCATTGTATGTGACTTACATTATCACAACATTAAGCTTAAAGCCTATAAAGATTTCATTTTTAGGTTAAGAAGTTTTGTGTGTATCTGTACCAAAATATGAAAAGTGTTTCCCAAAATGTCACAGTACGTCTGGGTTAAGCCTTGGTCTCCCTTTATTCAAAACCCTGCAATCTGGCTAAACATAAAGTGGAGACCACCTAGATCCAGCAAGCTAATGTGTGTTATGTAGAAAACTCCCACAAAGAGCTCAGTGATTGCACCTTTATCACTTCTGGATAGTAATTTATAAATGTGATTGCCCCTTCCATGTGGTGTGGGTGTTTTTGTAGATGTCCTGTCATCTTTCAAGCATATTTCTGTACTGTTTTTATACATGGAACTGCATTTCAGCTTTTGTCAGGAGTAAGCATTATATATTATTTCCACTACATGGTGATAATTCTGCTCACCACATTTTTTTTTGTCCTTAATGCTGAAAAACAAATATTTGCTTTCTGTAACTTTTAATAGCCCGCCTTAACACTGAGGTTTTCCTCTTCTATGATAAAATCCTGATTGTTCTAAGGTGTACTCATGCTCTTTATACCAACAAGTAGAAACTGTGGAAAACGGTGTCAAGTCCTTTACGCCAATAATTCCAAACACTAGAGGCATGGAAGATCCTTCTGACTGAACTACCCCTTGATTAAACATTAAAGGGGGGGGGGACGACGACTCAGAGGGGACTATTCACTAAAAGATGAGTTGAAGAGAGTTGTGGTAAGATGAACAACTTAGGTATAAATTGTGAAGGGGCAAATCTGGTGAGTTTGCCTAGTGAGGGAAAACTCACAAGGATTGTCCCTGCCCAATGTATAACTCAGTTCGCCTAGCAAGAAATTATACCTCTCCTGTACCTTGTCCTAGGGTACACCGTTTATTTGTAGTGGAGGGGCAGTCGGTCCACCAGTCCATAGACCTGTATGGTTGTTTAGAACCCTGAGTTGAATGTGTCAACATAAATGACTTGTGCACCTCATGCTTCACAAAGATTGACTAGAGCAGTCTATCTGCAGAGAAAATCACTCTGAAGCTCCCCAAAAAACATTGAATATTAATGTTTAATTGTATAGTTCTTTTCAGTCTGTTTTGTGAGGTAAAACTTGCTTATGCCAGTGAGCCTGCTGGTTTTCATTAAGAAATGAAAAAATGGTTCTTGGCAAAAAATTCCTGGTTCAATATTTTGTTACACCGGAAATTTCTCAGTACCTTACTAGTACGGCTACTTGGAATAATCTTTGTTTTAAACAAGAGCATTGACCCGATAGTCGTATGGTGCACTATTGAATCAACTCCTCTCATTTTAAAGCAAATCCTCCATTATTGAAATATTGTGGCAAAAATCCCAAAGCTGGAATAGACATAGAGATAGTTAGTAACTCAACATTTGCTAAACTTTACATTTTTTCTATTTAACATACTGATATGCAACATTTCTATGTTTTTTAAGCCGAAGAAGCCAGTATTGGTAAACCTTTGCAGTATAATTAAAGCATAACATAAAATGTTTGAGTTTTTCCTGTTAAAGAAGGACTGAACCCCAAAATGTATTTTAAAAAATATATATTTATTTTCCTTTCTCCCTATTTTATATCATTGTTAATGTTACTTCCTTGAAATACCATTTAGAAGGATATCTTTAAGGACTTGGGAGATATACTTTTGTGTCAGTCAGGCAATAGTCAGACAATATAATGGAGTGTCTGTATGTCAAACACGTAAGCACGGAGGGAGGAAAGTATTTGTGAATGGCAATGCAACAGTGTAGCAGTGAATGTGCCTCAGAGGGATAGATCTGAGGAGTCAAACGTAAGGTGACTGATACAGCACATTGCATCAGAACAAAAGATAAATATTATGTGAGATTTCTAATATGGCAAATTTATATTTTAAGGTTTAATCCTTAACTCCATCCAAAAGTTGAAAATCTCTTCATTTTGCAGCAGCCTTATTTGCTGTGGGTTTTTAAGATGAATACTGACAGAAAAACACAATATTTAGTGCAAGCAAATCTAAAAAATTGCAGGAGAAACTGAAATAAAAAATGAATTAGTATGAGAAGACCCAAAAAAATTCTAAAACCACAAGTGACTGGATAAATTCACATAATATTCTCCAAGAAAACCTGAAGGGGGGTCTGCTTGAGGAAAGAAAGATAAACATCTACCTCAGTTCTGAGTTAGAGCCGAAAGTTAACCTACGTATATCTCTACAGATACATGTTGGATTTACTTCAGAGAAGGGCACACTATTTTTTTTTAGATGTCTTACATCTTCATGATCTTTGAGCCACAAAGTCAAATTTGGTTTAGTGATACCTCCCTATGTAACAATAATTATTATCAGTGAAGTTTGTCCTGGCTAGTTTAGAAGAGCACGTCTGACAAATGTTTGACAACCTTTGAGGGTCAACACAATAAAGTAGGGAAAAAAAATCTCCCATTTAACTGAATTGGAGAATTTTTTTTTTACTCGTCCACAACGGTCTAATGTTTGAAATTTCCATCTCAATTAACTGCGATTCTCTTTTTCTAAAAATACTGGTGTCACCAAAACTGTTTGGCATACAATCTCAACCCTTTGGTGCTCAGTGATATATTAAAGCACATAAACTGGGTATTTTCAAACCACAAAAGTCATACTACAAAAAGAGTAGCCCAGTACCAAAAGATGCCACAATCAGAAATCTAGATGAAGCACATCTAGTATGGCTTGGTACTATATATAATATGCATCAGGCATGTCTGACAAGTAGCTAAGTCATCTGCCCCTTGTTTGGGCTGAAAGAAGCAGTGGTATGTTAATATTGGCTTATATTTATAATTTTATATCAATGGCTGGATGATCTAACGTGACATATTCTCTTTCTAAAGCTGGGAGGATTTCATTTTCCACAAAAAGGGCAATGGGTTAATGAGTATATCAATATTTTTGTGTTCAAACTTATATGTTAACTTTACTTCTTCTACACTTTAAATATTGGAAAATGGTAATTACAGCCAATTTACTATAGCTAGCTCGGAGTATAAAATAATTTAGTGGGAGTATTATTGTAGATTGATTTAGCATTAGATAAAAAGACCTATTTGTACAAATACATTTCTAAAATCATTAAGCAAAACATTGACATTATAACAAGTGTAACAAATGGCAGAATGACAAAATGTATCAGTAACATATCTTTAAAACTCTTTACAAATATAAATCTGCCATGTAAATGTGTTATAACACTGGGTTCTCTATCTGATGTTAGCCAGCACACCGGTCTATGTCAACTAAAACTGGATAAATGAGCTTAGCAATCAGCTTAATACACTTAAGTGGATACAAAAATAGTTTTCTATGAAATGTCATCTATTTGATATTAATCTTACATAACTACTCTTTAAATCAGGAGAGGTATATCAGATTGAGAGCAAGAAAAAAAAACAACTAAAAATGGACCTCTGTGTATTCACAGTGCAGTACTAGTCAACATGCTATATTCTTTTTCTGCATTAAAACTATTTTTTGTTCTGTACTGTGATTTTAGATCACCTGCATAAAACACAACACTGAACGACAACTTCCCAAAGAACAAGTAATAAAACCCTATATCTTAACCAACTAAAAGCTACACAGAGAATATTCATTTTCACTAAAAAGCATTTATAAAAGTAACTACATAGAAATGTAACAGACAATCAACACTTACAAATAATTTATGACTTTCTAAAAAAAAATAAAATAAACCCATACATACTCCTTTCTGCAGCATAACATTAATTTTTAACAGATACAAATATAGTTGCTATTCTCAAGTGAGAAAAATAACTTTTGGGGCTGGGTGAGAAAAGTCACAGTTTAACGGCATTAAGGCGCTTTATATATACATATATACTTTGCCCTTAAATTGGTTGTTTTCCAGTTTGGATGTAGGCCTTGTTTTTACTTTTATGTCTTCTAATTGTTTAGACAATAATATGGTAACAATAGGTTGCAATATCTCATACTCGCTGAATAAACTAAAATGCTAATTATGACCTTATATCTACACATTAAAAATAGATAGGGATTATATTTATCTTTGTGAGCGTTTCACAAATCTTTAAAGTCATTTTAAAAGTATACAAGATTGTTTGTGTATTATGTCACAACAATTTTCCACCATTTACTGAAGGTGGGTTTGGAACAGAAGTGCTAAACCGTGGCCCTCCATCTGCTGATGGCTTACAATACCCATAATACTCTGTCAGCTAGGAGGCTGGCAGGGGAGTATGGGAAATATAGTTCTCCAACGGCTTGAAGGTTGCAGTTTGACATCCCTGGTAATAACAATCAGGGGAGGGCTTGCAAGGGGGACAGTTGGACAATTGCCCCTCTGGGCTGTCGTCTATCCTAGCTCAATGGGCTAGGGCTGCACCACTTTTAAGACCATTCTGTCTTTCTGTCCATTAGTTTGGTCTGCCTACCACTCTCTATACCTTATCTATCAGTATATCTGTCCTGCCTGTGTATCTCTGTGTCTGTCAGTATGTCTGTCCTGGCTGCCTTTCTGTGTCTGTCAGCATATCCGTCATGCCTGTCTATCTGTGTTTGATGAAATTGAAAAATGGGTCATTATATCGTTTTTGACCCCCCCCCCCCTCCCCAGGTCAAAGGTTGCCAGCCCTCCCCTGATAACAACTAATATCACTTCTACAACCAGAAGTCAAAATGCTGATAATCTAAAGTTGAAGTGCCTGAATATATGGATTTACTGCAGCCAACATCTGTCTATTTCATGTTTGTTTGTGTTTCAACACCTTTGCAGTTCTTGTATATATTGCACAAGATGCCCCTTTATGATAATCACTGTGCATAACAACTGCACATAGTGACCCTCCACATAGCACCACAGTCACAGACAATGCTACAAATCAGTGGTATGTATTTACCACCATAACCAAATCCTAATCCTGTTGTAATAATGTTAAACAAAGAATACCTTCCCTTCCCTAAAGCCCTTACTTTCCCTCTGCAAACAGAGGAGGAGATAAAAGTAAACAAAATCTGTATCAATGTAACAGCGGTGCAATGATCCTAAAACCTCACAACTGTTTACAAAGATCATAAAGTTTCCTTAATCACTTGGGTATTATTAGTAAAAATGGTTAATCCTCTCGGAGCAAATATGAAGTTAATATATTATTTTTTTTTCTTTTTCAAATTCTGTTATATGCAACTCTCGAAAAGAAGAGTTTGGCTAAATGCTTAATCTACTGGGTGCTAGAGGAACTGACTTTCCTCTAGTGGTAAAATGCTTGTATCTTATTGCATTGTCTTCTATGCGAACGTTGCAGAAGGGTTCAAATCTGACTGTGTATCGGAGGTCAAGACCTGCTCCTCTGAAGTTGTGAAGGCAGAGCAGGATGCTTTGAACTTGCTGTGGATCACAGCATCATGAATACTGTGAAACAGAAGGTCTCGTTTGATGGATTGATCAAAGAAATTCAACCTGGTTAAATCATGTACAACCAATCCTGTAAAAAAAAAAAAAAAACATAATATTATTTACTTTGTACCAATCAGTAAACAATGCAATGCTAGTATTGTTTTGAGGACTGTGTGATTTCAAGCCTTCATTTACATGGGGAGTTCCAGCTAGGCAATTATTTTATCTTCTGTATGTTGTACATG
Source organism: Pelodytes ibericus (assembly GCA_036172795.1). NCBI lineage: Eukaryota > Metazoa > Chordata > Amphibia > Anura > Pelodytidae > Pelodytes > Pelodytes ibericus. The sequence continues at coordinate 121,504,323 of CM069858.1, read as the reverse complement.
TTGTGGCATAGTAGGGCCCTGCATATATGGCAGTTAGTGACCAGACCACTTTATTTGCCTGTGCATATAAAAGCCTGAAACATGTTTACATCATTGTACCATTTATTAAATGTGCAATAACGCTGGGCCTATAAAAACACTTAAAATGTAAAATGAATGATAAATAATGATAAATTGTATATATACTGCATCATGCCAATAAGCATATGCTGTATCGCTAAAGCATGGGTGTAATTGAAAAGCGCTGTATGCGAAAAGCGAGGCCTTATTGCAGGGCTTGACAAATCTAATTAGATTTTAGGAGCCAGCCAAAAAATGTAGGAGCCAGACAATCACGCAAGCATACACGCAATTCATAAACACACACGGCTTCTTCACATATATACACACACACACCTACTTTACATATACACATATATCCAAACACCTCACACACATCTACTTTACATATGCACATAAATACAAACACCTCACACACACCTACTTTACATATACCCATATATACAAACACCTCACACACACCTACTTTACATATACCCATATATACAAACACCTCACACACCTACTTTACATATACACATATATACAAACACCTCACACACACACTTTACATATACACATATATACAAACACCTCACACACACCTACTTTACATATACACATATATACAAACACCTCACACACACCTACTTTACATATACCCATATATCCAAACACCTCACACACACCTACTTATCATATACACATATATACAAACACACACCCACCTCACACAGTCTTTTCTTGATGTGTCCCCCCTCCCTGCTGCTTTACCTCACTGCAGGGGAAGGGGACATCCGTGCTGCAGCATGTCCTCATTCATCGGCCTGCTGAGTGCCAGGATGTCACGTGACGACACCCGGCACTCAGACACGCGTTGCGCGAGGGGGCGGAGCTTGCAGTCTGTGCTATACGCACAGACTTTACCCCCTCGCGCTACGAAAAAAGAAAAAAACAAACATCGGATGGCAGCGGCAAGGGGACCGGGAGGGTTACTTCACCCAGGCGCCAGGTCTCATTTCCTGGTCGCCATGGCGACCTGGCGCCTGGGGTTTGTCGAGCCCTGCCTTATTGTATATAGTAACTATATATATTTTTACTTTAAAACAAAATTACAAGTTCAGTGACACGGGCGATGGGTTGGGTTTTCATGCTCCCCTCTAAGAAAGTAGCACTATATCTTATTACATTAAAGAGCTTAGAATGTCAGGTGCATGCGCGCTGTGATGTAAAAGGCAGGGCTTATAGTACGAATAAGAAAGCAATAAACCAGTAAGGAAATACTTACATTTTCTCTCTTCATTAAATATGTATTTATCATCAACATTAGATGATGTTACTATTACCCAGTTTCATAGTATAGGTTGAATATCCTGTATCCAAAATGCTTGGAACCAGAAGTATTTTGGATAACGGATCATTTTCACCAATTAGATATATTAAAGCCTCTCAGCACTCATGACATACAGTAGTGTCTATGCATATACTGCACAGAGCAAATAAATCACTTTTACTGTGATGTAGATGTGAAGTGAGGCATCGTTGGAACCTGCCATTGGAGCGTCAGGCCTGCAGATATACCATTGTATTACCCTTTGTGGGTATGAGGGAATCTGAGACTGCATGGAAAGGCTTTATCACAGCTTTAGGGTGACTGGACACTGAATAAACTGTTGTGCACTTGCATTCTGACTGGTGTGTGTAGAATTTGCAAATTGTGGCAAAATCCAAAACATTTTTGGGATTATGGATTTCTGGATAAGGGATACTCAACCTGTACTAACTTTATCCACCTTACAAGGCAGAGTTGGCTGAGTTGGCCAAGCTGGGACAAAACCTACAAACCTCAGGAGTGAACACAATGTACACTATAAAATGTTTGCAGGTTTAAGGAGATCGGGAGATTTAAGGGTAAAACATTACTTTACATAAGGCAAGATTTATATAATAATATTTTATAGGCACAATAAGTGGTATTTTATCCTTTTCACTGCTGTCTGTTCCATACTTATATGTTACAAACATCCATGGATGATCTAACTGAATGAAATAAACAAAGATTCATTTAAGTCACCAAACCATAGCAATGATTTGTTTAGGTTTCAATTTGAATATTTGCATTGAATTAGACATTTATATTTCTTGAGATTCCCAAGCAGTAAAACTACCCCACCACCCAACTCAATTGCAAAGTTTAAGGGGACTCCATCATCAATATACTGTTTAAACTGTGAATGTGGCATGTTTAAAAAAAAAAAAAAAAAAATGTGTCTGTGTTGTCTCTTGTTTCAGACCCCAGCTTTTGGCGTCACATGCAAATTAACTACTTTCAATGGGATATGTGTCAATTTCCTATAAAGACACAATGTACAGATATTTATGAATTTATTTTTTCAATTTCTATTCTCTACATCTAGAGACGGAGTTCATTTAAGCCTGCTAAATATTAGATCCAGTGTTACTTTTCTTAGACCAATGCCTATAGAACCTGCACTGAAGCTGGTGATGTTCTTGTATAGTGTAATTTCCTATGCCTGCTCTGACATTACCAGTATTCTGTGTTAATTATTTATATCGTGTCATACATTACTACAGCAGAACTGAATTGGCACTTAAAGGAACAGTCCAGTCTGGGAAAAAAAAGGTAAATGTACATTAAAGCTGACACTTTTATAACCCTACCACCATGACATCGCCTGTGCAAAAAGCAATCAGAATCTTCTGGAAGACAAACAAAACTTCCTAGTGATGTGTGATCATGATGTCACCAGTGAAATCATACACTTGTACTGATCAGTTAAACTGATACTCTTAGAAACAAAATCAGGGGAAATGGGCAGAGAAACTTTCAATTGTTAGATGACTGGAGCGTTCTTCGAAATCACTTCAGGGGATATACCTAAATCCACTCACTAATATGTGTTCTGCGAGTAAGATATTGAATGTCCACTTGATTACCGTATTTGTGAGTACAGCAAAGCTAAAGATTAATAAATGACTTACCATTGCAGCCAGATAAGAAGATATCAACACCAATTTCTTTATACTCCTTGATTACCTGTAAAGTTATGAATGAATAACAGAGTCATACAATGCAAGCTCCATCCTATGCTTTCATTGATAATAATTTGAATTAAGTCCAAGAAAATATATTTAATTGCTTCTGAGCCTGATCACCAACGCAGCCAACAGACTTGAGACCCACAACTAGAACCTCATGTTACAGGTAGATATGCTAGATTATATAAGGGCTGAGAAAGGGTGATCATCACTCAATTAACTATATCCATGCAATTTCATGCTAGCTCGAGATAAGCTATTAACAATCCAGAAATAGTTTATTACATCCATTGAGACATGGTTAGCCAATTGCATGATCTCATCCAACCTGTCCCTGTACAACCAGAAATATATTTTCCAAACAGTCCAATTTATATTAAGTAAATGAATGAACATTGTGCTTGTTTATATGAATGCAATATAGTACTGTCTATATGTCTTAAAACAAATGCCCACTCACATTCATGATTATGCTTTTGTGAAAACTAATGGAATTCTAGGATGTTTTGCCTTTTTTTATACCAAGCTTCTAATAATGAAATGAATAACTTGAGCTGCTTACAGATTTCAGAGTTTTTGCTCCAACTGAGTCTATAAAGTTGACAGGAGTGAAGTCCAGGATGATGGAATGGACATTGATGACTGGGGTCATAAAGTACTCCAGCTCCTCGGATGGGCTGTTGTGCAAGTTCCTGTCAGCTGATCCATTTTTCCCATTTAATGATATATCTGTGATTGGGTTGTCATCCATTAGTTCATGTTTTACAGCCATTTCCACATCATTTGTCTATGAAGAAAAATGTATCCATATAGTTAGAGGGCAGTTATTATTTCATTGCAGTGTAGTACATGGGTGGACTGTACATAAATTGCACGCAGTGACATACAGCAGTTTTATCAAAAGACAGGACTTGACAAATCCCAGAAGCCAGGGAGCCTAAAATGTCTATTTTATTGTTTTACTTAGCTCTCTATGGAAATACTATTGCCTTGGCTCCTAAAAATAACTAGACTGGCTCTTAAATAATCCTAAAAAACAGGAAGTGATAGAATGTGTGTCTTCGAATCAACTGAACAAATGATATAAATAATACGTACACAGCTTCTCCTAGCACTCCTCACAGTGCTGGAAAGCAAATATATTCGTATTTATGGAGTGGCGCAGAATCATACATGTAAAGATATAAAAATATAACACAACTTGATAGTGCAATATGTCTGCTAAATATGGTGACAAATAAATGTATGCACTCACAAACTTAGGTGCAGAGTAAGGCCTTGAATAAGTAAAAATCAGGAGCTCATCTGATAATCCATTTATTGGAGTGTGTGGTGGCTTAGTGGATGAGCATAAACTGCACATATAAAATCCAGGTATCTGTAGGTAGTAGCAGATCAGTAGGTAAAACCGGTCTCTAAGTGTTTCGTTGGTCTTCAGTACCAACTTCCTCAGGAGAACAGAATAAAATATAACAAAGACAATTATCATTTATATATCCCCACTTCAGTCCGGTTATTCTGTTGATTTCCGCATCTTGTTGGTTCCAGTGTATGACCAGCATGGTGATACTGGAAGTCAATTGAAACAGGAAGTCCCTTTGCGTTCCACATATGCTCCAGGCTGTGAGTGGCTATTTCTTATCAATAAACGCAGGCGAACTTCTTAAAGTGCAATTAAAAAGGAGGGACTTCCACAATTAATGTTTCAACGAACTTCTGGTTTCAACGGACTTCAGAATTCAACATGCAGGAAGTAGTCATACACTGGAACCAACGAAATGCGGAAATCAATGGAATAATGGGACTGAAGTGGGGTTATATAAATGTTAATTGTCTGTGTTGTATTTTATTCTGTTCTCCTGAGGAAGTTGGTACTGCAGACCAACGAAACACATAGAGACCAGTTTTATCTGCTACTACCTACAGATACCTGGTTTTTATATGTGCTGTTTATGCTCATCCATTGAGCCACTACACACTCCAATAAATGGATTATCAGAAGAGCTCGTAATTTTTACTTATTCAAGGCCTTACTCTGCACCTAAGTTTGTGAGTGCATAAACTACATATTTATTTGTCACCATATTTAGCAGACATATTGCATTAATATCAAGTTGTGTCATATTTTTATATCTTTTCATCTTAAATAATCCTGTCTGGTGACTATATTCTTCAAAGATTTGTCAAGCCCTGTTTTGAATCTATTTTTCTTTGGTAGAACCATTTATTTATATGGGCTCCATCCCCCATCTGTCTATCTACCCGCCAATAAAGCAGGGACAAACTACACAAACATATTCACAAGGTCAGACAATCTAACTAGTTGAAAATATCGTTATCAAGAATTCATGGTTGGGTAAACATCAGCTTCAATTAAAAGCAAATGCAGCTAATGAATGACTTACAAGTTTTAAGACTGCTCTCTTCTCAGTTTTATTTGCGTTCTTCATTTCTTTGGCATGTCTCTTTTGTGCCTTCTTCTTGGCAATCAATAAAGCACCCGGATCAATCCCAGTCTTAAAAAGAAAACAAGAGACAACAGAATCAGGAATTGTACTCCATGACAAGTGTGACAGATATCTGACGGTGTGTAATATGGTTTTATTCAGTGATTGGAAAAGATGTTAAAGAGTCACACAGAGAATACATGTTATAATGTAATAAAGTATAGTATTTCTTTAAATATACATAAAGAAATAGCCAGACTTCCTCTGGGAAAGAAAAAACGAAACCAGCAGCTCAAAATGTGGTCACAGCTCTATTTAGTCAACCAGATCAAGCAACCATTTAACTGGTTTCAGTGTCTGGCTGAACTGTGGTTACTTGAGGCTGTATCTTTTTACAGAACTGTTTCAGAGTGGAGCCTTATAATATGTACTCTACTGATATGCAAAACTGTTATTGCCTTGCAATAATACGCCAAGTGTATCATGGTGGTGACAGAGAATGTCGGATCTATTCAAAAGCTGTACAAATTAAAACATTTTTTTTAAAAGCTCAGCCACTTAAATACTTGTAAAAGGACACCAGCCAGTTTCCTCTTACAATGACCCAAAACACAGCTCTAAACTAAGCAAAAACTATTTAGATCTCAACAGCTGGACTGTGTGGTACATAACAAGTATTTATCAAGTCAATCCCATTTGTGGGATGTGCTTCAGGAAGCATGGGGTGAAATGTCTTCAAATGTTGCGAGACTGTGAGCAAATTTAAAGGACTCAATTATTATTTAAATTAAAAATGATTATTTCTAACCTTGCCTAGTTATTTTGAAGTCATTACTTTAATTCCTGTTCATTTTGCGACTTATTTGAAGGAGCTTTCTAAATGACTCAAAACTATATATCTATATGTATCTATTTACACACACACATTATATATATATATATATATATATATATATATATATATATATATATTGCTATATTCCTATATTTGTGCTGTTTTATGGTATTCATTTAATTCCACAAAGAAAAGTGAAGCAAACTCAGAACTCATTGAATTTGCTGCCGGAGCAGACCACATATAATGTGGATGCACGAGTCCATTTACTCATCAAAAAGGGAAGCAAACGCAGCACTCCGCTTGTTCCTGATTAAATAAAGTTGTGATTTAGTCCACAATGATATTAACAAGGGCGGTTAGACATGTTTTTATCATAGTACTGTGGGAGGGTAGGAATGTGATAGTTTAGCATATTTGTACATGATAAGCTCTGGAAGAGTTTATGGAGATAACATTTCTGTAAATGAACTGAGCTGTATTGTTAACTCACAAAGTATACATACCTTTTTTCTTAAAGCACTAACGTATAAGTCGCTATTGGCAAAGTAAAGAGAGGTGTTGGCCTGAAATATTTTTATTCCAGGATATTCCTTTATCTAGAAATAAAAAAACAACACATCACTTTAGGTGAATATAGCATTGTATTTGAAACTGTGAAGTGGGTTAATCAACATGTTCCATAAACTTCAGTGCAGTCTCCAGGTACCAAAGATTGCTAGAAACTAAGAAATCAGCAGGAATAGTTTACTGGTTTTTAGTTTTACTAACCTTGCTTAAAAGTGCTCTTTATATGTAACCACCAATGTGTGCATTACATGCTAAGTATCAAATCATGTACAGGAAAGTACCAAATAATGAACAGCCTGTCATTTCTTCAATCAATTGTTGCTGCTTTCAAAGGGTTAATTAGTCGACCCTGCAAGGAATTGTACTTGCATCCCTGAGGGTCAAACAGACTCCACAGATGGTGCATTAGCCTGCTCAGTTATCTCACGAGACTTATTCATTCACATTTGTGTTTCATGGTCCTGGTCTTTTCAGTGACTGCATTACAGAGTGCATTAGTTACAAAAGCTTACAGTATTATACAGTAAAAGACCAAACCAACCGTAGCTCTCTAATACCATGGTGATCATATGTAATGTTTGGTGTTCGTGCATACCCACAAAAATAAGTCAGTCATACACATATTATTTTAAAATGTATGAGACTAATGAGTTCTTCTGAAGCCCTGTATTTAATGCTTTCTTTATCCATTTGTATTTCAGGTGGTTAAATGCACAACAACAAAAAGTTTTTTTTTTAAATTATGTACAAACAGATAATTCCGGATAATATCGTATTAACCATTTACCTCTTCATATTCTTGTATGTCGCAGTAAATGTCTGTGTTGGGAATCTGGCCAAGGATTCTGTACTGTGGACTGAAGATACAATTATACTGTTAGTACAACACAAAATCCTGTAGAAATAGTATGCACTGGGAACCAAGTTACATTCCTATTTATAATATTAAAGCTTAAATTATTTTTTTTTGTACATTTAATCTCAATGGAAGCGCAGACTCATTTGCACTGACAGGTGATATGTTTTTATGATGCATTTAGAACTAATTTCCCTTGTAATGCTGTCCAACTGCCAGAGGACATTTACATTCGTATAATATGTAGCACTCATTGCACAACCCATGTTAGAATGAAGTAAGGCTGTAAAATAAAGCATATGAAATTGAAAGTTTGAGAGGAAGGAAGCACATAAGGGTTAAAAGACATCTGCAGGAAGTGACACGCTGGGGTTGCAGGAAGTCAGTGCTACAAATTGAACTGCTATATGCTAATGAAGGGCTGTATTCATAGAAGAGAATTGCAGGAAGTTGAGAAGGGCATTTCAAACTTAAGGCCAAAGTCACAGAGTGGGAACAATTTTCCCATTTTACTGAATGGGAGAATTCTTCCAACTCTGTGACTTTGGCCTTAAATGTGAAATTCACTTCTCAATTGCCTGCAATTCTTTGTTTTATGAATACAGTCCCTTAGCTCAACTAATGCTTCTGAATACAGCTATTATTTTTAACATGTTAAGCATTAAAACACAAGTTTTTTCCTTTCATTTAAGAAAAAGGGTGATGCTCACTGTACAACTGCTATATCACCAAAGGCAAATTACAAATAAATATTATAAGGACATGAAATGTGTTTAATTCCAACGTGGGGTGACAGTGCATTATGCTTCAATTAGTTCTAATCCACATAGCAGTGACACGCATTTGTAACTTCCAATTAGCAAGGAGCATTGTATGTACATTAATGTGTGTAATCTGGTGTCCCGTGTACTAGCCCTAGTATAATAGTCACATGCACACATTGCTATCTGACACAATGAAATAAAAGTATAATCTCAAACCTCTGTGTGCGGTAGATCACCGTTAAGATAGCAAATGTCACCGCAACAAGCAATCCATAATCTAGTCCCAGGAAAACGGAAGCCAAAAAAGAGACCACCCAGATGGCCTAAATAGAACAATAAAACTGATATTTATGCATCTTTTTATACATTTCCACGTAATTTCTAACCATTGTCATTGCTATGTTTAATCAGTCACTACACTACAAAGGTTATTTGATAACTATTATTTAATAACTATCAATATAACAAACAGTAGGTTATAAACTGGGGCTTTTAGCAGTCCCCATAGCATCTCAAGTTATTCCAAATATTATTTCTCCCTGGTTGATAAAGCAATCAGTATTATTAATGTAACCCAGATTATATTCTATGTATATAAAAGGCTGGGCAATTCAGACCCTACTGCTGTTGTAGTTTGATAACAGCTGAAAGATCTTTAATGACTGACAATCAAATCTGATGGCGTTATAAAAATATATATCAAAATATTTTAAAATATATTTTGTGATCATGCACGCATAAAATTACAGTAAAATACATAGATCTGCTTTCAACATAAAATATGAATTTTAGCTAAAATCAGCCATACATAGACTAAAAGAGAATAAAATCTCTCTATAACATTGTTTTATACTTCAATCTGAAGTTTTGAAGCTGGAATGATTCTACTTTGCTTCACTATCATTATATTATTTAAAACGTAACAACAATAACAAAGCCCACATCCATCTATGTTTGACCCATGCAATGTCAGACTCACCAGCTCCAATCTACTTGTTCTCCATAAATGGGGAATATCTGCAAACTGCTTAAACATTCCTTTAAGGTTCACCATTACAATGGCAGCTAGCACTGTCTGGAACAAAATGTTTTTACATGTGTGTTACATAACATCCAGAAGACAATATACAAAGGCTTTTCTCATAACAACAATATTAAAAATAGTACTACGTATTTCTTCCACTGCTCTGCTCTAAGTATGTGCTTAACACTCTCTACTACATTGGAGAGCATCTACAGAGCAACCGCAGACAGTTTGTAGGTCCAATAAATATCTAACTCTGTTAACAAGCCTTGTTTTTATATCATACCTGGGGTAATGGTTCAAAAAGATATCCAATGACCAGTATGACCAAAAGCACCATAAATGATGATAGGAGACCTGCAATCTAAAACATGTGTTTTTAGTACAAGGTAAACAAATAATTTCAAAATGATGCTGGCTCCCAGTCCTCTAAAACACACAGAAAAAAAAGACCCCAAACCATTAAAGAAATAAATTGTACCAACATCTTGGAAGGCCTGTATCATCCAAAGTGGCTGCAGAGGGCAGTAGGTCAGACTAAGAGACTTGTTAGATCAAATATCTGATTCCGACTACAGTCGGGAGAAGTGTCTATAAGCTCTATTATTTGATATAAGCTTCTTTCTGCATAAGCATACATTATAATCTATATACTTCTACAAGTACATGCTGTAAAGCTGGAAAGTTACAAAAGAGATTAAAGAGAACAGAAACCACTTAACCGATTTAATTCCCATAATCTAAGCTAAAAGTGTTTTTTTTACGGAGCACTGGTAATGTGGAGTGTTGGCAACATCTAAGAGCACCTTATCTGCATCCTGGTGGTAAAATGCTGGGTCATTTTATGTAGATATGACCTTGAATCGCTGGATTACAATTCTGTAAATATGGCTCTATTACACAGTTAATTGGTTAACTGCGTGTTAAAAACTCAAGGACACATTTCTACACCCAGATTTACCAGTAATGTGAAATTTCTAGAGTTTTTGAGCAATTTTTTATTTTTAGTTATGCAAGAAATCCGTAACTAGAGCTAAAGATGGCTTCCGGTGTGAGATGAATGGGTTAGAAAATAAGTCCAATATCTGTGACCGAGCATACAATGGATTTATTTTTATTTTCATGGTCTGGTATTGTGAAAGCTGCTTGGTATTGATTTCAGACACCTCTTGTCTGTACACTAGCCAGATACTGTTTGCTTCAGTTTGCCAACTATATGAGGCGTTATTAATGTAATAGCACATTGAATAACCAGAAGGAGCCCACAGTAGTACATGATAACTGAACTAATTAACGGGACAACACGACTGGAAAATTAGCTCCATATCCTGCAGTGAGGAGAACACACATTATCATGTTAAAAATATAACAAAGATATTTTAACAAAACCTTTTTTTTTCCATAATAAAAGTAAACATTTCACTCAAATATAATTTTATATGTTTAGCTTTATAATCTGTGCCATCACAGATTATTTAATTATCACAAAATCACACACAAGAAGTATAAGTGCATTACCAATGGGACATTTTTTAAAATCAATATAGTTGTGTAAAATACTGTACACTGCAGTCACTGGCTATATCTTCTTCAATGGAGCGAAATCAACAAAGCCTGTACAAAGTCAGATCCAATCTAAGTCGTATAACAATAAGCACTCCTAATTACAGTGCATTTACATGTGTAGCATATGGTGGATAGGTCTGGCTATAAATATCGAGCTGAAATCACAGATATAAGTTGTACGTTAGACACTACTATGGTTTTTTTTGTCTTACTTTTTTGCTTTACATGTATTTACATGACTTCTTGGAAACATGATTAACTGCTAAAACGCAGACTACTTATATTCATATAATACAAATATATTCATATTTAACCTATTGGGAGCGTATCAGTGCATATTGGAGTGTATTACCATCAATACTCATAGCACATACACAGATGGCTAATGGACAAAAAAAAATGGAAACAGCATTGTAAAATCACCAATGTGGCATGGACCACCTGTACAGTGCAGTCTATTGTTATGAATGGGGACTCTATTTTGGTTTATAGAAAGCCAATAGCATTACATGTATTCCATAAACCGAAAGTCTATAAACCGAATGTCTTTCGGTTTATGGAATATATGTAATGCTATTGGCTTTCTATAAACCGAAATAGAGTCCCTATTCTTATGAATGGGGACTCTATTTCGGTTTATAGAATAGCAATAGCATTACATGTATTACATCTGAGAGTCAAATAGAACCGTCCAATACTGTGCTTACAGCGCACTTTGAAAAATTCTAATTGTTTTGGGTGCTAAATATTACATTTGCGTCTTGCGGTGCACTTCATATCTGAGAGTCAAATAGAACAGTCCAATACTGTGCTTACAGAGCACTTTGAAAAAGTCTGGCTACCTCCTCCTCCAGCGCTGCTTCCATCTACACTGCCACGGTCACCGCCTCCTCAACCTATGGGTCACTTAGTATAAACTGAAGAGAATACCTTGCACTCCAACCCTCTCTCAAATGGATAATTCTGTTGATCCTCCTGGCAGCCATGCTTTAGATTTAGATTTATGTTCTTTCAAAACTAAAATCAAAGATTCCATCTAGTGCTGTTTTATGGCTCAGCTGTATTTTTAATTTGTATGTATTTTATGTTATTTGAAGTTATTTCCCTATGCATATTTTTTTGCAGGGCACTTGTCCTACTCTTCCCCCCAGTTTACTTCCTTTTGCAGCCCTCTAGCCCTTTCCAGGACTTTTTAGTGGCCAAAAGTTCGTGTCCCCATTGACTTCAATGGGGTTCGGGGTCAAGTTCGAGCCCGAACCCAGAATTTTTTCTGAAGTTCGGCCGAACCCGCACATCCAGGTGTCCGCTCAACTCTAGTGATAATGTATTCAGTCTTTCTAAATTATATAAATCAATATACTGTGAGGCTATATCCACCCCTCTTTCCTTGTTTGCCAGTATTCCCAGTTTAATTATGTGTCCTTGAATGGCATTTTTCTATGCACATCACAGTGATGAGGGGGAAATATAATTTTTATCATTCTCCTTATAGTAATAATCTTTTGTTGTTTGTAAATTATTGTTTGATAAATGAATATTTAGTCTCCATTCTCTATCTGTTTTCTTGGCCTGATTATCGTTCGTCTGCCAGATATTAGCATTATGGTCTGTCCAGATTATCTCTTTAATTAATTAATTTTTGGATTTTCCTTGTGAGTAGAATATTGCCAAGAACCATATCTATGCGGGAGTAGGAGCAGTGGGGCGCCAAGAAGTGTGTGTAGTCTATGCTGCCTGAATTAAAAGTTCTCGAAATATCATACAATTGTTGTTTTTTTCATAAAGTTTGTAATTTGGTCCTAATTACATTTTTATCTACCCTTTTCCCCCGGCATAACATTTTATCCATTTCAACATCCGGAACACTATTAAAGTCCACCATTAATATAGCATTCCATTTAACTGTTTTTTAATTTATCTTAACAAATGTTTTCAATAAATCTAAGTGGTGTTTTGTGTGGGGCATAAATGTTACATATCACAATTTAATGCCTGGCTTCTTGAACTTGGAATAGTATTTCTATATCAATCTTGGATGAGAAAAGAATAGCTACTCCTCTACACTAACACCAAGGCGTCATGAGTGTTTCTCCTTGTTTCGGTCATGCATGCATATACCACATTAAACAGAATAGCACAACATTTCAATTCAAAGCACAGCAAGGGATTTCATGGAGACTACCTGTGTGTTTCCCCCAGTGCTTTCCTGCACAAGGCTTCGAGACATCGAACAGGTCACTGCAAATGTTTGGAAAAACGAGCCAACGGAATTGCAAAGTCCCAAAGCAATAAGCTCCTGTAAAGGAAGAACAGTACTTATAATTTCATTTACAAACATTAATGTGTCTCGGGGTGTCACACTATTAATTATTCATATCAAATTTACATTTTAGATAGCAACAAAACCATTCTCAAGTACACAGGGAACGTTAATAAGAAAATGAGGCGTTTGAGGATATAGAGAGTCAACCAGTTTCTGTGCTTCATAGTATGTATGGAGGTGTCTAAATTGGTTCTCAGAATGACACTAAATGCTGATTTTTTTGTAAATAAAATGCAGGCTTTATTTTCGAGCCAGGGTGTTTTATAATACATAAAACACGTTTCTACACAAAACCTTAATATACTAATGAGTATATAGCCAATGATGGCTTTGCAAGCTCACAAATCGATTTCTACAGGCACACTGTAATTTATTTTTCTTTAATGGCAGTAATCACATATGTGTCCTGTTGTATTAATACTATGAATTCTGTTTTCTCTGTACAATTTTAGGTTTATGGATTAACCCATGCACCACTGATCTGCAATATGTGCTACCTCTAAAAAAAAAATGAAACTACAATTAAATGGATTTTTTCATAATTTATAAATTTTAAGAATGCGTGGGATAGACACAAGGCTATCCTAGCTATAAGACCGTGAACGGGGGACTAATAAAAAAAAATAAAAAAAAATTGGGCAGACTAGATGGACCGAACGGTTCTTATCTGCCGACACATTCTATGTTTCTATATTTCTATGTTTCTATAAAGCTGCTAACAAGTCTTACTGCAGATTTTCAAGGTTAATATATAAACATGTCTACAGCACTGAACTATAAGATGACTTTAATTAAATGGGCATTCATTAACCACTCTTAATCAATAATCAAGTAAGATAATTACTCCACAAAGTATTTATTTGTGGACTTTTCATTACACTTGTTTCTGTACCTGATTTCCATTAACTGCATAACCATGTTTAAGGGCAAATATCTTGGCCATTGAAATAGTCATGGAAAATCCAACAACAGCAATGGCTAAGGCATCCACAAATACTGCTGAGAACAAGCTGAAGTCAGGGAAACCTGGAGGGCGGAACCTGGAGGTAGAGAGAAAATCTATACTGTTTACAGAGCAGTGTTCAGGCCTACACATGCATCATTATGCAGGCAGTCCCATGAGAACTGGACAATATTAGAATTTTCTATATCCCATTGTATTAACCTACTAGCTTTGCTCAAGAAAACACAAAGCTCCATCTGATTGCTTCAAAAAGTAATGCATATTAAAACATGTAAAAGTGTGTGTATAGGAACAATGACTATTCCTGGACAACACAAGTGCACTGATCTCTACTATGCACTAGAAGAAATTGGGGGTTATGTATAAAGGGCTAGGTTAAAGTTCTAAAAGCCATCTAATCAGGAGGAACATTCCATTCGTTTTCATGGAGACGTCATTATTTTATTCCCATAACCCCATTTTTTGAAACCATTTAGACAGAGATCAGAAACTATAAAAACATATCTTTATGTATAAAAGGTCATTTGTGGGGAAAGATTTCTGGACCACTTGTAGAACTTTGCCCCTCAATTGACCTTTAAACATAATTTTTATTATATCTCTTGTGGACAAAAGCGGTTGGCCCAACTGCTGCAGTCATAATGGTCCACCTTGAAAGACAAAACTCTAATGGACCTAGTTACCTATATATTACTACTATCAATGCTTGAATCCACTTTGCACAGATGTAAGTGTAACTGAATAATTTCAGATCTTACATTTGTGAAGACATAATGTATGCTTGTGTAAATATGAATAATACTGTAAGCAAAGGATTTAAGATAAAACCACTCACCCCGTAGGGATATTTCCAACAACATCGACATCATAGGTGGCTTTAAGAGTCAGACTAGCTGAGATTACAGTTGAAATGATTACCTAATGAAAAATGACAGAAATACATTTTAGATCAGCTTTCCAAACAACAATGTTATGAATAAATGGAAGAATAAGTATTTTCCAAAATGTCTTTATATCCAATGATCAATTTGTCAATATGTGGGAGCGTGGATGGTGGGCAGTGGGATAAAGGAAGCAAGGAGAAAATAATAGAACCCTTAATAAAATACTGTGTTTTGTTGACTGTATTCCTGATTTATTCATCTGCGGTTCTGTTTCAAAGCCTGAAAATGAAACCTGCCAATAAATGATCTTGTTGCATTGTGTTAACCAACCTCTGCAGTTTGTAAGCAGTTGTAATATTTAATCATCTTAACATAGGTCAAAAGTGGAAAGCAAAGTCAGCAGATAACTATATCTATATATATGTCCCAAAAGAGATCTGATGCTCGAAGATAAAGATATTTTCATGGTATTCCTCCTTTAATACTGAACTAATACTTTCTTAAGATGCCAAGTTCTGACAGAGGCAATAAATAAAACCATACGTGCATAAATATGTTACCTAGTACTATACTTACAACAATAATTTCCATGGGAATTGGGACAGGCAATTTCTTCTTGAACCGATCATTAATTTCTTTAGCTCCAAGCAGTAAAACAACACATATCAATCCTGTTATTAAGGTGGCAATATTTGTGGTTTTAATATCTGAGAGTACAGCAATCAAGCTCTGAAAGACATACAAGAGTCAAGCATTATTACATCCACAGAACAAAATAGCTGCCCACTGCCCCTCGACTGCTTGTTCTAAGGAGATTTGGCAGAAACATGTGATACTGTATTAGTTTCACAGTAAAAAAATGCCAACTTTTTCCAGTAATCAGAATGCAGGCAGCATGGTGTAACTATTATCAGTATACATTTAGCCGCCAATCAAGCTTTATATATGAAACTCCAATAAGCAAATTTTATTCTTGGATTCCACCAAGTGAAAATGACCCGACAATCCCTCAAGGCTCAGAGCGGTCTTTGTCAAGCTTGAAAAAAGACAAATATTTGCTGTGGACTACAGTTCACATGATTCTCACTCAACAACATGTTCATAAGTTACTGGCGGAGCATCATGGGAAGAGCTGTCTCACAGCAGCTGGAGGGACAAAGCTCTAGCCCATCTTGTCACATGATATAATATCCTATCAGCCCTAGCTATGCAAGAGAGCATAAACACAGGCCTACTGTCACCTACCTTTATACACTTGCAATACAGCAGACAGCGGCAAAGCACATTAAAGGCAATAAATGCAGTGTGCACCCATACAAAATATAATATTAATAATTTTAAACATTTGTAATAATTTTTAAATATTTTTAAAAGCACCTAGCTTAGATGAAAAAATATTGGAGATTTAGTCACAATATATGGCCATATTTTGCTTAGCCCACCACTACGCCAAAGTACTCCGAACTTGATGAGTCCTATCTCTAGCTACTTACTTGGAATGAATCTCTCTGACAATCTGTCTTGAACTAGAATTTATACAAAGTGGCAAAGCACATGGCTGACATTATTTACCCCATGTTTTCACTGTACACAGCACTATACATTGACATTGGCAGAAAGAAGCACAGACCCACATCCATGCTCCAGTGCCACCAATGGACAGGTGTCTAAACCATTCCTTTCAAACTACTCTGGTTCATGTATTTTTGGGTGCAAGAGAATAGGTTAGCAAGTACAAGGAAGACACTTACATATATCACTGAGAGAGGTCCACTGACTCTCGTAGTTTTAATGCCAAGGAGGTATTTTAGCTGCGAAATAAATACATGTACAGCGGCGGCTGTTGTAAAACCCCGTACCAATGGCTCAGTCAAATAGATGGCTACAAAGCCAAATCGAAGAATACCTAGACATAGCTTAAAATAAATAACATAGGTTAGTTACAATTCTTGTACAACTGCTTTGACATAGAAATACAATATTTACACTATAGCAGCAGTAGCCATTAATCAAAATATTGCTCTATAAAAAAAAAAACTTTACACAAATCAATATAGAACAAATATTAATCTGTTTGTTGCCTTCTTTAACAGTACCATGATTTGAACTGACATTACTTGTCTCTCATGCTCAGAAGTACAGACATGAGTTGAGGCCTAAATATACTAAATGGCATGAAAAACCACAAAAAGACAACTAAACTTTTTTTCTTTTCACTTGTACTTCTATAATAGAAGCGCAAGTGATAAATGAATTGTCCCTAGTATGAGGATAAACCAGCATGCACTGTTGATGGTACATGCCACTTTATCATCTGATTGGCAGCTGCGGCTCTTTCAGTGACACGCTCTCTGCTAGTGCACTGGTTTTCAAAGTGGATCAAAAGAGGGAACTGAATTAAGTCCCCTTTGCTGATCCCCTTTGAAGATGAGACGCTGTGTCTGGCTGTATGCACATTGGGTTTATTTGGTAGAAAGGGACACTTTTTTTTTGCAAGGGTTAAACATTTTATTTAATTTAATTATCCTTTAAAGGGACACTCCCATCAAAAAATGAAGTTTTTTATTTTTTATTTTGTATTGTTGATTTCAGATTTGTCTTTTGTTCTTGTTATGTGATATTTAATAAAATATGTAACTAAACAAGTGTGACTTGGCACCGCCAATTTGTGAAATATAGTGTTTTTTGGTGCCACCCCCTAATGACATTACAGCACAAATTATTCACTTTGTTGCTGGGGACACAAATGCAGTGTATAAGTCAGAATTCTGATCACAGACTTGTATTGAATGGAAAGGTAATGTAACTATTACATCACAAGGGGGCAGAGTTATAATCCTGTTTGATCAGGTCACTTGCCTCTGTTTGTGTTGGAAGTCAGGTAAAAAAAAGTTGTACACAGCCTGCCCACTATGATACACAGGAGCCAGTAAGAGAGCAGGGGAGTATCTTAAGACATCATCATGCAGGCTTTGGCCACAGTTGTAAAGTGAGACTGGCTGGAAGATTTTGGACGATGTTGCATCATGGGACATATTCACAAAATGGAGCCAGAAGATAAACACCTAATTTTATTTTTCCTTTTATATGTTTATATATTCAATCATATGAAAAAAATACAATGGCATATGATTTATATATGTTTGTTTTTAAATGACCAGGTTATCTAGTTACATCTTATGTAATTATTTGCAAAATTCATTGGCCCTGTCAATTAAGTAGGGGGTGATCTTCAGTAAGTTTTATTTTTCCTTTTATTAAGGTCATCGAAACAAAATATGACAATGTTTAACCCCTTCCCGACCTTATGACGAGTTAACGCGTCATAAGAGCCGCACCATTAGCGACCTTATGACGAGTTAACTCGTCATGCAGTCTTGCCGGCGGTGCGCTACGTGGGCACCGCCAGCTAGTCTGCAACGGGTCCAGGACTAAGCCTCGCACCCGAGGCAAAGCTCCTGGACCCGATCGGTCAGTTTCCGGGCATGTGATCGCGGTGATAACGTGATCACCGTGATAACATGCAAATTAGATGGCAAAGCCTCTTTGCCTCTAATTCACTCCCTGTGCTTCACATTCTTAAAGTGAAGCACAGAGAGTGACCTGTAAGTAAAAATAAATTAATTACATACACATAGGTTAAAAAAAATTTTTTTTTTAAATTAACCCGTTCATTGCTGATCACAGTTTTTAACTGTGATCAGTTTCCTTCCACTTTATGGCCCTCATTTAGTTTTTTTTTTTTAACAGATTTTTTTATTTTTACAATTTATAAAGTTTTTTTAAAATAAATAAAGGTAATTTTAATATATTTATTTAATAAAATTTAACCCCTGCATGCCTGTTGCATGATTTTTACTGATCTGACATCGCACTCTTCAGAGTTTTTTTCTGTCTTTTTTGTTATGGGGGGTTTGGGAACCAATATTTTTCTTTTTTATTAGTTAGTTAAGTAGGGGGGATAAGTGGGTTAGTGTTGCACTAGTTATGTAGCTTATTATTGGGAAAATAATGGGCAAAAATTTTTTTTTCCTCAAAAATTTCCTCTTTTATATGTATTTTTTAATACTAAAATGTAAATCATTTTTATGTATAGGGTATCAAAAGAAAGCTCTAACTGTCCTCTAAAAAACAACATATAACTTGTATGGGTACGTTAAATGAGAGAGAGGAAATTTATGTTTCAAAAACCGCGTATTAAAAATTGAAAAACGCTCTGGTCCTTGGCCCAGGAAAATCCCTGGTCCTTAAAGGGTTAAATTCTGTAAAGCACTGTGTACAAAATAGAAAAATATTATTGTCTTCACATGTGTGATAGTACATTGTACACATTGGATGTTACATAACATCAATAAAATACCACTTTTATTCAACAGGTTGACTGGCACATGGAAGGTGTGTTCCGTGCAGGTGTCAGGCTGATGTTGGCACATAGAAAAGCAATGGTGCAGGGTAATTTAAATGATAGTGTGGGGTTGGTCAGAGAGTGAGCAATTCTTCATCAACTCCTGCTCATCTTTACAGTAAACAAATCTCAACATCAGTTTAATAGTTGATAGTACAAGTACAATCTCTGTACAGAGCTCCATGTGACAGAAACCAGGAGAGGCAGACAATTGTGATTCAACATTTTTTTTAGGTTTGTATTTGCCAACAGGTGTGTGACTTATGTAATGAATAACTCTGTTGTGTGTATGTGTCTTACATATACTTCTATATGTTCTTCTTCAAGAACTATAGGTTCTTGACTCAGAAAAGACGTCACTATATTTCCAAAAGTCTCTTCGCAGAAATGTATGCAAAAGTGATAGTATTACCTGGTTGAGCCAGATATGACATGAATAAGGACTACTTTTGACAAAAGTAAACACTAAGGTTTCCAAATTCTATAGACTTCTTTAACAATCAGAATGCATTGCAGACTGCTCTCACAATAAGTTAAAATCTGTTGAAACCTGGAAATATTAAAAAAAATGATAGAGCAAGGTGTTTGTTGTAGAACTTACTATATCCATAATCCTGATGCTTGAAGAGCATAATATACTGAACCAGAACTAGCAGCACACAATATATATTTCATCAGACACATACATACATTTGTATATAAGAAAAAATATATTCTAGTACCTGAATAACTCCACATAGCAAAGTAATAGCTACTGCTACTTGCACCCGAATGGCATCTCTTTCGGCAATATTATCTTGGTAATATGTGCTGTTTGTAGAATTTGTGTCCCCGATTTGGAAACGGTCATCTGGGGCTATCCTTACAGCAACCCCACCAATCATTAGACTTATCACTGCAAAGGTACCTGTAATACATATTAATGTATTAACCGCAGAGTTGGTTGATGTGAAGTGAATTGACAAGGGAATTGCAAACATCAGATCCAAATAGTTTAGTTGGCATAACAGGCGAGTTGATGGATTTCCTCCCCTCATCAGTTCTCCCCAGTCATTCATCATTTTGAGATTGATAAAATTAATATCATTAAATTGGGTAACAATAATACTGATTATCAGCAGTCTAAGAGCATGCACTACAGAGCTTTGAGTCCCTCTGGGGACGAGTGTCTCCTCAGCTGGAGGTGCCCTCAGATGCCACACACCAATCAGTGCTGTCTGAGCTGGAGGTGCGCTCAACTTCTCAGATGCAGCACACCAATCAGTGCTGTCTGGGCTGGAGGTGTACTCGGCTTCTCAGATGCCGCAAACCAATGAGTGCTGTCCGAGCTGGAGGTGTGCTCGGTTTTTTACAATGCCACATAACAATCAGGTTAAGTGTTCAGAAGTAATATACTCTATTTTGAATGGTGCTCCTTAGGATAATTATTCAAAGGCCCTTTTAATCAGACAAGAGTGAAGTTCTGTGTCGTTAAAAGAGGTTGGAGGAGGTGCATATTTACTACACAAAAGACATTTCTCGTTAAGGTGTAAAATATACAGTATAACACACATAATGCTGATTGCTAGTCAAATATTGTTTTTTTTTTTTTTTTTTTACAGCCCTGACAGCTGCTGTTCTTATCCAGCATTTCCTGTTGAGTGAGTTATTAACAGCAGTTCTATAGTGTAATCCAGATAAGTAGCCTGATTAACTATCACAGTAGCTGTAAACTGTCGTCATTGCAGGATAATGCTACTACTCAGTAATGGTTAATTGCAATTAAACTTATAAAATTCCAATTTGTCACCTAGGTACACTTTAAACATACTTACACTTACAGCCAAGCTACCAGTCTACTGATATAAATAATTTATGACCCATATTGCAAAATCAATGGAAGTTTTGTTTTCTTACCTGTCACATTGAAAGAGCACCAAGGTCAGTGATGGCTAACAGTGGAAAATGAGAGGTTTTGGAACATGCTCAGTCATTTTTATGGTCTAGGTACTGGCCACACGTAATTTAGCTATGTTAGTTACCCATCCTGAAGAAAATTACAGTTTGTATAAAATCATCCATAAACCCTTTTGGCTAACCAAATTGCTACCATATGTATAAATGAGATGTTATTTTATGGGTTTTATATTTAATTAAAAACACACGGACGGCTGTGCACTGTAGTGTATGCACACACTCCTACAATGCTCAGAATTCAATCCAGAATACCACACACCAAGGATTCATGGGCTGAATATGAGATTTATAGTAATGCACAAGATAGAATAAAAATAAACGATAAATAATTCTAAATAAAGGAAACAATGACTCGAGGAAGGAAAAATTCCCCTATAGTATTGCAATTATTTTTTATAGTAAAAACAATACAGTGGAAATAGAAAGGTTATGCTAGAAGGTACAATAAATACCTTATAAATATGGTGCTGTATTAGCAGTGTAAGATATGCTGTGCAATATTACCTAAAACATCATCATTTATAGCAAAAGCTAGTTGATGGGAGAAATATCATTGGCATTCAAAATACAGAAGGATTATCGTTCTTTTGGATGTGCTGGAATGTAAGATTGTTGCCTTGTCTTGGATCCACAACAGCCTTGATAGATCCTCATCTTTTTTCATTACTATGTATGTAATGTAAATTATGCATACCATTTGAAAGATTCCTAACATGTTCTGTTGACCTCAGCAAATCTAATAGACTTAACATTAAACTAGATGTGAAGCAATGTGGCTGTAGATCCTTCCAAATTCCACTGCCAAGGTTCAGGACAGTCCTTGACAGCGAAGACGAGGATGGACAATTTCCAAAACCTGTCCAGTGAAAGTGAACTTGATGCATCCCATGTTTTGAAAATGACACTAAGTCTTAACATTTTTTGACATCCAAATATAAAAGTACCTATTGAGATGTGCCTTGATGTCCCAAAGAAAGTGTAGAGGAAGACTGGGTAGAATGAAGAATAGAGCCCGAATACTGGTGGAACAGCAGCCAGCAGAGCATAGGCTAAGCCTACAAAGACAGACAAACGTTATAATGTATAGTCATCTTACACAACACTTTATCTTAAACAGGAAACCCACTGAACGAATATAAAACTTTATTTATATTAAAATGATGTGATTAAAAAAAACACTATTTAAATTTCTTGTTGGTCTTGGTCATATAAATAATTTCACTTAAAATGTCTTATTTTAACAGGAAAACTCTTCTAACATCTAATAACTAATCGATTATTTCTAGTCCAAAATCTTTCTGAGGAACATTGCACTAAGATATAAAATTCCTGAGGTACATATCTAGCATGGGGACTAACCGATATCAGAAAGTTTAAACAAGCATTCTAATTTTCTAGGTAATCAGTTTCCTTCTAGTACTAGGCTAATAATATCACTAATGAATATCTATCTAAGAACTATTTAGATTCAGGGGGTTCTAAAATTAGATGCAAAAATAAAAATATGATTATGTAGGAATATACCTAAATCGACTCCTATCCTTTATATTCTACATTGTTCTATAATTATTGTCTCAACCCTTCAATAACAAAAAAAATTAGCATACACCATCTCTTTCCATTTTATGGTTATTGGTCCTTATTCTATTATATGACAATTAAGTAGTGACAGTGCAGCTCTGATATTATGCGCCAAAAAAAGACAAAAGTGATTATCTAGTTTCATATTATATGTCATCTAAAAGGCATGTCTGGGAGAAGAATACACATAGTTGGGTTTTGTACTGCAACCTATGAAAGGCTCTGTGTAAACATACTGCTAATCTGGGGTAAGTACCAACATTGTTCATGGTGGACATTTACTAGACATTTAATGATGCCCGATAGACCTTCACAGACCTTGCTATGGACACTGGAGACCTTGTAAGGACACGGTCTACCGTATCTAATTATAGTTGTTATAGTGCATTTTATGTGGTGCTAGACTTACCTTGTGGGAGCTGCATTACACCCGTGCTCAGCCCTGAAATTACATCGCCAAGGAGATACTCCTTCACTGGGTAGCGTGGCAACCATTTTAAAATGGGGAGGAAACTGTATAGCTGGGACTTCGCTTTTTTTACAGTGCAGCTGTGTTAAAAAACAACAACAATATAAACATATCATAAAAATATTTAGGATATTTGAACAAAATTTAAGTGTCTCTCTCATCAACAGAGAGTTTCATTGCACACGCACATAGCTCTTCATATCTGCTTTAATTTGTGTTAATCATTTTTAATCAAACAGAATAAAAGATTTCTAGCAAATATTTTTATTTTGGCACAGGGAGCTGGGCATACCGCCTTATTTTAGTCATTTGTACCATGTAATATTAAGAGTACTAAGCTCAGTTGAGGAAATATGAGGTTTACAACAGCTTGTTGCCTTTTAGAGGGGTTGTAAAAAATGTGCGACTCCTTCCTAAAAATAGTTATAAGTTTATAAGTTAGGGGCGCGTCTGCCTGTGACAGACCATGACCATTAGCAAGGATCCTAGGCAGCAAATCTCCTAGTTCCTAGTTAACCCCTTATTGACATGACCCTTTGACCTTGTCTTTCCCTTGGTGACAAGGGCTGTTTTGACATTTCTGGGGTGTTTGTGTTTAGCTGTAGTTTTCTTCTTTCTTACATACTGTATCCACACAAATTATATGTAGTTTTTATTAGATACCATTATGTTCATCATATCTTATTATTTACTACAAAAAAACCAAACACTTTTTCTAACTTAACTATCTAACTAAAAAATTATTTACACAAATACAATCATTAAAAAAGACCCCATTTAAATAGTTTCTAAATTTTGTCCAGAGTTCAGAAATATGCTTCTTTCCATGTTTTTCTGCAGTTTTTTAGGGCAAAAACCAAAATAGTGTTTCTTTCCTACAGTGACTCCAACCCCAGTCCTAAATTTAACCCGAACTCTAACCCTTATTTTATTCTAATTTTAATTTAATTGTAATACTATCCCTTATGCTAACCCTAATTTAATTGTAACCCTAACAATTATTCTAACCCTAATCCTAGATTTTAGCTAATTAAGTCTTTTTTTCATTGCAATGTTGCTGAGTGCTTCTAGGGGCAGTTAAGGCAACAGCATCGGAGGAACGGAAGTGAATTTTTTGCCTGGCATGTCCACTGTCGCGAAGGGGTTAATACCCTAACTAACTAGTTATCTCTTCTAAATAAAGACTGACCATTTAAAAAAAAAAAGTAATTACCATATTTGTCCAAATAAGATTTTTTTTTTTTAGAGCAAATGCTCTGAAAAGACCCCTTGTCTTATATTCGAGGTCGTCTTATAATCAGATCTGAAACCATTAACTATAAAGTTAATCTCCAAAAAAATGACATATATGCGTGTGAATATATGTGTGTGTATGTATTTATGTATGTATGTATGTATGTATGGGTGTGTGAGAATATATATACACATTTGTATAGAAATGTGTGTGTGAGTATGTATGTGTGAGAATATATATTTATATATATATATATGTGTGTGTGTGAGTATATATATGTGTGTGTGTGTGTATTTGTGTGTGCAGTGTTGGCACTTTGAGGTCTGCAATTCGGTTTCATGTCGTAAATTGGGCACTCGAGACCAAAAACGGTCAAAATCACGGTCAAAAAAATACGCCATTGGTGTGCCTGCAAGCCTTGCAAAAGGACATACCCTGTTTAATAAATACTATTCATATCCCATTTGTCATTCCACAACATACCGTAATTGACCATTTATCTATTTAGACTAACCATATGCTTGTAAACTTAGCATTTGTTATACATGACCCACTTACAAACTCTATCCTATGAAAATGGCTATAAATCGCAGCAACATTTTTTTAAACATGTATTTTCAGACGAAATACATGCTGCAAACAATGTGACATATGTTCTCTTCCCCATTTTACTTCACAGTACAAGGCCCAAACAATAGGGGGTGCCGCAGGTGCAATGTATCAAGATGCATCCTTTTAATGGGGTCCATTATATACACTCTGATTCTGTTCAGTGTGACAGCCACAGTTAGCCATATGGGCTTAGTTGGAGGCCCAGAAACTGTTTATGCTCCAGGGCCTTTGACAATCTTGTTCTGTCATTGCTATTGTAAACAAACTAAGCAGATGATAAATGGTAAGATGTCACATTGTTGAAATATATTCATCTGTTTGGTGTAATTTAAAAAATAAATAGACTAAAGAGTAGGTTTTAATTCAGCATTTGTACTTGTATTGTGAAGGTCTGCAATCTTCCAGGCCCATTTGTACAAGTTGCTAAGCAGTGGTCAGGAAACCAATGGTACAAATAGGATAGTTGGCCAAAAGACTAAGCAACAGATAAAACTAGAGTCTAACCGAAGCCAATAGGCAAGCAGTCAGCCCAGAAAAGGAGCCTCGTATGTATCAGTAGAATAAAACTGTGGTTTATATGTAAAGGTGGCAGGTTGGTTATTTAGTGGCCCAATCCATGTAAGTGTAAAGGTTGGGGTCCACTCCTGGGAATTGCTGTAAAACATTTTTTACAGCTGCTTTTGATAACTTTCTGAAACTAGAAAAAAAACGATGTACATAAAAATTAAAACAATAGAGAGGTTAAAACAGTTGCTTTAAGGTATGTCCTAAGAGAATCTTGAAAATTATAACCATTTGTTTTGCACATGTTCATCCACATGCAGAGCATTCATTTATTTATTAATAGTGTTTGGCAGAGAATGTATTTGTTTATTAATAATTGTATTTACTAGGAAGGATACAGATTATACTTGTTTTTAAATAGTGGGTTTCACTTGGCAGGAAACATTCATTTACTTTTAGAACCCCTACAATAAAAAAGGTATTCTTTAAAATACTTGCATATTTTTTTGTCAGATTGACCCACAAAACAATGGTTCAACAGAAATAAACTGCAAAGGCCAAAGAACTGTGAACAACACATAAACTTAACATAAAAGAGCCACACATTTGTTACTAGTTAATTCCCAGAGTTTAGCTGAAGAACTAAAGAGTAACTGAAGAGTACACGAATCCTGAGTCCACACTCTGTACACACTGTAGAGTCTACATTACTACAGAACAACTTCATTTTTTACATAACTAAACTGATTGATTATGACTGAAATCTTACATTATAATCTTTGAAATAAATAACACTATTATTTCCTTCTAAAATGAATCTAGACTCACATACCGGCAGGAATGTGTGATTTTATGGAAAACAGATTGTGGTTCCTTCTGCCTCAAGTGTAGATGCTCCTGCAGATACTCCTGGGTGTATACTGGTCGTTCCACACAGTACTTTTGTCTCTGGTAAAGACATTCATCTTCCCCTGAAACTAATTCCATAGCACATTGCAGGTCTTTGTTGAGTATTTGACGTCCCTGTAGGAGGTAAATAAAATAAAAAAATAAAAAACATGAGCAGCTCATAAATATTTATAATTAACCACATTACAGGAAGAGATGAGGAAATACATGTTGAGAATCAACACAATCCAGAATTATAAGTGTGGCCTATATAAATCTCCTAATTCAACTGCCCACACACACCGCATGCACTTGTGCTAGAGTATATCTGGATTAGATTAATATTTGGTACATTTAAACATATTTGTTGAAAAGGATTAAAACTGAAAAGTGCTGCATTAGACAAGGTGCGGAACCTAATGAAAAACAAAATTATGTCTTAAGCCCCATCAAAATATCACAGGATCTATGGGCACATGTTCAAAAAAGCAGAGACTACATTGTGCATGAAACCTGATGTGATAGCAATAGGTTTGCCACTAGACCAGAAGTTTTCCAGCAGACCACTAAAAAAAAAAAATGTCTCTCAGCCAACATTAAGTCTATGGAGGCAAAATCATGGCCAGAAAAGGTGAGAACCCTGGTCAGCAAGCGTACTGCCAAGGAGATGATCTTACCTTGTGGGGACATCATTATGTCCCATAAATAGAGCTTTATGTGGCCAAAGGAAAAACTGAAACTTGGTGCATACACCAAAAGCATATCCATAATCATTATAAGCATTACAAAGGGAAATGTTTGGTAAACATAAATACTCACCAACAACTCTTTTAAAGTCACAATTAGAGCATATTTAAAGTCTATTGGGGAAAATACATGTCTGGTAATTTTTCCATGATAAGCTGGCAACCCTAGTCTCAATAAACAGCATTGTAAGGCACCAAAATATGTTGCATGGCTTGTCAGGAACCAGAAAATACAATTTCTAGATTGATACTCGGATAAAAAAAAAAGTAAAGTTATATTTTACAAATAAACAGGTTACTGAAAAACACTAAGTAGGATACATCAAGAACATGCCAGCAACGAGAGCAATCAGTTCCAAAACGAATAACAATAATGTCCTTTTTTACTTTATCTTTCACTAGTCACACAGACTGTGCTAAACTGTGCAGTGACTAGAAAGCAGTCAGTCTCTTTCAGAAGTTCAATCCTACAGCTAATCTGAGAGAACATCTCTTCCTCTCCTATAATAGGTAAGTTTTGTTTCATTTAGTCACTTCCTGCGCTGCTTGGAATATAATGCATTGAGTGGCTAAGCTTGCTCTTGTACACAGTAGGATTTCTTAACAGTGCAACACATTGCCAGATGACATCACTAGAGAGACAGGATATTCCATTCATTTAACCCCTTCCCGTCGGATGGTGCTTTGGTCCTTAACGACCAAAGCACCATCCGTGTGTCTGTGTATTCCTGGCTCCGATCGGAAGTTCTGGCACACAGAGATGCCGGGAATGTAGCGAACACTCTGTTTGAGTGTTCGTTACATTTCCTAGTCAGACTGAGGCCACTCAAAGTGGCCTCATCTGACACTGGGGATCCCGCTGCAAGTCCCTGCAGCGGGATCCTCAGTACAGCTCATTACGGGGAGCCCGTCCTGCAGGTTCTTTACTGTAAAATGGAGCCGACGCTCACTTTGATCGTTAGCTCCATTTTCTGTGTCAGAGTGAGGCCACTTTGAGTGGCAAGTCCCTGCAGTGGAGTCCACACACAGCTCATCGCAGGGGGCCGCGATGAACTGTTTAATGTAGGACTTTCCATGCCGTCCTTCTAGAATCTTGGCACCAGAAAGTAGGATGGCATGGAACATCCTATAGACGGGAAGGGGTTAAATGGCACTCTCATTGGTTTCTGTTGTAAACAAAAAAGAGGAAATTACTTTTACTCAGCTAGTGTGGGCAGTCCTTGTTTCTTGCAAACTGCTGTAATTTTACAAATTCATGTAAGTGTAAGATTTTCATATTTTAAGCAATGCACATTGTTAAATATGCATTGTAAATTACTCTGAATGAACTTTAACATACATTAAGATTTGGAAAATGCATTTTGGGTGTCAGACAGCCCCTTTAAGGTGCCCCAGGTCATAGTTGTTTTTATCTTTATTAGCTTGCCAGTGTTTGGGATGTGAAGACAACACCCGCTGTCATGTAAAGTTATTTGTGTGTGTGCAATAACGCAGCATTAGATAAGGCTTTAAGTTTTTTTTAGACTAGGTAATCTTTTGACTTTTTTATAAATACTTTTTCTTAGCAATTTTTGTTGTTTGAGCACTTTTTTTTTACATCAGCACGCATCACTACATGGTTAAGGTGATGTGGTTCTATCCAACACATTTGATATATAATTCATCTGCTGGGAGGGTTTTTGTATACTCATGTGATATTTAAGGGTATTGTAGGGATGAGCAAAGTGTCTTGAGAAAAGTCTATATGTTGGACTGAAACCATCTATATTTGTTTTCACTGGCAAATAAAACTTTTTGGAAATTTAAAAAAAAATCCATGGAGTGCTCATTTTTGGAATTTTGAACATGAGCCTAAAGAACCTGGGTTTTATTTTTGGTTCGTCGAGTTCAATGGATGAAAGTGTTTGATTTTGGTTGATCGAGTGCAAAAGATACATGACAAATCCTGCAAGCCTATGAGCCATGGCTACTAAAATCCCTACTGCAGGCTCCTAACTATTTTTGATTGTTTTACATAGAGCTTGATGAAAAGTTTCCTTTCCCTGGCTCCTAAAAATAGTCAGGCTGGCTCCTAAAGAGGATTATTCCAATAGGTAAACATATGCTATGTACACCAACTTGTCACATAGAAGGAGTTAATCACATAAAGTGCAGTGCAGGGTCAACTTGATGGTGGAATAAATGGTGGAACTTATGGTATTGCGAAGTCAGTGGAGGTGATGCAACCGCAAATAACACCCAAGAGCGCTAATGTATAACACAAACTAACATTTTTTTAGCACTCTTAGCACTGGTGCAACACCTTTGTTAGAAAAGACACACTGCCTGAAATGTTCAGTTCCAGATTATACATCCCATGGTTGGGATGAATTAAAAAAAGGCTGTTACATATAAGATTACAGAATTTGTAATTTCTTTCCAACACTTTTATCTGCACTGGTCTTTGTGTTTAAATTGTTTGTTCTCGAGGGGCCACAAAGTATAGTTCCTGGACAATGCACCCATGCAGTCTGCAATTACAAACATTTGTGAAAGAAAGCATGGTGCTGTGATAGGATGCCCCCTCTACAAGAAGTCAGCTCACGTAAAGTGACAGAGCAGGGTCATTGGGTGATGAGGTACATGATGTGTAAAAATGTATGTAAAAAAAAGCATTAATTACAAAAACTGTGTGGTGGAAGCTTCATGGAATTGATTACCATGGCAAGTACAATGCCAAGCATCGGTAGTGGCAGTGTAATGCACACTTCCGCTGGACTCAGGAGCAGTGGAAACGTGTTTTGTGTAGACTTCACTGTTTGGCAGTCTGATGGGCTGAGTCTGGGTTTGTCGGATGCCAGGAGAATGTTACCTGCCTGACTCCACAATGCCAGCTGTAAAGTATGGTGGAGGAGAGATAATGGTATGGGGTTTTTCAGGGTTTGGGCTAGGCCCCTTACTTCCAATGAAGGGGAATCTTAATGCTTCAGCATACCAAGACATTGTGGATAATGCTATGATTTCAACTTTGTGGGAACAGTTTGGGGAAGACCCTTTTTTATTTCAGCCTACTATGCCACAGTGGACAAAGCAAGGTTCATAAAGACATGGTTAGATGAGTTTGATGTGGAAAAACTTGACAGGTCAAAAATAAAAAAAGCCCTGACCTCAACCCCATTGAAAAACTTTTGGATGAACTGGAACAGAGATTGCGAGTCAAGCCTTCTGGTCTAACATCAGTGCTTCAACAAATTCTCTACTGGATGAATGGGCAGCAATTCCCACATAAGCACTCCAAAATCATATTGAAAGCCTTCACAGAAGAGTGAAAGATGTTACAGCTGCAAAGTGGAGACCAACTACTACATTGCAATGTCTATAACATAAGTCCCTGTTGGTGTAAGGTGCCATTTTGTCCATAAAGTGTATCTAAAATTGCCATGAAAGCAGGTTGTTGGGCAATACTTTACTGCAATTTGGAAATGTGTCTCCCTGTCATGTGCTCCAGATAAGTGGTCCTGCCCAGTAGTGTAAACATATTTCTTCACTTTTCAATGGATTCACTTGAGTCATCTTGAAAATGTAATGTTATTACATAATATACGTTGAAGTATGTGGTTTATTGCATGCTCGTCATGTGTGACTCAGATGTGGTGTTATTTCACAGAATCAATATTTTTTTTTATGTGAATTTCAACTACTTTTCAGGTACTAGAAAAAAAAAATCATTGAAGCAGCCTAACATTATGGGATCTTTTAGGGTGAATGTGTAGTACTGTAAGCTATATTGTCATTTTTCATTTAAATTGCAGGATACATTTATCTACTTTTTAATGCAGCTCAGTGCTGCAGTGTACCTCCTGAAAACACAGTTCAAATTTCTATAAAACAAGTAACTGATCTGTTTTAAGGTGTCTTATTAATGGCTTTGGTAACAGTTAATTAACTTAATTTTATTATTATATACTAACACTTGTCTGATAACTTCTGAATTTACTTCAATTTAAGTACCAGTATGTTTGATCCCAGATATCACTTTTTATGATCGCCAAGGAAACATGTTACCATGACAACAATCCATCACTGGATCTTGCGTAATTCAGAATAAATGAAAACTACTATTAACTCAAGTGTTAAGCTGGAAGGGGAGTGTCACCAATACCGTAAACAAGGTTAGTGTGTATGTGTAAAATGAAAGTCAAGGACTGCTTTCTGTTCAGTATGAGTCTATCTGGATTACCACTATTTTTGGACAAAAATATATATATATATGCATATAGTTCTCAAAGAGAAACAGTCAGATAATGACCTCGAGTCTCAACACCAGTGGACTAGATGTGATCCATGCGATTATTTGGATTTGTATCTGGTACCTGGTTTCTCTAAACATACATAGTCAGTAACTTGCACCCAACTATCTCAACATTACCGGGGTCCAGGATCATATCTAGATCACATACAAACTTTTTTCATACAAATTCTTTTTCTTTTTTAACTTTATTGAAGCCGTGCGGCTTCAATAAAGTTAAAAAAAATGTTTTAAAAAATGCGACCGGAGTTTCCCTCCACCGTGCAGGAGGGAAGACTGCAATGAGGAGACGACCAGAGAGCAACAAGGAGGTAAGTACTGGGGAAGGGAGGTGGCATAAAATGAGCAAAATCCTGGCATATTGAGTGACAAAATCCTGGCATACTGAGTGACAAAATCCTGGCCTTTTAGGTGGCTAAATCCTGGCATATTGGGTGGCAAAATCCTGGAATATTGGGTGGAAAAATCCTGGAATACTGAGTGGATAAATCCTGGCATACTGAGTGGATAAATCTTGGCATACTGAGTGGCTAAATTCTGGCACATTGAGTGGCTAAATCTTGGCATACTGAGTGGCTAAATTCTGGCACATTGAGTGGCTAAATCCTGGCATACCGAGTGGCTAAATCCTGGCATACCGAGTGGCTAAATCCTGGCATACCGAGTGGCTAAATCCTGGCATACCGAGTGGCTAAATCCTGGCATACCGAGTGGCTAAATCCTGGCATACCGAGTGGCTAAATCCTGGCATACCGAGTGGCTAAATCCTGCCATACCGAGTGGCTAAATCCTGGCAAAATGAGTGGCTAAATCCTGGCAAATTGAGTAGAAAAATCCTGGCAAAATGAGTGGCTAAATCCTGGCAAAATGAGTGGCTAAATCCTGGCAAATTGAGTGGCTAAATCCTGGCAAATTGAGTGGCTAAATCCTGGCAAATTGAGTGGCTAAATCCTGGCATTTTGAATGGCTAAATCCTGGCATACTGAGTGCTAAATCCTGGCATACTGAGTGGCTAAATCCTGGCATACTGAATGGCTAAATCCTGGCATATTGAGTGGCAAAGTCCTGGCATATTGAGTGGCAAAGTCCTGGCATATTGAATGGCAAAATCCTGGCATATTGAATGGCTAAATCCTGGCATATTGAGTGGCTAAATCCTGGAATATTGGGTGGCTAAATCCTGGAATATTGGGTGGCTAAATCCTGGCGTACTGAGCGGCTAAATCCTGGTTTATTGAATGGCTAAATCCTGGCATATTGAGTGGCAAAATATTACTGGCATATTGACAAACTGTTTCCTAACCACCCTCCATATTACACTAGACCTGGATAACATGCTTGCGAGGGTAGGTGGGGCGAGTGGGAGATAATGTCTCAGGGGTGGGGGGGGGGGGGGGGGGCAGAAAATGTGTTCAGTAAGGGGCTCGGAAATTCCTGGTGGTGGCCCTGGCAGAGATAAAGATGTTCCTTTCCCTGTTCTTAGAACATCATCTGCTACAAAAGATAAAAAAGTGCAAAAGGTATAGTCAGAGATATGGTCTTTGTAACTTCAGACTGTTAAAATCGATAAATGGTTCAGCAATGCAAAAACAAAGTGGCAGAGTATAAGTATATGTGCTATTGTAAATGGCTGGTGCTGAACACTAAGTTAGTTTGCCATTGTTCATTTACATTGCAATGTGTGTTTGTATGCTCTTTAATGCAGTTCAGTGTTATCTATATATGTCACAGCAAAAATAATTATTCCATACCTCCTAACATGCGGGACAGCAGGAGCAGGGCATTTTGTGTTTTGAGTTGTGTATCTCCCTAAGTACAGTTCAATTTTTTTTGTGGCTTATTAATGGCTTTGGTACAAATTGATTAACTTAATGTTCATAGTATACGATAACATTTCTCCGTTAAAGGGACACTCCCACCAAAAATGATTTTTATGCGAGTTTATTTTATGAAATATTTTACTAAACAAGTGTGATTGGGCGCATCAATTTTGTGAAATATAGTGTTTTTGAGTGCCACCCCCCAGAGACTTTACCGCACAAGTATCTCACTTTGGGGCTGGGAACACAGAATGCAGTCTACAAGTCTGATTTCTGACCATAGACTTGCATTGAATTTAAGAGTAATCACAGGGGGGTGTAGTTATAATCCTATTTGATCAGGTCAATCTCCTCTCTGAGTTGGAAGGCAGATAAAAAAAATAGTACACAGCCACCTGGTCGTGCCCACTTTGATACACAGGAGCCAGTAAGAGAGCCGGGGTGTATTTTATGACATCATCATGCAGGCTTTGGCCACAGTTGTAAGGTGAGACTTTTTGGAGAATGTTGCATCTTGGGTAAAATTCTCAAAATAGTTGCTGGAGTTGAACACCTAGTTTTAGTTTTACATGCAATTAATTAAAACATAGAACAAAAACAAACAGGGGCATATGTCTTATATATGCAATCTAGTTACATCTTATGCAAGTGGTAGTGTCCCTTTAACTTCTTAGTTGAATTTGACTATGTTTTATCCAGGTTAATTTTTTACGATCACCAAGGAAACATGTTACTATGACAATAATAATGCATTACTGGATCTTGTGCACTGTAGAACAAAAGAAAATTACCATTAACTAAAATAAAATTGAAAAAAGTGTCCCCCCTTCTCCCAAACAAACCAGACCACAAGATACATGTGGGTTTACTCTCGTCTCTGCCTCAGATTTGAGGCAGAAACAGTGGGAGGCTGGTGCGTGCTCGTCTAAATGAGTCTGTGTTCAGCGCAGGTCTCTCTCAGCTAATGCTGCTAAAAGGTAGTTCCCCTTTGAAAACTATGGACTCTCATTGCACTAGCAACCATTCATATTTTCACTTGTGCTTCTATATAAAAAGCACAAGTGAAATGTAGATGTTTAGTTGCCTTTAAGTGTGATATAATGAATGTTACTGAATCAGTTATACAATTGTACAATGCCATATTGTGTATTTCTCCTATTCTATTTGATTACTGGCATGACGCCAGCTCACAGACACAGCATGGCGCCTGAGTCTTGCATTTCTATGCCACAATGTCTCTTTGGTTAGATGAATATGTAGAGGACAGGTTACCGCTGTAAGACTTTGGTGCCCAACAGTACAGTACATATGTACTTATATGCGCCGCATTCAGTACTCTTGTTCTGCAGGGCCCCACAGAAAAGAGCTGAGACCACACTACAGTAGAATACTCCTTTAAAGTAGGAGTGCTTGCCTTTAAGGACATTTTTGCAAACATGAGCTGACCTATTGTATATGTTGTATAATTGCAATGATGCATTATGGAAAGTGTAATCCATAGTAATAAACAGTTGTGGTGTCACAGGTTAGTTATACTGAATTAGGGGAGGAGGCAATCCAAGATGATGTGTTCAGTAGTATCTATGATGCCAAATGCATGCCGCCCAAGTCTCCGGATTTCCTACCCACCTCTACCTCCACCACCAAACTCACAATAAGCTCTCTGCTCCTAGTGGTAAAGTGATCAGAGACATATGTGTCTTGTTTGATAGGGATAGATAGTGGTATCAGGGGGAGGAATCTATGCTAGTTAGGGTAATGCCCACTGAAACCCCTCTCTGCACCCCATTTGTTCCCCTAGCAATACAACTGTTGAACAGTTTCAAATAATATTAACAAGACATAGAATATGTATACACCTTGTGTCAAATATTATATATTCTCTAGAATAATATAGAATGTTCCTGGAGGACAGATCTACTGTAATCATACTGACGAAACAGAGTTTACCTTGAAATATCTGTGGCAAAAACAGATCCCATTCCAAAACAAACACAGCTCTGTGTAAACAGAGTGTTATTCATGCCCCTTTTCACAACTTCTGTGGTTCTAAGCATATTTCTCAAATCCTGCCCTTCACCTTCTTTCCTGGTTTCAAATATGATAGAATTTTCCTATGAATATTATCAGTTCTAAGAAAATCTATAATTCATTTCAACGTATATTAATGTATCGGATATAGAACAAAATATATGATATATCTCTATACTTGAATATACTCAAATTATTTAAATGTTATATTTGTTGCGTAAAAACAGTCAAACAGAAAAAAGTCCTCTGGCGCACAGCGCAATATGACAAAAACAGTCAGTATTGAATGAGTAAAATTAATAAACCCGTGAACACTTTTACGTATATACAACAAACACTATCAGTGTGTCCATACACAGTAACACAGGTGAGTATGTGCAATATATTCCAGATCCAATAGAGCTGGATTTGTGAATACAAGTGAAATATTATAGTAATGCAATAAATGTGCAATAAAGTGCTACAATAAAAAATGATATCACCAACAGGCTGTAGTTCAAAGTTCTTTTTTTGAGTTAAACAGTCAAGACAGGAACTAAACAAAATAAAAAGGACAAACATGGCATTTTTAATAAAACAAATCAATTTTAAAATATACAAGTAATTAAGCACAAATGTAAAATGCTTATTAATGATACATCAAATAAAAAACAAACAGTAGCAATGGAGTATTCAAAAAAGTGTGCTTTGCATTAGACTGAGGTACAATGTAAATTGTTGAAATGAGCTGGAAAATGTGTACCCTGTGATAAAGCTTTGACTGTGTACATAGTGATAAGACTTGGAGTCAATGTACATTGGGACAGTGACATTTCTACAGGGGGCTAAAGCCTCAAGTATCCTAATTCAGACAAGGTTAAACCAGCAAGGCAGGAACTAAAAAATTGTAAAAGACAAAAATTAAAGGGTCTACTCAATAAAGAGATAATTACAGGGAATTGAGACAAAAATGTCAAACTTTAGGCCAATTGGAAAAAGTCTCACATTCAGCTGCACTGGAGAATTTTTCTGACTCAGCTACACTGGCTTACAGTTTGAAATTTCCTTCTTAATTCCCTGCCCTTCGATCAAGATTGTCTCTTTATCGAATAGACCCTTGCAGAACACAGGAGTTTTATGCTGTTTATGGGTGTTTGAGCCCAGTATTTTAGGATGGCATAGAATGTCCTACAGTCACCAAGGGGTTAATATAGTTGTAAAAAAACATTAGTACCATGTTGGCCATGGAAATACTAGAAATAACTAGGTTAATTTATACTCTTCTTTATTGACTAACAGTTTGTTTGCAAGCTTACAAGACCGATTTGCTAGCTCACTTTTTCAGGCAGTAATGGTAGCCCCCACTCCCCAAATAAAAACCTGTGAAGAAAGACAAAAACTGTAAAATAGAAAAACATGGGGGGCCTCCTCAGACATAAGAGGCTAAAAAAAAAGTTGCCAACATAATCACAATACATAACATATACTGTTTATTATGATGTCATTTTGTTTGATGTAATTAGGCAATTTTGTTTTACCTTCATATTAATGCCCAATTTGGTCCTGAAGGATTGCAATCCAATTGCAAAAATAAGAGTACCGTATTTGCTCGAATATAAGACGACCCTGATTATAAGACGATCCCCCAAACTATGGATATTCCTGTAGGAAAAAAATTAAAAGCCTGAATGTAAGACTACCCTATAGAAAAAAAGTTTAACTTGTATATCTACACATGTAAATTGCTTTTTCATATTTAATAAAAACTTATATTAAAAAATGCATTTATTTTTTTTATTTACCTTTTATGTGCCAATGCTGCCCCTTCCCCCCAGACTTACCCAATGCTCCCCCCAACGGCGCCTGTCTCTGAAAAAAACCTTGTCTTATATTCAAGCAAATACGGTATTATTAAATGTTACTTTTTTCACATTACTGTAGGAATAGTCATTTATTTTGCTATATCTTTGTTTTTCTCACATACCTACCATGTTTGACCTTCAGTCTTAGTTTCATTCTCTAACTGATGTGACTAAAGAATGTTTTGTCTTCCTTTCTTACAGACAGAGCTCATTTCTGGAAGGGTTTATGTGCTTTGACTCTTTTGTTCTATAAACAGAGACAGATTGGCTTACTGGTCATCCAGTCTGTCCATTTTAAACCTTGCACTAAATGTATTTTTCTAACAGGACAACTTCAAAGGGACAGTCTAGTCCCCAAACTCACTTTGGTAAAAGATGAAGACTACTGCCTGTACAGTGCACAGGGGTTTTTCCAGTGTGATTTGATGCAGACATTATGCATTTCCACACTTTAAATATTCGACTCAACAAGTGATTAATCTGCATGTTTACTGCAGGTGCAGCACCACTGATTATACAGACACTGAACTTATAAAGTTTTATTTCATTTAATCTCTTCCTGAAATAGAATGCATTGTGTGGACTGTAATAAACTTGGTTTTGTACACAGAAGGATCTCTTAAACGAACTGTCTAGTGCCCAAACTGCATTTTCCAAATATTAATGTGCTTTCAAAGTACTTTAAAATGCATGTTTTACATTTTGCATTGCTTAAAATATTAAATACTTACAGCTAGATGAAATTGTGAAATGAAAGCAGTTTGCAAGAAGCCAGAACTGGCCACAGTAAGTGAGTAAAAGTAATTTCCTTTTTTTGCTGCAGGAACCAATGAGAATAATTTAATTCTAGTGATGTCCTCAGACAATGTGTTGTACTGTTAAAGGGACAGTCTACTCTAGAATTTAGGTAATGTAGATCATTTATAAGGCTGGTGCTGCCGAAATGATCTGTTAACTGAAATCTGAAATGCTGCCGGTCACAAGCAATTTGTATAAAGGATACTCAACCTGTATAAATCTGCTAAACCTGATAGGAACTTATGGCTACTGGGCTTGCTGGAAGGGGAGAATTATTCCATAATGAACTTAATTGAGACTGACCGTTATCCAATAACTGAACCATTTTAGTGCCAGAGAAGACAGGTGGACAGATCTGGTGCTGAAATATGTGCTATGTTTTAATCTATTTGTTTTAATGTCAAAGCAGGTCTGCTTTATCTAGATGATTTCTAGTGTGTGGATGCAGCGGGCTCACATGATTGTGGTCACGCGTATTTTGAAGTGGGTGGTGAGCTACTTTGGGGTTCCATTGGCAGCGGACAATTGAGTCCTACTACATGCCTGAGTTTCCAGGAGTTGGAGATTGATTTGTCAATGGGGGATGTAGGTTGCCTGTTGATAAGTTAAAAGTCCTGAAGCTGGTAATGGGAAGCTACCAGGGTGAAAAAGATTACACTACAGCAGCTCCAGTCCCTCCTGGGTTGTCTCACTTTTGCTAGTCAGGTTATTGCAATGGGGAGGATTTATAGTCGCAGCCTGTCGGAGCTCATTGATAGAAACTTAGCCTTTTTGGAACTATTTCCCAGTGTGGTAGCTCTGTTGGGATTTGATAAAGGATAGGAAGGTGTATCTTTTTTTTTTTTTACAATCTGTTGGTGGCGCACATCATTAATAACTTGTCGGCCTCCTAATTCCCAGTTGTCAGTCTGTTGAGGAGGTTGGTGCTGATCTGCATGTCCTTGAACGCAGTGTTTAGGGCCAAGCAAATCGTGGGCTATTTGAATACTATCGCTGACTCTCTTGCATGCTTTCAGTGGTTCTCAAATCCGCATGGAGATCCCAGAGACACAAGTTGGTGAACTTGGACTGCCTGGAGCAGTCCAGTGGTAGCCCTTCAGGAAGGACATTTGGACACATTTCTTTGGTTTGTCTTCCTTCTGATGGAGAAGGTCACTTCTCCTTCTAAGGCCAATAAATACAACAGCAATGTAAACAGTATAGTATTATGTACTTATTTATTAAGGGGATTTTATGCCATTCAATTTATGGTCGAGTGATGAGGGACAGTGTCTGTTAACAGTACATTTTAATACAAGGTTGACTTATTCCAAGTAAAAGTTTTACTTATGCAATCTCCCTTGTTATAACAAAGTTTGTAAGAAACATGACTAAAGATTTTAAGCAGATTTTCTATTCAATATCTTGAGGCAGAGATGAGCACAAGCCTCGCAGGAGCTTGTAAATGACTTGTGACAGTTTCCTTCCAAAAACCCTCTGACCATGCTTTTTTTAAGCTCTCTTCATTGCAAAATACCTTTCATTGTACACTATTCTTGAGTCTCTGATGTTGCAACATGCCAAAAAAAGTAGTATTCATGAGGTGTCTGGACAGAAGGGCAAGAGCGGACACTTTCTTCTCTGGAAATCCCATAAAACTCCCATTTTAATAATGCTTTTGTGGACAGCAATGGATTTCCCTAAACCAGCCCAGAAATTTCTGCAGCAATGCCACATATGTCTAACAGTGCTGCTTCTTTCCCAACACCGTCTCAGGAGATAGAGCTCTATGAGATACCATCCTCCAGTGCTCTAAAAAACAGAGACAGAGTGCAGGTTCACACACATACTGCTTCCCTACTGGCTCAACAGGAATATCAGGGAGCCTTTTCCTTGCTTTACCAGTGTTTTGTAATAGGACTCCCAACTGCCACTGGATCTCCAGGAGAGATAGGAAACACGCTAACTTTTTCTTGACTGCAACTCCCATACAGATTGCTGGATTAACATAATGGGAACTGTAATCAACTGTAGACTTACAGTGGGGAAGGAGTATACCTGTTAACTTTTATTGACTGCAACTTCCATAATGCTGGCTGAATTGTAAACCACAGTAGTATTGGCTAATCTTTGCCACCCCAGTTAACGTAAACCAAAGTTCCCATGATGTTTAGGATCATAAGTGACTTCCATCAGGGAACCCCTCTACTAGGTATTTGGGGAGGGATATATTGCTTCCCCGCCACAAGGTGGAACACTTGCCTCTAATCTAGAATTATATTAAATACCATTACAAATACAAATTTATGGCTGCTAATTTAATTTATAAGGTAATTTCTGTATTTATGATGATAAATTGTATTTTCAGGTAACAATGAAAAGGAGTGATCTAAAGAGCATTTCTCTACAAAGCAGAAAAGTGGATTCATAAAGATAATGTTAACTATCCAAATTATTTACAAACTGCGCTAATAGTATTAATACAAAAAGAAAGCAAAAAATAATATGTAAACTGTTAAACAGTTGTTTGATCATTATCCCGCTGTCATGTAACACACAGTAAATGATGCCTTAGAAACATTAAATAGAATATAAACCCAGTATGTACATTTTTGTTATCAACCAGAAATAAATAAAATACACCAATCCAGATGAATTCCACATATTTTTCAATATATTTTCAAATGCAAGTAACATTAGAAAATGCATTGATATTGACTGGTATGTATACTGTATACATAGTGGGGGAAGAACATATGATGATAAGAGAGAAGTGGAAGTAAAACATGTTTCTGTCAGTTTTATCTTAGAGCTAAAACTATATTGTTCATCTTCTAGATTTCATAGT
This sequence comes from Pelodytes ibericus, assembly GCA_036172795.1. NCBI lineage: Eukaryota > Metazoa > Chordata > Amphibia > Anura > Pelodytidae > Pelodytes > Pelodytes ibericus. Next base: position 121,462,991 of record CM069858.1, on the reverse strand, counting down.
AAACCACTTTTAAATCTGAAATAATAAGTTGTGATTTTATTGTTCATGATATTTAGGTTTCCTTTTAAGTGATAAACGGCACTATTATTGTCATATATAATCTAAAGTTAAATGGCTTCCAGACAAAAAACGGTTTATAAGATTTAATATGAATTAGATAACAGTTCAAGTTCTAGACAAATTTTATCAACACAGAAAACCCTTTATTATATAATTTAATATAAATTGCAACTAAGTGTTGCCACTACGAGACCCAAAATGTGTATGGCATTTAGAACGTATTGCCCACACTTTATGATGAGCTTCAAATAAGCTTGTTACATTGTGATCAGCTGCTGTAAATCATGATAGACTGTGACATCTAACTGGAACACAGTCTCAGAATATTTCCCCTTTTTTACATTTCTCTCAGAGTAGAGGAACTTTCAACACTGCTGGAATCACATTTTATTTTCAAGGGTAGGCCTTCCTGGTCTCATACTGACATTTGAAGCTGTAGTTCATTGAACTAATGTGCAATGTAGCATTATTGTTTTAACTTCTTATACTAGCACAGTGAATTTATGTTTTTAGTAGTACAATTTGTCAATATCATAAAACCCATTATGTCATAGTACAGATTTTATTATATATGTTTAACTGTTTCGTACTATACATTTTGGCCAATTATTTCTATTCTTTAAGGACTGGTGGATATCTTTACTCTTTTGGCTGCTTTGTCTGTATGATCATTGATTATGTATGTGTATATATATATATATATATATATATATATATATATACACACACACACACATTATATTTATAGCAGTGCCAGCAGGAGGTGCGGACCATATATGGGGCCACCCGCGCTGTTGAACTTGTTTTTTTTGTTGTTTTTTTTTTACTTGCAGGTACTCTCGTGACTCGCACGAGTTGAGAGATGGTGCTGGACCAATCAGTGCTCAGAGCACTAACAAGTTATTGTAATGTCCCAGAATCCCAGACCTAGAAGTGCAAGCGAGGGTGGTAGATGAACATATGGGGGGTATATACTGTAATATAATTGAGATGTACACATGGGGGTGTATATACTATATTTAGTATGCTGCAGGAGATATGTGGTGTGTATATATATTATATTTATTATGCTGTCGAGATGTGAACCCTTTTGCAGATCAATATGATTGGACATGAGGACCTCTGGTGGTCTATAGACCCCAGTTTGAGGAATGTCGGCTTACAGAACATTTGTTGATGGTAAATTAATTTAACATAAATCAGGCTAGGGCAGCGCTGGCAAACCTTCAGCATGCATTTAACCTGTGGCAGATGCCGCCTTGGCAGTAATTGCAATTTGAAGTGTTGGAGAAGTGGTAAAAAAATAATGGAGACCAAATACAGAGGTGTAATGTGATATGGAGAGATTCAACTGGAATAAAGGCGGGTTAAGAAACGATATGAAGGATAAGAACTTATTTCAGAGAATAGAGCACACTTCCCCTAATGAGGAAACACGGGAAAATAAAAAATAGGGAGATGGGGTGACAAATTAGGGAAACGGCAAAAGAAAGGTTTTTGAGATAAATATGGGGAAATGCACCTTTAATTCTTTAACTTGGTTTGTGTAGAACATTGAGTAGTAAGCAGGGAATTCACCATATCTTGGATTGGATGATATTAGCCCTTGGGTTTTTATGTTTACACAAAAACTACCATGGATTCATAAAACAAACCCTAACTCTGTAGAAACATCATACAGCACCATACATATTATACCTTTATAATAATAACATTTTCATAGACAACATAACTACTATACAGCCAGTCAATATTGACCTTAATGAGGGGATAATTAATTACATATATCCCAGAATTTAGACATCAAAGTACAGAGAATATACATCGCATGCCCATGACACTACCGCTGCTGTAGACTGCCTCTCCCATGGGCCTCAGCCAGTGCCACTGGCTGACTGAGCATCATCTAGTGTCAAAGATAAGCAAGCACTACTCTATTTGGACCAGAAAGGATGGAAAGTATAGAAGATTATTAATTATCTCTTACATATGAAGTTCACAACGGGTCACTTACCTTTATGACTCCTTGAAGTCTCGCTTCAGTCTATTGGCAGGACAGTAGCACATAAGCTCTTACTGTGGTTACAATTTAACAGCAGCAGCTCTCACTTGTGACTTACAGAACTCTCAGCTCCTTGAAATATGAGAGGCAAGTGATAGGACCTCACTACGCCTGTGTAGATCAGCTCCCTGTCCCGAGGCATGATGGGTAATGCTGTCCTTGGCTGATAAAAAAGAAAGAGAGTCTATCGTGCAGAGAACTAGAGTACCCAGAATGCAGCGTTCTCGAGTTAAAGGTTAGCCAGGGAGCACTACATGTAGAACCTCCCATACTGGTAGAGTGGCATTCGCTGCTGAATGTTGTTAAATGTTGTCTGGCTGTGTCACTGTGACATTTAACTTACAGAGTGTTACATGCAACGATAATCGTCTGTAAGAGGCTATATCGTTAGAAGACAGAGGGTGATGCATATATCTTTACTGGTAGTAGCGCCCCACGAAGAGAACAGGAAATTACATACTTTCAGTCTTTATGCACAGTTATTGGCCGTCCGTATGTACCTACTGTGTAAATATAATGTAATATTTGTATTAGGGATTTATTATAGATGTGTTGCTGCTGTTATTTGTGACATTAGAAAATAGCTCCTGCTTTAATATGTATTGCAATATGGTGCTACCTGGTTAACCCCTTAGTGACAAGACATTTTTACCTTGACTTTCCCTTGGTGACAATGGCTGTTTTGACATTTCTGGGGTGTTTGTGTTTAGCTGCCATTTTCTTCTTTCTCACATACTGTACCCACACAAATTATATGTTGATTTTGTCGTCATAAGAAGGGCTTTCATTAGATACCATTATGTTCATCATATCTTATAATTTACTACAAAAAAAATCATAAAATATGATGGAAATTTAAAAAAAAAACACTTTTTCTAACTTTGATCTAAAATATAATTTACACAAATACAATCATGGAAAAAGACCCCATCTAAATAGTTTCTAAATGTTCTCCCGAGTTCAGAAATATGCATGTTTCCATATTTTTCGGTATTATGGTGCAAAAACCAAAAATAAACACCCTAACGCTAAATTTAACCCCAACTCTAACGCAAAAGCGTTTGTCTTTTTGCTGTTTTGTCTCCATCACTCCATTTATGCTTTTATTTTGGATTCCAATAAATATTTTTGCTGCTTGAACTTTCCTCCTATCTGTGAATTTCCTGAATGTCTACTGCTGGCACAACACTTATGTTTGCATATTGACGGAGCATGCTGCTCCGTCAATATGGCGCCCACATACGCTCTGTGGGGCGATCTTGGGTGCACCAGAGAGGAAATTTCGGTGCTGGCTATTGCCTCGACATCGAGGCAATAGACCAGCACCGTTAAAGTGATAGTTGATTGCGAATTTATGTTTACTGTATTGTATGCCACTTACTATAATAGCAGTATTTCCACTTGAATTGTGTAAATACCATGCATTACTAATCACTAGTATGTACTGCGAGTATTTACTCATATCCTTTATCATAGTGATAATATTAATCTTCCAGTAGGCATATATACTTCAAGTAAAAGTGCTTTGTACTGTAAAATGGGTTCATACCAATTTTGTATACATATTTTTACAACACAGATATGAATTTTAACCATTTAATGCCAGGTGGATGAACAGTTGATCTGCAATATGTTGCACATACAAAAAAGTGCAAACTGATCTACATTTACTGATGCATATATATATATATATTATTTATAAGCGTCTGTCAATAAAATGTGTAGTGTTGTTTATTAATTTTACACTGTTTGGGGGACAGTAAAAAAAGTACATGGAAAATGGCAGAATATGTCACACTCATAACAATTCAATTTAAAGGACCAACTATGTGGGGAAACGTGTTGAACTGGATAATTGGAAATATCCACTGTGACTTTGAATATATATTATGCAATAGAATACAAACCACCATGTAGAAAACCTTTGCAGTTGACATTGTTGGAGATTCACTCCGGTCAACCCAGTTTCTACACCCACATTTGGCCTTGATGTTATGTACATTACAGTGGCTTTTCACATCAGCTCTTGGAAGCGGTACCTATTTTGACAGTGATGCATTTGCCAAGTTAAACACAGTACAACAAACAAAAAATTCAAATGTGCTTTTACTTAAAAACTGCTTGTGTTTAGCAGTTTTTATTATTTAGCTGAATACAACCCTTAAAGCAACACATCAGGATGAAAAGCTTATTAATGCACATTAAACCTGACACTTCAAACCTAAATATGTATTAATATATATATATATTAACTTTCACAATACTGAATCTTGAAACCTGTGCTAGTGCTGCTTCTGCATGCAATAGCCAGGCATGCTCTGTGTTTCTCTCATTATTTTCAATGGTGTACACCTACCTGTACCTAGTTAGGGGTTTGAGCATGCTTATTTATTTATTTATTTTTAAATCAAAATTTTTATTATGGTTTCATATTTTTCAGCATGAGTAATAGTATTATATAGCACAAAAAAATCAGCATATAAAAATAGACATAAAAATACAGTGCTATATTCACATAACATATAGGATAATAACACAATCATGTAGAGAGACATATTCAAGATTATTTACCATTGTAACTTTTCGAAAAAATAAATAAAAACAAACTGTTGGTAAGGTTTAACCCCTTAAGGACAGAGCCTTTGAAACATTTTTGTCCTTTCTGGACAATGGCAATTTTAACATTTCTGTGCTGTTTGTGTTTAGCAGTAATTTTCTTCTTCGTCATTTGCTGTACCCACACATATTATATATTGTTTTTATTGGGACAAAAAGGGCTTTCTATGGATGCCATATTTTTGATCATATCTTATCTTATTAAAAAAAAAAAAATAAATAAAATACACAAATTTCTTTGTTTTTATTTGAAACAACTTCTCCTCATCGACAATAGCGAACGAAAAAACATGCTAAATAGATTCTACTATTTCTCCTGAGTACAGGGATACCACCCATGCATAGGTTTGTTGGGTTGTTTGGGGGCTAAAATGCCAAATTTGTGAGGTGCAGTTTTTTGTTTTCCAACTTGAAATTTTTACATGCAGACAGCCTGCACCCATGTCCCATTTGGGACATATTTGAAACCAGCCAGTGTATTTTACCCCATCAACCCACATATTTTTTAAAAGTAGACACCCTAGGCTATCTCAAATGGTGGTATTTTAACACTTTCCATGCACTATTTCTACCACCAGCCTTTGTCAAAGTTTGTGGTAGTAATTTTTTTGTGTTTTTTTTTTCACAAACCTTGTACTTCAGACATAAATTTACAGATTTTGGTATGTGTCACTGCCAAATAACACCCCAATAAGTGTTCAGCAACATCTCTTGAGTACAGGGATACCCCCCATGCATAGGTTTGTTGGGTTGTTTGGGGGCTAAAATGCCAAATTTGTGAGGTGCAGTTTTTTGTTTTCCAACTTGAAATTTTTACATGCAGACAGCCTGCACCCATGTCCCATTTGGGACATATTTGAAACCAGCCAGTGTATTTTACCCCATCAACCCACATATTTTTTAAAAGTAGACACCCTAGGCTATCTCAAATGGTGGTATTTTAACACTTTCCATGCACTATTTCTACCACCAGCCTTTGTCAAAGTTTGTGGTAGTAATTTTTTTGTGTTTTTTTTTCACAAACCTTGTACTTCAGACATAAATTTACAGATTTTGGTATGTGTCACTGCCAAATAACACCCCAATAAGTGTTCAGCAACATCTCTTGAGTACAGGGATACCCCCCATGCATAGGTTTGTTGGATTGTTTGGGGGGTAAAAGGCCAAATTTGGGAGGTGAAGTTTTTGGTTTTCCAATTTGAAATTTTGACATGCAGACAGCCTGCACCCATGTCCCATTTGGGACATATTTGAAACCAGCCAGTGTATTTTACCCCATCAACCCATATATTTTTTAAAAGTAGACACCCTAGGCTATCTCAAATGGTGGTATTTTAACACTTTCCATGCACTATTTCTACCACCAGCCTTTGTCAAAGTTTGTGGTAGTAATTTTTTTGTGTTTTTTTTTTCACAAACCTTGTACTTCAGACATAAATTTACAGATTTTGGTATGTGTCACTGCCAAATAACACCCCAATAAGTGTTCAGCAACATCTCTTGAGTACAGGGATACCCCCCATGCATAGGTTTGTTGGATTGTTTGGGGGGTAAAAGGCCAAATTTGGGAGGTGAAGTTTTTGGTTTTCCAATTTGAAATTTTGACATGCAGACAGCCTGCACCCATGTCCCATTTGGGACATATTTGAAACCAGCCAGTGTATTTTACCCCATCAACCCATATATTTTTTAAAAGTAGACACCCTAGGCTATCTCAAATGGTGGTATTTTTACACTTTCCATGCACTAATTCTACCACCAGCCTTTGTCAAAGTTTGTGGTAGTAATTCTTTTGTGTTTTTTTTTCACAAACCTTGTACTTCAGACATGAATTTACAGATTTTGGTATGTGTCACTGCCAAATAACACCCCAATAAGTGTTCAGCAACATCTCTTGAGTACAGGGATACCACCCATGCATAGGTTTGTTGGGTTGTTTGGGGGGTAAAAGGCCAAATTTGGTAGGTGCCGTTTTTGGTTTTCCAAATTGAAATTTTGACATGCAGACCGCCTGCACCCATGTCCCATTTGGGACATATTTGAAAACAGCCAGTGTATTTTACCCCATCAACCCATATATTTTTTAAAAGTAGACACCCTACGCTATTTCAAATGGTGGTATTTTAACACTTTCCATGCACTAATTCTACCACCAGCCTTTGTCAAAGTTTGTGGTAGTAATTTTTGTGTGTTTTTTTTTTCACAAATATTGTATTTTAGACATAAATTCACAGATTTTGGTATGTGTCACTGCCAAACAATAACCCAATATGTGTTCAACAACATCTTCTGAGTACAGGGATACCACCCATGCATAGGTTTGTTGGGTTGTTTGGGGGCTAAAAGGGCCACATTGTGAAGGTGCGCATTTTCAACTTGGAATATTGACGTGTAGTCAGCCTGAGCCCATCTTTCATTTGGGACTTTTTTTTAAAGTAGGACAGTGTATTTTACCTCAAAAAGTATATATTTTGTAAAAGTAGACACCCTAGGCTATTTTAAATGGTGTTATTTTATCACTTTCCATGCACCAATTCTACCACCAGCCTTTGTCAAAGTTTGTGGTAGTCATTTTATTGTGTATTTTTTCCCACATACATTGCACTTTAGACACAAATTCACATATTTCGGTATGTGTCACTGACAAACAATACCACAATATATGTTCAGCAACATCTCCCGAGCACAGGGATACCACCCATGCATAGCTTTGTCAGCTTTGTTGGGTGTTGAAAGGCTACATTTGAGAGGTGCGCTTTTTGATTTTCAAACTTGGAATTTGAACATGTAGAGCAAGGAAGGGGTTAATAGCTCTTATAAGAGCCTTTGTAGTACTGTACAAAAAAATTAACCCCTAAAAATGCACAGACAAGAAAAAATGTTCTGCTGTGCAGTGATCAGTGGCAGGGAAGGGGTTAATACACTACACTATACAAAGGGTATGGCTTTTATAAAAGCCCTTGGGACTCACAATTTTTTAACATTTTATTTAATTTATTACAATTAAAAAATTATGTTATACAGATCTGTCTCTTTCCCTCACTAAAACTCAAGTGAGGAGAGGGAGGCAGATCCATATGGGTCAGAACAATATTTACGAACCAGACGAATGGTGATGCTCATCTGAGAAATCACCAAACCACCTTTGCCACTGATCGGCTGTTACTGATCGCTATACACGCGTTCAGACAGCTTCAAAAGGAATACACGTAATCCCCTAGTGGGTATAACTAACCCCTAGCGAGTCTGACAAAAAAAATGCTGATAGCAAAAAAAAATCCTTCTGCGACTAGATTGCTCCATATGCGCTGCTTAGGCAGTGACCATATGCACTGCTTAGGCAGTGACCATATGTGCTGCTTAGGAAGTGATATACGGCAAGGAAGGGGTTAATAGCTCTTAAAAGAGCCTTTGATATACTGTAATAAATCAAAGTAAAAAAAAAAACCCCTAAAAAAATGCACAGACAGCAAAAAATGTGCTGCTGTGTAAGATCACTGCGTACACAGCGATCAATTGCAGGGAAGGGGTTAAATACTGGAAACGGCTTTTATAAAAGCCTTTGGGTCTCAATTCTATTAAATATATTATAATTAAAAACTTACATTATACAGCTCTGTCTCCCTCCCTCACTAAAACTCAAGTGAGAGGGAGGCAGATCTACACGGGTCAGATCAAATATTTACAAATATTGATCTAACCAGACGAATGGTGATGCTCATCTAAGCAAACGCCAACCCGCCTTTGTCACTTATCAGCTGTTACTGATCGCTATACATGCGGTCAGACAGCTAAAAAAAATTTTTTTACGTTAAACGTAGTCCCCTAGCGCGTATAATTAACACGTGACGGGTGTAATAAAAAAGTTTAAAAAAAATTAAAAATGCTTCTGCAGCAAGATTGCTGCATTTGCGTCAGATCGCTGCTTAGGCAGTGATCTACAGCAAGAAAGGGGTTAATCTCTCTTAAAAGAGCTTTTTTTTATACTGTAATGAATTACAGTAAAAAAAAAAATGAACCCCTAAAAAATGCACAGACAGCAAAAAATGTGCTGCTGTGTATGATCACTGCGTACACAGCGATCAATGGCAGGGAAGGGGTTAAATGGCTTTTATAAAAGCCCTTGGTGTTTAAAATTGTATTAAATATTTTTTTTATTATTTTATTTTATTTTTTACTTTATCTGATCTGTCTCTCTCCCTTACTAAAACTAGTAAGGTGAGGGAGGCAGATCAATACTTGTCAAATGCAATATTTACTAATATTGCCTTTGACAGTATGGTAAGTGCTCATCAGAGCACTTACCATACATGCCTGCACACAGATCACATAGATCTGTTGTGCCGGCATCGACTGGCTCCCCCTAGAGCATCGGAAGTGAAATACTTTCACTTCCGATGCTCTTGCCATTAGAAGGGAATCGCTGCCTGTACAGGCAGCGTTCCCTTCTACTGAGCCGATGGGGTCGCTCAGGAGAGCGACCACCATCGGTTCTGGGGAGCTGGAAGGTGTTACCAAGTGCCTCGCTAGCGAGGCACTTTAGAAACACCGCAGATGCTTAGAAAGCGAACGATCGTTCGCTTTCTAAGCACATGTGTGCAGGGGAGCAGCCATTTTTAAATGGCTGCTACGATCACTCCGTGGAGTGATCGTAGCGCGCCCCTGCACATTTGGGGGGTGTTGCACAATGCCTCTACCTAGAGGCATTGTAGCAACACCGTTAGAGTAAAGAAAGCGACCGCTGGTCGCTTTCTTTACTCAGTTTAGTGCATGACGTGCCAGGCACGTCACCTGTCGGCAAGTCCTCGATTTGCCGTGACGTGCCTGGCACGTCATCTGTCGTTAAGGGGTTAAGCACACCCCTTATAAAAACTAAATAAGAAACAAAAAAGAAAAAAAAAGTGGAAAGATCCATCATATAAACCAGATCTAAGAAGGGATTCAGTTTCGACATACATCCTATCACTTAAAAAATATTAAATCTTAAAATCATGCTTTGAATATTAGATATGAATACACATATAAAAAAATGATCTATTCTGGACCTGAATTCAAGTTGAGTGCAGTACTATGATTGTCGATAACTGCCAAATTTTAACTTAACACAGCAGTAGAGGTATGACAGAAACTGTTGAAAAATAAATATCACGGAAAGACAGTGAAAAGAGAAGCGAAAGAAAGAGAGAGGGAGAAAAAATAAAATAAACACAAGACACCATTTGTTAAAGGTGAAGAAATAAACATTATAAAAAAAAGTACAAAAAAGAAACCAGTGGTACATAAAATTACCACCTTATGTGGTAAAAAGCACCACAAAATTATGCCTCAGGGCCACCAAGAAACGGCCCGAGAAAAAAGAAACGTCACCCCTTTTCATCAGTGAGGTGACATGCCCTGGGGGGGGGGGGGGGGGGTATAAAACCAGGCTCTGGGTGGATGGACCAAACATAAATCGTCCAAACATGGCTTAAACATTGCATATAAAACTAGATAAATAGAAGAAAAGATAGAAAAAAAAACCATGTCCTGAGTAGGATGTCCAATTCTGGAGCTGAACGAAAAAATATTGTCCCATGAAGGATATCTCTGCTGGAACAAGATGATCTTTAAGGCACTATAGGGGCCTCCGCTTCTTGGATCACCATATCAACAGGATCAGACTGCATCGGTGGTAGAGCCAGGGCGCGTAGAAATCCATCTGTGTCGGACAAGTTCTCCAAGGACAGAACCTTATTGTCCTTAGTGACTGATAAGGGATAGGGCATTCCCAAGCGGTATTTCACAGCGTGAGAGCGCAAGTGTGCTGTTAGACAAGAGAGGGATCTCTTCCAGCGTATGGTCTCCGGGGGTAAGTCCTCATAGAACCGCAGCTTATTATCATTGTATATAACGGTTTGCAGTTTTCTAGCTGCGGACAGTATATCCACTTTCTCTGACAGTGACCGCAGCCTGATTATTACATTGCGTGGAGCATCTGCTGGAGCTTTAGCAACCTTCCTGATTCGGTATATATCTGTGATATCTAGTGTGTTCACTAAAACTCAAGTGAGAGGGAGGCAGATCTACACGGGTCAGATCAAATATTTACAAATATTGATCTAACCAGACGAATGGTGATGCTCATCTAAGCAAACGCCAACCCGCCTTTGTCACTTATCAGCTGTTACTGATCGCTATACATGCGGTCAGACAGCTAAAAAAATTTTTTTTACGTTAAACGTAGTCCCCTAGCGCGTATAATTAACACGTGACGGGTGTAATAAAAAAGTTTAAAAAAAATTAAAAATGCTTCTGCAGCAAGATTGCTGCATTTGCGTCAGATCGCTGCTTAGGCAGTGATCTACAGCAAGAAAGGGGTTAATCTCTCTTAAAAGAGCTTTTTTTTATACTGTAATGAATTACAGTAAAAAAAAAAATGAACCCCTAAAAAATGCACAGACAGCAAAAAATGTGCTGCTGTGTATGATCACTGCGTACACAGCGATCAATGGCAGGGAAGGGGTTAAATGGCTTTTATAAAAGCCCTTGGTGTTTAAAATTGTATTAAATATTTTTTTTATTATTTTATTTTATTTTTTACTTTATCTGATCTGTCTCTCTCCCTTACTAAAACTAGTAAGGTGAGGGAGGCAGATCAATACTTGTCAAATGCAATATTTACTAATATTGCCTTTGACAGTATGGTAAGTGCTCATCAGAGCACTTACCATACATGCCTGCACACAGATCACATAGATCTGTTGTGCCGGCATCGACTGGCTCCCCCTAGAGCATCGGAAGTGAAATACTTTCACTTCCGATGCTCTTGCCATAAGAAGGGAATCGCTGCCTGTACAGGCAGCGTTCCCTTCTACTGAGCCGATGGGGTCGCTCAGGAGAGCGACCACCATCGGTTCTGGGGAGCTGGAAGGTGTTACTAAGTGCCTCGTTAGCGAGGCACTTTAGAAACACCGCAGATGCTTAGAAAGCGAACGATCGTTCGCTTTCTAAGCACATGTGTGCAGGGGAGCAGCCATTTTTAAATGGCTGCTACGATCACTCCGTGGAGTGATCGTAGCGCGCCCCTGCACATTTGGGGGGTGTTGCACAATGCCTCTACCTAGAGGCATTGTAGCAACACCGTTAGAGTAAAGAAAGCGACCGCTGGTCGCTTTCTTTACTCAGTTTAGTGCATGACGTGCCAGGCACGTCACCTGTCGGCAAGTCCTCGATTTGCCGTGACGTGCCTGGCACGTCATCTGTCGTTAAGGGGTTAAGCACACCCCTTATAAAAACTAAATAAGAAACAAAAAAGAAAAAAAAAGTGGAAAGATCCATCATATAAACCAGATCTAAGAAGGGATTCAGTTTCGACATACATCCTATCACTTAAAAAATATTAAATCTTAAAATCATGCTTTGAATATTAGATATGAATACACATATAAAAAAATGATCTATTCTGGACCTGAATTCAAGTTGAGTGCAGTACTATGATTGTCGATAACTGCCAAATTTTAACTTAACACAGCAGTAGAGGTATGACAGAAACTGTTGAAAAATAAATATCACGGAAAGACAGTGAAAAGAGAAGCGAAAGAAAGAGAGAGGGAGAAAAAATAAAATAAACACAAGACACCATTTGTTAAAGGTGAAGAAATAAACATTATAAAAAAAAGTACAAAAAAGAAACCAGTGGTACATAAAATTACCACCTTATGTGGTAAAAAGCACCACAAAATTATGCCTCAGGGCCACCAAGAAACGGCCCGAGAAAAAAGAAACGTCACCCCTTTTCATCAGTGAGGTGACATGCCCTGGGGGGGGGGGGGGGGGGGGGTATAAAACCAGGCTCTGGGTGGATGGACCAAACATAAATCGTCCAAACATGGCTTAAACATTGCATATAAAACTAGATAAATAGAAGAAAAGATAGAAAAAAAAACCATGTCCTGAGTAGGATGTCCAATTCTGGAGCTGAACGAAAAAATATTGTCCCATGAAGGATATCTCTGCTGGAACAAGATGATCTTTAAGGCACTATAGGGGCCTCCGCTTCTTGGATCACCATATCAACAGGATCAGACTGCATCGGTGGTAGAGCCAGGGCGCGTAGAAATCCATCTGTGTCGGACAAGTTCTCCAAGGACAGAACCTTATTGTCCTTAGTGACTGATAAGGGATAGGGCATTCCCAAGCGGTATTTCACAGCGTGAGAGCGCAAGTGTGCTGTTAGACAAGAGAGGGATCTCTTCCAGCGTATGGTCTCCGGGGGTAAGTCCTCATAGAACCGCAGCTTATTATCATTGTATATAACGGTTTGCAGTTTTCTAGCTGCGGACAGTATATCCACTTTCTCTGACAGTGACCGCAGCCTGATTATTACATTGCGTGGAGCATCTGCTGGAGCTTTAGCAACCTTCCTGATTCGGTATATATCTGTGATATCTAGTGTGTTCAAGTCCACAGCCGGCTGCAAGTAATTCAGCACCTTCTTTAGATAGGTGGGTAGGGCAGTGGGCCCAACTGCCCCCGCCCTCCTCTTATTTTGATGTTAAGTTGGCGAGATCTGCCATCCAGGACAACGAGCTGGCGTTGAAAAGAAGCCATATGTCGAGATGTCAGTTTTAGTGCTCACCAATTCAATTTTGATAACTGTTTGAAGGTCTCGGTACAGTTGCTGTATATCAGCCTTCGTGGCTGGGACTTGTGATGATGGTCGGTCCACAGGCTCTTGGTTATGGGTTCCAGTATGTACAGCACTAACATCTTCCGACAAAGAATCAGAGTCAGATTGAGCCTGGGAGCAAGTGTATGATGCTAAGCTCGATGTAGGTTGCACAGGTCTCACCACAAGCGACCCGATATCCAGGTGTTTGGGCTTCAGGGAGGGTTCTGCTTTTTTTGATCGTCGACCCCCTTAAATACTTTAGACGGTGTAGCCATCCAATTTTGCCTGGAAATTTCATATTGAAGCGGAGCTCACAAGAAACACGTCCGTCTTCATCCAGAGCCGGCCACACCCTGAGCATGCTTATTTTAATGCATACTCAATTAAATTATGCAAAAATAACTATGCATACTCAAATATGAAAAAGTTAGAGCATGTGCCATCAAATAAAGAAAACATTTTATTACTGGAATAACTGGAAGAGAAAATATTTCATAGACGGCAAAGGAAGGGATTCTTTACGGTAAGGATAATAAAGATATGGAACTCACTGCCAAGAGAAGTGGTGCTATCAAATACAATAGATGCATTTAAAATGGTCTGGCACTATTAATAATAGAATTAGCATTAATAATAAAGCTTCTTGATCCAAGGAGTAATCGCATTGCCCTTTTGGATTCAAGAGGGAATTTCCCCCCCCCATAGGAGACAAAATTCATAATAGCTTCCTTAGGGGGTTTTGCCTTCTTTTGGATCAAAAGCAGGAAGGATTGGGTTGAACTTTATAGACTTATGTGTTTTTTCAACCTAAATTACTATGTTACTATGTTATATTGGTCACGTTGGTGTTACCTTGAAGGTCTCGCATACCCCATGCAGGGGTAAAGAAAGAAAACGGTATGGTATCAATAAAAAGAGAATTGCTAAAGCAGGAAGAATGAATTAGGGCTATATTCATGAGAGAGGGAATTGCGGGGAATTGAGAAGGAAATTGCAACATGAAAGACCAAAATAGCACCACAAAAAATGGCGTAACACACATTGTGGTTTCTACCCCATCTCATGCCTGACTATGACTAATCTGATTTAATTGTATATTGTAATGCCTAGGACAACGGGGCGCGTTTTGGTGCTGCATTCGGCACCAAGTAAGTCTAAACAGGTGATGATGTAGCAAACAGCTACTTCCATGACAGCAGGATGCTGTCCACTAAGTGCTGAGACTACCTGCCTCTTACTGCACTAGATTTTGATCCTGGTGCGATACAACACAGGTAGTTTAAACAGTCGCAGTCAGTATACTGTAGAAGAATGGAGTTTCCACGCAATAAAACAGCACTATTGGTAGCTTACTTATACTACAACCTGATCTTACAGGCAGAGGCGTAACTAGAAACCACCAGGCCCCGGTGCAAAAATTGCCTCGGGGCCCCCCGACCCAACCATGCAACTCCACCCCAGAAATTCCACTTACATGCCTCCCAACTGTTCCGCTTTGTGCCTGGCCTTGTCTTATATCTAGGATAGCCTAATACCTATCCCATGCATGCTTAAACTCCTTCACTGTATTAACCTCTACCACTTCTGCTGGCAAACTATTCCATGTATCCACTACCCTCTCAGTAAAATAATAGAAAGTTTCTGACATCCACTGTATTAACCTCTACCACATCTATTGGAAGACTATTCCATGCATCCACTACCCTCTCAGTAAAGTAATACTTTCATAGCCTTATGCTTATCCCATGCATGCTTAAACTCCTTCATATATTAGCATCTCATCCACCACCCTCTCAGTAAAGTAATATTACTTTTCTGGATAAAAAAAAAAAAAACGTTAAAATATTTCCAGCCTTATCAAAAGCTTGAAGTGGACCCCAAATATATGTATATAACTAGCTGCATGTATACTTATATGAACTTTTTAATATTATATTCAACTATTTTCATATGTAATGAAAATGTTATTGAAAAATTGTTAATTTCTTATTTTTATTATGTTTCCCTGCACCCACATTGCACCTAAAGGTCTTAACACAGCACTATACAGAACCCACAGCACTTGGCTTGTACTCATATTGCACCCACACGATTTAGCATGCTGCAGTATACATTTTCCCGCCAGAACATGCCACAGTGTCACTTTGTCCCTCTGAACTGCCCCTGCAGAACATGCCACAGTGTCACTTTCCCCCATAGTACACATTATTTTGCCCCACAGAACATGCCACAGTGTTCCTTTTTCCCCATAGTACATGTTATTTTGCCCCACAGAACATGCCACAGTATCAATTTGCCACAGCCATATTGCCAATATGCCACAGCCAATTTTGCCCATTTGCCAGTGTTATTTTTTCCATTTGCCAGTTATGTGCCCATTTGCCAGTTATTTGCCTGTTATGTGCCCATTTGCCAGCGTTATTTGCCCATTTGCCAGCGTTATGTGCCCATTTACCAGCGTTATGTGCCCATTTGCCAGTGTTATGTGCCCATTTGCCAGTGTTGTGCCCATTTGCCAGTGTTATGTGCCAATTTGCCAGTGTTATGTGTCCTCGATATGCCATTCTTTAGCCATTCAATATGCCATTCTTTTGCCATTTAATATGCCATTCCTTTGCCATTTAATATTACATTATTTTGCCCCTCAGTATGCCATTATTTTCCCATTTTAATATGCCAGGATTTTGCCACACTATATGCCAGGATATTGCCATTTAATATGCCAGGATATTGCCAATTAATATGCCAGGATATAGCCACTTAATATGCCAGGATATAGCCAATTAATATGCCAGGATATAGCCACTTAATATGCCAGGATATTGCTATTTAATATGCCAGGATATTGCCACTTAATATACCAGGATATTGCCACTTAATATACCAGGATAATGCCAATTAATATGCCAGGATATAGCCACTTAATATGCCAGGATATAGCCAATTAATATGCCAGGATATTGCCACTTAATATACCAGGATAATGCCAATTAATATGCCAAGATATTGCCATTAATATGCCAGGATATTGCCACTTAATATACCAGGATATTGCCACTTAATATACCAGGATAATGCCAATTAATATGCCAGGATATTGCCACTTAACATGCCAGGATATTGCCAATATACCAGGATAATGCCAATTAATATGCCAGGAATTTGCCATTTAATATGCCAGGATATAGCCACTTAATATGCCAGGACAATGCCAATTAATATGCCAGGATAATGCCACTTTATATGCCAGGGTATAGCCACTTAATATGCCAGGATATTGCCATTTAATATGTCAGGATATTGCCACTTAATATGTCAAGATTTTGCTCCTCAGTATGCTCGTTATGCCACCCTCCTCCTCCCTTCCCCAGCCAGTACTTACCTCCTTGCTGCTGTCTCCCGGATCAGGTCCGTGGCTGTGAGGGAAGAGTTGTGCGCTCCCCTCCAGCCGCGCAGCTTTAATAAAGTTTGTTTAAACTTTTTTTTAAAACAAACTTTATTGAATGCGCATTGGCTGGAGGGGAGCGCACAACGCTTCCCTCACAGACACGGACCTGCACCAGGAGACAGCAGCAAGGAGGTAAGTACTGGGTGGGGAAGGGGGGAGTCACACGGGTAGCGGGGGCCCATGGGGCAGCTGCCTTGGGCCCCAAGAATGAATGGGTCCACATTTTTTTTTTGTGTGCAGGGGTTGCAGGGCGGCCGGGCCCCTGGAGTGACGGGCCCGGTCGCAGCTGCGACCCCTGCACTAGTGGTAGGTACGTCACTGCTTACAGGGCATCGCACCATGTTACTAATTCAGCTAATTTGTTCCAGCTTATGCTGCTTCCCTTAACCCAGTGGGTTACTGGGGCTATAGCCCGAATCCCCTATGCATGGTACCAGAATCGGAGGTTTAAGCTTGCGCGGTAAGTGTCTGTGTGTAAGTGTGATCGTGTGTGGGTGTCTCAGTGTGTGTAAGTGTGTGTCAGGGTGTTTGCGTATGTGTGTGTGTGTGTAAAGGTGTGTGCTTAAGTGTATGTGTGTGAGTGTGTTAATAAATCTAGGTGTGTGTCTCGTTGACTGTGTGTGTGAGAAAGAGAGAGAGAGAGATGGTGTGTGTGTGTGTGTGTGTATGTGTGAGAGGGAGAATCTAAGGGATGTAATCTCATGGATTATAATGACTGAGAAATAAGATGTGAAGGGCAAACAAAAATACTCCCATTCACCTCCTCAAAGATACAAAGAAAAACACAGTACCTCGCAGGAGCATGGTACTAATCTACAGTGTACAGCACCACTGAAATCAGTTAAGCAATATGAACCATAGTGTGCATGAGAGGCACCAGCCTGGATCTGTAACTGTATGGACCATTTAGTTTAAAGGCATAGAACAGTTTCCAAACAGCATGGGGAAATGGTACAGCAGACGAAATTGGAAGCAGCAATGAATATTAAACTTGTGGTCCTCAGGATGCTAAAACACTAACTGAAATGAAATCTTTGAAAAAGCAAATTAAATGACAGAAAATCCTAAGAACCAAGAATTGCTAGAAGAGCTCGTCTTTCTATTAAAAATTATGACTCTGAACTGCAAAAATGTAAGAGAGATGGTGTGTGTAAGAAAGAGAGAGACAGTGTGTGTGTGAGAAAGACGGAGTGTGTGAGAGAGAGAGAGACGGAGTGTGTGATAGGGAGAGAGAGACGGAGTGTGTGATAGAGAGCGAGAGATGGAGTGTGTGATAGAGAGAGAGAGAGACGGAGTGTGTGATAGAGATAGAGACAGAGTGTGTGTGAGAGAGAGATGGAGTGTGTAAGAGAGAGGGACGGCGTATATGTGGGAGAGAGAGAAGAGTGTGTGAGAGAGAGACAGTGTGTGTGTGTGAGAGAGACTGTGTGTGTATGTTGGAGTGTGTGATAGAGAGAGAGAGAGACGGAGTGTGTGATAGAGATAGAGACGGAGTGTGTGTGAGAGAGAGATGGAGTGTGTAAGAGAGAGGGACGGCGTATATGTGGGAGAGAGAGAAGAGTGTGTGAGAGAGAGAAAGTGTGTGTGTGTGACAGACCTTATCTGGGCTCTAGCCCCAGATCATGTGGAGACCTAACAACGCCCCTGCCTTAACCCCTTCTTGACGTATGGTGCTTGCATCCCAGAAGAAGTAAGCACCAAAATGCCTTTTTGTTACTGGCCTCCAATCACAAGGTGATCGGTAGCCAGGGGAACAATGGCAGAGACCCGATCAGGGTCTTAATAGACCCTGTGGATCCCTGCGTAAGTTTGGGCATGGTGCAATTTCGTAAAATATAGCCGGTGCTTGCTTTGAACATCGGCTTAATCTTCCCTGTCAGTCTGAGGCCACTCAAAGTGGCCTCACCTGACAGGTGAGATCCTGCTGCAAGACCCTGCAGCGGGATCCGAGCACAGCTCATCACAGGGGCCATTCTATGCCATACTAGCATTTTTGGGACCATAAAAATTGGACGGCATAGAACATCCTAGCATCAGGAAGGAGTTAAAGGGACTGGATCACCCAAACATTCTTTTTACTTTGAATGTAGAGAATACATTTTTTTTCAGGCATAACGGCGGGCCATACTATGAACTTTCTCTACAGCTTATTAATTTTCACTACTGATTTTTAAGCAACGGCAGCGCCCCATTGTTCATTGGGACAAACAGTGTGGAATGTATGCTGTTTTTTTCTAGATCACATAGTAATATATTTATTTAGTGCCAGGGGGCGTTTATTAATGAGAGTGTGATGGTATATCATGCTGTTATCTCTCTGACACCAACGATACAGTTTTTATTTCGAATTAGTCTTCAGAGTGGGTCAGATCCTCTTGAGGCAAGAGGAGCAGTTTGAGGTGGGTATATAATTGGTGGGTATATAATTCACACACAAAAACCTTTAATATTAGGTGGAAAGTGACTTTAAACACTCAATGTAGTTACAAAGTCCTTATCTTGCCTATCTATCCTTTTAGCTCACTATTGAACACTTTACACTGCACACTTCATGACTGTACACACTGTTCGCCATCTAGTGGCTATTGCTAAGTACTACAGCTTCTATTTTAAAAGTATCAGGTTTACAATCATATATGAAAGGATTTTAATCGATATACTAAGAAAAGTACATTTTTAATCATACAGATATTAGTGGGGACGGACGTAGTATTTTTAGTTTTTTTTGTTAAAAGGGATAACGGCCGTAGCTTTTATTAGGGACTTCAAATGTATTTATTACCAATAAAGAATCAACCAATAACCATTTCCCTCAACCAACTGGCTTCGCCCCTGAAAGACAGGACCCAAATTTACTTTTTTAAATATCAACCCAATCCAACTTCCTGTACCCACAGAAGGGTGACTTATACCCCCTTAACAAAGTATGATAATAATTAATAAATAATAAAGGGGTCGAGTGGGCGGTTGCAGTTAAATCTTCTTGCACAGCCTTACTCACTTGATTTTTTTTTATATTTTATTCACTTTTATCATAGGAAAAAATAACAATACAGATGACAAACAAATACATAAATACAATAACAATTACATAAGCAGAAAACATTACAGAACAGAGAAATTTCCTAAAAAGACTCCAAGATAAATATAAACTGAGGAGAAACGGGAGAGAAAAAGGAAGAGAAAAAAAAATTTTTTTTATTGGTAGTAAGATGGAGTTCAAATGGGTCAAGGGGTTTGTATCAAATTTTTTGTCAGGGCCAGTTCCAAATAGAGGGAGGAAAAAAAAAAAGAAGGGATAGGGAAGAAAATATAGTTAGAAAATAAATCATTCAGTGAGTCTTAAGTATATAGGATTTGCTATATCCCTCAAGCACTCAAGCACAAATACAGTCTCTGTCAAGATGACCCCCCGCCTCCAAGGCACCCCCGAGGAGCCCACCCCGCTCTTGAATAAACAGATTCCTTTAGATTTGGGATGTGAGGAGCACAATTTCCACGCCTTCAATTCACTGTAAAAGGAATGAAGATTGTTCGCTCTGGTGAAGGTAACATTGGACAACATATGGCCAGAGGAAGATTTCTGCGATGGGATCAGTGTGTAGAGCTTCCATGCCTTCAACTCACTGTAAAAGGAATGAAGATTGTTCGCTCTGGTGAAGGTAACATTGGACAACATATGGCCAGAGGAAGATTTCTGCGATGGGATCAGTGTGTAGAGCTTCCATGCCTTCAACTCACTGTAAAAGGAATGAAGATTGTTAGCTCTCACAACCAAGCTACTCTCATACACAATACCTCTCACACCCAATAAGAACACAAAAAAACTTTATTTATATCTCATGACATTAACATTAATGACATTGCATGGTGGGAGTGGCCACAGTTATTTCATCTCCCTTACAAGAGCAACACATTTATGCATGAGCATTGCTAAGTTGTGTGTCAGGTAGGCTGATATAGGATAGATGTATAGGATGCATATTTACAGAGAATGAAGATGAGATTGTGCAAGAGGAAGCATCGCGTTGTGGGACATTGATGGTGACAGTATGCCTTGTCAGGGATTGTTTAGTTATACAAGTGCCCAGCCCCTAGTCACTTACCTCCCCACCCCCCAATAAAATAAAAAAATTCCTACCTACCCCCCCTCACCCTAATAATAGTGAGGGGGGTGGGCAATAAGCTTACCTGTAAAAAAAAAACAATTTTATACTTACCATTTGAGGTCTTCTTTCTTCATTCTTCTTTTTTCTTTCTTCAGCCCCAAAAAAGGCCAAATAAAAATCCATAATACATGCCGCAACTGTTAAAAAAAATAAAAAAACCAGAGCGCAAAAAAAAATCCACGGGTGAAAAAAAAAAAATCCAACTTCGCCCATGGAGGGCCCTGTGCAGACTGAGCTCTGCAGGGTGGGGGAAGGCTTATAAAGCCTTCCCCCGCCCTGCAATTAAGCTCAGAGCACTCATTGGTGGGTGGGGACCGGGGGGGACAATAGGTCCCCCCCATTCTTATTAGGGTCCCCACCTGCCGGCCATGGGTGGGGACCAGGGCGGGGGCGGGGATTTTACTAGTGACTGGGCAGCAATAGCTGTCCAGTCACTAGTAATTTTAAATTTAAGGCGATAGTAATCCCCAAACTCCATCCCGGAAATACAGTGGAATGTCCGTGTTCGGGTCCGGGGTCCAAAAATCGTAGTGTTCGGTACGAACCCAAACTTTGCGGTTCGAGTTCGCTCAATACTAGTTCTAAAAGTTGCATATCATAACGGCCAAAATCAGTTAAGAGAGATCACATGGAATTTCGTCAAATAAGATTGCATCCACCAAACCACTATTCTACCCTAAATCCTCAAAACCCTAATGAAGGTGACTTTACACAGACATGACCATCCTTCATTCTGCAACCGCAACTTTAATTGTGGCATTAACCTCTTAACACCCAGAGGGAAGGGCAGTCCTTCCAGCCATGGTTCCCCAGAGGTTTCCCCCACAGGGGGTTTTTCCTCTCCTGAGTGCTGAAGGAGGACTTTGAGTGAGTCCAGAGGTTTCTGTCATTGGGGTCTTTTTATTTTAATTAAATAAAAACTTACACTACAAACTTAATTATTGTGTGTCTTGGTTATTATTTTATGTCTTGACTTAACTATTTTCTTTGATTGTATGGAGAATCAGGATTTACATCTGAAATGTCGTGTTCTGAATGTCAAGATTGTTCGCTCTGGTGAAGGTAACATCGGACAACATATGACCAGAGGAAGATTTCTGCAATGGGTTCGGTGTTTAGCCCTTCCATGTCTTCAATTCACTGTAAAAGGAATGAAGATTGTTCGCTCTGGTGAAGGTAACGTCGGACAACATATGGCCAGAGGAAGATTTCCGTAATGGGATTGGTGTTTAGATCACTCAGATTGAGCAGAGATGACATTGCGAAAGAGGGAAACTGGGACATTGATGGACAAGGCATGCCATCTCAGGGGTTGTTTAGTTATACAAGTGCAGAATCTGGTAGGGAGTTTTATGTAAGGGTAGAGGTTAGAGTTGAGCGGACACCTGGATGTTCGGGTTTGGCGGGTTCGTCCGAACTTCAGAAAAAAGTCAGAGTTCTGGCTCGAACTTGACCCCGTACACGAACCCCATTGAAGTCAATGGGGACACGAACTTTTGGGCACTAAAATGCCTCTAAAAAGTCCTGGAAAGGGCTAGAGGGCTGCAAAAGGATGTAAAATGTGGGTAAGAGTAGGACAAGTGCCCTGCAAATAAATATGGATAGGGAAATAACTTCAAATAACATAAAATATGTACAAATTAAAAATACAGCTGAGCCGTAAAATAGCACTAGATGGAATCTTTGATTTTAGCTTTGGAAGAACATAAATCTAAATCTAAAGCATGGCTGCCAGGAGGATCAACAGAATTATCCATTTGAGAGAGGGTTGGAGTGCAGGGTATTCTCTTTCAGTTTATACAAAGTGACCCATAGGTTGAGGAGGCGGTGACCGTGGCGGTGTAGGTGGAAGCGGCGCTGGAGGAACAGAATTTTTCAAAGTGCGTTGTAAGCACAGTATTTGACGGTTCTTTTTGACTCTCAGATATGAAGTGCACCGCAAGACGCAAATGTACTATTTACCACCCAAAACTATTAGAATTTTTCAAAGTGCGCTGTAAGCACAGTATTTGACGGTTCTATTTGACTCTCAGATATGAAGTGCACCGCAAGACGCAAATGTACTATTTACCACCCAAAACTATTAGAATTTTTCAAAGTGCGCTGTAAGCACAGTATTTGACGGTTCTATTTGACTCTCAGATGTAATACATGTAATGCTATTGCTATTCTATAAACCGAAATAGAGTCCCAATTCATACGAATAGGTCAATTAACCTATTCGTATGAATGGGGACTCTATTTCGGTTTATAGAAAGCCAATAGCATTAGATACAATGTAATCGCCGAACCCCGAACTCCAACATGGACATACAGTGAAATGTCCGTGTTCGGGGTCCAAAAATCATATAGTTCGGTACGAACCCAAACAGTGCGGTTCGGGTTCGCTCAACACTAGTCGGGATATTACATCTGAACCTTGATTATATGGAGTATCAGATTGTGCACAGGGATCAGGATTTACTTCTGAAATGTCGTGTTCTGAACGTTGCATATCATAATGACATATCATATCATATCATGGAATGTTGTTCGTGTCAAATAAGATTGCGTCTGCTCTAATATCCCCCAAACCACCATTCTACTATTCTGAAGGTATTTCTTTGTTATATATAAAATGCCTTATATGGTGTTATACATAAAATGCCTTATATGGTGTCCTGTTACAACCCTATAGTAAACATACATACTATGTAAGTTTGTAAACGTAAAACATAGATCAACATGGGGTCAGAAAATCACTCCAATTTTATTTTTCTGTGGACGAAGTTGCAGCCATAATATAGTTACCACAGAGATGCTTATAAATCAAATGCAAAGTGAACATGTTTTAATAAAGAAAAAGCATGTACAAGTGACCTTAAAACAGGCATTGACAAATATTTGTGGACTTTAGGAGCCAAACATGCACATTTAAGAGCCAGGCTAGTTGTTTTAGGAGCCAGGGAAATGGTCCTTGTACAGAGTTCTGTGTAACAATCAAAAATGTTAGGAGCCAGCAATAGTGATTTTAGGAGCCATGACTCACGGGCTCCTGGTATTTGTCAAGCTGTGCTTTAACCCATGTAAAACTATTTTCTAAGTGCATATACTGCACAAAACAAGTTAGGCAATTCGCTTGGTTGTGTGGGTTTTCTCTTAGCTTGAGTTTAAGGTCACTGTTATAAGATGTATGCTTGTTTTTCACTTTGTATTTAATTTGTAAGTGTCTCTGTGATAGATGAATATTCAACATATGAGAGATTTTTAATGATAGTTTACTATGATACTGCTGTTAATAATAGTCACACACCAAATGTTGGAGCAAGCTAGCACCAATATTTGTACCATAAATATTGAGCATAAGACACAAAATGGCCTGGCAAAACACACACACAAACCCCCCCAAAAGGTTTGTTCAAACCTGGACGCAGTATGAGGCCACACACCCAGGTATTGTTCTTTAACCCTTGAAGAGAGTTTTTTTTTGGGCAGACTAAAGGTAACTTCTGTAGTATCTTTGAGGTCACTGGACATGAGGAATAACAGCTACATTTATTTCTGTGGTAAGTGACACAAAAGGACACACATTTATTTGTTTATCCAAAACTGACTGGTTAGTTCTGCTTATTGATCCACTATAGTAAGCTGATACAGCTTCTTAATTAATAAATGAAAAATGAAAAAAGAAAAAAGTGTGGTAGTGAAAGACTCAGGGAGTGACAGCAAATAAATGCCTAAATAGCTGGCTTACCACAAAAAGTGGGAAAAAATGAATGAAAAAAGTACATAAAGGTGTGGAAGAACAGGGGTTAATCCACAGTAAGTGCCTCTTGCAATGGAAATAACGAATGGACCTGCATCACATCAGGATAGGACAAAATCAGTATGTAATAAAAAATAGAGAAAAAAAGGAGCCGAGTATATGGGTCAAAAATAGAAAGAAAAAAATATATGAAAACCAGTGGTATAAGAGGAGCAAAACATAATGAGAGAAAAAATAAGAAAAAAAAAACGAAAAGAATCACAAACTGAGAAAAATAAAGGATGAACAATGAAAAAAATGAGAAGATAGGTCAAAGCACTAGGTTAGACCTAGGCAATTGCCTCACCCAATTCAGTGGAGGAATCCTCCGTTTAGGTACAGGGTGAATGGAAGTCCATGAGAGTCTTTAAAGATGTTGGGTCAGGATGCAGGGTAAGGTCCATAAATGGTTAATAGCAGAGGTGTGGGGTGTATGGCATGGGCTGATGCAGCCCATTTGATGCAGGTCCATTCGTTATTTCCATAGGAAGAGGCACTTACTGTGGATTAACACCTGTTCTTCCACACCTTTATGTACTTTTTTCATTCATTTTTCCCCCCTATTTTTCTCTATATGTGGTAAGCCAGCTATTTAGGCATTTATTTGCGGTCACTCCCTGAGTCTTTCACTACCACACTTTTTTCTTTTTTCATTTATCTTATTTTTTGCCTATTTTCTGATGCTTTTGTCTATGTGAACTTTCTGACTACTTTTGTCTACTTTTTTCAAGCTATTTTTTATTCTCATACAATTAATTTTTTTTGCCACTCTCTTTTTCTACTACTCTCTGTTTATTATTTTTCTCCATCTCCTATATACATTCATTTTTCATTGTCAGTATATGAATATATTCTCAATAACATTTATATTTATCTATACTTTCAGTGTGCATGTCTGCTTTTTTTGTACATTTTGTTGTTCCTTATTTACTTGTCCTTTATCTGTTGCAGAGTTATCTGGTTTTGGCACACCAGTATCACATCTACTGGCATCCCATCACATTCTCAGTTTACCGAGAGATCAAAAACAAATTTGAAATTTGAGAAAATCGGAAGTGTTTTGTACGTGATCAAATATTTACTGTGGAGGTAAACATGAACATCATATCATATAAATATATATTTTCATTTTATGTAAGTTAACAAACACTCTAATGCAAATCAAACCCTAAATATGTTAACAGATTCATTCACAGTGAAAAGCATATTCTGTCCAGATGTCTAGTGGATGAGAACAGGCAGAAGGAAGTGTGTGTATGGACAGAACCGTTGTAAATAATGGATCTATTGGGAAGATACTGGACAAACCAAGGGAGATTTTATTTATTTATTCCAAGTATGTGTACATGTTTGTAATGTTGATGTGATGATACAGTACCGTAGATGCTAAAATATGTTGTTAGAAGTAGCGACACCCCTTATGTAGTTTTATGCTGTGTAATTGCTGTGAGATATATGCAAATATCCTAAGGTATAGGCCAATGTTTAGTCATGTTGGACCTAGGTTAGGGTCAGGAATTGTTGATCACTTCAAGAAAAGAGAGCTTTTACGATAGAGATAGTTAGCATTTAAAGCAATAGTCTTCAAACTTCTTTTAATAGTATCCCTTTAAACTGAGCTTGGGAGGTCGAATGTCAGCACCACTATGCATTTCAAAGAATCTGTACAGGAACAGTATATATTCTCCAATCTCTCGGACACTGGAGAATGAAATCAGGACAACAGGATTGCAATTCCGAATCCCGCTATCTTGCTGAGCTCTACCTCTAGCCCAAAAAGCAGGACAGAGGTAGAGGTTATCCTCTAACTGTGGACTGTGCTGTGTAAAGAGGACTGTTGGGAGGCATGCTGAAGGTTAAATTAAAAGCAATATTATATATTTAGCAAGGAAAGAGTGGCCAAAGGAGCATTTCCCAGACCAAAAATCATTGAAAAAAGTCACATAATGGATAATTTGCTCTACTATAGGCTCGCAGAAATGACACATTTTGCTCCACAAATTTATGGGGAAAAGATCTACTTTTCAATATACATAGATGATCATACTTTAACATTAGTAATTAAACAGAAACATATTAACTTTTCCCTGAGGATTGATCAGATGTCTTGGGCCTACTTGCAAATGATTATAACACCTAGAATGCATCTTACACTGTCAACAGCTTTCTATCTATAGCAGAGAGTGACATCCACTGGATGAAGTTAGTAATGACTGCTACATGTAAATTAAAGTAACATGCAATTTGTCATTAAACTCACCACATTTGTGTGCAGGAATTCTGTGCAAATTTTGGCCTTAGTTTTGAAATTCCCTTGTCAGTTCACTGTTTTGTGAATGTACCTCATTGTGTTAGCAGAACTGCATGCAAATTCATATATTATGAAAAAAAAAAATCTGTTTTGAATGTCTACTGTTCATGACATCACCTTGGCATTCATTTTTTGTTTTATTATATTCAGTCAAACAATGCTTAAAACCTTAAAGACCCTTAAGTAAGTCCTTTTAAAATGGCCCTGCTGTCTGCACAGTGCAGTCCAAATACAGTTAACTCCAGGAAATAAAAAAATAACCGGTTTAAACAATGTGCTCATAATGAGCTTTTAATATTTATTGTGATAATATCCATCTGCAACTTCAAATTCCATGTATAGCTTTCCTCAAAAATGTTTTGTAGTGTATATTTTGGGTTAGAGTGGGAGTAAAGTAACAAAATGATTCCCCCCCCCCCCCTAAATAAATGGCCACATTGTGATTAATAAAATGCTTTTTGAATTTTCCTCACAAGATATTAGTTTTTTGTTTAAATAATCATTTTAAAAATGATAGCTTTGCTTCAGATATTGTCCTGATGCCATTGTTGCAGTATTTGCCACTTTAGCTCAAAGGCATATTTTCATCTCACAGAGCTATACAAAGTATCATGTGAAAAAAAGTGCAATCACTCATTGAGATGCTAACATTATATAGCTGTGGATTTTGATACATTCAAAGGTAACTGAGAAAACAACATTGCTGCGTTAGATTTTCAAAGCAAAGCTGTTGATTTGTTAAAAGGATCTTCCCAAATATCTGCAGAAAAATATTATTAAATTAATAAAGTATTGTAGTCATCATAAAGTGGCCCTTTATTTAAAAAAAGAAAATGTTTGTTTTCACTCCCTGGCAAATGGCAAAAATATGGGATATCTGAAACGGCGCTAATTCTCTAGACACAATTCTTACACCAATATCATTCAGTTAAGGAAGTGAGAGAAAAAAACTTGACCAAACATTCAGAACAGTTTATTTCTGCAGTAACGTCATTAGAACAGGTATTTCGTTAAAACAAGATTAATGATAAGGCTGACAGCTGCAGTTATTATATCCAGAGAGGTGAATAGTATGTACAGATTAGAGTCCAAGGGACTGAAGGGCACATATTGTTAACAAAACAACTGTTTTGCAGATGTAAAAATGGTAAAAGGCTTTTATTTCAGCTTATGATGGACCTCTCGCATTCTCCAATTTATAATAAAACATTGCTAATGATGTGTGAAATCAAGGGATTCTGTTCCTTGCTACTGTTGCTGGTGTAGTTACATAAGCAGAATATACAATGACCTGCAATAGGTACATACCACAAAATGGAACACAATGAATACATCCACTTACTACAAACCACTCTAATGCCACAGACACCACAAGGCAGTTACTGTCAAGTTTATCTGCCTCCAAAAACTAAAAAACCATTACTTCCATATGGCAGAAGCCGGTCATTTGTTTGGGATTTATTCACAACATTTCATGGGGGAAATATCTGCGGTCACATAAAACTATTCACAATTTTAAGTTTAATAAGCATGTCAGCATGGTTGCAAGGTATACACTACCTCAACATTTGTATTTCTCAGTTCTGTTATGTATCAAGATATATATTGTACATGGTCCCAACGTGTACATTCATGTAGCCAAAATACACGCAGGAAATTGCACATCAATGTGACAAGCAGTTGCAACGTAAGCATGTCATGTTTGAGGAGTACATAAAAAGACAAAAACATGATAATTTAATTTTATAAAATATGATACATAGATGAAAAACAGTGCACTTAAATACTTAAGTGGCAATAGATTGTTAAATACTGTAAATACTGCACTTTTTATATGTTGACAAGATTTGAAGTCCTTGTGCTCAATGATGGTTTCCTGTTTAAACAGAATAAATTGCTTTGCTTCATTACTGCTGATTAAACTGATATTACAACAGATCACATAGTCCACAGACACATTAACATTATTACATTTACTGATGAGAAAAATAAGTCACTTCTCATTAGTTCACAGTGTGAAAAGTGGTGCATTGTCAGTCTTAGAGGAGGCTCTTTGTTATTTAAGCCAATTGAAGAGATGTCTTGATACCAGATGCAGTGTTTTGATTGGACAGAATGGAAAGCAACACATCACATGATGAGAAGCAATATATATATATTTCACTTCTTCATGGGTATCGTCTCAGAGACCTTCGCCTTCTGTTGTAGAAATGCCTGAGCCCATGTTGCCGTGAAAAATTCATCATGTAATTTTGTTTGCGTGTGCTGCCAGAGAATAAAAGAAGAAAGGATGAAAATGTTTACTTAACAATTTTTATATCCGTTAAGTTGGATGCCAGGAAAGTTGAACAGACGCATGCAAAACATATACACATGGAAAATAATATGTCTGCATATGAATGGATGTTACATCTAATCTATGCAAATTAGCTACTGAATTATAAATTCTGGAATATGAGTTGACTAATTAGAAACAGTGAAAAAGTATAAAAATGTAGTAATATGAGAGAGGAATGCACCACTGTATCATGCTATGTTCAGTAAGATACACTAAGTTACCATACAATGTAATGGTTGGATTATGAGTGAGTATCACTATGAGTAATAAATCATTGTTCTATATATATATATATAAAAAAAAAAAAAACATTTTATTTCTATGATTATTTGAACAAGATTATATTATACATCATTTGTTCAGACCAAAAAGTTAATTCTTACTGTCTTCAAAAAAATTGGCATGGGGTAAAAAAAAAGTTACAAAAAATATGAACAGCAAGTTACAAAAACAGTAATTTGCACTTTGCAAGGTGTAACTACACTCAAAAAAATTGGGTTATGGGTGTTACATAGCTAGGAAGACCTTCCATTTATGCATATATTAGAACATTGTACCAATAATATTCCTTGATTTGAAAAGAAAGGAAAGTTTTATGAGCCTGACTGATTCCATAGGAATACTGACGATTAAGGAGTGCTGATCTACTCTACTTTTAAACCAACCCCACATTACAGAGTTTTTTAGGGTGTGCTCTTGATAGAGGGTTATACGTAGTACCTATGTGGACAAATATTCAATTCCTGTCTAAATGTAAGTATGTATTTATCTATTTATTTGGCCCTCCCTTCTGTCTCTCTTTGTGTTGTCATTATATATCTCGGGTTACCTCCACTTGTTCTTCTTTTACCTTCTACATTACTGTAGCACTCTTTAGAGTTAACTAAATGCTCATCTGTTCATATATGGCATCAGAAAAGATGAATCTGGAGAGAGACACTTACTGTAATGAAGGCCTAGATGACCACTTGTCATGATGTAACCTCAAGTTAAACCTCTGTTGTATACAATCTTAAATTCAGGTCAACCCCTACTAAATAAATCTAACTATGTCCAAACGTTGTGCATTTATTTGTACATAGATTTCAAAAATTCTGCAGTACAATAAAATTTCTACCCTGTTTCCTCTAGATTTTTTTTAAAAAGCACAGAGAGAAAACCATGAAATGTTGCATTTACATATATGTAAAATCTATTGAAAAATAACTGCTGATGTGTGAAATATTATTTTATTATTGTTCCTGGGATTTTTGAGCTACAAGTATGTTGTTGATATCAAACATGTGGTGCATGAATATGATTGGTATGTACCGCACATATTATGGGTAGCAGGTTTTCAGCTTAGGGGTGGACCACCTGTGTCCTTCAATGGTAAATGAACCTAAAGTCCAATGATCGATTGTGATTTATTATTATGGCACACAGACTGGTGGAAGATCAAGGAAGTTGTAGTTCAGCAGTAGGAGTAGAGCCACATAATTCCCTGATACGTTATAGAACTCAGAACTACGCTCCATCAATTCCATCTTCATATGCATATGAGTAAGCCTTTAATAAGCCATAAATAAGATACCTGCGTATTCCACCATGTGGTATATAAATATTGGGGACTATGCATGAAAATAAAGTCTGGGATAAGAAAACCCATTGCCTGATTTCTAGAACTTTGCTCTAGACTTCAATTTAATACCTAACCTCCAATATCAAAGTTTACTTAAAATAAAATGATACTAGCTGGCAGATTAAACCTTGTAAATTGATGGATGAATATAACTCATATTACTGATATATAGACATAGGATAATTATGATTTTTTAATTGGTGTAACTACCAAGCAAGGTTCAGTTAATTCATGACCCACCAGCCTAATGGGCTAAATGTTCCTGGACACAAACAAGTGTAATAACCTATCTTTATGGATTATTTGTGGGCTCTTTAGGTTTTTATCTCCCAGTCCCATTAAATAATTGCCCTGTTGTAGTATGTATGCATCCATTTAATGTAGTCATGCATCTTGAAACTTCTTGTCGTTGGATATTGTCACCAAAAGAAATAATGAGATGGCCTTAAAAGAGCACTTACCTTACTCTAGTGTAGAACCAAGGAAAGCAAACAATGAAATATAACACAAGTTAGATAATGCCTTTCTATGCATGCAGCACTGTGATTACTCATAAAAGACGGATGAGGTTTAGAGGCAATAAACGATTTTTCATCTCTTATAAAAACAGAAATTAGAGATATTACTTTTGTTGTATTATACAACACAGAAGTTTTTATTTGCTACTTATGCCCATGCAATACAACAATGATATTACAGCATACAGAACATTCATGGAATATGGAAAAATAACAGATGTCTGTGGGTGAGAGTGAGGTCTTATTTCATGTTTAATTATGTGTATAGTATTATTTTACACGGAAATACTCTTAACACACATCATACAAACAACCATGTGTAAACATTAACTTATCAAACAAATTAAAGCTTCAAATCATTAGAACTATCTGCACTGGCAGCAGTATCACGTCATATAGAAACCATTGACATCACTTCCTACAGTAAAAGATAGTAAACACATAAACTTTTATGTTTGTGTGTGTAGGTGTCAAATTTAAAAGCAGAAATATTTTGTCTGGAGTGTGACTACAATACCGTATATTGGTTTTGTAATGGTTTCCAGATGCACATGCAAACATTAAGTGAATTTATAGTGCAGCAGACGAGGGAGTGTCTCAGAGCAGCTTAAAAAACAGAGGATGTGCAAATGATACACACAGGCAGGTCAGCAGTTTACAAGTGCATATGAATAGAAAGTTGTAGAAACACAAAGAGACCTTGTATGTGCATCACATGAAGCATCTGCCCTTTGCCAAGAAGATAAAGCATGGATGTACAAAAGGGAGCAAACTAGTATTAGCAGGTTAACACTTATTTACTTGTTGATAAGATAGAAAAGAGGGGATTCAGAATATTTTCTGATCTGGAGATATTTCTAGGAAGATAACAGATATTTTTAGAGGATTTTGTGTATTGGGACAAACCTGACCTATTGACTTTAATATATTGCTATGTGTCTTTGTATGATTGGTATATTACCAACTGATTGATTACCGATACACATTCTATAATGTGGTTCTTGTTACATGGTGTGTAATAATATCCATATTCTTGGATTTCTGACTACCTGATATTAAAGAGGAAAATGAAATAGGGAGCCCAACATATTTAATGAACAAACCAAACCATCCAAACATCTAACACATTGCTCTAGCCAATATGGTGTAGAATATTTCTATTTGATATCTGCATTATGGCGATCCAATAAGAGGCTGGAAAACCATGCACAGTCGAGAAGTGCTATTCTAATGCAGGAAATTCACCTAAATCAATATATTTGCTGAAAGAGAACCTAAATGCATATGCCCCCTTGATGTTAATATATTAATCCTAATTCATTTTCGCAACTGAAATAATCATTTTCATCTGAGTTTTCACAAATGGATATACTGAGTAATAAGGTCAAAGTAATATAAATACTGGTGTAAATCAGTATTTACTTGATCTTTCCCTTTGTCTCATAGTTGTGTGTCACTGACGGTCTGTCATGGTTATTAATCTTAATATCTCTAAAACAGAACTGATAATCTTTTATCAATTCTGATGTCACCCTTATCATCAATAACATAACAATTTCTCTGTGTGAATGAGCTAGTTGTCCTGGGGTCTCCTTCATCCCCCACATTCAATAGCTCACAAGATCTTTCCATCTAAGTTTGTCTAACTTAAATTAAGTGTTGCCTATATCGTTGGTGCTATATAAATAAACCTTAATGTAATGGACAACATCAATATAAACATTTTCTCTTTTTTTTAAAAGTGATCATTAAAATTAAGTGGGTATAAAGTGAGCTCTCTACAGATTTCAGGAGCCCACACGGCGTGCACTTTTGTGTTGCTACTGTGCATCAGTGAAACCCATGTAAACACGGCCGCCATCAAAAACTGTGGGGCCCCTTACAGAAAAAATAATGGTCTGGGCCTTGCTTCACCTTACCTCCCACACCCCATTTATCCTTTTGTTATTGCCCCCATATATCTTGTCATAGCACCACCTTGCACACCCACGACATGCCCCAGCACCCATATTTGACCAAGACACAAAAGTCAGTGTCAGCTTATGGATGCTAATTGAGCCCCCATTATTGTTGGCTACCTCATGTGGGGTCTATTCACAAAAAATGAAATGTGTTGAACTGATGTATTCGTAAGTCTACCCCAGTATTCCTCCTGTTCAGATGTAATGTTTATAAAATTGCGCCAACTGTTAAGGCACAAATGAAAGTGAATAAAAATCACATTTTATAGAAATATATAATTTTTTTTTATCTAGATGTATCCAGCATGTCTACAATTATTATAGGTCATCCAAAATACATGTATAAAATAACAAATTCAAATAAAACAGATACAACTTAAAACAAAATTCTACAACTCCTTTAAAAAGTTTATTTTATTTAGTGTTACTAGTGTTGTCCAAAGTTTTAATGTGCATGATGACGCATGTGTCAAAAACTTAGGCTGGTGGGTCATTGGCTGCACCAATGATGTAATCATAGTGGGGGCATTTAAAAACTTTGTAAGGCTACATTTGATCCATGGGCTGCCAGTCAGTCAACAATAACGACACAAACATGATGGGGTAGATTCTAAAAATAAAAGTTTGAATACAGCACGTTATTCCTGAAGGAATAATAAGCGATCCAGCTGCAACGAGGACCGCAGAAATCCTGTGTCTTAAAGTACTGGTATTGTGGTAAGGGGATAACGGCATTTAGCATAAAACATCATGATTCCCTATTTCCCTGTTAATATTGTGCTAGGGGCTGGGGGCTTAATAGCCACTCCCAGTTCCCTAGCGTGCCCCTCCAAAAATGTAAATCAATGGCCCTCTTGGGGCTAGTGACCTCTCGCTGGCCCCATTGAATTAAAAAAACCCTAAAAAGTGTCCCCAAGTGATCCGGCGCAATGCACTATATAAAAATAATAAGTGCCCCTCGGGGCACAGGCTGGCACCTGCCCCCTGGGGCTTGAGGATGGCGTTGTGCCCAAAGCCCCAATTGGGGCTGCACTAAGCCACAAATAATACGAATAGCTTCCCCCCACCCTACCTTTAATTAACCTCCCGACCCTACCAGTAATTAAACATAAAAAATGCTATGAGGGTGGGCAATGCCTGTTAATTTACCGCTTACGCAAGTGTTTTCCTTAATGGTGACCATAGAATCCAGGCCAATATATACTATTTGCACATGTGATGAAGTCAAGAGAAGATTTTTTTTTGAGCTAATTAAGTCTTTTAAAAAAAACAAAAACACTATAGCAATGTTGCTGACTGCCTCTAGGGCAGTCTAGCAACAGCATCAGAACAACGGAAGTTCATCTTTTTCACTTCCGACGCTATACCCACATCCATTGTCGACAACGGACATGCCTGACATGTCCTTTGACGCAAAGGGGTTAAAAGTGTTCATCTCAATTGGTTTGAATAACAATTACTTAGTCTCTAATGCCTCTACTAGGAGGTTAGCGTCTGGCATCCTTAAACATTTCTTTTATTTTACATATTATTAACTTTTGTGTTTTCATGATAACAAGCCATGGTCAGGGATTAATTGACATTATTTATATTTATACAATTTGTTTTGTTTTAGCCTGAGGAGGGTAAGGCTCTTTGTTAGGAACTGGGGAAAAGGATAAAGAGGCGATCATGGAGCATAAAGGGGTGGGAGATGGTAGGGAAACCGGAGTATAAGGAGCAGCATTGTGATGATAAGAGAAAGGGGACAGTACCTGTAGGAAATATATGTTTGCCACACTCTTACCTCCTTCCCTGCTGCATATAGGGATTGCTTTCCCATTAAATAATGTAGGTATAAGGTGTCTAGGGCATCACAGAAGTAGGGGAGTTTGGCTAACAGCTGCCACAGCTTAAAGTAAAATTTTAAACATATTGTCAACCAATTGTTCCCATTCTTTCCTTTTGTGTTAGAACCGCAGTACTTATAACTTTACTTCTGAGCTCTACAAAATGAAACTGTAGGTTAGACGGAGATAATTCTTCTGGTGCACCAAGGTTTCGCATTAGTATTTGTGTTCGGGAGGGATTTATTTAGAAGTACATGAGATATGCATGTGTCCCTGAGAGCATAGGGAGGACATTATACACTAAGTTATATATCAGGATCCGTCAATCCACGTTACAACTACTCAGACTACTTGCATCTGGTCGCTCTGCAAAGAACTGCTGCTGCATAATATGATTAATGTGCACGGGTATCACCATATTGGCTACAACTGTACAAGTCTCCCCTTTTGGTCAATGCCGGGTAAAATTATTTTATATGTATCTGCTAAGCGCTTGGCATTTACCATTATATCTGTCTGTAACACTTTTATACAATATATATTGGTACGTGTTTTAAACTAGGTTAATAGTTAATGCTATGCAATTTTAAACATCAGTTTCTTTTTATCATTGCTTCTGTGCATGCACGCTTTCGCGTTTTACATGGTTTGTATCCTATTGTACAGTCTTACAACAGATTATAAATACTCATAATAATGAAGCATGCTTACAGTTGGAGCTGTCCCGTGTGTTGTTTTAATAATTCTGTGAGAGGCGGATTCTTTCCACTACATGGAAAGCACAGTGATGGAGAGTGAATGTGTCTATGTAATGGCTACAAGGTGTAGCAGATACTCACAGTACAACTTCTACATGATCCAAGGCCCACTGGTCATGACCTGTTCCACTGTGTCGTGGCTGCCACCAGCGAAGCAGGACTCCTTTCATGCGTGCCTCCCTACAATGAGCACAGATACTACAGTCAGTCAGACTTCACATGGCATTGACAGAAATAATAATGTTCTCCTTCACAGCGAAGACAAACATATACAGTATGTTTAAAATCAGTACCATGCCATCATTGTGAGAGGGACAATTTACAAACCATTTGCTGATGGGTTACAATAGCCAGTGAATTCATTACTTACAGTGGAATGTTGTAAGATACTCTCTGGGCTTGTATAAAGTCTTTAGGCTGGTGCTGTGCAATGACTTGCCATGTAATCCCGTTATTTACACTGTATTGCAATAACACAGCCTTATCTACTGTGTTAGCATCACTGAGGTTGGTATTGCAGCTATCCGTCTGTGCAATGCTTCCGATTTGAAGGACAAACATTATTTTGCTTTAAAAAAGAAAATAGAAGATACATATTATGATTAATCAGATTAGATAACATGATCATTTAAAAGTACCACAATTAATGGATATACAAAATTTATTATGAAATTACACATTGTCTCTTATAACAAATGTAATATACTATTACCTAAAGTTGTCAGAAAGAAATACTATGCTCTGTATTCCCACAGTATCTTATCACCCCATCCCTCACCTCCATTTCCCATTTTTCGGTTCACTTCTAAGAATGATCTAAGTATGTTAACATTTCTTATGCTTGTTCATCTTGTTAATTGACTTTGCACTGTCGTTTATCTAAATGTTAATTCTGTTAAAATCCAGCAAACATTGAACTAAAAAAAAAAAAAAAGTTTAGCTATATATAGTTCCACTAGACTAATCAATGAAAAAAGGAGCACTATTTAATTGGCAACACAACATCTTGTTACTAGCATTCATGCCCAACCGAGGCCATAATAGCTGTTAACTGCATTGCTATTGTGTATTTTCTTTTCAAATGCTTCTCCAATGTGACTTGCTGTCATTAACAGATTACCAACAGTAGAGAATAGCCAGTTTAGAAAGGAAAAATGTTCCTTTTAATTCAGGATAAATGTAGGAAGAATATATTCTTGGATGATTTTACATAGTACATGACTTCAGTGGATCAAATACACTTCTATAAATGTATACATTCCTCAATGAATCTAATGCATTTACCTGGCTCTAGTGAGATCCAGTGGTTTTGTAATTGCTTGTCGGATTTGGCATCCATTAAAATATAAAGAATCCCCGTGAGCGTATGGGGCTAACTGCCCACATCCATTTCCTATTACTCCTCCTTGAATGTTTTCCCAGTTTATATCGGTAACTTTCTCAGATTCAAAATTGTCTTTAATGTAACTTGGCAGATCGTGGTTGAACATGGAGCAGTCATCACCTGAGAACAAAGCATGTTATTTTAATTAAAACAATGGTCCAATTTTGTTAATCTAATCTACTGTTTAAAATTGTTCATGGCATGCTCTGAAGATTACAGTAAACAAAAAATCTGTTCCCTTGGCTTCCCTTGCTGAGAAAATATCTATAAATATGTGTAATAATTGTATGTGTAATGTTCCCACTGAAGTCTGAAATACAATAATCAAATAAGCCAAAACAAGCAAAATACATATATTAAACCAAACTTAAGTACACTCATTATTATAGGTGGACCCTTAATATTCAATTCATTAGCTTCATAAAAACTGTAAAAGCCGTGTCTGTGAGGTGCAAGTAAAATCTCAGCAGGCTCAAACGCTTGAAAGTTCAAATCAGTGTTTCTTCCCATTGATGTCAATAAAATGAGTACCATTAAGTGTGTGCAAAAGCATTCAAATTAAAACATTATAAAAAAACATACCTTGGTATCCCTCATCACATATACACACAGCTCCAGTTGTGCAGTATCCATGCCCATTGCAAAGCTTAGGACAAGCTTCTCCAATATATACATGATCAACTGCCCAACTCTGCTTTTCTGTCTCATCACCTCTCTGAATCCAGCGAAACTGTGTTGCACTATAAAAAAAAACACATTAAGTATAGCATATTCTTTAATGATGTAATATCATTATTCTACACAAGATCAATTCTAGATCTGGTATGCACGTTACAACACATCACTCAAAACTATGAACACCCAATAAGCTGAAAGGTGTCTGCTCAGCAGTATTGCTTCCACTGGAATTATATCTAGATATAGTCAACAATATGTGACTAAAGTATCTTAATGAATATATGTAAATACATTATATTAATAAAGATAACGTACCTTGACGACACATGATCGGGGAGTGGAAGAGTCACCCTTTTCCAAACTGAGCTATTGACAGAATTGTAGATGGTGGCTTCATGGAATTGGAATGGGGAGCAGCCAATACTATTTGAGGAGGAAGGAAGGCACTGGGTCTGGACTAACTGCCATGAATCTGTTCTGTTAAACACAGAATAAAACACAGCACTATCACTACATACATATGCATATAATATTCTTATACATTTATATGTTTTGAGTCTCCTTAGGAAGAAGAGTGCCATGGGCTATTTCAGATATGTACATTTCATTTTACATTATTTATATAATTTCCAGTAGAGTGGGTTTAAGGCGCTGAGCCCATTGCATGAATATTTCTAGGCCCACACATAGCTTATTTTCACTCGCTTGAGTTGGACTTGTATAAGATCAAGGGAAACATAGTCCACAACAGCTACTACCAAAGACAATGACAGCTAACTTTTGACACTGCTAATATTGACACACAGTGAGCTAGTCGCTGGCTGAGTATGAGGGATGTAGTTTATAACAGCTAGAGTGCTTAAAGTGGGATACTTGGGATGGTATGCATATTTGAGTACTACTACACTATTGCGCAAATGTACTATTTGAGTGTTAAATGTTTAGTACATGGCAATAGGAGCAAAGCACAAAAATAGTTTTGCACATAAAATATATTTGCGTTTTTTTAGTACATGCCCCTCTTAGTTTTTTTTAGATTTTGGTTAGTTGGATCAACAATGTAGTTACACATATAGGTAAAATATTGATAATGTTAATTATATGAACATTATACAAACAAGCCTTGTAAGAGTTCTAGGAAAATTTATCAAAAATTATATTTAAATATGTAAATGTAATTTGGTGTGAAGAACTGTGTACATTCATAGGCTTATATCAATTGAAGCATACACGAAAAATATTTCCCTTACCTGGCATCCTTTGTATATTCCAGCATTACTGAGTGAAGATCTACACATGAATTCACATCACACCCAACCACAATCTGAAACCAATGCACACAGATTATTGTAGCTAAACCATTTTTTAATTATGAGCTACAATTTCAAGGAGTATTTCAGGAATACATTTTAAAACCTGGTACCATGAGAATAAACAAAGAATATTCAAAAAAAAGTTATTAGAAGCTGATAAAATATAATTAAACAGTCAATTTATTAAACAAAAGCAATATAGGATACAATATTTTGAATGATAAATATATGTCAGAAAATAACCATTTACCAATGATGGAGGAAAGAGGAAGGATAGAGCTAGATTTCCCTTCTAGTCTTTTTTTTTAACTGCAGGGTATTTATATGTGACAGGTGGCACATGATACTGGCTCATTATCAGTGTTTAATATACAGATACCTTGAACTGCATCATGTAACCAGGCTGTATTATCAGCTCCCTGGAGGACAATATGTTGTGTGTCTTGTCCTTCTTCTTGTTAGGCCAGTAGAGGTGAAAGGATGGGTTGCCACAGAAGCCTGCTGTTCTTACAGCGTTGGGAAAGAAGCTCCAGTGTTCATCGTGGGAGGTACCTTCTAAAAGAAGACATTTATTTTGCTGGTGTAAATCTCTCTTAGTAACTGTGCATTAACTATTGTCAACCAGAAGCTGTGGTGACTATGACCCCACTCGACATATTAAAACTAGTCAGGTTTTACAAAAACCCTTTCTAACTACAAGAGAAGGAGAATGTTTCTTATCAACCAGTCAACTATTGTAGTAATGAGCAAAATGGTAACAAACAAAATGTGAGTATAGCAATCAAATCTGGGGCTGGAAAATTGAAATTCATATTAATGCACAAAGGGGGGAATGAGTGGATAGCTCGGAAGGTTAGGATTAGAGAAGCAGATCAGAGTGAGAAAGACGAACTTGGAAGCAGCATTTTGGACAAACTGCAGGAAAGAAAGTCGATTTAAAGGACTGTAAAACAGCAGATTGTTACAATAGCTGAGACAGGACATAATGAGAGAATTCACTAGCATTTTAGCAATCTCTGCAGTGAGGAACTGGTGAATACAGACAATGTTATTTAGGTTTAGGTGACAGGAGTTGGCAAGAGATTGAATGCGTGGGACAAAGGAGAGAGAGGTTTTAAAAATTCTGACAGTGTTGCTCCCCCAGTTTGTAATTTTTCATTAGAAGACAAATGCTTCAATAAAATGTTAATATCTAAAAAAAAAAAAAAAAAAAAAATTACCCCAAGACATTGAGCTTGGTCAGTAGGAGAGATTGTAGCATTTCTTTACAGTAACAGTGAAATCAGGGGTGGAGTTCGAATGATGGTTATCAGTTTTGTTTTAGAGAGGCTACGTTTTAAGTATCGATCAGATATCCAGGAAGAGATGGCTGACAGGCAGTCACTGACATGCAACATGAGAGTGGGGAGAGATCAAGTTAGGCAACAAAACATTGTTTCCTTTAGAAATCACTACAACTGAAACACATACCATCATCAAATGTGTCTACCAGCTGACTTGGGTTGATCTCGGCTCCTCCAACTAAAATGTTATCAAGTGCCCACTGAGAACGGTCTTGGCCTGTAACCACAAGGCCGTTATTGATTGTGAATGGTTGCCACCAACGCAGGCGAGTTGTGTTAGTCTGGGCATTTTCGGGAAGAAGTATGTAGTCATATCGGACTGACATGTATTTCTGGTAATCCAATTCATGAAGCAAAGTCCAAGTGATTCCTAATGAAGGGAGATCTAAATAATTAACATCCATGCTGGATAATTCCATGCCATGATAATCTAACATACTCAGTACAGGTGTGGAAACATTTACAAACTTGCCTCCGTCAACAGAATAATCCAGTAGAATGCCTTCTTTTCTGCACGTTGGTCTGCGGCATGACGTCATATTTTCACTTCCAATTCTTGCCCAGTATTGCACAAACCTATGGGATAGAGGCACACTGTATGGATTGTGCAATGCAATACATAGCATACATGGGGTAATAACCAACATGCTGAAATATAGAACATAAACAGGACCCAGAAGTGTTGCTGCCGGATATATTTTTTACCTAATCTATATCCTAAATTGTATTTTCTGTATATTTAGAAATACAACTCTAAGCCTTATTTCAGGAAATCGTTTATGCACCTACTTAAATAACATTTGTGTATATGTAAACTGTATATCATGCTTTTATATTTAACGATTTATTTAAGGAATGCAATATAGCCATAATACAAATATGACTTACTTTGCTCCTCTGAGATCCAGATCCTGGGTTACAGTTTGCCGTAATGCAGCTGACCCAAAATATAGAGCAGTGTCCTCAGCCAGCACCCCACAATCTGTACATGTCTTCCCTCCTTCTACGGCCAACCAGGAGTCAGACTTTATTTCGTCATTGTCAAAACGTTCCTTCAGAAAGGTCTATAAAACATAGAACAATATCATCAATTGCACGGGTCCCAGAATGTAAAATCTTAATTAACTGGGTCGTTAAAAATCACACTGCATTACCACTTGTCAGTTCAGTTTCCTAAATAGGGCAGACATTAATTCTAACTTGTTATTTGAATATACATGTCGGAGCATAAATGTGCACAATGGAACAGAAGCATAAAATACACACGCACCTTTAGACTTTGTGACAAGTAGCAGTTTCCACCAGAGAATCCTGGATCACAGATACACTGCCCCTTCAAGCAGTCGCCATGACCGTTACAATTGTCCAAACAACCAGGCCCAATGTAGAAGTTGTCGATTGCCCACTGCATGTCTGAATACTTCTGATAAAATCTGAATCTGACAGGACTGTAGACAGAAAAAGGGTATTATTACAGTGAAGGAACATTGCCTAAAGATTTGTGAAGTTTTGTTTTTCCTGCATAAAAATGTATAATGGAATGTGTGTCTATAGTAAAATGTTTAATTTAAAATTATGGTTTCTAGTTGCCTAACTGTGGACCTTTAGCTGCTGCTGAACTGCAAATCCCATAATCCCCCAGTAGCTTTTACAAATGATAAAAAAACAAGGTAGTTCATAAAGTGCTGGAAGATACCTTTACATTTGGATACCTAGGATTTATGTTATGCAAATTAAATTACTAAATTCCATTTTTTGAAGTTCTTAGGATTTGAACAAGATTAAAATGTAGTAATTTATGATGATAGAGATTGAAGGTTAAGCATTGTCACTCACTTGCCAATGAGGCTATCAGGCAGTAGATAGATTACCCTTTTCCATCCTCTAGTTGGAAAGAA
This sequence comes from Pelodytes ibericus, assembly GCA_036172795.1. Taxonomy (NCBI): domain Eukaryota; kingdom Metazoa; phylum Chordata; class Amphibia; order Anura; family Pelodytidae; genus Pelodytes; species Pelodytes ibericus. The sequence continues at coordinate 121,420,250 of CM069858.1, read as the reverse complement.
AACAGATGGCTGTGAGACACCACCTGAGCATTTAGGGTCAGCGGGTAAACACTGGGGCACTAAATAACTCCAGCTCACACCAAAATCAGTAGAGTATTGTATATGCACTTGGTTCTGCACGTTCTTCTCTTGGCTCCGGCAGCCAACAGCAATCTAATGCATCAAGAAATATATAGACATCAGTAACACAGTTACTTATTATAAAATTGTAGTTGTGTGTGTATCGGTAAAATATGTAAACAAATTAGCAGTAATTGGAAGATAAATATTAACAGCAGCACAATTTAGTAAATTAGGAGCAATTATTATACAAAGTAGGGTAAATGCTTGTTTTCACAGATTTGGTTCTGTAATATATGTATGAGAATGATGAAACAATTACACAGGTTCATAAAAAAAACAGGAGACCTTAAATCATAATTCTTAAAGTATTACATATTATGAAATTATTTAAAAGAAAAATCTAAAATCAAGCCAACAACCAACAGTTAATTTAAGATTTAATTATTATGCATGTGTTCTATTCGCTGTAGCTGAATGTTAATTACTTGAGTTCTCCAATGGCTGTTGATAATTGACTTTGTTTAGTTGACCCAGGTTCACCCAATTAATCAGGGTGAATTTAACAAACACACTCAAGTGTCAACTAATTTTACAACTGATCCTTCCACAATATGCTCATTTGAACATCTGTAAATAGAAAAAGTGGAGAACACACTGCGCCTATATGTGACGGAAGTGGCAGCAACAAAATCTACTAGTGTTCCACTACTAGTACAAAAAAGACAAACATACAAAATGTGAAAATGTGCGCTACAACCAAAGTATAGAGTGCATCAAAGGAGCTCCACGTAGGGTCAAAGATCCATCAAAACCTCAGTGTCACTTGAAAAAGCCTTACAAGCCAGGCGAAACGCGTTGTGTGCGAGAGGAGGAGATTATTTTGGACAATTGGGACATTTTCCATTTGGACTGGCACTATTTTTCCACTGGACCCTGCTTATTTTAATGTAAGATTTTATATGTTTTTCTATGTAATAAATGTACCCAACCTGAGATTCTCTCCTTGTGCTCTCTTATCCTATATTGCTGGGAGTCTCCCTGAGGTTTTGATGGATCTTTGACCCTACGTGGGGCTCCTTTGATGCACTCTATACTGAGCAGAACTCTGCTCAGGGATATGTGAGTTCCCTCATATACACTTGTTCAATACACTAATATTGGTTGGAAATACTACACTATATTATAATTTTTTTTGTGTCTCCCTATGCGAGAGGATTACCTCACATACAAGGGTACTCACTGTGTAAAGGGTTTTTTGGTTGTAGCGCACATTTTCACATTTTGTATCATTTGAACATCTACCAACAAGGACATGTTGACCCAAGCTCTCTAAGCAAGCTTCTGTTAACCACTCCCCCACATATGCACATTTATTAAAAATAAATTCTAAAATGAAAAGTATAAATATTAGCAGGAGCCCGAAGACAATTGAAAAATTAGTATGTTGGCCTGAGATTGCTTCATGCTTCTTCTTCATATGCCTTGGATGAGGAGACGAAAACGTAATTAATAACAATTCATTATTGGGGGCTCCAACACCAAAACACTGCTATTACCGTAATAGTAATAAGTCACCTAGCTCTTAGAATGTACCATTCCCATCATTCTGATTCAGCCAGTTAAAGGGTTCTTGAATGTCCCAAAAGAGACAAAAAAGTGTCAAACACAGATTTGCAATTCGCAGTTATAACTAAATATTTCTCTATTTATCTCATATTCGAGTAATGATACATAGGTGAGTCTACTGTTGATTTGATAGATTTCTCTTTAGTATACCAAGAGCAAAGATCTTATATATGTGTGTGTGTATGCATATATATATATATATATATATATATATATATATATAAACAAAATAAAATAAATGTTGAAGCCTGTCCCTTGCAAATTCAACTTATTAAAGCATTATTAAAAAATCTTGTTTTAAGAATCTTTTTTGTGTCAAGAGTCTTATTTCTATGAGAAGCACGCATAAGCCACTACAAATAATAGCCACAGTGTGGAATACATAAAAATATAAACCATTTAAAATATATGCTTTCGGGGGGCGTGTCCGGATGCCGATGAGAGCAGACGCAGGCTAACTGAGCTCCTGAACAGCGGGCCGCAAATTGAATAAAACACACGTCCACTCGCTCAAATCGACTATGGGGAAACCTTCTAAAAAGAATTCCCCCCCAAGGGACCCGCAAAGAAGTGCAAAAAAAACGCTACCTATCAACTTACGGACATTCTTAGTCCCGCTTTCGACGCATGGAGATCCTAAGATGGCGGCGGATGCCGTGGATAGTGAGACTCCTTCCCGCGCTACAACTGAGGAATCGGAGGGCGAGGATTGCCCCTCACAGCCCAGCCGACACATACCTAAGGACGATTACCCAACACGTTCCGACTTCACAGCTCTCTCCTTACAGCTGCAACGTGACTTAACTGCAGCAGTGGGCCTGATTACGACCACCATTAAGGAAGAGATACAGGACATTAAAGTCGACCTGAAACAACAGGGCCATCGGCTGGAAGTCGTAGAAACGGATCAGGCAACCCTACATCAGGAGCTTACTGACCTCAAATCCCAGCTGGCAGAACAACGCTCAATGATGGCTACACTCTCCCAGCAGGTAATCGATCATGAAAATAGAAGCAGAAGATCGAACCTGCGGATCAGAGGCCTACCCGAGGCTAAGGGGCCAGAGAACCTGAATCAGGTGCTCACAGATCTCTTCATGGAGATAATTCAACGCTCTCCAGAGCAACCAATTGTGCTGGATCGAGCTCACCGAGCCCTACGGCCCAAAGATTCTTCAGGCCAAAGACCACGGGATGTAATTTGCTGCCTCCACTCGTATGTCATGAAGGAGGAAATCCTGCGCAAGGCGCGAAAGCAAGGCTCAATTACCTACATGGGGTCATCTCTTATAATTCTACCTGATGTGGCTTGGGCAACTCTACAGGCCCGGAAGACGCTGAAACCATTAACAGACCTTCTAAAGCGATCCAACATTCCCTTCAGCTGGGGCTATCCGCTTTCTATCACGGTTTACAAGGGCTCCACACAGATTACACTGCGGTCTCCCAGAGACCTTCCCTCCTTCTGTGACGCCTTACAACTGGAGGCCCCAGATCTCCCTGGCTGGATGGATGGCACCACTGCACCGCCGGAACTTTCGACTCTTCAAAACCTACCTTGGATCCCCAGGACGCAGAAGAAGCGGAGACCCCGACGCCTACCCTCTACATTACCTATGAATCCTGGCACACCTGGCTCAGCAACCCTGGATATCCATAACGGTTGAAAACTGTACCATGCCGGTGGATCTCCTCCTAGTATACTTGTACTCTAATTTTTATTGTTATCTAGACATTGTTGACCCTATTTGGTGCCTAAAAGACTGTCCACTCGTTAAAACCTGGCCACCCCGGGCCTTCCTCACCTCAACTCGTTTCATTTATCCTAGGTGGGATTGGTGATAGGTGACGGGTCAAGCTGGGAGGATTTACTCAAAATGACAGTACCAATGTCTATATGTTATGCACATACGCATGGACTGATCTCTTGTAGACGGACTATGTCTCTCTTAACCCCACTATCTATTTACAATTTCCAATATGTCTCGCGTTCTGAGACGTGTGTTGTTTTTTGTTCATAAAGGGTGCGAAGTCCTCTTTGGACGCACCTGCCACTTTACACACCTATTTTGGCCTGATGTTTGTTTACGGGCCCTTGTTATCCTGCTCATGTGAAACCTATGTTCTGGCCGCACTGCTGTTTCGATCTGCCACGTTCCCCCAAGCAGACTAGTGCCGCTGTAAATTCTGGAGGTCCCGACGTGCCCATACAAAGGCCGCCCGGCCCTCCAGTTGGCACGACTGCCCTTGATGTCCACCTGACACTTTGTCGTGAAGACAAGATATATGTAGTCTCTTTTATGTTTCCTTCCCCTCCTTTTTCTCCCCCTCTTCCCCGAGCACTGGAGGAAATGCCCTTCACCACGTTCACCATGTCTCTCTATGGCTATGGCTAGTTCTGCTCAGATCAAGATAGTCTCTATAAATGCAAAAGGCCTCAATACGACTAATAAACGTTCTCGCCTTTTTCGCGAACTTAAGGCGCTTCGCGCCGACATCGCGCTAGTGCAGGAGACCCACTTTCTCAGGGGTAAGGTACCTAATTTTTCTGATTACAATTTTCCCCATGTTTATTACTCACACTCACCATTTCAGAAGAATAAAGGGGTTGCGATTTTTGTCTCTAAAGGCCTCCCCTTCACTGTCCAGGACCAGTGGTCGGACAGTGAGGGCAGGGCCCTGTTTCTGAAAGGAGTCATAGGCTCAGATGTAGTTACGATAGCTAACTTATATGTTCCCAATAATAACCAACATGTTTTTATCACATCTCTGACAGATAAGTTACAAGGTTTCGCCTCTGGCATGGTGATATTGGGTGGAGATTTCAACGTCACGCTCGACCCACGCCTTGACTCCTCCACGGGTGCTTCCTGCACTCGATTTTCAAAAATCAAACAGGTAAAACGTGCACTACACTCAGGCCAACTTGCAGACGCATGGCGCACCCAACACCCCACTACCAAAGACTACTCATTCTACTCTACACCACATTCGCGCTATTCTAGAATAGACTATCTGTTTCTCTCACATAGACACCTTCCACTACTGATACACTCTGATATCGGTCACATCACATGGAGCGACCATGCCCCGATACAGATCACTGTTTCCCTCCCGTCCCTACACAAACGCCAACCCCACTGGAGGCTCAACGAATCTCTTTTTAAAGATCCGGAAACGGTCTCTTCCCTCAATACTAGTTTAAAGAATTATTTCATGGAAAACGCTACTCCTGACACCTCACCATCCGTGGTGTGGGAAGCGCATAAAGCGGTGATACGAGGGCAACTTATTAATATAGGAGCCCACAAGAAAAAAATACACTCCGCTTCTATGATTCGGCTATTGGCAGAGATTTCTGATATTGAAACCTCCCATATGCTGACTCTAAACCCCTCAGTTTACAAATCTTTACTGGTGCTGAAATCTAAATTGGCGGATTTATGCAATCGCAGAGACCTCCGTGCGCACCTCCAAGTTAAAAGCCGCCTGCACCAATTTAAAGATAAGTCTGGTAAACTGCTGGCTAGGTCATTACGAGACCGCCACTCCACTGGTTTTATTCCTAAAATTAGGACGGCACAGGGGACTACCACATCCCTGACTCCCGAAATTGCGGATACATTCCGGCTGTTCTACTCAGATTTATACAACCTACCCGGCCCTGTGTCCCCTTCCCAGATACTTCTCTCTAATGAAAGGATACGAAATTATTTAGACACACACATGACACGTAAGTTAGACCCACTAGACGCATTGAGTTTGGACTCCCCGATATCGGCGGACGAATTTCTTGATGCCGTCAAATCATCCCCTACAGGGAAGAGCCCCGGCCCAGATGGGTTCTCCATTGCCTATTACAAACTATTCCATGACTCCCTTAGTTCCCCTTTCCTCCTCGCTTTTAATTCACTTTCGAAAGAAGGTTCCCTTCCCCCGCAAGCACAAGAGGCCCACATCACGGTTATACCAAAAGAGGGGAGAGATTCAGAATCCTGTGCCAATTTCAGGCCGATTTCACTCTTGAACGTCGATCTAAAGTTGTTCGCCAAAATCCTTAGTAATAGACTTAAAATTCTTCTCCCTTCCCTAATCCACCCTGACCAAGCAGGATTTGTCCCGGGCCGAGAAGCACGGGACAATACCACCAAGATCCTCAATCTCATTCACCTGGCCACCTCCGGTGACACCCCCGCCATGCTGCTCTCTACAGATGCAGAGAAGGCATTTGATAGGGTGAGCTGGTCTTTTCTCCGTGCTGTACTAAGCCACACGGGCATGGGCCCTTCTATGCTGCACTGGATCTCATCACTATATCAGACTCCAACTGCCCGAGTCCGGGTTAACGGCACTCTCTCTGACCAGCTCACCCTATCAAACGGGACTAGACAGGGATGCCCCTTGTCGCCACTCCTCTTTGTACTCACTCTGGAACCGCTGGCCTGCGCCATGCGATCCAACCCAGACATCACAGGACTGCAGGTTGGCCCAAATCACCATAAGCTGGCTGCTTATGCTGATGATCTTTTGTTTTTCATCACTAACCCTGTAATTTCCCTACCCCATATCATGAAAGAATTTGATATATTTAGCTCCCTCTCAAATTTTAAAATTAATTACACCAAATCTGAAGCTCTAAATATTGCCCTCCCCCATAATGTAGTAGGTCCCCTTAAGTCTTCTTTTCCGTTTAGATGGAATGACCACCAAATTAAATATCTAGGGGTTCACCTGAATAAGGACCTGACCTCTTTATTTGACCTGAACCTGGGGTCTTTACTAACTATATGTAAACGTGACCTACTCAAATGGTCCCTCAAAAGACACTCTTGGTTTGGGAGAGCCTCCATCATAAAAATGAACATATTGCCCCGTTTTTTATATATAATACAAACCCTACCCATCTACATACCCCATTCCTTTTTCTCATCACTGAGATCTCTGATCACAAGTTTTATCTGGCGCCACAAGCATCCGCGGATAAGTTACAGAGTCCTTACCCGCCCAAAGTGTTTGGGAGGTATTGGTCTCCCAGATATTGAGAGATACTACAAGTCGGTGCATTTAGCCAGAATAGTAGACTGGTCCAGACCGACCTCAAAACTCTGGGTCTCTCTTGAGCACAGAGGCCTGAATGTCCCAATACCCCTTGCCGCCTGGGTCCCGAGAGCCCAGTTGACACCGGCGCAGGTTACTCATCCCACAGTAGCCCCTACTTTAAAAGTTTGGAAGCAATGTACCGCTCGCCCGGGTCTTACCAACTCTCCCTCCCTACTTCACTCACTTCTTGGAAATTCCCACTTCCCCCCGGGCCTGCAATACTCTTTCTTTAATGATTTTTTCCAAACACCAGTCAGATATCCAAGGCTAGGACACATAGTAGCGGAGGGTAATATCCGACCCCCTGAGGACCTGCTCCAACACTGCCCACCCCCAGCAGGGCTTCTCTATAAATATAACCAACTACATCACTATATTTCATCACTGGGAACACGTCATCAAATCCCCACGGACGTAACAGATTTTGAATTACTATGTATGACTAAGGAACGACCACCTAGGCTGGTTTCCACCATATATCGTCTCCTTACTGACCTGGCAGACCAGGACAAACCACCCTATGTTTTATCATGGGAAAAAGACTGCGGGACTGAATTGACTGCTTCCCAGTGGCGTAAAATAGTAACCCTGGCGCATAAATGTTCCATGTCTACACACATACAGGAAAATGCCTACAAATTGCTCACCAGATGGTACCTTACCCCAGCCACTCTACACAAAATATACCACACTACATCTGACAGATGCTGGAGATGCCACCGTCAGGCAGGCGACTTTCTCCACCTATGGTGGTCCTGCCCGGTGCTACAGCCTTTTTGGAATACAGTTCTTAAATCTATTAGACGGGTAGGAGACCCTACTCTCCCCCAGGCTCCTTTGCCCGTCTTACTACATCACACCCCGCACCCCATAGGGGCATATAAAAGGTCGCTCACAATACACCTTCTTAATGCCGCCAAATTACTGATTCCAAGGCATTGGAAGCAACCTACTCCCCCCACTTTTCGGGAGTGGCTGGCTTCTGTTGAGTCAGTTAGAGTGGTCGAAGACATGGTGCACACGGCAAATGGTAACGGACTGGCCCATAGCAATAGATGGACACATTGGATGTTATATCTCGACAGCCCAGAGTGCGAATCCGATATCACTGAGGCGGAACAATCTGGACCGCTTGACGGCCACACCAACATGCCCTAATTTTATATTTAAATGTGGATTCCCTCCGGTGCTCTCCCTCTCCTCCACCCCTTGGTTCTGTTTTTTCTTTGATCTCTTCGTCTTTGTAGTATGTTTTTTCTCTGGCTATTTCTACATGTTTATTCCCTCTCTTATCCCCCCTTTTCATATTTTCTTTTTTTTTATATATTTCTATTACAAAAGCGATATATTGTAAATACTTGTATGTATATTTATATATATTTTGCACTATGTTCAGAAATGAATATATGCTTATTTACCCAAAGGCCCGGACGTGGGATTTCCCCCCCCCCCTTTTTTTTTTTTTTTTTTTTTTTTTATATATATATTATATATATTTTTTATATTTTTTATATTTTAATATTTCCTATTATATTATATCTATCTATTATTTACTTTATTATTTTATATTATTATTATTATTATTATTTACTTTTCTGTTTCAGTGCACGTTCGTCTAGGCCATGTAACCGTTGGCATACATATTGTTATTAAGACAATGTTTCTGATGTGATATTTGCTTTCCCAATAAACAAATTTTAAACAAAAAAAATATATGCTTTCCTCTTTGTTGTTAGTGCCTCTGAACATTTGTACAGTCCATTACTACTTCTAATTGGCAAGGATTTTTTTCCAACACAGAACTCAGAAACAAACGTACCCAGGCCAATCTGCTACAACATCTCTAATAGTTTATTACTGTTACTTCTATTTTATCCTTTTGTTCCCTCTCATACTGGAATAAAATGTTATTGATTGTACCTTTGCTTTTACCACTGAAGTAGCCCTGTGAGGTGAAACGCATCAGGTTTATCACCAAACATGGCAAACATCAATTTAAATGTTTTACATTTTTATTTGTATTAATATAACTGTTATAGGTACTTGTTTATCGTGACTGTATTTAAGATGTATTTTTTTTATTGATTCCTTATATATTCAATGTCTTCTGAACCATAAGATTCCTTCCTATTAATAAGCATTAGAACCAGTTTATCTGCTTTGGTCTCATTTCTCTTTTATGAGCGTTTGAGAACATGCTCTCTGGTATTTTGGCCTATTGTCCTTTCAAAGGTAAGTTGTCCTTTAATTTTACATTTGCAAATGGCAGGGAAAACGATACCATGCCAGCACTCCAGGAGTTAACTGAAATTCTTTGTGAATACTTTACTGTACAAAGTCTTGCTTGATACCTAGACATCTTTACACTATGTATTCATATTAATATTCATATATGGACACCTGCAAATCGGTGAATACGAATTTCTAATCCTTATACATGTTGTTCTTTAGCTGGAAAAATCAATAGTGAAATACAACTGCAAAGAAAACCAAAAGTAAAATATACAAGACTGACCTTGAACTGCATAATCCAGCCTTCTGCGGGTGTAAGGTCATGAGTAACCGTATTTATTTCTCTGCCATCATGACTCCCACAAATCATAACACCATCAGAAGAATCACAGAATCTCTCTATACTGCAGTCGTCATGGAACAGCCAGTGTTCATTCACTAGAAAATAATAAAAAAAAAAGTAACAATAATCTAGCATGTCAGAGAACTGATACTTAATGTGTGACCTTGAAAGGATTAAAAACCAGGTTCATACTCTAAGCTGTAAACCCACAACTAGTAGTAAATAGTAAATATGGCAACAGATTATTATATCATTTATTCTGTTGCAGTAATGGCCAACTGTAGGCTTGCTTGACAGATCTGTATCTCCCCAAGATTGCTCAGCTTAGCTTCAGCATAGCGTTTGGGCCTCTACGTTTATTGTCAGCATTTGGAAATGGGCTTGAACTTCAATTCTGAATATCCTAGGTCTATTCCAAGTTTAGATGGACATCCAGAGCTATCCAACACTGTGATGTATTGTGTAGAAAAAATATCTCCTGGATTAATACTCATGAAGACATATCGAAAACCAACCTTAGTGTTAAAGAAAAGCATGATAAAGCGGTCATGTTTAATGGTTTTACCTGTGGTTTTGTCTTCAGCAAAAATCTCAAACGCTATCCTTCCAGTTGGTCCTGCATCAGCAGGCGTGCGCTCATGCTGTGGGAGCAGAGCACCACTGAATGTATCTAACATGACTGTGCTCTGATCAGAAGAGCCAGATATCAGCACATTGTCAATGGCCCAATCATTCTGTTCCAATCCATCATGTTTCGGCTGCCACCAACGGAATCGAGTCCCAACTGTTTTTGCACTTGGTGGTAAGAGGATGTTTACAAATCTGTACAACAAAGTGTGTGTAGTAAGAAAACTGTACATATTTTTTGTCTCTTAGAAATAAAACTAGAAGTTGACATTTTTAAATAGGTTCCCATTTAATTACAGAAATTATAATTCACTTTTGTTATTTATATTTTGAAGACCTGTTATGACCAGTCCCCAAACATCCCATCTGGCCACATATTTACCACATTTATGGGTGCAGTAGCCCAATATATATATATTATGAACTTGTAGAACATTTTAGTAATTATATACATGACTTCATAAAGTTTTTAGAAATGTGTGGTATTTGCAGGGTTGGTTTGATAAAACTTGTGCCGCTCATTCAGTGCTACTACACCATAGCTTAATGGCTTCCGCCAGTTGAACAATCCTCAGCCTCTAACTGAATAAGAACCTCGCTAACACCAATCACTGATTAATAAGTAAACTCCATTGTGTGCAAGTTGATTTCACGTTATTGGATGTACATACCCTGGTTTCCTGTAATCATCATAGAAGATCTCCATTAATAGGTGCCAGTTAATTCCTCCATTTACTGAAAACTCTAGAAGTACTCCTTGATTTCGGCTATGAGGGGTTATTAGACACCCATACATGAAATAAAACTGAATGAATTCAGCACTTGTAAGATTCAGATCCACAGAGATTAATAAACGGGTACATCCCTGGGGGGGGGAAACATGTATTTAAGTTAGTATTGGTATGGTACAGAACTGTCTTAGGGTACAATGCTGCACTAACAAAACATTTATGCCTCAGGTAGGGATCGGGCAATCAAACTCTCAGTTAGCCAATAAATGGTATCCTTTATTAACTCTACTTGTTTCCTAGTAAAACTCATTACATACAAAGTATACATCTGTTTATATGCTTATATACTATTCAGTTGTATAATAACAAGCATACTAGATGCATTACATGTAAAAGCTATAATATACTTTAATATATTCCTGTTTGAAACATAAAGACTTTACATATTAGTTTTTTTTTTTATAAATGGTTGCACCTCTTCATAATTATTTCCATTCATTGCAAATTCTGTATTTTACAATAGTTGTCAAAATATCAACAAAGAAATAAGGATGAAAATCATACTAACCCCACTGAAATGCAGAGCCATCCCTGACGCCACAGCTCCACACACACTGCTTAGTTTCCCGCCATTTACAGTCAACCAGTTTTGGCTGGCTGGGGCTCTGTTAAACATATCTTTTAGTTGAGTAGGCAAAGGCACCTCTGGTTCATCACAATATATTCCGCCCCAGTAGTCATCACACCTGAAAATGAAGCAACATTGAACAGATGATTAGGCCTGAAGGGATAATGTAATATAATGATAAATAATTAATGTGTAAACTACACCATTGTGAAAAATAAAATATACAGTTTATAAAACAGCCCATAAAATAGGTCATTTTGTGAAAATACTAATATTAAAGGGACATTCCAACATGTATAACCCTTGCTTCCTTCAAGGAAGCAAGGGTTAAACAAAACATGTCCCGGGACTTGTAAGTAAACACGACGTGTATCTAGATACACACAGGCCTACTAACTGCTGGCTGTTGCATGCTGACAAACGTTAGCACTTGCTCAGCCAATCAGAGAGGGGGCTCGCAAAAGTACACACCAGTTTATCCTCATAATAGGGACAACGGACATTTCACTTGTGCTTCTATATTAGAAGCACAAGTTAAAAAAAAGTTTAGTGTCCCTATAACTAAGTAGAAGATAAAACCAAAATATAGTTTGAAATGCTAATCATCATAATATGAAAACTGTAAAATAATACTAATAACATAGCATTATAAAATTAATTGTTGTATAGCTCAAACTGTAATTTATTTGTGTAGCTAAAAGAGCCGAATTAGGGACATTTTAATTTACCAGCTGATTACTAGTGAAATGAATATTAAAGTATATAAAAATATTAATAAAATGTATGTTAAAATATTTAAATAGGGGGCGTGGTTTGACGCGCGAGCAAGATGGTCACCATTCTGTGAAGCTCCGTCGCTTAGCCCGCCAAAACGCCACACACAGCAACTATCCCAGCACCTACCAAAGAACCCAATGTCGGAATCGTGCTCTGAAGGGGGTAGGAGAACGAAGAAAACAAAAAAACAACGCCATCCTAAACAGAAAGTACTGCAAACTTACTTCCATACGCGCAGACCAGAAGATAAGGCCGCACTGTCCGCCGGAAGCGCACCCTCTCCCGCCATGTCGTCCTCCGAAGCTGACGACTTGACACCCAGCACCAAAGCAGACATCGCAAAACTAACGATGCTGCTAACTACTTGGAAACAAGAAATCCAAGCGGACTTTAAAGCAAGCCTTGGCTCGCTGACGCAAGACATCGCTCAAATCGGCTCACGCACCGATGACCTGGAAAGAAAGTCGGACGAAACAACAGAAGCGCTCGCAGTAGTAGAGGAAGAAGTGGCACACCTTAAAGAGGCACTATACTCCCTCCAGAGCGCCCACGAGGACCTTGACAATCGGTCCCGCAGAAACAATCTACGCATCAAAGGGGTCCCAGAGAGCGTTCAAGAAATCTCTCCATACCTTCTAGACCTATTCCACAAGATGCTACCACAACTGCCATGGGAACAACTATGTATGGACAGAGCGCACAGGGCGTCTCGCCCCAAACCAGGCCCGGGAGAACGTCCCAGAGACATTATAATCCGAATGCACTACTACACGACCAAGGATGCTATACTGAGAGCATCAAGAGATGGAGTGCCGGAGATACAAGACACTAAGCCTCAGATCTTTGCTGACCTATCGCTCCTAACGCTACAAAAGAGAAGAGCGATGAAACCGGTACTGGATGTGCTGATAGCACAACGCATTAAATACCGCTGGGGCTTCCCCTTCAAACTATCCGTTCTCAAGAATGGAATTCTACATACGATCGTAGATCCTGCAGAAGGCCCGGAACTACTCAACAAGCTCGGTTGTAACAGCTCTCCAACGGCCCCGAACCAGAGTAGCTCCCTCAATCACCGTTCCAGAGTAGCCGAATGGACCGCACTACCGCCAAGACCCAGAAGGGATAGAGAGGACCCTCCATCGTCCACACCTGAGTGAAGCTGGTCTCGCAGATTCACCCTGATTTCAATTAAAAATCCACCTGCTGTTCTGTTTGATCCTGTTGTAAGGTTAACTTGCCCGCACGACGAGCCGCTCCTATGCTGTATCCGAAATAGACCACACCAGCACTGTTGTCCCAAAACGTCTCGAACTATGGACTCAACCCTCACCAGAAATTGGGCCAACACAGAGGAAAAGGGCTCGGTGATACCAGCATCCAAAGTGTCAACCAGCTGATCTCCTTCTTACAGCATTGAACTAAACCCAGACACTCAACAAATATGGACGAACTAGAACTGTGGTACAGATGTTCCTCTCGTCGGACGGGCAAGCTACATAACTCCTATATAATTACTATGTTTCCTGTTTACACATATATGCTGTTTTACCGACTCATGTTAGAGTCAACGGTAATAGGTTACATGATATTTCTTATGTGTGGTGAATGGCGGGTGATTCGACGGCTTCTCTCGCTCGTCCAATCACCCTCCCTGCTCACGGGAATTTCTCCCCTGAGCACCCAAAAGTGTGGTCTGTCGCCCACAAGTCCCCTAGACCGACAGACATCACAGAGACCCCCACCAGTCTCAAGGCACGAGATGCCTTTCCAAATTTGGATTGGGCATTTGCCTTTCCATTACCCCCTACTCATGTTCCGCCCCTTGTACACATTTTTTCCATACTTTTTTATTTTTTATTTTTTTATCTTAATTTATATTGTAGTGTTGGTATCACTAATCGCACCTGAGTCCAGTATGCTTCAGATTGCCCATCCCCACATACATCATGGTGATTAAGATAAGTTCACTTAACTGCAAAGGTCTAAACTCCCCGGTTAAAAGACGAAAAGCGACCCGTGCTCTGATCCAAAATAAGGTTGATATAGCTCTTCTCCAGGAGACCCATTTTAAGAAAACGGGAATTCCGAAGCACTGGGATGCAAGATTTTCTATCCAACACCATGCAACGGGACCCACCAAAACCAATGGGGTGACAATTCTAATCAGAAACCATGTCGATTTTAAAATTGACAAAATCTACCGAGATAAGTTAGGTAGATACCTGATTCTCAGAGGCTGGATCCAAGGCTCCCTAACCGTGTTGGCTAACATCTATGCACCCAGTGTTTCGGACCCACGATTTTACCATAATTTACTGTCCATCCTAGAACAACAGGGGGATGCTCATTACATTGTTGGAGGGGATTTTAACGTGGCACTAGACCCGTATCTAGATCGCTTCCCATCTACGAAGCTCCCTAGACCCCACCCAAATCGTAAATTTCTACTGTCTTTCCTCTCAGATCTAGGTCTCCTAGACAGCTGGAGATTACATAATCCCACTGTCCGGGACTATACTTTCTATTCCAACCCTCATGACAGCTACACAAGAATCGACTACATTTTCTTGTCACAGTCCCTGATCACACAATCCATTTCGACTCACATCCATGAGATCACATGGTCAGACCACGCTCCCATTGATGTGACTCTACAAGATCTCGCCCCCATCACCAGACACCGCCAATGGCGCCTCAATGAAACCCTCTTGAGACACCCAAAAACAGCTAAAGAGATTAAATCTGCTCTTAAATCGTATTTTACAGAAAATGCTTCTCCTGATATTACACCTTCCACCCTGTGGCAGGCCCACAAAGCAGTTATCCGCGGTTGTCTGATTAACAAGGCCGCATATCTCAAAAAAGAACGCATGAAGCGCCAAATAAACCTAACAACTACGCTCCAAACTCTGGAGCAACAACACAAAACCAGTCAATCACCCCAGATTTATTCCCAATTAACTAAAATCCGAGAAGAACTTAACACACTCCTAACAGAAGATACCCTTAAAGCATTACAGGTCACGGGCCAAAAATTCTTCGAAAAAGGGAATAAACCAGACACCCTTCTAGCTAGGAAACTTCGAGGCATGAGAACGAGACAGAGAATAACTGCACTCCAAACACCTAATGGCCCCCTTGAACGAGACCCCGCAAAAATTGTCACCATGTTCGGCACTTATTACTCCAAATTGTATGCGGGACACACGACTGCCCACAATGACAAACACTCCTCTCTAATACAGAAATTCCTAAACTCCCTTAAATTACCTTCCCTTACAGTAAACCAAGTAGAAACCCTTAATGCACCCATCACCCCAAAAGAAACAGCCGTAACCATCAAGCAACTGAAGCCTTCCAAAGCTCCAGGGCCTGATGGCTTCACCGCTGCTTATTACAGACTATTTTCTGAGACTCTCACCCCTCACCTCACCTCCCTCTTTTCCAGTATTCTAGAAGGTGCCAATTTCCCTAATGACATGTTAAAAGCCAATATTATAGTAATCCCAAAAGAAGGAAGAGACCATACTATGGTACAAAACTACAGACCAATATCCTTAATCAATACTGATGTCAAACTCTATGCGAAAATTCTGGCCAACCGTCTCTCCCTAGTCCTGGCTTCGCTAGTCCACCCTGACCAAGTGGGGTTCATTCCGCGTCGGGGGGCACCAGACAACATCAGAAGAATTCTAAATCTAGTGGAGACGGCTCGTATCTCGGCCACACCAGCGATGCTGCTGTCCCTCGACGCGGAGAAGGCCTTCGACAGGGTGGACTGGCAATACCTATGGCAGACCCTGTCGAAATACGGATTTACAGGCCCCTTTCTAGAGGGCACCAAAGCTCTATATCAAGGCCCAGAAGCCTCTATCTTTGCAATGGGAATTGAATCTCCTAATTTTCGGATCCTAAACGGTACCCGACAGGGCTACCCCCTCTCCCCTCTCCTCTTCGCCCTCAGCGTAGAACCCCTAGCCCAAGCAATACGAGAACATCACAACATCAAGGGTATATCAGTACAAGGCGAACCTTTCAAGGTGAGCCTCTTCGCAGACGATGTTCTTTTAACAATGTCTTCCCCTTTAACATCCCTCCCAAACCTATACGACTTATTATCCAAATTTTCATTACTTTCAGGCTACAAACTCAATCATGATAAATGCGAAGCGCTTAACATCACGCTCCCAACACCAATGACCAAACTAATCTCTCTTAATTTCGACCTTAGATGGAAAGAGTCTTATCTTAAATATTTAGGAGTCAACATACCCAGACAGATTTCCCAAGCGTACCAGGTTAATTTCCCACCCCTCATCGCGAAGCTTAAAAAAGATCTGATCCAATGGGGAAGGTATAATATATCCTGGCTAGGAAGAATCTACTCCGTGAAAATGAACACCCTACCTAAGATCTTATACCTTTTCAGGACCCTCCCCATTCCAGTGTGTGAACCTGACATACACTCTCTCCAATCGACGATTTTTAATTTCATATGGAATAACAAACGACACAGACTATCTAAAAACCTACTTTATAGACACAAATTTAACGGTGGTCTAACCACCCCCAACTTGCACGCTTACTACATTGCAGCTCGATTCACTCAACTGATTCAATGGCAATCCCCAATTGGCAAGATTCGCTGGGTTGACATTGAAAAACTAAGCACCCCCTATATTTCCCTAGGAGCACTCCCATGGCTAGACCCACCTCAAAACACCAAAAACTCTTTCCCCACTATTGTCAAATATACCCATCAACTCTGCATAAAATATGGCATACGGTCCAAACTCCTATCCCAACACTCATTGTACACTCCCGTTATCTACAACCCAGATTTATGTCCTCAATCTATTCAAGCCATCAAACAATTTAGATGGTAGATAGAACAACGTTTACTGAGGATGGACGATTTCATAGTCAGGGACAAACCATGCACCTATGCCTATTTGAAAGACAAATATAACATACCCGACTCCGAAAGATTTAATTTCCTCCAAATTACCAATTTCTTATGTAAATATCTTAAAAAACACCCCTCCCCAGAGATGTCATTCTACGAATATATGTGTAAACACCAAGCTCCTCAAACTGGGGCAATCTCTCGAATCTACAACTCTCTACCGAGTATATCAGGAGATTTTACACAGAGTTTTCGTACCAAGTGGGAAACAGACCTTAAAATAGAATTAACTGACGAACAGTGGACATCTATTTTCCAGAACACTCACGCTATTACTACATGTCGCTGGTACCATGACCCAGTCAAAACAGCAAAATTCACCCCAGGAGCCTCTGACTTATGTTACCGAAATTGCGGAGCTCTGGGTACCTATTACCACATGTGGTGGGCCTGCCCCAAGGTGCAAACGATTTGGAAACATCTGGGAAACCTTATTACTCAACTCTTCCCAGAATGTACGTCCCTGACCCCTGAAATAGCATTGTTAAGCTGCCCTCCAACAGAAACCTCTATCCCAAAAGCCCATCTCAAACTCATTTTTAGGATCTGTACGGCTGGACGCATATGCATAGCTCACCACTGGAAATCGGGCCTCCCCACCCCCAACCAGATACTTACCAAGATCTGGTATATCAGATCAATGGAACGTCTTACAGCATCAATCCAAGACAAAATGAAATCATACTATAAAATTTGGGACCCCTGGTTGATGCTCCAAAACCAAAATTGCGGAGACTCAACTTCGGCACCCACCAGACCACTGACTAATACCCAATGGACATCACCACCACATAATCTTTCTTTTTGACTACTAATTACGTAAACACTACATTACTCCCCCTACCCCTCTTCCACCTATTTCTCGCCTATTCTTTCCTCCACCATTTCCCCCCTGTATTTTCAGTTATCCCACTTATGTAAATGTTTTACCAATTCCCCTCACATGAGGCATACCTAACTGCAAAACACACGAATACAGGGATGAAAACAAGACAATGTATCACACAATTCTTTTTTTTAAAAAAATATTTAATTGTATATAATTATTTCTTCATTGTTCTGTATCTACGAGTCTATTTATCGAAGGTTTCAAATCTGAATCATTTTGTAACCCAGCATATGTGAAGTGAATTTTACAAAAACGACCCCGCTGAATTTATTCCAAAGTATTTTTTTTCTTATATACAAAGAAATATGTACCTAACTTACCCAATATGTTTATATGCTATATATTATTGGTTTATTTTTCTGTAAAACATTGTGAAACAATAAACATTTAAAACCTAAAAAAAATAAAAAAATAAAAATAAACTTTTCTTTAGAAATAAAAAAAAAAAAAACAATATTTAAATAAAAATATAAATAAAAAAATTACCAGAAAAACTTACATTAATTAAAAAATAAAATGAAACAGTATATATTCATGTTATATTAACATATAATGATTTTACTATGCCATAATAGTATATTTACTAATGATTTAAACTTATTAAAATACCGTATTTGCTCGATTATAAGACGACCCTGATTATAAGACGACCCCCCCAAATTTGTACATTCCTTTAGGAAAAAAACTTAAAGCCTGATTATAAGACTACCCTATTGGAAAAAAGTTTAACTTGTATATATGTAAATTGCTTTTTAATATTTAATAAAAAATTTATATTATACAAATGCATTTCTTGTTTTTAATTTCCTTTTATGTGTCAATGCAGCCTCTCCCCCCCTCCCCCAGCTGTCTCTTCCCCCCCCAGCGTTGTCTCTCTCTCCCCCCAAAACTTCTCTCTCTTCCCCCTTCCCCTTGTCTCTATCTATCCCCCCTCCCCTTTTCTCTCTGTTCCCCTCCCTCCCCTTGTCTGTGTCTCCCCTCCCCCCCTTGTCTGTCTGTGTCCTCCCCCCTCCCCCTCCCTTTGTCTCTCTCTATCCCCCCTCCCCTTTTCTCTCTCCCCCCTCCCCTTGTCTGTCTGTGTCCTCCCCCTACCCCTCACCTGGTTTTGTTCCCTGGTGGCTAGTGGGGGCAGCTGGGGGATGTTTGCACGATACGTGCAGACATCCTCCATGCTGCCCGACACGGCAGTCTATTATGACGGACAGCTGGTCCGTCATAATAGACTGCCGTGTCGGGCAGCATGGAGGATGTCTGCACGTATCGTGCAGACATCCCCCAGCTGCCTGATTCTCCCTGGTGGCTAGCGGGGCAGCAGAGGATGTCTGCGCGACGAGCGCAGACCTCCCCTGCTGCCGCCCGGCACGACCGCTGGGACTGCTGTGACGAAGCCGGAAGTACCGGCGGTCGCTCATCGCGCAGACATTCCCCTGCTGTTAGAGAGGGGGATCCAGGTCCCCTGCAGCTCTGCTAGGGACCTGGATCCCAGTCTTATAGTCTGACCTCAATTTGAGGTCAGATTATAAGACGACCTCGAATGTAAGACGAGGGGTATTTTTCAGAGCATTTGCTCTGAAAAAAACCTCGTCTTATATTCGTGTAAATACGGTATGCTATCATGGCATATATACATATATGTATGCTTGATTTTCGTGCAGATTCAAGATCACTTCAGTGGTCTCTAATCTGCCCGAATTTAAGAGCCATTTGGATCGACTGGGGCCGAAATTTGGTACTCCGGAGCTACCAGCGTAGACCTAATGTTTTTAAACATTGACTTTGCCTCTAAGTCACTCTCTGTACTTCAAGTACAGTACATGTTATATGAATTTTAATACTAAATTCTAGATTACAAATACATGTATTTGGTATCCAAATAAATCTCTTACTGTCCTTTTCAAAACAATAAATAACTTGTATGACAAAGAAGAAAATTACATTTAAACAACCACATATCATATATGAATCATTGACCCAGGACAATCCCTGGTCCTTAAGGGGTTAAGAAAATGGTCTGTGAAACTCACACACAGGTCCCTTGTACACATCGTCCATGGCCGCTGCACATGTCAATACATGCATCTCCAATGTAGACATTATCAATAGCCCATGTTTGCTGCTTTTCAAAGGGGGCTGGTTGGTTCCAACGGAATCGTGTTGCTTGAGATCTTCCAGATGATAAAAAAGATATAGACTTGAATTATTAAACAACGCACAATCTCAAAACATCATGCCATACATCCCAACATCTCACACAGCCAAAGAGGAACACTTTTGTTTTTGTGGGAGTGATTGAAGGTGTGGCTATGGGCGGGCATTACCAGGATATTTGAAATGACTTAAGTACCAGTACCAGTTAATAGATATTGCTATAGCTATCAACTATGTAACCTATGTAATTTGGTAATTCTGAATAAAAGTAAAAGAATTTAAATAGGAAATATAACATGTAAACACATTTACTGCAGTTTTAAAACATTACATTTGGGTCCAGTACAGGTGCGAATATTCCATGTGTTTTAGGTGTGCGCTGATGCCGAATTCGCTTCTGCCGTCGGCCCTTCGGATGTGTAATTCCGGGGTTTGTGTGCTGTCTGTTCGGAGCACACAAACAGCGGAAATACACAAAATACATTGTGCCCCTGAGTGACAGGTGTGCTCCGGACTGGCAGCACACCTGTCACTCAGGGGCACGATGCACACCTATCACTCAGGGGCACGATACGCCCCTAGCCCAGTAGTTTTATTGCTCTAGAGATCTTTCAAACCCTTATGCAAAACATATATGCTCCTAGAAAATAGGGACAACAGAAGAGGAAATCAGGACAGGGGAATGTGGATTCAAAATAGGGACTGTCTCTCTTAATTAGGGTCAATTGATAGGTATGTTATGCTAATAAAAATACATGCTTTGAAAAACAAGAAATAAGTGTGCAATTTTTTATAGCATTTTTGGAAAACACATTTTTGAGGGAATCTTACTATCCTGCTACAACATTAATTACAAATGAATTCACATGCAGTATTTGTTGATTGTCTAGCCCTGAGTTTTTTAAAAGGCATGAGCACACATGTGAGACTGAATATCTTGGAAACAGGAATATAAGCTGCTATAGAAAGGTAAATATGCAACTGTAAAGAGAGATACAATTTCTAAATGTATGTCATGTTTTGGTTATGCCGTTTTGGATCATTATGGCTTTGAACATTTTGAGTACAATTAAAACATGTTCTCGTGTTTTTCTGATCCAAGGTTTTTGGCTCTGTTTAGGACGCCATGAAATGTGATGAACTGACCAGGGAATGGCACAATACATTGCTAGTTGGAATATTTTCCAGCTCAGTTATCACTGCCTGATTATTTCTATTCCCTTGTGAATTCCTTACACAGTTCACTATTTCATGAATAGAATTAATTTTATGTTCTTAAACTTAATTTACCAGTTTGAAAAGGTTTTTGTCCTATATATATTTATATATATCTTATAGCAGAATATTATTATAGTCTATACAGGAAATAAAGAGCTGGAATCTTGATTTATTTAATCATGTAGCATGAGACACTTTTAGGCTATTAAAATGAAAATGTGCAGTTATTAGGGTCTGTAGCCATCCAAATATATAATCTTATTAGTACTGACCTCAGCATACATTAGGATTTAATGATGCATGTATCCCACTACCATTAATGTATATGATGTATATGTCTACATATTTTTTTTTTTAAACTAACAAAACAAGAATACTTTCCATTCCAGCTTTTAGGAGACATCCGCGCCTGGAAAGTTTCATATTAGGACCCAAAAGGGGCACTTGCGTGAGACAACCAGGAGCAATTTTTGGGCTCTGCTTACTTTTAAAAAGAAATAAATCATATTCAACCCATGGAGTGAACTATAAGATGTCTGCTCTAATGAATGCATTCCAAATTCAGTGATCTTGGCCTCTAAATAAAATAATTGTCTGAAAAGGAGCAAAAGACTGATTTGCAAGTAAAATATTACTGATCTTTCCAGCATGTCCCATACATACATCATTTTGAATATCTTATAGGAAAAAGCTAAGGCTTTCTGTGTATCTATCAATAGTGAGAGTGTATACGATTACATCACTAATATATAGTAATGTATTCTGAATAATAATTCTGGGCCTGTGTCAGTAACTTTTAAAAATCTTTGCTGGGAAGAAAACCAACTTTCCTGGAATAAGTTGTCATGTTCTGAGTGCTCTGTACCATTTCTAAATATAGCTAGTTTTGCAGTAGCTATATGGATTAAATTACCACTGTTTGAGCTGTAGGTGGCAGTATGCACTCTAGTTATAATCAAGTTTACATCTAGTGGACAATGGCAAAGCAAAAAATGATAATGTGCAGCCGAGAGATACATTCAAATCTGTTTTTTTTTTTTTCTTTTGCACTGATTTTGTATAAAATACTTAGTTGGTCAATAAAAACTGCTGGTTTGAAAAAGAATAAACTATGAAGCTATAAATGCAAACCACCAAATTCACTTTTTGTTTCAGTATGTCTAACCAGTTATAGTATCTACAATATGTTGTCTATCCCCACTGTACAACACTGTGGAATATGATGACATTCGAAATAAATGAAACTATAACATTATGCAGGCATTAACATTTGTTATTTTTCATTTGGGAAATTTGTGTATTTCATTTAACAGAATCAGTGCATTTAAACCCTATTGTTAAAGTATCCTGAGTACAGAGCTAGGGTTCAAGGTCCATAATCCATTCCATCGCAGGGTCACATTCATTTTCATTTGTTTTGCTCAATGGTATTATCTTTCTATTTGTCCACATGCAAAAGGAGCATCTTTCTTTTGTAACGTTTTGTTGTTAAGGAAACACACGTCCTCACATCAACCAGAGCATAACGGTCATTAGTAAAAAAAAAAAAAAAAAAAAAAAGAAGAAGAGGATTATGAAAAATGTATTAATTCACTCATATTGAAAGCACTGCTATTTCTGTATCGGTTCTGTATTTTGTGGAGAGAGTTCTGTGTCCAGATGGGATTTCGTATTTCTGTCTCTAAATAATTGATCTAAGTGCAAAATCAAATCCTGAGCCCAGTAAAGCCTAACTCCAGTTGCCGCAATGTTTAATGTTTCCAATTTCTCAAACTGGTTCCTAGTTGTATTGCAATGAGGGTGTCTGTGCTACATTTAGTTTACCTAAGCATGACTCTCATTCCAAAACTGCTGATTTCAAACATAAAAAAACAACCAAATAATACATTGGATTTAAAATATGAAGTTTAACCTACTGACATTGTTTGTTTGTTGTAAATAGTTGCGAGTTTAAAATGATTGGGACCAGAAGTATTTGGGCTAACGGATCATTTTGGATAACGGATCATTTTCACCAGATATTTTAAAACTTCGCAGCAATCGTGAAATGTAATAGTATCAATGCAAGTACTGTATGGAGCAAATAACTCACTTGTACTGTGATGCAAGGCATCGTTGGGAACTTGCCATTGGTAGGCCAGTACCCGTGCCATTGTATTACCCTTTGTGGGTGTGCTTGTGTGGAGGAATCTGAGCATGTTTGGAAAAGCTATGTCACAGCTTATGGGGGCACAGAATACACTGTTTGTGCTTACATTCTGATAGTTGTGTGTGGAATTTACAACTTGTGGTGATTATTTTTTGTATAACGGATCATTTTAGATAAGGTATTTTTGGATAAGGGATACACAACCTGCACCAACATTGCTAAGTGCGGAGGAAGAAACCATTTTGATTTCAGAGCAGACCTTTTGAAGCAAGTTTTGTGATGATATTAATTGTAAGTGATCTTCTAATGCTTGGATAAAACATCACATGTAGATCAATTAAGCTATCTTAGTTGTAGTCTATTAGAAAACAGTTACCTAGTACACCATTTTTTGTCAGTTTTATTATTCTTTATTAATGATGTCAGATGAGGAACTCAAGAGATACCATTTCATGGTTATCATGCTTAATTTATATTTTGTATGTTTATTTAATTTATAAAATGTTTTACCAGGAAAAATGTATTGAGAATTCTTTTGTTTTCAAATATGTCTTGGATAACATTAACATCTCATTTAAACATATAACAAAATACACATACATAGATACAGCATATAACATTTAAACTGATGAAATATGTCTACATACAACAGAATCACACATTAAGGTATTACATTTGCATTTTGAATAGCGGAGAATTTTATAACTTGAATACCTGAATAAAAAGAACAATATTATAATGTTTGTATCTTTACCTGGTGTAATGAGGTAGAGGCAAAGTTAATCTGGTCCATTTGTTGAAGGTATCAGAAACAAGCACTCTTTGAAGCTGATATTTATTGCATTCTACATTGGTTGGAAGACAGTCTTTTAGTACTGGATTCCATGACAATCCCAGATCCACCGAATATTCCAGTTCAATGGCTGAAATTAAAATGATAACAGTATTAGTGCTGAAATGTATGAGCAATAAAATACTGAAGTGATCCTCTTAAAAGTAATTGCATTCTAAACAGTATTGGTTGTAACTAAAATCAATTCTACTGTTAAATTAAGTTTTACAATATACTCAGAAAATAATTCCATTTAAAATGCCGTATTGGGGGGGGGGGGGGGGGGGGTGGAACTTGCAGCTGTTGTGAGAGCACACACTTATGCAGAGCTCCTCCACCAAATTACCAAATCTGTCAAAACATATGGCTGATATTGCAATCTGAATTTAAATCAAAACCAAACACCAGCTAAAGACTTGCCACCTTTACCTGTTGTGGACCTGGGAGCTGATGACCACTTTAAGCCAATAAAATGCCTAGCATTTTATTATTAACACTGCCGAGTTCATAGAACCTGTTTTGGTGTGGCTGATTTTAAATATAAATTCTGGCATGTTATCTATTTAGATAGAAAGGACTGATTTTTCTTATAAGTTGGTTTGTTTATAGCATTGTTTCTAATAGGATGTAAAAGAAAATGAGAATCAGCACAACATATTTTTACAGTATTCCTATTTGTACTTTATAATATTATATATTTTTCTTCACATATTTACGGTTTAACATCATATGCTCTCAATAAAAATATTTTAAATAAAAGGCATTCTGGCACAATTATTTACTATTGCTAAAATAAATAAATATGTGCTTTACATTTATTTTCAAAAATAATGAACAATAAATGACCAATAGAAACATAATCAGGGCCTGATTGGGCCCTGGGCAAAGTTCTTAGCAATGTGCCCCCTTCTCATACTCATTTTGTGACAAAATTAAAATAAAAACATTAAAGAGGTGCAAAATAATTATTACCTTTACCACATATCAGCTTGCCAGTGCCATCTATAGCAATGAACAGCTTGCCAGTGCCACATTTGTCACCAAATAGCTAGTACAGCGAGGGACTATTATACTAGAGAGCTAAATTCCTTCTTATGTCATCCCACAGCCTTTTATAAATATTGCATAATTAATCTCCTATCCTAAGTTTACCTACTTTCTTAGTAAGATCAGCAGATCAATCCAAGATGGCTGCACCATATCATGTGACCACTTTGATGTCTAGTTACTATACACCACTATACACCACTAGATTTAGTATCCTTACCATAACAGGAGTCTGTTACTGAGCAGGACGCAGCAAAATCAATCTGCAAGTATGAATCCTCATTCACAGCAACATCTGTGGTCACCACGTAACGAGTGCTAGCCTTCTCAATGAACACCAGTGCATCTCCAGTGGATCCACACACTGACATTTTTGTGCCACCTGGATGAAGAAGCCACTTTCTGTTGTCCAGGCTGGTAAAGTCATCTTCAAGAACGGTGTTTCCAGAGATGTTCCCACCAATAAGAATCTACAGTTGTGGAGTCATATGGTTCATCATTTATTTGTGTGGGGATTATCAGATGCCAGTTAGTCACATTGATTACCTTTCTATTGCTAATGAAAATGAATGAATGAATAATGAATACAGTGCTACCGCCTCAGTTGTTTTTCTACTTTAAAATCTCAAGAAAATATCTCTGAATATCTGAGAAAAATCAGAGAAAATATTTAATTGGTGTAACCAGGACATGTGCTAATATACAATAATGCCATGTAATTTGAATTTGTACTGTTTAGTATCCACCAGGGCTGAAATTTATTTTATAGGGTTAGTCAAGCTGTTAGTACTGAACTGCAGTGGTTACTAGAAAGACACAGCTTGGTTACAATTTAGTGCACTTGCTTAATGCTTGCATTTAGTTGAATGCTAGCTTGACTATTCTGGCTCCATTGCCTTTCAGTGTCAGGACCATACTGAGTAGCTTCAGTCCCCCATAGACAATATTGTGCAACAGCAGTGAGGTGCTCATTACCAGATCTTGCGGGGGGTTATGATTTTTCTGAGTTACGACACTGCTCCCTGTGTTCCCTCTATCTACCTCTGACTTTTCCATTATACCCTCCTGCTTTCATGCTGATGTACATAAAGTCAGCTTATGAAATGCAAATAAATTCAAAGGTTTGAGAACGTTCTTTCCTATTTCATCCTATTTATGATTTAACAATTGTTTACATCATTTGTTCACTTACTTGATCAATAACCCAAGGGCTGTAGAAATGTCCATTTTCAGATGGCTGCCACCAGCGCAAGCGGGTAGAGCCAGACCGTGCCTTCAGTGGGATTTCCAATGCAATGTATCTACCGACATTACTGGAGTTAGTAAAAAGAAATTCCTGGAGAACACTCCATGACAGCCCACCATCGAGGGAATACTGAAGAAGGACAGGCTGACTTCTGGGGTCCGGGACAGCTTTCCCACAACCTAAGCGCATGAAAAACTGAACAAATCTAGAAAGGGTTTAAACAAATATTACGTTATTGTTAATATATCTTAGTCCTCTGTTTTCATGGACTTTAATGATATTATTTGTAGGCTTCAGTCTGATTACATGATTTCAGAATCATTAAAATGATAACATACAATTTAAAAGGCAATATATAAGCAATACAATACTAAAGTGATCCTCTTAAAATGAGATGCTTTAAACATTATTGATCCTATTGTCGAATAATCAATTATATTAATATTAAATTAACTAGATGGAGTCTTACAATATGCTCTGACAGAAATGAATGGATTTAGGCTTGTATGCCCCATAGGCTTTTAACCCTCATTTCAGAAAACCTTGATTTTGTTTACAAAATTGTGAAATTGAATAACTTCTTTACTTGATACAAGAGGTTTGTAAACTCATAAAGACTTAAGAAAGTTTGTACTTCCCAGGTAAAATGTTAGCCATGTAGAATTAAGATTTGTCTGTTATGTCATTTTGAAATCATGCACAATTATAGTTTGTGAGTTTTCATTTAATTCCAGATTAATTATACATTGTCTCACCTTGCAAGAGACAGATCTAAATCTCTGGTTATGAGCATCCTCAGACCTTCTTCATTGAAAAATAGATTGTTTCCACTAGATAGGATTCCACATTTCCTGGATGTTTTCCCACCACTGACCAGTAGAAATCTATCTGATTCTAACTGTCCTGTGCGGAGGGGATAAAAAAAGAGTGCGCAGTGTAAAGACAATGATACTTAATTAAGTACCATACATGTGCCCAACAGGTAACAAAGCTTACAATACAGATAAATAAACAAATACATAGACGTATAATGGGGTACAGAATAAAGGGATAAAAAATACGTGTCTACTCCGCTGATCTCTGATATGTAAACCAAATAAAAAGAACATATCTCAAAAATCACCAATTTTATTATTCCGTAAAGTGATGATTACAGATTCTAGATCGAGATTGATGTAAGACTGCCTTCTTGACCATCTTTCCAGATTAGAAATAGTGGACATTTTTCATGTGTGTGAGAGTTCTTCCAGCCTTTGAATCCAATTTATTCTTGTTATCCAATCACTTGGCTTTGGTACATCTTTAGATTTAACTAGAAAACTAGAACTACATACAATTCTCAAACCTAAGTATTATTAGAAATTTGTAAATAAACAAAATCTTCCTCCCTCAAACAGCATCCGTCGCCCTTGACAATGCTACTATTGTACCTGCTGACTGCGTCTTGGTGTAGTCTTTCATTTGGTTCTCTCCTTCACTGCCCATGTTCAGTCTCTAGCCAAATCCTGTTCCTCAGTGAAGAGACTGCCAAACTCACCTCTTTAAGGAAGCTTACTATTCATCCTGCTAGAATGCTTCTTAATTAACCTCTAGCTAATCTCACTAGCTCCTCAAGCACTGCGAGGAACAGAAAGCTTATAACTCATCCTGCTAGAACACACATAACCAATCTTTGTCCAAACCCATCTAGCTCCAACCATCCCTAATACTTTTCTACCATCACCTCTTCACTCCCTTATATCTCATGTGGGCCACTCCTTTCAAGATTGTAAGCTTGCGAGCAGGACTCTCTACCTCATGTATCAGTCTATTCTTGTTCGTATAACTTAGTATGTAGTTCCCCTCTATTAGTGTAGCCAGGGCCGGTCCAAGACATTGCGGTGCTTGGGCGAAAAATGAAATGCTGCCCCTCTCTCCAAAAAAAGCCCACAGTCATGATAATTCAAAATAAAATTCAAAACTTATCAGGAAGTGATAATTTAATGCAAAAGCACCTTTCTATATGCAAAATTATATGGTGCGAGTATTGGCTGGCCATGATTGAAATGTGTTCCCTTAATGTACAATATTTGAGTCATGCTATAGGTCAGTGGTCATGATATGGGCAGTACCAGAGGGGTTAACCCCTTTATCAACACACTCACTAACACACATACACACACAGTCTGTCACTCACACTCACACTCACTCACACTGACATACACACACTCTCATTCACTCTCAGTTTCTAACTTACCTGCTGCAGGCATCTCTTTGCTTTGAGCTTCTAGTGTGAAGGAGGGACTGAGTCAATCACGGGAGGCTTCTGAACTCTCAGCCAGTCAGGAGAGTTGAGAGGTTGAGATTGGCCTTCTACCAAGCTCCCCTGGACACAGGAGAAAAAAACTGGAGCAGCAAAGTGCCGCCTCTGCCAGCTGCCCCATTAAAGGGCCGGCCCTGATTATAGCTAGCGCTATGTGAATTGTTGGCACTATATAAATAAATGTTATGTAATTTAATGTGAAACATGATTAAACTGTGTAATTAAATACAAAAAACTGTGTCCCATTAGTTTTGTTTTTCTTACAACCACAAATAGTTGTTATATTAAAATAAGGTACTAGACATATGGGGTGGCCTATTTGAAATTTATGGCTATGGTAATGCTCCATCAGTTGCCAGTAATTGTTACAATTATAGATAGATACAAAATAGCTAAATGATGTGCCTTTTGATCCAATAATAAAGCCACTCACAACAACAAGACATACAACATTAAAGGATTATACTTCTCCACATCACACACACTTGTATACATGTACCAAGTGTGATACAAAGTACCAAGTGTGAAATAGGGTGTTCCATTTGTGAAACCTGCCAACAACTGAATGAAAGTACGGATCTGCACAGATATTCCATTTACCACGATACAGAAAATAACTATTGCACCCCAGTCAGACAGAAATTTACCCAAACAGGTCACTCCATAAAATCACACCTTAAAATCAAAATTCTGGGAGGAAATTTTACAACCACCAAAGAAAGAAAGACATTCAATGCGAAAATTATAATTTTTTTAAATGCAAATATAGAGGACTTAATGAAGAATTCAGTTTTTAGAACATTAGATAAACTTTCTATAGGCTGTCCTTCATTATTATGTCCTTCATCAACATTGAGTCTACTATGAACGCAGAGAATGATAAATTCTATACCTTGTGTTAACAAAAGCACAAGCAAACACAAAAAATAAGAGAAGTGTATGTTTTAAAAGTGTCTATGGTATCTCCTGCCTATGACATCACTTATGGCTTTATATACAAATTAACAAATTTTTAATAGAAAATGTGTATTTTGCATATACAACCACAAGGTGATGTCATAAGCAGGTGACATTACAGACACATTTAAAACAAATATTTACCTTATTCTATGCATTTGCTTGCACTGTCCCTTGCCTCATGCCTCATTGCCTTATATATGCCATCTGTTCTTTGTGTAATAATTTTGGAAGTATGTTATGTAGTCTGTTTGCAATGATTTTCACAAATAGTTTAATATCTATATTTAGGAGTGAGATGGGAAGAAAGTTGGCACGTATGTCTGGAGTTATTTCTTGTTTTTGAGTAACTATAATCTTAGCTTACAAAGTCTCTGGATGAAAACACTGTCCTTGTGTAGAATGTTTTCAGAAAATGTGGCGTATAAATATTCTAATTTTTTTTAATGATATTCTTAACCCATATGGTCCAGGACTCTTTCCTGTTGAGATATCCTTTACAGGTTAATAAAGAAGCTTGTGTTTAAGCACATCTATTTTTCTATATTACCTCCAGATTAACAAACCTTCACTATGGTTGATGCAACGCTAGAGTCTTTGGTGTTTTTCTCCAATTTTTTGATGTTGGTTCACTTGAATACTGGGTTGGTACTCCAAGGAAGGGGTATCTAGGCTCCAGTTTCATCACCAAGACCTGAGCATTCATATGCTGTGGCACAAGTGGGCTGTTATCCTTTACAGGTGTATGTAGTTCATCAAGTGTGATAGTATTTTCTAAGATCTTTGTTTGTTATATTACTTGTTATTTCAAGTAACTAAGTAGTAGAAGTGCAAACATCTGATATAAATCGACATGCAGACAGCGCCACATAATGGCCCTACTGGCGTGTCCACCTATGTATAAAGCAGACACCTGACAAATTTCAGGAGTCTGTGCTGTCTCCGCCAGATAAGTTTCTTTCTGGTTGTGCTGGAGCAGTAGTGCGCTGGTGAAATCAATGATTAAAAAATCAGGCACTGAAAAGCGCCTGCTTAGAATCTGAGAAACACTGTTTGGCAGAGGATCTTCTTCCGCACTGTGCAGGGATTTATAAAAAGGCTCATTCATCATTATATGTAACAAACGGCGATCGTGCCTGAGTGCGTGAGTTTTTATTCATGACCCCCTGTGTCTTAAAAAAAGTAAGCAAACAAACTAAATGTAAACTGTCTTTTGTATGCATTTTAAATACATTACTGTAATTATTTTTTCTTTCGTGTTTTCATTGGATGGAATTTTCATATATGACGTAATGGAATTGATCACTAAAAGGCCAATCTGAAGTGGGAAAATCATCAGTTCCAAACGCTTTAAAAAAAAGTCTATTTTTTAGTTGGGTGATCACAAACTGATATTCCCATGCGTAGATCACTCCTGTGTCTCATAATGCTATCATTATTGGCTTTACAGACTTTTTTGTAGAATAAAAAGTAAGAGGAGATATATCTTGGAACAGGAACATTTCGTAGTCAGAAATGTTTAATTGCTCAATTTTTTACATCAGTTCATCTAACTTCAAAAGTGTGCATATAACATCTCTTGGTCTATGTTTGGTTTTCTATCTCTATAAATGGATCCTATTATTTTTGCCATGTCTGTGTAGGGTTTACACTTTTGTAACATTTTCTGTGTTACTTTTTAGATGTTTTGTTTTAATGATTTTCCAGCTGGCTTTTCAAAATATAGGGCTTTCCAGTGTGATGCTAGTTACATAGTTACATAGTAGTTTAGGTTGAAAAAAGACTTGCATCCATCAAGTTCAACCCTTTTCCTATTCCTTGTTTACCGCTGTTGATCCAAAAGAAGAAAAATAAAAACCCCTTCAGCAATTTTGAAATCTGCTTTCAGTGGTGAAAAAAATCCTCCTTGACTCCAAATCGCAATCAGATTTCTCCTTGGATCAACAAGCACTAAATAAATCTTAATGCCTGTAATAACATGCATAGTTCTCTATGCTACGGCTGCTTAAAAAAGTATCCAGGCCGCTTTTAAAGTTCAATACCATATTTGTTAAGGAATTCTTACGTTGTAATACCTTCTACTTTCAAAGGTACTAATCTATCTGCAAACTCTTTCATGTCTAGCCGAAATCAGGCTATCCAGCCTACTTATCCAGTAGGTAAAGTTTTCGATCAAGATTCGCTTTTTAAAATTATTCTCTCAAATAGGCAGCTCTAAGAAAAAGAGATGTAATTTATTTTGGTGCCTCTAGAGGGACCTGTTTGTCGGATAATTGGTTTGTAGTTGAGATTATGCAAGCTGGACTAACGGATCTCAACATTATTTTACCTTGGGATGCAGGCTTGCCCTTCAGAGTTTGTTGTGGCTTGAAAAATACTTGAATGGAAGATCCTGAATGAGATAATTTGTTCCTGACAGGTTTATGATGTTGCTGTCCTTCCTGTGATTTGCCCTTAAAAGCCTAGGACATGTTATCTTGTAGTGTATAGGAACAGAGGCTAATAGCTAAGTGTCCATATTTCATGACGTTAGGCCATGTTTCATCTTTTTGACCAGACTGTGTTTAGTGCTCCTAATTTCATCTAATCTAACAAACAGGCCATTGGTTGAACCTGGTGCACTGCCAGATGGCTGCCTTCTTTCTAATTTTTAATATTTGGATTTTTTCCAGTATCTGTTATTATTTGTCATTAATTTTGGTTATATCTATCTCTTATCTTTTTTAGAGCATTTTATTTACATTTATTCATGTCTTCTTTATTTTCATTAAAAATCATAATAATTCCACCTCAACTCAACGCTCTGTAACAGATGGTAATTGGAGATTTTTACAGCTATAAGTGAAAGAGCATTGATAATTCATGCATATCATCTAGCAGGCCATATATAATAAGCTAAAGATCACATCCCATCTTGTGATGCTTCAGCTTCAATTTCAATTATCAAGAAGACAACTGCAAAAACAAAAATTAATAAGTACTGTGTTAGTTGCTTGACAATACCTTCAAAATCATCCTTGAGAAAGTCTGGATTCTTAGTGGTGACTTTACATGTTGGACCGGAGTAGCCAGGATCACAGATACACTTGGTCCCATTGATGCAGCTTCCATGGCCATTACACATCTCCTCACACTGTGGGCCTATGTATATATTATCAATGGCCCATGTGACTGGTTGCATTATGCTTGGGTAAAATCCTTGGTACCATCTAAATCGAATAGAGCTGGAAAAGCACAAAATAATATGTAATTAGTAGGACCAAACACAAATTGTCCATTTTGTACAATTGCATATATTTGTAGAAATTATTTATGTGACAAAATAAAATAAGTAAACTTTTGTTTTAGAATGTTTGTAATTCAGATAGAGACTTTTGTTTTTTGGCTGAAGGAGATGTAAGTAGTCCAATAACAGGCAAAGATAAAAAAAAAACTAAACTACTTATACTTGTAATTGGACATAGGAATCAAGAATTGGAGTAGCTATATTAAAACCCCTTAAGAACACATGACATACATATATGTCATGAATGTAAGGAAGGGGGTGTGGCCAATGTAAAAAAAAAATCATATTCAGTTCTGGTTTGTAAGGATAATATGGCATCATAATAATGCCAAAATAAAGAATATTGGTTGTATGAGTACACTAAATTTATACATTTGTTGAACCAATAGCACCAGGGTGGTTAATCCAAGAGTTCACTTTTGACACCTAAGGAACATCGCACACAAACAGCCATTCCTCAGCACAGAGACCACCAAAATCCTAGCGCACTTGCTTGTGATCTCTCGCCTTGACTACTGTAACACCCTCCTGACTGGACTTGCTCTGGCTCACAGCGACAAGACTAATCTTTCTCGCTCATCAGTCCGATTCGGCGGCTCCTCTCTGCAACGCCCTCCACTGGCTCCCTGACTGCTGTAGGATAAAATTCTGTCTTTAACCTACAAAGTCCTCCCCTCCTCAGCCCCTCTATACATTGCCTTGCTCGTGAACCGATACTTCCCTGCATAACCTTAGTACTCCTCAGTGGGACTAAAACTCTCCTGCAACCTCATCACCTCTTCCCAATTGTGCCTCTAAGATTTCGTCTCAGATGCCCCCTCTCTCTGGAACTCCCTTCCGCATAAAGCTCTCTCCCTCCTTTTCATACTTCAAAAAGTACCTCAAAACTCATCTCATTAAAGAAGCTTACTACCCAATCCACTAGAATACCGGTCACTTTTCCTCTAGCTAATCCCACCTAACTGGAACACACACAATTAATCTTTGGCCTATCCCACCTAGTGCCAACCATAATGTCCCACAATACTGTTATTACAACTACATTCCCTCTGTCCTCTTCACTCCCACAATACTGTTATTACAACTACATTCCCTCTGTCCTCTTCACTCCCTTATGTGTTTCATGTACCCCATTCCCTCTAGATTGTAAGCTTGCGAGCAGGGCTCTCTACCTCATGTACCAGTCTGATCTAGTTTGTCTATCTAATTATGTAGTTCCCGTCTATGCTCTGTACCTAGCGCTACGTAAATAGTTGGCGCTATGAAAATAAATGTTAATGTAATGTAAAGTTCAGTGGATATATAGTGGAGTACAGGGCCGTCTTTAATAGTGATTGGACCCTGGGCAAGCATTTGCTTGGGCCCCCTGGACCCTGCCCCCTCCCCTGCATGCAATCCCGCCATCCATCGCAATGTTACCCCCCCCCCCACACACACACACACATATGCCATAATTGTTGTGCCATTCAGATGCCAGTAATATTGTAACTTTCGGATGCCAGTAATATTGTGCCAGTCAGAGCCCAGTAATATTGTGCCAGTCAGAGCCTAGTAATATTGTGCCAGTCAGATGCCTGCAATATTGTGCCAGTCAGATGCCTGCA
Organism: Pelodytes ibericus; assembly: GCA_036172795.1. NCBI lineage: Eukaryota > Metazoa > Chordata > Amphibia > Anura > Pelodytidae > Pelodytes > Pelodytes ibericus. The sequence goes on along the minus strand of CM069858.1, from coordinate 121,385,476 downwards.
ATATTGTGCCAGTCAGAGCCCAGTAATAATGTGCCAGTCAGATACCAGTAATATTGTGCCAGTCAGATACCAATAATATTGTGCCAGTCAGATACCAATAATATTGTGCCAGTCAGATACCAGGAATATTGTGCCTGTCAGAGCCCAGGAATATGGTGCCTGTCAGATGCCTGTAATATTATGCCAGTCAGATGCCTGTAATAGTGTGCAGTCAGAGGCCAGGAATATTGTGCCAGTCAGATGCCTGTAATATTGTGCCAGTCAGATGCCTGTAATATTATGCCAGTCAGATGCTTGTAATAGTGTGCCAGTCAGAGCCCAGGAATATTGTGCCTGTCAGAGCCCAGGAATATGGTGCCTGTCAGATGCCTGTAATATTATGCCAGTCAGATGCCTGTAATAGTGTGCAGTCAGAGGCCAGTAATATTGTACCAGCCAGATGCCCAGTAATATTGTGCCAGCCAGATGCCCAGTAATATAGTGCCAGCCAGATGCCTGTAATATAATGCCAGTCAGATGCCTGTAATATTATGCCAGTCAGATGCCTGTAATAGTGTGCAGTCAGAGGCCAGGAATATTGTGCCAGTCAGATGCCTGTAATATTGTGCCAGTCAGATGCCTGTAATATTATGCCAGTCAGATGCCTGTAATATTATGCCAGTCAGATGCCTGTAATATTGTGCCAGCCAGAGCCCAGTATTGTGCCAGTCAGAGCCCAGTAATATTGTGCCAGCCAGAGCCCAGTAATATTGTGCCAGTCAGATGCCCAGTAATATAGTGCCAATCAGATACCCAGTAATATAGTGCCAATCAGATGCCCAGTAATATAGTGCCAATCAGATGCCCAGTAATATAGTGCCAGTCAGATGCCAAGTAATATAGTGCCAATCAGATACCCAGTAATATAGTGCCAATCATATGCCCAGTAATATAGTGCCAATCAGATGCCAAGTAATATAGTGCCAATCAGATACCCAGTAATATAGTGCCAATCAGATGCCCAGTAATATAGTGCCAATCAGATGCCAAGTAATATAGTGCCAGTCAGATACCCAGTAATATAGTGGCAATCAGATACCCAGTAATATAGTGGCAATCAGATACCCAGTAATATAGTGCCAATCAGATGCCCAGTAATATTGTGCCAATCAGATGCCCAGTAATATAGTGCCAGTCAGATACCCAGTAATATAGTGCCAATCAGATACCCAGTAATATAGTGTCAATCAGATACCCAGTAATATAGTGCCAGTCAGATACCCAGTAATATAGTGCCAATCAGATACCCAGTAATATAGTGTCAATCAGATGCCCAGTAATATAGTGCCAATCAGATGCCCAGTAATATAGTGCCAGTCAGATACCCAGTAATATAGTGGCAATCAGATACCCAGTAATATAGTGCCAATCAGATACCCAGTAATATAGTGCCAGATACCCAGTAATATAGTGCCAGATACCCAGTAATATAGTGTCAATCAGATGCACAGTAATATAGTGCCAATCAGATGCCCAGTAATATAGTGCCAATCAGATACCCAGTAATATAGTGTCAATCAGATGCCCAGTAATATAGTGCCAATCAGATGCCAAGTAATATAGTGCCAATCAGATACCCAGTAATATTGTGCCAATCAGATGCCAAGTAATATAGTGCCAATCAGATGCCAAGCAATATAGTGCCAATCAGATACCCAGTAATATAGTGCCAATCAGATACCCAGTAATATAGTGTCAATCAGATACCAAGTAATATAGTGCCAATCAGATGCCAAGTAATATAGTGCCAATCAGATACCCAGTAATATAGTGTCAATCAGATACCAAGTAATATAGTGCCAATCAGATACCCAGTAATATAGTGTCAATCAGATACCCAGTAATATAGTGCCAATCAGATACCCAGTAATATAGTGCCAGTCAGATACCCAGTAATATAGTGTCAATCAGATACCAAGTAATATAGTGCCAATCAGATACCCAGTAATATAGTGCCAATCATATGCCCAGTAATATTGTGCCAATCAGATACCCAGTAATATAGTGCCAATCAGATACCCAGTAATATAGTGCCAATCAGATGCCCAGTAATATAGTGCCAATCAGATGCCCAGTATTATTGTGCCAGTCAGATGCCCAGTAATATAGTGCCAATCAGATGCCCAGTAATATAGTTCCAATCAGATGCCCAGTAATATAGTGCCAATCAGATACCCAGTAATATAGTGCCAGTCAGATACCAGGAATATTGTGCCAGCCAGCCCCCCCCCCCCTACTTACATAAAGCTGCTCCGTGTCCCCCGCCGGATGTCTCCTCCGTGCAGTCTTCCCTCTTGCACGGAGGAGGGAAACAGAAACCGGATGTGACGCGACGTCACATCCGGCGTCAGTTTTTTTTTTCCGGCCGTCGCAATATCGGATGCGGCTTGCCGGAAAAAAGCATTCACAAGCGCAATGCGCTGTGAACGCGGCAGCAGGCGCTGGGGGCCCACGGGACAGCTGCCTTGGGGCCCCCCAGGAGTAAATGGGCCCAGGGCAGCTGCCCCGTTTGCCCCGCGTTAAAGACGGCCCTGGTGGAGAATATATATATTACAAATCTAAAAAGTGATGTGTCAAATTTCAATGCTGACAAATATTTTTTAGATTAAAAAAATAACATACTTGGACAGGTTTTTGACAAGTAATTTTTTTCCTTAAACTTACCATTCCAGTATTAGATTGTTTGTCTTTATTCCATTAGTTACAATATTATGTACATGTGTAAACAAGCGTGCAACATGATTATAATGTTAACACAGGATTCTTACTTACCCACAGAGATGGAGTTTACCAAAGTGGATAACTTCCCTTCTCCATCCTTGCATAGTTCCTGCATAGTAAATACTACTGGGATGATGCTCAGTGGTGCATAGAGAACTAACATGGCTACTGCTGCTGTAGCACAGAGGGAGAAGCAGGTGCCAAGTTGCACCAAAATCCCGGGAAAATTCCAGTCTCACTGGATCAGCAGAAGAGCTATCAGTCGTGCACCCTACATTAATCTGAACAACATTATAAAACATAAGATTATTTGACACATACAGCACTACAGTAATCTGAACAATATAATATAACATGACACATAATAACATTTGCATGCTTTATGCAACAGAGGAACTTAATCATGTTTCTTTATTATTTGTAATATATAAGGGTCAACTCCGAATTGCGGATCCCAATTGTCGAGCTGCCCAGGTAGCCCTGATGTACCTCCAAGTTCGCAATTAGCCAAAATAGCTGAAGTCTCCCCAAAATATCCCAAAGTGTAATAAAATCAAAACCGTTTAAAAAAAAACAACTCTGTTGCCAACATAGGAGGTGCCTGGCACGTCTTGGGGTGTTGGCGATCATATAATTTACTACAAACAAATCATAAGAAAGCCTTTCTTATGCTGATAAAAACATTACTAACTTGTATATGTACATTACATAAGAAATAAGAAAATTATGGCTAAACACAAACACTGCCAAAATGCAGTGGCGTCCCGAGGTGGATGTGGACCGCACCGGGTGACACCTCCAGCGGGGGTGACACCCGTGCTGCCGGCACCCCCTGCATTGCGCTGCTGAACTTTTTTTATTTTTCTGGCAGCCGCATCTGCTGGATGTAGCTGCCGTAAAACATAAATCACTGTGGCCGGCGCTACCGTAAGGGGTGGGGGGGGGGGGAGGGGGCGGGGAAATAAAAAACTTACCTCCTTCCCGCTCTGTCTCCCGGGTTCTCTGCAGGTCCGTGGCTGTGAGGGAAGCGTTGTGCGCTCCCCTCCAGCCGCGCGGCTTCAAATAAATTTGTTAAAACTTTATGAAGCCGCGCGGCTGGAGAGGAGCGCACAACACTTCCCTCACAGCCACAGACCTGCAGGGCTCCGGGAGACAGAGCAGGAAGGAGGTAAGTACTGGGGAAGGGGGGAGGAGGGTGGGAAAATCCTGGCATATTGAGGGGTAGAATCCTGGCATAATAGGGGGGCAAAATCCTGGCATATTGAGCGCAAAATCCTGGCATGTTAAATGGCATATTGGGGGGCAAAATCCTGGCATATTGAGAGAAAAATACTGACATATTGTGGGGGAAAACTCCTGGCATATTGAGGGGCAAAATCCTGGCATATTGAGGGGCAAAATCCTGGTATATTGAATGGCTAAATCATGGCATATTGAGTGGCAAAATAATCCTGGCATATTGAGTGGCAAAATAACCCTGGCATATTGAATGGCTAAATCCTGGCATATTGAGGGGTTAAATACTGGCATATTTTAATTGGCAAAGTGATGCTGTGGCATGGTCTGTGGGGCAAAATAACATGTACTATGAGGAAAGTGACACTGGCTAGTTCTGTGGGGAAAAGTGAAACTGTGGCATGCCAAATCGTGTAGGTGCAATATGAGTGCAAGCCAAGTGCTGTGTGTGCAATATAGGTGCATGGCAAGTTCTGTAGGTACTGTATGGTGCTGTGTTAAGTCCTTTAGGTGCAATGTGGGTGCAGAGGAAGGGAATAAAAAATAGGAATGCAAATTTTCAATAACATTTTTGTTAAATATAATATAAAATATTTGGCATATTATTTGTGGCATATTTATTGGGCCCCATGTGTGGCATAATGATGGGGTGCTTGTGTATGGCATAATTAAGGGGCGCCTGTGTGTGTGGCATAATTAATTGGGCTCCAAGGTGAGGCATAAATAATGGGGCTCTGGTGTGGCATCATTTATGGGGCTTTGGTGTGGCATAATTTATGGGGCTCTTGTGTGTCATAGTAATGGGGCTCCTGTATGTGGCATAGTTATGGGCTCCTGTGTGTGGCATAGTTAAAGGGCTCCTGCGTGTGACATAATTTGTGGGGCTCCTGTATGTGGCATTACTAAGGAATCTGTTTGGCAAGGTATTGGAGGAAATCCAGGGGGGTGACACCATGAGTTACCGCACCGGGTGACACCAACCCTAGTGACGCCTCTGCCGTTACCAAGGGACTGTTACTGTTAAAATAGTCACCAAGGGAAAGACACGGCCAAAAAGTCGTGTCACTAAGGGGTTAAGCACATAAAAATAAAGTAAATGAACATAAAATAATCTAAAATATTTTTTTAATAAAAACTAAAAAAAGGATCATATTAATGTAAATTTACTATTAAAATATCTAACATTAATACATTATAATTGTATATAAATATTTTTGTGTTAAAAATATTTTTACTTCTACACTTTTTATTTAGTTCTCCACCTAAAATCAGGAGAATTGAAAATGGCTAATTTTGCCCATGCTAAGCGAATTCAAAGTGTGTTTGCGGGTGATTGACGCACATTGAGTAACACAAAATCTATGATTTTCATTGTGAAAATGTCTTGATCCAAACCCCTGCTTCAGCTGCTGAATGGCCCGAAGTACTGATTCAGACCCGAATTCAGGGATATTGAGTAGCTGCATTTTTTCTGTGATTTGTGAAATTCGGTGCCTGACCCAAATTCGATTCGGGACATAATCGGGTATTTTGAGTCAACCCTATATTCTGATTTTCATGTATTTATTACTATTTAATGGTAGAGATTGTTTTAACCTTAGTGCTGGATCAGAGCACAACTTATTAAAGAGCAGAAACTTCTAAAATCCTGCCTCATGTGGTTAATAAAGCAGCAGTTATCAAATAATTCTGATGAAAAAATATTACATGATTTAATATGAAATGATAAATGCAAAAAGGTTGATTGAATTCCTAACATTCATGTCATACCAACAGTTCATAATGCTTCATGCGTACTTAATTAAATCTATGGCATCTATTCCCCAAACAGTCAACCAGTTACAACAATCATGTAAAAAATAAAAAACTCCAGTGTCAATTGACTACAGTTTTTTTTTCATCATATACATGGTGTTATTCTAGTTTGATATGGAGAAGTAGGATGTGAATAAAATTGTGCTATCTTAATAATATTGTCTTAACATTTGCCACATTCGTGTTAGGGTTTTCCATATGGGTTTATATTAATTAGCTTAAAAGATATTAGTGTTTGGTAGGAGGCCATGATCTAACCTCAAACTGAAGGATGGTGTTCTCATCGACATCCATATCCCTTGTGGTGATGGAATGTTCCCCAACTTCATTTGAAACAAAAACCATTGCTGAGTCTTCCTCCCTGAAGAGGAATAGTACATGGTTAGATTAAGTATTTATGGAAACTGAACAGGATAAGCAATAGTCATTACATTTTAATACACAAAAATTACCATACCGCAAATAGACAAGGCAATAAATTTATAAAGAGGCAGGTCAGGTAAGAAAATGAGTGTGGTGTGTATGTGAGTTACCATCAATTGAGGGCTGGCAACTATTGGACTAGGGGGGCAAAATCAATTGAGTTGCTATTGGTGGCACTTCATAAGCCCACCTGATATCATCAGAGATAGACACATACAGACATGCAAGACAGATCTTCTGACAGATCAGGTACAGAGATTTATAGACAGACAAGCCAATTGGATAGAAATATTTCTGATTGGGGCATTTAGAAGTAAAAAGTGGTGAAGCCAAGCCCATTCAGTGAGATTAGAGAGCAGCCGAGAGGGCAATTTCCTGCCTGTCCCCCTTGCCTGTCCTCCCCTGGTTACCATGGTTTTTTTTTTTTTGAAACAAAATCTCTAATTTCTTTCTAGAGTAATTTGGAACCTTTTACATTGTGAGAGGGAATGGTGACTCTGGTACTATATACAAATACATTGATATTAGATATGTGAGTACCATTACCACCCATTGTGTGACTAAAAGAGTAAAGATTGTTTTTCAAAGTTTATACTAGAGCAGAATCCTCTGCAGCCCCTGGACAGTCGGAACCCCAATGCCTGTATGCAATTCCGCCATCTGACTTCTGTTACCGTGACAACATTGCGCTGATATTTGTGCCTGCTCCATGGTGGTTGTGTGTGTTAGACCATATCAGCATGTGCAGAATATGAGATCACATGTTCTGCCTCATTCAGCTTGTGCACTTAGTACTGGACAGACCTGATCTTTGTCATTACTTAATGTAAGCAAGATACATACTACTTTATTATACCTTCTCGGCTGGACCCTCAATTCTATTGCTCCCGTTGAAGGGGTGGAAGTTCTGAATTACAATACATTAGTTTAAAGAAAAGGTTTTAGTTTTTGTAATTCTCCTATCACAATATGTAGGTTATGTTTGTTCTTTTTAACAATTGGGTCATTAGAGTGTCGCCGCAATGAACATTTGAAATTGTGCTGAAAACAGATTACTTTGTGATTGTAATTCACCATCCAGAAAAAAATAAATGCTCTTTGAAGACCAAATAATCAAATTATACTTACGGTGCGCCCTTGGAAGAGTAGGGGCAATAGAGTCCAATATTGCCACCGGGATAGAAAAACCAATTGTCTTCCTTTGGACCAAAATCAAATGTGTCCAGAAGGATTGCAGGATTATTTAGATTATTACCGTCAATGACAAAGTCTTCTATGATCCATATTTCATCTCTTTTTCCTATGGCATTTAGAACAAAAACCGTTCTAAGGATTAGTAAATAATGGATCAATTTGTTAAATCTTCTGATATTACTTAAAAAAATGTAAGTTATCAAATTAAGTTGTAATCTAGTTTTGACTTCCAAGACATTTTTAGAATCTACTTTTGTTTGGTTGGTAAACATTTGCTAATACACATTAAAATGTGTGCAGCTTTGGAGGACAAATGTATTCCATGTGTTTGTATAGATAACTACATTATCTACATTTTTATAGATAACTACAAACCTTTTCAATGTATTATTTTGGGTTGAGTTTTGTTTACTTTATTTAGTGCATTCTATCTTATTTTTACACAATATATCCAAATTGCCCATAACTTTTTACATGAAATATTTGAATAAATGTTTGATTACTTGTTTTTAATACCTGTTGATGATGCATAATACAGGAGATCCCTTCTTGATTGTATTGTTTATAACATTTATACACCTTATTTTCCAAAAATAAAATCAATAGTATAACACAATATATGAACATACCGTTATGATAAGGTTGCCACAGTCTGAACCGTGTTGCATTGGTTTGTGCATTGTGTGGCAATGGAACATTGACAAACAACACATCAGTGGTTTGTGTAAAGTAAAATTCATCCATTAGATGCCATGTGATTCCTCCACTGATTGAATACTGGAGTAGAATTGAATGGGACCTCTCAGGGGTGCCTGAAAAAAGAATGAGACATTTGTTTTGAAAATAACTACTTGGAAATATAATGTGTATGAGAATAAGAAAAGTTCCTTTATGTATGTTATGAAATATTATGTATCTTATTTTTCATATAATTTTTTTTATTCAATAAAAATGCATTAGCCTGCTGATTATTTAGTCAGCCAGATTATTAGAATTGGAGGAAGCATTTGCTTTCTTTCAGTTGTTTTATACTGATATGATGTTATTTGCTTTTCTCTTATTTCTCTTATTTCAGTTTGTTGTATTAATGTGCTGTGGTGTTATTTTATAAGTTTTTCATCTTTCATGCTTGGTACTCCCTTCACTCTACTGGCTGTTTTCTCCATGATAAAGTTGAGAGAAACATGGAAGGCATCACAACTCCCCTAAATCTAGAATTATTTGTGATGATGTTATCTTCTTGATCATATAACATAAGAAATGATCACTGCAACAGTATGTGCAGTATGTGCAACAATTTAGCAATTTCTTTAGATGAGACATTGCTAAACTAAAAACAAATATAGCATGCCATTAAAAAAAAGTTTTAAAAGTAGACTATTTCCTTTAAAAAACATATTGTCACTGGGCATCTAGGAATTAACTTATATTTGTCTGTTTATTCTAAGGTACTAAGTTGCACCCCAGCTTGTCTACATTGCCATGACATAGAATATGAATTAGGAGCAGACTCCATTTGTGCGTTTAATGGATGTGCAAGTGCGTTTAGAGGTGTGTTTAATGCTTTCATTCTTTGTTGCAAAGTTAATGGCCTGAGTCTGTGACAAATGAAGAAGCAGGAACATAAGTGGTCAGCCAGCATTTCTGAGTTGTCCTCTGGAGCAGTATGCTCCTTTATGTAATTTTTCAGAGTAGACAACACTTACCTTTAGTAATGAATTTAAATGAAAACTGAATATATAGTGTATGTATACAATCCAGATCCCTTGAGATAAGCATTCTTAGTCCTTCCTGTCAATAAAAAAAAATAAAAATATTTGTAGCATTATCTCTGTTATTTTAAATATCAGATTGAAAAATAATATATATTAGTTATTTAAAGACTTAACTTTTGCTAGTTTGGAGTATCACTAGAAATAATGGAAGTTATTCAGCCAAAACCACACAGACAATCAGGCATTGCTAGCCGAGTTGGAAGTAACTTTTTAGTTGAAAAAAGCTTCCATTATCAATATTCTAGACTACACATTGTATAGAAAAACACCTTCTCACTAGCCTATCAGTTGTAGTGTTTAACACATTACTACTTTAGATAGGGAAGCATTAATACAATGTCAACTTTGATACCAATATCCCACTGATTCAATAAGGAACAGCATTTAGGCTATTGTTTTAGTATATTCAAAGAAATATCATGCAGTCATTTTAGCGTAGGGGATAGTTTTACAAATTCAAAACCTACTCCTTTAAAGATCAGTGCTGTTCCAGATTTCAGGGTTTCTCCATTCAGATTTCCTCTCTCTTCCCCATACACTTCAGGCCAGAGGTCAGTATGAAGGTTTCCATTGAAGTCATCTTTCAGGATGGATGTTAAAGGTACAATAGGAACACAATAAGGACCCCCAAAACCCTGGTCACATCTAGAAAAGAATAGTTCATTATAAATTTATTCTGTCTCTTTCTAGAAAAATATGTGCACCAGTGTAGAGCCTGATATAAAAAGGATGTTAAAGGAATTAAAATAGACATCTGCTAATCTTGATTTTATAAAACATAGTGTAATCTAGAGAGTGATTTTGTATATAGAGTTAGTAGGGGAATACGGTATTCCATGATGAGAAGCCAGGGAATAGAATTTGACCCCTGTTTTCCGTTAATAGAAATTAGAATAGGTTAAAATGACTTGCAGTTAAGAAGAATTTCTATTCAGTTGGAAATGACAATAAACATACTGGGATTTAATTTTCATGTTTTATGCCATCCTCAATCAAACGTTAATACTGCTCTTTTGTAAATACAGCCAAGGCTTTCCGCAAACAATGGTGCTTCCATTTGTTTATGTCTATTTGTGGATTACAATGTAGAACCCTGGAGTTGGAGCAGTTGTTAATATTTTTCATAATATTGCCTTGATAACCATTTTATTTAACTTACAAGCAGCGGCCTGATTCACATGTGCCATGGCCTGAGCACATCCAGGGACATCCTGATGAAAGTATGACATTGTCAATAGCCCAGGCATCGCCTCCAGTGCTATAGTTGTTCTGTATCCATCTGAAACGTGTCCGTGGGGAACTACAGCAAAACAAAATCATAAACAGGTAGTTGGATCACAAGGAGATAACTCATGACTGCCAGCCATTGGCTCAAAGCTGAGGATGATAGCAGATGCAGGTCACCAACAGGTGGAGGACTATTCATTATCTCTTCTCCATAGGGTAATAGAAATCCCCTTTATTAGTGCATTATATTAGTGTAATATTTAGTTTGCTACATCAATAGTAAATACTGACTATTTTGGATAGGGAGGGATTAAACTATTCCCAATTGTTGGGAACAACAATGGCAAACTGGGAGAAATGACAAAATATTTGAGCTCTACAGATAAAAACAGAAGGGAACAGAATGTCATACACAAAGGAGAAAAGGGACAATTCAAACCAGAGGTTGACTGAAAACAACGTTAATTTCCACCACTGACTTTTCGTGCACTATACTTATCCTGTAAGTGACAGACTTACACTGTGGACGGTGGAAGGTAAACTGTGATTCTTTTCCAGCCTTGGAATCTTTCAGGTGAGTACACAGAACTTTCTGTATAATGTAAGCAGCCAATGCTAGGAGGGACACATTCTTCTGTAACCTGGTGCCAGTGTCTGCCATTATTTAGTGAGTACTGAAGCTGAACTGTGTGAGAGTTGCTAAATGGCTTACTGCAGCCCATGCTCAATTCAAACTGTAGAGAAGAGGAGGCCAACACATGGAAATCCCAAGTTTCTGCATAGCGTTCTTTCCCTATAAACAAATGAGTTATTTAACCAATGCAGAAATGATAAATGCTGCTCCACCACATGGACCTTACAGTGAATTTAAATGGTGCTGGTGTACTTACTCTGATGCTCTCTGGGAAAGTTATAGCACATTTCCACAGATGCATATTTATAGATATCCCTTGTCATAGGGATGGTCATTTCTACCTAGCACAAACATAACAGGGGTATTTATTTCTACCTACCACACACAAACAATGCAATGGGTTTATATGGAAAATCTCTGACAAATGTTATGTTTTCTAATGCTGTATTATTATACTGCTTAATATTAATATGGCAAATATAGGTGGGTGTATAGCGACTGTATGGCCTGCTAAAACAGTAGGAAAAAATCCTGCATTTATAGATTGCTTGGAGGGTTAGTTTTGTCTTGTTTGTTTCATTGTTGATTTATAACTTTCACATAAGTTAAAAGGCCGAGACCTCTAACAGCTAAAATCATTTAAAAAATTTGGCGTCCATCGGTATATGGTGCAGCTTGCCCTAAGTCTTTTAAAAGTAATTAAATTGGATATACTATAGTATGCTCTCGGTGCACCAATTCTACATATTTTATTGACAATGTTAATCTTGTTAGGACACATACCTATACTTTCACTAAACACAAGAGCGGTGTCCCTGGACAGGCAGTCAACATCCACTTGGCCACCCTGAATTCTGTACCAATTGGCCTGCAGTTCCACTGACCCATCAAATTTATCCTGAAAGCCTGTTCGAGCACTGTCGTTCATCCCTATGAGGACATCATCTAATGCCCACTGAGCAGACAATTCACCTGGGAAATAAACACACAGTGCAGAGAGAGAAAAGAAAATTAAATAAATCATTTGTACAAGTAAAGCTTATATCTAAGATAAGCACGTTATTCCCCTAACAATGTTATAGAATTGCCATAGTGACTGGTTATAATTTTATTAAACTCTTTTCTCTGTGTAAAAAGATTACTATTTGGTAACTGTAAGACTGACCAAGAGCACAGCTGTTCTAAAGAAAAAAATTGATGCTTTCCATAAATATTTCAGTAGCTTATTCATTCAGGCTTCACAAGATGAAACTATTCCCAATTACATCCATGTAGCAGCCCTCTCCAGGAATTGTTAAAGGGCTCTCCATTTTGTAGCACACATTCTCTGAGCAGAAGACTCTCATGCTAATAGATCTGATGCTTGCTTTCATTTCACAGGTCAAGGAACATTGCTTCAGATTTCAACTAATCCACTTTCATTTTATTCATTCACCACTGAAGAGCATCTCGCAAAAAGCCACTTACCGCGCTGGGGTTGCCACCATCGAAATGCGGTAGCAGGTGTCTTCGCGTCCTGGGGTAAGTCTATAGAAATTATTTGTGGATCCAGATAGGACATGAAATCCAGTTCCCTTAGCAGACTCCAACTGATACCATTGTCATTTGTATACTGCACAACAATGCCTGTAATAAACACAAACCAAGTGTTTGTTGATTACAAATTTGTTTATATGATCAACACAGGTGCAGGTGAGCGAGACGCAATAAAGATTTTAATATATATATATGTATGTATGTATATATATAAAGCAAAGAAATGAAAACATAAAAATAGCTATAATCTCAAATGTCAAAAAATCCTTTTTTTAAAATAGATTTTATTTAGTATTAATATTTTGTTATGTACTGTAGGGCTATTACATATTTATCAATGGAAAAAATACATACTGTGGAAATGGATGGCATATTTCCCATGGTAAATTTGAAACAATAATTTGAAAATATGTAACTAGTAATCTTTATATGCTTTTAAATTCGTCATTACTTGAAATAATTTAAAGCAGGACGTAAGGACCAACAAAAAGGAGAGAAGACATTGTAAATATTTTCAATGCTGTGCAGTAACCTATAAATATGTTTGCGAAATATATTTTATTTTCCACCCAAGACAAACCTCAAACCTCAGCTTAGCATGTTTGTGTTTCTTTTCATTTAGATTGTATATTTTAACATTCAGTATTCATAGAAAAAAATGGTGAAAGGATGACTGTGTGATGAGAACTATGCTAAAACCATGTCTTCCGAATAGAATGTTTCCATCAGAAGCGCAGTCCTGTTAGGCAGATTTCCCATGGTGCCTTGGTTCTATTGCCAGCAATTCTGCCTCTGCATAAAGGAGGTCAGATCGGCTACGAAGAAGAGACCCATGCAGAGGTAAATTGTATGGTAGGAAGTACATTACTGCTCTAGTTATAAGAAAAAATCCTGCTTTTTTTTTATCTTCTCTAAATTTTGCTGGTAATAGGATGCTACCTCTATAGGTAATATCTTGCTGGAGACAAATTGTACTCTTCCCGCCAATGTGTAATTTTATTTCTAAAGCGAGGGAACTCTGCGTAAACAACAGAAACAACATATTCTTAATTGTTGTCCAAATAATAAGGTGTACTTGGAAGACCAGCTAAACATCTGAAGTAAAGTATTATAATGTAAATGTATGCTGACTGCCTTATATTGTATGCCATGTTTGGCTTTCACACTTACACAAATACATTCCAATAATAAATCATATTTATATAGACAATGGAAATAGAAACTTAAAATAATAATCCTTGCTGTAGGATGGCATTGACCCATCAAGTGAGATATTGTTTGTTGCAAAGTACTTGTTCCTTATTCACATTTGTCTGAACCTTTAAATATCATTAGCCTTACATGAAAATATAGTTTTATAGAAATGGACACAGAGTGTGATAGCAGATATGAAGCAGCAGGTCCATGTAGTCTGTTTATACAAAATCACAGATGTAATGTTATGTCCATCCTAGGCATTCCTGAAATCGTTCACTGTGTTTTACAGAGACAGACTGGAAAAAGGGCAGGGGGTAATATGACGCCATACCACTATCCTCAGTGCACCACTTTTCACTTCTACTTACACCCAGCCAGAGGTTTGAAAGCCATTCTCCGGAGACAAGGTTATTGCTGGGATCAACAGGATATGATAGAAACTCAGACCTCGGACACATGTACACGTGAGAGGAGAGTGCTTACCGTCTCCACAGTCACAATCTTCCTATCCCCTCTGAGGTAGAGAAGGGGTGGCAATAGGCCAGCGGAGAATAGGCAAAAACATGTTGGGGCCCAACCACATATAATAATCAATATATTTTGCAATGTTACATATGTACTTCTTATGTGTAGAATGTGTAGTATGAATAACAAACAATACACACAAATGTAAACATTGAATTTTACTGCATCATTTCAATTGCATTAGCAATTATGTTTGGAGCTAAACAACATTTCATAAGTAGGAGTAAATTTAAATCACAATATTTTCTCTGTAAAGTCAGCAGTACTACACCTGAATTTATCTGAAAGTCTACACACACATTACACAAATTAAAAGATGTTTGTAACTGAAATAAAGTGTCATAATATCATATCATATTTAAATTCATATTACATTTATAATTGTGCTTTTGCATTAGTAGTTTTTAAGCTTTTCGTCCACAACCAGTATTAGTAAATGGAGCATATTAATATAATATATGATACTCATTAACCAATTAAAGTTACATTATTTGTTTTTTTTTTGTATTATATGGTTTTATTAAATTGTGCATAGACCAGACACCAAGATTACAGGATTGTTACTTAATTATTCAGAATCAGTTGAATAATTTTTCTTTTGCAAAGAAAACTTTCCTTAAAAAGTATTGGGAGTTGGACACAGGGTGCAACTCTATTTTAACTATATATCAGGTCTGATGTCAGAAAAGCTGCACATGTAGTTACCTGCACAGCTGGATTCAGCATTAACATGCAAAGCTGGATTCAGTATTAACAAGATAGGCACTGGCCAAGAGCACCATTTTTTAGGGGAGGTAAGATGCATAGTGGCTTAGTGGTACTTTTGCCAACTTTGAAAAAGGGGATCAATTTTATACACTTCAAATTGCCCCAGGGGAGGGCAGCTTTTGGTCCCAGTGGCAAAAACAATTTAGTGTCCCATAATGCAACTTCATCAGCCCATCTATGATCAGAGCTAGACACAATAAGGTACAGACAAAATAAAGCAAGACAGATACAGAAACTGATAAACAGACAAGACAATTGTACATCAAGATAAAAAGTTAAAGAGTCATTTAGAAGTGAAAAGTTGTGCAGCCCCAGCCCACTGAGCCAACTTAGAGGGCAGCATGGAAGGCAATTACTCCTCTACCTTCCTTGCCAGGCCTCCTCTCCTCCCCTGCCCATTCATAACAAAGTTCCTTTAAAACATGACAAAGACACTTTATCCTCTGCCTATTTTTTTTTTATCACATTCCACCTTGTATTGTTCATATCTGGCCTTGTTTGTGACATGGCCTACAAACTCCTTTAACCTTTTTTTACAAGTTTTTTCAGGAGGCACTTGAAGTACTGAGCCTGGGATTTCAATCTGAGACTGGTCATCTGCTTTTATATTGAAAAACACTACAGTGTTGTGTAATTTGCAGTATGTTTCAGGAATGTTGGTGCAACATGGAATCATATTATTTGCTGACAGAAATGATAAGCTGCTGGCCATTTGAGGAAAACAACGATCAAGCCGTGGTTATTTTTAAACACTTTAAGTTATCAGTTTGTTGTTCAGAAGTCACATTTTACTAGTGTCTCATATGCAATAGCTCCATGTCACCATTTCCCCCATCCCTTCAGATGGTCTGAGCCAAACAAAAGAGGATAGAACCTGCCTGTCAGTTACTCATGCTCCGCGTCTGTATTTAATTCTGAGACCATCAGCTGTAGTTGAATGTTCACTGTGCATATGCTAATGGCATGTGTGAGTGATGTCATGCAGGCTTGTCCCTTCTGTTAGTTCCGGCCTAAGCCAAATAGGGGGATAATGAAAATAGTGTCTTCCTTGCTATATAGGTAGCTATGCTATTGGTTGGTAAAGGTAATGTACTAAGCTGTAACCATTAAAATGACACCTGTATTAATGTAAAAAAAGAAATAACAGTTGTCCTTGAATAGCATGAAACAAACACCCAACGCATGCTCCAAATAAATTTATCCAGGAACGGATTTTACCTTCATTTCTTTCTGATGGTTTGCCGCAAGAAAAAGCACCATTTTTGCTTCCAATTTGTATATAAAACTGAACCAATCTGTTTGGAAAATATGGAAAGTTTTTAAAAACAATAATAAAAATGCCCCCCCCCCCCCCCCATAATCATATATGGCTACATAAGGGTCTATGCAACATGCAGTGGAATGGTTCCTTTAAAATCCGGAATGATTCAGGACACATCGGGGACATATTGGGAATCGAACTGCAAGCTACCAAATATGTCCCGATGTGCCTCCGAATAGGTCTGCAATTTGGACATCATAACCGATTACACGACGATACCTGGCGAAACCAAAAGCAGAGGAAACATGCCCAAAAAGCATAGAGGTGAAATAGTAGCATCTATCCTCTTGAAAAACGTATGTGTGGAGACTAGAGCAGCGCTTAACTTTACAGGCTGGGCATCCCAGCTGATTAGCAACTGGATGTAACTAATTTACCTTTATTTTGGCATTTGCTCTGCATCTCCATTGCTGACTCTGCCTTGTCTGATTCCTAATCTGGTTCTCATTCTCTGGCTTACCCTGACTGCTTTTTGGGATTTTCTCTTTGGCACCATTCTAACTATTTTAGCACTATCCAGTTAAGTGCAATTTAATATCTGTTAATATATCTAGTGAAGTGCAACCTCTAACACACCTCACTGTGCCCTGTATCGCACCAGCCCTTCTATCAGTTCCTGTATCCTGTGAAGTGAAAGTTCTTCTATCAGTTTCTGTATCCTGTGAAGTGCAAGCTCTTCCTCCTGCTACTGTGCCCTGGGAAGTGCAAGATCTTCTAGCAGTTCCTGTGCACACTCCGCTACCTGTTTTCCTAGTCATCAATTTGCAGTGCACTATTATCTATTTGGTTCATTGCTGTATCCAGTGAATTTCAAAATTTACTATATGATGCTGGATCTCTATAGGGGATTCTCAAAGTCCCGTGGTCAGCTTCTGAGGCTGGTTCAGGGTAAAAAACTCAGACTCTGTGGATCCTCTAAACACAGGCCGATTGTGACAAACACATTGCTAGTTATGTGATTTCTGGCACGGACACAGATGGAATTTTATATGACAGTGATGTGCTTTTTTCAAACACATCTTTTAACGACTTTGTGAAGGGAAAGGAAACTCTGCACATGTAGTAAAACATTCTATAATTCAACTAACACCTCTTGTTTTCAGTAAACGTTTCAAATATTTCACTTGCAATTGCATCACTACGAGGTTGTTTTCATAAACTATAAACTTTTACTGTAAATAAGTGACGGCAACAAATATACCACTGACACAAACAATAATGAGAGTAGAAACGGGAGTTTTCAGCTCCATGAAAAAACCAAACTTTAAAAAAAATCACACATTGTGTATGGTTTGTACCTGATATTTGTTGTGTCCAAAGCAGCAGTCCTTGCTTCTCTTTTTCCAGGACCATTAAAATAAAGAGATTTGCCATCACTTAATATTCCACAGCCTGTTCCCACCTGACCTCCAGTGATTTTATACCAGAGTTGATTAAGTTTGCCTTCAAATCTGTCAAACATTTCACTTGGATTAGGCCTGTTTGAGACACATGTTCCATGTTCAGCTAAAATAAATAAATAAATAAATCGATGAATATGGAACAGGAACATCATTAAAATAAGACAGAACAATAGTCTTCAACTGTAAGTGTCAATGCTGCATGTCATCCAACACTGAGCTGCACACGAGGTTAATGGGTCATGTTGACATGTTCACCTATACATGATGTAGATCAAGCTTGAGCTTGGGACCTGGCATTTCATGACACATTGGGAGCATGTTTTCCCAATATATGCTAGCAATTATTTTATATTCCATGACACCATTGTCACTTTAATGGAGACTACACTAGGTTAATAAAATAAAATTATGGCTTTTGAATTGTGTGTTACACGGATCACTTTTTGTCCCTTCTCATAAATGTATTATATTTCGATTTGAATGTATTTTCTATCTGAAAACTAGCTTATCATGCTTAATCCCTCGGGGCCTGGTCAGTAGTCTATGTTTTCTCCAGTTATCACAGACCCCGTTTTCTTGCCATGCAATCCAATGTGCCACAAGGAATCAGAGCAATGATTTGTCCCCTGACACCTGGTGCTCCAAGTAATAAAGCATCACAGTAGCAGGAACGGAGTGTGCTGTACTTTTAAACGAGGAATTGGTTAAGGGAATCATCCCTTTCCAGTCTCCATGATTTATGGGGGCTACCACACTTATGGCTGAAAAGTGTTCAGCTCCATGCTGTGAGGCTCCATTTGACCCCTTAGTGATGGCACCTGCATATTCCTTGTAAACACTATTGAGCTCAGTAATGGACCAAGGGTCTGTTACTAGGAAGGATCAGAAAAGTAAAGCCCACTATGCGCACCACACTTGCCACATGTTGACCATGATTTTAAAAAACTTTTTGGAAAGGTCAGATTCTCTATTTCCCAGACTTGGTAGTTGACTAGGATGAAATTATTTTAGGGCGCTCTGCCACAGTTAAATTGCCCTGCTGTATATCTGCCTCATTTTATTAAGTCCACCCCATTTGTAGCAAAATCCGACCTATTTTTACTCAAACACAGATACTTCTTTTATTTGGTAATGACCTGAGATGGGGAAGCCTATATTCTCTCTGACTAGAGAGCCCAAAATATAAAGCTGGCCATATATCTTCACTACTAGTAAGTATCTACTGTTCTCAAAAAAACTCTAATATAAATAAACATTTACCTGTATATCCTCGATCACAAAAACAAACACCAGAAACACAATCCCCATGTCCATTACAGTAACTTGGGCAAGGTTCAGATATATAAACCCCATCTAGTCCAAAAGCAGGGATGTTCTTTTGAGAATTAGTCTCTTGGATCCATCGGAACCTTGTCTTACTGTAAAGAAAATGTAGTACAAGTTGGGTATTAATAAATGCGATTACTACAATATTAAGATATCCATATGATTTCTGTATTCATAAATCTATATAGGGAATATGGCTTATCAAGTATGCATCTCAAGATATATCTCTAAATATACTGATCTCAGTGCAGGTTCAAGCTAACCCAAATAGATCAAAATGAACACACAACTAAATAGTCAAGGATTGACACAAAACATTTTTTGTCACAGGTATCTCTCAAACCAAGTAGGACAGTCCATCCTAACACAAACTCACACCGGCGGTATACTCATAGAAAAAGTTTAATAAAAAACATGGTGTCCTAAGAACCTACTAGTGTTTTGTTTTCCCTTTTCAGTAGCCAATAAGAAGCCCCTCGGAAATGTATATAGTCCTATTGTGCTGATATCTCTCTCTTTCCTGAAATTACATATCTACCAAAAGCTTTATTCATTAACTCTACATTTCATGGCCAAATAAAGCTTTCTTAAAAAACCCTATATAAGCAATATATCAAATGCTACAATTAAAGGGCCATCCCCCAAGCCTATCCCACAGGCTATAAAACAAGATAAAATATTGTAGGGGTGTACATTTATACACATGAAAAAACACTAGTTTTTCACAGAATTTCCCTTGATGTAGGTGATTGCTGAAACGTTGGGGATCCAATAACAATGAGTTCTCTCTCCTGTCGGTTAGTATTTACATAGAATTCTTGTGTTCATTGATTATATTGCTGCATACAACTTGTTTGTTTGTTTTCACCTTTGTGCTACACTTTATTTCTAGGTCAGTAAAAGTTTTTTCATGTGTATAAATGTGCACTCCCTACACTATCTTATCCAAAAAAAAGCTTTCTTTCCACAATGTGCGATCTTTGCAGTTCACTTGTCGGTTAAACTTTATTCAATAGACCTTAATCTCTTTATTTTGAAACTTCATACCTACTATTAAATATGATAGGCTGGGCAACATGACACAATAGACAAAAAAAATGTAAGCCACACTGTATGGTTTAAATGAGGCAGCTCTTCCACTTGTCTCCTTAACTCCGTCACTGCTCAGCCAAGCGCCACCGCCGGGCACAAACATGTGAAACAAAACTTGAGAGGAAAAGAGCGGTGGCAATCCGGATGGAGAAAATAAACAAAATAAGACACAGAACGGGCTGCAAAAAGGATTTATTCCTCGGTAGAAAAGCAGCCAAATGCCAGTCAGTGATCCCCTAACCCAGTGTATCAAAAACGCGTTTTTGCAGCCCGTTCTGTGTCTTATTTTGTTTATTTTCTCCATCCAGATTGCCACCGCTCTTTTCCTCTCAAGTTTTGTTTCACAACATGACACAAGCCCAAATTAATTTGCAGTGTGTTTGTAAATGTACAGTTGTAATGTGATAAAGCCTCTGCAGTATGTTGATGTTCTTGTGCCAGTGGGTAGCTGAGCAGTTTTCTATCCACTATACCAGCACATTTATCCCCTGTGATTGTGAACTGAGAAATATTACCATGGTTGTGTTTGAGTCATTGCAGTAGTACTGCATAGAAGTCATAGAAGATGTGCAGCTCCCTGTGTATCATGTTTATTAGGAGTAGTTAAGTCCCTGAGAACTGCCTGCCATGCTGCCTCTCAATTCTTAATATCTGCTGTGACTTTCTCCATACTCTCTGCAAACAAGCTGCTGAAGCACTGGAGAAGCAAAAACACACTGGCATGAGTAGCACAACTGAATCAATCACAGGCTCTCTTCTCCTATGAAAGGAGGGAAAATGGTTAAGCAGCACGTCCTTGCTGTGCTGAGGCTTCGCACCATCTGGAAAAACGTCTGGCCAAGAAGTGAGTATTTTGGTACGGACGACAAACCTTGGCCTCCATAGCTGATTATTGCTGTGCTATAAAAATGTTGTTTCTACAGTTTGGCCAGAAATGATTATTCTGCATTTGTAAACTAATTCTACCTTGACAATAAACATGAGGTGTTAGTCTAGGGGTGACATCTGAATGATAGGAACACATCTGAAATGCATGTACTACATTCTGCAAAACACACATATAGTTCCAACACCTGACATTAACATTAATTCAAAAAGTTGTTAAAACTATATTTCACACATTGGAGTTTTTAGCAGATTATGCTATTATTGTGCTCAGAAAAAAAATATTTTAACCATGATAAATGTGTTTTCTTTCTTTTCATAATGCAGCCAACAAATCCCAGGGACTATAATGATCCCTTAGTATTCCTGTGGTTCTATGGTTCACAGATGTCTGTAATGTCTTACCTAGATGCTAGTGATCTTGGTATCACAATGGTTATTCTTGTCCAGTCTTCAAAGTCTCCAGTGTAGTAAGTGGTTGGCTCACACAACTCATGCGAACTTCCTTCATAGTCTTTGATTCCCTGTGATGCTGGAGAGCAGCCACTGCTCACCAATGTCCAGGACAAGCCAGCATCATGTGAGTACTGCAGGAGTACTGGGGTTGTATTGCTAAACACATGAGTGCAGCCTACAAGCAGCTACATCAAAGAAAAAAAGAACATGACAAAATATGCAAAGGAGAATATACAAAATAAAAAACAACAATTAAACCACTAACCTGATCCCTCATAAATAAGTGAGTATTTGGCAAGTGCCCAGTGTAAATTGGGAAAGTATTTACTCTTGTGAGAGAAAGTTCTCCTCTACTGTCTGTGTTATTTATATTGTTAATAAACATATATTATGTATGGCTATTCATTGGTACTAAGTTAGCCAGAAGTATCCTAACATTTTAAAAGGTATCCTAGGTAAGCTCTTCCAGGGACATTCAAACACCTAAATTGTAATTTTAGTGGCTCAGGAGAACTTGAATTTTTAACCATGTCTCCTGTTCCCTTCAATTAAAATACCAAGGAGTGAGCTTTACATGCACATATTTACATATATCTGTATATGTGCCTATTTGTTTCTTTCTGTTACAACACTTATGAGATATCAAGCTTGTGTAAATTGATTGACCTAACACCATAGAGTGGTCTAAAAGTTGTTTCATTGGTGCAATATAAGTGAAAGACCATTTTTCTTAACCTATAAGCCTCCAACCCCTCTTTATCCTCTTGAGGTTTATCATCTTGTAACTGATACTGTTTCCATGAGGGTATGCTATTTATGCATTACAAATGCTTACATTGTCATACATTTTAAAACAATATTTTCCTCTTAGACAGAACGCTAAAAAATAAAAAATGTTCGGTTCTCGTCTTTTCCCGTAGAAGGTTCCTGATAACAGGAAGTAACAGGAAATATCAGTTTTGAGGCTTTTAACGTTGTTTGTCCTCAGAGGGATTCTGCAGTATTATGAGTATAACTCCCAGTCATTGTCTAACGGCAGCTAAAGAATTCTAATATAAACATATCTCTTCAGATTAAACACTAAACACATCTTTTAGTAATCAGGCTCTTCAGAGTTGAGCCTTTCATAGCCTGAACATGTAAAAATGATGACGAAATGCGTCTTTATTTAGGAAGGCATGTGAGCCATTACACCTGCCCCTGCAATATAGCGAGTTGCACACAAAACGTGTTAATGTGAAAGGTGTTGATGATCTTGTCAAATATTTTTTTTTATAACGCTTAAGAAAATAGAAAATCAAGCAGTAAATTAACCCTTTCAGGGGCTCTGGTGTAACTGTGCTCTCTATTCTTTCTGCTCAAAGGAATTCACCCAAACATTATTTATACTGTGAATGTAGAGAATAAAATATGATCAAAATGATCTATACAGTACAATTGCAAGCATGTGCATAAATTAAGAGAAACACATGTTTTAAATGTGTTTGTGGTGTCTCCTGATTGACCTATTTTTCTTCTTAATGGTCTACCAAATATAGACTGGCCCAAAATGGGGTCACAGTAGCCGAATTTCCAAATGTAATATTTTTGGCCATATTCAGTTAACAACTGGAGAATAGAATTAAAAATATTTTTTTAGAAATGTAACAAACTTGGCCCGTGGGGCCAGTGGTCTGCTTTGCTGATACCACATATAAACATTTGGCACCCTTGGTCTATAAGTAAAATTGGCCTCAAGGTAGGTCCTTTGGCTCCCCATAATACTCATTGTGGGCCAGAGCGAGTAGCCCTTGTCCCCCCTAATAATAAACAAGGGTGGTAGTCAGCCAAACGTCTCCCAGTCGTCCATTATACACATTGGGGGTATAATGGATCCTCATCTTCGGCCCAGGGAAGGGGACATTGAAAAATAAAAATAATCCATTTATTCTAAAAAATAGTGACTGCAATTTTTTTTGGAAGTAAATCGCGTAGGCCCTATCTTTATAAATCTGTCCTAAACGAAGCACGGATGTAGAATGAAATCACTACCTGGTAGAGAGGGAATTTTATTGTAAATGAAGAAGGCATCTGACTGGCTGACTAGCAGCCAAGTCCTTCTGACATGTGTCTCTATCCTCGTCTAGAAGCCTACAATGGCCATATTTCGTTCCAATTTAATTCTTAATTTAAGATATATATCAAACATTTAACATTTAACAGAAACCTGATTTAAGAATATCACTGACATCTGTCACCTTTAGTGTTTACACCAAAAAACAAAGGGATTTGGAATGTCACAGAAAAATTGTGTCTCTGTCTTCACCTTGTATTGCACTACAATCTCTATTATCTTCAGCTAACTCAGGGGTGGACTAAGTTCAGTTAGAGCAGTAGCCTGTAGCCCCGTGGCCCAGTTGCTCAAAACTGTAGCACCACCATTTAGTAAAATATGGATTAAGCAGAGCTGCTATTAACAGCTAGATGGTATCAAAGCACAGTACAATGGCTGCACATTGCAGAATAGTATTACCCCTTTCTCCAGTTATCAGTCCTATTTTTAGAACTGTGTAAATTATCTTTGAAGGCTTCCCTGTAAACATCTGATGTCTTTAATAATTCCACGTGTAAATTATTCATCATTTGTATTCACCAATTATGTAAGGACCATGTAGTGGTGACTAGCTCATTAAAATTACATTGCTGTCTACCCCAGGAAATTCACAAATGGGAATTCATTATAAACTCAATGAAAATTTGATCAGGGTTTAGAGACAACAGCTTGTCAAAGCAAATAAAGCACAATTTTAGATTCACATTTTGAAGTGGTTTGCTAGCTCATAAAGTGGCCTGGGAGAAATTCATTCTGAGAAAACAAGTTTGGTCTAAAAAAATGCAATATTTCATATATATTATATATACGATATATAGGCTAGTTGTTGTGAGCTTCTTCCACATTATGGTATTCATAAAACCTGTTTATCAGTTAGCAAGCTATAATAATGTGAGTCACATGCCAGTTGCATTTAATGCTCTTCTGGGCAGATACATCAGTAATATGTGTCATTAGTTTGCCTGACAGAGACTAGTATTTTGCTGATTTCATTTATAGAATGGAAAACACAGGTTTTATGTATGTATTAATTACATATTACATTAACATTCTTTCTGTATGCATATAACCCTAAAAACTGATGTGTTTTTAATCATAGTCTAGTTTTCATGATGCTTATGAGTGTCAAACTCTCACATCTGTCATAAAGCACTCCCATGATTACCACTGCTTTCTTAATATTACGTCATGCTAAATTTTAAGAGGAGATACATCAAACTCGTTAAAGTGTGAATACAGACACCTGCCTCCATATTAAGGACTTTGTAGACCATACCACTTACTTCCCTTGGCACAACTTTTATCATCACAAGCTTCGGGACCATTAAAGTCCTTCAATTATCTTCATGTTACACTTTGTCAATTCTTTTTCATACAGTGACTATTTATACCAGGCCACTTCTAACTTTGAATACCTTTTAACATTCTGAGCTCCCTATCAGCATTCAAAAGCGCTCATTTCATCATGTTTGAAAGTATCATTGATTGAATTAGTGAATACACATTCACATGTCCAGTACAAACAGGTCCCACTTTTGCCTTACACATTTCACATAATCACAGGCCTAACCCTATGGCACTTAATTATAAGCATTATTAAGCACCACAGTGTGAAACACGTAAGGATATAGGGGGTCCTGTTTGTTCTGGGGCTGTGAATTTTTATTAAATACATTAAAGGATACTTCTAGCGTGATGGAGTGAGCGTGTTCGAATACTTGATGCAGTCTGTGGGAAGGAGCAGCTTTTAAAATGCTTTTTCTCCTAATTTGCTATCAATTTTTGTAACACATGTATAAACAAGGCACACATGCAGGTTGCACCAAATACTGGCAAAATCAGTGCGTGTAGCAATGTCTAAAGCAGACTCCCGACAAATATCACTATCTACGCCGAATATGCAGATTTTGGTTGTGCCGGCAGTCGTTACGTTGGTGCAGTCTATGCACTGAAAAGTGCCTGATTAGTGTCAGAGAACCTACGCCAATCAGCGTTTGTCAGAGGTCCCTCTCCCGTACTAAAAAGTGTTGAGTGTTATAAAAAATTGCAATTGCCGTTAAACATAAAACAGCGAATCCGCCTTTTTATTAAACTCACAACACTTTGCAGTACGGGAGTTTTTATACATTACCTCAATGTATAAATCGTTTCCAATCATTTTTTATCCTCTACATGTACAGTAAAAACTGTTTTTAGGTGATACAGGCACTTTAACATATGGTGGGTGTGCTCATCTATACTCTCACAAAATACGGGTTGTATTTTCTCTTTTGTCCCAGAAATGATGCTATTGTATCACACATATTCCCTCATATAGCGAAATATAAAAACACCTAGTTATAGCACCTACTGATCAGCAGATACACTGATTCCACTGCACTACAGTGCAAGTCTTCCCATTTTCCTTCTTTTGGGGAATAGTTTTCCAGGGCTGAGGAACTGAGGGCCATAAATGAATGACTCCAATGATTGAACTACACATACCTGGTTATATTGAGTATCTTTATTCCAGTTATGTTGTAAAGACCCACAGAGCATAGATACTTAATATGATATGCTTCTAGATTTCTCAGTACCTTTTCATTTTGAAATATAATGTATTTAATGTCTTAAATGACATCTTCTAATTATTATTACAATGTATGTTGTCTCTGTTTTTGTGATATGATAGACCATTACTGCTCTCTTGAGATACTCATTCGCTCTAATCCTCCTAATTTATTTGAAAATTGTATCACTCAATACGATTGTATTACCTTGAATTGCAAGACGTATCCAGGTTTTAAGGCAAGGTCTCGTGTCACAGCAAACCGATCACCATCTGATTTTCCAAATATCATAGCAGAAGGGGTAACAGAGCAAAAGCTTTCATTTTTAATCATTCCTTCATTAGCCAGCATTAGCCACACGCTCAGTTGGTTCATGGGGTAATCAAAGGCAGGTTTCTCATAAAAGTTCTAAAAAGAAATACATTTTTAAAAAAAAAAAAACTTTTTCAATATTTAGGAAAATAAAAAATACTGAACAAATATTTGTAAAAATTCACATAAAATATAATGATTTTACTTTGTTCATCTCATGAGCAACATTTTCGGCATAGAAGGCACTACAGCCCAGTGAAGAGGCCAAATACATTCTTCCAAAATAACACTTTTTATAGTGGATATCTTATTGAAATGTCAAGCTGCAATGATCGGACATCAACATATGACACATAATTGTGGTGTGTCTTATAGGTTTAAGTTAATATGTTGACATTAGGGTTAGAGTTAAAACAATATTTTAGTGGTACTGTAATGCCACCTTTGCAATAAGTCAGTTCATGGTCAACAGTAAATGGTGTTAATGGAAAGTGGAAGCATTTAGAAACTGCAGCAACTCAGCCACGAACTGAAAGACCACGTAAAGTCACAGAGCAGGGTCACAGAGTGCTGAAGCACATGGTGCGTAAAAGTCACCAATGTTCTGCTGATTCCATGGCTAAAGAATTCCAAACTTCCACTGGCATTAATATCAGCGCAAAAACAGTGTAGCGGGAGCTTCATGGAATGGGTTTCCATGGCTGAGAAGCTGCATGCAAGCCTTACATCACCAAGTACAATGCCAAGCATCGGATCAAGTGGTGTAAAGTACACCACCACTGGATTTTGAAAGTGGAGACATGTTCTGTGGAGTGAACGTTACCTGACTGACTGCATTGTCAAAATTGTAACGTTTGGTAGAAGAGGTATAATGGTATAGTGCTGTTCTTCAGGGGTTGGGCTAGACACCTTACTTCCAGTGAAGGGAAATCTTAATACTTCAGCATACCAAGACATTTTGGAGAATGATTTGCTTCCAACCATGAGGGAACAATTTGGGGAAGTCCCTTTTCTATTCCAGTGTGTCTATGCTCCATTACACAAAGCAAGGCCCATAAATATATGGTTGGATAAGTTTCACTGGCCCGCACAGAGCCCTGACCTTAACCCCATCGAACACCTTTGGGATCAACTGGATGGAGCTTGCAAGCCAATGGATAAATGTGCAACAATTCCCACAGAATTGGAAGGAGTTATAGCTGCAAAGGTGGGACCAACTACATATTAATGTCTATGTATTTAGAATGCAGTGTAATAAACGTCCATGCTGGTGTAATACTCAGGTGTCCCAATGCTTTTGTACATGTAGTGTATTTATTAAATGTGGAGGTGGCCATCTTAGAATTGCATCACATAATTTAAATCCTGAGTTTAGATGCCCCAAAAGAATTACTGAAAATGGTCTGTGCTGCCAACAGCCAGTCATAATACATTGTGACCAAAGGTCGATAAAAAAGGTCATTTTACAATGAAACATTAACAGCACATGTATAGCAATAGATGTTGCTATTGACTTACTTGTGGCATTGTTGGGTAAGCAATAGGGATAACCTGCTTCTGGTTTTCCGACAGAATTATGACATCATCAATTGCCCATTGGTCATACCCTTCCCCTGAGAAAACAGGCTGCCACCAGCGAAACCTGGTACATGGGGTCTTTGCAGCATTTGGTAACTCAAGGTATACGAACCTGAGACGACGTACAGAAAAGGAGTTTAGCATTTCAAATATTATTCAGGTAATACTGCTTTGTTATAGTCTCTCTTTGACAAGGCTCTTCTATTTCTATTTCATTTTCCGGAAGTATTTATTTTAACATAAAATCATTAGTCCTTTTCACCTCAAATTATAGAAACAACACTCAAACTGCCACTAATGCATGATGGACATCAGAACATTTACTGTAAACTATTTAAACAATAGTGCGCAATAGTGACCTTTTTACTTGGCTCACAAATGTTACATTACTTATTCTCAAAACAATGGAAACGGCAACAAATATGTCAAAGGTTATTCATTTCCTGTAATTCAGAAAGACTGAGTGTTATTTAAACTAGTGATGAAATAACTAAAACTAGAGAAATAAGACTGAAAAATGCCCTCACCCATCATAGTTACATAGAAAAAAGACTTGCCATCAAGTTCAACATAAACGGAGTTCGTTATTAAGCTGTGTGACTTCTTAGTTTGCAGTAACAATGATGTAAAACCTACGTACATACTGACCATTTTTTACACATTTATGTAACTTTGAAAGGGCAGGAGAGAGATCTGTACCCGTGTGTTATTGGTAAGCTCTTGTTCATAGATAACAGTATCTTCAGATGGACCATATGGTTCTTATCTGCCGACACATTCTATGTTTCGGCAGCAGCTGGGTGCAAGAAGTTATTTTTAAAAAAAAAAAATAATCACCAGATCTTATTTTTGGCAGTGTGCAGATATGGAAACTACTGCTAATATTGTATGTAGTTAGTGGGAATCGGCAGTGATGTGGACAGCTTACCCTGCCTTCCTGAATGAGCTGCTTGCTATACTTTCAAACTCCATTGTGCTTGGTCATGCTGTCCTAGTAGCAGCCATATAGAGCCAACCAAGAGGTAGTCTTTTACAGGCCCCAACTGTACAGCTACTGCATCCAAATTTGTTTTCAACTAGAAATGATTTCAGCATATTGCACATATTCTATATTTTACTATTTAGACGTAAACACGTGTCTTCAGAAGATGAACACAATCCTTATTGTGTCTAGTGCTTTAGAAATATATAATATTCATATTTTAATGAAAGTCTCTTATTTCACCAACCAATATAGAACATAACAGATGGTTATAGTGCTTACTTGGGTTTACTGAAGTCAGAGAAGTACATTTCAGCCAGAAGATGCCAGTTGATCCCTCCATTGTTACTGTATTGAAGTAAAACTCCTTCCTCTCGACTGTCTGGCTTGTTGCAGGATGAGATGTCACCACCAATTTGGATATAAAACTGAATGAAATCTACCCACGTTGTGTCCATATCCCAACTAACCAGTTGTCTTCTGCCATCCTACAACACACGTACAATATTGATCAAATCCATGCAATAGTGCTTAGATGACAGAATAGGCCTGGACAGTATGCAATGTCTTCACCCTGCAAGAACATATGCAGACAGCACTCTTCTATTCTATTCCAGTTAATTTTCCGATACTAATAAACTGCTTAAAGTTGTGCTGTCTTTCTGCCATAATTTACACTTCAAAAAAAATGCATGTGTCTTTTCAGAATAATACTACTTTATTCAAAGATTTCCCTGATTGGTGTGCAATTCCCCGGGCAGAACACAGACATCCAGTCCTGTGGGTGCAACCTGGGTGCTGGAGAGCTCCTGCATGTGCTAGGGTAAGCCATGGGTGTTCAAATTTAGTCTGCCTAGAGCAGCACAAAATCAAATACACCACTGGTGTCATCTCTGTCCCCAATCTGCTACCCAGCACCATCTCTGTTCCTCTGTTCCTCAGCTCACCAGCTGAGGCAAATATAGATTGTAGTAACATTAAAATATATAATTAATATATAATTGCCTCAGGCCAAGCCCCCCACCTCAACATATCCTTAGCTTAATGTTATATTTATTTGGAGGGTATGAAGTAATGGTGGGGTGCTTGGACTGAGGCAATTATATGTTGAAGACATTAATTGCAGACGGGGGTCTTTGAACGAAGCAATTATATATTTTATTAATATTATTAAATTAATATTATGTGGAGGGTATCAAGTGGAGCTGGGGTCTCGGGCTGAGACAATTATGTGTTTTAACATTTTATTTATTGTATTTTTGTGGAGGGCCTTTAACCTGCCATAACTGTCTTTTATCACGCTAATGGCTTGCAGACTTTGTTATTTGCTGGATTTTTACATGCCTGTGTCTGACAGACTGTGTGTTATTAACTGAACTTTGCCACAACTGTGCTTGTTAGACTGTATGTTATTAGCTGGATTTTGACATGCCTGTGGCTGGCAGGCTGTGCACTGATAACTGACCTTTGACATGCAAGTGTCAGGCAGACTCTGATATGATAACTGGCTTTTATCAAACCTGTGGCTGGCAGAGTGTGTTATGAACTTGATTATTACATGCCTGTGGCTGGCATGCTGTGTACTGATAGTAACTGGTATTTGCCACACTTGTGGCTGGCTGACTAGGTGTTCATAACTAGACATTGCTATGTCTCTGGCAAGAAGACTGTTTTTGACTGCAAGTGTCTGGTGTCACACCTGTTAACCTGGGTTGATACCTAAAATAGGTGGCACTGTTTGGACTGATGGCAGTTTCAGGTATGGGCTGAATTAAACATATTTTTTTTCTAAATGTTGTGTAATCACCATAGTCATCAATGAACTGTTTTTGAGAATTGCTCCACTTTTAGAACTTTCCACCAGAATTTGCAATTTATGTATAAAGCACTATGTGTATATCTGTCTTATTCATATACCCATATGTGCTTTTAAATGCATTGTTGTACCTTTTATGAACAAGAAAATTACATTATGCTATGGGGCTGGTATACAATTACTTCCAGGGCTGGTTTTTATTCCCATTCCATCCCTGCTTACTAACGCTTCAATTAGTTGGGTGAAAATATTAGCAAAGATCATTTTGTTAACACAGTAAAGCATAAAGTTATTCTGTACAAATTACAAGACCAACTACCAAATAAGGTGTGATGTTTTACAGCAGGTAATAAATTGGGTCAACTAGATAAGAGAATCGGCTTTAACAAGGCGCGTATGCTCCATATGTGCTAGGTGTGCGCCGCATACCTAGCAGGGAGCCCTGCGGAATATTTCCAGGGTTTGTGTGCTCCGATCAGACAGCACACAAACCCCAGAAATACATGTAATACACCCAGGAGACAGACGGCAGCTGCAAATTCGGCATCAGAGTCACACATTCTGTTGCCAATTCGATCAGCACGATAAGTATACAAATTTTCGTATACTTTCCGTCCTGGTCAAATTGGCAACAGAGTGAGTGACTCTGATTGTGGAATTCACTGCTGCCATTGATCCCTCGGATTTATTTTGTGTACTTCTGTGGTTTGTGTGCTGTCTGTTCGGAGCACACCTGGGAAATATTCTAAATACATTGTGCCCCTGAGTGACAGGTGTGCTCCGGACTGGCAGCACACCTGTCACTCAAGGGCACGATACGCCCCTGGCTTTAACATCATTTTCTATAAATCTATGTAAAAAATGTGTGCATATGCTTTACATAAGTACATTTCCAGGAAGAAAACTATTACAATTAAAACTGTCCTTTGCCAGGAATACACCTGCAAGTTATATACTTTAGGAAAAAGTCCGGTAATGGATACATACATTAATAGGCACCATTTTACATGTTTATTCAAATTATAATAATGTGTAGGATATAATTCTAAATACAGTTTTAAGGGTTATCCATAGCTCTTCATATGTTAAGATCTAAGGTGTTATAATAAGGAGTATTGTTTACAGTAAAGTATTGACTAATATGTCACTTTGATCTCCTCAAAGGTATGTCAATCAACCAGTGCTAGATTATTTCTAACAGCAAATTGCTCTGATTAATCTATTTAAGATTAATGTATTGACTACCAGATCCCTGTAGGCTGAATTATTTAGACTGCTGTCACTGCATGCTTGGTTGACACAGCTCAGTGTCCTTGTTTTGGTAGAATACAATATATTTTATTGGATATACATATAAATAAACCTATGCATTGAGATCTAATATGTACTTTGTGATTTTGTTGTTACAGTCACTTTATAGAACAATTATACTGGCATTATGACTGGCATACAGTAGAAAAGCACGCATACTGATAAATAAACTAAGGTTTGCATGTTATTCAAGACCCTGAATGCAAGAAAGCTTTACTGCACAGACTGACCCTGCCAGATCCTCATAGCATCATAAGTGCCACATACTATAAAACATGGCTAACATACTGACCATTCAAATTCATTATCTATTGTTTTCTTTCCTCATTTAAAAAAACTGTTTTAAAAGCAGTTTCAATCCATCAGCAACAACTGTTACATACCTTGGAGAAATATAGGGATGACCCTGATGAAATGACTCCGCAGCCTTGCTCAGGTTTTACAATTTCTCCTCCAACCAGTTCCTGCCAGTTTGTTTCCCAGCCATTCACACCTTCAAAGTCTGACATTACACTGGATGGAAGTGAAGTTTCAGGGAGGCACTGTGAACCCTGGTACCCGGAGTCACACCTTAACACATGCAAACACATATTGAACATTAAAGTCACATGTCCTCAGAAATATTACAAAGCCCACTGAATAATTTGAATAAATGAAAAAGGTTGAACAGCCACATGTATTGATCAGCATGATCAGAAATAAAGGGTTCATATAATCAAATGAATGTGTGTATTGTGTGTGCCACATCATTTTTTTGGGTTTACAGTAAAGGTCATGACCATCCTGTTAGCTATAGAAATGTTTTGGTTTATTTAGCAGCAATATAAAAGCATTGTAACAAAACATTCATTAAGCTCACTGGATGCATGTTGGTCCCACTGTTCTACAGAAACAGGAGGTCGCAAACAACAACAGAGTGATTACATAATTGCCTTATAAATGTGTATGTTTATTCCAAGTAGATGATGCAGAAAATGGCAAAACGTATTTAAATTTTTTTTGACAATGGCTCACATCTCATCAAACAGATGATTGAACATGATGATTATTAGTTTAGCTATTGCTTTACTAATTCTATAAAAAATATGAAAAATGTAATGATATTCTGTAAAAATATAGGTTAAAGAGCATCTGTAAAATCAGGGGTATCAAAAAATGAGGGGGCATAGATCTTCTTACCGGCACACTCCATGATCACACCAGCCATGTCCGCTGCACATGTTTGGGCATTGTTGCCCTATGTAAATGTTGTCCAAAGCCCACTCATCTTCTGATGTGTAGTACCGTTGGCTCCAACGGAAACGAGTTGCACTGGACCTTTAAACACAGTGATAAATAATTATGGAACATTATTAGATTTTTTTTATATTTTCGGTGTAATAATTACTGGCACTTAATGGGCAGTCTTATTTAAAGTGGGAGTAGAGAAACAAAACATGTTTATAAAATAAACGGCCAAATTATGATGAATGATATTTTTCATTTTTCTTCCATCATTAACTCACCGCATGGGTTTTGTTTAAACAAAAATCATAGCATGAATATTTACCTTTGAGAAATCAGTAAATAGCCTATTCTTCACTTTACTGGGGGTGGGGTGAGGGGGGGGGGGGGAGGGTGGACGCTAGTCTGGGTTTGTGGCAGTGGATTTTGGATTGTTGAGCTCAAGTTATGAGTCTAGGTAAAATCATTCTTTGTTGTCTGTAATGATAACTCTATTCTTGTAGTTGATCTTGCTCTCAACTTTCATGTCGTATGCGTAGTCTACCATTGTAACTCCTTTAATCCTTTATGTTTTTTATGTCTACTTTGTATTATATATTTTTGGTCATTACAGAATAAAATACATTGAAAACCAGTTAGCTCATGCCAAAGCCCAAGCAACACATTGCTTATCATCTGTACATTTGATAAACATTTGTTAGCACAATGTATAGATAAAAAAATATCCTCAATACATCAATCATGACTGATTTTCCTAGGGCTTAGTGGAAGCTAAAAGGTCTAAATCCATCTCATTTAGTTTAATATCCAGTTGATGTAAACACATTTATATTAAGCCTGATCTTCAAATTGTTCTTCTTGTGCAGGCAGTTACACATCTATAATAAAGCTATGTCATTTGTATTACATTATCATATTTAAAATATTTAGCTGTACAAGTTATAAGGTGGCTGTTTTAGAAATAAAAGGTTGTATCACATAAATGGGATTCTGTAATTAGATTTAGTCAATAAAGTGAAATCATTCAATTTAGCATTAGGTGTTGATTTGCCTGTGAAGTCACAAAGTGACAGATGTTGTATATCATTCCAAGCTTTTGAATTAATTTACAGTGCAACCATTAAAAAGCAGATTACACCCTTCTGCAGCACTTCTCTTCCTTAATTGAATGCTAGATTTATTCTGAAGTTGACATTTAATATCTCTAACCAGCACCCCACTGAAAATGTGTTCAAGGGAAAAAAATGGAACTCAAAATCCAAGGCAAACTATTTATAAAAGCACAAACGGCTAATATAACAGACTTCTCAGTGTTGAAAACATGTTAACAGGAGCCTAATTTCCGTTAAAAATCAATGATAAAATCAGTAGAAAAGGATTATGGGTCAGGACTCCTATGAGCGATGTAACCTTCTGTGCTGGCCTTGGATAGTGTAAATAAGTAGCTGTATAAAGAAACCATATCAGACCATAACTTATGTTTGAGTATGTAGGCAGGGTTGGAATGAAAGCAGTATAGGTCACCTTTTAGAAAAAAAGGTTGGTCATATTTCCCAACTTTAGAACTTGCTCCTGTGGGATGACAGGGTTCCCGGTGTCAGAGGAAGTGTGACCAGTAGCACTTTCATACAGTGGTTGGCTAAGCATCATGAGATCTATAGTCCATAGCAACTGGCTGCCAGTAAAAGTGGAATGATAGACCAATGTGTCTGACTAACCATCATGGGAAGTGTACACCACAGTAGTTGGGGCCCCAGTAGTAGCTATCCTTGGGCAGTCAGCTACTGCAGATTACAACCTGTTATTATATAGTAATTCCATATAAATCCTAACATTCAAGAAACAGTAGTGTGGACAAACTGCCTGAAAACAGAATATTCAGGATTAGCAACACATTGGGCTGTTTGTTGAGGGCATCTCCTGAAGATACACTTTAATGAGCTATTAGCCTTTTTAGCCATATAGCAAGAGCAAAGTAATCATGGGAAATAAGGAACATAACCATACAAACACTAAGGTTTCATATGTCACAATTCTTCTACCCAGATGAAATAGTATTAAAGAGATTGCTTAACGCCAGAGACAGCGGAATGGGAATCAGAAACAGCAGGAAGGACAAAACATGCATTTGTAAAAGCAAGAGAAATTGCTATAAGACATGTCAGCAGGAATAGGAGAAAAGAAACGCTAATGTGGTTCAGCAAAATAAATAAATAAATACTGTTTGTATTTTCACTTTAAAAAGCAATAAATATACAGTTTTAAAACTGGAGCTAGACATAAGGTGAGGGAGGAGGAAATGACATGCCTTATAAAGTGGCAAGATATTATCCAGACAGATGATATACATATGTGACAGAGGGATAGAGAATAAACCAGATTTAAAATGTAAAAAATTATTATTAAATGTGTTTAACAGATTACCTCAATAATAGTTTTTTTTTTATTCAACAAGAAGCTAAACAATTATACCAAGTATTTGACATGGTCTTGCTTACAAGAAAACAAAATCAAGGTAGGCAAATGGGTAAACCTGGTAGCTTTCTAAAGGAGAAGCT
Organism: Pelodytes ibericus; assembly: GCA_036172795.1. Lineage (NCBI taxonomy): Eukaryota > Metazoa > Chordata > Amphibia > Anura > Pelodytidae > Pelodytes > Pelodytes ibericus. The sequence goes on along the minus strand of CM069858.1, from coordinate 121,349,481 downwards.
GTGCAATATGACCAGTCTACCACTAAGATTTAATTTAGCTAATTCTTATACTGGTCCTCATTCAAATGTTAAATATCGTTAACCAAAACCACATACATGACAATATAGAAAATATACAGTTCATATATGAGATACAATGTGATGTTCACCTTGATGCAGCTAAATTGTTAGTAAATGTATAGATGAAATGATTCGAATTTTGACTATATTTCCCCAGTTTTTTTTTCCTGTGCAAATTCAGCCTATAGAATCCTTGAGATTTTACATTTTCCAATGAAGGGCACATGGGACGTAAATCTGCCAATTCTGTTGTCATTGACAATTGTGCAAGCGACACTTCAATATCTACTGATCTAGGACAATGAAGAATATACTACATCCTCCAACAACCATTTTACATTCATTTATACATGTTGAGGTAGCAGATATTATATAAAAACAAAACTTTGAAATTGTTAACATTACTGAACTGCCTGTAACATTGTCTAATATAATATCAGTATTACAATCCACCACATATTTGTAACCTTACCAGGTTTTTTGCGGCAAAGGCAGGGTAATTCTTCTCCAGTGAGTAAACTCACTTGAGTGATAAATACTTGCGGATGTAAACTCCTGGCAACTGGGCATGCTTGGAAGGCATTCCTATAAATCATGAGATCAGAAAATAACATGACAATCAGACAATTACCCAGAATTCACTGTGAATCAAGTGTTGGGCATTAGGTGGGCCAAGCTTAACCATAAACTGCAATCGTTATGTTTGTATTTCAATATTGTTGAATGGATTAGACAATGGCTGAGCGACAGGCAACAGAGGGTTGTAGTCAATGGAGTATATTCGATGCAAAGTCTTGTTACTAGTGGGGTACCTCAAGGATCTGTACTTGGACCTCTTCTCTTTAATATTTTTATTAGTGGTATTGCAGAAGGCAATGCAATAGAGCAGCAGGAAATGCTAGCAGAATGCTTGGTTGTATAGGGAGAGGTATTAGCAGTAGAAAGAGGGAAGAGCTCATGCCATTGTAGAGAGCATTGGTGAGACCTCACTTGGAGTATTGTACGCAGTACTGGAAACCGTAGCTCCAGAAGGATATTGATACTTTGGAGAGAGTTCAGAGAAGGGCTACTAAACTGGTTCATGGGTTGAAGGATTAAACTTACCAGGAAAGGTTAAAGCATCTTAACATGTATAGCTTGGAGGAAAGATGTAACAGGGGGATAGGATAGAGACATTTAAATACATAAAGGGAATCAACACAGCAAAGGAAGAGGGTATATTTAAGAGAAGAACAACTACCACAACAAGAGTACATTGTCTTAAATTAGAGGGGCAATGATTTAAAAGAAATATCAGAAAGTATTACTTTATTGAGTGGATAGTGGATGTATGGAATAGCCTTCCAGCGGAAGTGGTAGAGGTAAACACAGTCAAGGATTTTAAGCATGCGTGGGGTAGGCACAAGGCTATCCTAGATATAAGATAGGGAACTGGGGACTAATAAAAGTATTTAGAAAATTGGGCAGACTAGATAGACCTAATGGTTCCTATCTGCCGACACATTCTTTGTTTCTATGTAAGCCTAAGGTCACTGACACATCAATGCAGGAATTTTTTTGGCCGCCCCCAGGTGGGAGTGTCTCTATCACTAACTCCTTCCCTTCACAAGCTGGCAATTTTTAATTATGCTGCTTATCAAAACAATAACAATTTCAATTTTGGGCGAGCACTCACTAAAATAGAGCCAGTAGCTGGCAGTGTTGGACTGTCCCCTCTCCTCGGTGCTGTAATGCTTCATGCTGAACTATCAGCTGTAGACAACAGCAATTACAGGCCTTACAGGACAGAGCATCCAGGAAGCTTAGCTCAGCCGTAACACATGTTTTACTTATATATATCCCCACCTCTGACAGCTACTCCAGGCCATCTGACAATGCCATCAGACAGCATGCAGGATGACCACTACACTCAAAGAAGCAACGTTTTTAAAAGGTGCTCAGAGGGGTTGCCGGGCCCACTAAAGTGAAGGTCCTGGTTGCGGTTGCAACCCATGTGACCATGATTGTTTATGATGTCCTGTGTGTTTCAGTCACCAGCGTAGGTTGTATGCATTAGGATGTTTACAAATATCCTGTTCCTCAGCATGGTTAAACAAAGTTTAAGCTATGTATAAGTGCACATCTCCAAACCAGAATATACACAAATATTTAACAAGTATATGAACTAGAAAATGAATCTCTTAGCTAGCAACAAGTTCCAAAATAAACACAGATTTTCCCAGCATGCATGTAGAGCTATATGCACTAAAACTATTATTTTAATGTATTTTCCCTCAGTAAATCTGGACTATACCATTCAGCAAGTTAATAAAATAATAATAATACTATTTTACATGTTGAATAGTAATTCAGCCACTGCTCCCTACATTTCCCTGGTTTTGCAATCCATTGCTCTGGAAACTTGTTAAACCTATTATTTAAGCCTCTGTATATGAAAATGTTTTGAACAATGTCAGCATGCCTTCTTTCTGATCTCGCCAAATCATATGCATAATTACTTACAACCCTGATTCACTAGGGACCATATTTCAAGGGCAGAGCTTGCCACAAAGAGAATAAACACAGCTCTTAATGCTGCCGTCCAAATATTTTCAATAATTATGTCTCCCTGAATGAATGTGGGCCATTAGTAAGATGTTAAGCAGCATCAAAAACCTCTCTGACTGAAATTTTTGTTTGCTGGTCAAATTGTTCCCAAAAAAGTCATTTGCGTTCATTATTATCCTTTTATCGAGAAAACACCTGGTGGCGTGGCAAAAGTAATTAAGCGGCAGGCTTTCTGCTCAGCACTCAGTCATCAGGACCAATTTGAGATAACACAAGTACAATGAGACCAAACACGCCATATTCCTCAGTGCTGACAAGAAAAACCTACTACTAAAAAGCTTTGTTGCAACTGTTTTTTTTAAGATAATCAGAGGTCTGCTGGTAAGGTAATTCAATGAATGATAGTATAATATAATACAAACATTTGCATATCTTGATATATTTTAAAGGATTACAAGTTTTGATGTGCACAGTCCTTCTAAAATGCTAATTTAGACTAACTGTAAGAAGAGCGACATTGCTTCAACCTGCCTCATACTCCATTTTAAATGAAACATTTTTGTTGTTGAAGCCCTTGAAGATTTTCTGTTTGTGTTCATTGCATGGTGACTGAAGCTTGTGTTTGTCATACTGATGTCTACAGAGACTTGCTAATCTATTTCTTCATATATTTGCAGATGAAAAATAGCCTTCATTTTTTCAGAGGTGCCTGAGTAACTGTATAAACATTATATTGCAATCCTCAAGATATACAGACTGGATTTCTGCTTGGGTTTGAACAATAGCAAAATATTATTTCATGGCATGAAAGTGAATTTATTACCATAAAACATACTACATTAAATGAATGGTTATGACTTAACCTGCATATTTACCATAATTAGTGTTTTAAAATACCATGTCTCCTATCTGAACTGCTCCTGCTAGTATACAATACATATTAGCGTTAGAAGTGGTGATTTGTCCTAAATCACACAGAATCTAGCTTAAAATCCATATTTTGTCTTTTTTTTCAGGTATTTGCAGGAATTATGTAAAAATATGTAAAAATATAATGGCAACCCTTTGAACCTTGTGCCAGAAATTTCTACTTCAAACTTCAAGGATAACTGTGCCATACACATGCATAGTTGCCAACTGTCCCGGATCCGCCGGGACAGTCCCGGTAACTATACAAATGTCACGCGTATATTGCGATCGCAGGACAGTCCCGGGAAACCGGGCTGTCTCGCGATCGCGGCGGGTCACGTGACGTGATCGCGCGGCTGTGTGAGCTATGCTCACAGAAGCAGCTTTTTTTTTTTAAATCTTCTTCGGCCGGATATGACAGCTAGTCATATCCGGCTAATGTACTTCCCTCCTCCGTGCAGGAGGGAAGCTTGCAACATGGAGGACCCGAAGGGGACCAACAGGTGAATACTGGGGAAGGGGGTGGAGGGAGGGTGACATTAATGGGCAGAATAACTCTGGCAAATGATGGATAAAATAACCCTGGCAAATGATGTATGAATTAACCCTGGCAAATGATGTAAAATTAACCCTGGCAAATGATGTAAAATGAACCCTGGCAAATGATGTAAAATGAACCCTGGCAAATGATGTATGAATTAACCCTGGCAAATGATGTATAAATTAACCCTGGCAAATGATATATGAATTAACCCTGGCAAATGAGGGATAAATTAACCCTGGCAAATGAGGGATAAATTAACCCTGGCAAATGCTGTATGAATTAACCCTGGCAAATGATGGATGAATTAACCCTGGCAAATGATGGATAAATTAACCCTGGCAAATGATGGATGAATTAACCCTGGCAAATGATGTATGAATTAACCTTGGCAAATGATGGATAAATTAACCCTGGCAAATGATGGCTAAAGTAACCCTGGCAAATGATGGATAAATTAACCCTGGCAAATGATGTATGAATTAACCTTGGCAAATGATGTATGAATTAACCTTGGCAAATGATGGATGAATTAACCCTGGCAAATGATGGATAAATGAACCCTGGCAAATGATGGATAAATTAACCCTGGCAAATGATGTATGAATTAACCTTGGCAAATGATGTATGAATTAACCCTGGCAAATGATGGATAAATTAACCCTGGCAAATGATGGATAAATTAACCCTGGCAAATGATGGATAAATCAACCCTGGCAAATTATGTATGAATTAACCCTGGCAAATGATGGATAAATTAACCCTGGCAAATGATGTATGAATTAACCCTGGCAAATGATGGATAAATTAACCCTGGCAAATGATGGATAAATTAACCCTGGAAAATGATGGATAAATTAACCCCGGCAAATGATGGATAAATTAACCCTGGCAAATGATAGATAAATTAACCCCGGCAAATGATGGATAAATTAACCCTGGCAAATGATGGATAAATTAACCCTGGCAAATGATGTAAAATTAACCCTGGCAAATGATGGATAAATAACCCTGGCAAATGATGTATGAATTAACCCTGGCAAATGATGTAAAATTAACCCTGGCAAATGATGGATAAATAACCCTGGCATATGATGGAGAAATTAACCCTGGCAAATGATGGATAAATTAACCCTGGCAACCCTGACAAATGATGGTTAATGATAATTAATAAGTAGTGATGGTCTGTGCGGAATGGAAATGCCCTCTTCCCTGCAATGAGATATAGTAGCAGGGAGGGGGGACATATTGATCAACATTTTTTTTTTAAGATAAAAAAACCCCCACTTGTATAAGTGTATGTGACACACTGTATGTATGTATGTATGTATGAGTGTATGTGACACACAGTATGTATGTATGAGTGTATGTGACAGACTGTATGTATGTGTGTGACAGACTATGTATGTATGAGTGTATGTGTGAGACTATGTATGTGTGAGACTATGTATGAGTGTGTGTGTCTATGTGACAGATTGTATGTATGTATGTATGTATCTATGTGACAGACTGTATGGGTGTGTGTCTGTGACAGACTGTATGTATGAGTGTGTGTCTGTGACAGACTGTATGTATGTTTGTGTGTCTGTGACAGACTGTATGTATGTATGTATGTATGTATGTATGAGTGTGTGTCTATGTGATAGTCTGTATGTATGAGTGTGTGCGTCTATGTGACAGATTGTATGTATGTATGTATGTATCTATGTGACAGACTGTATGGGTGTGTGTGTCTATGTGACAGACTGTATGGGTGTGTGTCTGTGACAGACTGTATGTATGAGTGTGTGTCTGTGACAGACTGTATGTATGTTTGTGTGTCTGTGACAGACTGTATGTATGTATGTATGTATGTATGTATGAGTGTGTGTCTATGTGATAGTCTGTATGTATGAGTGTGTGTCTGTGAAAGACTGTATGTATGTATGTATGTATGTATGAGTGTGTGTGTCTGTGACAGACTGTATGAGTTTGTGTCTGTGACAGACTGTATTTATGTATGAGTGTGTCTATGTGACAGACTGTATGTATGTATGAGTGTGTGTGACAGACTGTATGTATGTATGAGTGTATGTGACAGACTGTATGTACGTACGTACGTACGTACGTACGTACGAGTGAATGTGACAGACTGTATGTATGTACGAGTGTATGTGACAGACTGTATGTATGTACGAGTGTATGTGACAGACTGTATGTATGTACGAGTGTATGTGACAGACTGTATGTACGTACGTACGTACGTACGTACGTACGTACGTACGAGTGTATGTGACAGACTGTATGTATGTATGAGTGTATGTGACAGACTGTATGTATGTACGAGTGTATGTGACAGACTGCATGTATGTACGTACGTACGTACGTACGTACGTACGTACGTACGTACGTACGTACGAGTGTATGTGACAGACTGCATTTATGTATGAGTGTATGTGACGGACTATGTATGCATGTACGAGTGTATGTGACAGACTGTTTGTATGTATGTATGAGTGTGTGTGTCTATGTGACTGACTGCATGTATGAGTGTGTATGTGTGTCTGTATATGACTGCATGTGATTGTGTGTATGTGCTGTTGTCTGGCTCCTAGATTTTTTTACTGGCTCCTAAACCTCAGTTAAGTTTGTCAAGCCCTGACATATATGCAACTAGTTATATACATATATTTGGGGTCTACCTCAAGATTTTGAAAAGGCTGGAAATATTTAATATTTTACAGGTTTTGTTTTGTGATTATAAACGTAATATTTTTTTGCTGCGAGGGTGGTGGGTGCATGGAATAGCCTTCCAGTAGAAGTGGTAGAGGTTAATACAGTGAAGGAGTTTAAGCATGCGTGGGACAGGTATAAGGTTATCCTAGATATTAGGCCAGGGATTATTGAAAATATGACTTTACTGATAGGGTAGTGGATACATGGAATGGCCTTCCAACAGAAGTGGTAGAGGTTAATACAGTGAAGGAGTTTAAGCACACGTGGGATAGGTTTAAGGTTATCCTAGATATTAGGCCAGGGACTAATGAAAGTATTACTTTACTGATAGGGTAGTGGATACATTGAATGGGCTTCCAGGAGAAGTGGTAGGTTCATACTGATGTATGTTTTATGGTGTACACACAGCTCTCTGACTGAAGCAGATCTGCACCAGGTCTTACTATATTTCACATAAAGGTGATAATATCCATATGCCTGATGTTGTGCTGTGAATGTATCTGTTGTATACCAAGGATGCATGGTAATGTTGGTGGGAACTTGGTGATATAATCTACACTGTGACAATAAGGTGGAGTTACATTATGCTAATTATGTGGAATGGGCGGAGCTTTGGGCAGTAGGTGTGGTCAATCTTAAAGTAAGTAATTGGAAGCTGAGCTGCAAAGTGTCCCTGGAAATTTTTTTCAAATGTTGGCAACTATGCACATGAAGAAGAAAGCTTGAGGACTGTTTTGTAGTTAAAAAAAAGTGAACACATTTGTGCAAAACCAGATATGTATATCACTATATTATTTATTATAATACCTCCAATAGCTTAACATTGGATTCAACTTAATTGTTTGTCTTGCTGATGAAATACTGGCTGGGTGGGAGGGTACTCAAAGCACTTTAGTGCACTCTTTTGGACTTAACCAAATCAGCAGCTGATGATGGTTGTTATTGCTGTCTTTGCTAAAATATAAGACAAACCTGATTTTAAAGAAGACTCCCCCAAATTTTGGATATTAATTTAGGGGGAAAAAAGTATATATAAGACAATCATATAGGAAAAAATATTCCTAGTTTTATATTCAAGCAAATACGGTATTAGCAACTTAATGGTACCTTTTTTTTTATCAAACTCAGAATGACAAAAAGATGAGTTTATGTTACTGGGAATGGAACCTATGCCCCTGAGGTTTGAGACACTATTGACTAACTCAGCTTCTAGCATTCCAACCAGTACAAAATTGAAAATGACAAACACCTGGCACTGTGCAAGAGAAAGTTCAATCCAAAAAGTGCATATTAAATACATTAAAACAAAAGCACACAGTGCATGTAGCATATTCCACAATCTACAAGTGAGGTTTATACAGAAAATAAATATTCTGTTCTTTTGGGTACATGATTTCACGTCATCCTTTCTGTCTAGTTGTATTTGATTCTGTTCTATTTTCAGAATACACTTTGGACTTTTGGATTGAAGTTCCTTATGTACTGCCAGGTGCTGTTCATTGTGTTTAAAATACAGCAGGAGAAATCCAAAGTATTGGACACTAAACCAGTCTTGTAGGAATACTTAATCTTTACTGTTCCTCTAATCTTTGTTGCACACACACACAGTGGCTCACCAAGTCTAAAATATCAGTCTTTGGTGGGATATAACTCCGTTACCTGGAAGGATCAAATGAGTAGGTCACACTAACATCTGCACTAGGGACATGGCAAGACAGGAAAGATGCCCCTGAGCAGGGATTGCTATTTGTTGACATTGAGGACAAAGCAAATAACCCCCAGTTTAGAGATTTCTGCCACAGGAATATAATATACAGGACATATGCGTATAATCCCTCATCACTTTCTTCTGCTTTGAAGCAACAGAGAATAGCACAAGCCTTTGATGAGATTTATAAGGAAGCACAGGTGATCAGGATGTTCCCACTTCCGGTAGAATACACTGTTAAATGTCCTTCTTTCAGACCCAAATCCTCCCCTTTTCCTCAGGTGTCCTTCTTTTGTAGGCGCTCAAAGGGAGCTTTTCACCAAGTGAATTGAGGTGAGATCAACATTTAATCTCAGTGATTTATCTATACATTATGCAGGGACAAACCTTAAGTTTCTAGCAGAGCTCAACTGACCCTGCATAATGCATTGCCGTATGTGTTTCAAGAACCTTCCTTCACTGTTTTTGGCACAACACCAACTCTGTTCTTGCAGGAGAAACTCATAAAGGTTAGACCTTTATAATGCATCGATATGTTCACCTGCATTTAACATTTATTGAATAAGTCTTTGGTGTGTATTAATGAATAGAACAGACCTCCATGACAATAAAACTCTACATAAAGTTTGTTTAAACTGCAGTAATATGTTTTAGTATTAGTTTGTGTAAATACAAATTCACTGGCTCCGCCTCCAATTTATCAATATTCAGCTGTTGGTTCCAGTATTGTTGTCAAATTTTCACAACTCCATGCATTTCACGTTATTATACATTTCTTTTGACAAATCAATTAAGGCATCTACTCCATACACATCAGAGGTAATTTTAAAACAATCTATTACAGACAGAATTATTTGAGCTTTAGTTCACTATATCAGAATTCTCGGTGTGTCAAAAGTTTACATATGCAAAGTTGACTGCTTTGTTAAACAGTCTGGGAGATTCCAATAATGTATGTAATTCCTTTTTCGATCTTCTGATTGGCCAATTGCCATAAATAGGAGTTAATTTGAATATAATTGGCTCCTGGTGCTGTATACAAAATGGCTAGTTGTCAGTTACTGCACAAAGAGGTAATCTTAGGCCAGTGCACCATGTCCAGGTCACATTGCATTCATGGGAGTGAGAGGTCTAGTCAGGTATGGTTCTAGTTTTTTGCCATGGTTCTTAGGTTTTTTTTAACCTAAGTTGAACATCAAAGGGGGGTAGCAGCCTCCCTTTTCCATACCTGTCCTTCTGTTAGGTTCCTTGGGACACCCCAAGCCGTTGTAGGTCCTAGGTGGCTGCTTAATTAGCTTATTTATATTAGCACCACCACTGGGTCTAGTTAATCTATTTGCCAGCTAGAAATTTTCTAATGACATTAACAATTGCTCTTTAGCGAACTGCAGGAACGGTGGGTTTTCCCAATATTGATGGATTTGGAGAATGACATATATAGATCTGATTTGAGACACTGTGTATCTACCTGCTCCACAGAATTAAGCTCTGTTAGTCTACCGGCCTATAAATAGTGTCATCTCACTTAAAGCTGCTCCATATATTGTGTTCTAGTGTATAACCCACCAATATTGGAGTACTTTGATGCAGTGGTGTGCTAAGCATGATATTGCCATTTGGTTTGACTAAATGTACAATTGTTTCATTTACATATTTCTTCATATAGATAGGATATACATGTGTAATTATGCAGAATTCTTCTTACCTCTTGGACTAAGTGCCACGTAAGACCATGGTTGGTGGAATACTCTAGTTGCACTTGATTATCCATATGAGGCGTAAATCGCTCACCACATCCCATCACTAAGTTGAACTGTATCATGTATGATGCTCCAATTTGCATAGATTGTGTCTCCACATAACGTGTGCTTGAGGCTTGTTTAGAATCTCCTGTGAAGCTGAATAAAACAAAAGATATAGAAAGTACAGAATAATAATATGGACATGAGAGTTTATGGCTACAAAAAAAAATAAATCTTGAGCACAGTAATAAAAAAAAGTTGAGAAATCCACATAGAAACCAATGGAATTCTCTTGCAGATTGCTCCACTTTGTTATATAATTGATCCTTAGTTTCAATAGAATCCTGTTAATCTACTTTATACAGTGCACTATATCTCAGTTTCACATAGGCGCCACGCTGAATAACATGCTAGAGGAGGACTTTTTGGGAAGCTGCGTCATTACTGGGGAGTATTATTTGTTTCAATTTACACATGGAGGGTGATCTCTCTGTTGTGGTATTCATAGATATAGAAATAGATTTTTCCTAAGTTTGCAGTTTTTATTTCCCAATGTTAGATTTGTAGTGAAAAAAAGAAACTTAGTCAGTAAGCCTTCAATCCCATTTAATACATCACAAAACATCCCTTTATTTTTAATAGTTAAAAGATAGCAAATCTAACATTGATAAAAATTGTATATTTGGTACATATGTGTATAGATATATAATACATTGAATTCATGCATAAATGTGTCATAAATGACACATGCTGTGGGAATATTTTAACCAGCAAACAATATACACACATTCATTAAATGCATGAATTATATGTTACATTGTTATAATACACCTGTGTCGCCCTTTTACCTCACTAGCATGCACATGTACAATTGACTAATCAGGTGCTCTGCATACTAACTATTGCACTGGTAAGACCTTACTTGGAGTATTCTATGCAGTACTGGCCACAGTATCTCCAGAAGGTTCATAGAGCTAAATATTAATAAAGTAATATCAGGAAGTACTACTTTACTGAGAGGGTAGTGGATGTATAGAATAGCCTTCAAGCAGAAGTGGTACAGGTTAATACAGTGAAGTTTAAATATGCACAGGATAGGCATAAGGCTATCCTAGATATAAGATAAGGCCAGAGATTAATGAAAGTATTCAGATTTCTTAAAATGTTTATTTTAAATTGGGCAGACTAGATGGGCGGAATGGTTCTTACTTGCAAACACATTACATGTTTCTATGTTGTTAGAAATATAACACACTTCATGCTCTGTATGATGCTTGTGATAAGTAACTAAGGATTCAGATATTGCCTTTCCCCACTCCTGAGAGTGCCTTCACTATAAATATATTCTAGTGTGTTTATTTTCTGTAATTATACCCAGGCTCATTAATATTTAACAGTTATTTCTCATCTGTAGAATATGATACAGTTAATAATGACATAGAGCTCAGTGATTTATAGTGCACTCATGTAAGTTATTCGAATGAAACAGCAATTGGCAAGGTTTCCCAGCGAGGATATTTTTCATGCACATAAATCTGTATTTACGGAAGCCAGTTTTGAGGGCCAAACTGATCCACAGCTGGATAGAGCCAATAAAAATGAAACTACCAACATTTTACTAGAGATCTGGTGTGACTTTGGTACGTTCCTTTGAGAATATCAAGGTTGGAAATGGATATTTTCAAATCTTCCAGTGATTGAAACTCATAAGTAATACACTGAGGAAAAGGATATGCTACGCTTTTGATCTTCAACGTACCATATACATATAATACTCTTATCATTGAAATTCAAACTTATTATATGCAAAAAGATTCAAGAATTCCCCTACTCATTGTATAGAGGATAAAATACCTAACAATATATTAAAACCAAGCACCTAATAAGAGCAGGGCAATCCGTTGCCTTGAGGATACTTCCAATTTATCTGGGAATGTTGTCATTTAAGTGCAGAACCATTTGTACTAGAATATTCCAACACTCTTCAAGAAGAAAGGCCTTCAGTTATATTTTGTATGAAGCATGTGGAAATCTACTTCACTACACTTCAATGATAACTAGATGTGATTATTGAAATAGCCTTGGAAGGTCTTTGTCATCATTCTGATGTTCAAGAAGCCACTATTGGATTTCTCTAGCAATGTGGACGGCAGTATTATTATCCTGAAATATGGAAACATCCTGAGGAAGCAGTGTTTGTATCATAGGGCGCACCTACTCCTGTAAAATGGCCTTATATTTTGTTGTCATTGTTTGACTGTCATCAAACCTAAGGACACCTATCATATGGCTAAATGAATGGCCACCACCATTACATATCCCCAAATTGTTAGCTGAAGGTGGGATCTGTCTTCTGCAATTTAATATCCAGGCTTTACAGTTGTACAGAGGAAACAGCATGCATGTGTGGTAGAAATTGCAGCTACACTTAGCATTTGACGAGAGTCCATTTTAAGTTCTTTGGCAACACCATATCATATACCAAAAGCAAATAAATAGTTTGCCTTTATAGCACGTTTTGCATCTGACAAGTATACTTACTAAAATCCAAGCAATCTCAAACTTCTGGTGGAGCAAGTTGCTCAAAAGCATCATTCCATGGTCAGTATATCTATTTCTATAGAATACTTTAGTTGTACTGGCATAAAATAATAACTAATAACACATAATGTAGTAGACTAAAAATGATAAATGTTTAGAATGCAAACTATTGATAAGAAAATGTCATGTATGATGTCTGCTCTTAAAATCCACCATCGACCTGAAAAATAATTTTGTCAATATCACTCTAGCCAAACAGGAAGGTAAATTCAGTGGTCCACGGTAGGATAAAAGGAGCAATTAAAAAAGGTACAAAATAACAAAAAGTGTTTCCTTAAAACAATAAAACTTTGTTTCACTTCATTTAGAAGCAACGTTTTATGCACAACTAAAGAAACTAGAAAACATTTTATTTTTAAACTTACATTTTAAGAGACCAAAAATGGTAAAGAAAAGGATCCTAACCTAATTTTGACTATTTTAGAAAATACAATGAAAACAATAAATCATTGTTATAAAAATGTTTCCTCATTTTTCTTTTTTGATTAAGCAAATGCAAGCAGTATGAAACAAGCTGTATGGCTTGACTATAATAAGGGATGAGAACTTTACATGTCCTTGTTAAAGTGGATAATACTGCTTATAATACCTCATTATCACTGCCAGAACACACACTCTAGGCTTAGCACAGACGACCCCCTTCAGACAGAGAGATGATAAGAAAGTGGAATCACATTGCTGTAATGTGCTTGATAATAAAACTACTCGGCTGCTGCTCTGGATACCTATGGGGATTTGACAATTATTTCTGTTTCCTAAGGTGTTTTACAATTGCTCTGATTGTGCTTGCCTTATGTAATGATGTATAAAGATTAAACCCCAGAATGACTGTACATGTTTATTCGACACACTAAATATATATATATTTGGCAATACCTTAATCATAGAGGTGAATTAAACTTGATATGGTCCTGAGTCGTCTTCTTGTTCTGTTTTATATATTTTCACCGTATACTCTACTTTACTAAAACAGACAGCTCCATAAGCTTTATCATTGGTCTGCTTTTACCAACCAAAATAGAGCAGTAACAAGGTTTAGGCAACTAAGGTACTAGTTATAACGTGAGTACTAGACCTGGAACCCTTGATGGGGAGAGGATGATAAATAGATGAATGCCAAAGCAGAATTCCTGGAACTCAGGACCAGAACGGTGGTGTTCACCCCAACAGCCAAGTACCATAAGGGTGAACCCTGGATACAAACTGGCACAGCATCTAACCCAGAACCTGGAAAATGCTGATGGCAGAGAAGAGAGTTCAGAGGATGGGCCAAGATCAGGCCTGGAGAATATCAACAAGCTCAGAGGACGAGCTGAGGTCAGGACTGGAGAGAAAAGTAAGGTCAGATGAGTCGAGCTCAGGACTGGAGAGAACAGTGAGGTCAGATGAGCTGAGGTCAGGACAGGAAGGAGCAGCAAGGTCAGAAGAGCCGAAGAAAAAAGGAGAAACACTATTAGCAGTCAAAATAAGAAGAACTCAGGCAACTTGGAATAGTAACTGAGAGTCTTTTATACAAAAAAAGGAATACACCCATGCCCCCATTATGAGGATAGAAGGAAAAAAGGAGGGCTGACAATAATATTATAATGGACGATTCCTATGGGGCAAATGTGGGCATTTGCAAGGCTATTTGAAGTAAGGCTATTTTTGGCTTTGTAGTATAGCTGAATTAAATCATTTTCCCAATATGGCTAATTTGGCCTTATGCTTGCAATCCTCTTTTCAGTTCCCTACAATCCCCTCTTTCATTAATAGATACCAAAGTGTCCATAAGGACACCCAAGTCTGTGGCAAGGTCTGTGAAACTCTTGTCTGTCACAGACCGCTGTAAATATTCTCCATGAGGCAACCTACCCTGGGTCACAGTATGGTATATAAGACCATATTACTGCACACCGGCCCAGCATGCTACATCTTGTGGCAGCATGGACAGGAGAAAATATCTGCTGGGCTGGGGCAGACCTAAAGCAACTGCAACACCACTAAATGTCTATGTCTTGATATGCAGGTGGCAGATAATGCATGACTCCATGTCTCCCAATTTTTTGAGGCAATCCCGCTGTCCCTTTGAGCCTTACCTCTGTCCCACACAGCAGGATTTTAGACCGCTATCTGGCTGTGAAAATGAATTCTCCAATGTCTGGTACACCAGAGACGGTCAACTGTCCATGCGGAGTATTATGTGCATGTGCGTTAGCGCTGCCTGTTTGAGTGTTAGCGTCTACAACATGTGTGTGGTAATGCTGACTCTTGACCTCCCAAGCCCAGCCGCCAGCATCCTGATTTGCCAGGTCTCAAGAGTTGGGAGGTATGTAAATCAAGTATAGCTAGCATCTCCTTTAATTAATCATCAAATATTGTCTGGATATTCCTCCATTAGTGGCTTGATTTGATTCACTTGAGCTATCAGTAATTGTGTTAACCAGTTCTTTAAGTTGTGCTCATTTTCCAACTTGATTCTTTTTTTGGTGTTATTGCCGATGTTCAACAAAACTCTCCAGCTTGCTTTTGTTTCAAACTGCCTGATTTTTACAATTCACATCAACCAATCTTTAGTGAATAGTCCACAATATGTATAATTAAACAGTCACATGCTTGACAATGCATTGTGTAACTTGCAGAAACATATGTAAACATATTTCATAGCCAAAAAGACTGATTTCAAGTTATTTTGTCTTATAACCAAATCACCTAATTTCTATTATGTTTATACACTAGTTGCACCTTTATTATGGTGAGAAGTGAAGTCTATTTTTTTGTTTGGTAAAGTACTATTATTAAAGGCAATAGTAAACAGTCTTACCAGAGAGTCCAGTCATGCCCACAATATGGCTGTACATTTCCAAGGTAGAAACCAAGAGACTGGGTGACATCCACTAAGTTGGTGAAGTCCAGACTGATGCTATTGAAGAGGACTGATGTCATTATTATCTCATCGATGGCCCAGACGTCCTCCCCTTGACCAGAATGGTACGGCTGCCACCATCTAAACTGAATACCAAACTGCTTTGCTTCCTCAGGCAGTTGTACTGAAATGATTCTAGATTAGGAGACAAGTTGTTTAGACAGAACACTCATAATTTGTATTATTTTAACATTATATTTAAAGTTTTAGGAGTATTGAAGACATATTTAAAAATGTTCTACTAAATATCGAGTCATGAAGGTGATCTGTGTCCATAATTTCCATAGCATAATTAATTTACTACATAAAATGCTGAATAGGTTTTCTGAAAAACATCCCCAAAACCGACAAACCATTGAAAAATATATTTAAAACTATTTTAGGCTCTTCTAATGACTGTATATTTTTTATTAAAGTGCAAGGTCAACAATATATAGTAGTATGCATAAAATTAAATAGGTTTAGTATTTGAGCCTATGACAAGCTTAGGGCACCAATGTTTTTGTTACTTTTCCCAGCTTCCACGTATTCAAGGGCATTGATTTGTTTTTGGACACTGGGTACAGAAGCGAGTGCTTGCTTTATTTGAGGGTGTACCTTGACTTGATGGGTGAGCTTAATTATGCTATGGCCAGTCCATTTAAACTAAAACTCTCTTTTCTTTCATATTAACACAATTGTTGCCAACGTCATAAGCACAGTCTATTTTTCTTGTTTTAAATACACAATACATACAAATGGGAACAATAATATAGGCTGGTACAGTAACATTTTCAGTGTTTCGCACCTTTCTAGGACTCACTGTGTTAAATTGCACACAATTATTGAAGCCACAAGCACATACACAAATCACAAAGATTAATCATAACACAAGTATAATGAAAAGGTACAATATATACAGTCAAACTACTAAAAACATTGCAAAAATATGAGAAAGTCAGATATGGCTACTGAAAATTCCAAATGAACATATAAATGTGAGGTCTTGGACTATAATGATGAAAATGCCTGCAGATTTGATTAGGCTGGGGTACATTCGTGTTCATTATTCTACATTTGTAATCTTGTCAAATAGAGATTAGAAACTTTTGCTGAGCTTTTATTGTTCTGCGTCCTATTCCCAAGGGTGGAGCACAGTGTGCAAGGTCATTTGATTTGTTGCGGCAGCTATGACAACAAACGTGTACTTGACAAACAGCAAAGAAAATGAAGAATAATATCTAATCTCCAGGAGCAATTACTGACTGTGGGTGCAACATAAACACATCCATTGGTAAGGCAATGACATCTCCTTGAATATTCAGTAAATCACTCATGGGCATGATCTTTTTCACACGCGGTTATAGGTGACTAGCAGAACATTTGTCTTCCTGATCATATCGTAATAAAGGTGACACTGCCAATGGAGATTTTGTTTTAATTCCCCTTTCTATAAAATAAATAGATAAAGTGAAAATATTGACATAGCGTGTTCATTTTGAACTAAACTCTGCCTGCAAGAAGAAACATTTAGGAGCTCTGGATCATAATCATCTGGTAATCCAAGGATTCCTCCTGTTTTAGCAAATCATATTAACCAAGAGAGGTTCTCCACCTTATCAAACATATACAAGCAGGGCACTGGATGTGTCTATAGAGATTCAGGTGGACTTATAAGGAAAAGAGAGAGAGAGAGAGAGAGAGAGAGAGAGAGAGAGAGAGAGAGAGAGAGAGAGAGAGAGAGAGAGAGAGCGTACATAGTGTAATATTGTTTGAAAAACTGCCGAGCACACTCAACAAAAAGGGGGTGCTGCTGGTTGTCCTCTCCAAACCTGTATAAATAAAAAAGAGCATTCACTGCTGTCAGTCTACTCTAGAGGCTGAATTAAACGATCCAGAACATACCAATTAAGAGATGATGAACAGCAAATAAACAAATTGGGTGCGGAAGGTATTTGTATTTTTGGTGCATTGAATGTTCAATTTCATTTATATTGGTTTGGGGAGGATTGCCACCAGCACCCCCTTTTTTATTGAGCGCCCTTGGAACGAGACTTAGTCTCGCAGGACACTGATTATGTGAGTTTTTAATCAGAATAAAGTGTTTCTGATAATTCCATACAGTATTCCAATATGTAGTCTCATTTCCTATATGAGTCTCTATAGAGACATCCAGTGTCCACTTATAAATGTTGGATGATATGTGGAGAGCCTCTCTTGGTTAATTTTAATCCTAAGTAAAATATTTTTTATTAAATGTTATGTATTCTACTACAATGGCATAAGGCACGTAACTCAAGCCTTCTCTAGATAGCTGAGCTAAGCCACTGATATATTTAGTCAATTTCCATAAAATGGTATAAGCTAATGCTTTATACATACATTATACATCAATTTAAAACTAGTGAATGTGATACACTATATTTAAAGCACAGTTAATGTATATTTAAACACATTGTGGTATATTTAGTTTTAGTTTTTTTTAGGGTTTTTGTAGGGGCTACAACTAGAGTAGCAATTTTCAGGCTGGTAAAAAAATTGGCATCAGGCCAATGTTAAGTCTATGGAGACAGTACCAAGGCCGGTATTTTTCTGAAGAAAAGGTGGCAACCCTAGGTACAACCATGATAAAGAAAGAAAACACAGACATCAAGTGTAGGTCCCACATTATATCCGGCACAGCTGTGTTTCAGCAGACATTGTTGTGCCCCTAACTATCATGATATCACTGGTACTAAAGCTGTAGATAAGAAAAACCATTTAAAATTTTAAATTATGGCCACTTTAGGAATACTTTTACCAAGAAGATTAGTACACAGTACAGTTCATTAGATTTAACTAATGGATACAGTGATTATTGTGGCACATAACCCAAACAGTTAGTTTAATAAATGCAGTTGCATACAGCTTCAAGAAAGAAATCTCATGCAAAATAAGATTAGGGGTACAATATAGGAAGATGTAAATAGGGGGTCTAGATCATCAAGACCAGATGCTGTAGCAAGACATATATTCACTGATATACTGCAATTAGTTACTATGGGGGTTATGTGACCCACATATAGTGTTTGGAAGTGGAAAAAAGGCAGTAATAGCTAGTATCTTATGTATAAAGGCCATTGTCCTTTTTTAAGTCCTGACACTTTTATATTTGGAACTTAGCATTGTCACAAAGTGAATTCTGACAGCCTGCCTGACTGGGGTTCTTGGAGGGGCCTGAGGGCCAAACACCTCCCTGTAGATTATGGACCCTGTCTGTAATGTGTTTAAGCCTTCCATTGTTTAATTATGTCAGGCACCCAGTCTGACTACCTTGCTTCTGGCTCCAGATTAAAGTGGCTAGATACTGCTTTACTGGTGATGTGTTTAAGTTTTCTATTGTTTAATCAAGTGTTATCTGATTGCAGTTTGGTATATATGTGCTGTGTAAATCACAAATAAAGGAGTTGTTCAATCTTGCTGTACCTAACTGCTAGATGTCCTGTCTATTTGGGTACAAAGAGCAAGGGTCCAGGAAAGACTTGCTGGGTGAATGCTGAGCTGTAAGTGGGGGCTAAGGAGGTGATTTCCCAAAACGGACAGAGGGTCTGGTAGACGGTCCGTTACAAGCATGTTTCACCTTTCTACATCACCTCCTATGTTTTATTCTGATGGAAATACGAATGTTATCTTTGCATTGTACACAATAATAATAGCACTGATGTGAAAGGCACAGTATTTGATTGTAAAATATGTGAATTTCACTATTAATCTAATAGCAAACTATTTATACTACAAGGCATTTGAAAATCAAGTCACTTCCTTTGGTGGCAATGAAATATAGATCTACAATAACATCCATTGAGATAAAGAGTGCATTATTAACACAAATTATAATAATAGTGTAATTTTTATTCCTTTCCTTAATAAATATGATTAATATATAATCATTCTTTCTCTCATAACTGAATTCCCTAATGTAAATTATTGTATATATTACATACTGAGGCCAATCACTGAAAATCATATATATGTTAGGCAATATTCAGTGATAAGGAAATATTATTTCTGAAAGAGCCATTCTTTAATTATGTGCGTGGGCTTCACAAATGATTGTGTCTGTGAGCTTATAGTATTAAATGTCAGAATGCTAGTCTAGGAATTTCATCATATTGATGGCAGATTTATGAATGAGCCCAGAGTGCTTTGTAATACCAAACACAGCCTACACAGAGACTTGTGTGATACGGATGATGCATAATGCATGTCTCTCTCCTTTTCATTATGTGAAATATATGGATCCTCAGTCAAAGCTGTGTATAATGAATCCCCTCAGTGCTATTGGGTAAGGAGCATAAATTCAAAGGAACCTCATCAGTATCTTAACATATTGACTGTCCTGCTAACATTTGGTGGTTGTGGTGTGGGACTTAGTACTAAGATAATAAATAATTAACTCAAGCACGTGATTGAAAATATGTTAGTAACATTTACTAGTTAAAGGTTGAAGATATTATAGTGATACAAGAACCAGTGGATTACATTTTTTTTTTTAAAATATCCAAAAAATTTGTGAAGGCAGGAGAAGTATTTAGCAAATGCAACAAGCGGAATCCATAATGTACATGTAAGACAAAAGGTAAAAGGAAGGACCAATAGCATATGTAAAAGTAAATATTACAACATTTATTTAGGAAGTGCATTCACAAATGAGTTGCATTTAATTTAAAATGCATAAAACTTGAAGCATGTTAAAACATATAGCCCTGAAGTCAGACGATCTCACCCTTCCTGGGAATGATGACAAGCTCTGTATCCACACTCAAATTAGATGGAATATCTGCTTGATAGAGAGAGAGTTACAAACAAAACTTACTCAGGGGCATCAACAATACAGATAAATATAGGCTTTACCTGTTTCATTGCTGCCCTTGAGGAACTCCCCGTTTTTGGACGACACGCGTAAGACTTTATTTTACATTCCTTGAAGGCAGCTGGTCCCACCACACTCCCGTCGGATATCCTGCCAGAGAACTTGGTCCACACATTAACATTCTGTGGTTTTGCACCATTTTGCTGGTTACTGGAGTAGCTCTCTCTCCAGTGAGCAGATATTCCATTTCATTTGAGTGTGGATAGAGAACCTGTCATCGGTCCCAGGGAGGGTTAGATCATCTGGCCTTGGTGCTATAAATTTTAATGTGCTTCAAGTTTTCTGCACTTTAACTTATGCACAAACTCATTGTAATTTGTACTTTTTATACACTGCCTGGCCAAAAAAAAGGCGCCACCTGGATTTAACTAAGCAAATAGGTCTGGGGTTGACAATGCCAAGATTCATCGGGCTCAAATTGTGAAAGAGTGGTTCAGGGAGCATGAGACATCATTTTCACACATGGATTGGCCACCACAGAGTCCAGACCTTTTCCCATTGAGAATCTTTGGGATGTGCTGGAGAAGGCTTTGCTTTACAAGATCTTTAATGAAACATTAATGCAACACCCAACAGAAATAAATGTTGTGACATTGCAGAAACTTATCGAAACAATGCCACAGGTAATGTGTGCTGTAATCAAAGCTAAAGGCGTTCCAACTAAATATTAGAGTATGTGACCTTTTTTTGGCCAGGCAGTGTATATAACACTATATAACAATGAGTTAAGCTATTGGTCCCTCCTTTGACATGTACATTATGGCGTCTGCTAGCTGCACTCGGCGAATACTTCTCCTTGCCTTCATGTTTTTTATATGCTTTGGGAACCAGGAGATCCCTTGGGTAGAGGACAACTTTCATTTCAAAGGGAAGTATTGTTATTTTCTTTCTTGTTCTGTTGGGTATATTATGTTTTAATATTACATATTTTTACATACTCAGGTTTATTAGTAAGTTCTCCATATGTCTCACCGAACCATAAATTACTGGTATTCACATATTTACCTTTCTGTGAATAATATCAAAACACTCCACATACCCCTCACATGCACATGGAAGTAAGATAATATAATTTGCAATGTTCACACGTAAACTCTGGGACCATGTAGAGCACAGTAAATTACATTTTTTTAATATTTCTTATACTAATGGAAATATTTTTAGCATTTCATCTGATAACACTTTCCTATGCTTTAATTCATTACAAATATATACCACACAATCAAACCTTATGGGAATATTTATATGTTGCACTGTTAATATTTTGGGAATTTGTCCACTGCAAATTAAAAGCATAATTTCTTACTTTAAAAATAACATAAAAAACTACAATAGTTACATTATATACATATATAATGTAAATTACAGTATATAAATATATAATGTAAATAACATTATATAAATGTATGATGTAACTATTGTTTTTTTATGGCATTTGTAAAATCTCAAACATATGCAGTTAAATGATACAATGGAACGATCACAACATACAAGTAGTTAAGGTCAAAGGGGGTACCCTTAAATAAGAGGGTCATATTTTTTAAAGGTAACATCCCAAAGTATTATTATAATTTTTTGGTTCTTATGTATTACAGTTCACCTCCGCTCACAATGCATCACTGCTTCATTCCCAACCAGCAATATACACATCTGAGATAAGGATAATAGATTTCCTTCCCTGCTCCTCAATATCGATATCAAGTGCATCATTAATAAGCACTAGATCCTCCGGGGAGCTGTATACATCAGTTTTGACATAAGGACACTTCACATACCTTGGCTCATGGTAGTTAAGATAAGAATAATGGTCCATCAGTTTCCAGGTAATGCCGTTATCATGTGAATAGTGAAGCAGGATGCCTTCTCCTGGCTTGTCTGGTGCTTTACATGTACTGAGGACAGATTTACTTCCAATTCGCAAAGTAAACTGAAGGAATCTAGAATTAAATAAACAATTGGATCTGAATATTAAATCTATCTCTTTATCATATTTTAATCTGCTTCGCTCAATACAGACTTTAAAAACATAAGGAGGGTTTTTAAAGTCACATAATTTCTCTTCAGTGTCATTTGTGGTTAGTTTTGTATTCTCATATTAATTATTTATAATGCTCTGCAGCATCAGGCAGCATGAATGAACCTGGCCATTTTTCACAGGCTGTCAAATAAAACAATAACATCAATATTTAAATTTTCTTTGGTTTAAAAAAAAAAAATGATTTCGGTTCTGTATGTTTTAAGCCATGCTTTCTGAAGCCATGCTTTCAATTAGCACTTAAGTAATGCAGTGTTATAGACTAGAGCACACCCTACATTACCATGCAGCATAATTCTTTACATTGCCCAAATGTAGCCTTGTAGTTTTGTTCAGTTTTTCTTTAAGAGGTAGTAGTCTTTCTACCACAATGGCATTTGGCTGCTGAAGCACCTTGTCTAGATAGCTAAGCCACTGATACATTTGATTAATTTCTGTAAAGTGGTGCAAGCTAATTCTTCATGCATACGTTATACATCCATTCACAACCTATGTACGTGTCAGAAGGTCCCACATTATACGTGGCACTGCTATGTATCAGGATGTGACACAATGTACAGCACAATGTAAACATAAAGCAACATATTGGGGTACATTCAATGATGCCCATTAAGTGGAAAAGGTTACAAAGGTTTTTTTTATTGCATATTATTCAGGAGATAACAATGTGCAATTTAACTCAAACACTGTGCCTTAAATTACCATGTGTTCATTTTTAAAACAACAACAACACGCATTATTGGGGAGGAGGGCAAGAGGAGGACCCCCCGCCGATTCCCCTATTTAGTTTAAACTATAGGTTAATTCCGCTGTATGGGAGTATTGTGTGTTCCACCCACACAGCTCAGAAAGGGTTAATGTGCAAATATCAGCTGCAGTAAGCAGCCACTTTAGACCTGTTTTTTTTTTTTACCCGTTATAGTAATAGGCAAAAATGCATCATTTTTTGGCCCGTTACTTTATAATGAGGATCATTGAATTGCTTTTTGGTGATAATTACCATGCGGTTTAGTGTTGAGATAGGGCTGTTTTAGCAGGTGTAATATTGATTTGACCACTTTTGACCATTAATTTACCACATAACACATTCTTTTCAATAAAACATGCTACTGAATTTACCCCATTATATTAAAGAAAATGCCAATTATTGGACATCAAAGTCTAACACTTGACAAATGTTATTAGTTAGCATTATGATATTTTACATACTGCACATCTGACAAACGCCAAGTCATAGTCTGTCCTAAAACACAAAAGCATATATCACTCACTTGGACTGTGAGCTGTCAAGGAAGGTAGTAATGAGCTGTCGTCTCGCATCTTTATTAAAAATTAAAGCTTTGCCACTTGCCAGCACACCACAGCCAAAACTGACTTCAGCACCACGGATAGAGTAAAAGTTATGATATGAAGAAAGCCTGGAGCTAGTGAAACTCTCTGATATAAACACCGGGTAGGTCTGTGAAGCCATTTCACATGCTGGTCCAGAGAAGCCAGGTTCACATCTGAAATGCAAAACATATTTAAAAAAAAACCATATCTACTTTCACTAATGATATCAACAGATGACACATTATTAAAAAACATTTATTATTTAGCTGGGGCACATAGGAATAAGGGGATATTTCAAGGCCAAATAGAATCAGGGATCAGAGGACTCAGGGATTACCATACGTGCCCACCAAAATGCATCAAATGTCCAGGAGGTATATACATCGATGTTGGCCTATCAGGGAATTTCAGGTTTTATGCGTATCAATGCCTGGACTACTTTTCCACTGTACTATCATGAGAAGCAGGCAAGTTATTGAACTCGGCCTATCCTTAGTTGAACATGTTATGCACACGCTTTGCTCCTTAATTAATAGAAAATGTGTTTAATAAGTATTGAATTTTAAGCTATTGACTATGATCAAAGCTCTCTAGGTTCCAAGATCTCTCTAGGCATATGCCTAGGTTGCAAGCTGGAACTTTGGCACTTCTGCTTAAAATGATTCTATTGCTTAAATAACATAACTCTATGAAATGATGGTGTAGTACTGTTTTCTATGTAAACCAGAATAGTAACTATTATGCTTTCCTTGAATCAAGCTTTAAGTCAGATTCATTATCTGATGGTAATGGTATAAAACACTGATCTTCCTTGTTTATATGCATTTTGCACCACGTTTAAATTCTACATCATGTATGTTTAGGACAAGGACTTTGCAGTCTATTAGTGGTATGTTGCATTCCATGTGAATGTCAATTTTCTGCAAATATGTACGAAACACAAATGGGTGGGCGATATTCACTAAAAGGGGAGGTGCAGGTGAGCTGAGGTGAGCTGAACATTTCATCTCACTAATTTAGCTGTATATTATGCAGGGACAAACCTAGTCAGGTCACTTAGTGGGGGAAACTCCACAGGTTTGTCCCTGCAAAATGTATAACTAACCTGGTGACATAAAATGTTCATCTCACCTCAACTCACCTGCATCTCACCTTTCCGCGAATAGCCCCCAAAGATATGAACTTGTCTCCCATGTGTAGTTTTTCCTGGTCTGATATTGGCTATACACATCTGAAGGCGCCGCGCAAAGCAAGTATTATAAAGGACATCCGTTTCATCACACCTAGTATATTTCCCTGGATGGGAAACCAGAAACCACGGATTTAAGCACTTCTTTTCATCCACAAGGAAATGAAAACATGGGAAATGACAAGAATGATTAAGCAATGAAGAACACCCGAAAAATCAATAGAATGAAATCACATCATTTCCAGTTAAAGTGCAATGTGGGAACCCTGACACGGGTCACAGTAATAAGTACTGCAAGCACCAGACGGGTCGTTTACAAGATATATGTGACACTTACTTGCAGCCATTTCTCGTGCATTGTCCACGTCCAGAGCAGAATTTTAGACATGATGGTCCAATATAAACTGTAATAGAAACCTTGTTATAACATGAGATGATACATAAAAAACAGTATTATGATTAAAGTCAAGTGGCTGCTCTATCATGAGAAATACCAGGGCAAATGCAGATGGGGGGAGAAGTTAGAGCATTTGCTTCAGCCATTAAATAAGCTCCAGTAAATTGAATCTGCTGATAGCAGTGACCCCTATAAAACTACTAAAGAGATCCACATATCATTTTGTTGGAGGGAGTTGATTTGCAATGAATCAACAGGTGCATGAAACAGTTAACATAGTGTATATATCGCTGAAATACATGGGAGGAGGGGCAGGGCATTTTTACTTTGATAATTAGTAAAAATACATGTATATCACTAGCCTGTATTCCAATTAAAGATGCAGCTGATACAAGATCATTTTGTTTTCTAAGCCCCTTTTCAGTAAGGGAAGCTGCTCCCATCGGTTGCATTCTGTTGTGATTAAGAGATAAACCTAGAAATGATTATACTGAGAAGGGTCACAATGGCACAATGGCAATATTACTAAACAGGTTTATTAAACATTTGCTGTGGGTTATCCAGAAACAGAGATAATGGGCTAGATTTATCGCTGGCTGTTAAGGCCGGCAAACGTTTAAACTTCCAACAGGTATTGTAGGAATACTGTCCTGCTGGCCCAATGAAAAAAATATGGCTCCCTAGTGACAGTGGGCCGGCCCCATGCCCAGGGTCACTAATAAAAAAAATCAATGGTCTACAGGACATACTATAACATTTAATATTTTTACGAGCAAAAAGGCAAATGTAAAAAGTGTCAGAGTGCCCTCATTTCGACACAACCCCGCCACCCAAAACAAAAACAATTCATATACACAGTACAATTACAGTGTACACCAAAAATCCACGTAAAAAAATATACTGCAAATACACAGTAAGGTACCAACTTAAATGAGTGCGTTGGTAGTGTACGCAGCACATCATCATGTTGGGATATGTGGATTGTTTGTGGACACAGTGCACGGTGTATTTACATATTTCATATTTTGATACGCTTCATTACGTGATTTGTAAAGTTAAAGTCCTGCTCACGTGTATAGATTGGTTTTGTGTTTTCCATGGTTGCTGACTGTACATAGTTATATTTATGTCTGTGACAGAAATCATAATATATATATATATATATATATATATATATATATATATATATATATATATATATATATATATATAAATGATCACAAATGGAAAAGAAAATATCATCTTGGCAATGTACCAGAAGAAAACTATGGTACCAGAAGTGTTAGAATATCCCTATTTTTTCCTGACCTTTTCTTTGTCTCACAAATATGTATCAGATATGGGGCCTGATTCAATGATGCCAAATATCATTTATTAGATTTTCCTATTACAGTCTATGAGATACATTTTTATGTTGTATTTATTAACCTATTAAATATGTATTTTTTATTACCATTTACTGATTCATGTAGTGGTTTGTTATTTCACGTTGAATATCTTTTATTATGCTTATATTGTAATATAGCGCTGTCTTTTTTTGTAATCAACTATGAGATACATTAGCTCATGTCGTTGAAGAGATCCCAATGGGTCATATTCATTAAGTAAAGTTAACATACAGCTGATATTTCACTTGCATGCTGGTAAAAAAAATGAGGCCTATGTTAAATCTATGGACTCAATAGTTTGGAAGGTATACTTTTAACAGGTGGAAACTCCAATGCAAGTGTTATTGTGGATAAAATGCTTACTTTAGAACAATCATTCCAAAAAAATTGTTCTGATGATTGTGCCACCTCATTGGAAAATGAAAAATATGTAATGTGTTAACAAAGTATATGAACAACCTTCAACTAGCCATAGATAGCCATTGACAATATTTAATTAAACATGTTGTGAAGAAACAAATGCCTCTATTTGAAAATGAGGCCATTAAGTATAGATATAGATAGTATAGTATAGATTAATAACTAGTAATAACCTTAATGGGAACCACACTTCATTTTTGCAAAGTAAAAATACGTGACTTTGATTTATGCTCCGCCATAGAGGACCTACTTTTACAGTCTTAAGGTGCTTGATAAATATTTCTCTTTCACAGTATCTTACCTTAGGCTGATACACAAGATGGAGCGATCTCTTATAGTTGTGTAGATTTATAATCAGGTGGGTATTTTTAGAATTTCCCAAAGGTGATGCAAGTTTGACTAATCCAAGCTGTTCAACAGACCTTTATTGCTGCATATTTCTGCCTGATTGTATTTCTGCCTGATTGTTTGAAAGACAGCCAATCTACTACAACCCTAGAAGGTTACATTAGTGATGAATCCACCTTGCAAAGTGTGCTGAACTAAGGGACGAATGTGACCACAAATCACACTTTTATTGTTTAAAACACTATATGTATCCTTTATCCAGTCTTATTTACAACATCCTATGTAATACAATGGTGATGGGCAACACAGCAGTTTTTCAAAGAGGTAAAATCAGTTTAGGAGTCGACTCCCAAGGAGGAGGAACATACGTACAACAGCAGAACAATCAGTTTGTTAAAACACAGAGGGGTTACAACTGTCAGCAAACAAATAACATTTATTTAATTAAAAGATAGCCTGAAGTCTAGGCATTTTAACTGAATAGCTTTAAGACAAATAATGTATCTTTTTGAGTTTTCTTTGCTCTATTTAGCTATATCAAGGGGAGTACATGTTTAGAATCTTGGCCCATCTGATTAGATTCTAAACAACATGTCTTTATCCAGTTGGCGCTACTTGCAGCCAAAAAAGTGCTCAAGAAGGTTAATTTATTTGTATTCATTCATTAAATAACCTCTTTACAAACCATATACATTTAAAGTGTTGTTTTTTTAAATTCAGTTGATTTTAAAATAAAGACAGGTGAACTGCAAAAATCAGGCATTGATACCAGAGTTGGAAATAGAGATAGATTGGAGAGTGTTTCAAGCTCAGCGTTTAATACCTTTTTTTACACTTCGGATGGCAGCTTACTTTTAGTTAAAAGGTCACAGTGAATAAATGTAAAGAGGGACTATTTTACAGAAAGGATGTGGGATGCATGACAAACACAGCATCAGCAGCAGAGATTCTGGAGGGCTCAGAAAGTGAAGATTAAAAAAACCCACAAATGATAAACACAAAACCATACTGCGGTTTCTTAAGGTTTAGCCTTTAATGAACTAACATTAGATTCAAACTTCATCGGCCAATTGTTTATTTTTGGACTTGTGCTTTGTGTATTTTAATGTAGAAAATCTGACCAAATCCCCTGAGACATAAAACTTCTGTCAAGATTCAATGCCCTTTTCTGGTATATCTTCAGACTGATTGTTGATTCTAATGGATGCAGGCAGGGTAAGATATAGCTCTCTATTTAATGTGATTCAGCATATTATACATATGATACAACTGTTACTATTAGATGGGTTGATTGATGGCGCTATATGGCTGACACTTTCACATCAAAATGGAAAGAGGGTTACAATTGAATATTTGTGAAATGAAATCCTAATCGACTCATTACTGATGCTGGAACGTCTGAGTTTTATAGTATTTCATTATTTGTCATGTCAGAGCAAGGGATATTACCTCTGAGACACAGTGAGTTTCCTATAATATTGTGCATTTCAGTGTTGGCATAAGCTACATTGCACTAACTGTGCTAGAATGATTGAAGGAAGGAATGCACACACGCACTGAGCCAATTAAAATATAGTTACAAGACTATTTTATTTATTTTAAGGACTACCCCAATGTCATTTGAGAGTAGTTTGAGACATGCTGCAATTTTATGATTTGAGTAATGGGTCACACACCTCAATTATAAATTGAATTCACAATGTCAAATATAGAGCTTTGCATCTCAAGAACAACACTGGAGCACAAGCAGTTCATACATTTTTGATGTTGTTAGTGATATGATAATATATTTAGTAATAATAATAATAATAATATATTTAGTAAAAATAGTAATAAGTGCTCTACTACATGGTCACAGCTGGCCATTTCTAGTCACTGTGTGTGCTGCTGTGGGAGATAAACAAAACAAAATTATAAACCCCATTGAAAAATGGACTATTGTGGTAATTGAATTTATAATTAGTTTAATATCATATCATTTTCACAGTGATTTCGTTACATTCACCTCCTGCCTCTACCTTTGTCAGTCACATTACTCTTTTCCACTAGGCATCTTTCAAAACAAGTTAAAGGGAGAAAAGGAGGGAGAACATTTAATATTATAAAGGCGAGGAAGAAATGTAGGAACACAGGCAAGTTTTATATATATATTGTAAAGAATAGTGGGAAAGCTGACCTACACAAATCAAATTTTAGTGCGACATCCACACATTTCATCTATAACTGATAATACAATTCCAGATTAGATGTGTTTTGCGTAGATTTTCCTGTAACACTGCCCTTATTACCTTCTATTGCTTGTAATGTTAGTCTTTGTAACCCTTACTCTGTTGTACAGTGCTAAAGAGCATGATGACACTGTGTAATTAATTACAAATGATGGCATTAAAATAAAAAGTAACAAATAATATGTTTTGCTAATATAATCTTAGATAATGTTCTGCTTTGCCAAATATACAGATATCTAAGAATACTGGAGAATTATTTTGCATAACTAGGATAAAAGGTTTAAAATAATATGCCTTTTAAGTGAAAGCCCAAACATACAATATACTGCAGCATATGATATTACTAAAGCTTCCTAACAGACAACTGGATCCATTCAAATCAAATAGTACTAAATTGTGTACATCAATCCAAACAAGGTATAACCTTGGATCACTTTATGATCTCTATGTAGTGACTGTTTAGGGACATTTCCAAAGCTATTAAGTCGGTAATTGTAAAAACCTACAAGTCGTGATTATGTGTTCAATTCATTTGGTTGTCTTTATATTCACTGTTGATCTAGATCATGTTTTAAAGTTGATCTATGATAAACATTCTGTACTATTACCGTTAAAAACCTATAATGAAGGCAATGTTCCATATTAATTAATGTATGCCATAAAAGGACTTAAATTGAGACATGGATATCATTAGACAGCACCATGTGTAAAGATAATAAACTTGTTTTAGAGGAGCAGACTAGAAGTTAATTTTGCCATGATACTGATTAACCATTAGACAGTGCAAATAGAATGAAGAACTAGAATAGCTTCTCACTCAGTAGTAGGCCTTAAACTCCTACCAGAAAGACTAGCTATGGATTACCCACAAAAATTAAAAAGCCTGGGTCTGTCAGACAGACTGAATTACACATGTAAGTGGCATTGTACATAGTAAGCACTTATTATCTAATATAGCAGAGGGGAAGAGTCGTTGACATCAGATATATATGGCCTCATCTACATCAAATAGCTGATTGCTTTTATTCAGTTCACTCGCCACCTCCATAATCACCACCTCAGTTGGCAGTATGATCACAAACGTCAGCAATTAGAAGAGCTGTTGCTTCACCTCCTGTTGTTAATGTCCCTTCAGAAATTGCTGAACCCATATACTGCGAAGATATATTTTTGGCTCTTGTAATGTGTCATGTGCACATGTGGTAGCAACACACTGCTTTCAAATCTTCAATGTAATATACTAAAGTAGATTCTATAAATATTTTCCTTTTGAAGATGTCTACATATTGTTAACCGTTTAGGTCCCAAGGGGATGTGTTTTGCATAAGCCTCTGGCACACACAGGTGTAATACTATTATCGAACATGTGTTTGGATAACTTGCCATTAAATCTAATCAGCTATGACTTAACGTAACAGGATTTCCGTTCACTCACATTTCACTTAAAAATGCAGAAGCCTATAGCTCTCAAAGTGAACATGACATTTTCGGTTATTAGAATCTAAGTGAATGGCAACAGCCAGGTAATAAATATGTGACATGATCCAATTAGGAGGTGAAGACATTATTAACATTCTCTCCTCTGCCAGGACAAAAAAAAAAGCTTGGAGTGTTAGGCCATGAGATCAAGAAAGGATGGGGATTCCAAAATTAGGTCCAACGGAACCAGATCTTCCTGTTGGACATTCCTGAAACCATACCTCCATTATTCTGATGTCATCTATTAGGGTGACTCACATTTTAAGTGTGGGGCAGTTGGTTGTGACCATAATTGAGGTATACCATTTTTATCCACATTTAAGGTGTATCAAAATCATGCTAGCTGTGTGAGAGTTGTACAATGTCACTCTACAAATGCAGCATCTTGGATTCCAGTTGAAAGAGTTGAAGTGTTTTGAGCAGAAAAGACTAGCTAACATGATCAAAGGCCTTCTCCGCGTCAGTCGAGAGCAACAATATTTTTGTCCCCCTCCGCTGTGCAAGATGAATTCCCATTTCCTTTTGGATTGTCAGCTTGTAGACATGATCCTCAAAACCAACTATGTGTGTATTGGTCAGGGGTAGGCACCAATATTGCTTAAAGTGGACATTTGCTGGGGTCTGTGATGGACAATTTAATGATCTTCACAGACCATACCATGGTGTCCTTGTACAGACACTTTGCCTATCCCTGGTATTGGTTTATCTGCAAAATTAAGACTCAGGATACCCTTGGTTTTGTGGCACAACAATGGTTGTTGTAGTACTAATAAGTGCAAGTTATAATACTTCAGATAGCCTGCACCCTTGCTGGCTCTTGAGGTACAATTAATATGTGTGGTTCATTTAAAGTGTTCTTTTTATATGAAATTCCATCAGAATAATAATAATAATAATTTTTTTTTCCACTTAGACATAGGAATGTTGCCAACTAAAGATATAAATACTAACTATTGTCAAGCGCCCACATGTTTCCCATGATTGGTCCATTCTGTCGCCATCGCAGCCTTGTATCTCTTGTCAGAGCTGCATTGGGAAGGGGTATAGTAATTCGACTCCACCTGAATTAAAATGGAAAGATTTAGTGAGAGGGACACTGGGATTACATGTTAAATTCTTAGTGATAAATAAGCATGCGTTAATATTTATTACCTCTATATAGCTCTTTTTTTTCAACATTTTAACCTACAGTCTGCATCCAAGCAGATAGCTATACGATCAGCAAGTTTTTAAAGGGACACATATTTCTGTCATGCTGCCTTGCATAATGTATAATTTGTATGTCTTCACAGGGAATGTCCTCCTTGATTTAATTAATTGGATACCTTTTGGCACACATGTATTCTACGTTCGCATATAAAAGTTATTTGTGCACAGCAAAATAGCCACTGATCTTTCAACCCTCGCTGTACACGTCATGAAAAAAGTTGTGTGCTTTGTATATGTATACATACATTGCAAGTGTAGCTATTATTTATTATTTATTTTAACTTTCATTCACTCTCAGTCTGCAGCCAAATGCTGGAGAGCTGAGTGGCAGATTAGTAGAAGCTGCAAACATGATATTGAGAATATATTTAACATATTTTGAGTACAGATATTACATTTTTAGTAATTACGAATATTTGTATAATCATTGAGCTTTGATGTAAAAGAGGTAGGTCACTTTCAAGTTTATTAGTGGTATTTTTCGTATTAGATGTCTGGCAAGACCAATAAATTGTCTGTGTCTCTCCACTCAGCATTCTTTGATAACGGAACAGACTTTTTACACAGATTCGTACATATCTAGAGAGGTTCCTCTCACTTAGAAGGTGCTACTTACCCACTGTAGTTGTCGGACGAATAGATGGTGCTGTGAGGAAGGTGAGAACCTGCACAAAGCTCGGGCAGACACTCAGAATGCACTAAGGACCAGCTACGACCATGATTAGTTGAAAATTCCAGACTGACACTGATAATATAAAAAATGCAAGCGCATTAATAATAAAATGAGTAATCAATGATCCTATAAGGCGGACAGATGGCGCCATTTCAAATCACATGTCATATAAAGACCAGAGCACAAATTTATAACAAAAAGAGAGAAGAAAGAGTGAACTCTCAGATGTATCACCTAGTAACAACACGAAAGACAATGCTATATATTGATGTACTTATCTAAAAAAAAAAATGCAATAGACCTATGAAAGAAAATAAATTCAAGAATGATGGATAAAAATAAACATGTTAGAAAAAAGACAATGATGTTTTAGTCATTTTGATGCCAATGATGTCTTGACCCTTATGGGACAAAAGGAATATAGCCATACAGGATCTCTATAGATAAAATGAACCATGTTGTTCTTTTTGCAGCTCGGTTTGACCTTTGATTTTATTAACCATTAGCCAAATATAATCATTAAACTGTAATTAAACTGAGCAACAATATCCTTCTTTTTCTCAATGGATAATATGATTTGTAGAGCAGTGGGGACATATAATGAAATAAAGTAAGAAGAAAAGATGGGACTTACAACTGGATAGTGAGAAGTAAACAAACAAATAGAGAACTGCACTTTGCACATACATAGGTGACTATACATATCTGTCCACTGTAGGATTGCTGCCCGAATCAAAATGCTTAGGATTCTCCTAAATATTAATTATGGTGGAAATTAAAATGTATTGATACAGTTGGCATTCCTCTTCTTGTTAATGTGAATTGCTATAGATGGTACAGCAGCTTCACATTGACTGGTAATACATATATTTATTTATTTATGATAGGAGGTAGAAGAACACAGGTTAAAGAGACTAAGGAAGTTTATTAAATATATTTACTTTGTGTTACAGAAAGACAGTGGTATAAGGAGTGAATAGTAGGGTTTCAATAGTCAAACTAAGCAACTATTAGGGTACAGCCATATTTGTACTCCTTGATAGTGATTCAGTTGGAAAGTAGGCGCAGAAGGGCGGTAAGAGCAGCAGGGAAGTGGTGTCAAAGCCACAATCTGTAGAATTACCACAAGCAATATATATGTCGCATGTTTGTAAGTTGTAAACACAGACATCTTTTTCAGTTTGCAATGACGGTCTATTTATAATATGGCTGAAAGTTTGAGGGTGGTTTTCAAATTAAGCATTGCAAAAACAAAAATTAAAACACATAAATGCATTTGTGTCTTAAAAGTCTCAGTTGACCGGTTGATACTTGCGTTTTAATTCATGCTCAATCTATGCAAGTCTTAAAACTATTTGTCCTATACAGTTCTTTTTCAACATCCTTTTCTTTTTTTTTAGATAATGTAGCAGCACCAATTTGTTCTCTGTCAATGATCACTGTGCAATGAGTGCCCTTTGCGGTTATAAATCAGATTAGAAGCTGACAGGAAAGTCCTTGTGCCCAGTATGGGATTTCCTATGGTGTTTAAAGGGCATTAGACAACAAGAGTATTCAGAATGAATTAGTAGAACATCCGTTCTATTAATAGAATCTTTATTAGTACTGACTATATTACACAACCAACTGATTTACAAACATTCTATATAACATCATGCCTTGTACCTGTTTCCTGGCTGGTGAGATCCACACCCCAGATTAATAGAAAACTGTATCATATGTGATTCCGTTGAAGGAAGTACAGGAAGGACATGGAAGAAATCCACAGCCCAGACATTAAAGTTATGACCTCGATGACTGTTTTGTTTCAGACAAAACTTTGTGGCGGAAGTTTGCAGTTCCGGATTTATCACAGTAGAAACTAGAGATGGAACCTTCAACAACAAAATAAGAAAAGAGAAGATATGTAATCAGTAACTTTGTGACTCTTTAAGAAGGACGATTATTAGCTCTTTGCCCTGCAACCTTGAAAGTGGACTAGTTTGAAAACTGAGGACCCAAGATTTTAACAAAACCAGGACTGGATTTACTTTAAAGGCACTGACACTTGCCTAGAGCGCCACTTGTTTACCAGTGGTGTATGAGACAAGGAGGTGGATTGTAATGATCAATCCTCCTGATCTGTTTCTCTGGGTAAAAGTAAGCAAACATTCCCATTTGCTTTCCATCACATTCAGCAAGAGGCATATAGATCTACATGGATAAACTTGGTGCACTAAACACCATACAAGTGTTATTTCTCCACTTTTTTATATTATTTTACCACGAAGCATACACTGAGTGTTCCCTACTTTATACTGATTAGTCACACCTAAAATATAACGCAATAATATTCTGAGGCATGTTTGAGCTATGTTGCCCACACTAATCCATTAGTAGATTTTGGGGTTTTGTATGATGGATAGCACAAGTAGCATTTCTTCTTGTCAATTTAGCATAATGTTTACATATAACTATAGCATCATCGTAATTCATGATACTAGTATAATTCATAATCTTGAAGTGATTATGCGCTACCGCATGCTAACGAAGTTCTGTTACCTTATAGGATGAGTAGGAAAGGGTATCCATGACAATGGGCTCCTTCTTTCCATCAACATACGCATAAAGAATTACGTCATTGTCATGTGACTCTCCTGGATTGCACAGTCCTCCTATAAAATATTAAAATGTGAATAGTTGGATAAAATAAGTCATGGCCGAACTTCCAACTCAACACTGAGATTATTGGGGAATAATGGAAATATAATGTAGAATTCATTGGCTAAACGCTAGGACACATCATGGAAGGACAATTCTTGTATCACAGCTAAACCTGAGGATTGGTATGGAAATGTTTTGCATTATAGACCCAAGTAAAAATTGAGGACTCTCTTCTTGTTGTGGATGGAGTTACTATGTAAGTAGAGTGACAAAATGACATAACTTCTCAGTGTTTACTAAAACAAGCTCATGTATAATTTAATGCTTCAGAAAATAGACTTCAAAATTGTTTAGGGTGGGTAGTGGGTCAATTCAGGAAGCTTCCAAAATACAATTACATTATAAGATCCTTATTATCTGATTGCTAGGGATACACGTCATGTATCACGCGATGTGAACATGCTGTGCATGCCGGGTCCTGATTAGCCTTAACTGTTATTACTTGAATGACATCTAATGTTGTTTGTGCTCCGATACACAATATCACAGCTGCATGAATCCTAACTATTTGAATTAATAAGCATGCATTTTTTCCACTAGGAATTGAATAATACATATGCAATAGCAAGGCATGTTTTTGATTTCTTCTTTGGAAAGGTATCTTCAATTTTAGAAAAGAGGAAAAAAAAAAAAAGAAAAAAAGCTTTAGATGAAATTAAAAGGAAAGGTTCAAGGACTCAAAATAAAACCACCCAGAACATCTTTTGAGGATAAGATGTCATTTTAGTTGACAGGTTCTCATTAATAAAATATTTGCTGTTTGAGAATAAGGTGTATGAAATGACATATTTTCCAATGAATATGAATGACTTGCTGTTGATCTACACACTGTGTCTATTGCTGATCTAACAGTTTCCATCTCTAGGTTCCCAGGGTTAGGAAGCCTTTTTCCTGTTGTTCTTCCAGGAGTTTAACTGCCTAGACGACCTGGAGATTGGTCTATTTTCTTTTCCTGCTGGGTACACCAGCCAAACAAGAACTCATCCCACCGGCAGCCCATAACAAACAATGTTATTTCATGAATATGAAGAATGACTGTTTTGGAATTATTAATTTATATTTCTTTAGTTAATAACCATTTTCACATGTGTTCATATAAAGCGCATGTGAGGGAAAAAAATGTGGAAATGTGTCTATAGATGATCTCGAAAAGAATTGGCAAACACAAACTTGATGGACTTAGTATTTTTTCAACCTAAATTACTATGTTACAAAAACACATTCCATTATTATCCAACAGATTCAATTTTGAGTGTTGAATTTATTAATTTAAATAAAGTCAAACCAAACAAAAACGCATACCGTCAAATTAAAGGAGTATATATTTTTTTAAAGGACAATGATCTGTCTATTTTGGAACCTGCATGTTCATTTTTGGATAAATTCTTGTCTCCCTATGTGGGAAAGCTACCTGCTTATTTGAAGGACAGTACCTATGTCCAACAGGTATTTAAACAAATAGGTCTTATTGAAGTTACATTGATGTGTACTGTAGACATACAATCATTTTATTCTAACATTTCCCATAAAAGAGCAGCTTTTGTAATTTATAAAACATGGGTTCATGACCCATTGGATCATTTGCCCAAGGCCGATTTTTTTATGACAAACATTGTCTTTTGTACTGAATAAAATGTTTAACCATTTTACATTTTTAAATCAATTTTACATCCAAGTTAAGGGCGTGGCCGTGTGAACAGTCATGGCTCCTAAGCTGGCTAACCTAGGATTAGGTACATATATAGCCGGGTGGTACTGGTTTATAGTTGACGTGATTTAGTTCTGGATACAGAGAAACAGTTATACCAATTTTACTAATTTGTTTATGCCTCATTTGGATGTTTCAAATTCAATTTGTAATTTGGTACTCAACAAAAAGACATGACAGTATACAGCTTAAATAACATGGAGGCTACTAAATTAGATCAAAAACCCACATGTGTTAAATCCCAATTACACCACAATTCTTGTTAATAACATTCTTAAGGGTCAAATGTTTAGAGTACATTGACTATGCACAGAATCTAATCAAGCATAATTGTTTATTCATTATATAATTCATAGGTTTGAATAAAAGGGTTATTCTCGTCCATTATTACATCAGACCAAAAACGTGTTGGAACAAGTCAATATTAACGAAGGTATTAGAAATCTGAAATATAATATATACAGTGGGGCAAAAAGGTATTTAGTCAGCCACCAATTGTGCAAGTTCTCCCACTTAAAAAGATGAGAGAGGCCTGTAATTTTCATCATTGGTACACTTCAACTATGAGAGACAGAATGGGGGAAAAGAATCCAGGAAATCACATTGTAGGACTTTTAATGAATTAATTGGTAAATTCCTCGGTAAAATAAGTATTTTTATCCCTCCTCTGTCCTCCACTCGACACCTGTTTGAACTTGTTATCAGTATAAAAGACACCTGTCCACAACCTCAAGCAGTCACACTCCAAACTCCACCATGGCCAAGACCAAAGAGCTGTCGAAGGACACCAGAAACAAAATTGTAGACCTGCCCCAGGCTGGGAAGACTCTGGTTAGGGAATCTGCAAGTCTGCAAGTCTTGAATCTGCAAGACCACTGATAATCTCCCTCGATCTGGAGCTCCACGCAAGATCTCATCCCGTGGGGTCAAAATGATCCCAAGAACGGTGAGCAAAAATCTCAGAACCACACGGGGGGACATAGTGAATGACCTGCAGAGAGCTGGGACCAAAGTAGCAAAGGCTACCATCAGTAACACTCTACGCCGCCAGGGACTCAAATCCTGCAGTGCCAGACGTGTCCCCCTGCTTAAGCCAGTACATGTCCGGGCCTGTCTGAGAGCATTTGGATGATCCAGAAGAGGATTGGGAGAATGTCATATGGTCAGATGAAACCAAAGTAGAACTTTTGGGTAAAAACTCAACTTGTCGTGTTTGGAGGAGACAAATTTGCATCCAAAGAACACCATACCTTCTGTGAAGCATGGGGTGGAAACATCATGTTTTGGAGATGTTTTTCTGCAAAGGGACCAGGACGACTGATCCGTATCAAGGAAAGAATGAATGGGGCCATGTATCGTGAGATTTTGAGTGAAAACCTCCTTCCATCAGCAAGGGCATTGAAGATGAAACGTGGCTGGGTCTTTCAGCATGACGATGATCCCAAACACACCGCCCGGGCAACGGAGGAGTTGCTTTGTAAGAAGCATTTCAAGGTCTTGCAGTGGCCTAGCCAGTCTTCAGATCTCAACCCCATAGAAAATCTTTGGAGCGAGTTGAAAGTCCATGTTGCCCAGCGACAGCCCCAAAACATCACTGCTCTAGAGGAGATCTGCATGGAGGAATGGGCCAAAATACCAGCAACAGTGTGTGAAAACCTTGTGAAGACTTACAGAAAACGTTTGACCTCTGTCATTGCCAACAAAGGGTATATAACAAAGTATTGAGATGAACTTTTATTATTGACCAAATACTTATTTTCCACCATAATTTGCAAATAAATTATTTAAAAATCAGACAATGGGATTTTCTGGATTTTTTTTCTCATTTTGTCTCTCATAGTTGAGGTTTGGTCCCAGGTGGTCACTGTGTTCACTGCAATAATACAAATGGTACAAAATATTTTTTACATGCCAATAAATTAAAATGTACATCAAACAACACATCACTTGTGCAACAACACATGTTATTAATATGTCTTGTTCCAGATTTTGGCTGTACTAGTAGATATCTAAGGAATCGAATCAGTGAGCATAAATCCGCTGTTATAAACAAATCATAGGCACTGATAAAGAAAAGACCAATGCTATGGCGATTCATTGTAAGGAGGTGTGACACGACTCCCCAGCAACACTAAAATTCCTAGGTAGAGACACTATTCCTATTCCATGTACAGGTCAAAACAGAAATAAGATACTATTAAAAAAAAAAGAAGCATTTTTGACGCTTGAATTGGGAGCTTTAAACAACATAGGTTTGAATAGAGATTTGAAATGGACAGAATTATGTATGTAAACAATCTTTGGTTTGTGTGTGTTCTGTATGCTGTTTACTAAATGGCTTATTTTTTTCACTTTAGTTTTTTAATTGTTTAGTGTTTTAAGGTCCACAGTGCTCATTACCTTGAGAATGGCATCTAGTACGCCAAAATTGGTCGTACTCATGTTGCTTGTGGTTTAAGTTATTTATATGTACCACACCACGGACGGATGTTTTTTTGCGGGTAAAATTGCTCATCGCTACATGTAATAGACAGATTTTTTTATTTCATTGGAGAATAAATAGGTTGTGGAAATCCTGTGTTCACAAGGTCTTCTTCAATAATAACCAGTTCTTGGCTGCACATTGTCCTACTATCAATGATGTCACTGCCTGTACATGAGCTATATTGACTGATGAAGCTAAATGTAATGTATCTGGAAGTCCCTTCCATGTACACTACACCTATCCCTTCTTTGTTGCTATTGCAACTTTGCGCTCTCTTGCTGTAAGCATGTGTAATTATCAGCTCCTTGTTTTTTGTTTTGTGCGGCAACAGTAATTGGGGTGATGGGACAGTTGTGTGATGTCATTGAGAACATCAGTGACTTCCTACACATATGCATTAGGCAATCCGATCCATTGCCATGACAGCCCTTTGATTAGCTCCCAGAAGATGCTAGGGAATGTATATGAGGATCAATTTCCAGCAGAAGATTTACGCTACTTTGAAGGTTACACTTTTAATTACCGTATTTGCTCGAATATAAGACGACCCTGATTAGAAGACGACCCCCCAAATTTTGGATATTCCTTTAGGAAAAAAACTAAAAGCCTGAATATAAGACTACCCTATAGGAAAAAAGGTAAACTTATATATATTCACATGTAAATTGCTTTTTAATATTTAATTAAAAAAAATGAAATTAAACAAATGCATTTCTTGTTTTTATTTCCTTTTATGTGCCAATGCTGCCTCTCCCCCCCCCCCAGCTTGTCTCTCTCCCTCTCCCCCCATGTTATCGGTCTCTCCCTCCCCCTAAACTTTTCTCTCTCTCTCTCTCTCTCTCCATCTCCCTCCCTCCTTTTCTCTCTCTCCCCTTGTCTCTGTCTCTCTCCCCCATCCCCTTGTCTCTGTCTCTCTCCCCCCTCCCATTGTCTGTCTCTCCCCCCTCCCTCCCCTTGTCTGTCTCTTCCCCCCTCCCTCCCCTTGTCTGTCTCTCTCCCCCCTTGTCTGTCTCTCCCCTCCCTCCCCTTGTCTCTGTCTCTCCCCCCTCCCCTTGTCTCTGTCTCTCCCCCCTCCCCTTGTCTCTGTCACCCCCCCTCCCCTCCATTCCCCTCCCTCTCCTTACCATTTTGTCCTAAATTGATCTTTTGACCCCTACCCTAACCCTTACACTATCCCTAACCCTAATATAACGCCAACCTTAACCCTAATTGTAATCCTAATCCTAGATTTTAGTTTTTTTAAAAGATGTTTTTTTTTCAATTTCAATGTTGTTTATCACTTCCAAAGCTCTTTTCCAGTTCTGGCCTGGAATAATGCAATATATGTAAGGCCATCATGACAAAGGTTTCCTGTCATTTCCCTCACCTGTCAGTTAAGCCAAGAGCCCAATAAGGGCACGGCAGGGGGGTGGCAATGAGTGGATAGAGGGGATGGCCTTAGGCTATATATTGCAGGATTTACAGAAATGATTTCCTGTTTAAAGTAAAATGACAAGTTCCCTCCCTCCCATCCCTAGGTGACGAAGAAGGAAGTGGCAGCGGGGGTCCCCGAGGTTTGGCGCTTGTGCAGGGGGTTGGTCATCTGGGGTATGGCCAACCCGGTTGGGCAGTAGCTGTGGGAAGCTAGCTGCACGGGCTCCCCATGGGCTTGTCCCTGGGGAGTGAGGCATGGCTACTGTGCAAACAGGGACGTCAGTAGCCGTGAGTCATGTGGTACGCCTGTGCCAGATTCTCGGGGTCCTGATCCTAGATGGTCTAGGATAAGGCACACGCTACCGCTAAGGTTCAGTAGTATTGTTTCATGTTGTTTATATTTATGGTTATAAAAGCGTGTTGGTTGGTATATATGTATATGTATATAATGTTTGTATATATATATAATTGTATATGCCCGGTTATTTATTTATTTATAAAGTTTTAACCATATTTGGTTTACAGTAATATTCGTTACTTATTTCAGCTATATTTTAGCTGCCAATTTATGTTGCAGCATTTCAATAAATACTGCGACCTTTCTAGCCACTCAGTTGTCTGTCTCTTTATTGGTGGGGGGAATGTATTATCAGGTATACCTTTGTCAAGTACAGGGCAGCGTCAGATTGAAATGGCATGCTGCCTCTCAATATGGAGCTTGCAATTGGTCTCTGGAGCATCGCATTGTGCCCTTGTGGCAAATGATGTGTTGTTGTATGCCTCAATATTGAGGCATTGCAACAACACCCACTGAACATAGGAAGCTTTTGTTGATCTTAACCTATGCTTGTTTCACTGCATGACATGCCAAGCACACCAGTTTTTCACTAACTGCTCGTATTTGGGTGAGGTGCCTGGCATCAGGATATAGATCAAGTTTATCAACAAATCCAATAATCAAGAAAATGTCTCATGATTTAAAAGAATGGTATCTTAGTTAAATTAAGTTAGTTATTTATATCCTTTCTTTGTTTCTCAGACAAAAAAAAAATACAAAACCTAACACAGTACAAAAATATACTAAATATAATTTTGATTAAACTAAATAGCACAGCTGAATCAAGAAATAGGTTTTAAGCACAGCAGTAGCTAGGATAAATAGCTCAAATAATTACAATTATTCCAGAGAGCAGTCAGGTGCGATGACAGTTTTGTCACTTAAAACTAAAATTATACCAGTGGTTAGTTCTGGACAATTCTACTGGCATCTAAAGTGGTGAAGACAATTTAAAAGATTACTTAATTAAATAGAAGACAACTAAGAATGAAGATCCAGAAATCTAAAGTTAAATAATGCGAGGGCTTTGTTGAACAGATAATCCATAAAAAGCCTGCTAAAATACAGGGCCAAGAATTCCCATCTCCTTTTTAAAACAATCTACAATAGGTCAAGTGTATGAAATTTAATACAAAAGAAATTAATTAGGTTGAAAAAAGACATTTAGACAAAAAAAACAAAACAGTGAGACACTAAAAATATAATCTCAAAGGGGAAAAAATCCTTCTTGACTTCAAGGCAGTCAGACTCACCCTGGATCAACATTATCTAGTCTACTTTTACTTGTGATAATCTTATATGCATTCCTTATCTAGAAAAACATCCAAATGTTTTTTGAATACATTGACTGAATTGGCCAAACAACAGTAAAGACATTGTCTTTTCCTCCAGTCTTAAATGATGCCCACTTGTTGTCTTGAAGGTACGATTTATAAAGAAAT
Source organism: Pelodytes ibericus (assembly GCA_036172795.1). NCBI lineage: Eukaryota > Metazoa > Chordata > Amphibia > Anura > Pelodytidae > Pelodytes > Pelodytes ibericus. Next base: position 121,306,076 of record CM069858.1, on the reverse strand, counting down.
CTCTAAAAAGGTCTTTGTATTGATCTCAAACATACTTGTAAACATTAATCATATCCCCACAAAGGCATCTTTCTCTAGAGAAAACAAACCCAATTTGGAAAGCCTTTCTCCATAGCTTAAATTTTCCACTCCTTTAATAATTCTTGTAGTCCTTCTCTGAACAGTTTCTATTTCCATTATGCCCTTTTTACTACTGGCGTCCAAAATTGCACTGCATATTCCAAATATTGTCTTACCACATAACGTTTGAATGTATTTGATCTATACCCATTGACAACAGCTTGCCTTAGCCTTAGCTTAGCCTTAGCCTTAGCAGCAGCTGCCTGAGATTGCGCACAGCTGCACAGTCTGTTGTCAACAAGACCACCCAAATCCTTTTTCATAGAGGATTTACCCAACACACAACAATTTAAAGGCCAGCTCAGGTAGAACCAATGGGCCTCCGAATTAATTTGCAATTTGGAAATCTGAGGAAATTCCATACCGATATCTGCCAAAACCAAATGTGGCTGAAATATGAGCGAAATGAACCAAACCGAGGTGAAAGTCACAAAATCCACATTATCCTATGAGGCCTTCCGCACACAGAAAATAGCCCAGAAATACTGAAACCTAAATTCAACCAAAATAAACCAAACCTCCATAGGAAATAGGCTCAGCTTCAAGACATTTATACAGAATATTGATACAATTAACTATTCACTGCCGAGGAATTTGTGTATAAATACAGTGCACTTGTCAAGATCACCAATTTAAAGCAGGATTCTTAGCCAGCAGACAAGAAATGCCCCCCCCCCCCCCCCAAAAAAAAACAAACAAAGCTTGGAGTAGGTAAAAAGCATTCCGTGTTTTGGACATTTTTGCCGAATCCAATTACTGTTGAATTGCTGCTATCATTAAGGACCAGCTGTAGCAAGATATTTTGATCCATTTAATTTGCTTTGCAACACCACTAATTTGCAACTATTTGTTTCTTTTTCCTCGTCCCTGAACCTGCCTGCCCGAGGGAGGAGTCATCTGAAGTATACTGATCCTTTGAGATCTGATGTGCCTTTGATCTCCCGGGAGTGTGTTAGTGCAATACCAAAAGGGGCGAGTACTTCACATTTGCTTTCTCTGGATTGCAGTTTTTCACCCAATTTATGGTTACTGCACTATCCTACTACCTACATATGAAGTGGAATATTTTGTATATACCGTATATAAGACAATTTTTTTTTTCCAGAAATGCCCCTAAAAAATGTTGTACATTCGAGGTTTGTCTTATAATCAGACCTCAAATAAAGATCTGACTATAAAACTGGGATCCAGGCCCCCCGCAGAGCTGCAGGGGACCTGGATCCCCTTCGCAAGCAGCCAGTGAATGTCTGTGCAGTGCGTGCAGACATCATCCGGTGCTCCACGGCACTTCTATGATGGAAGCCTTATTTTCAGGCCTTTAATATTTTTTCTAAAGGAATATCCAAAGTTTGAGGGGTCGTTTTATAATCAGGGTCGTCTTATATTCGAGCAAATACAATAGTATACATTTTTTGTGTTCGTTGCATGTGGCTACACATGTTAAAATATGATGTGTGTAGAGAATTGTAGCTGTTCTCTGACCTTAATCCCCATCAGCTGTGTCCCCTCAACTTCCAGCAACAACAGATTGGAGGCCCATGGTCTATACAGGCCACAGAACAACTGGCAGCTCCTCCTCACACTTCACCAGGTCAAGCAGCAGTGCTGGCCTTGGTGACAGCTTCTCCTTCACCTGCCACAGGTAAGTAAAACATACACATACATGGACATGTATTTGCATGCCACCAACAATAGAAACATGCACAAACAAGACTTCATTTATGATAGAGGGAATTGCAGGGAATATCCATATCACATGCAATTCCCTCTTTCACAGATAAATCCCAATGCAAATATTGATGTGATATGTTCTACATCCAACTGTCTGCACTCAACCCTAAAAATGCATTCTTCTTTATCTCAAACAGGGAGAGGTATCTTTACCACCTCCTGGATTCTCACCAACTTCAGGCTCCTGATATGCAGGCTTGGGGATCCGCCACTGAATGTAGCTACATTCTAGTTAGATGTTAATGCAAATGTAGGTAATTACTATTAGAACATCATCTACGAACATAATACTGTACGCTATATATATAGAAATCAGATTATGAGGAGTAGCAAAAAGAAAAATATACACTCTGGTGCATAATCCACACCAGCAGCACCAATCCGTGTGTTTCTCCAATCACACCAACATAGTGGACAGACAAATATAAATTTATTTTAATATGTTGTCTGTAATGTAAATATTTGGGAAAACATCTATATATTGATACAAAATAAAAAGGTCTGGCCACTGGGGTAAGTCCTGAGTGCAAATGTCGCTGCTGCGGTATGTCCTGATGGCAAATATGGCTGCTGAGGTAAGTATCTTGGTACATGGGTATACTTTCACTTTTTTTTCTTTTTTGTTTTAATTAAAGTTTTTTATTGAGTCTTCAGCATAGATATAGCAAGTAAAGTGGTATAACAATATGTAAACATACAGAATGAAAAATGTCAGTGTACATACAACAACAAAAAGGCTTAGTTGACTCATATTATGTTTTGTTTGGTAAATATGAACTATGTCGGTAATACCAGAATTGCACTTCAGATAAAATATACATCATGTACCAGACTCAAGTCTCGGAATAACTCATATATCAATTTAACGGTTTGTAAAAAGGCTGTATGGATACTGAAAAACATAGAAATTATTAGGGTATGTCAGTAAGGTTTTTTTTTATGTGCTTATGTGCTTTTTTGACATAGCCATGTCCAAATATCATCTTTTGATCAAATATTGCAATGATGGATATTTGTATCAGAAATGGTATTAGTACATATATGTAGGCACGTCCATATAAAAAAAAAAAAAAAACACTTTCAAAACCTTTGTAGTGTACCTTAGAGGTCTTTAAAATTGAATTTTCCAGATAAAATCTGGAGAATTGAAATTGGCGAATTTCGACTATGTTTCCTGAATTTTCAGTGTGTTCGGGGGGTGATTAGCACATATTGGGTACCATTCTGAATGCTTCTAATGTTTCGGAAATTCAGCTAAGTTGGCCAATTCGAATCTGAATCCATTTCAGGCCAAACTGACGTATTTAGAGTACAATTAACATTTTGTTACCTAACTGCATAATTTTACATTTATCTATATTGACACATATCTGCCAATTAACTGTCCTTTCTCCATTTTGTCTAATTTGATTTGCAGATAAATTATATCCTGTATTACCATAGTTTGAAATTACTCTGAAAAATGTGTAGACTCTGCAAATTACCATATGATATTCCCCTTTCTTGTCTCATCTGACAAACTCATAAATTGTATTCCAAATAGATTTGATCATTGATTACTTAGAGAGCTATTATATGATTTCCCACCAATCAGCTATTTGACTTGCATTAATACACAATCCACTGAAAAGGCAGGTAATCAATTTCTAAAGTGGATAATCAATCTCCAAAGGCAGGTGAGTTACCAGTTTCCGAACTAAAGAAATTTAAGAGAGATTGATTATCAACCAAAACTGAATATCCACCAGTCACGTCTCCTCAGAGACCAATAATCAATGAGCTGCTGTAGTTAGGTAGAGAACAGAGAACTTAATACTATTGTAAGACTCATTTACAACAGTGGAGAAGAATATGTTTCACAAACAAACAAATAACTAATACAAAAAATAACACCTTGTAAAAAGCTTTCTATTACATAAAAACAGTACACTACAAGTTTGTGAGACAGCAAATAAATGTAAATATGGATATCAGCAGATATAAGTGTACTGTAAAAATAATAAACAAGACTATTTTCGCTATTACTACACAGTAATTAATGGCTCAAAGCAAAATCAAGTTGTTTGTACCTCCCCTTTAAAACTATATTTCGCTGTATTATCTCAGTTTATCTTATGCTTCATTAATCACGAGGATAAAAAAAACACCTGTATGCTTCAATATGATGGATTATTTTCATGAACATAAGACGAAGCTAAATTGATCCAGCCTCACATTAGTTTTACTTGTTTGTTTAATGTCAACAGTTAGATGGCAGCTCAATTTAATTCCAAAAAGATATTGAATATGCTATGTCTGAAATATTAGCACAGATCAGTGTGGCCTGAACTGCTACAATATAGAAATTGCTTTTGTGTGGTAGCATGCGTATCTGAGACATGCAGATAATGAATGCAAAGACGCCAGCTCCTTAGCGCATCATGCCTCATTAAATACTGAGAAATAGTACTTCTGCTTGCTTGAAAAGATAGGAATGGAAGGGTTTAAAAGAATAGATTTGTAATCCATTGATATCATTCAAATTAATATTTCACGTTTGGTAGGAAATAGGGAATAAAAAAATCTGAATTAATTATAATCAATGCCTTTTTTAACATATTACAGTGACTTGGGTATTGATGAAAACATATCTGATGAGAAAAACATATCCTTGGTTACAAGAGCATCAAACAAATAAATAGTACATGCAAAATGCATCTTTGGGTAAAAAAGACAGAGTCTTATTTCATTTGACATCTAATTATTATTAGTGAAAATATAGGTTTTTCCATATTGAAGTTATTTTGGAGGCTATGGTTTAGTGTTTGAAACTATCTAGGCGTTTGATTACAGTGCAGAAATGGTGGTATCCTTATTTTGTTTGCTACGTTAGATCTTCTTGTGGTCTAATGCTATAATCTGATATCATAAAGCATGGATTATACATATAGCCCTAGATACATTTTACCTATTTTCATGGGTAAAATGTCCTGATCCGAAGGCCTCCAAAGCTTTGGTTACTGAATGGCCCAAACTGCCGATTTGGATCTGAATTCAGGGATGTTGAGTGGAGGCCATCCAGGGATTTGTGAAATGTGCCTATTATGCCCAATCTGACTCCAAGTCGGGACTGATCAGTGCATAGTTAGTAGACCATTTAGTAAGTTCCACCAAATCCGCTTGACGCAACAGGCTAAGCATTAAGAATCTTATAATGCAAAACCGAAGGGTTTACTTCATACTCTGAAGATACTGAAGGTGGGCACCCTGAATCATTTTCCATGATCAGTGAATGATCTAAAATGTTTAAAAGTCCATATATTCATAGGAGTTTAAGTTAGGCAAAACATTTTAAATTTATGAAAACAGAAAAGGTTACATTGTTATAAAACAGGATATAAATACTTAACAATAAACTGCTTAAAGATAAAATGTCAGTTTGTATCAGCTCGGACAGGACATTGGATTCCATAATATAGCCCTTGCTATATCTATGTTCTGTCGGAGTGGGCCCCTGGGCAGGGGGAGGGTTTTGCCTTGGTATTTAAATAAATATGGGTAATTTTTTCATTCCTTATTATTTGACATCCAATTCACCATCATTCATGCGACTCCACCAGTTATCCTAGTCATCTGTGAGGCCACTCCTTTTCTCCATAAGGCATTGATGGACAATTTGGGGTTTTACCATCCTCTAAATTATTGGGATTTCCAGTTACTAGCTATTATAGGGTTTGAGGCTAAAGGAGGTGAAGAAGTATTGGAGTATTAAAGGGATTTGAGTCTGGGAGGTCTAAATGCAGTAAGGCTCGTTCTGGGGTTAGTTTCCATCTCGTACCAAATTTTTTCACTAGCATCTGGGAGCCCTTTAACCAAAAAGGTGGACATTAACTGTACAGTTTAATGATGCTCTCATGACCTTCCTAGATGTCCTTGTGTGGACACTTTACATTACCTAATAAGGGGCTGACACATAAACTTTGGAGTGTACGTAACTGCTATATTTTTCAAGGCAAAAACTAAAATAATGAGTAACAACTTTATTATAAAACTAGTAAGCTAAAGATACTGAAGATATCGGAAAATACAGAGGTTTCATCCATTATATGCTAGATTACAAGGAAGGTACTGTTATCAAATGGATTTTAGTTTGGCAGCATAAGAAACCACCAGCAATGAAAGGGTCAGGTCTGTGCTTCATTCCAAGATCTTTATGCTCATATTGTAATTGTCTGTAATTGTTTATGCTTAAAATTAAACCTTTCTTAAGTGCCTATTTGTTAAGAGTCATTTATCTGCCATTACATTACCCCTGAACCCTTCAATCACTTTCATACAATATTTGCAGGGACAGAGTGGCTGAGACCCGATCAAGGACTGAACAGACCCTGTGTGTTTCCCTGCAGAAAACTCGTGAGACCTTGTGCTCAAATACAGAAGAATTTTAGCAGCTACATTTTTCCTGTTAGACTGAGGCCACTCATCGCACAAAAAGCTGTCCTACCATCATTTTGGACCCTGTAAATTAGAATGGCAGAGAACGTCCTACTGTCACAAAGCAGTTAAGTGCTGTCAGACCATGTGAATAAGAATAAAAAGGAAGTAGAATTTGCTTCCACTTACCCATGCTGAAGTAAAATCTAAGGTTTCCATATCCTGTTGTATCCATGAATGGTGTACATAATTTTCTCTCTCCATCTTTGAGGAAGACAAGAGACAGGCCTGACTCTATTGTTCCACACTCCGTACCAATGACTGCTCCAGCAATTTCCCACCTGTGAATAGAAAACATTAACACAAAGCAGAGAGCTGATTTAGGAAATATTTTGACATACTACACAGAAATAACATGTTTGAGGTATATGGAGTAATTCTGTTTGGAGCAATGGTCACAGATCCATCTTGCCATGTATTCTCCAACCTCATCAGGCATTATAGGACCAAACTCAGAGCTGTTATCTTGGCAAAGGGAAATAGCACAGATTATTCACTAAAAGGGTGCCACTAAATGTGCCACACACATATACTTTGTTGGATAAACCTGTGTTGTGTTTGCAATCACAGAACATGTTTAATATATTTGAATACCTTTGTACGATTATTTAACATAAAAGTATGCAATATCATGTAAAAATTAGTTGTCCTGTATATTTTAACTTTCGAGTCTGGTTGGATGTCTGATCATCGCTTGCTTCCAGATGACTGACTCAAAATGTGTCCTCCTTGAATTGTTTCAAAATGTACAAACATTATCTGCCTTCTCTCAGACTACAGGGTCGCACAATAGGTCAGTGGTACAATTACATAGGCAGACAGGTTGGATGAGTTCCATGCACAGGACCATTGCGTTAGGCAGTCAATTACTTCCCCAAACGTATGTGCTTATGTGAAGACAGACTCTGCTTTCTTAAGTCAGCCTATTAATTTCCATGGGGAGAGAAGAAAGGAAAATTGGACATGACACGAAGAACCACATGATAAGGAACCAGAGGAGAGCTACAAATTGACTGCTGCTCTTTTTTTTAACCAATCTAATATCATGCATCCCTTGATGGCTTCCCGTGAGTGTCATGCATTGTTCTGGCTTTCATGAAAACCTTGCAAGCATTTCAGATTCATACTGTATATCATTTAAATCTGATTTAATGACAGCTCTGACTGCAGTATGTGTGCTGCTCCCTTGTATATTGGAAGTCACAACTTTAAGTGTCATTTAAATCTCTAAGACAAGATTGGTCTTCTGGGACATAGTAGTGCATAGAGTGCACTGTTAACATTTACAACTGAACAAATGAATATCAATCCCGATTGTCACACTCACTATCTGTTCACTGACTGTAACCATGCTCCATTTACTCTGTATGTATTATAAGGTCTGCCCGATAACCTAAGGCGTAACCTAGAACTTCAATGTAGGTCGTGGAAATAAGATGGAGGAATAACACTTCCATGATTTCATGATATTATAATGACCTTTATGATGCTTTGTAATTGTCGGCACCGTGCTATAAAATTCGTTATCCACCACCATGAATAGAAAAATAAATGTTAAGCATACAAATAAGGGGGAAAATAGTTATTCAGGTCTGAGCTCGCACATGAGAACATATAAAGCAGAAAAGAGAGCTCTCCTAATAAAACATTTAATAGAGCTCTCCTATCAAAACAGCAGACCATTGGCTATACTGGGGAATATATAAGTTGAATTGCAATATCTCACCAAAATATAAAAATAGAAATACATTAAAAAAAATTAAATAGGCAAATACACAAATATTCAACAAGTACAAAAAAAATCATATAAGAATATTGTAAAAAATAAATCTATATATATATATATATATATATATATATATATATATATATATATATATATATATATATAAGAAATGTAAAAATAATACGGTAAAAACCTTTTTTGATTGCTTCATGTATTAACTTCCACTTAACTTCTCTCTAAGGTATAGCTTATTTTTACTTCTATTTCTTGTATGCTTTGCTTCATTTATTATCAAAGCAATATATGCCAGCCAGCTTCTTTCTATGTGAACAGGAAACATGTCCATAGAGGTCTAGAAAAATGCTAAATGTGATTTAAGCCAACACCTGTATTCAAGTTCTTTTAATTGGGGTTAAGTAACTTGAGCTTTCAGTATAATTTTTTTGTGAAAATAATAATTGTTTATTTAAATGGAAAAGGTATTTAGGAGTCATGCGTATATATTAATGTTGTATTTCAAATGTAATTTTTTAAGTTACACTGCTATGGAACATCTGCCATCTAACTATGGCAGAACTTATACTGAACTTACTATGACTAAGCTAAAGGACTAACGTTATAAATCAAGTAGTGTTTGTAAATTATAGTATACCAGCCTCATAGAATTGCTAATTTATTTTCTTGTACATAAAAGTGCACGCCATACATTTTAAAGCACATTTAAAGAGATTTTAAAGAGATTATTCTTTATAGATAAGACTGGTATATAAAAAAAAGCGCGCTAAATTTTTTAAATCGGCCCCAGAGTAGGCGGCCTACTGGGAATTTTCCCGGTGTACCGGTAGGCCAGTACAGCCCTGTCCACACCTTAATAGAACTTGTTGTAAGGATATGCGATCATTTGATTCTAATAAAATGGGTAGTTTCTTGCGCCCCTGGTTGTGTATTGAAAAGTGAGGAATACTTTAGGTGATTTCATCTTCTAGCCTAAGTTATATTACATTGTGAATTTTTAGAGTATGTAGGTACAGGGGTGTACCTAATAATATTTGGCACCTGAGACTGAACCTATGTTTGGCACCTCTGATTTTCAAATTTAAAAACAGTGCCATCTCTGTCCCCTCCAAACAGCTTACCTGTGATGTGACCTCCCGGTGTTCTGCCTCAGAATACCCAGTGGAAGTATCATGCAGCATTGGATGCTGCCCCACTAAACACCAGGGAGACTGGGGAGTGATGACCTAGCACCTCCCCACTGTCTGCCAGATCAGCACTCCCCAGAGATCCCCTGGCCTGGGGTTGCACTATGCCACCTCCAAGCCTCCCCCTTATTGTACAGGTCATGGCATTACATGATGAGAAATCAGTAATTAAAGGAACATTAAACCTTGTTTAACCCTTGCTTCACAAAACATGTCACGGGACTTTTAATTAAAGCCAATGTGTATCTTAATAGATACACGCGGGTTTACTATCTGCTGTTTCTCACATGTGAGACACAGCGGGTTCTGGTTGTCGCCTGCTGACAATGCCAGCACGTGCACAGCCAACCAGAGTAGGGGCTTGCCCCGCTCTGACTTCCGAATGCGAGGGTCTCCCCCTGCTGATCCCATGCAAAAACGAAGATCTTTGTCGAGAGATTTGGTCGCCGACAAGACAGCTGCCTACTTCCCATGGAAGCATGGCAGCTGTCGGTCAGAGGAGAAACTGGCATGTACTATCAAACGCACACCCCAGTTTATCCTCATACTAGGGACAACTAAAAATTCACTTGTGCTTCTATATTAGACAAAAATAACGTTTACTGTCCCTTTAAACTATATCATGCCTTTAAATGCAAACAGCATCTATTATGCAATGATTCACATTACAAAATTACAAGTACATAACAAACTGTTATACATGGAAATACTAGTTTTGTTTGTGATTTCAGGGAGTTTTTAAATGGTGTTATTTTGTTTTCTTAATGGAGATATTTTAAATATTGGTTGAAATATTCTTGATAGTTTCTCTGTCTCTCTCTTTTGCTCTGCTTTACCTTTGTTTTGAACTGTAAACTCCCTTTTGAACATAACTTCCAATTTGTACAATAAAATGTAGTGTAATCAGTGTTTAATTATCAGGTGTCATTAATCATGTTTTGTTAATATAATATATAGTAACAGTCCCTATAAATACTCACCCAGGAGGCTGACTCTCAAATTCTTCAGACCACTGGTCCTGAATATCCTCAGTGGAAAGGTCCACATCTCTCGTTGTGGCAAAATTATATTCACTTCCTTCTGTTCCATGGAAATAAATGGCGTTGCCATCTGACTGACAGCTATGCTGTAATGATAAATATAAGATATATGTACATGAGAAGATGTACCGAGGATATGTGCTTCTCCCTAAGTTACAGTCATAAAAAACAACCATGGTGCTATATACTAGGCAAAAAAATAAATAATTGGTATCATTGGAAGTTTAAAATCACTGGAATAAACTTTCATTGTAATATTGGCAATATTTAGTGCTTGAAATTCACATTGAAATATACTTCATTAAAATGAGCCATTAACCAATTCAATATTTAATTTTTTAACTTTATTAATAATTTGCATATTACCAGAAGGTGATGTCATACATTTCAAACACATTTGTCACTTGATCTACACAGTTGTAAATCAAAGTTTGTTAATATAAAATCTGAATGGAGACAGGTTATCATTAATTAACACTCCCATGGTTCTCAGATGAAAGCCAATATATATATATATTTTTATATTTTTTAAATAATATCAAACAAGACAATATCCTCCAAGACCATATAAATAATAAGTGTATGAAGAGACAACTATGCAAAAAATGTATTTCATTACTGTTTACTTTTTACTGATTTAAGGGAAATTCAAGCATTTATGGGGAAGTGCATAGGAAATAATTCCCTTTTTTAGTTTAGATTATTCATGTATGTTGACAAATAATGGACATAGTCAGAAACAGGCAAATTAAAATGCTCAAACACCTTACTTTTAAATAGGTTTGTCAATCTTTTTTTAAACTGAAAAATGCCAATGGGTTAAATCAGATAACTAAATTTAAACCTGTAAACTAAATTTAAAAAATCTAAATAGATCTAAACCTGTAAACTAAATTTAAATTGGGGAATAACCCCAGGGTTCTAAGAAACAAAGAAAGAAAGGTAGAAGAAGAAGAGAAATAAAAGATTTGAAGAAATATAAATACGAGACTATAAGAATGGCTGGAAAGGTAATTTAGCAGCAGCTGGATTAAACACTGGTGACAATTTTAGAACATTCATCAACTGTTTATTCAAGTAGGAAGCAATCCTTTTCAGCACAAATGTAGTGTGTATTCCATCCTACATGCATATGTTATCAGCAAAGGTCACATCAATTATCAACACTTAAAAAAGCATGATGCAGACCTTGGTGCTTTTTGAGGTTCTGCTGCACACTGGGGAGCATTCACTAAATGAATGGAGAGTGAGGAACTGGTAAGGGAATGGCAAATCTAAGTGATTAATTGTGGAGGTGAAAAAGAATCCCCAACAAGTCTGTTATTCTAAATCATCTAATCTAATATTTGCAATTCCCTTTTCAATTCATCACTGTCCATTCTTTAGGGAATAAACCCCATTGATTTACTAGGCACCCTCTTTACTATCCAAGGCTAATTAATTTAGTCAGTTCAATATGTATTTTTTTTATAGGCTAAATTAATTTTCTACAAACAAGGAGCATACAAGAAAGGGGTTGTAATTGTTATTAAAATGAAAATGTGAACTGGAGGAATCAGGCATTAAAGGGAAACAATTCCTCTTGATAAATCACCTAATCCTGTTCTACGGTGCTGTGCCTTTCAATAGAAATCTCCCAGTGTCACCCCTGTCCGTGCTCAGCTCCCTGGTGTCACCTCTGTCCCCAATCAGCTCCGAGAGAGAGGGCATTTTTTTTACATTTTAAAATGGGAGCGGGGGTGGCAAACTTAGGTTCTGCCCCGGATGCCATATACTCTAGGTATGCCCCTGACTGTAACATACATAGTTTTACTATGTTTAGATTTTTTTGATTATATATATAAAATATAATTATTTGTATAAGAGATCTGGAGAAACATGTCTCTCAGGCGCGGATTCTCCATATGTGCTAGGTGAGCGACGCTGTCTGTTTCCGGAATTTGTGTGCTCCGAACAGAGAGCGCACAAACAGAGTGACTCTTATGCCGAATTCACAGCTGTCATCGGCCCCTCGGATGTATCGCGTGTATTTCTCTGTTCGCAGCACACAAACCCCTGGAAATACATGAGATACATTGTGCCCTTGCGTGCTCTGGACTGGCAGTACGCCTGTCACTCTGGGGCACGATGCGTCCCTGGTGTCTCTATTAAAACACATACTATCAGGTTTGACTTAATTTAAACTTCCAGCTCATTATACATTTATGGGATTTAATGTAAAAGATTACATTCACGTCTGTATAAACACCACTAGAGTTAATAATTACTCAACACTGAACTTTTATATTCTGCCAATTTCAACCTGTACAATCCTGTTAGCAGTATTATCTGTCTCCTTGTTAGTCCCACATACAGATAAAATGTAATAGATCAGGGGTGTCCAAGTATTTTCTGGAGTGGAATGCATGTTAAGAAAAGCCTATGTGTTTTGGTTGCGTTATAATAACAAGATTAAATCAACTTAATTGAAAGAAATCTACATATTTATGTGGGATGTTGAGTATATGGTTATGCTGCACCTTGCCATCAAATGGACCCACGGGCTGCATATTGGATGTCCCTTTATTACAATAACAGTTCTGTCCCATCCAGACTTAATTACTGGTAATACCGACTGTACCAACCATTTAGCGCTATCACTAAGCCAGTGACCTAAGAAAGCCCTGTCCAATATGAGGAAAGAGTTATTCTTTAAATGATATAGTCAATTCACATATATGTGCAGCCACATTTTACTGATCTTGGTTGCTGGCGTATTTTCAACAGCTGAGTATCCTGCTAAAAGCTGATAACTTGAACAGTCCTCGGATGATTATAATCCATACATAAATCCTTGCCAGCACATTTACTATCTGGGCCAATTTTTTTTGCACGCTATCGAAGTATCAGAACAGATCTCCATGCTTAGCTAAAAGCTTTCTGCTGGGGACTTCTGTAAGGTTTTTATTTCAATCCGTTGCTTTAAAGATTCTCTGTTCCATGCCAAAGGCTCCCTAATGCCTTCCACTCCTACCCAGTAGTTTATCCTTTTGGGCTCAGACAGTGCTGAATCCTTTTTGCCTTTGTAGTTGTTCATAACTGTGACCCTTTGTTGGCAAGTTTCTCTCCCGTATGATAATACAGTTCTTGTAACAAAGGGTAATGGTTCAGCAAATCTTAACTTTCTTTTCTGTCACAATAATTTTGCACTGATCCTTCTCATATTACATAGTTATACATTTGTACAGTTTCTGCACTCTAAACAATATCTGTTATTAATATCTTTTATTATAGCTATATGTGTGTGCTGCCCATTCATCCCCACTGGCGTTTCATGAAGAGAAGTCTGGGTATGCCACGTTTAAGAAGAAATAAGGAGTATTTTCCTGCCTAGACAATAAGTTGGAGCATCCCTATATTAATAATTTTAATCCCAGAGAGTCCCTTTACCAAGGGACAAGCCCCACTTTAAAATAATAGGCACCATATGAATAACTTTGGAGGATTCTAGCTAAGCAGAAAAATAAATAGAACCTGTTTCATTCCCTGTAGGGCTACATGTCATTAATCTATACGCGACAGTATTAAGGGTTGAAGGATAAATATTTTATAAAATGAGGTGGTACCATATGAAAAAGCTTTACACAACCTACAATTTTTATACATTGGGGAATACTGTATATAGTATTATGGTGTTGCATTATGGGCCATAATATGGACAACATTATATGACTTGTTTTGATCATACTGTTTCACATGCATTGTTTTATGCTATAACCATTGTTATTTTTGTCTGCCACAGTACTTCCTTCCCCAGAAATTACATTGGGAAAACAGACTTTGCTCATAATCTTCAAGGCTTTTACTGAATATTGTATGGGTATCTTTTCAAACGATTCATGAGCATATAAACTAGTTTTAGCATTTTGATAGATTTATAGATATAGATCCATCTAAAGACACTACTAGCAACAAAGGAGTAGGTAAATGATATTACTTCCAAGCAAACACTGATTGCATTAGAATACTATGATAAAGGGAAGTAGCCAAGGATGTGGTAATAGATGTCCCAAGGTGAAAAACCCATCCCTGTGTACATCGCTGATTTGATGTTCCATTGAAGAAACAAAGCAAGATAAGCAATACCAAGCTTCCTTTAATGTTGCTAGTCGACATGATTTTCCATGTTTTGGGAATGTAGCACTATATTGTTAATGTATTCCTCTGCATTCGGTCATATCACAGCTTGTGTGAAACTATTCCCAATGCTGTACAATGAACACTACTGCTTTACCTTTGCAATTCCAAAGCCTTTGCTTCCATTATTTAATTAAGCTTGGATCATAAATGAACGCTGATGCCTCTCTTCATATTTCCCCCGTTTCAGGCCCAGTGGACCAATAATTCTTACAGACAGCTGTAGCCTCACAATTTATTTTCTGGCGACATTGCTTTGATTGGAATGAGCACACTCAGTATTTGGGGACAGCCAGCTTGTAAAGGGCTGGTGGCAGATGGAGAGAAATCTGTCCTGTTTGCCTTCACCTCTACATGAGCATAAAGTCATCAATTTCTTCCATTAAGAGGGTTGTCACTCAGCCCATCTGAGTGGAAGATTATTTTCTGGTAACCAGATTAGCTGATAAACAATGCAGATGCAGAGAACGTAAAATATCATTTGTGGGCAAATTGAAAATTCAACAGCCAATTTCTGTAATGACTGTAATATTTTAAGTGATTACATCCCTTTGAGAGGATATTTTTTTAAAATGAAAATCTAGGCAATTAATTGCTGCCAAAATATGAAAGGTAAAGAATAAAAAAAAAAGGAGTTTGTATTAAACGACTGCCAGGGAATAATGTGACTTATCTGGATTACTGTTATAATAATTATCTAATTATTTATTAAGCAACAACTAGTTCTAAATTCTATATATATCTCTATATATGCTCGTATGCCAACTTTGAACTTTTTAAGTTCAAGCAGCACATTGCTTTGGGAAAACAATGAAGGGGTTAACGAACACTAAAAATCGTAATTAGTATTGGGTGTCAATAGACTAGGGGCAATTTGAAAAAAAAAGAGGGTATTTATGTTCTACCCTTGAAAACGTACTTCATCAGCATCTATCCGTTTTCGTGTATTATGTTTATTCCACTATACTTGGCATGCTTAACCTTACTACGGTAATAAATCTGGAAACATTTACAGTAATCCAAGACAATGCGATCAGCAAGGTAGTTTTATTCATTAGGAAGGGATATATATGTGAAAACAAGTGAATGAGTAATTAAGTGCTTAATAAGCACACCACTTTTTCGAAATTGCATATATCCAAACAAACCGGTTCATCACCTATAAGTTTCTCAGTGTCAAAAAACCACTCAACTTTAAACAATATGATTTTTTTGCATATGCGCACAGTATCAGGGAATTTAGACCCCGAAGGAAAATCCAGAATCACAGAAGGGCAGTCCCAAAAGCAAAACAACTACATCTATTCCGGTGACCCGGTCATTTTACTCTATCACATTTAATACGTATAATTTATATGCATAAAACAAACCAAAGCAAAAATAAATGAGAAATTCTGCTCTAGGTGAAATGCAGAACTGAAGAGTACATATAAAATGAGAACTTGCACATTAGAAAAAGAAAAGCCTGGAACATGTAAGGGTTTACTCACTAATGATAGAACTGCAGGAATTGAGATGGGAAAAAGTCTCCCATTTAGCTGAGTGGGGGGGGGGGGGGGGGGGAGTGGCTACTAATAGTGTTTCTCTCTTATACAAGAGCTTTCAAAAGCTGCCCTGTAGAATTATTCATTAATTAGTTCCCCCCTGAACACACTGGCATTCTGCAGGGAAGTATGTAAATGTTCTATTTGTTCCTCAAACATATAGCCAAACATGAGCTGTATGACTTAGAAGCAAGAAAACAGTGGCAATTAGAGATGGGCAAAATTAAAATTTTCATTTTGTTTTTGTCCAGTCACACGAAAACTACGTCCATTGCTGCATTCGTTTCAGACTAAATTCGTTCGTTATTTTGGTTTTGTTATATTCATTTGCACGAATGGAAAATAATTCACCTATGTTCAATAGTATAAGAATTCGGACAAAAGAACCAAATTGCATCCGAAAACAAACAACAATTTTGCCTAAGCTTCATAGTAGGGGATGAGATTCAGATGGAATTCAACACTTTATCCGAATTCCCCAACCATTCACTAGTAGTATTGTGTTTGCTCAGTATGTAATTATATTAACCCCTTAACGCATTCGGACGTATATATACGTCCTGAAAAGCATGGTCCTTAAGGACCATGAGGACGTATATATACGTCCTCCGTTTTCATGTAGTGTTGCGCTCATTAGCGCAACACTACATGCCTGCAGCTACTCTCAGAGGCTGCTTCGGATCCGAAGCAGCCTCTGAGAGGGCTTTCAGCCCCCCCTCGACCCCCCCGCGCGCATACGATCACAGCGAATGTGATCGTATGCGCGCAAACACACATAGGCAGTGAAAGCTCATCACTGCCTATGTGTGTTAAAGTGTTGCATGATGCCTCTATCGAGGCATCATGCAACACAATCTGTGCCCTCCTGGGCACCGCGATCACCCGGTGATCGCGGGTGTGTGCTGTATCGGAGGAGCATGCTCCTCCGATACAGCATGCCCAGAGGAGAGCGACGGAAGAGAGAAAAAAAAAATCTCTTCCGTCGCTCTGAAACCGCTACTTGACTGCCCCTACAGGCAGTTAGGCGGTATTACAGTTAAAAATAGAAAATTTATTAAATAAATTAATTAAATAAATAAATAAATGGAAAAAGCTAACCCTTGATCTACTGAACCTAGATCTAGGGTTAGGGTCCAAATAGGGTAATAATTAGGGTTAAATGGGGGTTCGGATGATTACAAGGGTTAGATTAAGGGGTGGGGGTCAATTTAGGGTTACATTAAATTTAGAGTTGGGGTCAATTTAGGGTTCGGGTTAAAAAAATCACTGTAGAGGAAAATGGTTAGAAAACAAAAAAAAAACACTAATATTGTTTATTGCCCTATTACGTGAAATAGAACATAGACAAACAAGGAAACATTGATATTACTAAACTCAGGACAAATAGTAGAAATATATAGACTGGGTCTTTTTTACCATTTGTAATTGTGTAAAAAAAAAAAATCAGGTCAAAGTTGGAAAAAGTGTTTTTTATGGCATATTTTCATCATATTTTCTATTTTTTTAATAGTAAATGATATCATATGATGAAAATAATAGTATCAAATGAAAGCCCTATCTGTCCTTTAAAAAATGATATATAATTTGTGTGGGTGGACTGAACACAAAGAAAGAAATTCACAGTTCAGTAAACGTATGACAAAAATAATGGAATTCTGGTCTTCAAGGCACGTCAAATGCAACATAGCACTCGGTCACTAAGGGGTTAAACATAGGTGAAATTTCCATTCATACGAATATAATAACGGAATGAATGCTGCAATGGACGAAAATGGCCTCACTTCAATAGTATAAGGTTAGAGATTTTGGTTGAAAGAGACAAATTGAAGCCGATTTCATCCCTTACCTTATGCTACTGAGCTGTCGAAAATTCTACTGATCCATCCTAATTCCCCAGTCTTATACTATGTATTTAATGAACTCGTACAAATGGAAATAACGAAACAAATGCAGCAAGGGCCGAAATGGCCTAAGTTTAACTGGCAATTCATAAAGTGGCTGCATAGGGTACAGGTAACATAATTATACCATTTCTGCAAAAGTAGGCTTCTGCTTGATTAAAAGTTGTTGAGGGTTTAGTTCCTCTTTAAACATATTTAAAAAACAGATGTTTACATTTTGTTAAAACTGTAATAACTAGAGAAAATCAATAACACAAGGGCATAATTGAGTATTTATTTATTTAAAGAGCTTGTTTTCAGATATATAGTTCTTTGAATTTACAAAAGTTAGACTAATTGTATTCCTTTTTATGAAGTATGTTATAATGTATGCCATTATAGTTCATATCTAGCTACTTTTGCAAGCTTCAGTCTTTTGGTTACGAACATCATAGGATATATATATATATATAACATATGACGATTTGATATAGGACAGTACTATTATATCAAATCTCCAGGCGATTGTATGTTAGCTTATTAGGTAGCCTGCACATCATCATTCTGTAATATGTTAGTGATGTAGGAATAGTTAGGCATATTTAGGTATGCTTTAAAGCAATTGCTGGTTCTTGTTGGTTAACCCCTTAGTGTTCTATGCTGCATTTGACCATAATTCCATTATTTTTGTCATACGTTTACTTAACTTTGATTTCTTTCTTCGTGTTCAGTACACCCACACAAATTATATATCATTTTTTAAAGGACATATGGTGCTTTCTTTTGATACTACCATGTTATGATATGAAAGCTGATCACTGCCTATGCGATCCCATTGTTATTTTCATGGCAATATTGTGAAATTGTAATGTGTTGTGTCTAATATTTGATCGTTAGATGTGTTTTTATCTACATTACCTACATAATAAAGTAAATATCATTTTTACATGGTCATCGTGATGTGCTGCTTCTTTGTGTGGCTTGCACCCTAATTTTTATGTATTTCAGATGTTTTATTTTGCTGCTTTTCCATGTTCTAATCGATATTGTGTTTACACTAACCACAGTGAATATTATTTTGTAGCCTTTGCATTATTTTATTTATATTAACGTTCTTCCATGAAAACATAACTTACAGTATGGATTAGAAGACCCTATATTTCATTATAACAATAATTTTATTGATATTTGTTATTTGTTATTTGTATATACATATATATATATATATATATATATATATATATATATTCATATACTTATATACAGCAGTAATGAATCTGGCACCTTATCACACAGAATGAACTAGACTTTGACATGTTCAAAATGGCTGTCCTGTGCTCTTTCAACTGTCTGTCTAATAATATAGTTCAACACAATCAGTTTCCAAGTTAAACAAAACAACTCTTCCAGCTGTACTACTAATTACCTGTTTTCATAGTAAAAATTTGACAAACAGAAGCCTGAATGCAAAGAACCAATGGAGTATGCGGTTATGTCAGCCTCCCAACATGTCAGCATATAATTTAATTGGCTCTTCTTCAAACCATCACACTACAATAATTTACCTCATTGTGACAAGAACACTGGAATACAATCTATAAATGAAACATTTCTACGTTAGTCACTGTCAAACTATCTCGGGACTGTAGACGTCTGAACAAACGTATTGAATAAAAATATCCTGTCAATTATACAAAATATGTTCCTTCCCCAGAAATATTTCTAACATTTAACATATTGAAGATGCACAATAAAAACTGTGCACATTAGTACTAAAAAATGTTATTGGTCCATTTTTTTGTCATTTATTGTTATCTGAGGGTCAAAGCCAACAATGCATATAGCAAAAGGAACAGGTAATCACCGACATTGTTCATGCTGGAGACTTACTGGACATTGTGACGGATAATTTACTGATGTTCTGTGGACCTTCACACATCTTGCCATGGTCACTCATGTCCCTTTACAGATGTTTTTTCTATCTCCGGTCATGCTGTACACATATAGTTTTATCTGTATCCGGTTTAATTATCATATTATAGATTATAAAACAAGCATAGAACAGATACAAACCTTGACAGTAGCTCCGGGGAAGAAGAGCCAGTTCCCAGTATCCATTGGATCTAGATTATCTTCTAACACAATCTGCTTGTGAGCAGCATTTATAATCAGAATGTTGTCCAAGGCCCAGCAAGCTTCATAGACATCCCCATCCAAAGTGTTCTCCTGCTTCCAGCGAAACTTCACATTCCCACTTTTGGCTTCTTGTGGAAGGTAGACAATGTGGATGATCGTGGTAACATTTGAAGGAGCACTATAGAATGACAATAATTACATTAAAAATAGAAATATATATATCATCACTTCAAGATTTAGTAGTCAAATATACAAAAATACAAAACTTAGCACTATATATTTAAATCAAAATAAATAAAAAATAATAATCATTGGGTATACCAGAAGGTACCAGAAAATCCATTCTGACCTGTTAAACAGTGTATAATGTAAAAAGTGTGTAATAAAGGCTAAATAAAAATATGTTTTTGGTAGCCATCTCAATAGGTTCAGGGGGAAAATAAATTAAAAATAGCCAATAAACAAAGAAAAACAACACACATCAAAGTAAAAAAAAAGTGTATCAAAAACATACATAATAATGACAATACACTTCCAGAAGTCCATGAAAGTCCTTTTTAAACTTGAATACCTCTATAAGAAGTAAAGGGTAAAAATGTCTATCCGATCCAAGATGCAAAAATCAGTGCAGTCCTTATGCCAGTGCACAACCCAATGATGGTTAACTGAGAGGAAGTGACTAGTACAGTGTGCTTCAGGTGCGTCTAAGCTTTTCCATTTTGTTACTCCAAGATTTAGTGCCTGTGATGAAATGTGACTACAAGAAATCTCTTACCTATTTGTGTATATGTGAGCATGAAAATCAATATTGTTTGTGAATGTATAAAATACTCTATACATTTTATTGTACACATGTAATTTTTTTGTTTGTTGCTATAGAAATATTTGAATAATTTAATGACATCATTAAAATGTGCAAACCGCAAAGAAAAGACGAGATTTTGTGACTATTTGTCCTGTCCACGATAATTATTAGCTTGATAGAAAAGACAGGTTTTGTTCTGTAATAGATATATACAGAAGGCAGAACTGAACATCAAAAGTGGGGACCCTGGACACCGGGGATTGGCAGTATAGAAAATAGAAAAAAGTACAGATGCCTAGATGATACATAAAGCAGTTTCAATGAATATATATATATATATATATATATATATATGTATAAAAAATATAGATGTAGAACCAGTTCTAACACAATTCTGGACATAGTATAGTAGCCTGATAGATTCCACTTTAAAGAAGAGATAATGGGATCTAGAGATCACATCTGGATCCCTCCTTAGATCAGTGCTCAGGGTGATTATGTGAACCCAAGCACTGTGCTCTAGCAAGATTTACCTGTATGTACATGTATATTCTATACATGATTGTCTGCACTATTTACTAATCTATCCAAAATACAAACAGGCTCTGAGACCTAGGCAGTAGTGATAAAATTACATGTTCGCAGGAATCTAACACTGAAACAAAAAAAGATACCCAACACAGCATTAAATTCACATTGCTGATAATGGTGTTAAGGTCATCTATTTTACAACTGGGTCTTCTGTAGATTCATTGTCTTGTAATAAATAAGAGAAATGGATCTGATTTATAAAAAAAACAAGTAAATCAGTTCATTTTTAAGTTAATATAATTAAGATTGAACAAGACAGATTGATGGTAAAATGAAACATAATGGATTCTATTCACTTAATTTATCTCAGTTTATTGAATACCATAGATTGCAATAGATTTTTTTTGTTCAAAACCAGTAAGAACTCAAATAATTCAATAGACAAATTTCTTGTTTAGCTGTGTGCTTCCACTGTTTTCTAAAATAATTCCTTTTGAAACCAAATACTTGCATGAAGCACACAGATAATAAGTAGTAGTGTAAACACATGAACACACCTAATTTTCTCAAGTGTCACCCAGTTTGAATTGTTATTCTTTGTGTAGGACACGATGATGCCAGGGTCTGAGTAACTGAAACGACAGGAGCCTGACCCTGAAAGATATAACCATATTAAGAAAACGTTATGCGGTGACAAAAACATGAATTAAACCCTAATAGTTCCATATGGCAAGTGACCCTGTACATTGCACTCATTTTTTCATATGTTAAAATACTAAATCAATAATGAAATGTCATTGAAGCTTTTGCTGAAAGTAAGCAGCAGATTTATCCATGCTTTGGAAGTCAGAATTGATATAAAAGTGATAAATCACAGCTGAGCGGTGCAATCTATCGTAGATTTCCCAGAGGAGCCATATGAATTATGTACATTCTGTAATGATGCACATTGCACTGGCATGTGACCTAAATTTTACAAGCAACATTATCGATACTTATAAGATCTTAATATTGACTTTGGACATGTGTATAAATGTATGTACGTGACATATATAAAAAATTCATTTTTTAAAATCTAGTATATTGAAATCTGACAGTATGGACACGCCATAAGAGTGACATAAAACATAACAATTATGGATTTCTAATGCAATATAGGGGCAAGTAATAAAACCGGTTCTATTTTTCTTGTTTGAGGACCAATGCTGAGAGAGGTTACAAATGCTTCTTGTAAAACATATTATATAAACTGAGTGGGAGTTCTACAGGCCAAGTATGTGAAACAAAGGGTATGGTAGGAGTTGGGGTAATCTGAACTTCTGCAAGTTGGATGGTGACATCATTAATGACAAAGAAAATGATATACCGTATTTTCCGGCGTAGAAGACGACTTGGCGTATAAGACGACCCCCCAACTAAGTCGTCTTATAATCCGGAAAAATCGCATCTATATTTTAATTTTTTAAGTTAAAATATAGAGTTTGCCACCCTCCTCCCCCCTTCCCCAATCCCCAATCCCCAGTACTTACCTATTTTCTGCTCTGTCTCCCGCTGTTAAGCCGGTCCGTGGCTGTGAGGGAAGCGTTGTGAGCTCCCCTCAGGCCGCGCGGTCAATAAAGTTTGTTTTAAAAAAAAGTTTAAACAAACTTTATTGAAGCCGGAGTGGAGTCCCTATTCATAAGAATTTCTTATGAATGGGGCTCTCGTTCGGTTTATAGAAAGCCAATAGTATTACACGTATTCTATAAGCCGAAAGTCTATAAACCGAAGGTCGTTCTGTTTATAGACTTTCGGTTTAATTCTATGTATTCTATAAGCCGAAAGTCTATAAACCGAACGACCTTCGGTTTATAGACTTTTGGCTTATAGAATACATAGAATTACATGTATTCTATAAACTGAAAGTCTATAAACCGAACGTTTGGTTTATAGACTTTCGTCATTTGGAATACATGTAATAGTACTATTGGCTTTCTATAAACAGAAACAGAGTCCCCATTCATTATGAATGGAGACTCTGTTTCTGTTTATAGAAAGCCAATAGTACTATTACATGTATTCCAAATGACGAAAGTCTATAAACCGAACGTTCGGTTTATAGAATAGCAATAGGATTACATGTATTCCATAAGCCGAAAGTCTATAAACCGAACGTTCGGTTTATAGACTTTCACCTTTTGGAATGCATGTAATAGTACTATTATAAGTAAATGTTAAAAAATAAATGTCTGATATCCCCAACAAGTTGTTGGGATAAATTTCACTTTTTGTGTATAAATTAAAATCTTTCATGTATTTTTATTTCATCAATGCATTTTATAGCAGTTCATTAATTAATTAATTGTTGATTAGTGAAACCTGTGCTTTATGTATTGAGGTTATTGGAATAAACTAATTTGTTCTTCAGCACTGTCACCCTGTTCCATTTTGTACATAAATAAAACAAACAAACAAACAAATGAAGGGCAGGTAAAAAGTCAATAATGTTTACTTTGGGCCCATCTGCTGCCACTGCCTGTGTTCCACTGAATGAACATCTGCTGTCCATCTTTATACTTTACACCACACTAGGGTTCCAAATTTGAATCATACTCATTTATTTTACTTAGAGAAACCACGTTCAAAACCAATCAACCTCATCCTTAGTTTGTCAAATACATTCAAGCAGCGTGAAAGATAAAAAGCAAACTCCGTGCTATACAGTAGAATGAATAGATACATAATGAGAGGAAGATTGAGACATATCCCGCTATTTTAATTTACAGAAATTCTGCATCAATGCAAAATCACCATTACTTATTTCAATGGTTTCCTCGGAAATTCTCAAAGCACTATCCCTATTGTGCACAGATTTTAGAACGTGTAAGCTTTTTTTTTTTTTTTTAAAACTAAACACATTTTAGAATGTTAAAATATCAAATATGATGTTCAACGTGTTGTTTAATTTAAAAAGGTCTGTGAAACTGAAGCAAAATCATCATATTTACTCTATTAATAAAAGCACCAATCAGGTTTGTCTATTGACTGCATGTCATTATAGCTGATGGACTCCTATTAACTTGTTCATTACAGACTTCCCATTTATTGGTTATACTTGTAACATCATTTTCCAAATGTAATGCAGAAAAATGATTGCACTGCATAAATCCAAGGAATGGATGAAAATAGTGCTTAATGTCAGGAAGATTAATATCAGGAAGTATCACTTTACTGAGAGGGTAGTGGATGTATGGAATAGCCTTCCAGCAGAAGTGGTAGAGGTAAACACAGTCAAGGATTTTAAGCATGTTTGGGATAGACACAAGGCTATCCTAGCTATAAGACCGGGAACGGGGGACTAATAAAAGTATTCAAAAAAATTGGGCAGACTAGATGGACCGAATGGTTCTTATCTGCGACACATTATATGTCTCTAATGTGAGGCAGGGGCTCTGAACTTAAAACAGCAAAATATGGTTTTTGAAATAGTCAC
This sequence comes from Pelodytes ibericus, assembly GCA_036172795.1. Taxonomy (NCBI): domain Eukaryota; kingdom Metazoa; phylum Chordata; class Amphibia; order Anura; family Pelodytidae; genus Pelodytes; species Pelodytes ibericus. Next base: position 121,281,240 of record CM069858.1, on the reverse strand, counting down.
CTCAAATTTTACAGCTCTTGTTAATCACCAGACATATTAAATGTAGAACAGCAAACCAGACATATTATATTTGGTGCAGCAAACCACAGAGTATAAACACCATAGAAAAAACATTAACCATTGGCAACGTATAATCACAATTTATTATCCATCATTGTTGAGAGGCGTCTTACTTGAAACCAACAAATTATCTTTACATATATAGAGAAGACAAATGTAAAAATGACACTACAAACTATAAGAAATAAGGTTAAAATACTAATGAAATAAATACAAGAAATGGCTGCTCTTACACACAGGAAACCCCAAAACATAAAGGTTGGTAGATAAATAGAAAAAGGCATCTCGGCACTAAATTCCAATAGAAAAATGATTATTCTCAATTATAAAACTGCCTTACTAGGTCACAGACGGAAATACATGGCTGTAATAGTCTGAAATGGAACACATATAAAAACCATATATGAAACTAGTCCATTTGCATTTATAGTATTGTATCTAATAACATAGAACTCTGCTTGTGAAGACATTTGCACTGTTAGTATTTGAGATAAACCGCTGGCGTTGGTTGTTTTAGAGCACAGATAACCTGACCCATTTTGTCTAAGGCTTCCTAAGAGGTTACATTAAGTGTAAACAAATGTAAGTTATATAAGGAGCTTGTGGAAATTTAAATGCATTATCCTATAAATTCCCAAACATTGTTATAATGGATGGCAATAAACAGGGCTGACAAGGAGCAGAGTACTGCTCCTCTTTCCAGAATAGCATTTGTAGTGAAGGCACTTCATGACTCTTAATTAACATAAGTGGATAAAGCAAGAGAAAGTAAAAGTGAGTGGCAAGTAGGTGGAGACTAGGGTAACATTTTCTTTAAAAGGGCCTTACCGGCCTTTCTATTGCTTCCATAGCAAGGTAATCCAAACGGAAGAAATGGCTGGCACTCCAGTTCATGTGATAAATGTGATTTAATCATATGCAACAACGCATCAGAAAAATGGACAGAAACACTTGACGCGTTTCGAGTCTGCTGACTCTTAATCATAAGTGCTAACTATTACTATTGCTTCTATAGACTGAACATTCACCTCAAGTAAAAAAAAATTACCACCCTGCCTGCAAAATACTGGCTGGGTGGCAACAGAAATGAGTGGGAAATAGGTGGAGACTTAATGTTTGGAAGTAACATTTATATGACAACACACATGTAAGCAGCCCTTTAACAGAACGTAAGCCAATGTTACAAACTGAATAAGACAAATCGAAGCAGATACACGAGGATCCATACAAACTTAAGGTCTAAAGAAAATGACAGTCTAACGTGAATGTCATTTCCTATTTTATTTAATGATAACATTAGAAAATTCTCTATGTGCCACATTTCTACACCTTCTAGAGGCTGAGCTAGTAACCCAGCAGCCGTGAATTTTAAAATAATATAATGTATTTGGTTAAATGAGTATGTTTTACATAGAATCAGAAATCTACCATGAATACTTTAACCTTTGAGTACTATAGTACATAAGAGATGATTTAGTATACAATAAAACATATGCTAAGGAATAAAAATAAGTGTTAATAAAGCGGAATCAGAATCAAATTTAATCCATGGGACACATGCTGCACGGAACTGGGCATTCATCCAGTAAGGGAAAAATGTCAAAATCATCTAATTTTCTAAAATAGAAAGCAAGTGGAGTTAAACCAACGTGTGAGCTTTAGTAAGATGAATTTAATAAATCACAACTTCCAGGCAATAATAAGCCATCTCCCACAGGAAGCAAAACCTTGATCATTTTAATTTAAAAAATTACTACCAAAAAAGTAATTTATACGTTTTCACGTGAAACAAGTAGCAATACTTTTCTATGAAGATTTTTTGTTATTGCTAACTCTGCTCGGGGAAGCATAAGCAGTGATTCTGATATATTGGAGGGACCCCTTGATTGGGAAATAAATTCGAACTGTTCTTATGAACAGCCAAATAGTGGGGAACGTCAACGTGGAAACCAGACTGGAATAGAATCCTTTGGCATGAATGAACTGTCCGTGACAGCAGCACGACTGGGGCTCTGACGAAGCGTCAGTAGAGGAAAATGTATCAAATGAAGGTCGAGCACTCCAGTATAGCAGAATAGTATCAAAAAATATTTTAATAGAAGCTGTAGCTAAAACGAAGATACAAATCACAGTGTGGATGGGAAACACACACAGACACAGTGTGTAGTCACCTGACGCGTTTTGTGCCATTCAGGCACTTAATCGTAGGTCTGTGTAACTAATGTCTAATCCATTTAAAGTAGGTAGAAATTGAGTCTAGTTAGGTATACAACGTAAGCCAAAACAGAGACAAATTTTTTTTGAAATTAAGCCATACTGACCTAACTTTCGAATTACACAGATCAGAGTCAGTATTAATTTTGGATTCATTTTTATTTTGCATACCATTATGCTATGTGGAATACAAAATAATCATTATTGAAACTGACTGTGATGACTCTGATCTGATCTGTGGAATTCGCCATTTGGCAATTCAGCTTAATTTTACCAAATTTTCATCTCAATTTTGTATATTGGATTGTATATGTAACTAATATGGATCTAGTCACAAAAACCTGACTTTGGAGGTAGGCTCATTTTGAGACTAAGTCAAATTTGGCACCGAGATTGACATAGAAAAAAAAACAGTCTTGAATTTTCCCCACTGAAAGTAATTGGAGGTGAAATGATGATCAAAGCTAATGATCATAGCTATTTTTGAGACTGAGTCAAATTTACCACCTGAGTTTTACTTAGTCTCAAAAATAGCTGTGATCATTTTACCACCCATTACTTTCAATGGGGAAGATTCGAACCTGATCATTTCACCACCCATTACTTTCACAGAACAAATTGTTTTGCTGAACAGTCACTTTAACTCCAAAAAGTACACTGCAAGCAAAAGTGCTTCTGTTTACTTGGTGTACCCTTTTTTGAATGCTTAGTTATACACAATTTTGCATAATTGAGTATGCAAACAATTAGGCATGCTCCACCCCTGGACCTATTTTAAAAATGCTTATCACACTGCTGTAAGCTCAGAATAGTCAATGTCACCAATTCACCATTTGAAAATAATGGCAAAGATGTTGGCACAAGCATCATATTGCCAACAGTCAATTTGCTGGGACAATCCCTTTATTAACACTGTCTATGCACAGTGCATTGCACTGTGCAAAAGCAGCATTGCCTTTAAACTGTCTAAGATACATTCACAGTTTAAACGATGAGTATTGAGCGCCAGATATCAGAGATCTATGGATAGACTATATCTCAATGCTTGCCCTCTTCTGGCTCCATGCCCTTTTCACCCCAGTTGTCTCAAACAGAAAGTTGGCAAACATGGAGCATGTGTAACATGATCACTGAGTAACATGCACATGAGCAGTACCTTCCCATGCATCTCACACTATCATTGCACACATGCATATCTGACATCCTCTTACAGCTCTATGGGAACCCTTTGATTGGATCCCAAGAGTTGTGGAGCGCACCACCTTGCCATGGGAAGGCTGATTCCCAGAAGAAATTAAGAGGGTAAGATTATAAAGGTATGTATTGCAAAATCTATGATGAAAAAGACCAGATAAGTGTATATTAATTAGTTCTATTCTTCTTGGGCTGGGGCTGCAGCACTTTCCATTTGTAAGTGCCCCGGTCAGTAACATGTTTGACATTTCTATCCAATTGTCTTCTCTTCCTATCAATCTCTGTACCTTATCTGCCAGCATATCTGTCTTGCATGTCTACATGTGTTGGTCTCTGATGATATCAGATGAAGTGGCTACCAGGGCCAACAGTTGCCAGTCCTCCCCTGAATACATAGTCTTTAAAGACTGCTACATCAGTAGGTTAAACTTATATAGTGTCTAGTGTTGGAATCAAATGTCACTATAACATTGTATTACAGCTTTTTAGCATTAATAGGTGCCCTCATTTGTTCTCTGACTAACCCATTCCAATTCTAACCTGAGATATGAGACTCAATAATAATTATCAGATAATTATCAGATATAGAGCAAATACAAAACCTTGAAAAGATTTGTAAATTATTTGGTAGGTGTACCAGAAACTTACCAATAGAAAATTGCAGAATGGATGCTGTACTAGTGTTAAGATTTGCTGTTGTCTGAAAAAGAAAAATATAAGAATATAAATAAAAGCTACAATAAGATAAAGCTTGTAATGAACTAGCACCAGTCAGCATAAATCACTGTATAATGATTGTTCAAATACAAAAGGGTACAATTACAGACAAAATCCACTGAGGTAAGTATTTAAGTTATCCACTACATAATTATAAATCAATTGCGATGTGTTGTCTTTCCACGAGAGGGTTAATCTAGAAACAATCATCATCATGAATCCACAGAAAATCTCTCTATATAACTCGCCCCAAGTTTTATTACAAGACCCAACCTAAAATAAGGAGGATTTATGACTTGTATATTAAATTATCATCTAAACATTATTTTATTGTGAATCTCGTGAATAAAAAAATGGTCAAATATGATCTATACATTGTGGTAGCAGAATTGCAAGCAAGTCTCTGGGTTATGACATCACCTGTGGCTTGATATGCAAATAACACATTTCCCATTGAAAAGCAGTTCATTTGCATTTGAAACCACTTACAGATTTAAAACACATTTTCATCTAATTCATGTACCTGAAAATCTGCTAACACAATGTTTAGGTAATTTTTGATCATTTTTCATTCCGTATACACATTGATCAAGTGACAGAGTCCCTTTAATATCTGTCGTGTCACTGGGAACCAGGGCTGGTTTACCAGCTGGACAATTGATCATAGAAGGTCACTGGACAAAGGCCACTGTGAAAATGGCATAAGGGCACAAACTACAAGACAGTACCACAATCTTCATTGTGATATCCCAAAATGATAATGAAAACCAAGAAACATAGGAACAAACACAATTTAATCTAAAGATATGATGACGATTTATAAAGCGTAACTTGCATTACGTAACTGAAGGGGGCATTGTAATCCCTTTATATTAGATGATAACCCCACTTTATGAACTGTGCTCTTAACCTAATCACTGAAAAAGCCAAGAATAAAATAAATATTCTTTGGATCTCTTGACATGTATTTCCCTTTTGAAATAACATATGTAGTCATATTTGTTTACCTTACAGTAGATATTAGATTAACTTTATACAAAATCCAATTTATTTGGTCATTAAAGATTTATACAACATATGGGACATGTGTATTAAAATGTAGGTAGCATACTATTCCCATGGGTGGATTTAATGTAATCAACAAACACTTCAGTTTATGAAGATCACACCTTTAGTAAATTAAATCAATCAGTTAGCAGACAAGCTGTGTTCACACAACAGTAAATACATGTATATTATAAAAGGCTCATTATTGAAAGAAATAAATACAATCCCCATCCCAACATTTGGTTTTAAATTATAATAAAAAGTTATATGAAAAAATGAAAGATAATATTTTTTAATCAGATTTATTAAGAATATTTCTCTTCTTTATAAAGCATGTTCTGCAACATTTGTTCAACTGTATAATACAATGATGCACAAATGTTTGCATAGTACAAAATGTGTAATGACGTAATTAATAATAGCTGTATCTTTTATCAAAAAGCAAAACATTTTATGGATTTTAAACAGAAAGAAGATAATATGGGCAATACTATTCGTGTTTGGAATACTCCCTAAGACATTTTTCATCATATACTGAACTTCTACCACCATGTACTTAACCTCTTAGTGACCTCTAGAACATTTTTGGTCATTCTGGACAAAGGCTTTTTTTTTTACACGTATGTGGTGTTTGTGTTTAGCTGTCCATTTCCCCTCTTTCTAACGTAATGTACCCACACATATTATATACTGTTTTTATAATAGCTTTCTCTAGATACCATTATTTTCATCATATCAACCACACGTTTTAAATTGTTTACCTTTCTACAAACACAAATAAAAAAAACTGCTAAATACATTCATATATTTGTCATGAGTTTAGAAATAGACCATGTTTAAATGTTTTCTGCATATTATTTGGCAATAATTGAAACTAGCGTATTGCTTTTTCCTAACAAATTTCTCCTTCCTTTTCACCATAATCTTAATGTAACCCTAACCCTAATTGTAACCCTAACCCTAGGTCTTAGTTTTAAAAGAAAAGGTATTTATTTAACAGCAATGTTGCTGACTGCCCCTAGGCGCATTCTATCAACACTCCCAGAGTGACAGAAGTGATCTTGATCTTCCAAAGCTCTTCGGAGCACAGGGGAGCGTCATATTTAAACGGCATGCTGCCTCTCAAATTTGTGTGCTGCTAAATGCCTTGATGTCGAGGCATTGCAGCAGCACCCGCTGAGAATAGGAAGCGACTTTTGAATGCTTCCTATGTTCATTTCAATGCATGGCATGCCAGTCACGTCAAATGTCACTAACTGCACATTTTTGCATAACTTGGCACATTAATCCCGAGAATCTAAACAAAGGGTCTTTACCTATACAGGTAAAGATGGCTCAATAGGGTACTTTATTTATATTCTTTCATATTTCTATTTTAACTGTCTACAATTGTCTGCAATCTTTCAGTTAAAACTAACTTAATTTTTGCAAAAAAAAAAGGTCAGTAAATGCTGAAAAAATGTCTTAGGGAGTATTGGAAACATAAACAATATTACCCACATTTTCATGAACTCTAGATCTATGTTCTCATAATGTGAAACAAATGTGCTTGTTAGTGTACTGATATTGCTTAGTTACACTTTTAAAATAACTTATTTTAATAGAGATAATTACAAAAAAAGCAATCATGTTGAATCACGCAATTGTCTTCTGTTGTATACTTTTTGCTATACCTTGTGGGTTAGCCACATTTATAATATAATTTAGTGGCCTCTTTGATTGTTGCAAAGTTGGCAACAATCAAAAAGCAAAAATGAGAAAAATGTAACTTTTTAATAAACATCACATAAAAAGATTAAAAAAAAAGTAGGGAAATGGTTTGCTCATCTTCTGATAATAATATGTGGCAAAACATGAATTACTTTTTTAAGATCTGTGAGGATAAGGGTTATCTTATGGAGAGTACATCTGCAATAGAACCTTTTAATTGGTTTAAATGTTTTATGTCTATTCAATTAACCCAACTGGAGACCAACTTACCAGTTCTCTTTCTCCATACGGGTCACAAAATGTGACAGCGCCACCATGCATAATTACACCACATTTCTCTCCAACTTCACAGTTTCTGCATTGCAGCCTGCACACACACAACAAGGAAGAATTAGATACATCTGGGATATAATATAATATTTTAATAAGAGAAATATAATAATACTAGTGTTACTGATAAATAAAGTATTGTTTTTACATACTGGGGTGCATTTTAAGGGGTTGAAGAATGAAGCTCCATAATGACTCAGTACTAGAATCACATATATAATCCTAAATATAACAGATAGCACAGACCAAAAAGACCAAAAGCAAGATTTTGTGTAGAAGCAAGCAATCTAGGATGTGGTCCACAAGAAAGAACAATGGCCTAGCATACACGAATGAGAACTAGACTTCGAGGTATAGTAGCATGACACCAGACAGTCTGAGTTGTTCACGTCATGGATTTTACAACCGGCTGGAAAGATTGCTTAGGGAATTTGATCCTTCAGGTATTTAGGCCACTCATTCAAGCTGCAAAGCACTAATTCCACCTCAGACTAGAGGTGCATTAACGGAAATCACTGTCATGTTTGTGAATCAGCTTGAGTGCTTGATGATGAGTGCTTTTGTGAAATGGTGCATTATTCTGCTTGAAGTAGGATACAGTCGCCATAATGGGATGCACAATGTCAGCAACAATGCCTAGGAATGTTGTGGCATTCACAAGATGGTCAGCTGGTATAAAAGGAGCTACGACTAAGTTCATACTCTGAATGAAATGCGTTAGGTGTTGTGCCTGAGCGCTAATAATTGTCTCCAAGATGCTTCGGTCCTGAGCTACGGGCTAAAATAAAGATATATTTTGGATTTTACTGGGATCCAGCTTGCGCTTTATTCATTCCTTTATAAAAGGTTCTATTTCTTCTGACAACCAATTTATCCTGAACCTTTTGTCCGGTTATGGATTGTGTGAGAGTGGAGTGATCACATTTGGAACCTAACTTCACAAACCAGTGGCTGTTTACTCCATTTTTCATCCCACATAACCTAGTATATTTTTAACAGGGAAATAGGGAATAATGGTGTTTAAAGCTATCCAGTACTTTAAGGAACTGGACATTTGCGGTCCCTGTTCCAGTTGAATCGCACACGCATCCAAATGGAATAGCATTTGGTAGTTTAATTGTCATTTATGTTGTGATTAACAGGGAGAATTGCATCTACCCCATTGTGTCACTACCACATAGAGCATAGCAAGTTTAGAGTCAAGGTACACTTCTTTACCCATTAACATGTTATTGATAAAAGCTTGTACTCTAAATCTACTCAGTTAGCCATTTAAGGTATCAGATTGACTTTACTTGTCTCCTGTGTTTCTACCACTAACAAGGTACCAACTCTTACCTTTTTACAACATTCCTGGGCATTGTTGCTGACATTTTGCATCCTTTATGTGTTCAAATGCATACATCAGATACACCTAAGAAAGTGCAGTATCTGATTTAATTTTCTGAAACACAAGTGTTATAAAACCACATTGGAGAGGGCAACTATTTTTTACACTTGTCCCAGTCGCATAACAAACTACCTACGACTCTCAGCCACGCTCGGTAAACACAGGGCAAGATGTTGAAATATATATTGGTCCAAAAAGGTTCAGCCTTGCAGATTAATGGTAAAGAAGAGAATTAGTTGATACACTAGTTTTCTCACCATGTAGTGGAGTCATCCACCAGCTGCTTGGGATTAATGCTTAAGGATGAGAGGCACATTTTCATGCTAAATCATCTAGATATAAAATGCACATTTACTTGCCATCCATGGAAAACTTAGTGCCATTAATAGACCTGCTGCTTTGTTTCTTGTTTCTCATCAGTGAATGTGTTTATGCAGTAGTCCTGTCAGCCTTTAAACATGTATTAGCTCTAACCAGCAATGTGCATCCAATTCTACATGTCACTGAATCTATTGACACCTATCATGTTTATCTTTTCATATTCATGAATCACTGCCAGGATCTTTTCTTTGTACAGGATGCTTTATCTATTATATCTCACCCAGCATTGTAATGGAAGGGAAACATCTGCTACCTCTTACATATCTTTCATATTTTCATTTTCTTTTTAGTTCCAAATACTTACAATACTGCACAGAGTTTAAATGTATATGTGCGGAGAAGCAAGGTTCCTTTTCTGAAAATGTTTTTTTTACAGAAACTGAACTGGAGATAACAATTTTAGAAGAATTATAATATGCCCTTCCTCTAAATCAAAATGGTGAGTAAAGCACTTCAAGGAGCACCTATAAATATATAGATTATAGGTTTTGGGGCACTTTTTTTTTATACTCTGCAAGTAATCAATATGCAAGTTCCCAATATGCTATGCAAGAAACTATGATATCAGATATAGACAGTCACAGGACATTGGCTTTAATTACATTTTCATCCCTTCTGGACAAGGGAAAGAAGTCTGGACACATACTAAACACTAGATAAGCAGTGTCTTATTCTTTCCTTAAAGGTATATATAATGCAATACTAGTAATCCATTATATATCTCTTTAGGGGAAGAATAAGAGTCATTTAGGTGTAGAGAGCTTCCTGTATCACTATTTCTGGAGGAAGTTGGTGGTCAGCAGTTTCAGAGGTTAAACTAGCTTCTATTTATTATTATGATGTTGTTATCCTATTTATTAGTATATTTGGAATATAGAACATGCTCATAACTTTTTTTGTGTACATACAGGTTAGGAGAGAATCACCAGGTTTAAATGGCCCAGTGACAGAAAGCGGGGTGATGCACACCAAGAATGTCGACTGAAGATGGTAGCAGCACTTACAGTCCGGTGGAGGGTGAGATTGGCGTGTTGCTATAAGCCATGCGGGCAGCATGTTTTATTTGTTCTTGAGTAAAAAGAAGGGAGAGCTCTCAGGACCATGGTGCCACCAATATTGTCTAGGCACGTTGCTAGAATGGGTAGACTGACGGCTCTGTTGGTAATTTATAATCTTCACTCCAACACTGATTTCAGAAGCAAGAAGCATATATGTGTCTTAAACAAAATAACTATTTGAATTGCTAAAAATACAAGGATTATTTAACAAACAAACAATAACAGTTACATATAAAATGTGTCACATACCAAATATTTGTATTCAGTTCCTGTTTGATCGAGTCAAAATCATCCCTTAAAATGATGCCATCCCTATGAAGTTCAGCTGAAATGGAATGCATGATTACTAGAATATATTGTAACATTGCATTTATAATTAGTGCATCAAAACTCTGCAGTGCATTCAATTATATTCATGAATCTGATTCTGTGGAATACATGAAATAACGCACATTTCCATTCATTTTCAGCAGTGATGATTTTGTTTGTATCACACTCTACATTGCGGACTCTGTTACATATACCCCATATAATCATTTAAATTGTGCTACAGATAGTAAAACAAAGTTGTTTTAAACCCAATATCTTGGAAATGTTAAAAGGCTTGTTTAATTTCAAAACAACTATTGCTTCTCTAACAGAAACAAAATTCATGGGACACATGCCATATCCTCCCATTATCTGTGCCAGCTAATCAACGGCTAGCACATTTTTTTAGTGCACTGCCCACTGCCAGTCAGCAAAGGTACTTCACTTACTAATAATCCAAATAACTTAATGTGCGGACAAGTCATGTTTATTTAGTGCTGGACAAATATTTTAAAATTAATTTCCACCAATGTGAATCTTTCAAAACATTGCCAGCTCAGACCAGTATTAGTAATAACGCCATGTCCCAATGTGCTAAATATGAAACTCCACTTCACAGCAAGAACAGTTAAAAAAAAATGTCCAACTGCACTTCAAATGCAGTGGAAATATATTAAAAAAAATAGATAAATGATTTTCTTAAGATAACAAACACTGATAAATAATAAGCAAAAACCAGAATCAAATCTAAAGAAAAACACAGATGGTTTATGACATCATGTTTCATGAAAGAACCTCTGTGTGAAACGCGTTAAGTGTGAGCCTGCTAACATGATTTCATAAGATTTCTCTTTAGATTGTTTATATTTTTCTATATATTTCAACTGTGTTTGAAGAGCTGTTGGATCAATTTCTGAATCATAATTTTTCTATTTTTTTAATACATTTCTACTGTGTTTGAAGTGGTGTTGGATCATTTTTTATTTCCACCAATGAGCAATGTATATGATTTTTCATCTATTAAAGGTAATGGAAAAGACCTGTACTTAGCAAAGTAGCTTTAGGGTCTATTATATTCAATAAACAGAGAACTGAAGTGAACCAAAAAATAAACTGCAAACATCAGGCATTAATCGCTGTGTTCAAAATGGAGTTTGTCAATGCCAAAGCTTAATAAAATATGCTGTGTCAAAAATAATTAATTTAAAATAAAAAAGTGATTTCAGTTGCTGACAGATCAACTTACCTAAATTTGGACGTAAAGGGGCTTCCGTTGGAGCTGAAATATAGCAGATAGTTTTGTTTTTTGATTTTTTTTCTCATTTACATTACATTTTATAAATTACATTTTTAAAATTACATTTGAACGCTTGTGCTGGATTTGATTTTTTTATGTAATATTTATATTTCATGTAATATTTATATTTACTATTGAACACAAAAAATAAAAAACATGAATATTAATCTTTCCTCTGTTACGCAGACAAGAGAAACTGTAAGCTCTATATAAAATAATAATTCATTCTTTCAAAGCAATAAACTGCTACAATTTTCAGAGTAACATAAAGGTCAATACTTTCAATTTGTCGACTAACAATTTGAGCTGTTTAGACATTTTTTATAACATGAAAAACTAAATCTGGAAGCTCTAATTATCATTAATTTCAGGCTCACTAAGGAACCCAATAAGGAAGTGCAAGCATCACTAAAAACACTTATAAAGAAGTGAAGATCTATAAGTGGATCACAACAAATCAGCATGCACATTAAAGAGGCTTGTTCCTCTACCAGTACAGATGGATTTCACTGTTGCCTTCCAGTCATGCATTTTAAAATAACTCAGTGTCATGATTATAGAATGCTGCTAGGAACTGCATTAGAGGTCTGCCACTATTAAATATATAGTCCAATAGAGGTCATATATCATGACCACCTGGATTACTAGGCAAATACCAGTAAAGAGAGGGCGATATATTTCTTATGATTATTACTAGAATTGCGGAAAACCACTAGGAGAGAAAGTCGTGAGAATGTGACCAAGGGAAAGACTGATACTAAATTCATAGAGGTGAACATTTGAAGATAAGGAAAGCGAGTGAACAGGTGGAAAAAGAGATGGTAGTTGAGTAGATGAAGACCAAAGGAGAAAAATTGACTAGGTGAGGTGGACAGAGAAGAGCAAAATACCATAAGGATAGGTAAGGTTAAAGGATAGAAAAGGTATGGTTTGTTCTAAGAAGAACGGATCCTGGTAAATGTTCTTGGAAAGGTGAATGGCAGGCATCGGTGTGTGGAGGTTGAACGGGGCACTTGCCACCCTCTGGAAATTCAAACAAGCCCATTGGATCATCAGCAAGGGTGGGAGAAGCAGTAAGCTGTTTAACTAGACACATAGAGCAGAAAAACACCTGACAGGCATGGGACTGCAGTATAATGTTTTTTTCTCATTCTATACTCCCCCTTGCTGTCAGAGTGGTTTGGTCGCTTTCTCTTCCTCACCCTGTAACTGGTCTCCTCCCCATTAACTCTATCTGCTGCAGCTTCCCATTTGTCGAGTTTCCGCCTGGGCAGGGACACAAACTGCATGCATGGTATATCTACTGTAGCTAGGGTTAGTTAATACTCCAGCTGTTGAGACTACATTTCTTATAACAAACAAAAAGACCCTCCCGGCGGGCTACACTTTATGTGAAGGCTGTGATCCGGTCTGCTCCACTTCCGTTTGGTCTCCACTGCCGGAGCCTGTATGTCGGGAAGTGGCAGCCCACGCTCTTTCTCCACTTTGCAGTCTATACACGAATATAGTGTAGCACGATAATTGCCACAATATAATTAAATTATAAAAAAATAAGTAATATCTAATCATGAACATGATGAATGAATACAGTAAATGAAATAAATCGCTAGCACGAGTGTGATTACTTTTAATTAGCAATTAATCAATTCTCTTTTTGTGATAACATTACCTGTAACTTTTTGCATAAAGCATAGGTACGAGTACATTCAAATGTTCATTTTACAAGCATTATTACCAGTGGTGGGATTAAGCCGGTTTGCACTGGTTCATGCAAACCCGTTACTAAAAGTTTGCAAGTTCGCCAAATCGGTGCAAGCCAGAGACCCTTTAAAAAAAAAGTTAAAAAAGCATGGGCAACGGGGCAGCTGCCCATGGCCCATTCATTCCTGGGGGCCCAAGGCAGCTGCCCCATGGGCCCCCATTGCCGTGTGACTGTCTGCATCCAGCGGACCCGGTTTTAGTCACAGCCACCGGAAATGACGGCAAGTAATATCCGGAGGCTGTATTTCCTGCACACAGCATGTGTGCAGGAAACACTGTAGAGGAGACGGTCGGGGACAAACAGCATCCAGGTAAGTACTGGGGAAGAGGAGAGGAGGGGGGGATTTTTTTTACTATTAAAGAGCAAATTATCAGTGGCATATTAATGAGCAAATTATTAGTGGCTATGAATAAGAAAATTATCATTGGTATATTAACAAGCAAATTATCAGTGGCTATTACCGAGCAAATTATCAGTGGCATATTACTGAGCACATTATCAGTGGCTATAAATGAGCACATTATCAGTGGCATATTAAAGAGCAAATTATCAGTGGCATATTAATGTGCAAATTATCAGTGGCATATTAATGAGCAAATTTTCAGTGGCATATTAATGGATAAACTATCGGGGGGGAGAATAATTTTCAGTAAGGGGTTCTGAAATTTCTGATGGTGGCCCTGCGTAGAGCAGTGGCGGACTGGGGCAGGCGATCTGCCCCAGGTGCCACTCTTTAGCCCACTCTAAAACAGTTTATTAGACCCTGGGCACCCTAGCCAATGGCACCCCTCTAATGCAGCCTGCTGGACATGGAGGTGCCTGCAGCTGTAATCGCACCCAAGAACCCCCCGGCGCTCCTGTAACAGTATCAGGAAACTAAGTTTCCCCAATGCTGCATAATCCCTCCCACCTCGACCCTGCGCATGACCCTGTGCATGGCCCTGTTTTAGGATCAAAGGGCGGGAAGACAGGACCATGGGATAGCATACATCTGAGTCTGTGTATGTAAGTGTGACTGTGTGTGTTTGTGTAAGTGTGACTGTGTGTCTAAGTGTGACTGTGTGTGTGTGTGTCTAAGTGTGACTGTGTGTGTGTGTCTAAGTGTGACTGTGTGTGTGTTTGTGTGTAAATGTGTGTGTAAGTGGGAGTATGTGTGTGTGTGTACGTGTGAGTCTGTGTGTAAATGTGTCTGTGTGTGACTGTGCATGTGTACATGTGAGTCTGTGTGTGTAAGTGTGACTGTATGTGTTTGTGTGTAACTGTGTGTCTAAGTGTGACTGTGTGTGTGACAAAGTGTGACTGTGTGTGTCTAAGTCGTGGTGTTTGTGTCTAAGTAGTAGTGCGTGTGTGTCTAAGAAGTAGTGCGTGTGTGTGTCTAAGTGGTAGTCCGTGTGTGTCTAAGTAGTAGTGTGTGTGTAAGTGGGACTGTGTGTGTGTGTGTGTGTAAGTGGGAGTCTGTGTGTGTGTGTAAGTGGGAGTCTGTGTGTGTGTGTAAGTGGGAGTCTGTGTGTGTGTAAGTGGGGGTCTGTGTGTGTGTAAGTGGGGGTCTGTGTGTGTGTGTGTAAGTGGGGGTCTGTGTGCGTGTCTCGCTTTAGTGAACTAGAATTTGAAATTTAGGACCAAAGTACCCAAACTGAAAGCATAGCTTGCTTAGAGAATTCTTCCAGCTTGTGTACTTTGTCTTTAAATATGAAATTCACTTTTATATACACATTATATAAATTGTAGCAAACGTTTTGCTGTTTAGCAAAAAGCAAGTCGTTTTTATTTTATTTTGTTTGACATTAGAGAAAAAAATGTTACACCATGCCTGAAAGTCAGAAATGGTTACTAAAATGTTTGAATCCCACCACTGATTACTATGACAAACATCACCTCCCTTATATGTCAGACATATACATATGTTAGCAAGGAAAGTCTACACAGTTAATAATGCTTGCTCATTACACTCTATTTTCTAGTATCATTTAAATTAGTAATTCAACAATTTGCCTGCATTCAAAGATTGAGAAATAAAGACTTCAATGTCATAATGAACGTAGAAATAATTAAAATAAGCAGGACTGCACACTAGATGGTTCATTTGAAAGTAGATATAATACATTATATGTGGAGTTATTTCATTGAAGGAACAATATGACAGAAAGATTATTAAGGCAGCAAAAAAGGAAAAAGGGCTGAATAAATAGGGCAAATAAAGCAAAAAATGTAATATAGAGCAATAAATAATACTGGCAAAGTGAATAAAAAAAAAAGTAAACAATGAAAAACAGACAAAAAGAGCTTGCAGCAGCACACAAAAGTGGAAAAATAAGCAATATATAGCAATAGATATAAAGAAAAGTAACCCAGCAAAATAAGAAAAAAATAAACTAGCCCTCTCTCATTGTCCCAAGCCACTCTAACTATATTCAGTTGATGTAATCTGAGCACTATCAATGCCATACAGCTATTGTAAAAATGTATTGCATTGGTCCTGCATATTATATTTAACTTTTTATTGTATAATCCTGTTTCCATACTACGAATCAATAAAATAATCCTACAAAATGACTGTTATATTATCTTTGTACGTCTCTTTTTCATACTTGTTTGTGTTCTTCTACTTGTCTTAAAGCTGAAGTCCCTTGGTCCCTCATTAGTAGACATGAAAGGTAACAGACATGATGATAGTGAGAGGACAATCGCCTTAAGCATTTACAAAAAGCTGAGCGATGATTGTCTTTGATCAATAAAATAGTCTTCTACAATGACAGATATGAAAAACATCGGGGAAACATAACATTGACATTACATATTAATATGCAATAAATCTTACCTCCTTGCTCACAGAGCTGCTGTGCTAGAGCATCCTTAAATATCACTTGCCCCCTGTGAGTTGCTGTAGCCCTGAAAACAAATGATTTAATGATCAGTGATGCATAAACATAGATATCATACATGGGCTACATAACTCTATGTAGATGTTCTATGTAAATCATGGTGGGGTCTATTCACTAATAGGTGAGTTGAGGTGAGATGGACATGTTATCTCACCAATTTGGATATACATTGTGCAGGAACAATCCTGGTGAGTTTCCCTAGCTAAGCAAACTCAGTTTTGTCCTTGCACAATGTATAGGTAAATTGGTCAGATGAAATGTCCATCTCACCTCATCTCACTCATCAGGTTCCAAAACAAAAGTGGTATAGGGCAAATAGTGTTATATTATAGAAAGCATGAATGGATATTTTGTTTGCAGTTATACACACATTTTCAAGTGCATCCTAGGAAAGTTACTATTGTACATTATTATAACCCTTTTACCCAGTTTAATGGTACTCATTTGATCAGACTCAGAAGAACCAAAGGTTAAGTTGACCCACACAGGATAGCAAGCCTAGAACCCTGAACATATTCTACATCGGTACATTATTGACACACTGGGCCATCTCACTGGCTTTTTATTTTCATTGTTGGTGCCATCTTGTCAATTGTACAATGTTACTTATAAATGCACATATTTCGTTTGTTTAGTGTGTTTTGTTTTGTTATTAATAAATATCCCAAGCAGAGCTCACAGTGATACAGTCAACCCTATATATTGACCTAAGTGCCACAAATAAATGTGGGAAAATCAACCTCCTGCAGTCAAGATGGCCCATGACTAGCTAAGTAGAGTAGTTGACCTACACTCCCTGGTAGCTGAATGATGTTCCAATACACTTTAATATTACTACAAAAAGCTATGTGAAGATCACAGTTCAAAGATTGTTCATTCAGCTTTAAAGAGGGGGCTAATCCCCCTCATCCCACTTTTGCCTGATAAAAAGCGCTTCTCTTAGGTAATCCTATTAATGAACATAATGGTGCATTAGCTCACTGAACCGCCTCAATGGCATTTTCATTGCGATTGTCATGTTCTCAAATGTACAATAGTAGCTTTACAAAGACTAGGATAAAATAGCTTTTTAAAGGTGCACAATAAATGTACAACCAATGCACCATTCCAAAGACGTTATAGTTAAGAAGTAGCCATCAGCCTGGTTAAAATTGATTTGCGCAGTAAGTCCCACTTTACTAAATATAATGTGTAGTCCTGAAGATCTTAATAAGCAATACAGTGAATATTATTGTGAGACAAATAATAGAAATAATATATGTTTTTACTTTTTCAGTGTTGACATGATCATTTCAATCTCTATAAATTTCCCCCGTTCCACCTTTCGACTTCTGTTTTACTATGTAGTTATGCCTGGTGGCGATGCTAGTCCTGGGTGCTGGGTCAAGTCTTGTGAGAGCAATTTGTGTGCTGGGGCAAGTACTGTGAGTTCAATCTGAGTGCTGAGGTAAATCTAGTGAGGGCAATCTGAGTGCTGGGGCAGGTTCGGGGTGCTGGGGAAAGCCCTTTGAGTGCAATCTGGGTGCTGGAGTACATCAATATATCCACCCAGTATGTACGGGGATTGGATGGTTCTTTGCAGCAAGGTAATATCTTACACACTGCCCTGATATATATTCATCCCTGCAATAGATATGCCCTCAGTATGTACACAAGTATATGTCTCACACACTGTCCTGAATTTTACCTCTGCACAGGGCAATTCATATACGTTTGTATACTTACACTGGCCTATGTACTGCTCTGTGCACGGGTTATATATTAGGGCATTGTGTTAGATATAACCACGTGTACATAGTGGAGATAAATATTGCATCAAAGCAGGGGTGTATATCAGTCTTATTCCTAAATAATACACTATACAGATATGATTTTAAAATGCATGGTTTTCTTTTTTTATGAGCAAAAAAATAATGTTATGCTTTGGGGCTGGTACACAAAAAAAATTCCAGGGCTGGTTTTTGTTCCCAGTCTGGCACTGCCAGGGATCATATAATTTTTCTCAGAACTGCTGTATCTCAAAAGGTCATGGAAAATAAATCAAAACGTAATGGTAACTATATATGTTTGTTTTAAAAAAAAAAATCACAGTTATTTGAAGCAGGTACTCTTGTTCCAGTATGTCTTATCTCATGTTATCATTGCAACTTGTACAGTTTGTTATTTGTTTAAAGAATAATACTACTGAAATGTATATTAACATGTTCATTTGACATTGATAAGAATATCATGTGCAAAAATGTGTGCTTGACCACGTTTGTGATATGCTTTAATTAATTTGACAAATGTACATTTAATGTAACTCTTGTCAGGTCACATTAATCTAGCACTTTGCTTTCAGCTATATATTGCTGAATCCAATTACCTTTATAATCTCCTAATTCACTGTCACAAACTGTTTCATTTAATTAGGATAAAAAGCATCAATTATTTCCCCAATTATGTGACATATAATGTGAAGCTGCTGGCATGGTCACATACAAGTACACAACGCATAGTCAGCAATTGCAAGATAAATTTTAGTAAAATGAAGGTCTACCAAAATAATAATATAGGTTGCGAACGGAATTCAATTATAATTACATTGATGATCTTATGAGGAAGATGAAAGTAAAAAATCATATCAAATTATTATTTTAAAAAAGACAGTTGCCAGTATATGAGCTTCCTATTTTATCACCTGTTCTTCAGTAATGTGTAATTTAGGCATGCATCATACTGGAACATTTGTTTAAGTGAGCCCAGACTAAAGTAATGCTACTTCACACTGCAATCTTGTAACTCCACTTCACATATCCATCAGGTAACAATAATAATAACGTTTATATAGAGCCTTTCTCCCAGCTGGTCACAAAGAAAAAAAATCTTTATATTCCCAATGAAAAGTCCACATTGAGAATGAGTAGCCACTTAGATACAAAATACATTGGGATAGAGTTAAGTTAGAGCCTCACAAAAAAAAAAGAAGTACACTATACACTAATGTGTCATTACATACCAATTGGCTGGTAAAAACAATTAACTTTTGAGTTTATTTCTCATCTCTATACAACAAGGACATAGGCCAACATGCAATATAGGGCTAACATTATGTGTTATGTGGCGTTTTACTATTAATATAAATAAGTTTGTTGAATTAAGGGAGTGATAAGGAATGTGTGAAAAGCTTTGTCACTTAGTTTGGAAACAACAAAATATGGCAGCACAGGATAATAGGATGATATGTGTAAACAAATAAATAGTGCAAATAGTGAAGTACTTTTAACCCCTGACCCACTGATGTTCCATGCCTCATGGCTTTTATTGCCATGATGGCGCTATTGCTGCAATGCCAGGCACTGTTGCTGTAATGCCTCAATGTCGAAGAATTAAGTAACACAGAAATCTGGTGTTCAAATGACCCACGGAGCGATAGCAGTATGCCATTAGCGTTATGTTAGGGTGATGGTTAGGGTCAAAAGGTAACTGTAGGAGAAAAAGGTTAGGAAATAGCAATAAGCTACTTTCAATTATCACCCTATAACTTGCAACGGAAACATTTTTAAACAGTGACTATTTCTAAACTCAGGACAAATATTATAATCTACCTAGAAGGTTTTTTCATTAGCTTTTGTAGATGAGTAAAATATTTTTTCACCATGTTTTATTATTATTTTTTACATTAAATTACATGATATATTAAAAATAATGGTATCTAAAGAAAGTTCTTCTTATCCCCCCAAAAAACCTATATATAATCTGTGCGGGTACAGTAAATAAGAAAGAAGTAAATTACAACTAAACACAAAAGAAGTGTAAAAACAGCCCCTTCCTACAGAAGAAAAAAAACTGTCTCATCCTTAAGGGGTTAAAAAACACTCTCAATTGTCAATGTAAAGAGGTGATGTACTCAAAAATGTAGATAATTTGATAAGTTCAAATTAAATGGAATAGATTAATATCTTCAAATCAGGTGTTTCATGTCTGTGTGTTTCTCCATTTTCAAACTTTATGGTTTTCAAATAGCAGTAATTCTGTAAGTCAGTGATATACACACTGGGGCTACATTTGATTATCAAACAAACCATTGGAAATGGAAAAACACACCGTATTAAATATCTTATTTGACGATATTAATCTATACCATTTATTTTGAACAAATTATCTCCATTTGTGAGTGCATCACCTATTTATATTGACAATTCTATTTATTTTGATGATCTATCATCTTTGACATATCCTCAAAGCTTTTGGAGGCCATATAATGTTCCACTTGGGCTATAGGTAGTGGGGTTTCTCTGACTGACCCAACTACCTATACTCAGAGTGAGGAAGATAGAAATATCTATAAGAGTAGGCAGAACGAGGCAAAGCAAGCGATAAGAGCTTCCAAAGCACACACAGAAGAGACTATAGCCCAGTCAGTGAAAAGGGGGGATAAAACATTTTTTAGATACATAAATGAGAAAAGGAAAGTAAAACAAGGATTAGTTAGATTAAAAACAAAAGAAGGATGCTATGTAGAAGAGGATAAAAGCTTAGCAGACTGCCTTAATTATTATTTTTGTTCAGTTTTTACAAATGAAAATGAGGGTAAGGGACCTCATTTAGGGAAAAAGACTAATGAGTCTTTTGATGCATGTAAGTTTACAGAGGAAGAGGTTTTACTTCAGCTGTCTAAAGTAAAGACAAATAAGTCGATGGGACCTGATGGGATGCATCCAAAGTTATTAAAAGAACTTAGTGGTGTACTAGCCAAACCGTTAACAGATTTATTTAACCAATCATTGTTAACGGGAGTAGTTTCAGAAGATTGGAAATTAGCTAATGTTGTGCCCATTCACAAGAAAGGTAGTAGGGAAGAGGCGGGCAACTATAGACCAGTAAGTCTTACTTCATTAGTGGGGAAAATAATGGAAACCTTGTTAAAGAATAGGATTGTTGAACATCTAAAGTCGCTTGGATTTCAAGATCAGAGACAGCATGGGTTTACTAAACTAATTGGGTGACTAAAATAATAGATCAGGGTGGTGCAGTAGACATTGCTTACCTAGAGTTCAGTAAGGCTTTTGACACTGTCGCACATAGAAGGCTTATCAATAAACTGAAATCTTTGAGTTTGGATTTCAATATTGTTAAATGGATTAGACAATGGCTGAGTGACAGGCAACAGAGGGTTGTAGTCAATGGGGTATATTCAATGCAAGGTCTTGTTACTAGTGGGGTACCTCAGGGATCTGTACTTGGACCCATTCTCTTTATTTTTTTATAAGCGATATTGCAGAAGGTCTTGTTGGCAAAGTATGTCTTTTTGCTGATGATACAAAGATTTGCAGCAGGGTTGATAATATTCATGGAGGGATAAGCCAAATGGCAAATGATTTAGCTAAACTAGAAAAATGGTCAGAGCAGTGGCAACTGGCATTTAATGTGGACAAGTGCAAGATTAGGCACCTTGGGCATAAAAACCCAAAAGTAGAATATAGACTATTTGGTACAGTCCTAACCTCAGCATCTGAGGAAAGGGGAGTATTAATTTCAGAGGACTTGAAGGTAGGTAGGCAATGCAATAGAGCAGCAGGAAATGCTAGCAGAATGCTTGGTTGCATAGGGAGAGGTATTAGCAGTAGGAAGAGGGAAGTGCTCATGCCATTGTACAGAGCACTGGTGAGACCTCACTTGGAGTATTGTACGCAGTACTGGAGACCGTATCTCCAGAAGGATATTGATACTTTGGAGAGAGTTCAGAGAAGGGCTACTAAACTGGTTCATGGGTTGAAGGATAAAACTTACCAGGAAAGGTTAAAGCATCTTAACATGTATAGCTTGGAGGAAAGAAGTAACAGGGGGGATATGATAGAAACATTTAAATACATAAAGGGAATCAACACAGTAAAGGAAGAGAGTATATTTAAAAGAAGAAAAACTACCACAACTAGAGGACATAGTCTAAAATTAGAGGGGCAACGATTTAAAAGTAATATCAGGAAGTATTACTTTACTGAGAGGGTAGTGGATGTATGGAATAGCCTGCCAGCAGAAGTGGTAGAGGTAAACACAGTCAAGGATTTTAAGCATGCGTGGGATAGACACAAGGCTATCCTAGCTATAAGACCGGGAACGGGGGACTAATAAAAGTACTAAAAAAAAATTGCCAGACTAGATGGACCGAATGGTTCTTATCTGCCGACACATTCTATGTTTCTATGTTTCTATGTTTCTAATCCAGAGAAGTCCTCTCAAATACCTGTCAAGTACCAGCGTTTCCCCAATCTGCTCAGGATAGATTTATAGAGACATTGTTACTCCAGTAGCTTCTAAAATACATGCACCACACTTGTGTGTAACACATATTGATGCTAGTATTCCCCTTAGCACTATCAAACTATCATACTGAAAATATGCCAGTAGAATCCTCAATACCCTTCATTTAAACAATGAAAAATAATTAGTAGTCTTGAACCAAACCACCAAAAATCCAACTATTCCTGATATTAACATCACTCTTTTCCATATTGTTCTTGACCTTTTAGCACATTTACCTGTAGCTAGATTTAGAGATATCATCGTTTCCATGAACCATTAATCATAAAGGAGATAAACAGAATGGGTGGGAGAAACATGATGGATCACTGCTTTAGTTTGATGGTGAAGGCAATGAATCATGAATAAGATGAATATGGCACATCATTACATGTACCTCAAAGCATGTTCCTTCCCCATATTTATAAAAGTACATAAGCTCATAGGAGTTCAGGTCCCAGTAAACACAGCAAATGTAGCCAAAGTACTGACTGATGATTTGGACAGCAGCCCAGAAGCCTCTGCTGCTTCCATGTGTATTTTCGTTTCCAGCAAACAAAACCAATAAAACATAATAAAATAAAAATAATACTTCCGGCTGATGACAAATTGGTCATAGAATTTTCCCATAGCAATTGGAGCAAACTTTTTATGTGTGCTATGCTCTTGGGTCTCTGCCTAAAGTAAATTAATTAAGTAGAGAAGAGTAACCAAAGCACACAGATGTGACCTGTTCCATTGGACAAATAAGCACACCACACTTTATGTGTTAATGTTGTACTTTATATTGGTCTATGCCAGATTTATCTAACATTGCTAGTAAAAAAAATAATCCAACTCACTTACTCATAACTAACTGCAGTTCATTATTTTTAACCATGTTCTTGGCTGTATGTAGATTCACTACCAAGTGTAGTAGTGTTGGCACATTTAATCAAGATCTATCAAACAAATTGGATATTTTTCAAGTTAAAGTGGGCATCCATAATTCTCAAAATGAATTTAAACACATCATATGCTGATTCTGGAAAAACCTGACTTGTATTTGTAATTGAAACACTCCAACTTAATGAACTTGAAACGTTTTTTCAATACAAACAGAGACACATAGAATGTGTGGCAGCTAAGAACCTTTTTGGCCCAACTCGTCTGCAACAATACAATGACAGCTGTCATCTAAAATAAAAACGTATAAAAGATAAATCCCACTGTAAATAACAATGTTAGTCTTCGACGACCTCAAGAAGATTGCTGAACGTTTTCCGGATTTAATTCGTTTTTAGCCAAGTAATATCCCCTCAGCAAAACTGGACATACAAATAAAAAAAACAGACTGCCATTTTGGCATTTTTTTATTTCTTCACCACTTTTACCTTTTGCAACTTTTCACCAGTTTTCTTTATATCTGAGGGGAGGGCTGGAAGTAGAGCCTGTTTCTTGTGTTAGGTTATTGTTTCTAAACAAATATTTGAGGTGAATAGTTTTGATACCGATGTCACAAACTAATTAGTGAAGAAAATATAAAATGAGTCAATAAATTCAGAGAAAGCAAGAGGTGTCTGCAGCGTGGAATGAGATTAGAACATTATACCGGTTTAAGTTAGTCTTTACTAGGTAGTATAGGGATGATAACTTCCAGTCGGTGTTCTAATACATTTTTTAAATTCAAAAATGATTTTATTCAGAATCCTTGTATTCATAAAGTTATATTATTCAACTACCTTTACTACCCATAAGGCTACTGCCAGTGAAATTACCACAACTGTTATTTCTGTATCCTGATTTCTGTCCAAGTGTTTTTTGGTCCATTCGACAAACTGATATGTACATAAAACATAGGTCTGAGGGGAGGTGCTTATTGCCAATCATCTAAAATGCCAAATCTGTGGAATAATAATTTTATTTAAAATTGGATTTGTGTGAAACAGTGCCAAGTGAGAAGAAAATAATAATTTTTACTTCACATAGTCGTGAAGTACTTAACCAATAGCTCCATAGATAGGGATATGTTTCAGGTTAGCAGATTAGAAAGTTTACTTGTTTTTTTTTTTTTTTACAGGATATGGTTTATATCTCACTGACCTAATCAGTGTTGGAAACAGGTCTTTAAAAATGTCCTTCAAGTATAACAAATTACAGTAGAGTATGTCTAGAGGGGGGTCATGAAGAGTTTTTTCTGTACTGAATCAAGTTCTCCCAGGGCATCTAAGTAGCACATTCTATTTTCAGCTAGCCTGTCGCCCTAAATGTCCTTGTTTGATGAAGGACTTTCTAGGAGAGGGCAGATCTGTTTCAGTAGATCAGAGGAGACATGTTGACAGTGAATACCTTGAATGCAAATGATCAACTAATTTCTGTTTAATATGAAAGTGCTATCGGTCATTAAATATTTTCAAACCAGACTCTAAGTTCAGTGAACTATGAATTAGCTCTGGTGTTAATTTGATAAGTTTGAATTTATTTGATATCTTTATACAAATGGAAAATACACTGCAGAGTCAAATTACTTTCTTTGACTTTCTTGAAACATGGCAACAATGGTATAGTTCTTAATTTTCTTTTTTTTTCCTCCAAATTTTAAATGATGTTTTAAAGAATAGAAAAAATTTAACAATGGACAGACTAAACAGGCAAACATACACAATTATTTTCTACAGTTCATCCGTTATAATAGTATTGAAACCTTATTAACTGTAATCATCCTTCCAGCTCATCTCTTGAAATGTACTATTTACACAGAGCACAAAATCGTCCATTTACTCATGGAGTCAAAATGTTATTATTTTAATAAGCAAATAAATGAATTGCTTTAATAAAAAAATGTTGTAGTTTGAGTATTAATAGACAACCTGCTTTATATGTAAGTATGGGCACAGTGGTTCTACACTACCTCTCTCATTCTAGCATGAATATAGCATTTGATATTCTATTTATGGTGTTCTGATGCACATGTGGAGTTCTATACAATCTTGGTCAGGTAGATAATCTGCCAAAATAAGACACTACACTTTTTGTTGAAAACATTTAAGGAATTGCTGGACAAGTATAGAAAAGTAAAAATAAGAATAACTTGTGCAATGAAGGTATGACTCTACTTACCACTTGCGGCTAAGATATTCACCAAGCGATGAAGTGTGACCTGCCTATTGTCTTACCAGAGCCCTTCAATGTGTGCAAGTTGCTCACATTGAATTTAAGTAATGTAGCCCGGTGCTGGCGAAAGGATCTGTTAACCAAAAATATCCATTACCTGAAATGCTGCCGGTCCCAAACATTTCAGATAAGGGAAACTCAACCTGTACAGCTAATTATCTGTTGAAAATTCTTAGCAATAGTACAGCCTGGCAAATATTAAGTTGTGGTTTGATTTTATTTTATCCCACTATACAGCACAACCCAGCAAAAGTTCCCAACACTATATAAAACAGCTTCTATAGGAACAGGCAACTCTCAAATTTATACTTCATAAATAAATTAAGAAAATAATTTCCAATATTACTAGATAGTCCCAGGCTCGTCCCCCATTCAATGATACCAACACTCCAACTTGTCAGGCTTTTGCATAATTGGATTCATGCAAGGTTTCAATGCTGATCTATGCCGCCACAAGAGAGCATTAGCATGCTGTGGGCATACTTGTCACAACCTGGGATAATAGGTCAGGGAAGAGCCTCATTGCAGGGAATGATATGGGGTCTGTCTGCAATCTGCAAGGCTTGACTGTGGACCGGATGGAACCCCAGATAGGAATGGTAACTGAGACTGGCAGCTCTCTGAGCAGGGCACTGGACTGGAAGCTGAGACAAGACTGAGACAGGGCTGGCAACTTCTTCCACAAGATAGGTAACAAAACAGGGCTTTTCACCTGAATGGTATTATACCCTATGGTTGAGCGTCAGGCAAATGACCACCCAGGACTTTGACTGAGACCGCACACTGAAGCAGGACTAATGCACACAGGGAAAAACACAAAAATAGAATAGACTGCAGGCCGGGTCATACACAGATCAGGACCCATGGCCGGTGGGTGGGGACCCTAAAAAGAATGAGGGGCGGACCTAGTGTGGACCAGGGCGGGGGCGGGGGGGTATTTTACTAGTGACTGGGCAGCAATAGCTGTCCAGTCACTAGTAATTTTAAATTTAAGGCGATATTAATCGCTGAACCCCGAACTCCAACCCGGACACACAGTGGAATGTCCGTGTTTGGGTCCGGGGTCCAAAAATCGTAGTGTTCGGTACGTACCCGAACTTTGCTGTTCGGGTTCGCTCAACACTAATCCTGACACACACACCTAGACATCCTGACACACACACCTAGACACCCTGACATAAATATTGAGACACCCTGACACACACTTACACACATTGAGACACCCAGACACACACTCATACACATTGAGACACCCAGACACACACATTGAGACACCCAGACACACAGGCATAAACATTGAGACACCCAGACACACACACGCACACACATTGAGACACCCAGACACACACATTGAGACACCCTGAATCACACTTACATACATTGAGACACCCAAACACTTACACACATTGAGACACCCTGACACACACACCAAGACACCCACACACAGTCACACATTTCTTCTAATTTTTTTTTACTTACCTTTACTATTTTTACTCGGGTGTCACCTGACAGCGCAACAGGGGTGGAACTTGCATACTGTGCTCAGTATGGCCAGGAGGTGCGGTCACCGCAGGCACTTGCCTGTGGGCCGCACCTCGAGGAGTACAGGCTAGGGAGAGAGCTCCCTATAGCAGCTTCTCCTCCCGATCGGCCCTCACCACCACGTGAGGTTAATCCTCGGATTCCATGTCCCAGACGGAGGAAAGCTCACTGCGGGATTCTTTTTTTTTTTTACCAATGATAGCCCTGGAGTCTTGGACCTCCATTCGGGGCTATGAAGGGGGGAATCGAGGCTATAGCACCAGTAGCCCACCCCTAGCGATGCCTCTGCAGAATAAGCAAGGATTCAACAACAAATAATCAGACAAAATAATCAGGAATGCTAGTAGAGGCACAAAGGCACTATACAGGGTGTAACCAAAGCAATGCAGGCACCAATTGCAATTAGTTGCAGGTTTAAATAGGGTTGGGCTCAGGATAACAACGCAGCTGAAACAACAGGAGGAGAATGGAAACACTAGAATGGCGCCCACTAGAGGCTAAAGTGGAAACTGCCACAAAACTTGAATACAATATACAGGAGCCAGGGAAATGGGGTTGAAATGTGACAACACAGCTTTAGATTTTTTAAGCGAGTCTGTGTCCGATTAACTTTTTGTTATGAAACACAGAGTGAAACTGTTAATGACTTCCTCACTGATCTCAGACATTACTGCTCCTTTACATCATAAAACTGTGAAAAATGTTTATGCCATGACAGTTATTTTTTTCCCCTCCCATCAAAATTTAAAATTTAAATCTAGAACTGCTAGAAAACATACATTTTCTAGATGCATTCCAATGTGCATTAATAAAAATACAAATGCATGTCTAACTGTAATACAGAGGCAGGCATTGATATGATTATTGGTAATAGAAGAAGTTGGCTAAGTAGAAAATACCAGGTGTACTTACGTGATGGATAGATTTTGAGTCTTAGGAGTTTACCCAATATGCCCCAATGTTGCCAGAAATGGGTCTAGATCAGGGCATGTAACCAAGTTGCGCTGCTGAGAAATGGACCTGGGGTATCCTATGGTTTCTGTCTACAAAATGTTTTTGTCTAACTGTTTGTAACTCCCTTTTTATGCTCTGTACCAATCGCTACGTAAATTCCTTTAAACTTTTTTAATAATGTATGTATTTTTTATCTACTGTTAAATGTGTAACTCTGTGTAACTGTGTAATTCTGGACTGGGTCCCCAGGACATACTTGAAAACGAGAGAAATCTCAATGTATTCTTCCGGGTAAAACACTTTCTAAATAAAAAAATAAATAAATACACTTAAAGCCCCCAAAATTGCCACAAATTCAGCACAAACAGCCTTGTAACGGGTAAACATTCATTTTAGTGTTCAGTTGGTCTTTAAATATGTCATTCTAACCAAAGCGGAAATACACAGATCTGTTCACTGTCCTTTCGATTCCACCTTACAGAAATGACTTAAGATTGTAAAATCCATAATTTATTTCCATAATATATGTTGGTTTATTATTTGAAAATCAGTTATAATTTGCTGAGCATCAAACTTAACAATACATATGTCTGTAATGCATATAACAGATACACAACTTCTAATTCTTTCCACAGACAACATATGACCAGAATAACTGAGTTTAATCTCAAAAGGAGCAGTAAAATGTATTTATGGTACCTTTTAACCTAACCTCCACCTGTTCAAGATAGTAGTACACCTCATGAATTAAACATAAATATTATTTATGTTCACAGTTCCCTTCTTATCAAAGCTCAAATTGCAGAATGCTGTCACTGAATTCATTTAAAGATATTGATGCTTCAAATCAAACACAGAATCCAAAGCAATATATACAGCACCCGTGGCCCTGATAAATCACTAGTCTGTAACTGGAAAGGTAGAATAGTAAATGTAAATGCAGTGTTCAAGGTTTGGCAATGTACAAATATTCACACAGTTTAGTGGGCCTTAAAGTACAAAGATTGTTTATAAGATAAGAAATGGTTACCTGAAAAAGTAAAATAATTATATGTATCCACACAGCCTATGGTAAGAGGGCACATATGAACTTGTCTACATACATACAAACATACAAACAATCATTATTAATTACAAAACAAGGTGACAGTGCGCTAAAGTGCTGGTAGAGTGAGATACTTATGATCTTATTGATCCAGGATTTATTCCCTTCCTTTTTTAGTGCATATACAGAGGGAGATATACAGAACAACATTGGTTATAATAATAAAGTGCACAGTAATGTTGATATTTGCACTCACACTCTATTCCATATACAGATGTTTGGACTGTTCTCTCTGGGTCTTTGCCTTTGCATATGACCTCCAAATAATAAGAGAGCATGAGTATCACAAAATACAATATTTTCTTTAATGTAGAAAAATAAAATACCTTACACTTGGGTATCGGGAACAAAGTAGAATAAAACAGTTCTGGCAAGCAGGAAAAGAACTGATGGTCTTAATCCCACTGTTGTGGACAGTGTTGTGCGTTAAAGCGTTTCACCCGGTATACAGGCTTCCTCAGAATGGGTATAGGGTACAAAATTGGCTTGATGCCAATGTTAAGTCTATGGAAGTACCAGCAAGGCCGGTATTTTTTTTTTTGTAGAAAAAGTGGCAACCCTAGTGGTAGAGATACTAGATCATCAATGTCACTGTTCCTCCTTGGACATGCATTAATATCCATGGTATGCAGTTGAAACAGTAAATATCTCGGGCAACACAAAATGAGAATTACTCTTCAGACACGTTTTTGTTAAATATATATGGGAAATACACAAACAAATGCATTCACACTTTTGTCATCCAGCGTCACCAATGTAGATTGTAACAGTGGCAATTTAGCATAATCTTTAGATAATTACCTTACCTCCAAACCTAAGTTGAAAACAATGATTTCATGGCAAGGAATGCATGTCACTACAAAATATGTTTGTTTTGATGCTTTCTGGTGATATAATAACATGGATATCCTGAACATTTCCTCAAATGCAGTTACACAGTTGGCCATGATATAGTTCCAGTATATTGAACCTTTCAACATTCCCCTCATTTATGCATTCAGAATGGCTTAGATATGCAAACTGTAAACTGGAACACTCTGTTTGTTTCCAAAGTTCAAGCTAAATTATACATTTTATTCTAGCATACTCTGACAGGATTAAAAGTTTACTCATGCCAAAATAAATAAGTAAATCAACACATCTGTTCAGAATATTATTCCTTTTCAACACTTGTCCTAAAGTTGCAACTTCTGATATTAAAGGGACAGTCTAGTCCCCAAACTCACTTTGGTGCATGTTGAAGATTACTGCTTGTATAGTGCACAGCCCCCCCCCCCCCTTTTTTTATATATTAACCAAGCCCTCCACCAGTGTATACTAAAGGTGCAACAGAACTGATTCTATAGACACTGAGTATATAACGTTTTGTTTCATTTACTCACTTGCTGCAACAGAATATATTGTGTGATCACTAAGTGACCTTGCTCTTGTACACAGTAGGATCTCTTAACAGTGATCTGTTATAGTGTCTGATGACATCACTAGAGAAACAAGATATTACATTTATTTGAATGAAATTATTCTCATTGGTTCCTGTAGCTAAAAAAAAAAGGAAATTACTTTTACTCAGCTAGTGTGGGCAGTCTTGATTTCTTGTAAACTGCTGTAATTTCACAACTTCATCTTACTGTACTTTTGTTATATTTTAAGCAATGCAACTGGTAAAAGTACATTAAAGTACTTTGAAAGCCCATTAATATGCATTTATATTTTGAAGATGCATTTTGGGCACCAGACAGTCCCTTTAACATTGAATAACAAGGGCCAATTCACTTTAGGCTTTAGAGAATATTCTTCTTTATGGGATTTTTTTCTACTGAAGAAATTAAACTGCCAAAAAATCTTTTCCTTATAAGTATGTGATAGTTACAATATTGCTAGGTTACTTTTTATTTTGAAAATTGCATTTTAAAGAGCAGCCCTCATTCACATAAAGTTCTAAATTAACTATACCATGTGCACATAGAGGAAATGGAGACCCACAAGTAATAGACAAGCCAAACACAGCAGCAAACCAATGCTAAGAAAAAAAAAGGAATAAAAACTGAAGTTAATATTGCTGCTCTGCAGGTTCACAATTCGCTTTGTTCAGTATAGTACCAGTATTCCCACTGTGCATGCAATTTAACAGTCTTCTATGAAAATGATAATTACAGCCAAACATACAGTGTCTATTATATAACATAGGATGGAGCCAGTGCCTTTTTACAATTTGCTTACAAGGTCAACTCTATTTTTTTTTTTGATTTGATTTATTTTAAATATGTAGTAAACTTGATTTGACCTATAACTTACAAATATATAATAGTAACATTATTACAAATGACTTTATTGTAATTAACTTGTTTTATTATGTAATTTGTAGTATCTCCTGGCATACTTTAGTTTGTTGCGTCCATGGGGTCATCTTTAATATGAATGGAAAGATAGAGAGGTAGATGCTGGCACACCAAAAATAAGTAAATAGATATAATATGCAAGCAGGTGCCAGAGTACTGGAGTGGCCTGAAAAACATCCACAGGTGCAAACTTGACCCCGAACTTGACCCCGAACCCAAACCCCATTGAAATCAATGGGGACCTGAACTTTTGGCCACTAAAATGCCTCTAAAAAAGTCCTGGAAAGGGCTAGAGGGCTGCAAAATGAAGTAAAATGTGGGTGAGTGTCCCCATTCATACGAATAGGTCAATTGACCTATTCTTATGAATGGGGACTCTATTTCAGTTTATAGAATAGCAATAGCATTACATGTATTCCATAAACCGAAAGTCTACAAACCGAAAGACATTCGGTTTATAGACTTTAGTTTTTTAGAATACATGTAATGCTATTGTTATTCTATAAAAAGAAAGTCTATAAACAGAATGTCTTTCGGTTTATAGACTTTTGGCTTATGAAATACATGTAATGCTATTGGCTTTCTATAAACCGAACTAGAGTCCCCATTCATAACAATTTCTTGTGAATGGGGACTCTATTTCGGTTCATAGAAAGCCAATAGCATTACATACAATGTAATCGCGAACCCCGAACTCCAACACGGACATACAGTGAAATGTCCGTGTTCGGGTCCGGGGTCCAAAAACCGTAAAGTTCGGTACGAACTCGAACAGTGCGGTTCGGGTTCGCTCAACACTAGTGCTAACGTGTAAGAAAAATGGTGAACTCGTCACTGAATGAAAAACAAAGTTTTAATATAACATGAGTTATAACATGGGTCTTAATCAAAGCCAGTACATCACAAAATACACAGCAAAAGAAAAAAACAAAATTAATATGAATGGAGCATGAGCTTGTGCCCCACCAATTCCCCATTTACCCATGGCCCTTCTAACCAACCACCGCCCGTCATTTTGGCAGCCTGTCTTTTCACCATCCTTTTATCTTCAAAGCTTACTCCCTCCTCCAAATCTCTGATCTGCCAATCTACTCATTCTACTCATCTCACTGCCCTGCCTACTATGAGTATCTCTCTCTACCTCCCTCATTCCACTCATCTCACTGCCCTGCCTACTATGAGTATCCCTCTCTACCTCCCTCATTCCACTCATCTCACTGCCCTGCCTACTATGAGTATCCCTCTCTACCTCCCTCATTCCACTCATCTCACTGCCCTGCCTACTATGAGTATCCCTCTCTACCTCCCTCATTCCACTCATCTCACTGCCCTGCCTACTATGAGTATCCCTCTCTACCTCCCTCATTCCACTCATCTCACTGCCCTGCCTACTATGAGTATCCCTCTGGGGTCTAGGACACTTCTTCGCCGCATCTTCATCACTGACAGTTCAGCGCAGCAGTTAGAACGCTGAACTGTCAGCAATGAAGAATAACGCAGCCGTTTGATCGCGGCCGCGGCTATGTAAGAGCTGACAGTTCAGCGCTGAACTGTCAGCTCTTACAAATGTAAAAGTAGAAAGAAAATAACCCCCCTAATAAATGATTCCCAAACCCCAATACTAAAATTAACCCCAATACTAAAATTAACCCCTGAACCCTAATACTAACCCCCGAACCCTAATACTAAAATAAACCCCCTAAACCCTAATACTAAAATTAACCCCAAACCCTAATACTAAAATTAACCCCCTAAACCCTAATTCTAACCCCCTAAACCCTAATTCTAACCACCCTTACTAAAAAAAACTAAAATAGCTAAAATAATGAAATAAACTTACCTTTAGCGATGAAATGTCCCGCGATGAAATCTCCAGCGACGAGCTGTCTTGTGGTGCAGAGTCGGCGGTGAAGCGGCTGCGCAGATGCAGCCGCGTTGAAGTGTCCCATCCCCTCCCTCTCTACCACCTTCATTTTTAGGAAAAGCCTTTTCTTGCACCTGCTACTTTGTTGTCCATCTCACATTGTAATTCTGAACTATAATTGAAATATTAAAGTTCTTTGCTGAGAACTCATGAAAAATAAACCAAAATGAGCATGTAATAAGAATATACTTCTACAAAATTTGAGGAGGACAGTGTGATAAAAAATTTGATTTTAGTTGCTTTAAAAATGTTTGGCATTAAAAGTGACACAAAATATAGCATTTCACGCAACTTTTTAAATCAACAGTTTGAGCTGCAGCAAAATCATAATAGAATTATGCTTTGTGGCCCCACAGAATATACAGTCTGTCTAAAAACTGTTTGCTTGTTAACACTTTCTGGGGATTAATATGAGTCCAACATTACTATTTCCTTCTTTACACAGTAGAAGAAATACTTAACATCACTAGTAAATTATCAAGAAGTAAGTTTCATTAGCCTACACAATCTGCACAAACATTGTAGTAGATAAAACGATGATTGTATTGGATGAGGCTACTTGTATATCTAAGATTGTCCAGTTCATTATACAGCTGATGCAGGATGCCCCCTTGTGCTTTCATACTTAACGGAAGGGAAAGAAAAGGAGTTGAAGTATATCATGTATGTATACTTGCAACAACTGACAGAGAGACGAGTATTTAGACAGACTGTGTGCACTAAGCTATTATCTGCCAGGCCAGGGAAAGGATACTCTTGCTACACTGCTATCAGGCTTAATATTAATAATTAATTCAAGTTTTTACAAAGACAGAGGAATACCAGTTTTCTCATAAGTGGCTCTGAAATGTTTGCACATGTAAAAATGTATACATGTACAGTTGTTTCAAGGGTTGTGCACCAGTTATGATGTCACTCAATGTAGTTGTTTCTAATGAGAATGAGCCAATGGGCTTGCATAACAGTGAAGCTACTTACTCATGGCCTATTAAAGTTCCTGTGGTGTTCAGGTGGGCCATAGCCTGGAGTCAGATTTACTGCATGAGACCTGCAGAATGGTCATTTCTTAAATGGATTAAGAACAAAGAGATTATGGTACGGGTAAAATGAGGAAGATAAAGATATTGAGGCAATGTTATGACAAGAGGTGAAAAAATCATTTTAACAACATCATATGATTAATAAAACCTGTTATATTCTTATAAATATTCAATTTGTTATCTGTGAAAAATATATAAATGGAGAAAGGAAGGAAGCTGGATAAACATGCCTAGGAAAGTTGTTGCATTTTGTAGTCTCCTTTATAGTAAAAACATGATATCTTTTGAATCTTTAAATATTCAAATATAAAATGAGATATAGAGTCTTCCCAAATATATTTTATTTTTCATATCAATTAAATTATTTCAAAATTTAGGATAATGTCATAAAAAAAAGCTTGCTATAAATATAATCTGCTCACATCTTTTAAAAAAATGAAATTAATCTAAAATACAAATTATCATAGTAAATTTGGGATAGCAGTGGTGTACTGTGTTGTGGGCAGAAGGAATGGCATGGTTTAAAAAGTTTATGCATTTAAAACTTATTGGCATCAGATACATAGTTTATGCATTTAAAACTCAATGGCATCATGTACAGAGTTTATGCACTTGAAGACCAGGTTAACAAGGACCCACCAGCAGGGCAGGATCCTGGTGGGGTGATGCCGCATTACCTTTTTTATTTTAAGAACTCCTGCTGCCATGGATCACACTTCCAGCATCTTAGAGTATAAGTTAAAGTTAGGGCATAGAAGGGTGTCAGAGATAAGATCCGCTCCAGGTGCCAAATACTTTAGGTACACCCCTGTGTTTTAGTTCTCCATTGATGTGGGCATAAATTGTATCCAGTCTACCTACAGGGATACCGGGAAAAATCCTTGTCGGCCGCCTGCCCTGGGGCTGCTGGATGCGGCCTTTAAGAATTTGGCCATTGCATCTGCCTGAAGAATTTGGCAGTGGTGGGATGTAGTTCTGAACATAAGAGGGCTCTCGCAAGTCACAGGCAATGGGATGTCTCCCGCTTTTTTGCACAGTGCCGGAGGCTGACAGATATCCTCAGCCTCTTGCACCGTGCAAGTCCTACAAGTGCAATGTAAGTACTGGGGAAAGTCCTGGGTTCTGGGGCAAGTCCTGTGAGTGCATTATAAGTGCTGGGGTAAGTACTAGGTGCTTAGGCATGCCATGTGAGTGCAACCTAAATACTGGGGTAAGTCCTGGGTTCTGGGGTAAATCCTGTGAGTGCAATAAGAGTGTAGGGTAGGTCCTGTAAGTGCAAGCTACATGCTGGTGTAAGTCCTAGGTGCTGCGGCAAGTGCAATATGGGGCTGGGGTAAGTCTTGGTTGCTAGAGGAAGTCCTGTAAGGCAAATTTGAGTGACGGGGTAAGTCCTGGGAGTGCAATCTACATGCTGGGGTGAGTCCTGGGTGTTGGGGCAAGTCCTGTGAATGCAATCTGAATGCTGGTGTAAGTCAATTTATCCACCCATTATGTATACAAGGTTATATCTCATACACTGCTCTGATATATATCCATGCACAGGCCAATATATGCCCTCAGTATGTTCACAAGTTTGTGTTTCACACACTGTTCCGATATATACTCCTGCACACGGCAATTCTTTTAACCTTGTGTACATACTGGGGCCTTTGTATTGCCCTGTGCATGGGGTATATTTAAGGGCAGTGTGTAAGGATGTCGGTTGAGTAAGTAATCCTGCTGTAATGGACTATAGCCAGTGCTCCTGAAAGAAAAGTATTTCCTCTATAAAACATTACCCATAAAAATAAACTTCTAGTGGGAAATTGCAGAATCCAGCAAAGTCTATTATTCTTCCATTGTATTTCAATCTTAAATGGGATTAAAAGGAATAGAATAAAATAACTCTGTTGTAAAACCATTCAAGTGGAGCAGGATTTATTTTATTAAACAGATTAAAAAACTGCACAGTGAAGGTGTGTAAGATGACTGTGATTTACTATATTTTTTCACAAAGATAACAAAGCCTTGACAGGTGTTAAAATAATTAAAAGACAATAATTGTATTTTTTAACACCTAACTAGAAGCCTGATGAGTTTTGCTAGCTGTCCATGTTCCGTTATATAATCTCTCAGCATTAGAAATCTATGTTCCAATACAACTGAGAACACCTCTCGTCTAGCACTAAGGCATCCTTTGGGGACCACTTGCAGGAAATAGGACATTGAGTCCATAATTAAAGTAATCTCTTTCCAGGCAGATGCTTCCATTGGCTCCGTTATCACACATTACAGACGGCATATTGAGGCCTATAAAATGTGAAGCAAATGGTTTTAGAGATGATACGCATGTGCTTTTTCTCCTACTAATTCTGATCCATGCATATGCTTGTGCTGGATTTCTAGAAACTGAAAATAAGCCAAGGATCTATTATGGTAGCTGAAGTGAGCCTGACAGCTACCAAAATTAATGTGTACTCCAGCTTTTATCATCAAAGTCAGAATGTCCCTTTGTAGCCATATTAACAAATAACTATGGCAACTCACCCATCAATGAAAGGACGAAATACAGATATTTGCCAGAATGAAAATCACCACCATTATAATTAAAATGTTAAATGAAAGTTCAAATGATTATTATAATATTCCCATTGCTGAACAATCAAATGTAATAGATAATACACCATCATTCTCAGCCAGGAGCCTTAAAACAACCTGACTTGGAGTTAATTAATAAAGATTCTGCATTCATAAGTATTCGTTCCCCTGTGGGGGGGGGGGGGGGGTATAGTAGAGGAGGCACTTGTCCAGCCTCAGAATTCAAACAGGCCAACTTGATCAGCTGCAAGGAAAGGAGAAGCAGTATGCTTTTAGGTTAACTAGACATGGAGAGCATAAAAAACATCTGGCAGGCAGGGGAGTTCAGTAAAAAAAACTTTTATTTAAATGCTGCCAGAGTGGTTTGGTCTGCTCTCTTCCTCTCCTTCTAGCTGGTCTCTTTCACTTCAATCTAATAATTTAAAGGAGCAGCTGTCAGAGACCCCACCTGGGCAGAGACACAAGTTAGATTATTCCCTTCACGAAAAAAAGGCAGTTCATGACAATTGATGTGCCTGGCATGTCATGCATTAAATAAGCAATAGTTGCCTATGCATTGGCCCCTAGAGGCAGTCAGCAACATTGCATTGAAAAAAATGATTTATTAGTTATAGAACAAGGCTTAAGGTTAGAGTTCCACTTAGGTTTACAGAGGAAGACAAAAAAGGGGGTAGGAGCACAGACTCACTGAGAATGGACAACACTACAGTAGCCTGTACTTGCTTACACAATTACAGAGGAAACCACTCCCTTAGTATATCAGACTAATCCCACCCATAAGGGCAGTCCAAACCTGAAATGCATGGCTGGTCTCCTCTGCACGAGGAACACAACAAACCACAGATATACATTTTGGCCTACATTGGCCTTGTCAGTGTGGTACGGTGATTTCTCTCTAGGTGCAGCAAGCCAGGGACCCACAGCTATTCGGACATACCCTGATAACATATGTGCCATGTTGGAGGGACATGCTGCCTTTCGATATGGCACCCACTATCACTCTGTAGAACAATTGCAGTGCCCCAGCTGGCCAAATTCTGTGGTTGCTTAATGCACCACTGCCTGAGTGGATGCGTTCATCGTTTTAACCAGTGCTGTATTTACCGCGAGGCATCCTAGGCGGATGCCTAGGGCGGCAAATTTTGGGGGGCGGCAGCGCCCCCCAGCACTGAAAAAAAAAAAATGTAAAAAAAAAAAAAAGTGAAAAAAAAAACGCGACCCTTTAAAAAAAAAAACCCCACCGCGCTTGCAGGCAGAGACGGAGGTGAGAAGGGATCGGAAGATCCCCCCTCACCAACGCTCTGCCTGCCAGGCTGCACGGGGAGCCGAACAGGCAGCACAGAGAAACCTCCGTGCTGCCTGTTCGGCTCCCCGTGCAGTGTGACACACGGAAGTGCCGACAGTCACGTGACGGGCGCGCTGACGTCATACGCGCGCCCGGTCACGTGACCTGTCGGCACAATCGCCGGGGAGCCGAACAGGCAGCATGGAGGGACCATGCTGCCTGCCTGCCAGGGAAAGGTAAGTGCTGATGGGAGACTGTGTGTGTGTGTGTGTGTGTGTGTGTGACTGTGACTGTGACTGAGTGTGATGGGAGTCAGAGTGTGTGTGATGGGAGACAGTGTGTGTGATGGGAGTCAGTGTGTGTGTGTGACTGAGTGTGATGGGAGTCAGAGTGTGTGTAATGGGAGACAGTGTGTGTGACTGAGTGTGATGGGAGTCAGAGTGTGTGTGATGGGAGACAGTGTGTGTGGCTGAGTGTGATGGGAGTCAGAGTGTGTGTAATGGGAGACAGTGTGTGTGACTGAGTGTGATGGGAGTCAGAGTGTGTGTGTGATGGGAGACAGTGTGTGTGACTGAGTGTGATGGGAGTCAGAGTGTGTGTAATGGGAGACAGTGTGTGTGACTGAGTGTGATGGGAGTCAGAGTGTGTGTGATGGGAGACAGTGTGTGTGACTGAGTGTGATGGGAGTCAGAGTGTGTGTGATGGGAGACAGTGTGTGTGACTGAGTGTGATGGGAGTCAGAGTGTGTGTGATGGGAGACAGTGTGTGTGACTGAGTGTGATGGGAGTCAGAGTGTGTGTAATGGGAGACAGTGTGTGTGACTGAGTGTGATGGGAGTCAGAGTGTGTGTGTGATGGGAGACAGTGTGTGTGACTGAGTGTGATGGGAGTTGGAGTGTGTGTGATGGGAGTAGGAGTGTGTGACTGAGTGTGATGGGAGTAGGAGTGTGTGACTGAGTGTGATGGGAGTGTGAGCTTGATGTGAGTCTGAATGATGGGGCATGTGTTAGGTGTGTAACGTGGGTGTGCAGCTTGGGTAGGGGGGTGCCCAGATTTTGTCTGCCTAGGGCAGCACAAAATCAAGATACACCACTGGTTTTAACGGAGGACTTTCCATACCATCACTGTGGCTTCAATGCAAATAAATCCATGATGGCATAGAACATGTTTGTGTTCTGAACTGTTTAAATGAGAAAGAGGAAAATTACAGCTAAACACAAACACTGAAGAAATTTTAAAATGGCCATCGGCCAGAATGATCAAAAATGTCCCAAATGGGAAGTCCTTAACAGGTTATTTAAACATTTGTTGCAACTAGGGTTAGTTAGTTGGTTGGTTAAATATCATGAGAAATGTAGTAACAGTACCTGGATTGCCAAACATTAGTCACCACTGCTCAATGACTACCCAGTGTCCTATTTTGGATCCAAGCCTTTGTGTCCCTTTTTACTACCATATTTTTGTGATAACTTAAAATGCTTGCTGTGCATAACTTCACAAAATTAACTTTTGATGACTGCAACTCCCACGATGAGCATACAATAGTGCTAGTTGATTACTATTGGAAAAGTACTAACTGTTGGGGGGTAGGTAGGATGGCTACAGTACAAACATTAATAGTCAGCTGAAGGGTATAATTTTTTGGGCATTAAGTCTGAAATTCCACCAAGTGTCCTATTTTGGATCCAAGCCTCTTTTTACTTACCTCTGCCTACCCTCTTTTTTGTAATACCTTTGCTGTGGTTGCAGAATGTTTGCTGTGCATCAAAGAGATACATCACACAACATTAACTACTGATGACTGCAACTCTCTTGATATTGCGCAAGCATCATTACCAGTTGATTATTATAAGAATAGTAACTAACTGTTGATGGGGCTGTGCGAGGTAGTGGCTACATGAAAGATACGTTTGTTGTCTGCCTCTACAGTTATATACAAGCAGCCATATTGCTAGCTGGGAATTGTAGTTATGGACTGGGCTTGTGGTGGCCTACACTACACACTAATATTTTTGTTAGTATGTATGTTTGTTTGTAGCACTAAAAACTCCTGAATGCGGAAATTTAGAATCATGAAATTTGCACAGCTTTTTCATGATGTAATTTCTAGGTCAACACGAGTATTTTCAGCTCTCTACATCGTTCATTTCCCAAGTTATGCGTAAACCCCTTAGTAACATGACCTTTTGGCCTTGTCTTTCCCTTGGTGACATGGTCTGTTTTGACTTTTCTGAGGTGTTCCTGTTTTTCTGTAATTTTCTTCTTTCTCATATAATATACCCACACAAATAATTTATTGAGATAAGAAGGGCTTTCGTTAGATACCATTATGTTCATTATATCATATACTTTATATCTTTACTACAAAAATATCATAAAATATGATGAAAAAACAAAAACAAACACTTTTTTTTTTAACTTTGACCTAACAAATATTCAGTAAAAAAATACCCCATCTAAATAGTTTCTAACTTTTGTCCCAAGTTTAGAAATATGGTTGTTTCCATGTGTTTCTGTTGTTTTTGCACATTATATGCCAATAACCAAAAATAGTGTTTGTTTACTTTCTAACCATTTTCACCTAAAGTGACCTTTTGACCCCAACCCTAAATTTAACCCTAACCCTAAATGTTAACCTAACTCTAACCCTTATGCTAACCATTCATTTATTCTAATTTTAATTTAATTGTAACTAGGTCCATCCAATGTCAGCAACGATTTGCCAGACAGGAAGGACCTGGTTATATAGAAAGTTGTTGTATTCTTAATTATCTATTGTGTCCCCTCAAACCCCCCAAAAAAACACCCCTGCAATGTTAAAACAGCATACAGGGAGTGCAGAATTATTAGGCAAGTTGTATTTTTGAGGATTAATTTTATTATTGAACAACAACCATGTTCTCAATGAACCCAAAAAACTCATTAATATCAAAGCTGAATATTTTTGGAAGTAGTTTTTAGTTTGTTTTTAGTTTTAGCTATTTTAGGGGGATATCTGTGTGTGCAGGTGACTATTACTGTGCATAATTATTAGGCAACTTAACAAAAAACAAATATGTACCCATTTCAATTATTTATTTTTACCAGTGAAACCAATATAACATCTCAACATTCACAAATATACCGTATTTTCCGGCGTATAAGACGACTGGGCGTATAAGTCGACCCCCCAACTAAGTCATCTTATAAGCCGGAAAAATCGCATCTATATTTTAACCTTTTAGGTTAAAATATAGAGTTTTCCACCCTCCTCCCCCTTTCCCCAATCCCCAATCCCCAGTACTTACCTATTTTCTGCTCTGTCTCTGATTTTCAGGGGTTAAAAAGTCGTCTTATACGCCGGAAAATAGGGTACATTTTTGACATTCAAAAGCAAAACAAAAACAAATCAGTGACCAATATAGCCACCTTTCTTTGCAAGGACACTCAAAAGCCTGCCATCCATGGATTCTGTCAGTGTTTTGATCTGTTCACCATCAACATTGCGTGCAGCAGCAACCACAGCCTCCCAGACACTGTTCAGAGAGGTGTACTGTTTTCCCTCCTTGTAAATCTCACATTTGATGATGGACCACAGGTTCTCAATGGGGTTCAGATCAGGTGAACAAGGAGGCCATGTCATTAGATTTTCTTCTTTTATACCCTTTCTTGCCAGCCACGCTGTGGAGTACTTGGACGCGTGTGATGGAGCATTGTCCTGCATGAAAATCATGTTTTTCTTGAAGGATGCAGACTTCTTCCTGTACCACTGCTTGAAGAAGGTGTCTTCCAGGAACTGGCAGTAGGACTGGGAGTTGAGCTTGACTCCATCCTCAACCCGAAAAGGCCCCACAAGCTCATCTTTGATGATACCAGCCCAAACCAGTACTCCACCTCCACCTTGCTGGCGTCTGAGTCGGACTGGAGCTCTCTGCCCTTTACCAATCCAGCCACGGGCCCATCCATCTGGCCCATCAAGACTCACTCTCATTTCATCAGTCCATAAAACCTTAGAAAAATCAGTCTTGAGATATTTCTTGGCCCAGTCTTGACGTTTCAGCTTGTGTGTCTTGTTCAGTGGTGGTCGTCTTTCAGCCTTTCTTACCTTGGCCATGTCTCTGAGTATTGCACACCTTGTGCTTTTGGGCACTCCAGTGATGTTGCAGCTCTGAAATATGGCCAAACTGGTGGCAAGTGGCATCGTGGCAGCTGCACGCTTGACTTTTCTCAGATCATGGGCAGTTATTTTGCGCCTTGGTTTTTCCACACGCTTCTTGCGACCCTGTTGACTATTTTGAATGAAACGCTTGATTGTTCGATGATCACGCTTCAGAAGCTTTGCCATTTTAAGAGTGCTGCATCCCTCTGCAAGATATCTCACTATTTTTGACTTTTCTGAGCCTGTCAAGTCCTTCTTTTGACCCATTTTGCCAAAGGAAAGGAAGTTGCCTAATAATTATGCACACCTGATATAGGGTGTTGATGTCATTAGACCACACCCCTTCTCATTACAGAGATGCACATCACCTAATATGCTTAATTGGTAGTAGGCTTTCGAGCCTATACAGCTTGGAGTAAGACAACATGCATAAAGAGGATGATGTGGTCAAAATACTCATTTGCCTAATAATTCTGCACTCCCTGTAGAAGAATGTGGAGTATTTTGGAAGGTCATTTCCCCTATAGTAAAGTCATCCCAATGCATGTAAAAGTGCAGTAAAGTAAAATAGATAACTAACTACCAAAAGTACATGTTAAATGGAACACAACTATAATTATGAACTCCTATTATTATGAACCTAGTTAAAAAAAGATTGACTAATCCTTAAAAACCTTTGAAATTAACTTAGTGTAGTCAGATGAGTGAAAGAAAAGAAAAACATGGTGTCCAGTGCCCAATTCATTTAGCAGAATCAGCTGGAGGTTGTTTTTTTTTTTTTTTCAAACTTCTGCTTGCTGTTAGAAAAATCAGTCTGGAGTGGTAATGTTTACTGGGATTTATATATCAAATAACATTAGAAATTAAACAGTTTCTCTTTATATCTTTAATTGGAGAGAACATGTGGCATAAAGGAGTTCAATCTCTAAACTTACACCATCACCTTCTTTCGAACACTATGACCATAAAAACATAAATCTTTATTGAAAGAGAACAAACCAGTCACATATATTCAGGTTGTGAGCAAGAGATTGGAGTGTTACTAGAACAAGATTTTACTTTATGTTCGTAAAACTATAGTCCTCACATACAACCTGTCCAAGATATTACCAACCCACAGCAAACATTATTATGTTTTGAAAGTAGGACACAAACTGAATTAACAAACTGAAACAAAATCCCCAATACCCACATGATGAAGAGCCATGGTAAACAATTAGATG
Source organism: Pelodytes ibericus (assembly GCA_036172795.1). Taxonomy (NCBI): domain Eukaryota; kingdom Metazoa; phylum Chordata; class Amphibia; order Anura; family Pelodytidae; genus Pelodytes; species Pelodytes ibericus. The sequence continues at coordinate 121,237,328 of CM069858.1, read as the reverse complement.
TATGTGCTACTTGTGAAAATGTGTTGGTTCTAAAATTTGTCGTTTCTCCAGCACTCTTATCACCAGCACAATCCATTTACAAAAAAGGACCAGAAGTGAACCTGAAATTTGCATTGAAAAAGTGTCAGAATAAAAAGGTGCACTTTTTATTTATTTATTTTTTTAAAAAGCAACCCTTTTCCTATATTTCCAATATATACATGGGAGGAATGGCAAAGCCCCAGTCGATAACTTCCAATCTTTTTACCAATTTGTCTTGTCTGCCTTTCAATCTCTGTACCTTATCTCTCTTGCATGTCTATGTGTGTCTATCTCTAATGATAGAGATAGACACTGTGATGAAGCTGCCCCCTAGGGCAACTTGTCTAAACTGGTCTTAATTGGTTAGAACCAACTAGGACTGCGCCAGAAATGTGAGGGGAGGTATGGAAACAGTAGAAAGAATTCTGTGGAGCAGACCATTTAATCCACACTAGAATTCCAAAGGCAACTACAGATGTGCGTTACAAGTAATCCATGTGCTGTGCATTCCTTTTCCCAGAATGCCGTATTCTTACAAATAACATTTATCATCAGCTACTGATCTGGCTAACTCCAAGAAGGTAAAAAAAGATGTATTGTCATTATTGTTATTATTATACTATTGGCGTCTGTAAATTGTGATAAAAACACTACAACATAATAATAATAGGTGAAGGATAATCAATATGTAAACATGGCATGTTTATTCAAAGTATTAATATAAACACGCTAGGTTTAAGTATATATTCTGTTCACATCTCACAATCTTCTTATAACATTGATGCAGCTAAAAGCAGACAGCTCCACGAAAGCACTTTTGGTTTAGATCCTGATCATGATTTATAGCTTTCCAGAAATATTAACCACAGATTTGATTGCTGAAATAATGTGAACAACAGATTGCATTCTACCATCTTCACCCTTTCTTCCTACATTGGTACAAAATAAAAAGAACTGCTAATTGGTCCTCTGTTTCAGAAAGATTGTTTTGTGCTATTTGGGAATGGGTGGTAATTAATGCAAAAATGTTTAAGTGTGTTCTGTAAGAATTCACTGACAATGTGGTAAATCCCCACATTCTGTCTCTGTTTGTGTCTCACCCACTCCTTTTTAATGTCAGTGAAAGATGTCATACCCTGAGAATCAGTAGAAATACTAACAATATGAAAACATGAGGATTTGTCTAACTATATATTACAAGTCTAGATGGCATTTCTACATTATGTCAACATACAGGTTATGGACAAAGTATGTAAATACTAAGGTTTGTGCAAACGATATCCCAGCATGCTTAGCATCCTGACTATAAAAAGGCAACACCACACTAACGTCATTTAAATATGGCTAATATGTTGTCGAGACAATGGTAGACTCTATTCCTTAATGTATATATCCGGCATTGGACTCACATAGCTGCCCAGTGCTATATTACTTATTTTGTATTTTAATTTCTACTTGTTTATATACTACGTTATCAGTAATTTGATCTTACTATAAACATATAGAGAGACCTGTTCATTTGTCCAGAAAAATTCAGTGAAGATTATATACATGCCCATCTAATTCCTAGTAATTAGATTAACAGAATATATAGATTGCATTTGATTTATGAAAATCTTAATGTATACCTATAGGACTGGTCAACTTCAAAGATCAAACACATTAATTTGACTGTTAAGCATTTGTACAAAATTATATTCTTATATTGTTTCATTATAGTTGTTTCTGTTTTCATTTGTACCTAATCACAGAGTTTGTAAATGAATTGTGACTAGTGAACATGTATATTTATTGGTCTCACAAGTGCGTCACTCACTAGAATAAGTCAATTTAGCTAATTCAATGCATATATTAAATTATATTCTGTGCTTAGAGCAGACTGTGGCCTCCACTTATTTATAGAGGTACTCTGCTAGCAACCCCCATATATGCCAACATCTTCATAACAAGCCATTTACTCAGGTGATACAAATAGTAGTAATAAAGTGTTACAATGATAAGTAGTCCCCACAGGCAGTTGTTAGTAAATCATGTAGACTAGATGGTAGCAACCCTTACCAAGGCACTGAGCTTCTACATGTGTTCACCTCCTTGACTTTTCACTGCATGTCATGTTCCACTAACATATTACAGCCTTAATTAAATGAATGGGCACTACAGCACACAAAACCCTTTTGCGGACATGTATACAATACAAACCTGGTGCAAAGGTTGAATTCTGGAGGAATCAGCAAGAATGTTCGATTTGTTTCTATGGTGATTGCTCTGATTTTAGAACTTTGCCCATCTTTGCTATTTATGTACAACCCACATGTTTTTGTTTATTAAATAAAAGAATTAGCATATCCTATTTGTGTTGTACTAAAGAGAATCCCATCTGTGCATGTGCTAAAGTGACAATGTTCAAACGTAGAACATACCAGTATGTTCCAACTAGAAACAGCAACACAGAGAATTTATTTTATCACAACTTCAATTTCACAATTATTTTCATCCAAACTGAAAAAGACAACATGCATCCCCTTATGTTACTCTCAATCGTTTAAATTAATTAACCAAGATAATCAGATTCATTTACATTGTCAAAGTCCCAGATTCATTTCTCATTTATCTTAATCTGCACAATTATTGTTCTCTGACATTTGTGCCATGTTTCTAGGATCCTGACAATGATTAGATGTAATTGTTTCCTTATCCCTTCATTGGCTTAATGCAGCCATTTAGGTCTCCAAAAACATTTTTACTGCGATTGAATCCCACTAGAAGAATCTATGGTAGGTTAAAAACACACACAATTATATAAAGCACGCCATTATTTAAAGTATTTCAAATATATTTATGTAAAAGTAGGAATTGATGGTTAACGCTATCATATATATATCTTTATAGAAATTGTAATATTTAAATAAAAAATAAACTCTGTAAATGGGCAGATATGTAGAAATTGCTAGAATAGCATGAAGCAAATTGGAGGGTTTGGAGTGCGGATGTGAGCTATAAACTGAACTGTGCAGGGGCACTCCGGGTGCCATGACTTAGAAATATAGAATGTGTTAGCAGATAAGGACCGTTCGGCCTATCTAGTCTGCCCAAATTCTGCCTAAAAAAAAATCTGAATATTTGCATTACATCCTGGCCTTATTTTGTATCTAGGATAGCCTTATGTCTATCCCATGCATGCTTAAACACCTTCACTGTATTAACCTTTATCACTTCTGCAGGAAGACTATTCCATGCATCCACTACCCTCTCAGTAAAGGAATACTTTCATTAGTCCCTGGCCTTATCTTATATCTCGGATTGCCTTATGCCTATCCCATGCATGTTTAAACACCTTCACTGTATTAACCTTTACCGCTTCTACAGGAAGACTATTCCATGCATCCACTACCCTGTCAGTAAAGTAATACTGACATTACTTTTAAACCTTTGCCCTTATAATAAAAGAGTACGATGGCAGCAGTGAATTTGGCATCAGATTAACTGCTGCTGCCATCAGCCTCTCGGCTCTATTTCGTGGATTTCTGGGGTTTGTCTGCTGTCTGTTCGGAGCACACAAACCCCAGAAATATAGTGCGGCATCGTGCTAGGTGTGCGGTTAGCACACACGGATGATCCGCACCTGGAGGCAATGCATACTGAGGTCTATCACTGTACTGCCTGTCTCCCAAAGGTAACTAAATGAGGAGGAGCAGGGGAGTACACAAGGAGATATGGGGGAGGTGAGGAGAGAAACAAACAAGAGGGTAAGGAGGTAGGGAGACAGACAAGATGGGATGAGAAGGGAGAGGAGAATATATTTGGTACCATGTTTATGTTTCTGGCACACCCCATACTTACGAAAGCTAGATTGCACCATGTGTATGTCTCTGTCAAACTGTAAACTTAGGGAATCTATGTAGCACAACATGTATGTCTCTGGCATTCGGGGTGTTTTTTTTGTTTGTTTTTTTGACACTCAGTACAGTTACTATAATGGGATTAAACTTCCCTACTTTATTCAGCACATCCTCGTGTCATTCATAATTTCCCTTTCCAGCTAAGTTGTCCCCATAAACCTTATAAACACTACCTTTTGCTAACCCGTTTGTACAGGCAATAGTATTCAATTAAAAAGAAAGGGGGAGGACTCTTAGTCTCCAGCGTACCTAGCTTACTTAACTAATTCATGTGTCCTCACTCTCAACCCTCCGATTAACTAGTCCAGTTTATAAACCTGGGTTCTGCCCAGTAGTGTATCTACCGCGAGGCAAACAAGGCGCTCGCCTAGGGCGGCACCTTGTTTAGGGTGGCACTTTCCCGGAGGTTGTTAAAGCACCCTGGTGTTGTAAACCCTTCTGGTGCTTCAAAGATTTGTACTTTTCCCTTCCCACCCCCACCGCTCTTTTCGTTCTTCCCCTCACCCGGTGCTGTTTGTCATGATCGGGCTCCCTTTTTCCAGCCATTTGTGACAGATTCCATAGAATTCTTTTACCCTCTGCTGTGTAAAAAAATATCCTTTCTCCATTTCACATTGTAAATGTATTTGATTTTTAACCATTTCAATATTAATGATCTCTTGTTGGTTCCACCTTTTCGCCAGAACAATTTTCATGGCGAGGAGGCTCTGAATCACCCACATTCTATGCTTGAAAGGAATAAATGCCATATCCATATGTAGTAAAGCTCTCTGAGGTGAGGGGGTAACAATCCTCCCCAATACATTCGAGATTAGATCAAAAAGTTCCTCCCATACTTTAGTAATCCCTTTACATGCCCACCACATATGTACATAAGTGCCACTCTCCTCCCCACATCTCCAGCACATTGCTGTATTATTCGGACCAAATTTAGCTAATCTAATGGGCACATAATACCATCTAAACATGACCTTGAGATGTAGTTGTACCATATTTAAACAGTGGGTAGACTTATTTATACTCCTACTAAATAAGGCATTCGGGGTGTTTTAATGCTTGAGTAGGGACGGTGCGTCTAAGACAGAAACTGACAAATAGTTTACACTATTCACAGTTATTTGTTGTGATAGTGTGAGGGGGCATGTCTCTCTTACTAGGGTGCAGGAGGATGGATACAGTAGAGTGAAGTTCTATAATTTAAATGGTTTGAGCATCTTATTGTCTGATTTCAATATTGGTAAAATAGAAATATCTCTACTATAGATCATGGCCATTCTTCACTTTTCAAATCATGGGTCTGTGTATATATTATTAATTTAGTGAATAATGCCCTTCGCAAACCTCATGTCGTTTTCATTACAAATTACTCAGGTTTACATTAGTTATATCTTACTAAATACTGAATTACTGAATTCAAACCTTATTTCTCACCCAAACTTGCATATGACACAGGAATAATCCATTTACTAAGTATTATCTTTCCCCACTTATGACTACCATAATGCTTCCGTTACTCAGTGCTCCTCATTTTCTCAGAGAACTGTCTTTATAGTGTCAGTCTTGCACTTTTTTTGTTTTATTTCTGACCTGCTGTGCTTTGACTGGAGAGATGGAGGAGGGGAAGAGCAAACTCTCTACACTTCCTCACATACAGGTGGCCAATAAAATGTGACTACTGCTTGCATGGAATAAAGACAGTCAAGGTTCTAGCAAGACTTAGTAACATGTCCTTCCTGAGTGAAATAAGGTCACTCCATCTCTTGTAGATGTACTATTATCTTTCAGACACTGCTCATAACTCAGCAGGTGGCATCCTTTGTCAGCATCTATCATGAAAATGTGTTTTGGAAATATTATTTATGTTCACATCTTGAAGAGCATGGTAACAAAAAAAGAACATGGTGCGTAACCTTTATTTATTATGCAAATGACATTTTTTGACACACAATATGCCCGATTTACTAAACCCTTCCAGTATTCATGTTTGCTTCATGAAGCTGGTGCACCCATGTGCCATACTGTTAAATAACATGGTGACCCAGAAATGCTTGTATACTGAGCTGACAAATGGGTGGTCTCAAACTATATAGTAATGCAAAGCTGATATGGACTCATTTGTATATATGAACTAATTAAACCATCTCTTTCAACCTAACAGTGCTTATACTGTGAATGTATTGAATAAAAAAAAAATATGGAAAATGGTCTATACACTGTATTAGCAGAATTGCCATCAAATAAGGAAATATATGTTACATTTGTCTGTGATGTCTCATGCTTATGACATCACATTGAAGATTGGTATGCAAATTAAACATATCAAATTGAAAATGAGGTCCTTTGCATATCAAGCCACAAGATAATGTCCTAAACTGGAGACACTACAGACATATTTAAATACATTTTCTCTTAATATATGCATTTGCTCGCAATTCTGCTAACACAATGTATAAATCATGTTTAATCATTTTGTTCTTTACATTCACAGTACACGCAAAGTTTAGGTTGACAGGGAACCTTTAAGTACCTTCTGTTAATAGTCAGTGTATATAAAGTGAGATGATAAAAGTGAGGTGATAAGAGTTCAACTATAATCTCCCAATACTCCTCTGCTATATGGACAGCACATCAATTCCAGTAGACAGACAAGCAAATGGTTAACATAACAAATATTATGATTTCTGGTTTTCACAAACTCATTTCTTAGGTAACTAAAGCACCTGCACATCCATGTGAAAGACCTTGTAACATGCCATGCTAAACATACAAATCTGAATACAAGAAGAGATGGCCTATTGCATATAGAGTATCATAGATGTAAAAGATACTGCAACATTTAAAAAATGGCCCAGTAAAAAGATGACAGTTTGACTGCACCTCTTGGGTTTCCGATTCCTCTTACCAATGTATAGTGATAAATAGGAGAAACAAATTCAAACTAGTAATCACTGATTAGGTAAGATAGTAAGCAGCTGTCAGCAAAAAATGTAAATAATGGCAGGCCTTATTGTATTCATATGCAGAAATGAATGAAAGATAGAAAGAACCAAACAAACATTCTGAGCGCAATTTTCCAACAACTATGGTCACTCTAAAAGACTTTATTATAACAGAATTTGTATTTAATTTCGGAATTGTATGCACGAAATGTAGAAGTTGCATTCAGGTATTTAACTATATAGTATCTCAAATTATGGACATTTAATGTAAACATTGGTTTTATCTAAAAAAAAGTGTGTTATTAGGAAGTAACAACGATGTCTTTACATTTTTGTTACATTATATTTTTTGTGTAGATACACTTGAAGGAATGTCTCACCTCACGTTCAGTCATATCCTTGTTTACATCCTCCACAACACGATAACTGTATTGTTTACTTACATGAAGTTGACGCATCCTGTTCCTGCAGGGGGTGCAATCCATACAAAACTGAGGTTGGTCGTTGGCAGGTGGCTTACATGTGAAGCTACAACACTGCACATGAACTGGGTGCCAAACTGGTGGTCAGACATGATGCCTAGAAAAAAATTAAATGGGCAACATAATTAAACTAAGTAGAAATATATATATATATTTTTTTTTTTTTAAAGATGATAAAATACACAGCATTTCTACACATTGACAGTTTATTTTAAGATCTTTCATGCAACAAACTTCTCAATGGGCAGTATATTCTTAACTCTTAAAAAAATATATGTAACTATGTAACATGTAATGAACCCAATATTTGGTATGAAGATATAATTAAACAGCACATTAATAACTGAATCATTAAAGATCAAGGAGAGAGCATTTTGTTATGAGGTACTGATGCTGGGTTACAAGTGTTACAAGTTACTCAAGCAATACTAGTGTTTCATTTAAATGTCATTAGTCTCCACATTGTTACAGTTATGATTCATACCAGTGGCGCAGATGTGGAGATGAATCTGTTGTGAACATTAAATATGTGAATAAACCATTATAGGACTGGATAACAGTCACCGCTCTAATATCTTTTCTAAACAAATTCCCTGTCTATTCCATTGTAACTTCAAAAATCAACTGTGTCTATTAAAAAAAGAGAATTCTGTTTTATGTAAACTGGACTTGGAAATAGGCAACTGCATAGACCAAAATTCTCACCATATAATGTAAGGAATTACCTAAAGTGCCCACTGAGGTCAATGTGAACTAAACTTAGACTCTCATATATAACCTTAAGCAGTAACGCTCCATGTTGTTTGTGTAGGGATTAGTGAGGCAGTACAAGATTATATTGGAAATTGTCAAACCACCTGTTTTTGATCGGAAGTTGAGCCATTCAACAAGAAAATAACCACACATGTAGAAGAAGAAGCAATAACCACACCACTTCAAAATGCAAAATGGCCTCTTCCAATGCTAAAGTGTAGAGTGAAACGACTTTGAAATACTATAGCATCTTAAGCAGGCCATCTATGCAAGGAAAGGTGTAAAATTTGATTGGGATGTATTCACAAGAACAGAACTGAAATCTAACTGCAAAAATCAGGAATGGCAGAGTGGGAAAGATAAGCAAATAGGAGCATTAAATGAGCTGTACAGGGCTGCCATAGAGTGGTGTGTGTTCGGAGGCACTATATTTCCAAAGCTTTTCCTTCATTTTCTTGTAACATCTTTAGAGGTTGGATTAATCTTGACACAAAACTGTGGATTTTGCAATATACATATATACCAAGATTAGCATCTTTGGAATTGGACAGCAATAATAGTAGTGAAGAACTTACCATATGCACATATGAGAGAGACTACTTATTCTTTTATATATTGTGAGTCTTTAAATTATAAGAACCTTTAAATTGTGTGGACACGATAGAGCCTCAGGAAAATAGCTTTATTTTTATATGGTCATTATGTCTGCTTTATGTTGAGTTTCTATCCATCTTTGTAAAGAAAAGCTTAAATGTGTAATATTTTTTTTTCTTGAATAAATAGCCATATAACTACGTAGTGTTAAAGTTTATCATGTTCCTCTCACTGATAAATTGTATTTATTTACATGGATTATTATCAATAGATTTGCCTGTGTTATTTTGCATGGGAACACATACACAGTAATTTGTATCTATTCAAATTCAATTTTAACAAATAGATTTTAAAAAATGGGATTTTTTGTTGTAGTCTATTCCACGACAGGCTGAAATATGCCTGAAATAGGCAGAAATTACAAACTATTCAGCCATTCACTAAAGCAGATTTAATTACATATTCACCTGGTCATCACGCCACATAATGCTGGAAAAAAAATCCGGTAAATATTTATCATTACTATGGGTTTGATTCAATATGTTGCAATCTGGTCTGAAATCAGGCGAGATCAGAGAATATTGCTGAAATCGTCTATTTTAGCCAGTCTTGGGCTGACAAATTGTACTTTGTACTGACCTACATACTTTGGATTACCCACATATTTCCTGGATAGGCTACATTAATCTCATAAAAATCAATATATTACCTAGAATTCTCTATCTATTCCAAACCATCCCAATCGATATTCCCCTGTTATATTTCAATGTATTGAAAATGGTCATTGTCAAACACATATGGGGACATAAGAAACCCAGACTCAGTCATGCACTGTTAACTCGGCGTAAACAAGTAGGCAGTTTGGACCTGCCAGACTTCTGGATATATTATCAGGCAACCCACTTACTGAGAATAGTAGATTGGATGCACCATCCTCCCCACAAACAATGGGTGGAAAATTCATCCCTCTCGATTCCCATTGGCTCACTGCCATGGATCTCACCACAGTCAGCAAAAAAAATGCCAAAAACACACCCAATCATAGGCCCCTCAGTTAAGATTCTTCATTCTTTGACAAACATTTGCCAATAACCACATACCCCTCTCCTCTTGCCCCTTTGAGGGGCAACTTGGAATTCCCACAGGCCACCCACTCACTGGGTTTTCTTGCTCTACTCCCAATGACCGTGCTACACATACGAGAAAACTTTGCGTCTGGTGTGCTACAAACAGTAGAACATATTTTACAGGCTCAGACGACCTTAATGGACAAATTTAATGATCAACAAATACAACATTTTGAGACACATCTACTGCGTTCTCATAATATCTCCAGGGAACTGACCTGGTTTGAGAGATATTTCACTTCTGACTATACCATGTCTCACGGAATTACTAAAATGTATTCTGAACTGATATCCCCTGAACACACACCCAACTACATGGGCAAATGGGAAGACAGTCTGACACGTTTTCCAAATCCACATGGGATAGGATGCTACTCCTCATCCATAAGAGTACCAAAATGGCAAAATATCAAGGAATCAACTATAAACTGATATCGCAATGGTACAGGACAACGCAACGACTAAACAAAATGATTCCCGAAGTAGATTCCCTAAGTTGGAGATGCAAGGCTGACATTGGCACTGACTTACACACGTGGTGGACCTGAGCAGTGATTAAAGAATCGTGGACAAAAATAAACGCACTGATCTTGAAACTGGATTGCTCTTCCTACTCAAACACTTTCCAGGCAGGTGGCATGAAGCAATCCAGCTTCAAAGAAATCATTAACCAAACACTTACTAACAGCATCGAAAAAAAATATTGGAAATCAGAGACAGCACCCACCATTAGATAATTGATTGAGAGAGTGGAAGAGATCCACTCCATTGAGATATACCTCCAAACTGGGTTTTATTGGATTGAATACACTGCTACGGCAACCCTGGAATAGGTGATACACTTGATGCAACACACCCGCACCCCACCTACACCCACACCCTAATGATACGGTACTGCTCCTGGTCATTAGCGTCCAGTCCTATGAAAAGCCCATGAGCAGCCTATTCACTCACTCCCCACATGCAAAATTAGGCTATTAGTATTGTACCACCTGTTTACCACTGAGGTCTTTCTTGCTGTACATATTATGCAGCCTAGATGGCACCCTAGGTGGCATCCCTTCCCTGGGTCCGAATCCAGCAGACACCTGAAGGTTGAACACGTTGCCCACTTAGTCTGAATCCTGGTATCGGAAGCTCACCTTCATTTTCTATTGCTGGTACATATTTGTGAATAATTGTCCCCAGTAGGCCTCAATTAGGAACTACATTTTTGATGTTTTCTATAGCTTATTTGAGGTAGTCTCCATTTGTCCAAAAAAATTACTCTTAGTTAATTTAATATGTTAAGTGTGCCTCTTTAACTCTGGATCTCTGAAACACAGATATGTCTGCTGATTGTCAGCCATTAGTTTAGTGATGGCCATTCAAAATGGTGTGGCACAGAAACCTCCAGTGGGTAATGGTTCTATCTGGTATAACAGCACTTTCTGATTGGTTCCCAAAACTGAATTATATTAAACTTAATGAGAAGAGGTGGAATTATTGCATTTTTGGAAGAGGTGTGCACAAACAGTTTATTTGTATTTATTATTGGTTTGGTTTTGATTCATCTTTTTAATAATAATTGATTGTCCTAGGTTACTCTGGCACTGCAAAACTTAAGTGACTGCATTTCCATTTTTTTTACATTTAAAAGTAATGACGATATTTAATTACTGAGGTCTCTAAGATGCCCATCAGGGTGATTTGCATGTTGGCTGTCTTTTTATGGGAGTGTGGTGTCTACTGTCCATCTATGAAACAATGAGGACATGACTACAATATCAGCGATGCTACAATAAACTCTACTGTTCCTATAACTGATTGCGGGACACAGTGGTCACATCAAGTATGGTGAACGCCTTAAAATTCAAGCAATCCCGCACAGCCATCTGGCGGTAAACAGCATGACTTGCGGCAGAAGGAGCCTGCCCTTTAATCGAGGAAGAGTCCTTTCAATCAACAGCAGATTGGCCATGTGCAGTGATTACATTAAGGGTGCTATCTGTCGGAGGGATCTATCTTGAGAACCCTGCTGTTTTGGAAGTCATTGTATATCTATACGATGTGAATGCAAATATTCCCGGGAAATTCATCATTCCCAACCATCATCAGGAGAAAAATGTTTGAAATGTGTCTGTGGAGTCTCCCATTTATTACATCAGCTGTGGCAAATGAACTGCTTTTCAATGGGAAATTGCAGTCTGCACATCAAGTCAGAGGTGATGTCATAAGCAGAAGACTCCACAGATACACCTCAAACACATTTTCTCCTAGTTTAGGCATTAGCTTGCAATTCCCACTAACACAATATATAGCTCATTTCAATAATTTTGTATTCTCTACATTCACAGTAAACATTGTTTAGGTGACACAATCATTTTAGTATGATGAATTCAGTACATGAGCAAAAGAAATAGCTACTAATATGAGTTGAATGGTCTATCACCACTCTTATTTTTTATATTTGCTGTCTTTTACGTAGAGCATTTGTATATTTTACGTATATTTTATATATCTGCTGTCTTTTACGTAACTCTTATATGTAGAGCATTTATTTATATAGTATGTGTATTTATTGATTTACGGTTTATTCTTTCGTTACCTGGTGTGAAACATAGAAACATAGAATGTGTCGGCAGATAAGAACCATTCAGTCCATCTAGTCTGCCCAATTTTCTAAATACTTTTATTAGCCCCCAGTTTCCTATCTTATATCTAGGATAACCTTGTGCCTATACCACGCATGCTTAAAATCCTTGACTGTGTTTACCTCTACCACTTCCGCTGGAAGGCTATTCCATACATCCATTACCCTCTCAGTAAAGTAATACTTCCGGATATTACTTTTAAATCATTGCCCCTCTAATTTTAGACTATGTCCACTAGTTGTGGTAGTTTTTCTTCTTTAAATATACTCTCTTCCTTTACTGTGTTGATTCCCTTTATGTATTACCAAATCCAGCCCCGGAAATACAGCATCCTCAAATGGTAAACAAAAATGCTAGTTCAAACCACCCCCGAGTCTTGTTTGTACCAGTAGGTAAAATAAATTCCTCTGGATCCAAAACTAAGTCCCATGGATCCCCATTTATTTCTCTTTACTTTGGGTCTAGAGTTCAAAATTCTCTTGTCAAGAACGAAAAATCAATCATTTTCATTACAAAAATAAAATGTATTTTAAGTACACTCAGTGCCACATACAAGCTATGCAACTGAAACAATAAAGGCAAGGTGTCATTATAAGAAAACAAAGATAATTTGCATACATCGAGGGATAGTAAATAACCATAAAAAGGTCTTTGTACCACACAACACTGAAGTGGACTATAATAACATGTCAATGCACACTTTACTTGTTGATGATTCCTACACTACCTACTGAGAAAAGTGCTCGTAAAAACAAGTATAAAAGAAAATGACTTCTCCCAGCAGTGTCATTTCAGATATCTTAAATGCTCTGTAACTACCAAAATGTTTGCATATCTATGTGTAAAAAGTTTCTTACTGTGTTGGAAACAGTTTAGTCAATGGGACTTTTTTCCTGAAAAATAGTTTTCTGATGTTTAAAGTGGCTCTGTTATCGGCCAAAAATTACTTTATTCTACAGAATAAAAATTGCATACATGTGGTGATAATTGCGTTTTTTTACGGTATACTGTTCCACATCTTAACTTACTTTCCTGTCTCTTCTTCTAAGGAGATATCATTTCCCAGCATGCACCTTCTTGAATTGCTGCTCATATTCCATGTATTAAAGGCACTCCACCACCTAAACATTGTTTATAATGTGAGTGTAGAGAATGTAAAAGACCAATACATTGTGCCAGCAGTATAACAAACAAATGTACCATGTTTATGACCCCACCTTATAGACTGATATGTAAATTAACTCCTTTTAATGGAAAATGTGTATTTTACATATGAAGCCATAGGGACATTTAAAATATTTTTTCTTTCATCCAATGAATCTGCTTGAAATTCTGCTTACACGATGGCACACGTGCATTTGGAGTGAGGGTGAACAGCACACCACTCTCTTAAGTACACCATTGCTACACATATGGTGAAATATGTTATTACAAAGAATATAGAAAATGCTGCAATTTTGAGTATAATGTTTTTAATACAAAACATATGCATCAAAAATAATCTGTGATCGGTATTGGACACATATTAAAATGATTTCACATTTTATTTACAATTAATTCAAAAGGGTTAGAAAATCTTATGACTTTCTTTTAAAGAAACCAATGTTTGAATACACAGATATAGCAAAACCCTAGGCAGCAGCAGCACAAAAAGTACATGTGTGCTCTATTGTGCAATGATTGATACATTGAAAGCTTGTGTCAGAGAGGGAAGAGAGACTGATTGAAGATCCAAATGTTTTAAGAGTCATTCACTGCAAACCATACTACATTTTCAGTCTCTGAGTATACATAAAGGAAGCCCAGATGTTCGTCAACAAAAGAGAACCACACGTACCATTTGTTCATTTCACACTATTCAAAAAGAAAAAGATTCCTCTCCAGCGCATGCATTTGCAAGACACACTGAGTTTGTAACTAAGTGAGCACAATGTGAAAGAGCTACCTATTTTTCCCTTTGGAATACAGGTTACTCTTATAATTATATCTCATTGAAATTATAAAACATATACAATTAAGATGCCATGCAGTCTGCCTTTACAAACATTTGTGGGGGGGGGGGGGCAATTAGTCATTCTGATGAACTCAAGCGTGGTACTAGGATAGGATGCCCCCTTTGTATGTCAATTTTCATCCCTGCTTGATATTCCATGGTCAACTGTATGTGGTATTTTTGGAAAGTGGAAGCGCTTGGTAATAGCAGCAAGACCACATAAAGTAACAGAGTGGGGTCAACAATTGCTGAGGCACATAGTGCATAAAAGTCACCAATGCTCTGCTGATTCATACCTGAAGAATTTCAAACTTCCACTGGAATTAATATCAGCACTCAAAACTGTGCAGTGGGAGCTTTTTGGAATGGGTATCCATGGACGAGCAGCTTCCTCACATCACCAATTACAATGCAAAGCGTCGGATCGAGTGGTGTTAAGCACGCTGCAACTGGACTCTGGAGCTGTGGAAACATTCTGTGGAATCTTCACTGTTTGGCAGTCTGATGGGTGACATTTTGGACAATTCTATGCTTTCAACTAGACATGTGCATTCGTTTTCGGACGAATGCATTTTCGGACGAAAATAGCATTTTCGTCCATTCGTCCGAAAAACGAATAACGAAAATTTTAACTAACAAAATCCGAATGAACGAATGGTTAATAAACGAAAATCATTCGTTCATTCGTCCATTCGTCCATTCGTGCTATTGGCATTCTAAACCGAAATAGAGTCGGTTTATACAATACCAATAGCATTGTACTACATTACATAAATCGACATGAATGACTTTCGGTTTATGGAATGAATGTAATGCTATTAGCTTCCTATAAACCGAAATTGAGTTCCCATTCATACGAATAGGTCAATTGACCTATTCGTATGAATGGGGACTCTTTCGGTTTATAGAAAGCCAATAGCAGCATGTATTCTATAAGCCGAAAGTCTTTAAAACAAACGACGTTCGGTTTATAGAATACATGTAATGCTATTGCTGTTCTATAAGCCGAAAGACTTTCGGCTTATAGAACAGCAATAGCATTACATGTATTCTATAAACCGAACGTCGTTCGTTTTAAAGACTTTCGGCTTATAGAATACTATTGGCATTCTATAAACCTAACTCCGTATAGTTAAATGCCGGCTTTTAACTATACGGAGACAAAGTCTCCATTTATAATTTTATGAATGGAGACTCTGTCTCCGTATAGTTAAATGCCCACAGCCTATAAACCGAACGTTCGGTTTATAGGCTGTGGGCATTTAACTATACGGAGACAGAGTCTCCATTCATAAAATTATGAATGGAGACTTTGTCTCCGTATAGTTAAAAGCCGACAGCCTATAAACCGAACATTCGGTTTACAGGCTGTGGGCATTTAACTATACGGAGACAGAGTCTCCATTCATAAAATTATAAATGGAGACTTTGTCTCCGTATAGTTAAAAGCCGGCATTTAACTATACGGAGACAGAGTCTCCATTCATAAAATTATAAATGGAGACTTTGTGTAAATGGAGACTTTGCTTATGTAATACATGTAATCCTATGGCTATTCTATAAACCGAACTTTGCCCACACAGAGCCCTGACCTCAACCACATTGAACACCTTTGGGATGAACTGGAATGGAGATTTTGAACCAAGCCTTCTCATTCAAAATCAGTGCCTGGCCTAACAAATGCTCTACAGGCTTAATGGGCAAAAATTCCCACAGAAACACTCCCAAATCCCCACAGCTGGAAAGGGCGGGTCAACTACATATCAGAATGCAATGTCATAAAGGTCCCTGTTGGTGTAGTGGCCAGGTCAAAAAACGTTTGCCCATATATTGTAAATAGAGGCTACTGTGGTGCTATGCCCACATCTTCTTATGTAAAAAGCAAATTGCTGATGCGTCAAGTTGTATCAGTTGGTTAATAAAGCACTATATGTGGCTTATTTTATGTAACTCACCAGGAGAGGCGTGTCGCTTTCTTTTTCTCTTTATTTCAGTCTGGACACAAACAGCACAGAATTTTCAAATTATTTTGGTTTGGCTCTTAATTTTTACTCTCAAAAATAAACCTGGGAATAAACTAAATCTGGGATCTGACAATCCACCTTAAAAATTAGGAATTCTGCATATTAGAAGAAACAATGAAATATAGTTGCTAAAATGTAATTTCTTTATTGATTGCCATGCTTTTATGGTTTAAAGGTTTGAGAATACAGTGCTTTGGAATCTTTGATGGCTTCACAAAAAAATATGATGTTTATGTGATCCAATCTTTAGCTTTGCTTAATACGCTAGATATATTGTACCATTTTAAATTACACACAGAAAGCTTTTCCAAACGAATTCTTATTTGTGAATCATAGCTCTATTATAAAGTTTAATAATATGTTTGATTTCAAAATTAGAAGAATTTGGATTTTGTAACTTCATGCCCCCAAAGAAGGAGATTATGCCACACACCACAATTTGAATATATTTGTTTAAGGTTGGTGAAAAATGTTTTTCAAATAGTTTATAAGGTCTTTAGGTAAGATGATTCCTGAATGTTTTCTTGCCCCATTTAACCATTTTGAATACTATTTTTATGTTGTATGAGTTGCTTAGTTAGAGGGCTTCAGATTTAGGATAATTTATTTGTAATCCTGATACTTTATAGAATAGATTTAAAACTTTTAGAAGGGAGGTATACTGGAGGTAGTATTATGTAATCTGAAATAGCAACATTTTGCATTACCATGTCTTGTATACCTTTACTTGTTACTGAGTTATCCAAATGTCAAGAGCAATTAGGGATAAGATAAGAGAGAGTGGACATCCTTGCCTTGTTCCTTTATGCAATCCAAAAATTGAAGAGTTTAAGTTGTTTGCTGATATAAGGGCTTGGTTATATGAAAGAATATCCACAATTTAAATGTTCCCATATTTTATATCAAAATAACCATGACACACAATAAAATTCTTTGTCCGCCTCAAGATTTAAAAGCATTGACAATAAATTTGTAAGATCCTAAACTTTTGTCAGGGCTCCTATCTCATGCAACAATTCTTTATCCTACAGTACTAACACATTTTTCTTCGTGACTGAACCATTAATAGATTAATTGGATCAATGATCATATACATTCCAAATGTGGGAAAAGTGGCTATGTTATAAACAATCAGTTAAGAAGAATTTGCAGACAATAGCTAACACTACGCTTCAGTCCAAATATACCTCTATTAGGCTTTAAAAAATATACTATTGGACCAGATTGAAACCTTTTTGTGGCAGTGTACAATAAATGGAGAAAGTAATCTGGGCTCCATGCTCATGTTTGAGGATAATGCTCAGACTAATACAATGACCACAGGTATAGATCAGCATAGAAAAATAGCAGTAGTCACAACTCAGGATTCTTGCAGAAAAATAGGAGCTTTATTGTGGAAACCATTCGAAAAGAACAAGCGTTGGGGCAGAGGGACATACTTAACGTTTACGTTTTAACAATGCTTAATCATAAGTGTATCGATTAAGTGAACATAACAGAATATAAACAAAATCCTACCAATGCTTGCAAAGATTAAATTAACCAATCAAAGACCAAACACATAGTTGCATCATCCTGGGTCCTTCCGGCTTCATCATAAAAGTCCCGGCAGAAGTGCCGGGCAGCAGCGGAGGATGTCTGCGCGTATCGTGCAGACATCCCCCAGATGCCCCCACTAGCCACCAGGGAGGCTAAGTTAGGGGAAGGGAGGGGGGAGACAGACAACATTGGGGGGTGGGTGGGGGAGAGACACAGACAACATTGGGGGGAGGGTGGGGGAGAGACACAGACAATGCTGGGGGGAGGGGGTGGAGAGACAGACAATATTGGGGGGAGGGTGGGGGAGAGACAGACAATATTGGGGGAGGGTGGGGGAGAGAGACAGACAGCGTTGGGGGGAGGGGGGAGAGACAGACACCGTTGGGGGGAGCATTCGGTAAGTCTGGGGGGTAGGGGCAGCATTGGCACATAAAAGGTAAATAAAAACAAGAAATGCTTTTTTTCATACGTTTTTATTAAATATGAAAATGCAATTTACATGTGAATATATACAAGTTAAACTTTTTTCCTATAGGGTAGTCTTATATTCAGGCTTTTAGTTTTTTCCTAAAGGAATATCCATAGTTTGGGGGGTCGTCTTATATTCGAGCAAATACGGTAGATCGGATGACATGACATGTTTACTGACGCTTATAAAAACCTTTTTATATCTAGTAACCTCTACTTTAACTTATCAATTAACCTACAACTGGATCCAGTTTCTAAGGATGTGGTCGTTTTGGAGTATCCATGACTTATAAAATCCCAAGGCTCAGGCTTCATATTTTTTCTAGGTCTGTTTTTTAATGTATTGTGCATTACAGTTTCAACATTCATAGATGTTGAAATTCTTTTAACAAAATAGTTGTATTACTCAAATAGCTTTTCTTTACTTGAGGCCAAACATAGTCTATACACGCTTATCATTAATTGCAGGAAGTTGCAACAGTTTTATGTAAGTAGCAAGTTAAACAAGTAAAAAACAAACACTAGAATCTTTGCATGGTCATGATCTCAAGGGAATGCTTATAAGCTATTTAATTAAGAAAAAGGACTAAATACATTCTGCAGACCAAAGGAACACAGCATGCCTCACTGCTACATTTCATGTGGGAAACCAGAACGGCGGAGGTAGCAGCACAAGTTGCTAATAAACATAAAAAAGAAAGTACTAGCACTCAAGAAATACAGACCACCACTTTATGAAATACTCAAAAATATATATTTTAATTACTCTACGGAAAAAAAAATGGTAAATAAACATATGATATTCAGAAAAGATTCAGAAAAAAATGTATAAATATAAAAGCAGATTGACAAACATAACGTAAAAGAAAACACAGTATCAATATCTACATAAATAATAAACATGCATGTGAATAATTTACCCCACTGCTTTCAAAACTGTGTGTCGCGACACGATAGTGTGTCAGCTGCAGTGTGTAAGTTTGTTGCCCAAATGTGGTGCCGATTAGCATGGTCCTGCTGTCTGAAATATTTTCTTTTCGGGTGACAGTGCAAGTCATATCCAGTGGCTATTTCCCTCCTCCTGCATGCTGTTTGCAGGAGGGAAGACTGATGGTTGCAGAGGTGAACAGTGATAAGAATTAATAGAATAACGCTAAACCATCTTGCAAGGTTTAAGTTGACGTTCACCTCTTGGGAAGATTAGCAACTTTCTTGAATGTTTTCCACTTTTGAATAATCTTTCTCATTGTAAAATGATGTCAATTGCTTGGAAATGGCTTTATAACCATTTCCAGTTTGTTGGGCAGCAGAAATTCCTTCTCTAAGATCATTGCTGATGTCTTTCCTTCTTGGCATTGTGTTAGCACACACATGAATGCTCCAGACCAGCTCAGACAAATGATGGATAGAGCTTAAATGGCTTGCCATATGGGATGCTACCCATTCAGAAGAGGTTCACAATTATTTTTCTTTCACTATTACAGAGGAGCATATCATAATAATCCCAAACACAAGAGAAGTCCAGATAGAAAAATGCATGGCATATCTCCTCTGCACAAGATACACAGTAACACAGACGTAGTTTCAGACTTTATATGACTCATGAGTTTGGTACAGCTGGTGTTCGTTTGATGCAGAGAGCTTGGGACCTAAGTCTGGGCATATGCTAAACAGCTCATGGACAAATACATGTAAGCTTTGTAGGATTGCTGAAGGATACTGCCCTGCATGAATATATAATTCCAAAACATAAATCTGCTCTAATTACCGTATTTGCTCTATTATAAGACAAGGTTTTTTTCAGAATTTTTTTTCTGAAAAATACCTCTCGTCTTATAATCGAGGTCGTCTTATAATCTGTCCTCAAATTGAGGTCAGACTATAATACTGGGATCCAGGTCCCCCGCAGAGCTGCGGGGGACCTGGATCCCCCTCTCTAACAGCAGGGGATGTTTGCGCGGTGAGCGCAGACTCCCCCTGCTGCCGCCCGGCACGACCGCCGGGACTTCTATGATTAAGCCGGGTACTTCTGGCTTCGTCATAAAAGTCCCGGCGGTCGTGCCGGGGGCAGCAGGGGAGGTCTGCGCTCATCGCGTAGACATCCTTCGCTGCCCCGCTAGCCACCAGGGAGAATCGGGCAGCCAGGGGATGTCTGCACGATACGTGCAGACATCCTCCATGCTGCCCGACACTTCTGTCTATTATGACGGACCAGCTGTCCATCATAATAGACGGAGGTGTCGGGCAGCATGGACCAAGAAACAGGTGAGGGGGAGGGAGGGAGGGAGGGAGGGGAGGCAGAGAAACGAGGGGGAGGGGGGGGTAGAAAGACAAGGGGGGACGGGGACAGAGGGGGGGGAGAGCAACAAGGGGAGGGAGGGGGGAAGAGACAGAGACAAGGGGAGGGAGTGGGGAAGAGACAGAGACAAGGGGAGGGATGGGGGGCAGAGAAAAACAAGGAGGGGGAAGAGACAGAGACAAGGGGAGCGAGGGGGGAGACAAAGGGAGGGGGAGAGAGAGACAAAACTAAGGGGGGGCACATAAAAGGAAATAAAAACAAGAAATGCATTTTTTGATATCATAATTTTTTATTAAAAAAGCAATTTACATGTGAATATATACAAGTTGAACTATTTTCCTATAGGGTAGTCTTATATTCAGGCTTTTAGTTTTTTTCCTAATGGAATATCCAAAGTTTGGGGAGTCGTCTTATAATCAGGGTCGTCTTATAATCGAGCAAATACGGTAGTTACTTATACTCATACTATTTATTTTCCTCAGCTTTACTTGTATTATGTCACTTCCACAGAACTAGTGGTGGAAAAAATTTCAGACCTTCTTAGTCCATGTTGTCAGGTTTTAAAGCTGCAAATATAGTCAACCATCTTGTCTTTGGTTTTTCCACACTTTGCTATTTGCTGTCTGTATCCCTTAGAAGTGGCATATTCGCTATGAGACCTACTTCCCTGACAAAATATATTTTTTTATCACATTTTATTCCCAGTCCCATCTAACATTAAAAAGTAAACAGGCCAATAATCAGAACTCTCCATGATTTGGATTTTGCTTACAACAGGCTTAGTTTATCTACGGCTTCCAGAATCTGCATACATTCATTTTTCTTTTATCATTTGCATGTCATTAATAATCACGTAGCAAAGGATCCTACTGTGCTTGTGATTTAGTGTGCAAAAATGTCACATAATGCTAGTATTTTATTTTCCCAAGCGAAAACAACATTTTTCCTGAGCTTTAAAGGATAATTTTCTTTTTTAGTATAAAAAAACAACTGTAAAGGGGGTATTAAATCCGCCCCAAATGACTGTAATATGTGAATGTTTCTAAACAAGCAGTGAATTGCATTAAATTGCACAAATCTAAAATCAGCACCCCATGCAGTCTTGTTAATGCTACTAAAAACATCAGAGCCTACAAAAACGCTGCGGGAAATTAAAACCACTTCCACGTTTATTTAGAATGATTTTTAATAGCAAGGGAAATAGCAAAAACACCATGGTGAAGAGATCAAAACCTAAAAAAAAGCAAAAAAATCTATATTTTGTAAAAAAAAATTAAAAAGCACAGAATAAACCAGTTTAAAGTACTTATTGATATTCCACTTTCTTGACCAGCATTTTTTTGGCTATTTGGATATGATCCAGACATGACTATTACAAAGATGTTTCATCTTAACCTTAATTAGTGATAATTTGCTGGCAAGATGATAAACTTCATTCCAATTACTACGGAACCCCCAGATTATTTAAAATGAACTAATTAGGAGACTGGTAGTTGTTTTGGGCAAAATGTGTTTGAGAAACGATTTTAAAATATACATGACGGTTGTTGATTTGAAACAAAAACAGTAGTTCAAAGGGTATGAGATAGAAAACAAGGCAAAGTGGGACATATTACAATTTCCCCATAGTCCTAATGAGAATGCTGAGGGTCATTTCCCACTTGTTTACCATCTGTTGGTTTCTGGCATGTGTCTCTGCTGAGGCTGAGGGACTTGCAGTTAATTTAGAGAGTCACAAAGCAGGATTGAAATTGGAAAGAAGTGAGGCTTTTCTCCAGGCCATTTTCACAAATAGTCCTTAACATGAATATTAAAAAGTAACTTTTGTGAGTTTTGCTATATTTTAAAATGTCAGTAATGTGATGATTTGAATATTAATGTTAATATGGTAATATGGGTAAACAGGAAGCGAAGAGTATACTTTTTTCACATTACAGGACTCATTAGCTACCTTTTTCATGTATATTCAGGTTCACATATTATGAAAATGTGCATTTGTATTGAAATTGTAATTTGTGTATTCAAAATATATTACACATATCAAGTAGTAGCTTCTACTGACATCCAAGTCAGCTTTCATCAATTGGCTCAAACTTGGGAAGAAACACTACAAAGTGTTCCAAGAATGCAACAAACAAAGGATCCCAAATGATAACTAGAATTGCAATGTGTGCATACAAGTATTGCATTTTTTTATCCACCAATTGCAGAGCTAGGGTTGCCAGGTCAGTCCTGTTTCTGCTGGACACATAACTTGTACATGCCCTCCTCCAGAATGTAGAATGCATGTGTGTCTAGGGAGAATAATTTAATTAAATTAAGGAGAGAATCCCATAGATCCACCTTGCATAATTAATTGAATTACCACCGAACACATATTAATTTTACATACAGTACAGTAGGGCAACTTCAAAGTTATATGTATCCTTCACATAATGATTTCATCAGCCCCCTCCCCCCTCACCCATTATCACCAGAGACACAACTAGACAGGCAGGACATATATACTGATAGATAAGGTAAAGACACTGACATACTAAGGTAAGTGCAGGACCGCTCCAGGTGCCAACTCGATCCACCTGGTGTCTAGTGAGTGCAATGGAGGATGTCTGCATGCTATGCAGGTAGGTTTAAATGGGTACACAATCCACCCCCCAGTGTCACCTCCATCCCCACTCAGCTCCATCTTGCTTTTCTTGCATCCTCCTGTAAGGTACATTTTTAATAACATTGCTTACAATGTAATTTGGTACTTGAGATCTAGTTAACAAGACCTTGGAGATTGCAAAAGCTCACATGAAAAAGTGAGCAGGAGGCCAAACATACTTCTGGGTTCGGGCATGCCTCTGTGATGTCACACGTGACGTCCAAAGGTATCGCAATCTTTTGGCAGGGACACACAGGGTCACCTTGGGATCGGTGCCAGGAACAAAACATGACGTTTTGATGCTTGCGTCGTCTGGGATGCAAGCACCATGCTTCACAAAGTGGGTAATATAAGTATAATCCTACGAAACTACTAAGAACCAGGAGTCTTCCATACTGTCATTACATACCCCGTTCCTGCATGGTGCATACATTCCCCTGAAATGTACCAGAGCTGCATACATAAAATTAACACATTGCGTGCTGCCATAATATAAAAAGGACCAGATTTGAATAGCATGGGACACCATTTATGTGCATGTATGATTAAGGAGTTAATAAATATAAAGTAGCTGCCTAATAATGAAGTAAAAACGGTTCAATCATATAATTATGCTGTTAAAAATGGATGCATTTTTCATAGGATGCAAAGGCTTAGTAGATGATAAAGTAATAATTTGGCTCAGGTAATTCCGGAGGGCCTCAGGGCTGTGTCTGATAACCAGTGTTGTTAACCCATTGGTTGCTCAATTCTTAGATGCTCCTATTCCCATGCGCTTTAAATCTCAGCTGGTTGTGCATAAGTAGTATCAAATATTAAATGACTTCATTCTTCTTAGCTTCTAAAACTCATTGAGAGCTCATCACTTAATCAATAGAATCATTGACACTCTATGTGTACTGATCCTCAGTCTTGTTTTTAAGTGTGTGCTCTCTCTAGCTTTAGACAGTAAGCTCTTATGAATTGGGCCATGATGCCCTTAACACAAAGAAATGCTATATGTATCCATTCTTTAACTTTTTCTGGTGTGCACTGCTTTAATACTGCTTTAATATAAATGTAATTAATCCCAACATTGTTCATTGCTGCTTTACATGTGCATTTCATTTTACTTCCTCATATGTTCTAACTCTGTCCGACCCTTTACAAAAAAAGCAGAAAATTCATCAGTGCTCGGATAAGCCATCCACTTATTCTTATTAACATGAGAAATTGTTATTCTTCCAGACTGAGATTAGTGAGAAATGACTTAAAGGACCTTTTGCTGATATTAAAGCTAAATAATTACAAAGGTATGCATGTAATATAATGAATTCAGATTTATTTTCTAGATATGTTTGCTTTACTCACAAATATCAGTTTTGCACCTTCTACTCACCTACCCACGCAGCTTTCAGCATCCGGCTGGAGCCTGGGATGTAAGAAACATTTTAAAGTGTTTCAAACGTGCAAAAAGCAAAGACTCCAAAATAATAACTATGCTTGCAATCATGGGCCTGCACTTAGGGTTGCCACCCAGCCGGTATTTTACCGGCAGGACAATAAAAAATTGGCTTAATACAAATGTTAAGCCTATGAAGGCAACCCTACCTGCACTTGCTCCGTCTGGAAATTGAAACAGGCCCTACTGGAGCAGCATCAAGGAGTATGTTGTAGTATGGGGTTTAGGGTAGGTTAACCAGACATAAAGAGCAGAAAAACACCTGGCAGGAAGGGTAGTGCAGCAAAAATAAGCTTTTATTTAAATGTATAAACTTTCTGTCAGAGTGGTTTGGTCTGCTCTCTCCTTCTAGAAGCTGGTCTCCTCCACACAAGGTAGTTTATTCAAACATGTTTTGCATCTAGGGTTAATTAATACTCCAGCTGTTGAGACTACATTTCCCATGACTCTCAGCTAGTCTTGTATTTAAGCATCATAGGAAAGAGAGTATTAACTCCTTAGTTACATGACCTTTTGACCTTGTCTTTCCCTTGGTGACAAGGTCTGTTTTGACATCTCTGGGGTGTTTGTGTTCAACTGTAATTTTCTTCTTTCTCACATACTGTACCCACACAAGTTATATATTTTTTTTATCGCCATAAGAAGGGCTTTCATTAAATACCATTATGTTCATCATATCTTATAATTTACCACAAAACAAATCATAAAATATGATGAAAAATCTAAATGTTCTAACCTAAACAATTATTTACACAGATACAAATCAGTAAAAAATACCCCATCTAAATAGTTTCAAAATTTTGTCAAGAGTTCAGAAATATGATTACTTCCATACTTGTTTTTCTGTTTTTTTGCAAGTTATAGGGCAATAACCAAAAATAGTGGGGATGGCGTATGTAACCATTTTCCCCTTTTGACCCCAAACCGAACCCTAAATTTAATCCTAACTCTAACCCTTATGCTAACCGTTAATTTATTTTAATTTAATTGTAACCCTATCCCTTATGCTAGTACTAATTTAATTGTAACCCTAACCATTATTCTAACCCTAAACCTAGATTTTAGCTAATTAGGTCTTTTTCCCTGAGTGGCGGAAGTGATATTTTACTTCCGATGCTCTACCCACAAGAGGACAGCAGCAATATTGGAGGATCATGCTGCTCTCCAATATGGTGCCCATGATTCGCTTCATGGAGTGATTTTGGGTGCCCCAGAATTTCGGTGCTGCCTAATTCCTTGACATCGAGGCACTAGAGCAGCATCCAGCTTATTCCACCGCAGCATGTGCCTGGCACGTCCTTTATGGCAACGGAGCTGCCGCCAGGACGTGCCTTACATGTCCTTTGTTCCCAAGGGGTTAAGCAACTTAAGTGTCAAATGTGAACTATTACATGATTATTGATTGGCACTGCAGCTGCTGTGGAATACAATTCCCATGGTTCTCAGTCATTCATTTGGTTGCTGAACATCATGAGAAGTATAATAACAGCACCTGGAATGTCTACGGTTAGCCAACACTGTTAACATTTGTAGAATATGTCAATGCTTTAACTTGAGAAATGCTACAGGTTTCTTGCATAAATCACCTGTAATAGCAGAAAATGATGCAGGTTGGAGATGAAAGAGCATTCATACATAAAAAGTAAAAAGAAAGGAAGTACAAGCAATCTAATTATGTAAAAAAAAAAAAAAAAAAAGTACATTTAACTGAAGTTCTCAGTTAACGTTTGTCTACTCTTATTTTTTATCACAAGGGACAGGAGGATTTCACACAGAGTACATTACAAAACAAATGGGATGTACCGTTGTAAAGCACCACATACACAGACAAGTAAGTGACACCTTGAAACCCTGTGTTGCTTATCTGATGACCCCCCCATCTCCGGGATATTGAAAAAAATTTAAACGATTGGATAGCCATTAAAAATGTTTGACACTATTGCTGTGCCTGATTAGCCAACATTTTGCACATGAGCAGTTGGTTAATCAGCACCAGGCATTCTGAGTGTCAGTAAGGCTGTGCATGGCCGGCTGGTTGACATGCCCCTCAGAGGGCCTTGCCCTCAGGCATCCTGTGAAATCTATTCTGACAGCTGTAAGGTGTTTTAACCCTTGGTGCGATAACTTTTACCAGCCAGAACATGCAAAATGTCACAATATTTCTATTTATTTGTCTACACTGGAAACATTATAACATTACCCAATTCTCTATAAAATACAAACCCCCTACAAAAATATAAATATAGATGTTTTTATAAAATTATACAGGTTGTTCTCTCAGATAGCTTGTATGGTATCTTTTTATGAAAACTAATCTGACTAGACATAATAAGAAACACATTTACAGCTCCCATTTAGACTGCTGAACCACTGTCCAATCCCACCACACGATGGAAAAAGGCCCATTCATATACTCTGTGTACATTTGCTAGTTATTATTATTAAAATATATATATATATATATTGGTGATATGAGGGATTGCCACACTTATGCATCTGTAGGCATATATTGTCTTTTCCTTTTTTTTCATTTTGTTTATTTGTATTATTATTTTTACTCAGTTTAGGTGTATATTGTTTCCTGTATAATTGTGTATGTAATATTCATTATTGATATATTGATATCTATCAATCTATATATTGATTCATTGTTGGTTTTCACGGACATTCACATTGTCCGATGGTCGACTCTCATGAGTATAGTCTCTGTAACCTTATGTGGGTCTATCAGTGGTATGTCTCTGTTTCCCCTTTTCTACACAAGTTTCTGTTTTGTTATGCATTTTCTTTTTCTTCCTGTACTTATTTGGGTTACGATTATTTTGTTTATGTGTAGTTTTTTCTGTATATTTTTATATGCAATGCTTATTATTGATACATTGTCTTTTATCACAGACACACGCACAGGTACAGTTGGTGTATCCTAATGTGAGTCTACGGGTGGGAGTTCACTGTCTTCCCCTTTCCACATAAATCTTTGACCTATCCTGTATCTCGTTGGTGTACTGGTGAAGGTCACTAACACGGGGACGACTTTTTCTGTCTATGGCCACCGTGTGAAACTTCTCTCTCCTCGGGACTAACTGTGATTGGAGTGTGAATTAACTTATTTTTAGCGGTATGAGACTCGTTGGCTAGCTGTGGAGGTTCCCTCCGCAGCATTATCCAGCGATAGGGTTTTTGTTTCCTTATACACGCCCCTTTAATTATAAGCGTCTTCACTGTTGCCGTGGGAGACGTTGTTTCACGTGACACGCATGGTGACACGCAAGCTGCTCTTTCTCCGATACCCGGAAGTTGTTGGAATCGCTTCACTTTAGGTCTATGGAGCGGGTTTCTTCAGCTGCGGCTGGTAAGTGTTTGATTGGGGGTGTATTTATTTGTTTGCTCTATACCGTGTATGACACTTGACAAAAGGCTTGCTAGCCTGAAACGTCGTGCTGTTTGTCATTTTGATAATTACATTTTGATACTACAAGACCTGTGAGTGCATCCTCTATACACATATTTGGACTGTTTATATTTTGATGTGAGCTGCACCCAGGCATTTGTGGACCTATGACGAATGTTACGCAGAGTGCGAGTACCTTGGATTGTAACTAGACATCCTCTAGTGAATCCATGCCCTGAGGTGACATTTTAAGGTGACTGTATAACTAGTATTACATGTGCACATTCACAAACCAACCACCTATTATGAGGTAAACTGTCATTCTTGTAAAATGTAGCTCTCACTATTTTTAGGAACATTAAGGGCTTTCAAACTTAAGGCCAAGTTGAATATATTATTCAATTCAGTTATAGTTCAAACTTGACTACTATTGTCTTAAGTTCCCTTTGCAATACATTTTTTATCTTTCATAAATAAAGCCCTAAGTGCTAACACTGCTGAAGCAAAATCTTAATCAGATATTTATATTTCTTCCTATCCTTTAAAGGTTTATGTAGCATATGGAATTCCATTTAAATGCTTATGTCTTACCTGAGGATATGAGACACTAATATGACAGAATTTTTACAGTTTTGACCCCAGCTTAGTAATTTTTTTTATATGATATAATTATATATATGGTATTTTAGCCGAACTCATGGCTAATGAAATAGGCGCACAATCAACCTTTATAACTTTAAAAGCTTTGAAATTAATGTTTTTTTGGCAGAGAGCAGTCGAAGTACTAGAAGTCAGCACTGTAATTACCATTTTGACCTCAAATTTAACAAGCTCGGAACTACAGAAGAACAAATGTAGCTGCAAGCATAATTCTATATTAAAATGAAAGAAATTGAAGTTGCAAAGCAAATGCTGGTATTTTTAGCAGAGTCAAAATAATGCATCTTGCAGATATCTAGAAAATGTTTCACATTTAGTGGTGTTAGGATGCATTGAAAAATACAAGAATATTCAGCAATACTGTATATTGTAGACATGTGCAAAACTAAAATTTTCGTTTCGTTTTCGTCCATTCGGACGAAAATGTTATTTATTTCGTCTAAAACGAATTTCGTTCATTAGTGCATTCGTTTCAGACGAAATTCGTTCATTATTTTCGTTTCGTTAATTTTTTTCGTTCGTTTTATAGAATACAATGTAATACTATTGGCTTTCTATAAACCGAACGAGAGCCCCATTCATAAGAAATTCTTATGAATGGGGCTCTCGTTCGGTTCATAGAAAGGCAATAGTATTACTTGTATTCTATAAGCCGAAAGTCTATAAACCGAACGACTTTCGGTTTATAGACTTTCGGCTTATGGAATACATGTAATCCTATTGCTATTCTATAAACCGAACGACTTTCGGTTTATAGAATAGCCATAGGTTTACATGTATTACATAAGCCGAAAGTCTATAAACCGAAAGTCGTTCGGTTTATAGGCTGTCGGCATTTAACTATACAGAGACAGAGTCTCCATTCATAAAATTATGAATGGAGACTTTGTCTCCGTGTAGTAAAATGCCGACAGCCTATAAACCGAACGTTCGGTTTATAGGCTGTCGGCTTATGGAATACATGTATTCCTATTGCTATTCTATAAACCGAAAGTCGTTCGGTTTATAGAATAGCAATAGGAATACATGTATTCCATAAGCCGACAGCCTATAAACCGAACGTTCGGTTTATAGGCTGTCGGCATTTTACTACACGGAGACAGAGTCTCCATTCATAAAATTATGAATGGAGACTTTGTCTCCGTGTAGTAAAATGCCGACAGCCTATAAACCGAACGTTCGGTTTATAGGCTGTCGGCTTATGGAATACATGTATTCCTATTGCTATTCTATAAACCGAACGACTTTCGGTTTATAGAATAGCCATAGGATTACATGTATTATATAAGCCGAAAGTCTATAAACCGAAAGTCGTTCGGTTTATAGGCTGTCGGCATTTAACTATACAGAGACAGAGTCTCCATTCATAAAATTATGAATGGAGACTTTGTCTCCGTGTAGTAAAATGCCGAAAGCCTATAAACCGAACGATCCGTTTATAGACTTTCGGCTTATATAATACATGTAATCCTATGGCTATTCTATAAACCGAACGTTCGGTTTATAGAATAGCAATAGGAATACATGTATTCCATAAGCCAACAGCCTATAAACCGAACGTTCGGTTTATAGGCTGTGGGCATTTTACTACACGGAGACAAAGTCTCCATTCATAATTTTATGAATGGAGACTCTGTCTCCGTATAGTTAAATGCCGGCTTTTAACTATACGGAGACAAAGTCTCCATTTATAATTTTATGAATGGAGACTCTGTCTCCGTATAGTTAAATGCCGGTGTTCTGACAAATTTCTGGAGCAAATTCTCCTGCGCAATCGCAGGAGAATTTGCTCACTGCGCATGCGCATAAAGTTACAGCTGATAACTCAGCTGTAACTTTGTGACCACCGCGCATGCGCCAGCTGCGCAACCCACCTCCCGCCCCCTCACACCCCCTGCACACCCCTTCTTACCAGATCATCGACCACAGCGATACACAGCGCATGCGCACGCCTATCCAGCCGTTTGGGAATGTGCGCGTCCGTTGTTGTGTTCTTAAGGTGGTAAGTAACATGGGGCGTCGGGACATAAGGGGGCAAGCATCCTGGTGAGGGCTGCCTCATCTTGATGGGATTTGTGATCCTCCTGCTGCATCAATAATACAGCAGGAGGATCACAAATCCCATCAAGATGAGGCAGCCCTCACCAGGATGCTTGCCCCCTTATGTCCCGACGCCCCGTGTTACTTACCACCTTAAGAACACAACAACGGACGCGCGCATTCCCAAACGGCTGGATAGGCGTGCGCATGCGCTGTGTATCGCTGTGGTCGATGATCTGGTAAGAAGGGGTGTGCGGCGGGTGTGAGGGGGCGGGAGGTGGGTTGCGCAGCTGTCTCATGCACGGTGGTCACAAAGTTACAGCTGAGTTATCAGCTGTAACTTTATGCGCATGCGCAGTGAGCAAATTCTCCTGCGATTGCGCAGGAGAATTTGCTCCAGAAATTTGTCAGAACACCGGCTTTTAACTATACGGAGACAAAGTCTCCATTTATAATTTTATGAATGGAGACTCTGTCTCCGTATAGTTAAATGCCCACAGCCTATAAACCGAACGTTCGGTTTATAGGCTGTCGGCTTTTAACTATACGTTTGTCTCCATTCATAAATTTATGAATGGAGACTCTGTCTCCGTATAGTTAAATGCTATTGTATTCTATAAACCGACTCTATTTCGGCTTATAGAATGCAATAGTACTACGAATGGACGAATGAACGAATGATTTTCCTTTATTAACTATTCGTTCATTCGATTTAGTTAGCTTAGCATTTTCGTTCTTCGTTTTTCGGGCGAATGGACGAAAATGCAATTTTCGGACGAAAATGCATTCGTCCGAAAACGAATGCACATGTCTAGTATATATTCACATGTAAATTGCTTTTTTAATAAAAAATTATGATATAAATAAAATCTTGTTTTTATTTCCTTTTATGTGACAAAGCTGCCTCTCTCTTTCCCTTGCCCCCAGATTTGTCGCTCTCCCCCCCTTAGTGTTGTCTCTCTCTCACCCTCCCTTTGGCTCCCCCCTCGCTCCCCTTGTGTCTGTCTCTTCCCCCCTTCCCTCCCCTTGTTTCTCTCTGCCCCCCCCCTTGTTATTCTGTCCCCCCCTCACCTGTTTCTTGCTCCCTGGTGGCTAGTGGGGGCAGCCGGGGGATGTATGCACTATACATAATAGACGGAAGTGTCGGGCAGCATGGAGGTTGTCTGCACGATTCGTGCAGACATCCCCCAGCTGCCCGATTCTCCCTGGTGGCTAGCGAGGGAGCGGAGGATGTCTGCGCGATGAGCGAGACCTCCCCTGCTGCCGCCCGGAACGACAGCCAGGACTTTTATGAGGAAGCCGGAAGTACCCAGCTTCATCATAGAAGTCCCGGCGGTCATGCCGGGCGGCAGCAGGAGAGGTCTCGCTCATCGCGCAGACATCCTCCGCTCCCTCGCTAGCCACCAGGGAGAATCGGGCAGCTGGGGGATGTCTGCACGAATCGTGCAGACAACCTCCATGCTGCCCGACACTTCCGTCTATTATGTATAGTGCATACATCCCCCGGCTGCCCCCACTAGCCACCAGGGAGCAAGAAACAGGTGAGGGGGGGACAGAATAACAAGGGGGGGGGGCAGAGAGAAACAAGGGGAGGGAAGGGGGGAAGAGACAGACACAAGGGGAGCGAGGGGGGAGCCAAAGGGAGGGTGAGAGAGAGACAACACTAAGGGGGGGAGAGCGACAAATCTGGGGGCAAGGGAAAGAGAGAGGCAGCATTGTCACATAAAAGGAAATAAAAACAAGATTTTTTTATATCATAATTTTTTATTTAAAAAGCAATTTACATGTGAATATATACTAGACATGTGCATTCGTTTTCGGACGAATGCATTTTCGTCCGAAAATTGCATTTTCGCCCATTCGCCCGAAAAACGAAGAACGAAAATGCTAAGCTAACTAAAGCCGGATGAACGAATGGTTAATAAAGGAAAATCATTCGTTCATTCGTCCATTCGTAGTACTATTGCATTCTATAAGCCGAAATAGAGTCGGTTTATAGAATACAATAGCATTTAACTATACGGAGACAGAGTCTCCATTCATAAAATTATAAATGGAGACTTTGTCTCCGTATAGTTAAATGCCCACAGCCTATAAACCGAACGTTCGGTTTATAGGCTGTGGGCATTTAACTATACGGAGACAGAGTCTCCATTCATAAAATTATAAATGGAGACTTTGTCTCCGTATAGTTAAAAGCCGGCATTTAACTATACAGAGACAGAGTCTCCATTCATAAAATTATGAATGGAGACTTTGTCTCCGTATAGTTAAATGCCCACAGCCTATAAACCGAACGTTCGGTTTATAGGCTGTGGGCATTTAACTATACGGAGACAGAGTCTCCATTCATAAAATTATAAATGGAGACTTTGTCTCCGTATAGTTAAAAGCCGGCATTTAACTATACAGAGACAGAGTCTCCATTCATAAAATTATGAATGGAGACTTTGTCTCCGTGTAGTAAAATGCCCACAGCCTATAAACCGAACGTTCGGTTTATAGGCTGTCGGCTTATGGAATACATGTATTCCTATTGCTATTCTATAAACCGAACTTTCGGTTTATAGAATAGCCATAGGATTACATGTATTACATAAGCCGAAAGTCTATAAACCGATCGTTTGGTTTATAGACTTTCGGCATTTTACTACACGGAGACAAAGTCTCCATTCATAATTTTATGAATGGAGACTCTGTCTCTGTATAGTTAAATGCCGACAGCCTATAAACCGAACGACTTTCGGTTTATAGACTTTCGGCTTATGTACTACATGTAATCCTATGGCTATTCTATAAACCGAAAGTCGTTCGGTTTATAGTTTAGCAATAGCATTACATGTATTCTATAAACCGAACGTCGTTCGTTTTAAAGACTTTCGGCTTATAGAATACTATTGGCTTTCTATAAACCGAACTAGAGTCGAGTCCCCATTCATAAGAAATTCTTATGAATGAGGAGGGACTCTAGTTAGGTTTATAGAATGCCAATAGTATTCTATAAGCCGAAAGTCTTTAAAACGAACGACGTTCGGTTTATAGAATGCATGTAATGCTATTGCTGTTCTATAAGCCGAATGTCTTTCGGCTTATAGAACAGCAATAGCATTACATGTATTCTATAAACCGAACGTCGTTTGTTTTAAAGACTTTCGGCTTATAGAATACATGCTGCTATTGGCTTTCTATAAACCGAAAGAGTCCCCATTCATACGAATAGGTCAATTGACCTATTCGTATGAATGGGAACTCAATTTCGGTTTATAGGAAGCTAATAGCATTACATGCATTCCATAAACCGAAAGTCATTCATGTCGGTTTATGGAATGTAGTACAATGCTATTGGTATTGTAAACCGACTCTATTTCGGTTTAGAATGCCAATAGCACGAATGGACGAATGGACGAATGAACGAATGATTTTCGTTTATTAACCATTCGTTCATTCGGATTTTGTTAGTTAAAATTTTCGTTATTCGTTTTTCGGACGAATGGACGAAAATGCTATTTTCGTCCGAAAATGCATTCGTCCGAAAACGAATGCACATGTCTAGTATATTGTACTTAACTGTCAGGACCTTCCCCGCAGCAGCTCCCCTGTGTTTGCTGTCTTACCTTCAAGCCAGGATCCATTTCACGCACTTGCTAGCGCGTTCACACCTACCCTTTCGGTTTCTTCATTGAGGCGTGCGTCCGATGACGTCACGTGCGTCGCATACCCGTGAGGCGCGGGAATATTTAAAAGTCAGAATCACCAAACAAGCAGTGCTTGGTGATTCTCGTGTATTTTGGAAGCCTAGCGTTTTTCTACTCTAATCTACTGAATTATTGTTGCTGACCTTGGATTTCTGACCACCCTTCTACCTGCCTGTGCCCCTTGTACCTGGACTGTTAATCGTTGTGCGGATTTTCTGGTAACCTGACCCTGGCTTGTTTTACGTTTTGCTGTTTCTCTATTATCCCTGATCCTGGACTGTTTATCGTACTGCAGATTGTCTGATTCCCCTGATCACTGGCTACTCTCATTCATCTCCATTTACCTTTGCAAGTGTGGATTATACTTTATCGCTGTGGATTACAAAAATAACAGATTCCTGCATTTAACCCCTGTCGGTGTGGATTATAACCAGGTGGGAGCTCTATTCATACTATTGTTTTGTATCGTCCTGCATTTTGGTCTCCATCCAGTATACCCGTCCTCACATAATCACTAAGCCCCTTCATCATGGAGGCCGCGGGACTTACAGACGCTATTGCTGCCCTTACTCAGCAATTAGTTCCCCTCAACCAGTCAGTGCAAGACCTACAGACGGGGCAAGCACACCTACAACAACAGGTACAACATCTATAAAATCAACCGGGCAATGCCCCTGAACCAGCAGTGGCGGCTCATGCACCTCCTCCAGCTCCTATTTTACTGGAAGGGGCCGCCGCACTTGAACCGCAAGTGGTTTTGCCAGAGAAATTCACAGGCGATAGAAAGAAGTATCGTACTTTCATCACTTCTTGTCAAATCCTATTTAATCTTCGTCCACGTACTTATACCTCTGACTACGTGAAGATACATACTGTAATTTCACTCCTCTTAGAAGAACCCCAACTATGGGCTCATCATCTCCTTCACACCAACAGTCAGGTCCTTGACACCTGGGGGTCCTTCCGACAAGCCTTGGACTCTTTATATGAAGACCCTTTCAGAGTAACCTCAGCCACTAGCACCATTCGTGCTCTGAGACAAGGCCGTCAACCAGTAGAGGAGTATATTACTGAATTCCGCAGACTCGCATTAGAGACAACCTGGAATGAATCGGCATTACTAGATCAGTTCCGTCTAGGGCTATCCGATGGCCTTAAAGATGAATTAGCTTGTGTTGGTATACCCTCCTCATTGGATGACCTTACCCGTCTAGTCACCCAGATGGACAGCAGATTACGCGAACGAAGAGCAGAGCAGTCCTACACTACTACCTCTGCAGGATCAGCTTACAGTCCACCTCTATATGAGTCCAGAACCCCAACTCCACAAAACACTGAGGAACCCATGCAGATTGGTCTAGTCCGAGGTCCCCTCTCTACAGAAGAAAAGACCAGACGTAGAAACCAGAATCTCTGTCTGTACTGCGGCAAACCAGGACATATGTACAAACAGTGTCGTGCCCGAAAACGATTCCCAGATGGTAAGACTACTTCTTCTTCTCTTGAAAGTAATACGGTGTCATCTAAAGATAAGACTCCTCATCTTTCCATTCCTCTTTCCTTGCAGTGGACTAAAGGTCCTATTCCCATGATGGCGATGGTGGATTCTGGAGCCAGCGGTTGTTTTATCGACACCGATCTGGTCAAGGCCATCGCAATTCCTACCCGTCGGAAGAAGTCACCCATACATATCCAACTTGTAGATGGGAGTCCTTTGAAAACAGGTCCCATTACACATGAAACCATCCCCCTGGTCATGGCGATTGGCGAAGGACATCGAGAACTCATTCAGTTCGACATCGTACCAGCACCAATCTTCTCTATCATATTGGGGCTTCCATGGCTTCATTTACATAATTCCGTTATCAATTGGGGATCTGGTACGCTGGCATTTACTTCTAATCACTGTGGCAACAAGTGTCTGATTAAAGACACCTTGTGTCTGACTTCTAAACCGGATTCTTCCTCTAATTTACCCACAGTCTACACTCAATTCTAAAATGTTTTTGAGAAGAAAAAGGCAGACTCACTCCCTCCTCACCGGGATTATGACTGTCCTATTGATCTTCTTCCAGGAGCACCCATTCCTTTTGGAAGAATCTACCCTCTCGCAGAACCTGAACTAACCGCATTAAAAGACTATATAGAGGATAACCTAGCCAAAGGTTTTATAAGACCATCCACTTCGCCTGCGGGGGCGGGTATTTTCTTTGTCAAAAAGAAGGATAGTGGATTATGACCATGTATAGATTACAGAGAACTTAATATTACTACAAAGAATCGTTACCCTCTACCCCTTATTTCGGAATTATTGGACCATCTCCGTACAGCGTAATTCTTCACTAAGATCGATCTTCGAGGTGCATATAACCTGGTACGAATCAGGAAAGGTGATGAATGGAAGACGGCCTTCAGATCACGTTACGGACACTTTGAATACAAGGTTATGCCATTCGGACTTTGCAACGCACCTGCCACCTTTCAACATTTCGTTAATGATGTTTTTCGTGACATCCTGGACCAATTTGTTATCATCTACCTCGACGATATTCTCATCTATTCCCCATCATTAGAGACACACAGAGATCTTGTACGAACGGTCCTCACCCGTCTGAGACAACATCAGCTATACGCCAAACTAGAGAAATGTAAGTTTGAGACAAGATCAGTGGAATTCCTGGGTTTTATCTTATCTCCAAACAACATTCAGCTGGACCCTAAGAAGATCACTGCTATACAAGATTGGCCTACACCCACTAATAAGAAAAGTGTACAGCGTTTCGTGGGTTTTGCTAATTTTTATAGGAAGTTCATCAGAAACTTTTCTAAGGTCATACAACCTATTACCGCCTTGACTTCTAAGAACTGATCATTTTGCTGGAATGATACAGCACAAGAGGACTTCAATTCCTTGAAAGTTCATTTTACCACGGCTCCGATTTTAATCCTTCCAGATCCAACCAGAGCCTTTACACTAGAGGTGGATGCATCTGATTCAGCAGTTGGAGCGATTCTTTCCCAAAGACACAAGGAGGTTGAACAATTACATCCCGTGGCCTTCTTTTCCAAAACGCTATCACCTGCAGAAAGGAATTACAATGTAGGCGAGAGGGAACTACTGGCGATAAAACTCGCATGGAGGAATGGCGACATCTATTGGAGTATCTACGTACCGCTAGGAGGTTAAAACCTAAACAAGCTAGATGGGCACTCTTCTTTACACGCTTCCAACTCCATATCACTTATCGTCCAGGATCCCGTAATCTAAAAGCTGATGCTCTATCACGTATGTCTGAATCCAAAGATGTCCAAGGTGAGAGGTCAAGTACAATACTCCAATCAGAACATTTCTTAAATGCCACACGATCTATTTGGGATGCCCTTCGTAACCATCCCTCAACTCCTAATGTACCCCATCCTGAGCAATTGACGCACCGACAAGGTCTTTATTTTTACCAAGACAAAGTTAAAGTTCCCCCTGAGGTTCTCGTTTACAGGTCCTACAATTCTTTCATGATTCCCCTACAGCAGGGCACGGTGGTGTCCAACAGACCAAAGACCTCATTGCCAGAACTTTTTGGTGGCCTAACCTACAAGAAGAGGTTATGAGATTTGTCGCTTCCTGTGATACTTGCACCCGTGCTAAAGAGAGTCACCATAAACCCTCGGGACTTCTTCAACCCTTGCTGATACCCACTAGACCTTGGAGTGATGTGTCCATGGACTTCATTACGGATCTACCCCTATCTCAACGATACAATACACTGATGGTCACAGTGGATCGCTTTACCAAGATGGCACACTTCGTTCCTTACACACACTTACCTTGGGCTACTGAGATTGCTGATCTGTTCATAAGAGAGGTTTTTAAATTGCATGGTCTACCTGAAAACATAGTGTCGGACCAGGGGACTCAATTTACATCTCATTTCTGGAAGGCCTTCTGTACCGAATTACATATCCATCGTTCTCTCACTACGGCATTTCACTACCAAATTAATGGTCAGACAGAACGAACCAATCAGACTCTTGAGCAATACTTGCGTTGCTTCACCACACACCTTCAAGACGACTGGAGCAAGTATTTACCGTTAGCAGAATTTGCTTATAATAACCACATCCATAGCTCGACTGGAAAGTCACTGTTTCTTATCAACTATGGCTTTCACCCCTCCATGGTTCCTGGGGCTCCCATCTCTAGCACCGTTCCCTCTGCCTCTGTTCATATTCGTAATATCACCCGCACGTATGCCTTACTCCGTAATACTCTTCTTCAATCCCAACAACGGTACAAAGACTTTGCAGATCGTCACCGAACTACTGCTCCTGTGTACAAG
This sequence comes from Pelodytes ibericus, assembly GCA_036172795.1. Lineage (NCBI taxonomy): Eukaryota > Metazoa > Chordata > Amphibia > Anura > Pelodytidae > Pelodytes > Pelodytes ibericus. The sequence goes on along the minus strand of CM069858.1, from coordinate 121,198,346 downwards.
ACCGGTGACAAAGTATGGTTTTCCACTAAGCACCTAAAACTCTCATGTCCCACGAAGAAGTTAGGTCCTATATTCATTGGTCCATTTCCCACCACTGAGATTATCTCTCCTCTGGTCATGAGACTCTGCTTACCTTCATCCATGAAGATACACCCGGTGTTTCACATCTCCCTGCTCAAGCCATGGGTGGTCAACACCTTCCTGGGGAGACAGGTATCACCTCCTGATCCTGTTTTAGTTGATGGGGTTGAAGAATACGAGGTTGAGGAGGTGTTGGATTCTCGTCTTCATCGTGGTCAACTTCAGTACCTCATACACTGAAAAAGGCTATGGCACAGCTGACAGATCTTGGGAGCCTGCTAGACTTGTTCACGCCAATGATTTGGTTCGTGCTTTTCATGATCGCTATCCTGATCGTCCTGGCCGGTGGCTAGCCCGGAGGTCTCGCTTTGGGAGGGGGAACTGTCAGGACCTTCCCCGCAGCAGCTCTCCTGTGTTTGCTCTGTGTTTGCTCTCTTACCTTCCAGCCAGGATCCGTCTCATGCGCTTGCTAGCGCGTTCACACCTATACTTTCGGTTTCTTCATTGAGGCGCGCGTCCGATGACGCCACACGCGTCGCATACCCGCGAGGCGCGGGAAGATTTAAAAGTCAGAATCACCAAACAAGCAGTGCTTGGTGATTCTCGTGTATTTCGGAAGCCTAGCGTTTTTCTACTGAATTATTGTTGCTGACCTTGGATTTCTGACCACCCTTCTACCTGCCTGTGCCCCTTATACCTGGACTGTTAATCGTTGTGCTGATTTTCTGGTAACCTGACCCTGGCTTGTTTTACGTTTTGCTGTTTCTCTATTATACCTGATCCTGGACTGTTTATCGTACTGCAGATTGTCTGATTCCCCTGATCACTGGCTACTCTCATTCATCTCCATTTACATTTGCAAGTGTGGATTATACTTTATCGCTGTGGATTACAAAAATAACAGATTCCTGCATTTAACCCCTGTTGGTGTGGATTATAACCAGGTGGGAGCTCTATTCATACTATTGTATTGGGTCCAAGACTTGTAGCCCTATTAATTGTCGTGGCCCCCCATATAATAAAATTCCCCCACACTCCACATAAAAAAAATACATTTCTCCCCTGGGGTTTTGTCAAATTTCCCAAGACCTCCCCTTAAAAAAATATTTTCCATTTGGGGACAGGCAAATGCCCTTCCCCCCCCCCAACCATAGAAAATAAATGAACCCCTTAGATCTGGGAACTGCCCAAAGGCCTCCTGACCAATCAATTAAATTAAATGTATTCCTTATCCTTCCACATCTCACACACAGTGAGCCAGTCACTAAGAGCAAGGATTTCATTCTGAATTTGTCCTCCACTTAGGACAAATGTTTCGTAAAGGGGCGTATTTTTTTCTCTCTTTTTTTTTAGTGCCAGGTGGTATTCATTACATTTTTTGGGTGACCCCTTTCCCTGGGCCAAAGTGGAGTACTCGAGGGCATCGCTGGACTTCAGGAACAGGTAATCTCACTGCCAAATCCAATTTGGGCCTAATTGGTTAGATTTAGTAGCCCCTAAAATAATATTTAACTAAAAGATTTCATCAAGCTTCATCAAGGCATTTGTATTTTAAATGTTTACACTTTATACAACCTTTAATTAAACAGAAGTACATTTGTTGCCTGTCTTTTAAGAAGTTAGTGGAAACAATCTCCCCAGTTCAAGCTTAAGCTGATAGAATTAAAGTATGTGAGTAAGCCTCTTTAATGTGCAGAAGATTAACATGATCAATTTATACAAATGCAAATGAGTTATTCTTTTTAATGAATGTATCATGAGTCAGTGGATTTTCAATCATAAAATGTGAATTCTACTTCTAGAATAACAGCACAAACCTACATCACTGCATATTCACACATAGGTTATTTGTTTCACAGTGTTAAATGACACATCTGTGCAGTACTTGGGAAACATCTGCTGAGACTACATTTTAATTTCTGGTCTGTGTTTTAATTATGATATTTGTAGTTGCTTTTTCAAATAATTTTGTAATTTCTTGGAAGTAATTTTATATTATAGCTTATTACTATGTAAAAGGTTGTTTGATCTAATAAATTATTCCATAGTAATTGAATTCAATATTCAAAAAAATAAAAATAGGAAATGTGGATACTACTGGTGATTTACACTAGTGATGAACTAATCTTATGCAAAATTTGGGTGTCCAAATTGGCCAATTTTACCTTGAAAGATACAATTTTTACATGCTGCTTTATACCTGTTGTGGGTGGCGCTTAGGGTGTAGGATTGCCACCCAACAGCTAATTTACCAATAGGACTTAAAAAATTGGCTTGAAGCTAATGTTAAGTCTATGGTGTGGAAAGCTTGGCCAGTATTTTTGGATGAAATAGTGGCAACCCTATACAGAAAGGGTGAGAAAAGTGCCACCCTGTCAAGACAGGCAAGCCTCTGTAACACACAAAATCTGATTGCTGCATCCATTTAAAAGTAAACTTGAAAACAAATCTTTATTTGATATATGGTTCTATTTTATTTTTTTTTTTGACACATGAGTAACAGAACCTAGTTTATGAAAGGTTATATATTTGATATTGTTAGGTTTAAAGAAATCAGTAGCTTTCTCTGTTACCGTACAGTTCATAATCTATCACAAATATGTGATTGGGAGATAATATTTAAGTATAACAGGTTTTTTTTGTGGTTAATTGAAAGATTGCATCACATATAGACAATTTAGATAGAAATGGATTAATGAAAGAATATAAACAAAGTGAGCCCTTTGTTCTTGTATAGCTCTAGGGGGCAGACATGTTGTTTAGAATCTTGGGAAGGAAGATCTGACCCAATCGAGCTATACAAGCAGAACTCAATAAGATATATCGTTTTTTGCTGACAGTTGTCCTTTAAATATTATCTCCCAAGCCATGAATCAAAAGATCAAATGGGGTGAAAAGACTCTTTTTGAACAAGTCAAATGTCTGTAAACATTACAGTAACAAAGAAATCCAATGATTTTTATAATACTATTACTAAACTATCGTTTTTGAAACAGCCAAGGGCACTTTCATTTAACAAATATTTTTATATAGTCATATAAGATCCTTTCATCTTTGTTTGCTTACAGACAGAGAAAACAGAGAGCATTAATCGTTTGCCTTATCCAAAAACAATTTAAGAAAGTGAAGCATTTAAAGAATATTATTATTCCCTCTATAAAATCAGGGGCACTCCAATAACTGGGACATGTTTAATAGAATATTCGACCAAACTAGAGCAACCGTAGATCTCAGATATCAAGCAAGAAACACCGAATAGTCAGTTTACGTTGCTGGAGGTTACTAATACAATCAGTAACTTAAAAGCAGCAAAAGCCCCGGGACCGGACGGATACTCGGCCCTCTTTCATCAAATTTTGAGTCCTTGTATTGTCCCACTGCTGGTAAAAATTGTATAATCAAGCAGGGGAGGCAAATACATTTCCTAAAGAAATGTTGCTTGCTTCTATTTGCCCTATATTAAAACCCAAGAAGGATCCTGCACAAGTCACAAACTACAGGCCAATATCTCTGCTAAATGTCGACATAAAGATATATTCAAAGATTTTGGCCGAAAGACTTAAAGAAGTCTTGCCAGACCTGATTCATGCGAATCAGATAGGATTCATACCAGGGAGGGGAGGACAACACAAGACAAATAATCAACATACCCTCAGTGATCAACAATTATAAAATACCAACAGTTGTCATGGCTTTAGACGCAGAGAAAGCCTTCGATTGTGTTGATTGGGACTTTCTCTTTGAGACATTAGACACCTTTCGTATTAGTGGTTATTTTAAAAAGTGCACAATGGCTTTATATTGATGTCCCGAGGCAAGAGTTACGGATCCATCTATGCTCTCTGTGATCTTTCCCATAAATAATGGCAGGCGACAGGCGATAGCACCCATCTATCTAGATCTATCTAGATAAATTGTAGGAATTCCCCTGACCGGCCACAAGTGCTCCTATGTAGAAGATAAATTAAATTCCATTTAGTCCATATTCCCCCTCCAAATCTCTGCTTCCCGCCTTTTCCTTTTTACGCCAGGATGCGTGAATGTGTGTATGAATTTGGATGTAGATGTCTCTCAAACGTGAATACAGAATGAAATATATGAGTAAGAGAAGTTTCTTGATAGGAGGCTTCCCTACAACGTAAAACAGAAAGTCCTAATAGATTCTTGGCCAGTACCTTCTGTAACCCGTATAACTTTAAACATGAACAAAAGGTAACAAGACAAGAGGTATCTGCACAAGAAATCGGATAGCACAATAGAATTTTAAGAATTGTTGAAAGGAATATTCTGTAACAAGCACTGTTTGATTATTATGTATAATGTCTATTTGGTGTAATGTGTATTAAATTTAGAAATAAAAACATATCAAATAAAAAAATAAAAAATATTTCGGAGGTCGAAGAAAATTTGTACTGAAACGCTGAATGTCTATAGTTCCAAACAAAATTTAGCTACCCTCCTCACTATTAAAATATAACCTTTATTGATAAGTTCTAATAACATTAAAACACCAAAATGTGGTTCCTCAAGACACGAAATACGAACAAGATTTTGGTGTTTTACTTGTAGCTGCTTCTCTTCATCCTGGTGTAAGCCTTGCATATTGTGTTTTTGCTTGTCTTAGCATAAGTTCTAATAACATGTTTATAAAAGTACAGAAAAGAAAAAATGAAAAAAATCAATCGGTTCACTGTACAGTCTTTTTAAGTCAAAGGTATGACTTTTTAGAACAATACTTGGCTTTTTAAATTTTCTTAGACTTTGTTCACATTTAAATTACACTTATCACTCATGTTTTTTTCAGTACTTTTATAAACATTTTATAAGAACTTAATAATAAAGACTATATTTTAATGGTAAGGAGTGTGGCTAAATTTGTCTGGAAAAGTTTGGAAACTGCATTGCACTAACCAATATGTTTTTCTGAAAATTCTGTTAAGCTTAGGATATACTGCTACTAATAATAATACTAACATCTTCATTATATGCTATGAATGAGGACAAAAGGCCATGAAGAGGATGTTGCAGCATGCTTAGTGTTAATACATGACAGGATGTAATTGTTGGTACCATGTTATCAAGACAGGATCATGCACATTTTGAAAAGGACCTGTTGAGTATGTGACTTTCAAACACCTGTAAACATTATGCCAAAACATATACAGTATAGTCTGTACAAACCTCATGTAGCAGTTCAATGCTGTACTAATGATTTTAAATTGCTGTTTACAATAATTTTATTTATCAATGTGCACACATGAACGACAAATAGAAATATGAGCACATTCAGCACAAGGCTAGTTCGGCCATGCAAAAACCGCACCTTGTTAATCCCTAACTCTGTTTCCTGTTTGGCTACATAAGGTTTTTATGACCTTGATGATCATTGTATTTGTAAATAGATTGAATAAGAATACTGCCCCTTCCCATATATTCTATTCTTTAAGCCACATTTCATTTCCTCCATCTTAATCGATTGCAAAACTGGTACATTCTCAACTGTACATGTTTCTAGGTAGCAATATACATGTTGGAATCCTACAAGCTCCATTAAACTTTCCTGGAGCTGAGCTATTGCATATTATATTAAGCTGGTGCACACATACGCCACAATACAAATACATTACGCCTTACCACACAATATGGACTTGCTCCCTGAGAAAGGTACAATGTAATCTCCTGCCGGTGTGGATTCTAATTTCTCTTAAATCTGCTTTTAGGTCTTTTAGTATACCATCAATTTGTATTATTAAATAGAGATTATTTTCAGATACATAAATAAAAAAAAAAAATCTCACTTTATGTTCTAGAAATATTTCCCATTGTGACCTAAATAGGAGTTTATCGGCTTTTCGTGGGCTGCTAAGCATTATGAACAGACAGATCTTGGGTACAACCACTTCTAGGTCAAACCCACTGCCTTTGATGTTCATAGCTTGGTGCACATGTCTGAGCCCCTCCTGTCAAATACACCAGCTCTCCGAATCTAGAGATTTCAGTCCAAGCATACTGATTTTACTATCAGTGGGGAATGATTACAGTGCAAAGCCTCAACTAAATTATCCTTCTGGCTCCTCCATCCATATCCTTAATAGCAGCAAGGTATTTTAAAACATGAACACCTCCATAGATTAGATTCATACTGTTCAAATATCAATAACACTTTTTATTATTGCCATTATGACTCTACTTGTAATACAGCTGCTTGGTGCCTAATGTGAAACAGTTTAAATTAAAATTGACCACATCTTTGAAAATCATTTGGGGGAATTTTAAATTACACTAAGGCAGCAATCATGTTTATGACACCATAATAATTTAAGAGATGAAAGACTTAAAACTAGAACTACTTTTAGAGCTTCTCCTGATTACATATCTTGTCGGAAATCGTAGTAAAGGAATGAACTCTCATAAATAGGAAGATGGCAATGAGATGAGAGTGCCGGGGAAATGTAAATCACACGCGCCTGTGAGTAGTTTGTCAAGGACTGTGGCAATGGCTACAGTTCTTACATGACATAATGGAGGGATGAGAATCGGTGCTAGCAGAAGATTAAAATCCTTAACCAAGATTTAGTGAGTCATTTTCATAACGGTCCTAGCAGGCTGCATAACACTGACTATCATTCGTCTTTTCTGGCATTAAGAAAAAAAAAGACAAATGGACTCACATTCAGTTTACTCTCATTGATTGGATTTTTTTTGTGTCTTAATCACCCCATTGGTGATGCTTTAATGGGTCGGAAATCTTCCTCTACTCTTAAAAAAAATAGGGGAATTAAACAATTTAATTCAATGTATACTATGGTAGATGATGTTAATATAGGCCAGCGTTCTTGGAAAAAAAAGCAGATGAGACAACATTTGGATAAATAATAAAATGAAAAGCTAATTGGTGGTAAAATAAACTATGGAACTGGATTGGTTCCTGTGTTAACCTTGTATGTACCAAGGTGAACTCAACCCGCTGGTTATCTGATTTTAAACACACAAGTGGACACTTTGAAGACTGTGTTTATAATGCATAAAGGTGTATTCATAATTAAACACTAAACTACCCTAGAGCTTTATGTTTTCAGATTCATACTGACAAGCAAAATAAGCCTTTCAACATAGAGTATGCATCACTAACAGTGATCTTACATACCTGCTAACCTTGATGTTTCTCCTGGCCTTCAGGCTTGTTTGAGGGCAATGGAGCATACATAAATTGCATATTTGTAGTGCATGGTGTTATGGATACTGATTTTCTTTTTTTTTTTTTCTTCCTGGCATAGATTTTGGTTGTACTATTGTTAGATTTTGGCCTTAAAACTGCAACTTACATGTAAAAAAAAATGTTGAAATATGTCTGCAGTGTCTCTTGTTGATAATAATGATGCTTTTGGAGTAATATACCATTTTTGCCCGAATATGTTGGAGTAATGCACTGTATTTGGCCGCAGGTCATCTTATCATCAGACCTCAAATAGCAGGCTGACTATAAGACCAGGATACAGGTCCCTTTAGAACTGCAGGGGACTTGAATCTGTCTTGCAGGCAGCCAGTGGATGTCTGTGGCACAGAGAACTGTACAGACCTCCAGCTGCTTAGACACCAGGAATTGTAATGGAAGTCCTGGAGCGTACATTTGCATGTCTGTGGGTTCATTTTCAATTTGTGTAGGTGCATTGACAAGTCTGGGGGTGTACTGGCAAGTCTTCTGGTGCATTTGCAAACTTATCTGGAGAAGCAGAAAAAAGTGTTCAAGTTGAAAAACAAGTAGTCAGGGCCGGCCTTAAGTGTTCCGGCGCCCTGTACGGGCTTCCCCCGTGGCGCCCCCCCCCCCCGTCTCTTTCACCCCCCTATGTTTGTGTCTCTCTCCCTTCCCATGTTTGTCCCTTTCCTCTTCCTTGCCATGTCTGTCTCTCTCTCTCTCTCTCCCTCTGTTCTGTCTCTTTCCCCCCGTCCCCTATTCTGTCTCTCTCCCCCCGTCCCCTGTTCTGTCTCTCTCCCCCCGTCCCCTGTTCTGTCTCTCTCCCCCCCGTCCCCTGTTCTGTCTCTCTCTCTCCCCCAGTTCTGTCTCTACCCCCTGCCCCTTTTCTGTCTGTCTCTCTCCCACCCCTCCCCTGTTCTGTCTCTCCCCCCTCCCCCTGTTCTCTCTCTCTAGCCCTGTTATCTCTCTCCCCCTTCCCCCTGTTCTCTCTCTCTCCCCCTGTCTCTCTCTCCCCTCCCCCTGTTCTGTCTCTCCCCCCTAACCCCTGTTCTGTCTGTCTCTCTCTCCCCTCCCCCTGTTCTGTCTGTCTCTCTCCCCTCCCCCTGTTCTGTCTCTCCCCCCTAACCCCTGTTCTGTCTGTCTCTCTCCCCCCTAACCCCTGTTCTGTCTGTCTCTCTCTCCCCTCCCCCTGTTCTGTATGTCTCTCTCTCCCCTCCCCCTGTTCTGTCTCTCTCCCCCCTAACCCCTGTTCTGTCTCTCCCCCCCCTAACCCCTGTTCTGTCTCCCCCCTAACCCCTGTTCTGTCTCTCTCCCCCCCTCCCCTACCTTTGCCTGAAAAGGTGGATCCCGGGAGGGGGCGGAGCTAACCGGCACAGCGGTGTAGCTCCGCCCCCACCCCGGGAAGCAGAGCAGAGTCTGCATTACGGGAAGCCATGGGCAGCAAGACAAAGTGCTGCTCGGCTCCCCATGCTTAATGCAGGCATGGGGAGCCGAGCAGCAGTATCTCATGCTGCCCGGGGCTCCCCGTGAAGCAGATGCTGCTCTGCTTCCCGTGGTGGGGGCGGAGCTACACCGCTGTGCCGGTTAGCTCCACCCCCTCCCCGGACCAAGCAGAGAATGCCGAGCAGAGGGCTGGTGGCTGGTGAGGGGGGATCTTTTGATCTCCCCCAGCCAGTGCCTCTACCGGCTTTTTTTTTTTTTTTTACTTTTTTCTTTCTACCGGCCGGGCAGGCTCCCCCTGGGGTGTTGCGCCCTGTGCGCTCGCACAGGTCGCACACCCCTAAGGCCGGCCCTGCAAGCAGTTAATTAGTTTCCAACTGTAACGCTTCTCCTTGCTTCTTCAGAGAGAGCATATGCACATGAATATCAGGAGATTGAGAATATAATTACTGTGGTGCTGTGCTTTGACCCACTGCTGACTGCACCTCTGCAGACGTTGGAAGGAGCAGACAAGTGATCAGGGGTGAACCTGGTCTAGTGCCACAACTGAGGGCTTGACACGTGCCATAGGTTCACCATCACTGTTCTAGGGGCTCAGAAATTTAGATGTGTATGAATGTACTACAGAGTTCCAATACAACTAATAACACAGTGTGTTGTATAAAATGGTGTAAATGTGTTTCCATATATATTAGTCTTTGTAAATAAAATGTATTAATCAATTATTCTAATTAGCTTAACAAATTACATAAATAGCTCTCAATTGGCCTTAAAGGCACCTAAAAATGCCCCGCCCATGGCCACAACCCCATCCCCTATTTGGCTATTTGAAATGTTGGAAGGTAGGATTAAAATCCTATACATTTAAATATCAATAATTTCACATTATTGCACATGAGACTTACCAAATCCAAATGCTTTGGAGCCCCCAATGCTTTGCGAAGCTTGCACACTGGTAGAAGTGTATAATCCAGTCACTAGAAGTCCATCAAAGTAGGTACTTGTTGAGATAGTCACTGCAAAAACAACAAAATGCAGTTATCTTCTGACAAATCCAATTACACATAAATTTCACAATAATTTACACACTTGCAAAGAAAAGAAGTCTTTGTTGTTAAAGGAAGTGTACATTACAGTTCACACACACAACATAAGTTATAGCAGGTACAGGTGATGGAGAAACAGACTGAGGGGATGCAGAACATTAGCAACAATTTATACATTGATAAATTATTTATTTACAGAGTGTTCTGTATTGAAGCACCACCTTAACTTTGCTACATGATACATTTATTTAGGTACAAAATGTTTGAAACTGCAAAAAGCACACCTAAAGCGGCCTACTGTGCACTGAGATATGTTTCATTTCATTTAAAGCACATCAGGCACTTTTATGGTTAGTCACATTTTCTTCAGAGAAAATACAGGCGTTACTATTGCTTCAATAGACTTAACATTGTCCGGGAAAATATCGGCTGGGTGGAAACCCTAATGATGGTGCAGGGATTGTCAACAACTCCAACTACTTTAGTCAAATCTTCTGCACCACTGCACTAATGTTGTACATACCATGTCTATAGCCAGGCATGCTCTGACCATTATTTATACATAACCCACAAATAATCCCCCATAAGACATAATTTATGGTCCCAAAATACATTGCTAGCAGCAAATTCAAGTGACATAACTGCAGACACATGCATAGTGTCTCACTTACACGTATGATGTCCTGAACCGATATATGTACCTAAAATAGCAAACACTGCCCTCCCAGCCCCAAACACAATGATGACGAGTACTGGGCTGTTATATCATATTTTGGGCTATCTGTCATTAGGCAAATAGGACGAAGATCCTATTGAACAATGGATCTAAAAAAGAACAAAGATCCAGATTTAACAATGGATTGAAAAATTAAAAAAATAAACTTGGTATAAAAAGTGGGGGAAATGTTGCTTGGTGAATGAGCTAAAAGTCTTGGTAGTGTGGTTGGTTAGAGAAAAAAGAAATGAGATTTAAAGGAAGAAAACATCTTGGTGGACAGAAATGAAGATGTGGGAATGGTTATGGGGGGCACATGTTTCTTTTAAAAAAAAAACAGTATTTGGAGAGTTGAGTCAGGGGAATGTCAATGAAAACGATCATTGAAGTCAAGGCTGGAGATAATGAGAGAAGAAACAAGGGTTTTTTTTATGGCTTTTTGGATGATGACCAGTCAGATACAAGCAATCCTCTTTGGTGAAGCATGGTAATTGACCTGGTTAATAGGTAGGACAGCTATGCAGTTAAAGAGAGAAATCATGACTGGATGAAGGTGGAACAAGAGAAGATATAAGAGTCTACTCTAGAGAAAATTGCAAGGGATTGAGATCGAAATTTCAAACTTCAGGCCAAAGTAGCGGAGTTGGAAAAATTCTCCAATGTCGCTGAATGAGAGAATTTTTCCAGCTCGGCTATAAGTTTAAAAATTCTCATCTCAATTCCCTACAATTCTCTCTTTATTGAGTAGACCCCTAAGAATTCTGTTTTTGAGAGATTGAATATTAGATGGTGATGCGCATCAAGGTCAAGAAGTCAGGCAGATAGTCTGTTATTCTAGACTTAAGTGATGGAAAATGGGTTGGGGAGAAAAGTCATCAGTACAAAGATGGTGTACAAAAACAAATGATTTAATTTGATTACCCAGGGAAGAGTAAGGGGTCAAAAACTCTACCTTGAGGGACCCCAACAGATAATGGGAGAGGTGGTGACGGAACAGAAAAGGAGTGAATTAATAAATATGGACCTAAATTAAGAGAGCTGCATCACTTGTGCTAATTTTTGCCAGAGCAGTTAACTCTTTTCATTCTGTAATTCAGTGTGGGCACGTTAGACATCATTTTGCTTACACATCTGCATGCTACTTGCATCTTGCAAGGATTCTTCCCCTTAATCTGTTTTGCATGACTGGTTCAGTTTAAGAGATCATACAATATTTAAATTAATGAAATGTTTAAATTGCAACTTGGCCACTTATATTTCAACTGTGAACAAAATGTAGCTTTAAAAAATGCAAAGTACATAAATAAAAAAAAGAAACATATTTGTTTTATCATGCATGTGCACAATGTTTATTTTGATTGTGTACAGATCTAAATGCCCTCTTACATTAAGCTACTGCTCTAAAGGCCCTTGACCCAAGGATATCAGAGACATGGGTTTATGTACTTTCTATAGACAACACAGATAGACTGAAAAATGCTCCTGTATAAATACACTTACATTCTTTGTTCAGTGCTAACCAAACAGTGTGAAGGAACCAAATACAAGTGTTGATTATAAAATTTGATTTTGCACTTTTTTTTACCCATCTTATTGAAAGTTAACTTAACAATCTTTGTATCTAAATGTGTAAAATCAAAGCTACAGTAACAGATGCTTAATGTGTGTTCCATTTTCTAGTTGTATAAATGTTTTGCTAATATATAAAATATCATTGAAAATTTTTTCTTTCATTTATTTTACAGCAAAATAAAATTTTAATTTTTACTAAATATGTAATAAACTTGCTTCTATATCTAGTAAACAATACAGGTTCTTGTACTTAGCAGATGTGCACATTTCTCGTATTCCTAGATGTTTCCTCCAATTTGACTTGCCTCTGGCAGCCAGCTGCTACAGTATATATAGCTTCATGTGCTCTGTGATAATGTTTTTTTAACAATTCAAAACACCTGCATGGATTATAAAATTAACAGTTAAAGGAAATGTTGGACGTGTAGCTACAATTCTTATTAGCGTTCACTAGATGCCCACAAAAATGTACTGTCTGTCTTGGTGGTAATTGTAGGATGCCAAAACATATTTAATGCTTTCTAATTAAAGCACAAACATGATACACATAATACACCTCTCTGTGCCAGTAACACAATATACAATGTAATGGTGTGTGGCAAACAAAAGGTGCGATTAGAAGAAATAATTGTTTCTTGACGTGTTGTATTGTAAAACTATTATTTGTACCCTTTGTACTGGTGCCAAAAGAATATGCACATTTTACTGTCCTCAATGTTACTTGCTTCCACCAAAAGTAAATCAATCAACTAATCAATAGCTGATTATCAATCAGGCCCACCGGTGCTTTCATACTTATATTGTAGGGATCACAATGCAGAGGAGACAGCGTTGGTGATCAAGTAACCCACTCTTGTATTGTCCTGATTCCTTGTTGGGCCATGCCATCAGTAACTAAAGTGTCCAAATAAGACATCATACTACTATGATTTTAGATCAAACGATGGCTTGGTCTACTAAGGAAAATAGAAATTGTGTCACATGAGGCATTGATCTCCCTGTTGTGTCATCTTTCTTAAAATTGAATGACCCAGTCGCAAATGATCAATAGAACTGGGGAACTGTGATACCAAGTAACTCTAGTGATCTTACAGTCAGATGTGATCAGTAATTATGAGGCAGCACATGCAATTGCACTAGAAATGTCTCCTATATTTATCTGATGAATTTATATTTTTCACTGACTAAAAATGTCAATTGAAAGCATGATCCGTGATGGAAAATGTGTAATAAGGTGGGAAATCTGCACATCGGAAGGAACCATAGGCCAAAAATATGTTTGGCTGACATGTTAATTTAATGAACAAAAGATTATTTCTCCTATTGTTTACTATTTAGAAATGACACAATGAGATTCATTAAGACCTTGCACAAAGGAGACATTTAATGGTAGAAAGGGGAATATGGCCAAGCATGATAACACATAGACATATAGGACATTTCTGCTAGTCCAATTAACTGTGGCAAGTAAAAAAAAAAACATCTAGCAGCTTAGTAAAATAAGTATTGCCTCCTTATGTAACTGATTATCCTATATTAATCTAATTTACACATGTGTACAATAAGAATCAATCTTTTCTCTCTTCATCAATTATAATTGTAAGCACATTTATGCGAAAATATTACAATCTTAAAAATATTATTTTAAAATTTGATAAATATACACATTATCTGTGAGTAGGCTGGCCACATTATATATTTATTCTGGCACATGTATAAAAAAAAAGTCATATTTCAGGATTGCATTGGATAATGAACACTAGTATGCGTTTTACTGATTGTAAAACTGAAAAATGCATTTTTATAAGCATCCCTCATTATAATAGCAATTTCACCACCCTGCCTGTCACTGGTATCACTTCATTTCAGGTGGTTTGAGTAGGTACAGACACAAGCCCAACAAGCAACAGAAATAGTGTATATAAAACCTTTAACTGCCATAATAAAGAGTTCTTCTCCCATGTTTAAACTCCACAACTGGCCTCATATCCCACCACATTTTTGCAATCAAGAATGAATTGATCCTACATTAAATCTACAACAATACATAAATGATCTCTGACAAGCTGCTTATCTGTCATTTTAACAGTCTGAATCGACAGACCTTTAAAATGTTAACTGTAATGACTTGTGCATGCATTCAAATAAGATAATCAGCTGTATAAAAAGGTGAAGTGAATAGCTCTGAAGACACCCAATAAGCAAAATAAAAGATATTAAATATTCATGAGTTGCTCAAAAATATTCAGAATTAATCAGCTACAGCACATTTATTGTTTAATATTTAATGTCGTAGCTTCTACAATCCTCTAGCAGAATGTAGCATTGTTATTGTGCCCATCACAAATAGATACAAGTGATCTGAGCTCTCTAAACACAGCTGCATATTAGGTGATGGATAGGTATAGAGGTAGGCGTTATCTACAGTTTCTAGTAGTCTCCTAAATGTTTTTCATCATGGTTTAAAAAGGGAATCAAGTAGAGTTTTACAGAACATCTGTTTGAACATCATTTACATAAAGGATTATTAACACTGGCTTAATGAAAGCACACATGCCACAGTCCCCTAAATCACTGCAAACCACATGCAAGACGATGTGTAGAATCAGCATACCAAAAGTGAATCAAAACACTTTTATAATACTCCATAATTACGCAGTTCTAATCTTTTAACTGTCTCTGTGACATTGCGATCTTGTCACTCTTGTGAATGCTGTGACATTGGATTGGGGTGTTATGGACTAGCCGTGGAATGTAACAATGGGGTAGGCGGTACTGTGTACATGGTATGTGGATGGCAGGTGCTTCTCACAGGCTTTGTTATGGTAAATGACTTTAAAATAAATGCAGCTGCCTCCACCCTCACAAAAGGCATCACATTATCTGCTCTGCAAAGCAATAACACCACCTGAGGTGATCAGTCCTCAATTCTCTGATTTTAAATAGGTAATCTTTAATGACACTGAAAATCTCACAATTAGCAGTTTGCAGACTCTGATTGTAGCATCCAAATCCTAATATCTGTTCATCAGGTGTTAAATAAGTGGAATAGGTTTGCAAAAATAGAAATACTTTATACAAAGTGACGGAACCAGCAGGGCAGCTGCAGAAAAGTGTTGAGATGTGTATATAAAAAGAGGCAAATACTGTTATAAATTAGTACTCAGTGATTGGCCTTTTTTACCTTCCCGACACGGAGTGTATTCTATTTAAATGCCCATCATTGTGTAAAATACAAAAACATAATAATACAAGCGTTAACGTATGTGACAACCAGTGACACAGACTCTCTCTCTCCTTCCTATTTACCCACAAAGGATGCCTGACTGACTCGTCAAGATCCTAATCCTTCCAGAGTTATAGGTTTAATTTACGTATTCATTTCATTTTATGTGAAAACTTAAACAAAAATATAATATTTGAGTTTACACAGACAAGATTTTTAATGAGCTATAAATGACAAATTGCATAAATTTTTACTTTTTGAATATTGGTAACATTAAGAATTAATGTTTTTTTTTTTTTTAAATTATCTCTAGTTTTCACTCTGCTACAATCAAGCAAGACCTCATTTCTGGCTTTTATTTTTTACAGGTTTCAGTCAGATATTATGTCAGAGAGACGGGTATAATGTAATATCAAAGCTATGTTTCTGATTAAAACCTACAGGGAAAATAATTTTAAGAAGTTAATTTTGTAAGTTATATTATCATCATTAATTAACTTGTTTTAGGTCGTTTTTAAACTGACATTACAGATTAATTACTATTAGAACAGTCACCTTAATGGGGAAAGTAATGGAAAATATTAGATATGGTTATATGAAAGCATTATTTTTTGGAGTATGGTTTCTGCCTACAGCAGTTGTCCAGGTTAGGGGAGGAGGTGTTGTCTGATGAGACATTTATATAAGGTGTTGGAATGAAATAGGCAATATGATATAATAATTAGGGCAGTAGTTTAACATATTTTCACAGGCTTATGCCTTTCATATAGAGATTGGGGATTATTATACTTGGCAGCCTTCATCATTGTGAACATCAGTTAAACCTGAAAATGTAATAATACTTAGTAATAAATGCTTGAAGGGTGTAACTGGTGCAATGTGGGGATCATATTGTGCTTTTAACGAGAGTCGCATACATAACATGCTACATACAGCATCCATAAATGGTGCCAGTGTGCACCTTTTCATGTAAAGAGATAATGAAAATGGGTTTTTAGAGGATTAATATCTACAATGTTAACAGTTTGGAGCAAAAGCGCAAAATACATTTTGGGAAACAACTCACTGGGGTCTATAGAATAAACAGTGAATGGTGGTGAACCAACAAGAGAATTCTAAAAATCAGACATTTACAGCTGGGTTTGAAATAGTGGTGAGAAGTTTTCTATCTCTGATGATAATACCCTTTGACATTCCCTCATCATTTTTGAATAGACCTTGCACATGCGGCATTCTGTTATAGTGCAGACACTATAGTGGGCACACTTGTTTGTTTTTGTACTTCTGTGTGACAGTATACTTTGGTGCTATATGTTTCAATAAGTCCTTACTACATAACTAAATAAAGCCACATGAAAATAAGATTATTTTTTCTTTATTCTCTTCAGTTCTTTAAACTGCTATACTATACCTAAATATTCATTAACATCATTTCTCAAATGGGCAAATTAGTCAGCCCAAAGTATGTATTATATATATATATATATATATATATATATATATATATATATATATATATATATATATACACACACACACACATACATACACACACACACAACACTTAATAAGGCCTGTTATTGTAAATACAGTCTCATGTGAGGTCTGGTAGAAAAGCAAGATGGATTTTTCTCTAGTTCTATTGGCATTTCTGCATATAAACATAAAATAACTGCATATGTTTACAATAAAATAAAAGGTTGTATAGTGTGTTAGTGTAATGAAGCTCCACTTGTTTTGGGGTATAATTTTACACTCAATTTCTTCATTTGTGATTTTGTTGCTTTTTGGATGGTGTCTGCTTTAATGCATCTCTGATTCACATTATGGGTCTTGTGTTTCTACTGGTCTGTGACAGGCCAGCAAACTGCTACCTGCAGCTGGAGCTCCAAACCCATATATTTGTTCCCAATTTTGTGAACTGAAGCCACACACAGGCAGAGTTCAATTAAACACAGCATATACACCAGGCATCATGTGAACTCAACCAGCTGCAGATTAGTAAAATAACACAGTAAAAAAGCAAAGCAGGCAGTCAAAATACACAGTATAAAAATAAAGTTCAGCCCAATCAGAAACCTAATTTCTGTGCCAGAATAAAATATAAATAAGAAACATATTGTATTGTAATTGGCTTAATTCAGTCAACTTATTATTGTTTTTTTCTGTCAAAGTCTGTTATTTAATTGGGCTTTGGTATAACAAACGAAATGCTAATTTGACAGAAGAATAATTTAGTAGCTTAAATGACTATTGTAATTACAGAGGTTGGAGAAAACCCTTGCAATACCTGTACTAGGTGATCTAGTGTGGGGGCTCTAAGACAGTGATGGCTAACCTTGGCACTTCATATATTTCAGAACAACATATCCTTCTGTCATTCTCTTTGCTGAAACATTTACTAGCTTGAAGGACTAATGCTGTAGAAACCCCTTCAATTCCTCTCCCTGACGATAATGTGGTGTTTGGGGTTCTGATTAACCAGGATTGATGGATAACCGTGGCATTTAGGATGTTTCTGAACTACACACAGAGTGTCACACAATATCTCACATAGACACACACATCAGAAGAGTTTACAAAATCAAATCATTTTTTCAATAGGTGTCCTGTTTTGTTTTTTTATTAACCTCTCAGGGCACCTGCAGGGAGGGGGTCTCGAGGTCCAGAGTGGTCTGTGCCTGTGACATTGACACAGACCACATTGAGCTACTGCTGTCCATTAGTTCATTTCTTGTGCCGGGATGTCATGTGACACCTGATGCTCTCACTCCGAAGGACAGCTCAGAGGAGGAGGAGCAGTAGTTCTTTTTGGCTAGCATGTGGTCCAGCAGTAAAGAAGGACAGCATGCTAAGAAGCTGTGAGGGAGGCATGCCATCCCCTAAGGCGCTTGCTTTGCACTCGTCTTCCTTCGCAAGAGGCTAAACCTCCAGTTTTGGGAACATGTCCAAGGAGGAAAACTTGGCATGTGGGATGGGGAGGGTACACAAAAAAAAAACCACAATGACAGTATCAGAGACCCTAGGACAGTGGTGGCACTTTAGATGTTTTAGAACTACATATCCTATGATTCTCAGTTAGCTGCTTTGCCAAGAAAACATTTGAAGTGGCAAGGTGACCACAATGTAGTTGTATTCTAGAATTCATTTTTTCTTTTTTTTTTAAAAGATATACTCTGGAGCTGAATTGGTAAATGGAAGATTGATCTACATTTTACTGAAGATCACAGGCACAAATGAAATGGTGAAGTGTTTACCATAGACACATTCAAAAGTCATATTAATTTTAGTGCTGCTGTTCATTTAGAGGGGAAAAGAGTATATTGTTTTCTTATGGTGAAGCAAAGTACATTTTTAACTATGCTTATCTCATGTAGTGTTAAAAATGGAATTAATTAGATAATGAACTAGTAGTAGTGGCGGAACTACCGTTGTCGCAGGGGTCACAGCTGCGACCGGGCCTGTCACTCCAGGGGGCCCGGCCACCTTGCAACCCCTGCAACCATGGTGCCTGCCGGCATTGTGGTGGGGCCTCAATGAAGGGGCACATCGGAATTCCTGAGGGCTGTGGCGCTTAAAGAGCGCAACCAGGCCCTAGTGAGGACGTCAGTGCTGGGAGGAAGCTGTCACTTCCTCTTCCTCCCAGCTAACAGAGCGCCGCACGGGAAGAGACCACCGGAGAGGAGAGGAGTGTGAGCTCTGACTCCCATCATCATGAGGCAACCACTGGACCCCAGGGAAGTAAAAAAGTTTAACAGTTGTGTGTAAGAGCATGTGTGTATGTCTGTGTCTGTATGTCTGCATGATGGTCTGTATGTGTATCTCTTTGTCTGCATGGGTATCTGTTTGTATGTGTATCTGAATGTTTGTCATTAAGTGTGTCTGTGTATTTGCATGCATGTCTATATGTCTATCTGTATGTATGTGTCTCTGTTGGTCTGCATGTGTGTCTGTATGTGTATCTGTATGTCTCTGTATCTGTATGTGTATCTGTTTGTCTGCATGTGTCAGTGTGTGCCCCTGTTTACCTGTATTTCTGTCACTGTTTATATTTGTATGAGTGTCATTCTGTGTATGTGCATCTGCGTGTGTCTATATGTGTGTCTGTCTGTATGTGTGTATGGGTATCCGCATGGGTATCAGTGTGTGTCTGTGAATCTGTACGTATTGTACAAATGGAGGGGCGGGGAAGATGCATCGGGGGGCCCCAGGGCACTTTTCGCACCGGGGCCCTGTGGTTTCTAGTTACGCCTCTGACTGGTAGTATAAATTATTATAGATTCTTGAATTGGTTATGAAGTTTCCTATCACTATTACAATGCCAAGTAGTTACTTTCTTAATATATAACATGATTGACTGCTATGGGGAAATATTAAAAATGTAGAAATCTGATTCAATAAAAGTGTGAATATTTAATTATCCTAGTCCCTACAGCAGACTTCATTATTAGTTCATTTCACTTTTATAATAATAGGATTTTATTTTACTGTGCATACTTTTTAATCATAGTCTAAACATTCAGACTGATAGAATATTAATAAGCACCTGCACAAAAGGTTATATTTACAATTTAGTGCTATGGATTATCATAAATCTTAACCAAACACTGACAAGGAATTATGGGAGCTGTAATGCCCTGCAATGCCATTTCATCATTGTTGTCAAAATTGAAATTGTACAAACCTTTTTCTACAGTGATTGAGATAACGAGGGCTAAAATAGGTGCACATGGAAATAGTGGCTCCATCGCCATGTGTGCAATGCACGAAACCCACACTCCTGGGGTGCTGTGGTGCACCCAACATAAAAAAGGAGCAAGTTATGAGCCTGAAAAGTGGCAGAGAATGTCTACAAAGTCCATTTTCGTGGAGGTGCTGACAAATGCATACAAAAGTGCCAAGATTTATAGAATATTCGCAATTGCGGTTATACAAAAGAAATGTTCATGTGTGGGCTTTTTTATACATACGGTACTCCAAATGTTATATGGTATTTATTTTAAAACTAAGTATACATTTCTTCTGGATCTATCCTTTCCTTTAAGATGTATTACTTTTTAGAGGAATCCCAGAACACATTTTGAATACCAAATTGAGAGAGTGTTTGTTGGATGGCGCTGGTTATGGGGGGGGGGGGGGGGGTGGAACGAGCGATGAAATGAACGGTGTTAACTATCAATGTTTGCTAATAAGGCTTAGGCGGTGTTGCTGTAATGGCTCAATGTGGAGGCATTAAGCAATCCTGAAATTTGTTGCCGAAGACATCCGCAAGCACTCATCCAATATTGCTCCTCCAATATGGTACTGTCCTTTTGTGTGTAAGCAGTTCTCACTATTGCTGCTGTTGCTTGACTGCCCCTAGAGGCAGTCAGCAACATTGTAATACAAAAAAGGCAAAATTATCCTTACATCTAGAGTAAGCTTTAGCATAAAGCAGTGATAGCAATATATGAACTTGAGTGCCTAGTCTTCTGCAGGAAGCCAAGATGAAGCTTTCAAAGTGTCCTCTCATTACAGGCATTTTACTACCCATGAATATCAGCCAACCTGCTCATTCTTGATCTCCTCCCCCTCATATAATCTCTCCTGCACCAATGACTTCAAGTAAAAAAAGTGCTTACTATCCTCTAAAGTTAGTCTTACTGGATCCTTAATAATTAATAGTTATACAGTAGATACACCTCAGCGGTCTCAGAGTTTAACTTGTGGCACCTGTGTCATAGGTTCGTCATCACTGGCATAAGGGTTAGTGTTAGAGTCACGTTAAGGATAGCATAAGGTTTAGAGTTAGAATAAAGATTAGAGTCAGGGTCAAAAGGTTACAGTAGGAGAAATTGATTAGGAAACAAAAAACATGACTTTCAGTTATTATTGCCTTATAACTTGCAAAAAACAACAGAAAAACATATAATCATATTTCTAAACTGAGGAAAATAGTTAAAATTATTTAGACAGGGTATTTTTTATCATTTGTAATTGTTTAAAAAAAATTTAGGTGAAAGTCTGTTTTTGGTTTACATTTTTTTCATCATATTTAATGGATTTTGTTGAAGTAAAATATATAATAGTATGATGAAAATAATGGTACCTAAGAAAGCCCTTTTTATTCTGATAAAAAAAACAATATAGAATTTGTGTGGGTACAATAAATGACAAAAAAGAAAATGACAGCTAAACACAATCACCAATGGTAAGACAAGGCCAAAAAGTCATGTTGCTATAGGGTTAAGATACCATTATTTTCATCCTATCACATAATTTACCACTAACTAATCATGATATATGAAAGACATTTTTTTTTCCCGGTGCAATGTTGCTGACTTTCGCTAGCAGCTGTCTAGCAACTACAACAGAGTGATAGAAGTGGTGATTCACCACTTCCAAAGCTATTGCACATAACAGGGCAGCACCATAATGGATAGGCAGCTTACTTCTCTTGGGAGTGCTTGAATATTCGCTGGAAGGGATTATTCAGCGTTGCCTGATGCCTCCTCATGGAGGCATTATGGCAACACTGTCTGATAGCCAGAGGTGATTATTGATTTGCCGCTGACTTTACATGTACATCCTGTGTCATGCAAAACAGCCAAATCACAAAGGATCTCCCAATTATCTGACAACCCCAATCTAAACCTACAATTCCAATGAAGTTCAGTTATTGCTAGCTTAACTGCTTGGGAATTGTAGTTATAGACTGGGTTGTGGTGATCTAAACCACACTATATACTAACTTGTTTGTTGTTGACTCCAGCTCCCCGGATATACAGTCAGCCATTACTGGCGTAACACCATAGAAATTGTAGACTGGGGTAGTTGTGGCTAACTTTACCACCCCAGCTATTTTCGTGTATTACCTAGTGTAAAATTAAAGTTCTCATGTTGAGCAGGTAGATGCTGGTCTGTTCATTTTTCCTATTAATGAGTAACTAACATTAGCCTCCCACTAGGAAACCCCTCTCCTGAGTCAACAAAGGTAGGCAATGAAGAGGTATTGGAATAGGAGAGGGGAAAGATGGTAAGGATATATTGACCCCATCCCGGGAAAAAGCCCTTAGGATGCCCATGGGAGCGATGTTATGAACATCATTGTCATTGTGCTGCCTGGTGCGAAAAACGAAATGCTTCCCCCCCCACCCCCGACAAAAACACCATAGTCATGATAATTCAAACTAAAATGAAACTTATCAGAAAGTGATAATTTAATGCAAGAGCACCTTTCTATATGCAAAATCATATGGCGAGAGTATTGACAGGCCATGATTAAAATGTGTACCCTAAATGTTTGTGCATTTAAACTTAATTTACAATATTTGAGTCATGTTATAGGTCAGGGGTCACATATTATGGGGGAATTGCACAGCCTATTTTCATAATAATGTTTGTTTTACCATTTCTTTATTTTCACCTCATGGATGGGCCCTGGGGGGCAGAGAGGGTGTTCCATGATGCCTTGATCGAGGCATCATTGCAACACCTTTAACACATAGGCAGTGAAATCTGATCACTGCCTATGTGTGTTTGAACGCATACGATCACATTGGCAGTGATTGTATGCGCGGGGGGGGGGGGGGGCTTGGTGAAGGCACTCTCGGAGGCTGCTTCAGATCCCAATATAAAAGCACATTTAATAACATATTTGAACACGATTTAGATTTCATATGCTTGAACTAAATCACTTAGATTTGTCAAATAATCACCACTGCACTAAACACATGGCTACTGGTCAATAGGATGCATATTGTGATACATATTAGTTTATATAAAGCACCTACATATTCTAAAGTGTTTTACAATGGCCAAAAACCCATGAGGTGATATTAGAAGTGCAAACAACTAGCGGGGAAGGACCTTGTTTACAATCTAATATAATATGTTTGTCAACATGCAGAGAGCAGCACAATAATAACAGAGCAATAATCTTCCCCCTCTCAAATAAATATATAAATGATTGGTAATGACCAATTTTCTGCTCACGGTGACATGTACAGCAGCAATATCCTTAAGCGATATGTAAATGTTCATTTAGTGCTCTCATTAAACATTCATTTTGCATACACCAAGATCAAATACAAGGAGATAAGCACATCACAGCCATCATTACAGTGTGCCAGCTATCACCTGATGGTAGGGTCATTAGGTGATTGTTAGTGTGCTATGCAATGAATCTTTTCCAAATGACCTAGCTTTCCTCTTAACACTGATGCATTTTTGAGACCATATTAAATGTGATAAATCTTCAAATAAAAAACAAACAAAAAAACCAGAGATTTAGAAAGAAGGACAGCAAGAAACTGACATAGAATAATTTTTACATGGAGGTGACTTAAAGAAACTCTGTCACCTAAACACTGTTTCTACTGCTAAAGAATAAAGATGATCTGTATATTGTGCAGGCACATGAGCGTAGAAAAAAATATCTAACTGTCCACTATGGATATTCATTGTTCCACCTATGTATGACATCACCTTGTGTCATGATATGCAAATTACACATTTTCGAAGTTTAAATAATGCATACCAAGCCTCAAGGGGGTGTCATAACTAGGAGGCACCACAGACAAATTTAAAGGGCAACTGTTATCATAGAAATACACATATTCAGTATTTAAAATTATGTGAAATATAATATTTCAACTTTTTTCCATCTATGTGGAGAAACCAGCCATTTTAGACTTTGGTATGGTTCAATAAGGTTGAAAGGGAGATGCAGTCCTGTGAGCCGTCACTGTGCCTAGCTAGCACACACTGGAGCAGTTAGAGCCATAGTGCAGCCAAAGTGTCACGCTTCCATTTCCTTCTCTTGAAGCAATTATTTGTACTCGTTATTATGTTCACCCAGAAGTGACCCTGAGTCATTGTGGTCATATGCTTTTTTAATCAAATAGTACACATACAGCTCTATGCAATAATGACTTGTTTCATATTAAATAGGCAATGAGATACCACATTTTTTTCCATGAATTGAGCTGTAAATTATTTGTTAGGGTATTTTACTCTTACATAAAAGAGTGACATGACCTGCCTTTTGAACTGTGAAGTATAATGACCCCTGTTTAGCACTGGTATGTATGACTGATTTACAAGGAACCGGTCTATTATAAATCGGTATGGTCAGAGAGATTCAATTAACCTTTTCACCCATTCCTATGGGGTCTAGGACAGTTCAGCACCGCGGCTTCATCGCTGACAGTTCAGCGCCGCAGTTAGAACGCTGAACTGTCAGCAATGAAGAATAACGCAGCCGTTTCATCGCAGACGTGGCTATGTAAGAGCTGACAGTTCAGCGCTGAACTGTCAGCCCTTACAAATGTACCAGTTAAAATAAAATAACCCCCCCTTATAAATAATCCCCCCCAAAGTGCCCCCCCAAACCCTAATACTAAAATTAACCCCAAAACCCCAATACTAAAATTAACCCCAAAACCCCAATACTAAAATTAACCCCAAAACCCTAATCCTAACCCCCTAAACCCTAATACTAACCCCCAAACCTTAATACTAACCCCCTAAACCCTAATACTAACCCCCGAACCCTAATACTAACCTCCGAACCCTAATACTAACCCCCAAACCCCAATACTAAAATTAACCCCCAAACCCCAATACTAAAATTAACCCCCGAAAGCTAATACTAACCCCCAAACCCTAATACTAAAATTAACCCCCTAAACCTTAATACTAAAATTAACCCTGAACCCTAAATACTAATTCTAACCCCCTAAACCCTAATTCTAACCCTCTAAACCCCAATACTAAAATTCTAATTCTAACACTTTAATTCTAACACTAAAACTCACCTTTAGCGATGAAATGTCCCGCAATGAAATATCCCGCAACGAGTTGTCGTGTGGTGAAGTGACGGCGGATGCAGCCGCGGTGAAGTGTCCCATCCCCTTCCTATGTTTCTCTAATGAGACATGATACACTATAATGGACACATGTTTTAAGAAACACCAATTAATTATTAAATTCAGGTGTTTCAATCAGACCCATCGGCACAGGTGTATAA
This sequence comes from Pelodytes ibericus, assembly GCA_036172795.1. Classification (NCBI taxonomy): domain Eukaryota; kingdom Metazoa; phylum Chordata; class Amphibia; order Anura; family Pelodytidae; genus Pelodytes; species Pelodytes ibericus. The sequence goes on along the minus strand of CM069858.1, from coordinate 121,173,062 downwards.
AAGCAAGTACCTGGCCATGCAGTCTGCATTTAAAAACATTGTGAATTCAAGTGTGGTACTGTGGTAGGATGGCACATGTCAGTTCAAGAAATATCATCCCTGCAAGATATTCTATGGTCAGCTCCAAGTGGAAGCATTTAGGAAGAGCAGAAGCACAACCATGAAGCGGAAGACCATGTAAAGTCACAGAGCTCTTCTGATTCCACAGACGAACGTTTTGCAAACTTCCACTGGCATATCAGCACAACAACTGTGTGATGAGAACTTCATGGAATGTAACACTTCACTGTTTGGCAGTCTGATGGGCAAGTCTGGGTTTGGTGAATGTTACCTGCCTAACTGCATTGTGCCATCTGTAACGTTTGGGATAATGGTATGGGGCTTTTTTCAGTGGTTGGGCTAGGCCCCTTACTTCCACTGAATTAATTGCATAGAACGACAATGCTATGTTTCCAAATTTGTGGAAGGCCTTTTTCTATTCAGCATTACTGTGCCTCAGTTCACAAAGTAAGGTCCATAACGTCATGGTTGGATGAGTTTGGTGTGGAAAAACTTGACTTGCACACACAGAGTCTTGAACACAACCCAATCAAACACCTTGGGGATGAACTGGAAGGGAGATTGAGAGCCAGGCTTTCTTGTCCAACCTCACAAATGCTCTACTAAATGAATGGGGGAAAAACGCCACAATCTTGTGGAAAACCTTCCCAGAAGAATGAAAGCAATTATAGTTGTAAAGGGAGGATCACCTAGATAATGTCTAGATATTTAGAATACAATGTCAAAAGTTCTTGTTGGTGTAATGGTCAGGTGTCCCAATACTTTTGCCCATATAGAGTATGTTCTCTGACACACGATTACCTTTTCTGCATATTTAAACTATTAAAATATATGTAAATGGTGGCATAATTTTATTTGTTCACATATTTCAAATAAAAGAAAAACCAGTATGATAAGGGTTTGCAAGTTATGTTGTACACTTTCAAGGCTATAATGACATCTAAGAGAATATAAACATTAAAAGAAGTTTATGTTGGTTGAAATATATTATAACTTACTACTACTAAACTGGTTCATGGGTTGAAGGATAAAACTTACCAGGAAAGGTTAAAGCATCTTAACATGTATAGCTTGGAGGAAAGACGTAACAGGGGGGATATGATAGAAACATTTAAATACATAAAGGGAATCAACACCAGTAAAGGAAGAGAGTATATTTAAAAGAAGAAAAACTACCACAACTAGAGAACATAGTCTTAAATTAGAGGCGCAACGATTTAAAAGTAATATCAGGAAGTATTACTTTACTGAGAGGGTAGTGGATGTATGGAATAGCCTTCCAGCAGAAGTGGTGGAGGTAAACACAGTCAAGGATTTTAAGCATGCGTGGGATAGACACAAGGCTATCCTAGCTATAAGACCGGGAACGGGGGACTAATAAAAGTATTTCGAAAAATTGGGCAGACTAAATGGACCGAATGGTTCTTATCTGCCGACACATTCTATGTTTCTATGTTACAAATCTAATGGTTCATTCCAAAACCATGATCATGGTCTGACAGGATCTTGCACAACAACTCCTGCAGACTACAATTCCCAGAATACTTGATAAGGTTTATCCATTTTCTATGGACACTTATGGAAAGTACCATATTTGCTCGATTATAAGACGAGGTTTTTTTATAGTCTTATAATCGATGTCTTCTTATAATCTGACCTCAAATTGAGGTCAGATTATAAGACATGGATCCAGGTCCCCAGCAGAGCTGCAGGGGACCTGGATCCCCCTCTCTGACAACAGGGGAAGTCTGCGCGATGAGCGCAGACTCCCCTGCTTCCGCCCGGCACGACCGCCGGGGCTTCTGTGAAGAAGCCGGGTACTTCCGCTTTCGTCACAGAAGTCCCGGCGAGCGTGCCGGGCGGCAGTAGGGGAGGTCTGCGCTCATCGCGCAGACATCCTCTGCTGCCCCGCTAGCCACCAGGGTAAATCGGGCAGCTGGGGATGTCTGCACAATACGTGCAGACATCCTCCATGCTGCCCGACACGGCAGACTATTATGACGGACCAGCTGTCCGTCATAATAGACTGCCGTGTCGGGCAGCATGGAGGATGTCTGCACGTATCGTGCAGACATCCCCCGGCTGCCCCCACTAGCCACCAGGGATCGAGGTAAGGGGAAGGTGAGGGTGGGAGGGGGGCAGAGAGACGGGGGAGGGAGGAAGGGGGGCAGAGAGACAGGGGAAGGGAGGGAGGGGGGCAGAGAGACAGGGGGAGGGAGGGAGGGGGCCAGAGAGACAGGGGGAGGGAGGGAGGGGGGCAGAGAGACAGGGGGGACAGAGCAGGAAGGGGGGGAGAGACAGAGGAAGGGGGGACAGAGCAACAAAGGGAGGGAGGGGGGCAGACAGAAACATGTGGGGGGGAAGAGACAGGCGAGGGGGGAGTGGGGAGTGAGACAAAGCTGGGGGCAAGGGAAGGAGAGAGGCAGCATTGGCACATAAAAGGAAATAAACACAAGAAATGCATTTTTTTAATATAATATTTTATTAAAAAAGCAATTTACATGTGAATATATACAAGTTTAACTTTTTTCCTATAGGGTAGTCTTATATTCACGCTTTTAGTTTTTTTTCCTAAAGGAATATCCAAAGTTTGGGGGGTCGTCTTATAATCAGGGTCGTCTTATAATCGAGCAAATACGGTACATAATACAGGTCTATATTAAGATCATTACTGTTTACATGGTGTATCTGTTATATTCAACCTGAATTAAAGGAAGTATTGTCACTATATCCACATGTCAACACAGACATGTGGCTGTGACTGTATGGAAATGTCCTATTATAATGCAACTTAAAAAGGTAAGATGTGCATTGGTTTGTAATTTGCTTCCCACTACTATACTTAAAGCTATAACAAGTTTAGTATATTCAGGGCTTCAGCCCCAGTAATGGGAGATGTTGCACTAATATGCCCTATTTTCTGCATGCTTAATTATGTGTAGGTTTGTAGAACTGAGCATGCGGTGAAACAGATATATTCCTTTATGATCACAATTGGATATGGTCAGAATTTCACCTATTTAAAATAATGGCAAAAGTACTGGACATGCCAGATGGTGATGTCACACACAAACATGAATGATGAGGTTTAAATATAAGTACTGCCCAAAAAAAATCATTAAATAAATAGAAGTGTTTATAATAAAACAATATCATGCTTAACATATATTTTAACAATAGTCTTTATAAAAAAAAGGATGCATTTTACTTGCTTGTATTAAACACCAGCAATTCTGTTACAAATGTAAAAATATTAATGAACTCTAAAACATAAGTGACAATTTTATTACAATATTAAGATAATCCACAAAATAATTTAAGATATCACTCTACACATAAGAATTTTTCATTTTCCATTACAAGACACGCCCACTAATTGTGGAGAACACCTCTTGTGCTTTCATCAACTTCAACCGAGGTCATTATTTCACATTGCTCAGGGTAGCATCTCTAGAATATGTCGATTTTTACTAAATCAATACCACAGGTCAAAGGGCAAAAGTCATAGACTACCTGTCAAATATAAAATGCGACCATGCCCATTATATTATGACTGATTAAGGTGTCCATTTTTTTTTTTTAAATGAAGCTCAACACACAGTCATTTGCCTAATTATGTATGGTAATGCATTTTTTAATATGCGTTATGCTTTCTACCACACCTGCTAAATCAATAACTTGGCTAGTATTGTTTTTCATTTAATATAACAATTAAAGAGGACAAAAAGGATGCTGGTTTAAGATTTAAGAACTCAATTCTTAATTACTAGATTAGTATTACCTCATGCGTGGATTATACAAACTGTAATCTTTTGTTATTTTCATGAACTGAAATATTCTATTATTATGCTTCTCACACTTAAAGGAACTTTCAGGTCATTTCTTTATCTGTAGATTATATTAGCAAAATGGCTAGCAAGTATATACATGATGAACAAGTGTTACTTTTATTATAGTTCATTCTCTTCACATCTGCTACTAGTAGCACAGTCTTAGTGGGTCAGGCCCATTTCTAAAGTAAGACTGGGTAGCTGACTGGTTACTGCAAGTTAGATGTAGGCATTGCACACTGTTATATTGTTATCTTATTTTTTTTATGGTAATAAATCTGTGTTCTGCACAGTACATGATATTGGTGGTGCTAAAGAGTAGGGGGGGGGGGGGGGCAGAATCAGATTAGAACAATTTTTGGCCATACAATTTTCTTTCATACAAAGACGTGTGTTAATTAGTGGTCACATTTCAATAGAGAATGATAACAAGGACAGAAGAGAAATGGCATTAGTTCTTCGAGAGACAAAGCTTTCGGTAGCAATGAGTACACATGAGTACACATGTATGTGTAAAACAATTACAGCCCAAAAACAATGATATTGTTAAATGTAGGGTTCCAGGTTTTCTTAAAAAAAACAAAAACAAATACCAGCCATGCTATTACCTCCTTATCAATTTCTGCTGACCTGCCAGTAAAACACCAGCTGGATGGCAACCCTAGACAGATGGCTGTACCAAGGAACTTTCCTCTTTGTCAAAACCTTTGTCTAAGTGGCCAATGGGGAGGAGTATTGAACTCATTTTCCTTTCTCATTCCTTGTACTCTTAACTGGTCCTGCCCATTCTTAAAGCTTCAGTCCCTTCCAGGACCAGTCCAAGAATGCAGATGGCACAGGCAGCAATATACCCTGTGGCTTTCCAGAGTGTCAGAAGTAATATTTAGAATTTCCTGAATCCTACTAAAATTTGTATTTCCTTGAAATTCCAAAAGTGATTAATATGAACAATAAATACCAGTATTGCACAAGTGCAATGTGCACCCAGAAACCTTTGTCGTGTTGCTAACTCTCTAAAGTAAAAAAGGTAACAGGGTAGGAGTCTCGTAAATTTGTAAGGTAGGGGTGGGGGACGTCCGGCCCGGCCCAACATGCCACTCCTCATTACCTGCGTGACTGTCTCACACGGAGACAGTCATGTGTGCAGCAGCCGTCAGCCGCATATAGCGGATGAGCTCCGGCTTACTCTTAGTGCTGCCGAATATGACAGCAAGCTGTTTGTCCCTCCTCCACGCACATTACGCACACAGCGTGCGGGCGGAGAACACTGTGGAGGAGGCAGTCAAGAGAGCAGCAAGGTAAGTACTGGGGAGTGGGGATTATTTTATTGCTCATACTGGCTGTGGCATATTACTGGGCACACTTGCTGTGGCATATTACTGGGCACACTTGTTGTGGCATATTACTGGGAATACTGGCTGTGGCATATTACTGGTCATACTGGCAGTGGCATATTAATTTAAGTTGATAATTTTATATGGCCCTCAAATGTTATAAATATCAAAATGGCCCATGGTAGAAAAAAGGTTCCCCACCCCTGTTGGAAGGATTAGGTTTTTAGAATACTTTGCAAACATACTAGAAAAATAGTAACATATATTTAGCTAAAAAAATTAAATTGAATGAATATACAGACAAAACCAAACGGCAAAGTGGCTACTAAATTACAGCCAAATGCATGTTATTTCAACACAGTTCAGTATATGGTAATATATTTACAATATGAGCAATTACTAAACACCAGCTTTTGTAAATAATTCAATGACAACCGTTGAATTAACAAACTCAGTAGTAAATACCCACACTGTATATGTCTATTTTTGCACTTTTATTCCACTATTTGAAATTCATTCATTAATATTGCAATTTCCAAATGTTCACTAATATACCCCCAGGCAAAGGTTTACCGGGTGTCTAGTTCAGTACACATAAAGTGAAACAGAGGTTTACACACCTCTTAGTGATAACAATCACTATCTCTACTAAAGAGAACATCATGCTTAAATGGTGTTTAATAGTTTCATAAGTAAAAATGAGGATTTGAATCTCTGATCACTCACACTTGTTTAACATGCTTCTTTGCTTTTGCCACAGACGATAACCCAACAACAGTTTATTGCTGCAATCTGTGAACACCTTGGATTTTTAAAACATATTTCACCAATAAACATAAATATATAAACAAAAGGTATTGCAGGAGACAGACAATACCTTGTGTTTATATTTAGGAATGGTCCATAGAAATCTTTTTAGTCAGAATTTTGAATGATTTATATTTTTTACTCATGGCAGGAGCCCCTCTTGGTGTAGATATTACGAGTAGAGTTGAGCGGACACCTGGATGTTCGGGTTTGGCAGGTTCGGCCGAACTTCGAAAAAATGTCAATGGGGACACAAACTTTTGGCCACTAAAATGCCTCTAAAAAAGTCCTGGAAAGGGTTAGAGGGCTGCAAAATGAAGTAAAATGTGGGTAAGAGTAGGACAAGTGCCCTGCAAGCAAAGGTGGATAGGGAAATAACTTAAAATAACATAAAATACATACAAATTACAAATACAGCTGGGCCATAAAATAGCACTAGAGGGAATCTTTGATTTTAGCTTTGGAAGAACTTAAATCTAAATCTAAAGCATAGCTGCCAGGAGGATCAACAGAATTATCCATTTGAGAGAGGGTTGGAGTGCAGGGTATTCTCTTTCAGTTTATACTAAGTGACCCATAGGTTGAGGAGGCGGTGACCGTGGCGGTGTAGGTGGAAGCGGTGCTGGAGGAGGAGGAGGAGGAGGTAGCCAGAATTTTTCAAAGTGCGCTGTAAGCACATTATTGGACTGTTCTATTTGACTCTCAGATATGAAGTGCACCGCAAGACGCAAATCTACTATTTAGCACCCAAAACAATTTTTCAAAGTGCGCTGTAAGCACAGTATTTGACGGTTCTATTTGACTCTCAGATGTAATACATGTAATGCTATTGCTATTCTATAAACTGAAATAGAGTCCCCATTCATACGAATAGGTCAATTGACCTATTCGTATGAATGGGGACTCTATTTCAGTTTATAGAAAGCCAATAGCATTACATGGATTCCATAAACCAAAAGTCTATAAACCAAAAGACATTCGGTTTATAGACTTTCGGTTTATGGACTTTCGGTTTATGGAATACATGTAATGCTATTGGCTTTCTATAAACTGAAATAGAGTCCCCATTCATCCGAATAGGTCAGTTGACCTATTCGTATGAATGAGGACTCTATTTCGGTTTATAGAAAGCCCATAGCATTACATACAATGTATATGTATGTAATGCTATGGGCTTTCTGATTGGCTGCCCTGCAGCCTTTCAAAACGCACCATTAAATCGCCGAACCCCGAACTCCAACCCGAACATACAGTGAAATGTCCGTGTTCGGGTCCGGGGTCAAAAAAACGTAATGTTCGGTACGAACCCGAACAGTCGGTTTGGGTTCGCTCAACACTAATTACGAGTAATTAATGTGTGTCTGGTGTCTCAGGTTTTTGACATAATTTTGTCGCTTGATTTGCAAATTTCACATTTCCTTTTGAAAAGTAGTTAATTTGCATATCCAGCCACATGGTGATGTCATAAGCAGGCAACATTAGACATCCAAAAGATATCTGTGTCATCAGGTGTACATATCTGCCAGTCTTTCACACAATGTAGCAACTATATAACTCCCAGGATCACCAATTGCATTAAACACATTATACATTTAAAGTCGCTCAATCTTTCTCTGCTGAGCTATTGCCTTCCTCCCAACATGTTCTGAAAATGCAATGGTTTGCAAATGTCTGACACAAGTATTTCCATTATTCCATTCACATCCTAGAGCCCTCAGTTCTTGTCTAAAAATGGATTTGCTTTGAAAAATAGCACTCACCACCTGTTCACAGCTGGGGAGGTGAAATATGAAAGAGAGCAATTCCCTTTGTGCATAACAAATATGTATATATTCAAGCATAGCATTGCACTATGCCTTTGTATATATGGAATTAAAGTTTAAAAGGAATCTCTATTGAATTTATTCATAGTGTATTTGATACCTTGATAATCTATAGCTACAGGCCACAGAGATTTTACCACCCTTGACTGGAGACACACAATTGTATTGTGGTTTCTGTGTGACACTTGTGACCAGACCACACAATTTCATAATAAGGCTCCTTGTGTTTCATTTGTGTACTAGCTAGCTGGATGGAAAATTATATAGTTGTTGCCAACTTTATTAGGGTGAGAAAAGCAAATACAGTTGTTTTTTTTAAATACACTATATAGCAATATACACTATTTTGTACTCCGACCCATTTGGCAACCTTCATTTTACACATGTATAATAAGCACAGAACCAACTTTTTTCTTTTCCCAGCTTGGTGGAAAGACTTGAAACAGTTAAATCTGCATGGTATATTGAAATAAGCTATGTTCCCAATATATGCTAATTTGGGAAGATAGCCTAAAGTCACATTAAAACAGGGATTTTTGTCCTTATTTTCTATCCACAAATGAACATGAAAAAAAGTATAAATAAAAATACATTCATCTTGAATAACAGGGCACAATATGCTTTAATTATTCAAAATAATTACGAACAGTCCTGTAATAAGGTGGAACAATAGCAATGAGAATAATAATTGAGAACTATGGTTTTGTAGCTCGGATGTAACAAAGATAATCACAATAGTAAGTAGGTTCTTCTCTTGTCTTAAAGGGACACTGCAATTAGTTTTACAGGCAAAGAAAAACAAAATGTAAACTACATGCTCCCTGGTTATCTGAGGACAGCTTCTCTTGCAGGCCTGTGTGGTAGGCAGGTGAATGAAACAAGAGGCCAAGATACACTTATTTTGAAAAAGTGCATTACCATCATCCAGTAAGCAGACATTCAGTCTAAGGTAAAAGAGAACTTGACCAAACTATTAGAAGCTAAAACCATTCAAATATATTAGCAATGAATGGATTTTCCTACACTGCCTAAACCAGGATTTGGAATATAAAGACATTTTTATTCAGCTTTGTATTTTTGTTCTCTGTAAGGCAGTTTATACTTACAGTAGTATATACTGTACCAGTGGTAGCAATTGTTTTGATTGAACATATGTTGGACTGGCATTCCTATGCCCTCTCTGATAACAATATTTTGAACGCTACAGTAAATATTATAAGGGCAGTGAATAGACATAGTAATCTATACCTAATGGAAGGGGACAGAGGACTAAAATGTTAATTTTACTAGCTTGTCAGTCAACTGTATTCTATATGTGCAGAAATCAATATAGGTGGTTGATTGTGTTGTTATTTGTTGACAGACTTTGACCCTATAATAGGTCCCTGTTAAATCCACCACACCAGGACTGCAAATTTTAGAAGAATATGAAGATGTGAAGAAATATGTGAGTATCTGCCACTGATACCAACTGGCACACATAGTATTATAAGTATCCTACTAGGATACACATCGTAGTGTCATCTTATTACACGCTCTAAACGATAGCAATAATGGTGAAGAAATGGCATTTATTGTCCAAAGCCACTGAGAAAAAATGAGCAGCCACATTCATAATCTGCCCTGTGAGTGTTTTCAATATGAAAGATGTTTTATCAACATCTCCAGACATTATTTTTACAGGTTGAATTGATCATCAGGTTTCGTATGGATTTCAGCTAACAAAGCTGAGCTTGTACTAGTAGTGGAGAGGTGGCACAGTCAGTGATCTAATGAGCCACACCACACAGCACGTTATTACTAGTTTCAGCAATGAAACAGTAAACGCGTGTGGCATGTATTCGTTTGATCCCAGTGCTGATTGCCACTCTTTCTATCTAAATAACAAGCACAGAGCAGAATGCTCATCTTTGTTGCTCACTTTCTTCGCAAAGGCTGATTAATTTGGTACCTCGTGACATTTATAGGGTTAAAACGGAAACGGGTTCTGGTTATCAGATTATAAAATAAGTAATACCACAGATCACTGGGCACACTGACAGAGACGGCATGCTCTATAATATTATAGTCTCTAATACACCATTAAAATCCATTTTCTTCATGCTTTCCACCTCACACCTTGACTGCCAGTGAAATAAACAACGCTTTGCCCATCAGTGGAAGGGAAATGTTTAAAATAGACTGCGGGAATTGAATGGTTAATAAGGTTTAACGAACTAGTCAGGAAGAATTACAATTCTTTAGAAATATACATCGGACCTGACACATGAAGCGTCCAGCACTCTAGCCGCTGTTGACTCTGACTCCCATCAGGCTAGGCTGTGTACAAAAGCAGTTGTAGCTAACCTTTGGTTCCCATGAAGTTAGCCAGCACTGGTCTAGAGCCACTTGGTTCATTGCCAGTCATTGCCTATCCCTGTCCATCGCCCACTTTACCACTGCTATCATAACGATCACCGTACGATTACTTTCCTGCTTTCCGATATTGCTGCCTCATTCACTATCGCCCTCATTACAGAGAAAAATCATGCTTTATTCACGCTCACAATAAATGCTTAACAATAAAGGGTTAATCAGCTCCTTACTATTTTGATACTCATGCAACATGTAAATAAACATGCCAATTTGTTGGACATAATTTCCCAATATTTACCCCTACCTGTGATATAACCTTTAGTACACCAGCTGCTGTTGACTACATATGCAATGATTGTTACCCAGCAAGATCTCTTCGTCTTGGGAAATGTAGCCCATAACAGCTGAAGTGCCAAAGGTTAACTACCATTCAAAGATGCTCTACTTACCATGGTACTCCTGTCCAGGAATGTAATAACTTGGGTTTCCGGCAAGGTGTAGGGAGATGAGTACTTCACCCTGCTCTCCATCCCCTTCCAGCTCACCATGATGGGTGCAAAGAAAAAAGAAGGGAGAAAACCTGGGATAATACCCCAACGCCCCACGGGCAACAGCACCACATAGCATCCCCAGGAACAGCAACAAGGTCCATGGTCTGCTGAAGCAGGTGCACATCTTAGCTGGGGTTTCCATGAAGAGCAAAGTTTTCATTTAATATGCTGCCTGCATAGGAGAAAATAATAGATGGGTCCAAGGAAAAAAAATCTCTAAAAGTTTGAAAACATATAAGTAAATAGAAACTTTGACTTCTGGTATTGCAAACAAAAGGACCCTGTCCACAAGTCAGATGTACAAACTACACGTTCCAAAAGTCCCCAGCAGGCAGCATGGGTGCCAGTAATGGGACTGCTGAAGACAGACCAAAAGCAGGATAGAGGGTCTTACACAGGAGCTGCCTGACAGCCACAGAAGACATACCTCACATGCACATCATGTTAACTGCCGACAGAACACTCCCCCAGCAGCTGATTGGTGCGATATCAAATAAGAAACAAGGACTGGAACAGAACCCGTAAAAGGTGAATGGACTTTTGCTGTCACAGTGATCACAACCATATCTTGTGTGCTTCTTCACCTTTCAAACTGTGTGCATTTGCATTCTGCCTCATGTGTACTAAGACTGCAAAATTCCTACAGCCATCATCTTATTGAGAAATTAATGCAATTCAATAGGGAGGTATGTACAAGTTAATAGCAAGTATTTAAAAAATGATGTACAATGATAGTCAAAAAGGAAATCTTGATTATATGGTAAAGTTTAGGAAAGAATGTATTTTGTGTGAGTTTTAAAGACACAAGACACCACAGGGACAACAGAAATCACAATTAATGTAAATATTTGTTCATAAACACAGTAATTCTGGGGCAAAGTGATAAATATGGAGCAATCAGCATGGAAACCAAAGACATGCTATTAATGATTACTCGGTTCAGGGCTTTTTCCCACAATACACTTTATAAATATGGCCCATAGGCTCCTTTCCATTGTATTAATTGAAAACATAATGTACATAAATTATTAATAAACTGATTATAAAAACTACTACTTCCAATTTATTCCAGACTGCAGATATAATTATGATATTTTCTCAACTACTTTGTGACTCTAAAATGTTACAGCACCACAGCAAGTGTTTTGCTATAACTTTTATAGTTGGCTGATATAATAGATACAATTTGCTGTAATTTAAAACTTTCCTTTGATACCAGGAGGTGAAGTGTTCTTGCTGTTTTGTTTATTCTAGTCTTACTACTTCTTGAATAGTAACAACACTGTAATTAACGATTTGTGGATATTATACTATCCAATTATTGTTGTAACCTGCCTCTTTGCATGTTTACAGAGTTATTTCTGAAAATCTGAATTTAAAAAACACATTTCAGTTTCTGAATAGTAAAGCTGAATAGTGTGTTTATCTGTCACTTTAATAAACTAAGGGCTTAACATAGTGTGCATCTGAGATAATGAATACTACCCTAGTTAGCACTAAATTAATGTATTGGCATGCATGCACACAAAGGTAAAATTTCACCCACAAAGCATTTGGACTTGATGAGATGAGTTCAGGTGCCATGAATCTAAACAGAACTATGGACTTTTAGCAGCGGGATCTACATGCCTATTTATTATATAGGCATTAGGAATTATTTTCTTTAGAATTTCCATTAGTCTAATCTAACAAAGTAATTATTACTAAGTAACAAATCACCGTTGTGTATTATTCTCACTCAAAAGACTTATATGAATAGTTTATCTGCCAGCTATATTTAATGGCTCTTATGTATATCTTTTGTTTGAAAATATAGTAGAATATACCCTACATTTTAAGCTATATTTCAATTTATCCATAAATCCCTATTTTATTCATGGCTAGCATTTTGTGAAATAAAAATAATAGGGGTGTCATGAAAATAATTGTATTATACATGTCACCTCGTAGTCAGCCTCAGGTATTGTGTTTACATCACATTCACAATATATGTTGCAATGTGTGGTTTACTTTTCATTAGGTCTCTGCAACCCTTGGCAATGTGCAATAAGCATTTGTACGAGACAGCCGAGCATGCCTGCTGTGTATCTTTGCCTAGTTGCATTTTCCTTTGTCTGATGAATGATCTCTTCCCCTGCACCTGAATTTCTCTACCTCTCCCAGAGGCATTTGTATTGTTTGTTCTTCCCCAGCAAATCATGTTTAAGGATTGCTTGACACTTCATTTCCTGTAACTAAACTCCAGCATGCTAATGAAAGAGTTAACGTTAACCATTTGCAGGGTAGAGATGTAAGCCATGTACTTCTCCCCATCCCTCTGACATTCAAAGGGCCCAAATGGATAGTCAACCTATTCTGTGCCATGAGATGCCTTACAAGCCATTTCTGCACTGTTTTACAAATAACCCAAATATCTTATCAAGTGATAACTCCAAGTTTCAGTATATATTGTGCTCAGTGTCTCCCAAATTACATTAGGTCAGTAAATCAGGAACACAATTGACAAATGGATTTAAAGCTAAATTTAGTATATAAAAACCATGGGGTGTCAGAGAGGGGTCTTTCTGGCATTGAATATTGCTTTTACCAATTCTGTACAGCACTATGATGGATGTTGTATTGTCACTAGGGACACAGCACATGTCTGAATACTAGTGACAGAGGGAAATGAAGCAAAACTTGAATGAAATGTCAATCACAGTAACAAGCCTAGCGACAAATCTTTCTGTTCTCATCCTGTTCACTATGGAGCTGCAAACTACAGGTCTCCAAATACATTCTGTCTCTAAAGCAAGTAGACACTGGTATGACATCAGTTGGAACCTCTGCTGATGGTTGTATGCTCCTGTATACATTATACTGGCCTACATACCTTGTAAGCAATATGTGGATTTTTCACTTGTCTATAAATAAACAAAAGATGTTGATGTCAGATAAGAACCAATCATCTCATTCCATCAGCCTTCCATTTCCTTTCAGTCTTCCACCTCTCACATGTTCTGCAAAACTCCAATGTGTGATGGTTATTCTCCCATATTCTGTTAGGAGTAGACATAGTAGAAAATGGCAGCCAGCTCTGGCATTCACGACTTTAGCTTTAGATATTGGCAGTAATGGTCTCATTCACAAATTCCAGGTATTTTCATCCACTAGCCATGGTTTATAATCACATGAATAAATATGATGTGATGTAATAAATGTGAGACTGAGAATTCATTATGGCCATGCTAAATGGACTTATTGGTTTTATATTATATTACATTACATTAACATTTATGAATACAGCACCAACACTTTACATAGCGCTAGGTACAGAGCATAGAAGGCAACTATATAAGTTAGATGAACTAGAACAGACTGAGGTAGAGAGCCCTGCCCACAAGCTTACAATCTAGAGGGAGTGGGGTACATGAAACACATAAAGGACTGAAGAGGTCAGAGGGAAGGTAGTGATAGTAACAGAGTAATGTGTGTATGGTTGGTGCTAGGTGGGTTTGGCCAAAGATTAATTGTGTGTGTTGTAGCTGGATGAGTTGCAAGCTACCTGTGATTGAGGACAGAGAGCGCTAGGTGGGATTAGCTAGGTTAATTAACAGGTATTCCATTGCGATGGTTAGTAAGCTTCTTTAAATAGATGGGTTTTGAGTGACCTTTTGAAGTTTGAGGAGGGAGAGAGCGGGAGGCTCTGTGGAAGGGAGTTTCAGAGAGAAGGGGTAGCTGGGGCAAAATCTTGCAGGTGCAAGTGGGAAGAGTTGATGAGGTTGGAGGAGAGCTTTAGTCCATTTGAGGAGCACAGAGGTCATGCAGTGAAGTATCGGTTAATGAGGGAGGCAATGTATGACCGACGAGTGGAGGGCTTTGTAGATTAATGATTGAATTTTAAATTTAAATGAGGTACACAAAGAGTAGCACCTACAATTGAAAAAATACATATACAACCTGGATTGCTCTGTTTTAAACTTCCTGACACTTTTGTAAGCGGGTATGTTTATATCTAACCCCAGTTGCTTTTTTTTCTGACTTCACAATCTATGTTTCTGTGTTACATACATTGCATACATGAGGCATCAGTCCAATATTATGGCACTTCAGAAATGTGGACTTCATTTCTCATGGTGCTCAGTAGACATGTGCAAAACTAAAATTTTCGTTTAGTGTTCGTCCATTCGGACGAAAATGTTATTTATTTCGTCTAAAACGAATTTCGTTCATTACTGCATTCATTTCAGACGAAATTCGTTCATTATTTTCGTTTTGTTTCATTTTATTCGTTCGTTTTATAGAATACGTGTAATACTATTGGCTTTCTATAAACCGAACGAGAGCCCCATTCATAAGAAATTCTTATGAATGGGGCTCTCGTTCGGTTCATAGAAAGGCAATAGTACTACATGTTTTCTACAAGCTGAAAGTCTATAAACCGAAGGTCGTTCGGTTTATAGATTTTCGGTTTATAGAATACATAGAATTACATTTAATTCTATGTATTCTATAAACCAAAAGTCTATAAACCGAACGACCTTCGGTTTATAGACTTTCGGCTGATAGAAAACGAACAGTAGTAGTGCCTTTCTATGAACACATTCATAATTCTTATGAATGGGTTCATAGAAAGGCACTACTACTACTGTGTAGTGAAAGCCAATAGTACTATTACATTCATTACAAATGCCGAAAGTCTATAAACCGAACGTTCGGCTTATAGAATTTTTTTTATGAATGGGGACTCTGTTTCGGTTTATAGAAAGCTAAGAAGTTGAACGAATGAACGAATGGTTTAATATAAACAAAAATCATTCGTCCATTCGTGCTATAGTATTGGCATTGCTATGAACCGAAATAGAGTCGGTTTATAGAATGCCAATAGACTTACATGCATTCCATAAACCGAAAGTCGTTCATTATGTCGGTTTATGGAATGTAGTGTACTATGCTATTGTATTCTATAAACCGACTCTATTTCGGCTTATAGAATGCCAATAGTACTACGAATGGACGAATGAACGAATGATTTTCGTTTATTAACCATTCGATGCATTCGACTTTCGTTAGCTTAGCATTTTCGTTATTCGTTTTTCGGACGAATGAACGAAAATGCTATTTTCGGATGAAAATGCATTCGTCTGAAAACTAATGTACATGTCTAGTGCTCAGCCTGAGACAAATCCATGGCAATGCTGTTAGTGGTGATAGTGTAGGATGATGTTGTTGATGTAATAAAGGTATGAACTTGACTCTACATACTGTCAAATGTTACTATGGACACCAGAAACAGGTTCTGTAGCCAGATGATGGTGTTAGTGACAAAGCATATGGAGAAACAGGAGTGCCACATACACTTAATCTTCCAAGCCCTAGGCTGTCTATACTGCTGGGCCCAGTGCACACCAGCAGCACCTTGTTAACACCTTGTGGCATCACATGTATCATGATTAAGTAGAACAATGGAGACCATGCAGTTTGTATACCATCCCATACAGTGATGTCATAAACAGAAGACAACCTAGACACATTTAGAATTAATTTTTATTTTAATCTGTATATTTCTTAGCAATTTTACTAAAAACATGTATAAAACATTTTTAGGTTTCACATTTCTACTGTAAACAGTATTTAGTTGATGGATTCCCTTTAAGCATTAAATTAGCCATAAACATCATTGTATTAATGTGCAGTGTCTCTTGGGACCATCATTTTTAATGCATGTGTTTGAGTCTGTGTTTTTGTCTGAGTGTAACAATTATGATTTCTAATCGTCTCCAAGATGGGTAGTTTAAGTGATAACATTATTTGTAAAGGGAAGTGTAATTTAAGGGACTTGACACTGCTTAGTTCCCAGGTTATGAAACGGTTTACTACCAATGTTGATACAAAATAAATTAATAGTTTCTTTGTAACCTGTAACTCTAGAACTCAAATTACCTTCAGTGATGCTTCATAGGAAATGAAAGCATTAAATAAATATATGTACCAAACACATGCATGATGTCAAACATCAATCCTTAATATAGCACAGTAGAGATATAAGATATTCCTAACAAACATATATAAATCATCTGAATATATTTTAATATTAATATATGTATGCTTTATTTTGAAGCACTACATTAATGTACATAGTTTATATATACTTTACATGACAAATGCAGGATAGATCTATACACATAATTCACTTCTCCGTCCTCTTGGGTAGTGTTGCCCAGAATATACAGTCTGATAAAACAATCATATGTCATAATTAAATCAAAATAAATGTACAACACATCTGAGGTATGCACTGTACCCATTTTGTTTCCTATGTTACATCACCGTTTTTTAAAATTATTTTTCAATATTTGTTGTATTTTTGAACACATTATGTCTTTTTGGTTTTTCTATCCATTACTTTTGTTTTCTCTGAAACAGCTCACGAAGGCTATACCCAGCATGGGAGACTTTAGTTGTAAGCATGATGCATATTATATTTATTATATTGCACATTGACTAGATGGGCTGAATGGTTCTTTTCTGCTGACACATTATATGTTTCTATGTCAAGAATAGCCAATAAAAAGGTAGTGTCATCTGCTGGCACTGAGTGATACTGCAGAATCCATGATTTTTCTTTGTGAATCTCAATGAGTGTTCCCTTAAGGCTGTAAAGTGTTGTGTAGTGCCCTAAAGACTAATAACTCTGTACGTTATCAAAGCTGTGCTTAAACACCCTATTCCAGCATAGACTGTCCTTCTAAAATAGTGTCAGCTGAATTAAACTTGAGTTTAAAAGACCACTACAGGACCCAAAATAAGTTTGTTGCTTCCCAGTGTCCAGGTTTTTTTTTGCATGCACATGCAAGAAGGGAATCCTTGGGAATTTGTTTACATGGCAAGATGATCAGAGATAATGAATGGCTCATTTTGCACTGCGCATGTACAGTTGCAGATTCAGAAAGGTCTGCTTACTGTCATAATTTTTGACAGTAGTGATTCTGGGGTGCAAAGGTATTTGCATAATACAATGTATCACAGATTTATTTGATCTTTCATGTGTAAAAACTGACACACTGAAAAGTCACTTGAGGGAGCAACATTTTAAAAAACTTTAATGTCTTGGCAATAGTACATCATATATATAGAAGAAAGAAGCTCAGTAGCTGTGTACTGTGCTGCCCTCTGGTGCTTCTACCGCGTTTAACATCCGCTTACCATCTGGGAAGAGAAAGCAATGACACCTTCAATAAATCAGTGTGAGCAATATCGCATGAATCCGCTTTTATTTTATTCTCTGTGTGGCAGACAATGAAGGGGAAGACCCTCCACTAGACAGCAGGAATGCCTTACGCATTTAGCGGCAAAGACTATCACTTTGTAATAGGCACATTTCCTTCCAAACCTGCATCATTGTATACATCCAATAGTGCACTGTGAATTAAAAAATATATACACATATTGTATAAAAACTTCTTAAAATGTATACAAATACAGGGATCATGTACAGAGAAAAACCATGGAGGTGACATTGGTTTTCCTACATAATATTATTATGCTCAATATATTTAGTATAAATTAAATATAATTTTTATCCTGTTTTTGCCTATCTCCCTTTTTAGTGTCTTCTCTACCAAGTAATTATGCTATTCACAGTATATACATGTATACATGAGGGCTTGGATATCTACTAATAAAATAAAACATGTCTTACTTAGATGTTCTAACTGAACATTTTCCAGTAAATTTCAATGCCAAAAGATTTGACTTTGGTGTTGATAACTGTTTGCTGAAAATGTTTCCTTTGTATTTGAACTATAGGAAATAACATTGGTTTAATGTTTGATTTATTTTGTTCACTTGTGTGTGTGTGTGTGTGTGTATTTTTGTGTATTTTATGTGTAAAGGGGATGGAAAGTTACAGAAATGTCTTTGAGGATGGCTAGGTGGATTGGCTTGACAGAATTCCTATTCTGTAATGAATTTGTAATGGAAATGTTGATGATGACCTCAGTCAAAGGTACCAGTGAACTTTATTTGAGTACCAGCACTAGGAACTTTTTGACATGACAATTTGTTTAGAATGTTTGTTTGATGCTACATTCTCTCATGATGAGACTTTTCTTTTCTTTAAACTAATTTGTAACATTTTAGATGGTCTGCACCCTTACCTGGTCTGTAACTCAAAATGTTATTGTACAGCTATCATAAGATAATATCAAAAAAGTAAAATGTATTAAATGAAACAGTTCCCTCCCTAATAATTCTATTTGCATAGAGGGGAGCAGCCATTTCAACCATCCCTTAGGTGTGATCTGATTGAATTAAGAGGGGGCCTACGCACAGTGAAGCTTTAATGGAACTGATCACGTCATGGAATATGAGATCCTCAGCCTTCTTGCCAAGATCTGAGCTAACATTGAATAGCCTCAGTACACTTGCACTAACAGTCAGAGCAGTAATGATGGTGAGATGAGGCCAGGATCTTAGGTAGTGTTAAATGGCTTCCTCACACTTACATTAATAGTCAGAGCAGTAATGAGGGTGAGGCAACTGAAGCACTAGCCTCAAGCACACACAACTCTGAGGGGCAGTAATAATACTTACAGAACTTACAGATACTTACAAGAAATGGAACTGTATGTCTGTGCCCATATTGTGTCAAGTATCTTGTTTGAAGGACTAATCATACCAGTGCATGGGATATGATTATCACAGCCCACCATGTGGGCATGGACAGGTCATTGCTGGGAAGAGGCAATAGTGAGGAAATGACCCTCCCAACCATTTAGTTGAGGTGTATCTTATCTCATTTTTCTGTAATATAACTGCTATGAAGGTTTATTGAAGGAGCAGAAATGTTCGATTGTTGCATCAGATTTAGAAAGATCTAGTTACAGCTCTTTTCACAATGACACGGTAACAGGCTCCCTCTACTTTCCTGCAGATCTGGGTTAACCTGACCTCAGGTGTAAAGCAAAGATCTGCTTCCAGGCCCGCCATCAGGAAGTGATGGGCGATACTGGCGTCCCGGGTCCAGGAGACCCGGCGGGCCCGGGTCACGCCAGGATAAAAAAATAAAACAAATCCCTTGTTTAAGCCGGTCCGGACTTAAACAAGAAACAATCCCTCTAGTTACTCTGGTCCCATTTTTTTTCCTAACAAACTTTATTGAAGCCGTGCGGCTGGAGGGGAGCGCACAACGCTTCCCTCACAGCCACGAACTGCACCGGGAGACAGACAGAGCAGGAGGTAAGTAGTGGGGAAGGGGAAGGAGGGAGGCACACGAGCATAACGCTGGCACATTGAGGGCAAAATCCTGGCATACTGAGGGGCAAAATCCTGGCATACTGAAGGGCAGAATCCTGGCATACTGAGGGGCAGTTCCTGGCATATTGAGGGCAAAAGAATGGCATACTGAGGGGCAAAATCCTGTCATATTAAATGGCAAAATCCTGGCACATTGAGGGGCAGAATCCTGGCATATTGAGGGGCAAAATCCTGACATATTGAGGGCAAAAGAATGGCATATTGAGCGGCAAAATCCTGGTACACTGAGGGGCAGAATACTGGCATATTGAGGGCAAAATAATGGCATATTGAGGGGCAGAATCCTGGCATATTGAGGGCAAAATAATGGCATATTGAGGGGCAGAATCCTGGCATATTGAGGGCAAAAAAATGGCATATTGAGAGGCAAAATCCTGGCATACTGAGGGGCAAAATCCTGGCACATTGAGGGGAAAAATCCTGGCACATTGAGGGGCAGAATCCTGGCATATTGAGGGCAAAAGAATGGCATATTAATTGGCATATTGAGGGGGAAAATACTGGCATATTAAATGGTGAAAGAATGGCATATTGAGGGACAAAATCCTGGCATATTGAGGGGAAAAATCCTGGCATATTGAGGGCAAAAGAATGGCATATTGAGGGGCAAAATCCTGGCATATTGAGGGCAAAATAATGGCATATTGAGGGGCAGAATCCTGGCATATTGAGGGCAAAAGAATGGCATATTGAGGGGCAGAATCCTGCCATATTGAGGGGCAAAATCCTGGCATACTGAGGGGCAAAATCCTGGCACATTGAGGGGAAAAATCCTGGCCTATTGAGGGGCAGAATCCTGGCATATTGAGGGCAAAAGAAGGGCATATTAATTGGCATATTGAGGGGGAAAATACTGGCATATTAAATGGGGAAAGAATGGCATATTGAGGGACAAAATCCTGGCATATTAAGGGACAAAATCCTGGCATATTGAGGGGCAAAATCCTGACATATTTAGGGCAAAAGAATGGCATATTGAGGGGCAAATTCCTGGCACACTGAGGGGCAGAATCCTGGCATATTGAGGGGCAGAATCCTGGCATATTGAGGGCAAAATAATGGCATATTGAGGGGCATAATCCTGGCATATTGAGGGCAAAAGAATGGCATATTGAGGGGCAGAATCCTGGCATATTGAGGGCAATAAAATGGCATATTGAGGGGCAAAATCCTGGCATACTGAGGGGCAAAATCCTGGCACATTGAGGGGAAAAATCCTGGCCTATTGAGGGGCAGAATCCTGGCATATTGAGGGCAAAAGAAGGGCATATTAATTGGCATATTGAGGGGGAAAATACTGGCATATTAAATGGGGAAAGAATGGCATATTGAGGGACAAAATCCTGGCATATTGAGGGGCAAAATCCTGACATATTTAGGGCAAAAGAATGGCATATTGAGGGCAAAATCCTGGCACACTGAGGGGCAGAATCCTGGCATATTGAGGGGCAGAATCCTGGCATATTGAGGGCAAAAGAATGGCATATTGAGGGGCAGAATCCTGGCAGGCAAAAAAATGGCATATTGAGGGGCAAAATCCTGGCATACTGAGGGGCAAAATCCTGGCACATTGAGGGGAAAAATCCTGGCCTATTGAGGGGCAGAATCCTGGCATA
Organism: Pelodytes ibericus; assembly: GCA_036172795.1. NCBI lineage: Eukaryota > Metazoa > Chordata > Amphibia > Anura > Pelodytidae > Pelodytes > Pelodytes ibericus. The sequence continues at coordinate 121,151,389 of CM069858.1, read as the reverse complement.
TTGAGGGCAAAAGAAGGGCATATTAATTGGCATATTGAGGGGGAAAATACTGGCACACTAAGGGGCAGAATCCTGGCATATTGAGGGGCAGAATCCTGGCATATTGAGGGGCAGAATCCTGGCATATTGAGGGCAAAAGAATGGCATATTGAGGGGCAAAAGAATGGCATACTGAGGGGCAAAATCCTGGCTCATTGAGGGGTAAAATCCTGGCACATTGAGGGGCAGAATCCTGGCATATTGAGGGCAAAAGAATGGCATATTAATTGGCAAATTGAGGGGGGAAATACTGGCATATTAAATGGGGAAAGAATGGCATATTGAGGGACAAAATACTGGCATATTGAGGGGCAAAATCCTGGCATATCGAGGGGCAATATCCTGACATATTGAGGGGCAAAAGAATGTCATATTGAGGGGCAGAATCCTGGCATATTAGCTGGCATATTGAAGGGAAAAATACTGTCATATTGAGGGGCAAAATACTGGCATATTAAATGGCAAAAGAAGGGCATATTGAATGGCTAAATACTGGCATACTGAGTGGCAAAATACTGGCATATTGAGTGGCAAAATATTACTGGCATATTGACCAACTTCTCCCAACCACCCTCCATATTACACTAGACCGGGGTAACATGCTTGTGAGAGTAGGTGGGGCGAGTGGGAGATCTTGTCAGAGGGGGGGGGGGGCAGAAAATTTGTTCAGTAAAGGGCCCTGAAATTCCTGGTGGTGGCCCTGTCTGCTTCATTCCCATGCACATATGACTAATGCAAAGAAAAAATGTATGATGGCAAATTGAGTCTCCAAATCTTGGATATCTGACACCGATTTAAACCGCTGAATGTAAGAAGATTCTAAGATGCACCACTTTTCCAGAGGTGTTAAATTAGACGGGAAAAGTGCATCTTAGAACTGAGGGAATACGGTATATCAAGTTATAGATGCAATAAATAAAGAAATCAGTTGATATGGGGGTTAGTTCACTGAAATAAGCCCAAAACTGCCACTATCAAAATATTTTTCCAAATCGTCTATTTTTCTTTTAGGCTTTTTCTAATTCTTCTAATAAATAACTCAGTGTTGTGGAGATCATTTATGTGTGTTATATAAAATAACATTTTTAAAATGTACCTCTTTGAAATCTGTCTTAGCTGAAATATCATGTGCCACAATACTTATTCCTGTGTGTATATGTATAGCTGTTTAAATCTCTGAAAAATCAACAAGCTATAAAAATACTCTTTTTAAAAAAATATGTAGAAAATATACACCACATTAAATATTTTGTAAGGATTTGCAGAAAAAGAAATATTTCCTTGAAGTATTTACTACTTGGACATTTTAAATTTACATATCTAAAGAGATAAATGATCACTACTATAGTCAGGGAATGGAACAAAGTAATGTGTAATATAAAACACAACTACAGTTGTTCTATGCCATGAATCATTTTGATGGAAAAAACACAACTCATTAGTCAAACATTGCTCGATACTCACCCACATTATACATGGTTTTCATAAACGAAATGGTATATTTATAGAATGTTAACAATAAAAGTGGCAAGAGGGTATGTGTAATGAAGCTTTCCCAGCCCACTGGAGAAATATTCTGCTTCCAACCATCAAGAGTTCTGAAAGCAGACAACAAGGGAACATCTGGCTTGTGACAAAGACGGTGAGAAGAGAGATGAAAGTTAAAAGGTTACAGGAAGGAGATTCAGCGACTACAAAATACTACAACCTTATTAACCCCTTCTCGACGCTAGGGCATACTATGCCGTTCTGATTTTTAGTACCTAAAAGACGCTAGGACGGCATAGTACGTCTAGCGTGCACGGATCCCGCGCAGGGACTTGCAGCGGGATCCCACCTGTCAGATGAGGCCACTTTGAGTGGCCTCAGTCTGACAGGGAAAATGTAGCCGGTGCTCAAAGCGAGCTAGCTACATTTCACTAAATCGCGCCTTTTGGCATGCCTCAGTGAGGTCTCACAATCTTTTGGCAGGGACCCACATGGTCTATTAAGACTCAGATCATTTCTCTGCCATAGTGTTCCTGGCTACCGATCACCTTGTGATCGGTATCCAAGAACAAATTGTGACGTTTTGGTGCTTGCGCCGTCTGGTACGCAAACGCCATGTGTCATGAAGGGGTTAAGCATTGGTATCGGGATGATACTATACAAGAGTAATAAAAACAAATTCTTCCATTTTAGAAGCTTTAACCCCTTCGTGACCAGACTTTTAAAAATGTTTGGTCTTTCATGACAGGCTGTTTTAACACTTCTGTGGTATTTGTGTTTAGCGGTAATTTTCCAATTTTCCATTTGCTGTATCCACACAAATTAGTGTGAGTGAGCGTCCTATTTTCGGTGCACCTTCCTAGCCAGATGCTATAGACGAAAATACAGTCGGGACTTTCATGCAATATCACTTATGTGAAGTTGAGCCGAACCGCTGCAGATCTTGTCTTCTGCGCAAGTCTTTTTTTACCTTTTTAAATGCACATTCTCTTTTATCTGAAAGTAAGCCATAGAAGTTTTTGTACAACCTACTGCACTATACTATCTCTCTCTCTCTCTCTCGCTTTTCCCCCCATTTGAACATCTTATCTTCATATCCTGACTTGGGACTGGAGTGGCTGTCTGTCTGCGAGTGGTGAGGTTATTCACCTCAATCTGCAATCCACACCAGAGCCAGTTTGTTTGTCTCTGGTAGATGTGAGTTGAATACCAGGTGGGCTGTTTGTTTTAGCACTACCTATATTTAAAGATTTACACATTGTTTATTTTTTTTCTCCCTTTTTTTAACATATGTTTTGAAACTACTAATGATGATAAGTGCATAACATTCTCTTTTTCTTGCACTACGCTATACTTTTATAACACTAACCTAACCCTAGCCCTTACACTCCCTCTAGCCTTAAGATTCTGGGGGGCGAGGGTTAGTTAGCGGATAGGACAGGCTATCCATAATGTAATTAGTCTCTCCCTGTTCAACGATTTTGGTGGGACTGGGAGAGACTAAAGCTGTCAAAGCCAGACATTGGCCCACAGTTTGAGGGTGCTTTTTTCCAAGTGTCCTGATGTTTTTTTAAGATACCTGTTTGTACAATTACAGCAGTTAGTGCAGTGCAGGAGTTAAATAAAGATACATTTGTTTCTTTTTTTAAGGACTCATACTCCCACATACATACATGATGAGCAAGTTTGAAGATCACACTCAGTGCACATCTTGCCAAATTGTGCAAGTAATAATGACAGCACTACTAAAGTATTAATAACAGATACATTTAAACATTATACAAGTGCTGCTCACAGAACAGGTGGCAACCTTTTCTCCACTAGTAAGTAAAAATAAAATAATATTCAAATCTGGAGCGCAACAGAAATGAAATGAAGAAAATAAATAGATATAATATAATGTTTAAGATAGAGAGAAAGAAAGTCAATCAGAATTAATACTTATGTGGAACAGTTGGCTCTTGATCTTGTCGAATGAACTTTGATAAAGGATACTTTCATTGAAACATGTAAAGAGAGAAAATAGAATATTGTGTTTCTTTGTAACAAAAAGGTAACTTTTTTTTTTTTTACAGGATGTTCTTTATTTATTTTTTACTTACAGGTCACTCTCTGTGCTTCATTATAAGTACGTGAAGCACAGATAGTGAATTAGAGGCAAAGTCATTATGCGAACATCTAATTTACATGCCCGGAAACCAGCTGATCAGGTCCAGGAACTTTGCCTCGGATGTGAGGCATAGTCCTGTACCTGTTTCAGACCAGCTGGCATTGCACATGGAGTGCACCACCGGCTAGACTGCATGACGAGTTAATCGTCATAAGGTCACTAAAACTGCGGCTAAGGTCGCAAAGGGGTTAAGGGTATCCACAACAAACACTATTAGCACCAAGGTTACCCACAACAAACGCTATGTATTAGCACCAACAGTAAAAGAGAAAGAATGATGTCTGCACTCCCAATTCAAAAAATAAAGTAGTGGGGGTAAGAGTGACACTACAGGGGGGAAGGGGAGAGCGAGAGACACTCCAGGGGAAGGGGAGAGGTGAGAGAGACACTACAGAACTGAGAGAGAGACACTACAGGAGAGAGACAGACGCTACGAGAGAGAGAGAGATGCTATGAGAGAGAGAGAGACGCTACGAGAGAGAGAGACGCTACGAGAGAGAGAGAGAGACGCTACGAGAGAGAGAGAGACGCTACAAGAGAGCGAGAGAGAGGCTACGAGAGAGAGGCTACGAGAGAGAGGCTACGAGAGAGAGAGGCTCCGAGAGAGAGAGAGAGAGGCTACGAGAGAGAGAGAGAGAGAGGCTACGAGAGAGAGAGAGAGAGAGAGAGAGAGCGACGCTACGAGAGAGAGAGAGAGACGCTACGAGAGAGAGAGGCTACAGAAATATGTACACAAGGAAATGTCTCACACACTGCTCCGATATATACCTCTGCACAGGGCAATTCATATAACTCAATATATATATTGCCCTAGGCAGGCTTATATATCAGTCTTATCTATAAATAATACTCTGTTCAGATGTGTTTTTAAAACATGCATGGTTTCCCCTTTTTTGAACAAAAAAATTATATTATGCAATGGGGCTGGTTTAAAAATGTTATGCCAGGGCTTGACAAATGCAATTTACTTTTAGGAGCCAGAAAAAAAATCTAGGAGCCAGACAACGGCACATTCACAAAACCATACATACACACACACACACACAGAGTCATTCACATTCATACAGAGACAGTCAGTCAGTCACATTCATACAAAGACAGTCACATTCATGCAAAGACAGTCAGTCAGTCTCCACACACATCCAGAGACAGTCAGTCAGTCAGTCTCCACACACATCCAGAGACAGTCAGTCAGTCTCCACACACATCCAGAGACAGTCAGTCAGATCCACACACATCCAGAGTCAGTCAGTCAGATCCACACACATCCAGAGACAGTTAGTCAGTCAGATCCACACACATCCAGAGTCAGTCACTCACAGACACACACACATAAGCCATCAGGTTGTTATTTTTTTTTAAAGAAAAGAGAAGAAAAAAAAAGTGACTCCCCCTCCCTGCTGTTTTACCTTATTGCACGGGAGGGGGATTTCTACTGCAGCTTGGTCCATGCCTGTCACACAGGCACAGACCGTCTGCATGCTACTGCTGATTGGTGGGATGTCATGTGACACCCGCCGATCCGACACTACAGCGCTGCGAAAGAATAATACTTTTTTTTTTTAATCTAACCTCAGGACGGTGGAGCGCCATGTGCTGCTGATCCTACCCGGGCGCCAGGTACAATTTCCTAGTCGCCATGGCGACCTGGCGCCCAGGGTTTGTCGAGCCCTGTGTTATGCTATGGGGCTGGTGTACAATTTTTTTCCAGGGCTGGTTTTTTGTTCCCAGTCCGGCCCTGCTAATAAATCACTACTTTATTTTTTGAATTGGGAGTGCAGACATCATTCTTTCTCTTTTTTTGTTACTACGTTTCAACAATGAGATGGAGCACCCCTAACCACACAGGGGCGGATCCAGAGTCTGATCTCGGGAGGGGCACATGTCCGTCTGTCTTTTCCTCTCTCCCATGCCCGTCTGTCTTTTCCTCTCTCCCATGTCCGTCTGTCTTATCCTCTCTCCCATGTCCGTCTGTCTTATCCTCTCTCCCATGTCCGTCTGTCTTTTCCTCTCTCTCATGTCCCTCTGTCACGCTCCTCTCCCTTCCCATGTCTGTCGCACTCCTCTCACTCCCCGTGTTCCTCTGTCTCTCTTCCTTCCATGCCCGTTTCTCTCCTCTTCCTTCCCATGTCCATCTATGTATCCTCTTCTTTCCCATGTCTGTCTGTCTCTCCTCTCATTTCCCATCTCTCTGTCTCTCCTCTCCCATCCCATGTCTGTCTGTCTCTCCTCTACCATTTCATTTATGTCTCTCTCTTCTCCATTCCTATTTATGTCTCTCTCCTCTCCCTTCCCATGTCTGTTTGTCTCCTCTCCCCTTCCCATGTCTGTCTGTCTCTCCTCTGCCATCCCATATCTGTCTGTCTCTCCTCTGCCATCCCATGTTTGTCTGTCTCTCCTCTGCCATCCCATATTTGTCTGTCTCTCCTCTGCGAACCCATGTCTGTCTGTCTCTCCTCTACCATCCCATTTATGTCTCTCTCTTCTCCCTTCCCATGTATGGCTCCCTCAGCCAATTTGCACAATAATATGCCAGTGTTAGTTGCCATTTAATATGCCCCAGCCAATTTGCCCAATAATATTCCAGTGTTATTTGCCATTTAATATGCCCCTGCCAATTTTCCCAATAATATGCCAGTGTTATTTGCCATTTAATATGCCCCAGCCAATTTGCCCAGTAATATGCCAGTGTTATTTGCCATTTAATATGCCCCTGCCAATTTGCCTAATAATATGCCAGTGTTATTTGCCATTTAATATGCCCCAACCAATTTGCCCAGTAATATGCCAGTGTTATTTGCCATTTAATATCCCCTGCCAATTTGCCCAGTAATATGCCAGTGTTATTTGCCATTTAATATCCCCTGCCAATTTGCCCAATAATATGCCAGTGTTAGTTGCCATTAATATTCCCCAGCTAATTTGCCCAATAATATGTCAGTGTTACCTATCATTAATAAGCCCCTGCCACTTTCCCCAGTACATTCCTCCCATCTCCCCACTCCCCAGCACTTACCTTTCCCTGGTGGCTAGTGGCAGGCAGCATGGTCTTCTCCATGCTGCCTGTTCGTCTCCCAGGCGGTTTTGCCGATAGGTCACGTGATCCGGCGCGCGTATGACGTCAGCGCCGGTCACGTGACCTGTCGGCACTTCCGTCTCAGACTGCACGGGGAGCCGAACAGGCAGCACGGAGGTTTCTTCCGATCACTTCTCACCTCCGTCTCTGCCTGCAAGCGTGTTTTTTATTTTTTTTTAAAGTGTCGTTTTTTGTTTTTTTTATATAGGTTTTTTTTTTCTCTTCTCGGGGGGGGGGGGGGGGGGGGGCAACGGATCCGCCACTGTAACCACATGGTTTACAATTTCGGAAGCATTGTCTGTTTTATTTGGAGTGGAGCCGGTATTTGAAGCAGACCTCCCTGTCTCCTTCTTTCTCTTTTTAGCACCAACAGTCTCCAGTAAACTGGCTTGTGTCCCTACATCTTTCCATATGTTTGCATGCATGGAACAGCAGGGTCCACAGTTCATATCACTGTGGCAAATCTGAGTGAGTGGCTTCTTTGGTAGCTCTTTGGAAGATTGGAGCTATGGAGAATCATTTTGCAACATTGAAAGATATTGACACACTTGCATAGACAAGAAACTCCACAGTGAGCTCCGGAATGATTGATTCTCCAATGATTGCCTCTCCAAACAACCAACAACTGTGCAAATTCTTGAAGACTTACAAGGGGATTATGGGATTTGTAGTTCAACAGTAGCTAAACAGTTGGATGTAAAGGATCTAGAAGGATTAATCTCACTGAAAGGAGTATTACTGTACGGTAGAGAGAAAGATTGGTATGGCTGTCCTGAAAAAAGAAGAATTCTCAATTATAGTATTAACATTTTTTTAATACCTCAGGTTTCATAAAGTTAATCTCAGTAGTCGTTAATGTCTCTCATTAGCTCTAGATCAATCACCAATTGGAGGGTCCTTGGTTGGAATACATTATAATAAATGCATCATCCCAGTTTCAAGATGTAACCAAGTTATAATAATCATTATAATTTTGGTGACACAAATTTCAGTGTTAAGCCATACACTTGCTCACAAGAGCGATCTGTATCTTAACTCAACATTTATATTAATGTGATAGCACAAAGCTTTTCTTTTAAGTATCGGGATGACCTAATAATTATCTAGCTCTGTATATGTTTCATGTCAAATTATATGCAAATGTATGAAAGCATTATTCATATTTTGCCAATGCCTTAGATCACAATATTATTAATTTTGGAGTGGATAAAATGTAAGTGTGTGAACACAAAATAAATAGTTTGCACATAGGGAAACAGAAATAATATGGAATGTCGTTGCTGAACAGATGTGTTCTTTTCACTTGATCACGTTCTCCTGTTCTGAACAATACAGAGAGCACATGTTGAGATCTGGTGTCTGCTACATTATTAGTTCTGAGTTGAGATGTGTGTGCATTGTAGAAGGCCTTGCAGCAGGTCATGCTGTGTTTATACACAGGGGTGTTTACATTTGATGACCTACGTGTCCCATGACTAGAAACTGAGCAATAGATCATAACACCAGGCCTTTTAGAGCCAGCATCTCTAGGAAAGTGCAGCAAAAGCATCTGTAAATAATTAATTATTGAGTCTAAGGATGGATGAAAAGTCCTCCAATACTATTGGTAAAGGCCAAAGTAAATCATCCTTTATTTGAACCAAGAATGGAAAAACATTAAAGTTTAGATTGATGAATAGGAGTTTTTCATAATCCCTTCTATTTAAAAAAATAATGATACTATTGTTGTTATTATTATTATTATTAATTCCCTGCTTTTTAGTTCTGCCAATAGTTTAAACAACATTTTTTTGTAAGTTACAAGGCAATAAGTAAAAGTAGCGCATTGCTTTTTACTAACCATTTTTTCAGAATTCCCTATAGTGACATTGTAGTCCTAGCCCTAGCCAAACTTAAAATTTTAACAAAATCTAGGGGGTTGTGAGATGCAAACTTCCCAAAATGTAATGAGTCTATACCTTCCCCACAATTGCTACAGAACAGGGATAGACTACAGTTGTCAAGCCAGCCACTGGCTTTGACAGCTAAATATATTTGATCTCTGTGATGTGTCAGTGGGGGCTTCTGCAGAAATGGCTGAAGTGCCTTGCTCTTGAGACACTCAGCCATGTCATTTACAGCCCCATCACAGTATGCCAACAATTGAATGTGACGTGCCAGGCATGTCCATTTTTATTAACGGGACATCTTCCTGTGATATGCCTGGCACAACTTTTTTTTACAAACAGTAATTGTTTCCTGTATAACCAATGTACTAAAGATCAATTTTAATATTTTGTAAACTGTTTTTTAAACATTTTTCTATCTTATTTTTTTTTTTTTTGCAGATTTCAACTGTAACTTTTTTCGTTAGAGGCGATAAAACACCTGTTAATTTATGAGTGGTGAAGCTTTTTCAAAGATGAAATATTATGCTGTATATTTTGTTAAATCGCTTATATCTTCTTTAGGCTGGACAAAAATTGCACTTCATATGTCAAAATACATAGGTGGACAGTGTGTGTTTACTCTCAATAGTAATTTATCTATTCATGGTCTGAGAGTCCTTGAAGAATATGATGATGATTTAATGTTTATATGCACTTGTTTGTTTGGGTTGATAAGGGTTTTTTCCTTGTTTTCCATTTTAATGCATTTATAAAATATTTTTTCAGAATTTATGATTTGTTTAGTGCTTTACAATTAATGTGTTACTCAATATAACATGCCCAAATAGGGACCCCTGTGCCACCATCCCAGGATTTTCTTTATGGGACATGAGAGAAAGGCAATTTAAATTATCTGATTGCTCATGCATGAGATTGTAACTATACCTTGTAACGGTCTCAGTCCTCTCCCCAGGGGATGATACTATCCTGGCAACTGCAGCTACAGGATTATGTAGGAGTAACACCTGGAGTAGCAAGCGGTCACTTCGACATGTACCTGCTGTTCTCTTGCTCTCATGCTGCCTCTGGGTTATTCTTGTTTGTCACCTACAAATTCCCCCCCTTTTGGGCACCCCCCTACCCATGTTGCACACTCACGACATGCCCGATAACCCATGTTGCACACCCAGGACATTCTGCATGACCCCATCACATGCCACCATCACTTGCCCCAATCACCCCATTACATGACCCTCATCACCCGATTACATGACCCTCATCACCCCTTTACATGACCCCCATCACCACATTACATGCCTCCATTCAGGGCCGGTGCTACCGTAAGGGTGCCCCAAGGGGGGGGGGAGGGAAAATCGCCCGTGCCCCCAGCATAGTTTACTTACCTGCTTGCTGCTGTGCAGGTCCGCTGCTGTGAGGGAAGCGTTGTGCGCTCCCCTCCAGCCGTGCAGCTTCAATAAAGTTTGTTTAAACTTTTTATTTCAACAAACTTTATTGAAGCCGTGCGGCTGGAGGGGAGCGCACAGCGCTTCCCTCACAGCCACAGACCTGCACAACAGAGCACCGGGAGACAGAGCAGGACGGAAGTAAGTACTGGGGAGGGGGGGGGGAAATCCTGGCATATTGGAGGGGCAAAATCCGGGCATATTAAATGGCATATTGGAGGGGCAAAATCCGGGCATATTAAATGGCATATTGGGGGGCAAGATCCTGGGATATTAAAAGGCATATTGGAGGGGCAAAATCCTGGCATAGTGAGGGGCAAAATCCTGGCATATTAAATGGCATATTGGAGGGGCAAGATCCTGGGATATTAAATGGCATATTGAGGGGCAACATCCTGGCATATTAAGTGGCAAAATGCTGTCATATTAAATGGCATATTGAGGGGCAAAATGCTGGCATATTAAATGGCATATTGAGGGGCATATTGGAGGGGCAATATCCTGGCATATTAAATGGCAAAAGAATGGCATATTGAGGAGAAAATACTGGCATATTAAATGTCACTGTGTCTGTGTAAGGGTGTGTGTGTAAGTGTGTCACTGTGTCTGTGTAAGGGTGTGTGTGTGTGTAAGTGTGTCACTGTTAATCTGTAAGGGTGTGTGTAATTGTGTCACTGTGTCTGTGTAAGGGTGTGTGTAAGTGTGTCACTGTGTCTGTGTAAGGGTGTATAAGTGTGTCACTGTGTCTGTGTAAGGGTGTGTGTGTAAGTGTGTCACTGTGTCTCTGTATGTGACTGCAAGGGTGTCTTTGTGTTTAAGTGTGACACATTTAGAGCATGCGAGTTGAATATTTAGATGTATTTATTTTTTACACTATACATTATACTTGACCCCATTAAAAATAAAATGAGCAAGTACATTTAAAATGGGCAAATAAAATGACTAGATAATATTAAAACGAGCAGATAAAATTACAATGGGTCAAATAAAATGACCAAATAAATTTAAAATGAACAGATAAAATTAAAATGGGTAAATAAAATAATCCAATCCATTTACAATGAGCAGATACAATTAAAATGGGCAAATAAAATGACCAAATTATTTAAAATGGGCAAATAAAATTAAAATTGGCAAATAAAATGACCAAATCCATTTAAAATGGGCAGATAAAATTAAAATGGGCAAAAAAAATGACCAAATCCATTTAAATTGAGCAGATAAAATTAAAATGGGTAAATAAAATAATCCAATACATTTACAATGAGCAGATACAATTAAAATTGACAAATAAAATTACCAAATCCATTTAAAATGGGCAGATAAAATTAAAATGGGCAAATAAAATGACCAAATACATTTAAAATGAGCAGATAAAATTAAAATGGGCAAATAAAATGACCAAATACATTAAAAATGAGCAGAACAAATTAAAATGAGCAGATAAAATTAAAAAGAGCAAAGTGCATTTAAAATGGGCAAATAAAATTAGAGAGCTAGTAAAATGACAAAATACAATCAAAATTACCATATCAAATTAAAATAACCTTATTAAAATAAGAAAAACAAGTAAGACGACTGAATGAAATTCAAAATGACTAGATTAAATTAAAAAGAACACATAAAATTACCAAATACAAATACAATTAATAGGTAACATTTATATCATCCCAGTGACCGTGTATGATGGCGGAAACCTTATCAAGTTCATTATAGACAGATAGCCACTAGGAATGCTAAAATATTTTTTAAAGGGTGAGAGGCACACCCTGCTTCTTTGTCGTCCACTTGATAGGAGGCATTCTTCCTTCTCCTTCTTCTTCTTCCTGTTCCCACGCAGTCTGTGAGGGGAACGCGACACTGGCCTCTATAACGCTTCCCCCCACTCCCGCCAACCAAAAAAGGGTCGGGCAGGCTCAATTGGTTGAAAAGTCATGCCTCCTCCACTCCACCTCCAAAAAAGGCAGCACCTCCGGATGGCCAAAAGGCAGTGCCCCCGCCCCTCTGCAAGGGTGCTCTTTGTGTTGGCTGGAGTATTTAGGGGTGCTGATCCAACATTTGGAGGTGCATTTTTGCTGCCCCCCCCAAAACTCCCGCCCTAGGCATCTGCCTAGGTTGCTTTGCGGTAGATACTGCTCTGCATGTGAACAATACCATGTGCTGAAGACACAGGTAAAGGAAAGCCTGATGGTCACAAATGGAACTGCAGGAAGGCTGTGTGTAATGGCTTGCCTGACCCACCAGCTGGGAAAGACAGGTTGGAATCCTGCCACTGGCGGACGTTGGTGGAACCGTAACAAACGGTTTCATAGCCTTCAAGGCTCCACAGTTTTCACAATGCTAGCTCTATAAAGTGCATACAATCTAATGAGAATAAGACATGGAGATAAATGAGGTTTGGTCATTTCAAATATTTTGCTATGCCATTTGGGCTCTGTTCCAAACATTTGTTATTCATGTGTTTAGGGATATATTACTATTTCATGTGATGGTATACCTAGATGATATATTTATAGACTCTAAAGAACTTGTAAGAACACTATCAACATATGAAATAAGTACTACAGCAATGCACGCAGACATCCTCCGCTGCTGCCCGGCACGTCGATCTTGACTTCTATGATAAAACCGAGTTGTTCCGACTTCATCATAGAAGTCCCGGTGGAATTCCGGGCAGAATGGAGGATGTCTGCACGTATCATGCAGACATCCCCGGCTGCCCCCACTAGCCACCAGGGAAAGAGAAACAAGGTGAGGGGTCGGGAGGAGGGGAGAGAGAGACAAGGGGAGGGTGAGGGAGGGAGAGAGAGACAAGGGTAGGGGGAGATAGACAAGGGGAGGGGGAGAGACAAGGGGAGGGGGAGAGACAAGGTGAGGTGGAGGGGGGAGAGAGAGAGAGAAAAGGAGGGAGGGAGGTGGAGAGAGAGAAAAGTTTGGGGGAGAGAGAGAGAAAAGTTTGGGGGGAGGGAGAGAAAAGTTTGGGGGGAGGGAGAGACAACGTGGGAGGGAGAGGGAGAGAGATAACACTGAGGGGAGAGAGAGACAACACTGGGGGAAAGGAGGGAAGAGAGAGAGAGAGACAAAGCGGGGGGGGAGGAGAGAGAGGCAGCATTGGCACATAAAAGGAAATAAAAGCAAGAAATGAATTTTTTTAATATCATATTTTAATATTTAATTTTTATTAAATATTAGAAAACAATTTACATGTGAATATATACAAGTTAAACTTTTTTCCTATAGGGTAGTCTTATATTCAGCTTTTAGTTTTTTCCTAAAGGAATATCCAAAGTTTGGGGGTTCGTCTTATAATCAGGGTTGTCTTATATTCGAGCACATATGGTATTCTGTATGTGTTGTTGTTTATTTTTCCATTGGTATAATGCACTTTGCATGGTTGTTAGGAAGATCTAACTTGTATTTAATTATTGTCTTACTCTAGGGCATTTCTTGCTCAAATACATTTTTGTTAAAGTAAAATTATTAATGATCAAGTAATTTCTTTTGATTATTGCTGTTTACATTTGGCTGGGGTTAGAGCTTTTGTTTTGAAACCTTCTGTATTTAACTAATGAAAGATAAAGCATTTAGTTTATTCAAATAGTTTGCAGTTTTTTCTTTGCATAGAAATCAGAAGTATTGTAAACCTACTAATTACATTTTAAAGTAAAATTACAGTTTATGAAAAGGAAGCATGGCAGAGACATGATTTAACCCCTCCGTGATGCATGGTGCTTGTGTCCCAGACGATGCAAGCACCAAAATCTAATGTTTTGTTCCTGGCCACCGATCACAAGCAGTGGCGGATCCAGGGGGACAACGGTGCAATTGCCCCCCCGAGCAGTGCCGGGGTGGGGGAGGCGAACCGCACCGGGTGCAGAGGTGAAGGTCCGCCCCCAATGCAGACAGCATTGGCTCCGTGTGTTAAACACACTGAGAGCTCAATCCTGAGAGCTCATCAGAAATACGATGCTCTGCATCATCACTACGTGCGGGGAGTACGAGCAGCATGGATTGAGCGCTCAGTGTGTTTAACACACGGAGCCAATGCTGTCTGCGTCTCCCCGCCGAGTGAGCCAACCTGCGCTACACTGCTCTACACTCATCCTAGCGTCTTTTAGGTACTCTAAAATCAGGACAGCATAGTATGTCCTAGCATTGAGAAGGGGTTAATTCATCAGTAAGCAGAAAAGCTGTGATATTTCTGTTGAAAGTACATCTGCAAATGTACAAAAATATTAATACAATTATCATACTGATAAAAATCATCAACATTGCATCTGTCTTCTCAAAAGTCTGATGTAAGAAAATAAATTAATTCCTTGAAGAATAAAGTTCCCAAATTGGCCTATACACTGCAGTCCTTTCAGGCTAAACATTTTTACTTGTTGGTATTATATTAAGAAATTTACTAATATAAAATTCTAAGAAATAGGGTATACCGTAGTCATGGAATGTCATATTACTAAGATATACACTTTATAGGCAACATTATCAGAAACAATATAAATTAGTTCTTACATGAGATAATAGTTCTGAATCTGTTTCAGTACCTCTCTGGTAAAACAGCAAGATGGCTGCTTCTGGCAATCTTTTCTCACTAACACATCAAAAATGTCACCTGAACATAAAAAGGATGGTTACATAGGTGGAACTACTGTGCCCAGAGCTACACCACAGCGTTCAGGTGAGACAAAAACAAAGTTCCCCAATTCTTTCTTTTATATCATGACATGTGAGGGTACAGACCTCCCTCACAGGGGTAAGGTCCTGCACACAGACCACTGACAGTCATGCTTTGTCACATTCCAGAGTAGTCACTAGGCAACATGAAGGAAAGGCCCCTTACACCATTCATCATGAACAGGTAGGCAAGCTGGAGGCTTACATCAGCACCTTGTTAGGGTTAGAGGGGCCTCTAACTTGTGTGAGCTACATTTCTCATTATGCTCACCAATTGCCCACTACAGGGCCACTCTGACTTAAAAATGACCAACCTTTTTTAGGTGTATTCATGTCCAATAATAATAAATCTGTGTTTATTTAAATTTGAATATCTGCTATCTGTGTATGTTTAACATATTTACAAATATCAGATTTGCAGCTTCTACTAGCCATCCTGCTGACGACTTAGCATTTGTAATCTGGGAGAAATTTTTTAACATTTAAATGTTTAAAAAATGCAATAAACAAAAGTTTACCACATAATAACTATAGGTTGCATATATGTGTATACATGTATTGCTTCTACAGAGCAGCCCACTAGTCTTTTCTGAAGAGTAGAGTTTTTTTTCTCTTAAGGGCGCAAAATCCGCAAAGGAAGTTTTGCTAGCAGGAAAGTGTGTTGCTGCAAACCAATGATTGTACTTGTTTCCAAATCTCTGAGCACTATAATAATAAAAAGCTCAGACTCCCACTTCTGAGTCAAAATAAGTGAAGGCTCAAAATTAGGAGTCAGAACTAATCAAAACAAATAATAGCAAATATTTAACCAAAAAAGACATATCGAGATATTATATTAAATATTAAGTATGTCCACAGGCGGATGTTACTATTGCCCAACATGCAGAAACTTTAAGCTATTTTAGTTCTCTTTTTAGTTTATGTGTGCCCCTTATTAACAGAATAGGAATGTTTGAAATTTGAGTAAACACACATTTCTTAAATATTTGATTTCTTGGATTTTCATCTTTCATAAAGCAGCTAGAGTCAATAAACTGTGAATATTAACTACTATCTACAGCATCTCCTAAACATCCAGGCCTGCATAGAAAACATAGCAAGAGACTAATTAGGACCGAGCGCCATTAAGCTCATTGCCTGTAGGTTTTTAGATGGCTCCAGGGTGTCTCAGGAGATAGCCCAGAGACAATAGGACAATGGGCTATGGCCTGAGACATCCTGGCAAGTTGGGGTTTATCAGTAATTCAATTAAGGGTTCAAGGGAGGGGATCTTAATTAGGGTCAGGAAGGTTATCAGTAGGAGGGGAATAGTGGGGGGAGTTAGGGTAATCAGGCAGGGCTATTTCAGCTGTAATTTGTGGAGTGAATCATTCTAATGCTTGTTCTCTTTTGTTTCCCACCCTCCCATCCCAAGGCAAGCACATCGGTGGGCGACCGTAAGCGCCAAGAAGTCATCACTTCGAAAATTAAAGCAGAAAACTTGCTTGTCACGCAGCGGGATCCAGGGACTTGTCTGACTGCCAGTTCATGGAGTCAAGAAGGAATTTTTCACCCACTTGGGAGCAGATTGGCTGAGCTTCTATAGGGGTTTTTTCGCCTTCTTCTGGATCTTTGCTGGCATTTTTTATGGGGTGCGGAGTGGTGGAGTGGGGGGTCCCATCTTGCGGTAATGCGGCACTCACTACTTCTGGGGATAACAAAAACACCCTGCAGGTTGAGATGGGCGCGATTTGGGTATTGACGTGTGGTCGGGCCCATGCGGTGAGCGTAGCCAGCCGGTTGGTTGTGGATACAAAGGCGGGAACCGATTGTGTGGTCGGGCCCGCCGCTGGGGCGCGGTTATGGCTACTGCAGAACGCAAAAACATGTTGGGCACGTGAGTTGGGGGGCTCACGGGGCTCCAGGAAGGGGGTGGGGCTCAAGGTCAGCTGGCTATCCTGGCCGCCCCGGGATACCCCAGTTTCAGTAGAAGGCGGCGCGGTGATGATGGACCGGCCGTCACGTGCGCTGCAGGCAGGCGGGGCTCAGCGCATCTCCAGGGGGTAGGGGTGCCGCATTTGGTTTGGGGACTCCTCCCTTTTTAACGTTGTTATAAATAAATGACTTCTATTTGCCACCATATGCAAGTGTCCTGGTTTCATTCATGTGTTGTAAGGGGTTGATAAGGGTTAATTTTTTCCATCGGGAAACCGATAAGGCGTGGGAGCTTAAGGAAAACAGTAAATTGATGCAAGTGTGTATTCCTGTCAGTCAATGGCTAGATAATAATTAATGACCTGGTAAACCGAACATTGAACCTTCCTTTTAAGTGAACTGCAATATTGATACAGGTTTTGCAATCAGGAAGTCACAGTTGTACTGAGGAATCTGGTGTGTAAATTTACTGTCATCCTACATCTCTGAGCTGATGCTAGGTACCAATGAATGCCGTTGTGTTGTGCTACTTTAAACACTGCAAAATGGTAGAGCACATACGTATCTTCTGCTTTGGATTAAGTCTGACTAATGATCTGCAGGGCCGTCTTTAATAGTGATTGGACCCTGGGCAAGCATTTGCTTGGGCCCCCTGGACCCTGCCCCCTCCCCTGCATGCAATCTCGCCATCCATCGCAATGTTACCCCCCCCACACACATATGCCATAATTGTTGTGCCATTCAGATGCCAGTAATATTTTGCCATTCAGAGCGCAGTATTATTGTGCCAGTCAGAGCCCAGTAATATTTTGCCATTCAGAGCCCAGTAATATTGTGCCAGTCAGAGCCCAGGAATATTGTGCCAGTCAGAGCCCAGGAATATTGTGCCAGTCAGAGCCCAGGAATATTGTGAAATTCAGACCCCAGTAATATTGTGCCAGTCAGATGCCCAGTAATATTGTGCCAGTCAGATGCCTGTAATATTGTGCCAGTCAGATGCCCAGTGTTATTGTGCCAGTCAGAGCCCAGTAATATTGTGCCAGCCAGATGCCCAGTAATATTGTGCCAGCCAGATGCCCAGTAATATTGTGCCAGCCAGATACCTGTAATATTGTGCCAGTCAGATACCAGGAATATTGTGCTTGTCAGATACCAGGAATATTGTGCCTGTCAGAGACCAGTATTATTGTGCCAGTCAGAGACCAGTAATATTGTGCCAGCCAGATGCCTGTAATATTATGCCAGTCAGAGCCCAGTAATATAGTGCCAGCCAGATGCCTGTAATATTATGCCAGTCAGAGCCCAGTAATATAGTGCCAACCAGATGCCTGTAATATTATGCCAGCCAGATGCCTGTAATATTATGCCAGTCAGATGCCCAGTATTATTGTGCCAGTCAGATGCCCAGTATTATTGTGCCAGTCAGAGCCCAGTAATATTGTGCCAGCCAGATGCCCAGTAATATTGTGCCAGCCAGAGCCCAGTAATATTCTGCCATTCAGATGCCCAGTAATATAGTGCCAGTCAGAGCCCAGTAATATAGTGCCAGTCAGAGCCCAGTAATATAGTGCCTGCCAGCCAGATGCCCAGTAATATTGTGCCAGCCAGAGCCCAGTAATATTCTGCCATTCAGATGCCCAGTAATATTGTGCCAGCCAGAGCCCAGTAATATTCTGCCATTCAGATGCCCAATATTATTCTGCCATTCAGATGCCCAGTAATATTGTGCCAGCCAGAGCCCAGTAATATTCTGCCATTCAGATGCCCAGTATTATTGTGCCAGCCAGATGCCCAGTAATATTGTGCCAGTCAGCCCCCCCCCCCCCGTTCCCAAGTACTTACATGAACCTGCTCCGTGTCCCCCACCGGATGTCTCCTCCGTGCAGTCTTCCCTCTTGCACGGAGGAGGGAAACAGTCACCGGATGTGACGAGACTTCACATCCGGCGTCAGTTTTTTTTTTTTTTTTTTTTTTACAGCCGTCGCATCCATCGGATGCGGCTTGCCGGAAAAAAGCGTTCACAAGCGCAATGCGCTGTGAACGCGGCAAGCAGGGCTGGGGGCCCACGGGACAGCTGCCTTGGGGCCCCCCCAGGAGTAAATGGGCCCAGGGCAGCTGCCCCGTTTGCCCCGCGTTAAAGATGGCCCTGATGATCTGATCTGATGCTTGAAACTATCAACCAATGCAACAAACACCATGTTTAGTTTTAAAGGGAAATCATTTTTAGGGAGTCACTAAAATTGAAGTGATTAATATCAGTATTGGAAATTTTTTACATGTAATTCACTTGTTCGTTCAATTTTATTGAATAGCCCCCTATGTGTTTTTAGAACTCCACTTACTATTACGTTTGCTGTTTGGGTTCTAGAAAGGTAAGCAATATAATACACATCCTTGTTACATTTTGGATTCATTTTATAGCGATGTATGTTTTGCCTGTTGTTTTGTTCTGCACAATCATCCATTATACGCTTTTAATTAAACTTTGTTTCCCTTTCCTTTCTCAGCATGTCTGCACTGATTGTTGAGTTCTGTGTAGAATAGATTTTGGTACAATAAACATTTAAACATTTGCTATTTATGTCTGTTGTGCTGGGATTTACAACACGCAAGTCTTGGCAAATTTAAAATATTATGAACCATGAGATCTGTAATTCTTAATGAGTAAACTGAAATTATTTTTCAGAGGCGACCCCTCCGTTGGTGGCATTCAAAAACAAAGGTCTCTATGCACTAGCAGAGAGAGACTTAGCGTCTCTACATACCCCAATCAGACTGTCTGTGTGCAGGCATCAAGTTGGGTAAACCCATGTGTATCTGTAAAGCTACATGTCGGGTTTGCTTGAGGAAGAGGGACAATGTTTTTTAACACTTGATTCTTGTTTAGTTGTCTGTTAAGAGTTACATGGCTATACTTCCCCTGCAATCTTGCGTCTGATTTTCCACTTTTATAAATGAAGCAGTTCACAACAGTCAGGGATACAGCCTCATCTCAAAAGAACCTGTGAAAAAATCTTGTCTGTGTGAAAAGCATAAACTGATAATTTAATAACTTAGCCTCAAATAAACCAAACATCATACATTTTTTTTAATTAGTAGTGGAAAGTAGAAATGTGTGTACCTACTTTCAAAAACTGTAAAAATGGTGGAGTGCAATAATGCACCTGCACCACAAGTTCACCGTCTGACGCCTTGTGCTACAATATAACTACATGACCCACCATTGTGACATGTTAAGAGAGTTAAACCAGCTATCGCTGGAATCTTCACCTCTCCAGCCTTGTGTTTCTGGGAAAGTCCCACCTAACCCGACAGTATGCTCTCCCCAGCAGTTCCTACCTCCTATAACCTCTGATCCAGTACCAGCAGTACACAAATTGTACCACAATTATGGAATAACCTCACGGACATCATCAAATCTTTCTCCAGTCTAAAATCCTTCAAGAGATCTCTGCCAATATATCTAAAAACAGAATGCCCCTGTAATAATGGTTGACTATATTTCTTAACTGTTTGTGTTCGGTGTTGCATTTTCATATTATATTGTACTCTATTGTAACAATGCAAAGTTTGTGGACCCAGGACGAGAGAAATCTCAATGTATCCTTTCTGGTAAAAGACTTAATAAATAAATAAATTGAGTTCCTTCCAATGCGCTCACTATGAACGCACTACAAACAATACAAAATACAGTCACAGTGCAGGGAGAGAGGTAAAGAATTTTGTTATATATCATTAGTTCCTCAGAAGACCTGTTGTACAGCTAATGAATATTTGAATTAAACATTAGCTGGTAGGACAATTTTTACTTGTTAACTGGGATTTGATAACATAGCAAATGCAAACTTAATTTTTGAGCTTAAACCTTAGCTGCTCATTTATTGTATTATATGGCATGTACTTTGCAAAGTGTTTTGTCAGAATTTTGTATCCCATGTATTATTTTTTTAACAGTTTCCCTGAAGCATGTAGGTTTAATTTGCAAACAATATATTTAGCTCATATTTTACCTGCGACCAGAAGGTAGGGAACCCATATTTATCTTGTTAAATAACAATGTTGGTAATTTAGTATTCCACAGTAATGAGAGAATGTGAAATATACATATATTGACAATATAAAAATGAAGCAATAATAGTGACACAATTTAATTTATTTTTTACTCACATGAATTTACAATGCAGTTATAAAGGTACTCAGGATTGTTTGCACTATCTACATTGAGATCCAAACACTTATATTCAACTACTGTGTAGAATTCTTAATTATACCACAGCAGAAAAAATAAATAAAAAAGAGAAATGTAGTTAATAAGCATACCAGTTGGAGGCATTTTCTCATTACAAATTAATATCCCACTGTATGAGCTACTTAAACACAAAAGATTTTACGAACACTATACAACAGAAACACAAAGAAACATTTTGTTTTAATTGATATTTTTACATTTAATTACTTGTCTTTAAATAGGGGTTTGGATCCTTAGACAAGTCCTACTGAAAATGAAAAGGGGAGATTCAGAGTATCTTGCACATTGTAATATATTTTATTACTACTGTGTGTATCAATGCAATTTCTTCCAGCCCTAAAAGCCATGAAAAACACCAATTTTGTAAATTACCACAAACAAATTGTTTATAGAGAGCGTAAGATTGAAAAGGTTTGCTTCTGGACCAATTACTGTATTTGCTTGAATATTATTCATGATTTTATTTCAGAGTAAGCACTCTGCAAAAGTTACTTCACCTTATTTTGTAGGTTCGTCTTGTAATCGGACCTGAAAAGTAAGATATATTGTTGAAATCTAGGTTCCCTACAGAGTTGCAGGGACCTGGATATCAAAAACAGCTGAGGGAGGAGGCAGCAAGTCTGTTTGCCCAGCCGAAACACAGAAAGGTTTGTGCAAGGCAATATGGGTTCTGTTGCTAAGCCAGGTGTTATATGGGTGCAGTTGCAAGATCTGTGGGGTACATTATGGAAGGAGTGGCAAGTCCTGTGGGACTTTTTTTCATTGATTAAGATCCAAAGTTTGGGGGTTACCTAATATTTGAGCAAATACAAATGTCTCATCAGGGAATTTTGCCCATGAAACTATTCAGGTTTTTAAAAAAACCTGACTAATGTTTGTTGTCTGTGACTGGATTAATTAGATAACCAGCTAGTATTTTTACTTTCTGTAATTGATCCTATGCAGCCTCTTCTGGAAAGATTAAGCATGTGATGTACAATTCACTAGGAATATTAATTTGTCTTTTTTTTCTCTTGGTTTGAAGGTTGTTACACTTCTCAGTTTTTACGTGTATAACAGGGTAATGCAAAAGATTTATAGATCAAATACAACAAAAATGAGGCAGTGAAGAATAAGAATTTTGAATGACCATGCAAGACCTGGTCAAGGGCGTCCGCAGAGCAGGGCGCTTGCCCCCCCCCCCCCCCCGGATTTTCAAGAAGAAAAAAAAGTGCCCCCCGCCACTGCCTTTGATGTAACAGGGAGCTTAACGCTGTCGTTAAGCTCCCTGTTACACTAACCTTAGTAGTCTCCTCCGTGTCGCGTATTTTTTTTTTTTTTTTTTAACTTTAGTGATGCTGTGCGACTTCAAAAAAGTTTAAAAAAAATGTGCAGGAGGGAAGATGCACGGAGGAAACAACTGGAGAGCAAGGAGGTAAGTGCTGGGGAGGGGGGCAAAAAACTAGCAAATCTTGGCATATTGAGTGACAAAACCTGGCATATTGAGATGCAAAACCTGGCTTATTGAGGGACTAAATCCTGGTATAAAGTGGCAAAACCTGGCATAGAGTGACAAAACCTGGCATAGAGTGGCAAAATCCTGGCATATTGAGTGTCAAAATCTGGCATATTGAGTGGCAAAATCCTGGCATATTGAGTGACAAAATCTGGCATATTGAGTGTCAAAATCCTGGCATATTGAGTGTCAAAATCCGGACATATTGAGGGGCTAAATCCTGGTATAGAGTGGCAAAACCTGGCATAGAGTGGAAAAATCCTGGCATAGAGTGGAAAAATCCTGGCATATTGAGTGACAAAACCTGGCATATTGAGTGGCTAAATCCTGGTATAGAGTGGCAAAACCTGGCATAGAGTGGAAAAATCCTGGCATAGAGTGGAAAAATCCTGGCATATTGAGTGACAAAACCTGGCATATTGAGTGGCAAAATCCTGGCATATTGAGGGGCTAAATCCTGGTATAGAGTGGAAAAACATGGCATAGAGTGGAAAAATCCTGGCATATTGAGTGACAAAACCTGGCATATTGAGGGGCTAAATCCTGGTATAGAGTAGCAAAACCTGGCATAGAGTGGAAAAATCCTGGCATATTGAGGGGCTAAATCCTGGTATAGAGTGGAAAAACCTGGCATAGAGTGGAAAAATCCTGGCATATTGAGTGACAAAACCTGGCATATTGAGTGGCAAAATCCTGGCATATTGAGGGGCTAAATCCTGGTATAGAGTAGCAAAACCTGGCATAGAGTGGAAAAATCCTGGCATATTGAGTGACAAAACCTAGCATATTGAGTGGCAGAATCCTGGCATATTGAGTGGCAAAATCCTGGCATATTGAGGTGCTAAATACTGGCATAGAGTGGCAAAACCTGGCATAGAGTGGCAAAATCCTGTCAAATTGAGGGCCAAAATCTTGCCATATTGAGGGGCTAAATCCTGGCATAGAGTGGCAAAACCTGGCATAGAGTGGCAAAATCCTGGCATATTGAGGGTCAAAATATTGGCATATTGAGGGGCAAACTCCTGCCATAGAGTGGCAAAATCCTGTCATATTGGGTGGCAAAATCCTGACATATTGAGGGGCTAAATCCTGGCATACTGAGGGGCTAAATCCTGGCATATTGGGTGGCTAAATCCTGGCATATCGAGGGGCTAAATCCTGGCATATTGAGGGGAAAAATCCTGACATAGAGTGGCAAAATCCTGGCATTTTGGGTGGCAAAATCCTGGCATATTGGGTGGCTAAATCGTGACATATTGGGTGGCTAAATCCTGGCATATTAAATGGAAAAATCCTGGCATATTGAGGGGCAAAATCCTGGCATATTGGGTGGCTAAATCCTGGCATATTGAGGGGTTAAATCCTGGCATATTAAACTGCTAAATCCTGGCATACTGAGGGGTTAAATCCTGGCATATTAAATGGCTAAATCCTGGCATATTGAGGGGCTAAATCCTGGAATATTGAGTGGCTAAAGCCTGGCATATAATGACAGTAAAAATATGACCCCCCCCCCCCCCCCCCTCGGATGCCCATGGACCTGGTTGAACCTTTTCAAGTTGTATAGGGTAACTCATGTGTCTGCATGAAACCCAGATTAGAAATATTTGGGATGTATGATTAATCTTGCACAAAACAACATGGGATTTGGCAAGATGCTGTTCTAGTGATTCAGCAAATACAGTATATACAAGCTAAATTGATGAAAAGAACGATATAGCTCCACATTTTTTTTTTACAGCATGTATAAAATAGTTCCACATATGAATATTGCGTGCAAACATAATTGGTTGAGTATCATAAGGATAAACTATGAGCAGTGTACCCAAGACATACAATCTATTGCTATGGCATAACTAACAAATCTGCTGAATTTGCTAACAGCTGTTTTGCGCTATTAGTGTTTTTCAAAGGCAATCCGTCAGCGCACAGTACAAAGCATGGACTAATAAATATGTATGATGATGGAGTTGTTTACAGGCCTTGCTCTCAACGTAATAAACCCAGTATACCAACGCAATCAAACAATGTCAACTTCTAGAGTGTTCAAAAGGAAATATCTTACACACATATTTGAACAAAGAAGGTTTACACACTTTATACATTATTTAAGAGTTCTGAGAATTCAAAATAAATTAATAAGAATACTCTGAGAATGAGAGGAGAGCCTGACAAATTCATAGGAGGTATTCTAATGATTCATTTATTAACACTTTACTGAATTTCAAAAATCTGGTGACTTACTGCTTTGCATGAACCCTCTGAGTGCTGGAAAATGACAATACAATTCTAAATTCTTTGTTTTTTCCTTTAATGGTTTACTTGATTTGGCCATCCCAGGCTTTGTAAGGCATTTGCAGGTAGAAAAAAGACCATGTGTTTTATTTATTTTTTAATTTGTAGCTTTACTAGAAGTTCGTTGATACAGAGATCATATTGATAATTTAAAAAACTAACTGTGGTATACAAAGTTCCATGGAATATAAAGGAAAAGAAACAATGGTTAAGGGAACAGGACATTTTACAGGTGACAATCAATAAAGGATGTATGTTTCTATTAGGAAATAGCCAAACCTCTCAGGTGGCATCAATAGGTGGTTTAAGTTTTTAGAGCTGGATTTAACAAATTCTAACTAGAGGAACCAAATAGCTGTGTGTGTTTCAGATCTGTCATGGTTACCTAGAACACATTCCTCCATTTTAAGAAGCTTGGTGAGCCAGGATGACATTGAAGGGGTTGTGCCAAAAATAGAGATAAGTGCTGTAGCAGAATTAAGAAGTTGTAAGGTCAGAGAATTTGTGTAGATCTAAAATGCGGTAGGTGTGTGGTGCAATAGTACGGTGGCTGGTGTTTGCATGGGTATAGTTCCAGTAATCATAGCTATGAATCTCTTCTAGGATGATCCATTGCTTTGTGTGGGGGTCGGGCAGATGTTACAGCACTCTGTAAGTGGGTAGTGTCATAATATCCCCTAAGATGGGGGAAAGGTAAGCCACCTTGCGATTTAAGACAAATTAGTATGTCAGGTGTGCTGTATGTAGTGCTGTCTTTTTATTTGCCCTGTGTTTTATCAAAGTACCTTGCGCTACAGCCTTTCCAGCAAAATGTCAAAGATATATCAGGAGTGTAGTTGTCCAAGTAGTAGTTGTGCAGGGTTTGTTCTACGTCTGCATATGTTAATGTGTCTTCTAAAACAGTTTCATTGAGTCACCATGTAACTTGGGGGTTGCAGAGATGGCTAGATCAGAGATAGGAATCCAGGAGTATATAGAGACTAACTGTTTGGTAGATTTTATTTTATACATTTTTTTTATTTGAGCCTGTGACTAGCTTAGGGCTTGCACATAGTTGGGGCTTTTGACTCCTCCTTGTCTGTTTGCAGCTTGCTGTCCAGGGGTTAATTGGAAGGGGGTTCAATTGCACCTCCTTCAGCACATTAATAAGCGTTTGGTAGCAGTATAAATTGCGTTGTGTGCCCACTTGATAGGAGGTGAGAGTAGGTGCTCACCCTATTGAGAGT
Organism: Pelodytes ibericus; assembly: GCA_036172795.1. Taxonomy (NCBI): domain Eukaryota; kingdom Metazoa; phylum Chordata; class Amphibia; order Anura; family Pelodytidae; genus Pelodytes; species Pelodytes ibericus. Next base: position 121,125,426 of record CM069858.1, on the reverse strand, counting down.
GTGCCTTGATGTGGGTGAGCTTAATTATGCTTTGGTCAATACATATAACCAAAATCTCTCATTTGTATTATGTTTATATATTTGTTGCCAACTTTACAAAGGTGAGAAGTGCAGACCTTTTTTGTGTGTTTTGTTTTTCGTATACATTGTACAGCCAATCACATTTTATTTTCAGCATACTCACACCTGTTTGGTAAACGTTATACTTGTATATATTTACATTTATATTATTTGAACCTGTGACTAGATAAGCGCAGCAACATTTTTCTTTCCCCTACCTTGTCAGGTTCAGGAAAAGCTGACTCAAGGGATTGGTGATGAGAGTATATGAAGTGATTTTGCAATTGAGCAGCAGTAAAAGAACATTGGCCATGTCTGCTACATAGAATAATGCTAAATATAATCCAGTAAGAATATTTATTTAGAGAAGATCTGTGAGTATTTAAGGGACCGTGTCTCAGGATACCAATTTACATTATTGCAGTGGATACATAAACAAACAGTGTTATGTTGATAAATATAACTAACAGGATAGAGTGAATGCAAAATCCTTCAATGGGGTCTAAACCTGAATATCTCAATGTGGTTACATATATAGTGCTTTGGTACATAGCATAAAAAGAGTTACAAACAGAATTAGACCAACGTGTCTTCTAGATGTAAGGCCATTTCTGAGAGCTTAGACAATGCTGTTGTAGATAGGTTTCTACATGGTGGACTATGCAAGCTAGTGTTGTGCAACTACTGGATTTCAGTGACTTTCCATCCATTTTTGATAGGTCTGCGCGGATTTCTGCTATTCCTGAAAAAAAAAATCACATTTGTGAGCTCTTTGTGAGGGGCCCTGCGGTATACAGGAGTTTCTTCTGGGAGCTGTTACACATTTTGTTTAATTTTGAGCCCAGTCTGCTCAGCACTGTATCAATTCCCTTTGACATTTGGCCACAAACCCCACCACCTCTTTTGATGGGCATTAAAGGGTTGATTCAGACAGCACCGATTTTCTTAGAGAAGTTCTGAGCTACAAACTGCAGCTGAATTTGGATCATTTTGGTGATCTAAATTAACCTTTGAATCAGGCCATTCAGGAATCACCGAAATGCCTCAGATTTAGGCCATTCAGGAATCACCGAAATGCTTCAGAGTTAGGCCATTCAGGAATCAAAAAAGGAAGCAAAAACGGTTTGCGGAAGGAGCTCACAATCAAAGCAGGTATGTGAAAATAAGCCAGAGTTTAATGCTTCCGTAGAACAGGCTAGTACAAAAAAGGAAATGAACCACACAGTGAGAAAGACGCCTTTTTTTTCCCTATTGTACGGGCTGGATGGCCTGGCGTTGAGGGAAGCTCCACTTTGTTATTTCAACAGGCTGAAATCGGAGGGATTACTTTATGTTTGGTTTATCTGACCAGGAGGTCCTCCAGTGCTCTTTTACTGTCTCATTCAGGAATCACCTAAATGCTTCAGAGTTAGGCCATTCAGGAATCACCGAAATGCCTCAGAGTTTAGCTAAAATAAGGAAGAAATAGCCAAGTCAAAATGGTAGCCTCGAACGCTTCATAGGAAATGAAGCCCCTGGTCCCTGCCTCCTCCCCTCCGCAGCAATCACGCCCTCCAGCACAACGAGCGCTCCCCTATCCCCCCAAAAAAAGAAAAACAAACACACAAACTGCTGCTTATAGTATGTAAGTGCTCTCTAATATCCAGGTATACTTTTGTAATATAAGCATGAAGTACATTTTTGCAGTGTATAAAATGTATTTATGGCTGCAAAATGTATGCCTTCTAGCAAAGAAATAAAAGTACTTGGCGAATATATTTTTAAAAGTATACACCGATATTAGAGAGCACTTACATGTGTTAGGCAACAATTCACATAAAAATACCTATTATGACTTTTCAAGACATTAGTTCAATAAGTGACAAAAGAGAGGCTCTGTTGTCTGTGCTGTTCACTGGACATGGTTTTGTACTTGTATTTTATACTATACTGCATATTTGCATTTTTGTATACACTGACTGGCTGTTTGTTGAATATATGTTTATTGGTCTATGTGACATTTAACATATAGCTATTACTTCTAACTAAAGAATTTTGGGCAATTTATTTATGTGTCAGTGCATTCATTTAAATTTGCATTACTGTATTTTTATGTGTGCCGCTCCTACACATTACATTGTCCATTTATATATGCCACAGCCAGTTTGCCCATTCAATATGCCACAGTTTTTCCATTAATATATTCCACAGCCAAGAAGAAAGAGGAAAAAAAGGGGAAATATTCCCCAGCCAAGTGCCCATTAAAAATAGCCACAGCTAGTTTGCACATAAAAATATGCCACTGTTAGTTTGACCATTAATATATTCCCCAGCATGTGCCCATTAATGTTCCACAGCCAGTTTTTTCATTAAAATATACCAGTGTTCGTTTAAATATTCCACAGTTTCTTCATTAAACTATACCACTGCTACTTTGCCCATTAAAATATGCTACAGTGTTCCCATTACTATATTCTCCAACCAGGTTACCATTAATATGCCACAGCCAGTTTGCCAATTAAAAGATTCTGTTTGGAAACTTTAGCCTCTAAGTCCATATTGAGTTCAGCCCTATAAAATTGAATTGGCAAAATATTGTAATTATTTACAAAATCGTGTTAAAATTAGGATTAATTTGACCTCTTTGAATTGGTAGTATCTTATTGATTTTCAGGCAAAGTTCCTCTGAACTAAAAAGGGCTGATCAATCAGCGATATAGATATTTATTCAGCAATTTATAGGCTAGCCAAATTGAGCATTGTGCTGCAATTGGGCTACCATCTGGCCAAAATTTATCCCAGACCAGGACATTAAGAATACACCCCTTAGAAATGTGTAGTAACTACAAGATGCAAGGAAGACCAGATGAAAGTGACTTTCTTTGTGTTCTGTCACACGGGGAGTCTTTTATTTCATAAGAAAGCCTTAGCGAAATTCAGCTTGAGGGAGGTGGACTTTCATCCACAGAGCCATTAAAATAGAGTTCTCAAAGAAAATCGAAGCTACCTAAGTCGACCTAATAAATTTATAAACACCAATTTTCAACACTACTGGGACAAATGGCTGTTGTCTAACAACATAGACAACAACATTCTTCCAAACATATTAATAGGTTACATTTTTATTTTTGAAGATGGTAAAGTATCCAACAACTTTTACACATGTGACACAGTTATGTATTAACAACCATTGTTAGTGACTAGCTATTTAAGTGTTAATCAGTTTTGTGCATCAACGCATCTTAAGTGAAAGCTCAAAATAAACCTAAACATTTATTGTTTGTGTCCTTACTTTTCCAAATCATTTCCAATACAAGTAACTGCTTATATAAATAACCAAACACACAGCTGAACATACAATGGAAACATACAAAGCAAAATGTACTGCTTTTGTTTTCTAGCTTAGATGATCTGCTGGGTGTCATGCAAACAGAGGCCACCATCTGCCCTCCAGCACTGGTCAGACCTATCATCATAATAGCATGGCCAATGCACTCAAAGTCATCTCTTTCTTATTAGACCTAATGTGTACTTTCCAAAATAATCTATGTTTATAGAGCTGTCAGAAAAAGATGGATGGTGTTTTAGATTGTACCACAATTATTTGTTTGCACTGAATGTAAATGTAATGTTTTCTTTATGTGAGGAATGCAAAGGGAAATCAAATTTTGATTCTATCACAAAGATTCCTGTAATGTGCGTGTGAGCTGGGTTGTAAATAATAAGTACTAAGGTTTAGAATTCCATGTTTAAAAAAAAAAAAAGTGCAATATGAAAAAAATTAAATCTAAATTTAAACTCATTGATGAGGACTATATTCAAAATATGAGATTATGGTGTCAATTTATAAAGCTGTCTTATAAATCTGTGAGATTAGTCACTGGTCATGAGAATTCAGTGGAAGATGAGGAGTATTGGGCACTGTTCAACATGGTAAAAAGCAACTGAAATGAAATAATTGACTGGTGTGCTCATGCTGAGTGATCTCTCAGTTCATTTCACATTGATCTTTCTGTGGTCATAACCATGATTGATTAGGTGAGGGTCCCAGGTTTAAATCATCAATTATTCTGCCGAAATATTATAATTTCAGATAGTGGTAAAGTTTCAAAACCTTAAAATATATAAAAGAACAATTTATATGCTATACATTTTTTAAAAAGTTATGATGGTGCTGTTTAATTATAAAAGTGTAATGTTAAATAATACATCTAATATTAGGCATTTCTCCTAAAAAGGGGCATTAGCCATTTTTATTTAGGCTCTTGCTAACAAACACATACCCTGTCATTCTCCTTTAGCATCCTCTGTTACATAGCAAGGTTCATGTTATATCAGTGAAGGCACATTGTCTATCTTCTGTGTTAGTAAAACAGACCCAAACCATAAGACACTGATGTCCCTACCTGGGATGAGGATCTTCTGGTTAAAAAATGAATATTTCTTTTTTTCAAAACATTCTCACATAGAGCAAAAGTCTTCTTCTTCAAGTAGTCTTATAAACATTGTCTTAGCAGGTCTGTAGAAAAAAAAACTGATCACTCAGCTGCCCAGCTGTAATGACACAATAGCTGTGACTACAATAAAGTGCACATTCAGAGCAAACAATACATAGAAATAATAAATCCATGGTAGAACAGCAAATTCAATAAATACAGCACCAGTGGGTAAATCCACCTGGATAAATATAAAACAAAAAGATTCTGTTTAAAAATACTTTAAATGATATGACACAATCCAATAAAAGTCTTTTAGGAACCCTCTTGTGTAAGAGCCTTTATAGGCAAACTGTAAGGAATAAAAAGAAAAGTACTATAGTGTAGACTGTATAATATGTACGCATTATTTGCATAACCCATAGAAATTTATGATAAAATAGGCACATTATAAGTGGGATTAGCAGCTGTACTGGAACAACAAAAATTTAAAATGAATTTCTTCTTGAAACTCAGTGTGTGATCGACAACGAAACTAGTGGTAAGGCTGGTGTAAATTCACGAAAGTTATCGTGGTACAAATACAGTATAGCACTTAATAATTGGCGTGGAGTTTACAAAGTTGCACTCTGCTAGCACTGACAAAATGCTAAAATAAATTCATCCTTCCTATTGGCTATTTGCATTAATTTATTTGGCATTTTCGGTATATTGATGCTTAAATATATACTTTATCACAACATTAACTGCCAGAAAGGCATTGCTACTTACTTTGGTAGTACTACAGTAAAATAATACAAATATATTCTTTCAATTATTTTCAAATAAAACCCAGGCGGAAAAAAACTTTGGTAATTCACTTTGATATGAGACACAATATTTTAAATACTGTAATTATAATCAGGAGCCAGCTTGATTATAAAAGAAATGCTCAATTTATTATATTTGTCATATCTCTTAAAAGCCAGCCTCAGCAAAGATGCTTTGCCAGACATCTGCAAGTCTGAGATGTGAGCAAATAAGTACTGTTGCCATGTGCAGAGTAAACCAAATAGCTGGTAGAGAAACATGCAGCCTAATGCAAATAGGTCGTAGTAGAGATAAGATGACATTATTATAAGTAGAACAGATTGTGTTCAAATCACGCTGTTTATAATCAGCACATTGCTTCCAAATACTCCATGCTGTCTGATAAACAGAGTCATGTTCGAACCACTTTGTCCAATCGGAATACTTTATTCAGACTGCACACTGACACAGCACCTGTCTGGGCAAGCCCCGTTGAGCCAAGATACATCTCTGCCTTTCTATTAAAGTCTATGGTTGAACAAAGCTTGGCATGGTCATTGTTCTAAAATCCATATGGCTTTGACATAGGTTTTCATGGCACATATAGTTAGCCTTCAAAATGATTATCGGCAAAGCAATAAAAAGCAGTTGTAACATTTCACCAGGATAGGCTATCATGTGTGGTTGCTACTTTGACTGATGCAAGTACGTTTTCTGCAAAGGATGAAATATAGCATTTATTTTATGATTGCATGTAACCTGAAATAAAGTCATACTGCTGATTTATGTACACAGCCAGCTTACAAGTATGTATTTTTATATCACAATTGATGGAATTTCAGTTAGAAATGGAAAAGAAAACATAGCTGTATAGATAGCTAACTGTATTTTTCTTCCAGTCACATAAAGGAAATGGGTATTGCGTCAAGGTAGAACATATGTCAGTGAGCTTCTAAGGTACATATAGTTTTAGGAACAGCAGCACAATTGAATATTTAGATTTATATCTAGGATATATATGAGAATAAAAGAAAATGGGAGCCACAGGAAAAAAGTATCTTATTCTCTCAACTTTTAGTTTTATTATTGGGGACTATTTAGTAGCCCGAACCTGGGTGGAATTTGGCCCATTTTGGAGATAGAAGAATTGAATAGAAAGCCAGAATGTGGCTATTTTTGTAGGGCTCTGGCTAGTGGAGTGTCAGGGAAGGAATCCAAGATGCACGTGTAAACTTATGTTAGAAGGAAAGTCCAGAATACAGGCAGTGTACAGAAATGGCAGGCGGCTGACAACGGGTAAATCCAGGTCACAAGCAGGGTCAGTAGGTAGGCAGCAGACAAAGGGTTAATCCAGGTCCCAAGCAGGATCAATAGGCAGGCAGCAGGCAAAGGGTTAAGCCAGGTCCCAGGCAAGGTCAATAGGCAGGCTGCAGGCAAAGGGTTAATCCAGGTAACAATCAGGGTCAATAGGCAGGCAGCAGGCACAGGGTTAATCCAGGTAACAATAGACCGGCAGCAGGCAAGAGGTTACTAGGCAATAGGAATGCAAAAGGTTTAGCTCAAGACTCTCTGTGCACACAGGGACAGCCAGCAATAACTGAGCACCATGTTGAGGGAGCTTGGGTTTTTTATATTAGTATTGGGCGAGTCCTCCTCATTAGTGTTGCTAACCCTGCCTCTCCAAATCTCCCATTGGTGGCTAGTGCCAGGGGGCAGTACAATGTATTTGGGTGCAAGCCACTCTCCCTTACTGTACCCAAGACGGTAGCTTCGCCCCCATGCAACAGCGCAGGGACATGAGTCATGGAGCCCCGGGACCGCAGCAGAGACCCGCTGGAGCTGGGGGAAGACTCGTCCACCTCATCTGCCCCGTCAGGATAGCATGGAGATAACGGAGGTGAGTGCCTGACAATTTTCCCTCAATTTGGGCTGAAAATTCTGTCTTTTTAAAGTTTGGGGTAACTTGGCCGAGAAATGAAGAGCCCCAATTTCATCCAAATTCAGCCTGGAAATATCTGAATTACTGGCATTTCCATTCTCCGAATTTGGACAACTGAACATTTTTGGACCAAAAATTCCGGTAAAAAGAATGTTTTATAAGGTAAATTCATATGGAAATTACTAAATATATATCATAATAACATATCTGATGAAAAAAATTAATGATTGGAATATTTTTAAAATTATATGTTACTTTTGCTTAAATTGTAAAATTTCCACGTCAATCAACATGTAATTTTTAATGTCATGTATTAAGACACACGTTTCCCACATGTATCCCTTACACTAATTAGTAACCCCAACAAAATTTAGGGAATTCCTGTGTATAAATACTTGTATACCTTAACATATATTATTTTACACACCGACATAAACACTGTGTAATAACAATACCGGTGATGTCAGCTATTGCTGGACATCACATCACTGGTTATTGGTTATTGTCAACAGCTGTTAGGTTGTATGTTCCTTCCTGCTACCATACTACGGGTATCGCTGTACCATTTCAAGCCCACAGTGTGGAGGGCAACATTGATCAGCAATGAACCATTGTACGCTGCAAATGAAAGGGTACCTTTACATATGTGAGTGCATTGGGTAGGGTCATTACTGTACGCCACAGGGCCTAGGTTGTAAAATTGCCATGTGACCCTGTGACCACATAGCGCATCACCACATGATGTCACCAGTACAATACTTCCTCACAGGGTTAATCCAGTTCACAAGCAGGGTTAATCCAGGTCGCTAGGCCACAGGGTCTAGGTGGGAAAATTGCCACGTGACCCTTTGACCACATAGCACATCACCACATGATGTCACCAGCACAATACATTCCCACAGGGTTAATCCAGGTCACAAGCAGGGTCAAAAGGCAGGCAGCAGACAAAAGGTTAAGCCAGGTCACAAGCAGGCAGTAGACAAAGACATTACTATATGCCACAGGGCCTAGGTGGTAAAATTGCCACGTGACCCTTTGACCACATAGCACATCACCACATGATGTCACCAGTACAATACTTCCCCACTTTCCACCATACCAACTTTGTTCACTCAACGTGCAGTGGCCAGTCTAGTTGCAGTTGTGACCCCTGGGACCACTGCATTTACAAGTGGTGTGTCTTTCTAAATTAATGTACAATATATAAAGAATCAAGCACTGAAAAGCACTGAATTACTAATAGCAATTGAGCCTATGTTTCCACTTATTTTACAGTGTGGGGGTTTTATACGTAACCCCCATGGAACTCAGTGGGGAGGTATTTAAAAAGTTAAATTGTGGGGCAAAGATCTAAAAGTAGAGCAATTGCCATGGAAACCAATGGACTGTCTCTGCTAATGTCTCTACTTTTAAAACCTAGCCTCATATATTCAATTTATGAATAATCCCCAAAAATTAGGTACATTTTGGGGTTTATTTATATTTATAATGGGAAAAGAGGAAAGTGCATTGAAAAAAGGCATTGCAAATAAAAATATTAGCTTCCTTTTTAAAAAAAAAAAAAATAAACAATCTAGCAGGATTATTTTTTACATTCATTTTAAGATAGTAGCATTTTTTAATAAATTATTTGTCCACTCAGAAACATGTATTACTATTTATGTATATCTAATAAATTTGATTAATCATTATTTATACACTCGGACACCTGTTTCTTCAGTTATTTACAAGAATTCAATTTATTCTCAGTTTCAGCTCCCATTCTATTATTTATTGTGACCTAAATATGTCTGAAAAATTCCAAAACCCCTACTCAGTGAAACATAATCTCTGCTTTTATAAATGAATACTTTGAGAGTATCAGAAAAAAAAAACATTTATTATAATGAGATACAAAATACATTCTTTCCTCAACAGCAATAATTTGGCACAGTGGAATCTTCCGTTTCATAAAAGATCTTTTGTTAAATTAAGGATATCCATTTTCAATAGAATAACAAGTTTAAATAAAAAGAGGAGATGAAAATGGAATGCAGTAATAACATGTATTCACTGTACAAAACAGTACTTTGTATACTAATGGGTATATTAAACGATTATGATAATTAAATATTCTTTGGTAATGTCGTATGTAATTTACAAAACTTCTTGACTAAACTTTTAAAATTTCCATCTAGAGAGAATGTAGGACAGAAATAACTGCACAGTTAAGATGGGGCTATTTAAATAATTGATAAGATTTGCATAAGAATATCCTTTCATTTTTACACAGGAAAAATACTTTAACCCCTTTGCAACCTTATGACGAGTTAACTCGTCATGCAGTCTAGCCGGCGGTGCGCTCCGTGCGCACCGCCAGCCAGTCTGCAACGGGTCCAGGATTAAGCCTCGCACCGGAGGCAAAGCTCCTGGACCCGATCGGTGGATTTCCGGGCATGTGATCACGGTGATCGAGTGATCACCGCGATAACATGCAAATTAGATGCAAAGTCAGTGTGTTCACACACTGACTTTGCCTCTAATTCACTCTCTGTGCTTCACGTTCTTATAGTGAAGCACAGAGAGTGACCTGTAAGTATAAATAAATAAACGTTGTATGGGGGGGGGGGGGGGATTACACTATTCCTGATATCTGACTGGCACACTATTACTGGGCATCTGATGGCACACTATTCCTGGTATCTGACGGGCTCAATATTCCTGGTATCTGACTGGCACAATATTACTGGGCTCTGACTGGCACAATATTACTGGGCTCTGAGTGGCACACTATAACTGGGCTCTGAGTGACACACTATAACTGGGCTCTGACTGGCACAATATTACTGGGCTCTGACTGGCACAATATTACTGGGCTCTGAGTGACACAATATTACTGGGCTCTGACTGGCACAATGATACTGGGCTCTGACTGGCACAATATTACTGGGCTCTGAGTGACACAATATTACTGGGCTCTGACTGGCACACTATAACTGGACTCTGACTGGCACACTATTCCTGGTATCTGACTGGCACACTATTCCTGGTATCTGACTGGCAAAATATTCCTGGTATCTGACTGGCACAATATTACTGGGCTCTGAGTGGCACAATATTACCTGGCTCTGACTGGCACACTATAACTGGACTCTGACTGGCACACTGTTCCTGTTATCTGACTGGCACACTATTCCTGGTATCTGACTGGCACAATATTCCTGGTATCTGACTGGCACAATATTACTGGGCTCTGAGTGGCACAATATTCCTGGGCTCTGACTGGCACACTATTACTGGGCATCTGGCTGGCACAATATTCCTGGTATCTGACTGGCACAATATTCCTGGTATCTGACTGGCACACTATTACTGGGCTCTGACTGGCACACTATTACTGGGCTCTGACTGGCACAATATTACTGGGCTCTGACTGGCACACTATAACTGGGCTCTGACTGGAACACTATTACTGGCATCTGAATGGCATAATATTACAGGCATCTGACTGGCACACTATAACTGGACTCTGACTGGCACAATATTACTGGAATCTGAATGGCACAATATTCCTGGTATCTGACTGGCACACTATTACTGGCATCTGACTGGCACAATATTCCTGGTAACTGACATTGACATTACATTGTTATTGTTTTTAAGTAGCAGCACACCTTTCTCTCATAACCAGGATACGCCCCTGTTCCTGTCACTGCCACCATATTTGACAACAAGTCATATCCGGTGGCGTTGTTTCCCTCCTCCGTGCAGGAGGGAAGAAGACTGCACGGAGGAGCTGGACGGAGACAGGGAGCACCAAGTAGATGGTGAGTACTTAACTCCTTGTTGCTCTCGGTTTTTTTTTTTTTTTAACTTTATTGAAGTCGCGCGACTTCAATAAAGTAAAAAAAAAAAAAAACGTGACGACCAGAGCTTCCTTCCTCCTTGCAGGGGGGAAGATGCACGGAGAATACCAGAGGTAAGTACTGTCTGGGGAAGAGGGAGGAGGGTGGATTAAACGAGCAAATCCTGCAATATTGAGGGGCAAAATCCTGGCACATAGAGGGGCAGAATCCTGGCATATAGAGGCAAAATTCTGGCATATAGAGGGGCAAAATCCTGGTACATAGAGGCAAAATCCTGGCATATAGAGGCAAAATCCTGGCATATAGAGGGGCAGAATCCTGGCATATAGAGGCAAAATCCTGACATAGAGGGGCAAAATCCTGGTACATAGAGGCAAAATCCTGGCATATAGAGGCAAAATCCTGGCATATAGAGGGGCAGAATCCTGGCATATAGAGGCAAAATCCTGACATAGAGGGGCAAAATCCTGGCAAATAGAGGGGCAGGGGCAGAGTCCTGTCATATAGAGGGGCAAAATCCTGACATACTGTCTGGGGAAGAGGGATGAGGGTGGATTAAACGAGCAAATCCTGCAATATTGAGGGGCAAAATCCTGGCACATAGAGGGGCAGAATCCTGGCATATAGATGCAAAATTCTGGCATATAGAGGGGCAAAATCCTGGTACATAGAGGCAAAATCCTGGCATATAGAGGCAAAATCCTGGCATATAGAGGGGCAGAGTCCTGTCATATAGAGGGGCAAAATCCTGACATAGAGGGGCAAAATCCTGACATAAAGGGGCAAAATCCTGGCATAGAGGGGCAAAATCCTGGCATATAGAGGGGGGAAATCCTGGCATATAGAGGGGCAGAATCCTGACTTAGAGGGGAGAAATCCTGGCAAATAGAGGGGCAGGGGCAGAGTCCTGTCATATAGAGGGGCAAAATCCTGACATAGAGGGGCAAAATCCTGGCATAGAGGGGCAAAATCCTGGCAAATAGAGGGGCAGAATCCTGGCATAGAGGGGCAAAATTCACTGAATTTTCTGTGAAATATATATTTGAGGGGGGGGTCGCAGTGGATTTTGTGTGAGTTCCCACACTTTTTTTCCCAGGACTTGACCCCTGGGGGTTTGGGAACCAATATTTTTCTTTTTTATTAGTTAGTTAATTAGGTGGGATAAGTGGGTTAGTGTTGCACTAGTTGTGTAGCTTTTTATTGGGAAAATAATAGGGAAAAACTTTTTTCCCCCCAAAATTTCATCTTTTATATGTATTTTTTAATACTAAAATGTAAATAATTTTTATGTATAGGATATCAAAAGAAAGCTCTAACTGTCCTTTAAAAAACAACATATAACTTGTATGTTTGCGTTAAATGAGAGAGAGGAAAATTATGTTTCAAAAAACGCATATTAAAAATTGAAAAACGCTCTGGTCTTTGGCCTAGGAAAACCCCTGGTCCTTAAAGGGTTAATTAAAGTAAGGGAGTTTATGTATTTCAGAATCTATCCTGTACTGTTAAACTTTCCTTTTCCAGAAGATAAACAGGCTTTATCATCTATACTTTATCAAATGTCTTCTGCTCATGACAGCAGAACAAACAAACAGAGTGCGTGCATCTACATGTATAATACCTATAAGTGGAAAGAGCACACAACTGGAAAAAAGGTATCCTTTATTTATATATGAGGTAATTGGTTTGTTTAATAGAACATATGTGTACATGAAAAATAAAAATAATAAATATACATAGTTCAATACTGTAAAACGAGGGGTGTAACAATTCCCAACCTCTATTATGCCACTCACTTGTAGGTGAGCAGTCTGGATCCTTACCAATACTGGTTCTTTGGATACCCTCTGGGGGTGAATGATTGATGAATCAATGCAAATAAACGTAGGGTAGATGGCCGATGGTTGAATATAAATGGTGGGGCACCATTAACAAAATGCACCTTTACTGAACCACAGAACAGAACTTCTACTGACAAAATAAGTCTGGTGTGAGTCATCTGACATCAAAGATCGGTATGCTGCTGTCTGGTTTGTTGTGTCCATTTGGTACAAATTCTTTTAATGTTTTTAAACCACTCCTATTGTGTGGATTATATTGAATTGTGGTCACAAGGCATTTCTTTTTCGATGTTGAGGAGTAAAGGTCAGGGGCGGATCCACAGTCTGATCTGGGGGGGGCACATTCCATCTGTCTTTTCCCTTTGTCCCTCTTCCCATGTATGTCTCTCATCTTCCCCATGGTTTTCACTTTCCTCTTCCCCATGGCTGTCTCTTTTCCTCCTCTCCACCATCTGCATTCTCTCCTCTACCCATCTTTGTTCTCTCCCCATCAGTGTTCTCTCCTCTCCAACCCTTCTCTCCTCTCCCTTCCCTGTTCTTTGCCCTATATTCTCTCCTCTCACTCCCTTATATTCTCTCCTTTGTCCCCCCCTGTGTTCTCTCCTCTGTCCCCCCTGTGCTCTCTCCTCTGTCCCCCCGTCTCTCCCTGTGTTCTCTCCTCTGCCCCCCTACTCTCCCCTGTGTTCTCTCCTCTGTCTCCCCCTTCTCTCCCCTGTGTTCTCTCTCCTGTCCCCCCTTCTCTCCTGTGTTCTCTCCTCTGTCCCCCATTGTCTTCCCGTGTTCTCTCCCCCCCCTCCCCAGTGTTCTCTCCTTCCTCCCCTCCCCACTCCCGTGTTCTCTCCTTCCACCCCCTCCACACTCCCATGTTCTCTCCTCTTCGTGTGTTCTCTCCTACCTGATGCAGTGCAGGTCGGCTCACTCTGCGGGGAGACGCAGGCAGCATGGGCTCCGTGTGTGTTAAACAAACTGAGTGCTCAATCCATGCTGCCTGCGTTAGCCCGCAGAGTGAGCCGACCTGTGCTCCACTCAAGTTGGGGGCGGACCTTCACCAATGCGGTCCGTCCCGGCACTGCTGACAGTGATAGTGCCACATTAAAATGCACTCATTTTTCTTTTTTTCTTTTTTGACTGTTATTGAAATATTTTGTATTCTTTACATTCACAGCAAAAACCATGTTTAAATAATACAGTCCCTTTAATGGGCATTGTTGGGCTTTTTATCATCATTGTCGGGCTTTCTATTCTAGTGTAGGCTTATATTCCTAATTCTCATATTATTATTGGACGTTTTACAATGGAGCTGCCTGTGTATTATTGGTGGACCATCTTCCATATGATGTTTTTGTGGTATTTTGTACATATATTTTGTATTTTAAAATGGTACTTCACTAAGAAGCTGTGTTTTTTTCTATTTATTCTTTTCCATAATTAGTTTTCACTTGCTTTGCCTTTGTAGTCCAATATTAAGACATGTATGGCAATATTTGGGCATGTATAGGTTTTGCTTTTTAAATGAAACTTTGAGTATTAGTATGATTCAGTGACATAGACACCATCGACTATTATTCTCACCTTGCCCATTGTTAATTAGTATTGTGATCCTATAGGTTATATGGTGTCCCATTAAATTTTAAAAAAATGTATATAAAGTTTCTGTGGTTTCTTAGCAACCGTCCTACCAGTCAAACAAAACCATTCTCTATCTATAACATCACTGCAAGGAGAAATCCTATAACCCCGCCCTCCTGTCATCCCATGGTAGTGCACAGGTAACAGCAAAGCTCTATACACAATAGTTTCACGATGATGGTCATTTAGAGAGTTTGCTGTGATGAATCCATGTAATCAGCCTAAAATTTTATTAACCCCTTAAGGACAGAGCCTTTGAAACATTTTTGTCCATTCTGGACAATGGCTATTTTAACATTTCTGTGCTGTTTGTGTTTAGCTGTAATTTTCTTCTTTGTCGTTTGCTGTACCCACACAAATTATATATTGTTTTTATTAGGACAAGAAGGGCTTTCTGTGGATGCCATCATTTTGATCATATCCTATAATATTATATAAAAAAAAAATATGGTAAAAAAAAAACGTATTTCCTGACTTTTTTTTAAACATCTTCTCCTCATCGACAAAAGCGAACAAAAAAAACCTGCTAAATAGATTCTACTATATCTCCTGAGTACAGGGATACCACCCATGCATATGTTTGTTGGGTTGTTTGGGGGCTAAAAGGCCACATTTGGAAGGTGCAGTTTTTGGTTTTCCAACTTGAAATTTTGACATGGAGACAGATTGCACCCATGTCCCATTTGGGACATATTTGAAGCTAGCCAGTGTATTTTACCCCATCAACCCATATATTTTCTAAAAGTAGACACCCTAGGCTATTTCAAATGGTGGTATTTTAACACTTTCCATGCACGAATTCTGCCACCAGTCTTTGTCAAAGTTTGTGGTAGTAATTATTTTGTGGGGTTTTTTCACAAACATTGTACTTCAGACATGAATTCACAGATTTTGGTACGTGTCACTGCCAAATAACACCCCAATATGTGTTCAGCAACTTCTCCTGAGTACAGGGATACCACCCATGTCTGCTTGTTTGAAGGTTAAAGGGCCACATTTGGGAGGTGCGCTTGTTGGTTTTCAAACTTGAAATTTTCACATGCAGACAACCTGCGCCCATGTCCCATTTGGGACATATTTGAAGCCAGCTAGTGTATTTTACCCCATCAACCCATATATTTATTAAAAGTAGGCACTCTAGGCTATTTCAAATGGTGGTATTTTAACACTTTCCATGCACTAATTCTACCACCAGCCTTTGCCTAAGTTTGTGGTAGTCATTTTTTTGTGTTTTTTATTCACATACATTGGTATTCAGACATGAATTTACAGATTTTGGTATGTTTTACTGCCAAAAAACAACCCAATATGTGTTCAACAACATCTCCTGAGTACAGGGATACCATCCATGCATAGATTTGTTGGGTTATTTGGGGGATAAAAGGCCACATTTTCAAGGTGCGCATTTCCAACTTGGAATTTTGACTTGTAGTCAGCCTGCGCCCCCATGTTTCATTTGGGACTTTTTTTGAAACCAGACAGTGTGTTTTACCAAAAAAAAGCATATATTTTGTAAAAGTAGACACCCTAGGCTATTTGAAATGGTGGTATTTTAACACTTTACATGCACCAATTCTAACACCAGCCTTTGTCAAAGTTTGTGGTAGTAATTTTATTGTGTATTTTTTTCCCACATAAATTGTACTTTAGACACACATTCACAGATTTTGGCATGTGTCACTGCCAAACAATACCCCAATATGTGTTCAGCAACATCTCCCGAGCACAGGGATACCACCCATGCATAGGTTTGTCAGCTTGTTTTGGGGTTAAAAGGCCACATTTGAGATGTGTGCTTTTTGATTTTCCAACTTGGAATTTTGACATGTAGGGCAAGGAAGGGGTTAATAGCTCTTTGTAGTACTGTACAAAAACATTAACCCCTAAAAATACACAGACAAGAGAAAATGTTCTGCTGTGCAGTGATCAGTGGCAGGGAATAGGTTAATACAAAGTGTATGGCTTTTATAAAAGCCCTTGGGTCTCACAATTTTGTAACATTTTATTTAATTTATTACAATTAAAAACATATTATACAGATCTGTCTCTCTCCCTTAAAACTCAAGTGAGGAGAGGAAGGCAGATCCATATGGGTCAGAACAATATTTACCAATAGTGATCTGACGAATGGTGATGCTCATTTGAGCAATTACCAAACCGTCTTTGCCACTGATCGGCTGCTACTGATCGCTATACACGCGTTCAGACAGCTTCAAAAGGAATACACATAATCCCTTAGTGGCTAAAATTAACCCATAGCGAGTGTGACAAAAAAAAATGACGATAGCAACAAAAATCCTTCTGCAGCCAGAATGCTCCATATACGCTGCTTAGGCAGTGAACATATGCGCTGCTTGGGGAGTGACCATATGCGCTGCTTAGGCAGTGACCATATGCGCTGCTTAGGCAGTGATATATGGCAAGCAAGGGGTTAATAGCTCTTAAAAGAGCCTTTGATATACTGTAATAAATGACAGTAACAAAATTAACCCCTAAAAAATGCACAGACAGCAATAAATGTGCTGCTGTGGAAGATCACTGCGTACGCAGGGATCAATGAAAGGAAAGGATCTGCCCTTGGGTCTTAATTTAAAAAAATATATATTATAATTACAAACTTCCATTATATAGCTCTGTCTGTCTCCCTCACTAAAACTCAAGTGAGGAGAGAGAGGCAGATCTACACGGGTCGGATCAATATTTAACAAATATTGATCTGACCGGGCGAATTGTGATGCTCATGTTTGCAATCACCAAACCGCCTTTGCCACTGATCAGCTGTTACTGATCGCTATACATGTGATCAGACAGCTAAAAAAAAATTGACATTAAACATAACCCCTAACGGGTACAATTAACCCGAAGCGGGTGTAATAAAAAAGTAAAAAATATATATAAAAAATGCTTCTGCAGCAAGATTGCTGCATTTGCGCCAGATTGCTGCTTAGGCAGTGATCTACAGCAAGTAAGGGGTTAATAGCTCTTAAAAGAGCCTTTGTTATACTGTAATGAATTACAGTAAAAAAAATTAACCCCTAAAAAATGCACAGACAGCAAAACATGTGCTGCTGTGTATGATCACTGCGTACACAGTGATCAATGGCAGGGAATGGGTTAAACACTTGAAATGGCTTTTATAAAAGCCCTTGATTTGTAAAATTGTATTAAATATTTTATTTTATTATTTTATTTTATTTTTTTACATTATGTGATCTGTCTCTCTCCCTTACTAAAACTAGTAAGGAGAGGGAGGCAGATCAATACTTGTCAAAGGCAATATTTACAAATATTGCCTTTGACTGTATGATAAGTGCTCATCAGAGTGATCGTAGCGCGCCCCTGCACTTTTTTTTAATGTTGCACAATGCCTCTACCTAGAGGCATTGTAGCAACACTGATAGAGTAAAGAAAGCGACCGCTGTACTGACTTTATGCAGAGTGCAATGCATATGAATGCCACACAGTCAGATATTTGATGGGACTGTCCTGATAAATCAAGGATTGTTGGCATGAATATTAAATAAATGAATTTAGTTTAACTAAAAGGAGGGCACTGATGCCTAGTGTTTGTTTAATCCCTGTACTGCTATAAGCTTGTTCCTGCTTGTTGCCCAAACAATAGCTAGCTTTGGCTATTTAGATATCATTGATAAACCTAAGTAACGGCAGTTAAATATAGGGGAATTGGACAAGAGCATCAATTTATACAGTGAATAGAACACACATTAATAAAAAGTGTATACTTAATTCATGTATTTTTATAATGTAGGGAAGGGATTATTAAGCTTTCCAATGCTGGGTTGGCTAAGGGCTCTGTGCATACAGCAATTTCGAGAATAGTACTGAAGGTGGTCTGCTTAGCCCTTGCAATGCTGGATGGCTTCATGCACCCACACAAATATACATACATGCTACCTACTTACAGGAAGACCACATGGCAGCAGGATCTAAGTTGGGCAGATGTTGTCTGAGTAGAGAAGGGAGCTCAGATTAGTGTCAGAAGCATTTCAGATTTCCTCTGCACTCTTTCTCACCTAGAGTTGCAGCAGTGACTTCTAGTGGGTTGGAGGAGAAGGATGGGTTTTGGATCCTGTAGCCTCCTGCTCTGATTTGTACTTGTGGTGATGTCAGAAATGGTAGGGCACACAGAGGCTGAAGGAGCTTTAGTGACAACATATACAATTCCATGTGTAATTGTAAGCTAGTGCTGTAATTACAAACACCAGGACAAAGGTGAGTTGTTTAAAATCAAGACTGAGGTCATTGACAGACTCTGAAGAGTACTATACACTGTTGTAAATATTTAAAAACGTGTAAAAAAATTAAAAAAAAAGGATAGGTGGAACCTCTACATGGTGCACTATATAAATTGTTGGCAATACATAAATACAGTGCCTTGCAAAAGTATTCACCCTCCTTGGCATTTTTCGTGTTTTGTTGCCTCACAACCTGAAATTAACATGGATTGTTTGAGGATTTGCATCATTTAATTTACAGAACATGCCCACAACTTTGAAGATGTTTTTTTATTTTTATTGTGAAGCGAACAACAAATAGGACAAAATAACAGAAAAAGTCAGTGTGCATAACTATTTAGCACCCAAAAGTCAATACATTGTAGAGCCATCTTTTGCGGCAATCACAGCTCCAGGTCGCTTTGGATAAGTCTCTATGAGCTTGCCACATCTTACCACTGGGATTTTTGCCCATTCCTCCTTGCAAAACTGCTCAAGCTCCTTCAAGTTTGATGGTTTGCGCTTGTGAACAGCAATCTTTGTCTGACCACAGATTTTCTATTGGATTGAGGTCTGGGCTTTGACTAGGCCATTCCAACCCATTTACATGTTTCCCCTTAAACCACTCAAGTGTTGCTTTAGCAGTATGTTTGGGATCATTGTCCTGCCGAAAGGTGAACCTCTGTCCCAGCCTCAAATCACACAACAGGTTTTGCACAAGAATACCCCTGTATTTAGCACCATCCATCTTTCCCTCAACTCTGACCAGTTTCCCAGTCCCGGCTGCTGAAAAACATCCCCACAGCATTATGCTGCCACCAAGATGTATATAATATATATACAAACATTTAAAGTGGATAACTCATTACATACAATAGGTGCGAACATAGTCATTTCAGGGCAGTGGATCCATGTAGAATTAAGGGGGTCAAGTATATATATAGTAACATACTTTAGGTGGTTTTATCTTAGGAAATGTCTAGTTTCCTTTCCCACATTCCCATTTCTATCTTCTCTTTTCCTGTCTAGGGGTTGTCTATTATTTAATATGTTCCACCTAAAGTGCTTCATTTTTCCTATATATAGATCTTAGAATTATCTGGGCGATTATCTTCCCCTATTTTCCCCTCTTTCCCCCCTTTTTAATAGTATATCTGGAAATCCTTTACCCAGCTAATTAGCACCATGCCATCCATACTTCACACTTACACTCAATTAATGCATATTAATGTGCTTTCAAAGTACTTTAAAATGCATGTTTTACATTTTGCATTGCTTAAAATATAAAATACTTACAGCTAGAGGAGATTGTGAATTTACAGCCGTTTGCAAGAAACCATAATTGCCCACACTAGATGAGTAAAATGCATTTCCCCTTTTTTTTTTGCTGCAGGAACCATTGATAATACCGTATTTGCTCGATTATAAGACGACCCTGATTATAAGACGACCCCCCAAACTTTGGATATTCCTTTAGGAAAAAAACTAAAAGCCTGAATATAAGACTACCCTATAGGAAAAAAGTTAAACTTGTATATATTCACATGTAAATTGCTTTTTTAATAAAAAATTATGATATCAAAAAATGTATTTCTAGTTTTTATTTCTTTTTATGTGCCAATGCGGCCTTTCTCTTTCCCTTGCCCCCATTTTTCTCTCTCTCCCCCCTCCCCTTGCCTGTCTCTTAACCCCCTCACTCCCCTTGTCTCTGTCTCTTAACCCCTTCCCTCCCCTTGTCTCTGTCTCTTAACCCCTTCCCTCCCCTTGTCTCTGTCTCTTAACCCCTTCCCTCCCCTTGTCTGTCTCTTAACCCCTTCCCTCCCCTTGTCTCTGTCTCTTAACCCCTTCCCTCCCCTTGTCTGTCTCTTAACCCCTTCCCTCCCCTTGTCTCTGTCTCTTAACCCCCTCCCTCCCCTTGACTCTGTCTCTGCCCCCCTCCCTCCCCCCTGTCTCTCTGTCCCCCCTGTCTCTCTGTCCCCCTCCCTCCCTCCCTCCCTCTGTCTCTCTGCCCCCCTCCCTCCCCCTGTCTCTCTGCCCCCCCTCCCTCCCTTCCCCTTACCTTGATCCCTGGTGGCTAGTGGGGGCAGCCGGGGGATGTCTGCACGATACTTGCAGACATCCTCCATGCTGCCCGACACGGCAGTCTATTATGACGGACAGCTGTCCGTCATAATAGTCTGCCGTGTCGGGCAGCATGGAGGATATCTGCACGTATCGTGCAGACATCCCCCAGCTGCCCGATTCTCCCTGGTGCCTAGTGGGCCAGCAGAGGAAGTCTGCTGCTGCCGCCCGGCACGCTCGCCGGGACTTCTGTGACGAAAGCGGAAGTATCCGGCTTCTTCACAGAAGCCCCAGCGGTCGTGCCGGGCGGAAGCAGGGGAGTCTGCGCTCGTTGCGCAGACTTCCCCTGCTGCTAGAGAGGGGGATCCAGGTCCTCTGCAGCTCTGCTGGGGACCTGGATCCATGTCTTATAGTCTGACCTCAATTTGAGGTCAGATTATAAGAGACCTCGATTATAAGACGAGGGGGATTTTTCAGAGCATTTGCTCTGAAAAAAACCTCGTCTTATAATCGAGCAAATACGGTAATTCTCATTGTCTCTCTAGTGATGTCATCAGACAATATATTGCACTGTTAGGAGATCCTACGTGTACACTTAATGTAGTTAATTGGAAGAGGACAGGAAGTGACTAAATGAAACAAAACTTTATATCCTCAGTGTCTTTATAATCAGTGCTGCCATACCTGCAGTAAACATGCAGAGTAATCACTGGGGAGGGCTTGCGTAAAATATTAAAAATGTGATTAATGCAGAATGCCTGCATCAATGACACTGGAAAAAAAGCCTTTGCACTATACAAGCAGTAATCTTCATCTTGCACCAAAGTGAGCTTGGGGACTAGACTGTCCCTTTAAGGCCAAAGTAGATGAGTTGGAAAACATCTCCCATTCAGCTGCATTGGATAATATTTCTAACTCGGCTACATTGGCCTAAAGTTTGAAATTCCTGTCTCAATTGGCTAAATGGCTGTGATGAGGAAAGTTTTAGCAGTTTTTTTTGAGTACTGCTATCAATTTTCCCAAATATGTACATCAACAATTTATTTGTTACGTTCCTTAAAAAGGGAAATAGAAATATTTTTTACTAAGTAGAATTTGTTCAAATGAAGGTTTGTGTCTTGTTTATGATTCAAAATATCTTTCTGCTTGGATTAATTAAAAGTATTGGTAGCACATTCATTTTTAATCATCACAGATTCCTCACAAAATTTCAATAAAAGTGTATTTCTATTTAGCTAGACCATGAATAACATGCATAGTAGTTGTAAGTTTAGCTTACAGTAGAAAATATGTTTGGGTTTTCTAGTTGTCCTTGAATATTATGCAGAATGCAATTACTGATTTTGATTGTGCCCACCACCATTGTTCACCATTGTTATTATATTAAGCATATTCATAGTCATTGACATTTTCCAGCACACATATGTTTGTACTCTATTAAATTCTTATGTACGTTTTGAAGACTCTGGGTTATGTTAATAGTGATTGAATCTGGCTGAATAAAAATAATCCTTGGTGGCACAGCCACAAAAACTATTGACCTATCTAGTCTGCTCAATATCTGCCTAAAAAAAACTGAATACTTTTATTAGTCCCTGGCCTTATATCTAGGTTTGCCTTGTGGCTATCCCATGCGTATTAATGATAATAATGTCAATCAATATCAGTAACTGAAATGACTGTCTAGTAAGTTAAATACAAATCAGTACGTAAAGGGCTTCTCTCCCTACCTGTCACAGACGTATTTTGAATGCACCCCATTTTTTGTGTTTATGGGAAATAGTATGCAAAGTCAAGATAGATGGCAGGGCTAACCCAAACATGTACAATGTAACCAAAGGACCACAGGAAAGGACACACACACAATCCAAAGATAGAGTATGGGATACCAAGAAACAAACAGAGCATTGAAGATTATCATAACCTGCTGAAGATTGATTTAGATACAATGAACTTTCATTAGATGTTAAGCTCACTCTTATATAATCAGGGTATGCCGCTCTTTGATTAAAACATAAACCTAAGTGGCTACTGAGCTGGCTGGGAAATATAAGTCCAGGATATTATAAGAAATGCAATACAATGATGCTTTTCAACTGTACATATTTATGGAAAACCTACAGGTTTTAAGCTGAAGAACAAATCACTGTGTTGAAGAGGAAATTTACCTACAGTATATGAATGGGTATTTCGTTCCTCCCAACTTTTACCTCCAGCGAATCGGGACGGCAAGGCATAGCTTGGGAGGTCGAGTGTTAACACTAGCACGCACGTGCAGTAACTCTGTCATGCAAACTGAATTTCTTATGAATGGGGACTCGACTCTAGTTCGGTTTATAGAAAGCCAATAGTATTCTATAAACCGAAAGTCTATAAACCGAACGACGTTCGGATTATAGAATACATGTAATGCTATTGCTGTTCTATAAGCCGAAAGTCTATAAACCGAACGACGTTCGGTTTATAGACTTTCGGTTTATGGAATGTATAATGTAGTGCTATTTGCAATGGCATTACTATAAACCGAAATAGAGTCGGTTTATAGAATGCCATTGCCAATTCCATAAACCGAAATTCGTTCATTATGTCGGTTTATGTATTTTGCTATTGGTATTCCATAAACCGACTCTATTTCGGTTTATAGAATTGCCAATAGCATGAAATGATTTTTATTTAGTATTAAAAAATAAATTGAAAAAAGTGGAGAGTTTTAACCCCTTTGTGACGCATGGTGCTTGCGTCCCAAATGACGTAAGCACCAAAACGTCACGATTTGTTCCTGGCCACTGATAACAAGGTGATCGTTAGCCAGGAACACTATGGCAGAGACCCAATCAGGGTCTTAATAGACCCTGTGGGTCCCTGCCCAAAAATTGCAAGCCCTTCGGACGTCACGCACGATTTAGAGAAATGTAGCTGGTGCTCGTTTTTGAGCACCAGCTAAATTTCCCCTGTCAGACTGAGGCCATTTAAGATGGCCTCATCTGACAGGTGGGATCCCGCTGCAAGTGCCTGCAGCATGATCCGAGCCGCGATATGAGCTGTTTAACACAGGACGTACTATGCCGTCCTAACGACTTTAAGGGACTTAAAATCAGGACGGCAAAGAACGTCCCAACGTCACGAATGGGTTAACGTTTGCTCTGGTCATAATCACAGCACAGGCTTGTAGGAGTTAACTGTAATTACATTAATACATGAAAAGAATATAAGTAATATAGTAAAAATGTACAAAATAAAATTTATTTTGAAAAACTAAATGAGGTCCATAAACTTGGAAGGAAACGGATCACAGTAAAAAGAAACTGTGATCAGCAAGGGAAGTGTTAATACCCCTTTTATAATCGAGGTTGTCTTATAATCTGACCTCAAATTGAGGTCAGACTATAAGACTGGGATCCAAGTCCCCAGCAGAGCTGCAGGGGACCTGGATCCCCCTCTCTAACAGCAGGGGATGTCTGCGCGATGAGCGCAGATCTCCCCTGCTGCCGCCCGGCATGACCGCTGGGACTTCTATGATGAAGCTGGGTACTTCCGGCTTCCTCATAAAAGTCCTGGCGGTCGTTCCTGGCGGCAGCAGGGGAGGTCTCGCTCATCGCGCAGACATCCTCCGCTGCCTCGCTAGCCACCAGGGAGAATCGGGCAGCTGGGGGATGTCTATACGAATCGTGCAGACAACCTCCATGCTGCCCGACACTTCCGTCTATTATGTATAGTGCATACATCCCCCGGCTGCCCCCACTAGCCACCAGGGAGCAAGAAACAGGTGAGGGGGGGACAAAATAACGGGGGGGGGGCAGAGTAACGAGGGGGGGAGAGAAACAAGGGGAGGGAGGGGGGAAGAGACAGAAACAAGGGGAGGGGGCAGAGAGAAACAGGGGGAGGGAAGGGGGGAAGAGATAGACACAAGGGGAGCGAGGGGGGAGCCAAAGGGAGGGTGAGAGAGAGACAACACTAAGGGGGGGAGAGCGACAAATCTGGGGGCAAGGGAAAGAGAGAGGCAGCATTGTCACATAAAAGGAAATAAAAACAAGAATTTTTTTATTTCATAATTTTTTATTAAAAAAGCAATTTACATGTGAATATATACTAGACATGTGCATTCGTTTTCGGACGAATGCATTTTCGTCCGAAAATTGCATTTTCGTCCGAAAATTGCATTTTCGTCCATTCGCCCGAAAAACGAAGAACGAAAAAGCTAAGCTAACGAAAGCCGAATGAACGAATGGTTAATAAACGAAAATCATTCGTTCATTCGTCCATTCGTAGTACTATTGCATTCTATAAGCCGAAATAGAGTCGGTTTATAGAATACAATAGCATTTAACTATACGGAGACAGAGTCTCCATTCATAAAATTATGAATGGAGACAAACGTATAGTTAAAAGCCGACAGCCTATAAACCGAACGTTCGGTTTACAGGCTGTGGGCATTTAACTATACGGAGACAAAGTCTCCATTCAGCAGGGGATGTCTGCGCAACGAGCGCAGACTCCCCTGCTTCCGCCCGGCACGACCGCCGGGGCTTCTGTGAAGAAGCCGGGTACTTCCACTTTCGTCACAGAAGTCCCGGCGAGCGTGCCGGGTGGCAGCAGGGGAGTCTGCGCTCATCGCGCAGACTTCCTCTGCTGCCCCACTAGCCACCAGGGAAAAGCGGACAGCTGGGGGTTGTCTGCACGATACTTGAGCGCAGACTCCCCTGCTGCCGCCCGGCACGCTCGAAGAAGCCCCGGCGGTCGTGCCGGGCGGAATCAGGGGAGTCTGCGCTCGTTGCACAGACATCCCCTGCTGCTAGAGAGGGGGATCCAGGTCCCCTGCAGCTCTGCTGGGGACCTGGATCCATGTCTTATAATCTGACCTCAATTTGAGGTCAGATTATAAGAAGACCTCGATTATAAGACGAGGGGTAGTTTTCAGGATTTTTTTTCTGAAAAAAACCTTGTCTTATAATCGAGCAAATACGGTACTTTACTGAGAGGGTAGTGGATGTATGGAATAGCCTTCCAGCAGAAGTGGTACGGAACGGGGGACTAATAAAAGTATTAAAAAAATTGGGCAGACTAGATGGACCGAATGGTTCTTATCTGCCGACTCATTCTATGTTTCTATGTTTTCTAAGTGTTGATGCTACCCCGCATGTGCGGTAGATCTGTCACTCAAACTGACAGTTTTACCATGCGTGCACGATCACTGCACGATGCGTGCACAGTAGGCATTCTCTGGTGTCCCTGATGCCAGAGAATGCGATCAGAACTGCAACCCTAAATGCCGTTGTCACAATTTGAGTACTAGTTATATATATATAAATATGGTTATATTAGGTATTTTTCTGGCACTGATAGAAAAATTTCCTGAAAATGCTTTTGTCATGAAATGTAACATTAGGGACCTGTTAATTAGCACGGACAGAGCACCCGGTGATTTATACTCGCTGAATGAAAGAAATTTATCAGCATTTCAGTGGAGCCGGCTTGTTTTTTTATTTTTATTTTTTCTCTAGACCTGTTAATTAACTGTGCAAGAGACACAGAGTCATCCATTAAGATTTAAGAGAAGGTGATTTCACTTATAGCAGTGGAAAGAATATTTTCTATTAAGAACAGTAAATATTTGTGATCGTCCTGCCTAGTGAAATTATACTACAGTAGCAGACAGGATTAAGCCATTGAGGCCCCCAGTAGAAAGAAGATGACCTTACATGAAAAAAGTTTTACTAGTATTTAATAATTCACATGTAAACTGTTTTTTCCATATATAATAAAACCTATGGAATATGATTGAGAAAATGCATTTGTTGTTTTTATTTCCTTTTGCCAATCTGCCCCTCAGACTTGACAATGCACCCCCAGACATGCCACTCTGCCCCTTCGACCTGTCAATCTGCACCTCAGATTTGTTAATACACCCCAGACTTGACATTCTACAACTAGTCTTGCCAATGTATTCCCACAACCAAGTTGCCCATTAATATGCTACAGCCAATTTGCCCATCAATATGCTACTGATTGTCCATTAATATACCACAGCCAATATGCCACTGTTAGTTTACCCATTGATATACTATTATTTGCCCATTAGTATGCCACTGTTAGTCTGCCCATTAAAATGCTACAGCTAATATGCCCACTAATATACCACAGCCAATTTGCCCATTAATATGCCACAATTACTATGCCCAATAATATGCCACTATTGGTATGGCCAATAATATGCCACAATTAGTATGCCCAATAATATGCCACTATTAATATGCCCACTGATATGCCACAATTAATATGCCCAATAATATGGCACTATTGGTATGCCCACGAATATTGCACAATTAATATGCCCAATAATATGCCACTATTAGTATGCCCACTAATATGCTACAATTAATATGCCCCATTAATATGCCACTATTGATATTCCCACTAATATGCCTCAATTAATATGTCCAATAATATGCCACTATTGATATGCCAATTAATATTTCACTTTTGATATGCCCCAATTAATATGCCCAATAATATGCCACAATTAATATGCCCAATAATATGCCCACTAATATTCCTCTATTGATATTCCCACTAATATGCCCCAATTAATATGCCAAATAATATGCCCCTATTGATATGCCCCGATTAATATGCCTAATTATAAGCCACTATTGATATGCCCCAATTAATATGCCCAATAATATGCCACTATTAATATTCCCACTAATATGCCGAATAATATGCCACAATTAGTCTTCCCAAAAATACTGTTCCCCCCTCCCCAATACTCACCTACCTGCTGCTCTGTCCCTGTTCTCATCGCAGAATGTAACGTGAACGATGTCAGAACCCGCATCGATCACGTGACCTGACGGTTTGAGAGCGGGAGACAGGCAGCCTACTTGCCGACAGGGACGTGGAGAGGGGATTTCTCCCGACCTCATCAGCCAGTGCCTCTGCGGCAAGCTTTTTTTTTTCTTCGGCCATATTAAGGCATGGGCCTCGAGCTGCAGTCCTCGAGGCAGCTAGTTTGCCGAGGCCCCTGGGCTGCAGCCCCTAAAGCCCATGCCTAAATCCGGCCCTGCTGGCAGATACAACCATGCTTATTTTTAGCAAAGCAAGATTTATACAGCTATTCCTTAAGTATTCTTGGAATTAGAAGCTTGTTGATTCAGGGATAAGTCAGATTTACATTTTTTAGGTAAGAAAGATTTGTTTCCCGTTTGAAGTAAAATTGTACAATGCCTCAATATAGTTTTTTGACTGCTTATGGATTAGCAGTCACATCAAGGAATAAGATTGGAAGGAAAGTTAACCATAATGACTTTAACATACCTCCCAAGTATCCCAATTTAGGAGGGGCAGTCCCTATTTTGCACCCATAGTCCCCTGTCCCTCTTTACTACTCTGTTGTGTTTCTTTTCTGGGAGCTCAGAATGTTTGGTTTGTATAAGTGTATCACAGAGCTCCAGAGCAACAAAACTCGCAATAAAATGTGTTTTAAATGCAGTAAATTGTTCTTTGGCTTTGGCCATTTGAAATGTTGGGAAGTATGCTTTAATCTTTTTCTATACCTACACTACTGAAAAAGCATTTATATGCAGCCAGGGAGTCTGGGTAATTATTAATGCAATTAAGCATTGCAGTATTTATATTGTGGTACTGTTGTTAAAAATATTGCCCAATGAACACAGTGACTTAAAACTAACTACATGTTTTTGTGTGATGCAAAGTAGCCTGTGGAATATGAAAGTCTGTATCTTCTCACCTCTTATCATTTTACATTTCATAATCCTCCCAAAGATGAAATAAAACTGAATTAAGAAATATATCTTCTAAAATGCCAAACTTACCTTGGACTAGCATAAAACATCAGGAGCTGCAAAGAAAATTGGCAAAATAATGTTTACTAAACAGGTGCAATGCATAATTAACAGAACAACCCACTCTCTACTGCTGGATGTTAAAAGAGAACTTGTTTCCAGCTAAGACCTGCTTAGAACTCGCCTAATTAATTTTTATCAGCTCACAGATAAAACAGATGCATTGTTATAATCTCTGTGATAAGCTGATTATTTGCCATCACAACAGTAGACATGTTTGTATCCCCCTTTGGACTTCTTTGGTTCCCATATCCAACAGTCATAAGTTACCTATTCTGCAACAGTACAAACTAACAAAAAATGTATATGACGTGTGTTTGGTACATGCTCTGATGATAATAAAATCTGAAGGGAAAATTGACAACAAACCAATTTGATAATAAGGGTGATTCTTTGAATAGATAACAGACCAGATAGAATATGCAAAAAAATGTAAATTGTGCCATCCACTTAATGTTTACAAAATATCCACAATCATACTCATCTCTTCTTTAGAACATAACATTTATTGTGGATTCTTTAATCATCAGGTGCATTTTCATAATACGGTCCAAAAAATCTGACTCCAGTAGAACTGACCCAAATGCCTAGTTTTGTTGGTCATGGATACTTTTTCTATCCCTGGTTATTTATCACTTTAGGTGCTTTGTAGATATGAGATGGAAAATTTCAACTGCCTGATAGGCCATAGTCAGTATCTAACTTTTATTAGGTTGAGAAGCGCAGACATTTTTTTATTTTTGTATACATTGTACAGCCAATCACACTGTATTGCACATAATGCTTATACCTGTTTGGTAGGCTTCATTTTACACACGTATATTATTTGAGCCTCTGACTAGCGGTCAGATTAAGCAGTTATTTTTAATGTGACTGGCCTTTTTTCACTGAAAACATACCCTGGTTTCTTTGCTTTGTGTTGTGCCTTCATGCACCTTTAGAGCTACTTCTGATCGTTAGTGCACCAACATTTTCTTTTCCCTGCTTTCACATAGTTTAGGTTGTTGGCTCCTCATGGTCTGGATGCAGTTTTCTGTCCAGGGGTTAATTGGGAGGAGGTTTAATTGCTCCTCCTCCAACACATTAATTAGTGTTTGGTAGCAGTATCGACTGCTTTGTGGTCCCACTAGATAGGAGGTGAGAGTAGGTTCTCACCCTATTGAGGGTGTGCCTTGACATGGGTGGTGAACATCATTATGCTTTGGCCCATTCATATAACCAAAACCTCTGATTTATTTTATTTTCATACATATGTTGCCAAGTTTACTAGGGTGAGAACTGCAGACAATTTTTGTTTTTAGTAGCGAAGAACTTGGTTTAAGTCATGAAAAATATTTTCCTGTTTTGGCAAACACATTTGAAAACAATCTTAGAGGAACACTGGCCATATTTATCAAAGTAAAAATTGGTCCAAATAATCCAGCAAATTTGGCAAAAACCTTATGCTGATTTCTTTAGTTATTGTTCTATACATAGCAGTTTACCCCTTAATTTCTCCCAGTCTCTTAGTACTCAGTAATTAGTTTGTGATTTGATCCCGATTCAATGACCTAAAATACCACAAAAAAATTCTATTACAGCCAGTGGCGGAACTACCGTTGTTGAAGGGGTCGCGGCTGCGACAGGGCCTGTCACTCCAGGGTCCCGGCCACTCTGCAACCGGGGTGCCCACCAGCATTGTGGTGGTGGCACATCCAATTTCCTGAGGCACAGTCAGCACTGCAGAGTTTTAAGAGCGTGACTGGGCCCCAGGATGACATCAGTGCTGGGAGGAAGCCGTCACTTCCTCTTCCTCCCAGCTAACAGAGCGCTGCAGGAAGATACCGCCTGGGAGGCAGCCACTGGACCCCAGGGAAGTCACCCTCCTGCACCTGAAAGGTAGGAAACAGGAGGGTGACTACATATTTTTTTAAAGTTTGTGTGTTAGAGAATTTGTGTCTGTGTCTGCTGTCTGCATGTGGGTCTGTATGTGGAACTCTTTGTATGTGTATCTGAATGTTTATCATTAAATGTGTCTGTGTATTTGCATGTGTGTTTATATGTGTCTCTGTGCATGTGTGTCTGTATGTGTATCTGTTTGTCTGCATCTGTCAGTGTGAGCCCCTATGTACGTGTATGTGTGTCACTGTTTATATCTGTATGAATGTCATTCTGTGTATGTGCATCTGCATGTGTGTGTCTCTGTATCTGTGTATGGGTATCCGCATGTTTATCAGTGTGTGTCTGTGTATCTGTATGTTTGTCAGTGTTTGTATCTGTAGAAGTGTCATTCTGTGTATCGGAATGTGTGTTATTCTGTGTGTCTGTGTATTAGCATGTGTGTCCATGTCTGTATCTGTATGTGTTATATAAAAGGATGGGCAGGGGAAGATGCATGGGGGGGCCCTGTGGTTTCTAGTTACACCTCTGATTGCAAGCCTATGGTATTCAATGACATGAGATAAATCAGCCTAGGTCATTGAATACACCCCAGTATTTCTAATCCAAAATGACTGAAGGTTATGTGTAAACATCCACATTGCCATCAAAAGTATTAGCTTATTATGTTAATTAGTGGAGTCATAACTTATACAAAATAAATGTGTTTGGATTACATCCTTGCATTTGATACAGACAGGGCCGGCACCACCGTAAGGCTGCTTAGGCAGCTGCCTTAGGGCAGCGCAGCGGGGGTGTCGCCAGCGTGGAGAGGCTAGGGGGGGAAAAATATGCCATTAGAGATGATGTCCCCTCACCAGCCCTCTGCACGGCCAGAGTGGAGCACTCTGGGGGGATCTCACAGGGTGCAAGGCGTCTGCTTCACGGGGAGCCGAGCAGCATGAGCTCTGTGTGTAAAACAAGTGCCCCTTGCGCTCCCCATGTGGAGTGATAATGCAAGATTTCGGAGATCCGAAGCCCTGCATCAGCACTTACTGAGCTCCATGTGTGTTTTACACAAAGAGTTCATGCTGCTCGGCTCCCCGTGAAGCAGACGCTGCTCTGCTTCATGGGGAGGGACAGACCTCGCACCTGGTGAGATCTGCCCCCTCCCAGGGTCTGTCTGGGGGGTGGGGGAGAACAGGGGAGTTGTGGGGAGAGAACAGGGGTGGGGAGAACAAGGGGGGGATAAAAGGGGAGTTGGGTTAGAGAGAACAGAGATGGGGTGGAAGGGGAGAGAACAGTGGAGGGGGGGAGAACAGGGGTGGGGGGGAGAACAGAGATGGGGTGGAAGGGGACAGAATAGTGGAAGGGTGGAGAGAGAACAGGGGAAGGGTGGAGAGAGAACATGGGAGGGGGGAGAGAACAGAGATGGGGAGGAAGGGAAGAGAACGGGGGGAGGGGAGAGAACAGAGATGGGGTAGAAGGGGAGAGAACAGAAGAGGGGGAGAAAACGAATGGGGGGAGAGAACAGAGATGGGGGTAGGAGGGGGAGAGAACAGAGATGGGGTAGGAGGGGGAGAGAATGGAGGAAGAGAGGGAGAGAACAGAAATGGGGGAGAGAACAGAGATGGGGTAGGAGGGGGAGAGAATAGAGATGGGGAGGAGGGGGTCTGAACAGATGGGGAGAGGGAGAGAACAGAAGAGGGGGGAGAAAACAGATGGGGGAGAACAGAGATGGGGGAGAGGGAAAGAGATATGGAGAGGAAAAGATAAATGGGGAAGGAGAGATAAGAGATATAAGGTTAGGGAAAGAGATATGGGGAGAGGGAGGATAGATAAGGGATATGGGGAGAGGGAGAGTTGGGGGGGGGGTCACCAAAAAGCCCTTTCACCTGTGTAGCAAAAAAATCCTTCCACCAGCCCTGGATACTGGTACCCGAGAACAACTAGAAAATTATAAACCACAACAATATATTTAGCATATAAGAATTTATTTTCATAGCAAGAACAAATGTAAAAATGCTCATAAAAGAACTATATTTTAAAATGTTAAATACACAGAGAGTGACATCTACTGGATTTGTCAAATAATTGTTATGATAGCATCATATGGTGTACTTACTTTCTCACACATGGCTTTTCCATTTTGGCTTTATTTTTGTTACATAAATTATGACAAGGTGTAATATGTCATGTGTTGTTGTTCATGTGAGGCTGTAATTACCTAATTTTAAGACCTTCTTAGGAACAGATGATTGTTATTATGTCCTGACATGTAAAACCATAGAATTCAAAGAGGGTGTAACTGTATTTTCTTTTTCCCATGACTCTATGTATAAAATTCATAGAGGCAAACGTTGACCATTGTTAACCATATTTTCATTTGCCTACCCAGAATCCCTTGCAGTGGTGGTAGCACTTATCATAATATAAGAATGTGCTATCATGTCTGTCATCTAAAAAAGAAAAAAATGTGATGTCCCTTTGCATTATATTTCTGTGGATAATTAATTTTTTTTCCCCTACTCAATTTTATTGCCTGCAGCAAAATAACCAAACTAGCTACAGGAACTTCAAATAACATCAAGTCAATTGTGCTAATGTCAGATCTTCCAAATGAATAATTCATTCATCTAATTAGATAGATTTGTTCATAGAAGTATCTTTTTAAACCATTTAGGAGTTATGTTCTACAAGCAGCACATGTATTGTTATTTATTGTTTTCACAATAGCAGCTATGTTGTAAATTATTATAGAATTCAAAAATAGTCACTAATAAAACTGTAATTCAAATCTAGATTCAATATGTAAAGAAATTCTTCCACTCTCAGAACTTGAAGAATGTGGTTCGGCTGGTCAGAACACAAATATTCTTAGAATGAATTGGTACCAGATAGCTTTGTTCTATCTCTTCCTGCATTACTGTCCTAACTAGTCTTTTTTTAAATATGCATAGGATAAGTGTAAGACTATCATGAACAGAAAATAATGACAAGGATAATGCCAAGGACCATGAGGATTGTACTGCATATAGAAATATTGGCAGATTGAATGCATTAAATTGTGAGATAGCTCAGTGGGCTAAGGTACCAACTGTAGAAATGTGTTCACTGGTTGCAGGTTCAATTCTTAGCAAGGCTGACTTAGCCCTTCATCCTTCTGTGGTAGGCAAAAAGGAGTAAACAACACAAAGGGCTGGATGAGCAAACTCACTTGGCCCTTGGAAAGATACAATATTCTTATATTATGTAGGGTATTTACAATGCACACAGGAAAAACCCACCTGTATGCTAATATCCAAAACAGAGATTATATCTAAGTACACACAGTGCAAAACATGTTTTACCATATAAACACAGTGACAAATAAATGTAAAGAGAAGGAAGTTAAATCATATCAGGTGCAAGAGATCCTCAGAAGAAAGAGTGGATCTGGCTACTACTCCAGGAGGAGCTGTTTGTAGCCCTCCCTGCATGCTGTAATAACTGCTGTCACACAGGAGCAAATATTGTGAGTATTATACCATTATCAGTGGTCTGATTTAATTTTTATGTTGATCTATTTATTGCACAAGGACTGTGTTTTGCTGTCTATAGGCATACTGTGGATCAAGACATATGTAATACATCAGCTGTTTTTCATATATTATGGCTCACTTTGCACTTGCAATTTGTTTGTTTTTTTCATTATTTTCATTTAGAGCAATTTGCTTTCTATAGATTATTTCAGCAATGATGTTTTTGCACTGATTAAAAGTTCATTGAACACCATTATGTGGATGTCAAATGTAATATTTTTTTCCAGACTTACTATTTGGACAATTCATATTGTTTATGTTAGCATACTGGACCTTATGCACTTTCATTATAGGTCATGTGTTGCACTAGAGTGCTTGTTGAAGGAGTACTATCAAATTGGTTAATAGTAACATTGTGACAGACATGTACATATCTCAAAACCTTGTTGCTGTTATTATTAAATTGCTCTTATCATAGTCCATTCTGTCATTGACAGTCATTGTCAGTCACTGGCTGATAACAAATGGGTAAAGACAATTGAAACCTTAACCCTGATGACCAGCAGAGGAGATATTGAGCACCATGTGAATCCACCCATTACTGATTGCGAGACTAATCAATCAAGATTTCCAGTTTGATTTCTTAGCACTTCTATAACTCATACTATTGACATATCTTCAAAATACTTATGAATCTACTGCCATTGCTCTGACACAAATATGGGATGTACCCAGGGCCGGCCTTAAGTGTTCCCGCGCCCTGTGCGGGCCTCCCCTGTGGCGCCCCACCCCATGCCTGTCTCTTTCCTCTCCCTCCATGTATGTGTCTCTCCCTTCCCATGTTTGTCCCTTTGCCCTTCCTTGCTATATCTGTCTCTCTCCAACTCCCCCATACCTTTTCTCTCTCCCCCTCCTTCGCCATTTCTGTTATCTCCCCCCCTCCTCCCCATATCTGTTCTCTCTCTCCCCCTCCTCCCCATAGCTGTTCTCTCTCCCCCTCCTCCCCATATCTGTTCTCTCTCTCAGCGCCTCCTCATATCTGTTCTCTCTCTCCCTCCTCCCCATAGCTGTTCTCTCCTCTCCCCCTCCTCCCCATAGCAGTTCTCTCTCCCCCTCCTCCCCATAGCTGTTCTCTCTCTCTCCCTCCTCCCCATATCTGTTCTCTCTCCCCCTCCTCCCCATATCTGTTCTGTCTCTCCCCCTCCTCCCCATATCTGTTCCATTTTCTTAACTCCCCCCTCCTGTTCTTTTTTCCCTCCCCCCTTTCTCTGACCCTTGGAACCTCCTACCTTCCACTGTTCTCTCTCCCCCCTCTGTTCTGTCTCTTCCCCGCTCCCCTTCCTTTGTTCTGTCTCTCTCTCTTCCCATATTCTGTCTCCCCCCTTCCCTGTTCTGTCTCTCTCCCCCTCCCCTGTTCTGTCTCTCTCCCCCTCCCCTGTTCTGTCTCTCCCCCCCCTCCCCTGTTCTGTCTCTCCCCCCCCCTCCCCTGTTCTGTCTCTCCCCCCCCCCTCCCCTGTTCTGTCTCTCTCCCGCTCCCCTGTTCTGTCTCTCTCCCCCTCCCCTGTTCTGTCTCTCCCCCCTCCCCTTGTTCTTTTCTGTCTGTGAGGGGGCGGAGCTCACCAGTGAGAGGTGTAGCTCCGCCCTCACCCTGCCTCACGGGGAGCCGCGGGCAGCATGCGAATGTGCTGCTCTCGCTCCCCATGCTCAGTGATAATTCAGGGTATCGGCTCCCCGTGAGGCCCGGTGAGCTCCGCCCCCTCCAACGGCAGACCTTTTTTTTTACTTTTTTTTTTTTTCTGGCTGGGCGGGCGCCCCCTGGGGTGTTGCACAGGTCGCACACCCCTAAGGCTGGCCCTGGATGTACCCTATCAGGTTGTATAGTTCTACAGGGGGTGGACATCTTGGATCAGATGAGGAGCAGACCTGTTTGATCCAATGTTCTAAACAACATGTCTGCTCCCTGATAGATCTATTCAAGCCAAGAGGACTCAATAAGGTACTTTATTTCTATTCTATTATTAAAGCTTTTCTATTTAAAATTTCTACATTTGACACATTCTTTCAATTGAAAATATGTTGACTTTTAGCCAAAAACTGTCCGTTAATACATTTGAAAAAATTATTTCATGCAACTCTGATATTGAGTCTAGTGTAATATGCTATTCATGACACTATTTCTAAATTAATAAATCCCACTTAAAGGTTAAATAGCTTTTGTCTAATTATATTTCTAATTCCCTTACCTACTTACCCTTGAGCATATCATTTAGTGCAGATTCTATTATAATCTTGTACAAAATGACGATGTTGATAAATGTATATTCAGTTTTGTTTCATTTTTAAGTTGTCCAGTAAAAATAAGAAAAAATGGATTTTCCAATAAATTCTACTTATTCTTTATTTTATGTTTGTGAATATAAATGTGCTTTGAACTAACCAATCATAACAAAAGACACATAGTAGGGTTATCAGTAAAAAAGAGGACCAACACAATCACACACTGATTTCCATGCTTCTGCTTTTATATGAAATGTAGTCAAATGAAATGTTCCTTCTTCTGACTCTTTGGGGTCCAATGTATACATGTTTTACAATGGAGGACGAGATAAGCCCTAATACACTGTTTATAAACAAATGTAAGAGGACATAGAGCTTTATATTTGCTCCATACCCATAACCTGATTAAAGCACACTCTGCCAATCACAGGCATTGGTAAGGTAAGGCTTATAATAAACATTTTTTTTTTTAAATGAATTCCTTTTTTTTGTTGCATTCCTCTCTCCACCTTTTCTCCATTTCTTCTGCCCTCCTCCCTTTCATTATTTCCCACGTCCTTTGCATTGCACCCACAGCGACTTATTGCACCTACATAACTTGTCACAGCACACTTAGGTCTTGCCAGTGCACCCAGCTTGCACCCACACGTATTGCCAGTGCACCTAGTTTGCATCGAGGACCAATATTGTACCCAAGAGTCTTGCCCGGGCAACCATAGTTTTTTTTAGAATACCTAAAATACACCCAGGACCCAGATTTCACCCTTGTGTCTTGCCAGATCAACTAGATTGAACCTAGCACCCAGATTGTACCCACCGGTCTTGTCAGAGCACCAATATTGCACCTACAGGTATGTCATAGATCCAGAATGCACCCATAGGTCTTGTCCGAGGACTTAGATTGCACCTACATGTCTTGCCAGAGCATCTAGATTAGACCAGCAAGACTTGCCCCAGCACTCAGATTGCACACACAGGATTTGACCCAGCATCCAGATATTACCCATAGGACTTTTTCCAGGACCCAGCTTACACTTAACACATAGATTGAACCCACAGGTGTTGCCAGAGCACCAAGCTTGTACCACAGATCTTGCCAGAGCACCTAGATTTCATTAACAGGTCTTGCCAGGGCACCCAACTTGTACCCAGAAGTCAATGCAGGAAACATAGTTTCACAAGTGATAACACCAGCTAACGTCCAGGAATTAAGTAAATAGAGGAATCCAGTAAGGCAAAACCAAGGGTCAAAAGCCAGTAAATCCATTAAGAAATCACAATTATACACAATAGCAAACAGGACTGAAAACAGTAACACAACTTAACTAGTAAGCATTACCTGGAGGGTGTGCAGGGAATTTATAGAGCTGAAAATCAAGAGTCGCTCCCCTTAACACATGGGATCCACCCCCTTTGTTCTTTGAGCATGAAGAGGGGGAGTGTGGAGTTCCATCCTCTCGACCAGCACCTTGTTTATCCACATTTCACGCGGCGCACTCCAGAGAGAAGACACACCCCCAGACATTACAGGCACCATCGCTTTACCATGGGTTGGCCTGTTAGTCCAAGAAGCTGAACTAGCTCTGGGAAACGGGGATACCCTGGGCAAGGTAGGAGAGGGTCCCTTTATCTGACACTGTTGCAGAAATAAAAAGCATCTGTAGACTGTGACTGTTACTCTATTAAAGATCAGTTTGTGCAGTTTGTTATCTGTATTTTCTCTTCTAAGACAGCCTGGAACAGTAGAACATTTGTGTAGTGCCCTTTAGTGCTACTCTAAAGGAGAGGGGTGTCTATAGTTCCCCACTTTGTCACTGAACTTGTGCTTCTGTGACATCGTATCATGCTGCCTCTTGTATGATCATGAAAGACAGCATTTTTTTTAGAAGTATGGGTGCAAATTATTAGTTCTTTTGCACATGCAATTGGCAATTTCTGAAAGTACGGGGACAAGACCCCAAATCCTGGAACTGTCCTGGGAAAAAAAGGACAGTTGGCAACTTTGTATACTCCATTCTATTTTCAGTATTTTTTCTTTGCCAAGTAGTCAGTGAAGTCACAGCCTGTGTCAACAGTGGGCCGGCGCTACCTATAGGTGAACTAGGCGTTCGCCTAGGGCGCCAGCATTGTGGGGGCACATGTATCCCGACAGCAGGCAGCCACAAAATTATTATATATATTTTTTTTTAATGCACGTGTAGCGCTGGCCGTGGGGGGGAGGGCAGGACTGACACCAGGCATTGGGAAGGGGGGGGGGGGGGGGGGGTAGTGACACCAGTCATTGGTAGGGGGAGAGAAAGTGACACCAGTCATTGGGAGGGGGAGGGGGTGGATAAAGTGACACCAGGCATTTAGGGAGGGAGGGTAAAAATAAAATGACACCAGGCATTGGGAAGGAGGCATTACGGGGGGACTGACACCAGGCATTTGGAGGCAGGGGGGGGGGGAGAGTGACACCAGGCATTGGGAGGGAGGGAAGAGTGACACAAGGCTTTGGGAAGGGGGGGTAGTGAAACCAGTCATTAGTAGGGGGAAAGAAAGTGACACCAGTCATTGGGAGGGGGGGTGGAAAAAGTGACACAAGGCATTGGGATGGAGGGTAAAATTTTTTTACACCAGGCATTGGGAGGGGTGAAAAATTGACACCAGGCATTGGGAGGGAGGGGGAAACAGACACCAGACATTGGGAGGGAAAAAAAGAGACACCAGGCATGGGAGAGGGAGAAAAAGAGACACCAAGAATGGGGGGGGACGTCATATATGGAGTGGGGGGGGGGGGGAGTGAGGGAGGGAGAGAGACACCAGACATGGGTTTGGGGGACAGAGAGAAACACCAAACTTGGGAGGAGTTGAAAAGAAAAATGTCGGAGAGGTACAAAAGAGGAGAAGATAATTGGGGAGAGGAGAAAGACAAAAGGTGGAAACAGACAGATGAATGGCATGGGGAGAGCGAGCTAGACACTGATGGCATGGGAAGAGCAAGACAGACAGGGTTGGAGTAGAGGGAGAGCGAGAGACAGGGATGCGTAGAGCAGGGGTGGCAAACACAAGCCCCGCGGGCCGAATCCGGACCTTGTAATGTGGCCCGCACAGCAGTGGCGTACTGCGGGGGGGGGGCGGGGGGGGCGGCCCGCCCCGGGTGCCACTGACAAGCGGGGTGCCACCGGTGCAGCCGCCCCCCCCGCGCTGCTTACCTTTTTTTTTCTTTTTCAGGCTGCCGAATCCTCTGGATGCGACCGCCGGGTGATACGTCACATCCGGCGACTGTGTTTCCCTCCTCCGTGCAGGAGGGAAGACTGCACGGAGGAGTCGTCCGTCCGGGACCACAGACAAGCAGCGATTCGGTAAGTGATGGGACAATATTACTGGGCATCTGGCTGGCACAATATTACTGGGTTCTGGCTGGCACTATATTACTGGGCTCTGGCTGGCACTATATTACTGGGCATCTGGCTGGCACTATATTACTGGGCTCTGGCTGGCACTAAATTACTGGGCTCTGACTGGCACTATATTACTGGGCTCTGGCTGGCACTATATTACTGGGCTCTGGCTGGCACTATATTACTGGGCATCTGGCTGGCACTATATTACTGGGCTCTGGCTCGCACTATATTACTGGGCTCTGACTGGCACAATATTACTGGGCTCTGACTGTTACAATATTCCTGGGCACTGAGTGGCACACTATTACTGGGATCTGACTGGCACACTATTACTGGGCACTGACTGGCACACTATTACTGGGCACTGACTGGCACACTATTACTGGGCTCTGACTGTTACAATATTCCTGGGCACTGACTGGCACACTATTACTGGGCACTGACTGGCACACTATTACTGGGCTCTGACTGGCACACTATTACTGGGCTCTGACTGGCATTATATTACTGGGCTCTGACTGGCACAATAATACTGGCTCTGACTGGCACAATATACAGATGTGAGGAATTTTTAGGCGCAATCCTGACCCATGCACTGTGTACTTGGTGAAATCTTGACCCATGCACTGTGTACTTGGTGCAATCCTGACCCATGCACTGTGTACGTAGCACAATCCTGACCCCTGCACTGTATACGTAGCATAATCCTGACCCATGCACTGTGTAATTAGCGCAATCCTGACCGCTGCACTGTATACGTAGCGCAATCCTGACCCATGCACTGTGTACTTAGCGCAATCCTGACCGCTGCACTGTATACGTAGCGCAATCCTGACCCATGCACTGTGTACTTAGCGCAGTCCTGACCCATGCACTGTGTACTTAGTGCAGTGCTGACCCATGCTTGCTATTATTCTTCCTAGGCTTCTGTTTTCAAGGCTAGTTATTACTTAAATTATTATTAAAACCAGTAGCAACTGAATGCAGAGGCAATTATTCATGATAATAAAGAGTAGATGCATAATCCTATACAACCGGCCCTTTGAGGGTAACCATACTGCTGATGCGGCCCCCGATGAATTTGAGTTTGCCACCCCTGGCGTAGAGGGTCAGCGAGACAGACAGGAATGGTGTAGAGGGAGAGCGAGACAGAGAGGGTTAGAGTCGAGGGAGAGCGAGACGCAGAGGGTTGGAATAGAGGGAGAACAAGAAAAAGGGATGGAGTAGAGGAAGAGCGAGACAGAAATAAATGGCATGGAGCGGGCGGTGCCAAAGATAGGATCACATTGCATGTGTGACTGTTTGTGAACGTGTGGCTGCATCTGACATTGCATGTTTGTGCTCATGTGCCTGCATTTGTATGTGTTACTGTGTGTGCAAATGCCTGGGGTAGGATCAACAAGGGGCGGCAAAATATATGCTCACCTTGGGCGGCAAAAAGTCTTGCACCGGCCCTAGCACCGATCACTGTAATGTTCTTATCTGATCACTGTGGAGATATCGTATACAATTGTGAATTGTGAAGTGCAGAGAGACCCTATGCTTTCTCTTATGTTACTATGATGCTTTGCATGTTCTATAGTGATGTACTTAAATAAGAAACATTAACCATTGTTCCTTTCTAAATTCATAATCTTTGTAGGTTTCTTAAGTTGTTTAACCAATCACATTGTCTGTTTAAGTATTTGATGCATTCCTTACAGTGTTAAGATGACTCTTTAGTCCATTTCTATCAACAATGGTGTGCTGGTGGGATCTACTATAAAAGGGATAACTGAAATATATGGTGCTAATATATAGTATTTCTCTCTGTATGTAGGAAGATCTACACAGTGGAGGTCTACAATCTCAAAATGTTTTTAGATGTGAAAATGTTTTCCTCTGTATATTGTTTGTTCATCAATTCTAAAAGTATGTTAAGTGTTAATATTAAATTCATGGAATTTTTGGTAAATGTCTTTCCTCTGAGCTGAGGCTGCTTAACCAATACTGCCATCTAGTGTCAATACATTAAATATCATGCACATCATCAGAATTTTAAAATACAGGGTGTTTTATTTAAGGATAATTAGTTATTTTTCTATTTATAAAAATTAAAATAAGTCTATACCAGTGTGTAAGGATGCAGAAATATTAGGGCATGACCAAGATTTATCACCTTTTTCATTATGTCTCCTAGGAATAGGGGGGTCAAACTGTTGCAGGGGGCAATTGCCATTAATCCATTGCATGCCCTCCAAGTAATTCTTGCTTGTTAAACTGTGGCACCTGTTAGCAGATCCATTTACCCCTTTACTATTTTGCTGATACTTCCTGATTTTTTACCCCTGGCTTTCAACTCCTGGATACCCCTTGACCCCTGGCTTTTTAATTGGTAAACCTATGTTGCCTGCCCTGACCATCTGGATTGTTTGTGTTACCTCTCTTTGCCCGCTCCATTTGTTGTGGCATACCTGGAACCTCTAATTTTATCTGAGTATCCCTCACTGCTGAGATCATCCCAAGGCCGTTTTTTAATGCATTGCAAACGGATCAGCTGCCCCGGGCCATTTATTTCTGGGGGCCCCAAAGCAGCTGCACTGTGGGTCCCCGCTGCCCGCATGACTGTCTCACATGACAGTAATGTAAGGGCAGCAACCGGCAGCCGCATTCACCGGTTGTCACCGTTATATGCGGTGGCTATTTCCCTCCTCCTGGGCACTGCGTGCAGGAGGGAAGAGACAGCAAAGGTTAATGGCTGGCGACAGGCAGCAGTCAGGTGAGTACAGGGTATGGGGGAAGAAAAATGTAATGTTTTTGGGGGGGCAAACTGGCTGTGGCATATTAATGGCAAGCTAACAGTGACATAGTAATGGGCAAACTAACAATAGCATATGAGTGGGCAAACTAACAGTGCCATATTTATGGACAAACTAACAGTGGCATTTTAAAGGGCAAGCTAACAGTGGCATATTAATGGACAAACTAACAGTTGCATATTAATGGACAAACTGGCTGTGGCATATTAATGGGCAAAATAACAGTGGCATGTTAATGGGCAAACTAACAGTGGCACATTAATCTGCAAACTGGCTATGGTATTTTAATCAGTGCCATATTTTATTACTATAACATAGCTGTATTTGAATGTTAATTGTTGTCTACCATATGTAAGTGCTCTCCAATATCAGTGTATTTTTTTGTTGCAGTGTTGCATAATAAGAAGGTATAGATTCTGTAGAAAATAAACATCTAATAAACATTTTACAATTGTAATATATAGAAATACATAAAAAAGACATATTCAGAATGTGGGCATCATATCCGATCTATTCCACATTACTTGGCCCATTTAGTACGTAGGCTTGAAGCTCACTGTAGGAACAGCTTATTTTGGAGTAGTTTCAAAAGAACAACTTGTGATATTATTGATAGTCAAAAACAAATATGGAGATGTCTCTTCATTCAAAAACCTTCTTTCTTTTAGTTGTACTGCTGCTGTTAGCATAAATAAAAAGAATTAAAAAAAAAACGGTTCTATCCCTTAAGCAGACTTGTCAAAAATGTTTCACAGTGATGCACAGAATGATGACAGTCTGTGTAATTGTATTGCATCTCCTCTCTTTTGATAACATAGTTATCTGGGCATATATAAATATAACTGATCATTTAAAATGGTAACAGTCATAACAGTCATTATCTGGTTCCGTCTGCAGAGGTCCATTCACTGTTTAAACATGGGAATTATAAGGTGTTATCATTTTACACAACTATTGTATATGTATCATTAGTGTTTACTTCAATGAATATAATAAAAACATCACAAATATAAATTGTTATTTTTTAAATGATTAGTACGGCATCAATTCTCTGCTTTCCTCTTTATACCATTGTGAGGTAAAACTATTATACTAAGTGTTGCAGAACATATATGATATGGATATGTTTCCACAATCAGTGGCACATAATGATGGATTTTGCTGGGATCTGTTCATATGCTACTCAAGTAGCACTGATTCAGATTACCTCTCATTTTATCTCTGACCATGGTAATGATAACTAATTCTTCCCCCACCTTTGTTCTCCCCACAATGTTCAGCATGACTCATCTCAGTCACCCACTGCACAGATGGGAATGAGGTACTGCAGGCAATGTGCTGCCCAGTTTATTATACAGCATATATCAATTCTGCAAGCTGCAGGGGCCACATAGACTAAAGGCCCTTCCTGGTTCTCACAAGAAACCTTGCAGATCAGTGTAACCCTTTTGGTTCTTTGTATTTTGGTTATTCAGCTTCTTTTTTTATTTCCAATGTATTTTATTGAGAAGGATACATTGTGATCTCTCTTGTTTTCAAGTACCGTATTTGCTTGATTATAAGACAAGGTTTTTTTCAGAAATGTTTTTCTGAAAATTCCCCCTCGTCTTATAATCGAGGTCTTCTTATAATCTGACCTCAAATTGAGGTCAGATTATAAGACAGCGATCCAGGTCCCCAGCAGAGCTGCAGGGGACCTGGATCCCCCTCTCTAACAGCAGGGGATGTCTGCGCGATGAGCGCAGACTCCCCTGCTTCCGCCCGGCACGACGGCCGGGGCTTCTATGAAGAAGCCGGGAACTTCCGGCTTCGTCATAGAAGCCCCGGCGGTCGTGCC
Organism: Pelodytes ibericus; assembly: GCA_036172795.1. Lineage (NCBI taxonomy): Eukaryota > Metazoa > Chordata > Amphibia > Anura > Pelodytidae > Pelodytes > Pelodytes ibericus. Next base: position 121,081,077 of record CM069858.1, on the reverse strand, counting down.
GGGCGGCAGCAGGGGAGGTCTGCGCTCATCGCGCAGACATCCTCTGCTGCCCCACTAGCCACCAGGGTGAATCGGGCAGCCGGGGGATGTCTGCACGATACGTGCAGACATCCTCCATGCTGCCCGACACCTCCGTCTATTATGACGGACCAGCTGTCCGTCATAATAGACGGAGGTGTCGGGCAGCATGGAGGATGTCTGCACGTATCGTGCAGACATCCCCCGGCTGCCCCCACTAGCCACCAGGGATCTAGGTATAGTTAAGGAGGAGGGAGGGGGCAGGGAGACAGGGAGAGGGAGGGGGCAGGGAGACAGGGGGAGGGAGGGGGCAGGGAGACAGGGGGAGGGAGGGGAGCAGAGCAACAAGGGGAGGGAGGGGAGCAGAGCAACAAGGGGAGGGAGGTGGAAGAGACAGAGCAACAAGGGGGGGAGAGACAGAGGGAGGGGGGACAGAGCAACAAGGGGAGGGGGCAGAGAGAAACAAGGGGGGAAGAGACAGAGGCGAGGGGGAGTCAAAGGGAGGGGGAGAGAGACAAAGCTGGGGCAACGGAAAGAGAGAGGCAGCATTGGCACATAAAAAGGAAATAAAAACAAGAAATGCACTTTTTGATATAATTTTTTTTATTAAAAAAGCAATTTACATGTGAATATATACAAGTTTAACTTTTTTCCTATAGGGTAGTCTTATATTCAGGCTTTTAGTTTTTTTCCTAAAGCAATATCCAAAGTTTGGGGGGTCGTCTTATAATCAGGGTCGTCTTATAATCGAGCAAATACGATATGTCCGGTGGAACATGTACAATGTTACACATTTGAACATTCAAAAACAAAATATATTTCTGTACAGGCAAGTTTTTGAAAAACCTGTAAGGATATATATTTAAACACATATCGTATTGTAGATATTCAGGCACATATTATAGATATAATTGGTTGTAGTGTATTAACATGTACATTATGTTTGTAGAAAGAGAGGAAGTATGTTTCAGAGATTTTTGAGAACTGGAGTACTCGATGGCACCAAAAGTTAATGGTGTGTTGCGTAGTGCAGCTCTGTGATGCACAGCAAACATTGGGAAGCATTACAAACAGGGCATTTAGTAAACATGGTGGTGTCTGAACCAGGCCATCAGTCCAAAGGTCTCCTGTTTGGAGTCAATTTTGTTAAATAGTTGGGGTCTTTTGTTTCAACCTTTACGCCAATTTTTTGGCGGGGCCAGAAGGTCCAGAGGCTGTCTGGCCAGGCGTAAATATAGGGAACCCTTCCAAGAGTGGGAGGCAGACTTGATCTGTTTCAAGAGGCAAGGGCCAGTATTACCTTAGACCCTTGGGTCTTACAAGCAGTGTTAGGCTACCGCATAGAGATCATGTGAACTCCCTGCAGGGCCGCCATCAGGGGGTGATGGGCAATACATCCCTGCCCTTTAAAAAAAAACATTAAAAAAAACGGGGCATCTGCCCAGGGCCTACTTTTTCCTGGCTTGCCATTTAATGGGGCAGCTGCCCGGCACTTTGAAGTTTTTTTCTTTCTTTCTTTTTCGGCAGCTTGATAGAAAGAGGTTTCAGCCAGTCAGGCCTTTTCACACAAGGAGCTCAAAGCACAGAGAGGTAAGTTAAAATGGACAGTATGTATGTATGTCAGTGTGAGTGAGAGTGTGTGTGTATGTCAGTGTCAGTGAGTGTGTGTATGTCAGTGTGAGTGAGTGTGTGTGTATATCAGTGTGAGTGAGTGAGTGTGTGTGTATGTCAGTGTAAGTGAGTGTTTCTGTAAGTGTGTGTGTGTATGTCATTTTAAGTGAGTGTGTGTGTATGTCAGTGTAAGTGAGTGTGTGTGTATGTCAGTGTAAGTGAGTGTGTGTGTGTATGTCAGTAAAAGTGTGTGTGTGTGTGTGTGTGTGTGTCAGTGTGAGTGTGTGTGTGTATATCAGTGTGAGTGTGTGTGTATGTCAGTGTAAGTGAGAGTGTGTGTGAGTGACAGACTGTCTGTATATGTGTGTGATGGAGTGTGTGGATAAAGGGGTTAACTCCTCTGACACTGCCTATATCTGTCTAGCCACCCAATGGGTTAACTCCTCTGACACTGCCTCTGTTTATCAATTAAAATGTGACATCCAGCAGATGCGGACCCCAGGCTTTTAGTCACATTTTAATTGATCAACTATCGGGGGGGGGGGGGGCCCAGAATTTTTTTCATTAAGGGACCCTGAAATTTCTGATGGCAGCCCTGACTCCCTGTCAAAGTTATTCCCCTCACCATATATAGTTTTCAGGTCGAGACAGAGTTCTCATATCTCAGGTGAACCTCCAAAATAAAGGGGCTATCCTACCGGTTCACCCCATGGCCACGGGGTTCCTGAGCAACCTGTTTCTGGTGCCCAATAAGGGCAGGTGTCAGGCCCCACAACGGAGCAACTCACCTATTTACCCCCGAGTCAATTGTCAGCCTCCACAACTGACTTATTCCCCAGTACAGCCACGGACTACCAGGGTGTGACAATCATCAAAGGGGACCATTGCAGTAACAAACAAGGTTTCTGTGAGAGATCCTCAAAGGGCCAGCCGTGCGAGTATGCTGACCTTTAAATACACAGAAAGGGCGCACGGACGCGCTCCGTGATGTCACGCCAACTTACCCGGAGACTTTAAAAAGAATCACCACGCTTCCATCAGCGCTTGGTGACTCTTGCTTCTTTCAGCGTTATATGTTTATCTGCTTTATCCTGCTGCCGTACCCTTGGACCACTTCCTGACTATTATGATTTCTATTCCCCTCGATTTCCCGGCCCGATTATCGTTTATGCTGCTCTCTCGCCCGACCTGAACTGTTATCACGGATATTCTATTTGCAAACACGTATCTACCTGCTGCCGCTGCTCAAGTGTTATGTATGTTTATGTGCAAGCCCATGCTGCAGTTGTGTTTGTTTTCATCATCACCCAAGTGAAGTTGCAAGTGTTGCCTGTGTACTCCTATTCTATATTTGCGCTGCATACTGACCTCCTCTTCAGTTATACCTCACATAATCACCAAGCCAAACATGGAGGCCACAGGGTTAAGGGAGGCCATTACCGCATTGACCCATCAGCTATCAGCTCTCAATCAAACCGTACAAGAGTTGCAGCAGGGTCAAAACCAACTACAACAACAAGTGCAACAATAACAGTACAATGAACGCACAAGCTGCTGCTTTACCTGTGCCATCCCCGAATCCTACTACAGAAGGAGCCACCGCTTTAGAACCCCAAGTCGTCCTCCCTGAGAAATTTTCCGGAGATAGGAAGAAATACCGGAGTTTTATTACTTCCTGCCAGATTTTGTTTAATCTCAGGCCTCGGACATATGCTACAGATTACATCTGGATACACACTGTGATTCCCTATTAACCGAGGAACGTCAATTGTGGGCACACCATCTGTTGCAAATCAATCGCCCATTACTGGAGACATGGGTATCCTTCTGCCAAGCCTTAGACTCTCTGTATGATGACCCATTTCGTATTTCCTCTACAACCAACACCCTCCGTTCTCTCAAACAAGGGCGATGACCCGTGAAAGAATACACCACGGAGTTCCGTGGAGTCGCAGTAGAGACAACTTGGAATGAGGCAGCACTACTTGATCAATTCCGCCTAGGCCTCTCAGAGTCTCAAGGAAAAATTGGCACGAGTGGGTCTTCCTCCTTCTCTGGATGCACTTACACGTCAAGTTACCCAAATCAACCGAAGGTTGAGGAAGAGAAGAGCAGAGACAGGCACCACTCTTTCTACAGAACCTAACTACTTCTTTACTCCTCCGGAATCCATTCCACCTACATCTAGCGGTGAAGAGCCTATGCAGATTGGATTGATAAGGGTACCCCTATCAGCAGAAAAGAAGACCAGGCGACATATTCACAATTTATGCCTGTACTGTGGCAGATCAGGACATGTGTACAAAGAATGCCGAGCCCGTCACCGTTCTCCCCATGGTAAGCTGGTGCCTACAGATAGCAAGACCAAGGTGGTATCTTTTCACTCACAAACACCTCATTTATCTATTTCTCTCTCATTGCAGTGGATTAAAGGACCCATAGCACTATCCGCTATGGTTGATTCAGGGGCCAGTGGATGCTTTTTGGATGTGGGGTTAGCCAAAACCCTCTCCATTCCCACACGCAAAAAGTCATCGCCCATACAGATTCAACTGGTGGACGGGAGTCCTCTCAAGACCGGCCCAAATACTCACGAGACCATACCTTTGATTGTTACCATTGGAGAACACCATAAAGAATTGCTACACTTCAATATTGTTCCTGCTCCGTTTTTTTCTGTTATTTTGGGGCTCCCCTGGCTACGTACTCATAATCCCATCATTAACTGGGAGATGGGGACTTTCAGTTTCTCCTCCAAACACTGCACTGAGAGTTGTCTTGGGAATCTAGCTCTATGCCTCACCATGGAACCTAAATCCCTGTTTCCACTCACAGCAGTTTACCAACAGTTCCAGGATGTCTTCAAAAAGAACAGAGCTGATACCCTACCTCCTCATCGCACTTATGATTGCCCCATTGAATTATTACCTGGTGCTCCCATAGCTTTTGGAAGAAAATATCCATTAGCAGAGCCTGAAATTACGTAATTAAAAGAATATATTGAAGAGAATCTCGCTAAAGGTTTTATCAGACCGTCTACTTCTCCCGCTGGAGCCGGTATTTTTTTTGTTAAAAAGAAAGATGGTAGTCTACTACCATGTATAGACTACAGAGAACTGAATAAAATAACCACAAAAAATCACTACCCACTACCCCTCATCTCTGAGCTGATGGAGAAATTGCGCACTGCAACAGTGTTTACTAAGATCGACCTTCGAGGGGCTTATAACATGGTGCGCATTAAAGATGGAGACGAGTGGAAGACCACTTTTAGATCACACTATGGCCATTTTGAATACAGATACAGATACAATTCAGATAGTCCTCTCTTGTCTACGACAACACCAGCTGGATGCGAAGCTAGAGAAATGCATTTTTGAGACACAGCAAGTAGATTTGTTGGGGTTCATCCTGTCTCCCAACAACATTCAAATGGACCCTAAGAAGGTGGCAGTAATCTTACAATGGCCTATACCCACAGACAGAAAGGCCATTCAATGTTTTATTGGGTTTGCAAACTTCTACCGAAAATTCATCAGCGATTTCTCCAAAGTTATTCAACCCATTACCTAATTGACCTCCAAGACCAGGAGTTTTAAGTGGACAGATGCTGCGCAAGCTGCACTCGATACCTTAAAGGCCAAGTTCACCTCAGCCCACATCCTAGCTCTTCCCGACCCTTCGGTCGCCTACACATTGGAGGTTGACGCCTCTGACTCGGCGGCAGGAGACATTCTATCTCAAAGACAAGAACATGATGAACTATTGCACCCTGTAGTATTTTTTTCACGAACATTGAGTGCCTCAGAATGTAACTACGATGTTGGTGAACGTGAGTTATTGGCAATCAAACTTGCCCTCGAGGAATGGCGCCACCTTTTGGAAGGGGCATTATACCCAGTAACCACAAGAATCTGGAATACCTTAAAACAGCTAAACAGCTCCAACCACGTCAGGGCAGATGGGCCCTGTTCTTTATGCGATTCCAGATACACATCACGTATCGCCCCAGTTCACGTAATGTGAAGGCCGATGCACTGACGCGAATGAGAGTAAAAGACCGTCACACTGTGGATAATCCTGATACCATTTTACATCCTACCCAGTTTTTAGCAGTCATACAGACTATATGGGATGCACTCAAAAGACATAGTGATCAAGCACAGATCCCTCAAAGCCCACCCCTCACTATGCAGCTCCTTCTGGTGGGCCACATTGCACAGAGATGTAGTTGCTTTTGTTTCCTCGTGTCCCATCTGGGATAGATCCAAAGATCCTCATCACCGTCCTTCCTCAACCACTACCTGTTCCCACCAGACCTTGAAGCTATGTTTCTCTGGATGTCATCACAGACTGGCCCCCGTCGCAACAATTCACTACCCTGATGGTTGTGGTTGACAGATTCACGAAGATGGCTCACTTCATTCCGCATAAAAGTTTGCCATCTGCGTCAGAGACTGCCACCTTGTTTATCCGCAAGATATTTTGTCTCCATGGCTTACCCGACAATATTGTATCGGATCACGGGACACAATTTACTTCTCAATTTTGGAGGGCATTCTGCAATGGTCTGAATATCCATAGAGCGCTCTCGACTGCGTTCCACCCCCAGAGCAATGTACAAACTGAACGAACCAATCAAACAGTTGAGCAATACCTGCCCTGTTTTTCTACTTACCTTCAGGATAACTGGGCATCATACTTGCCGTTGGCCGAATTTGCCTATAACAATCACCTGCATCGTTCCCTCAATATGTCTCCATTCTACGCAGGTTATGGATTTCACCCGTCAATGCTGCCAGGTTCCCCGATCACGGGCCCCGTGCCCTCTGCCTCTCTCCACGTGGGTAACCTGATCCGTACGTACTCTATGCTGAGATACACTCTAACAAAGGCTCAACAAAGATACAAATTCTTTGTTGATAAACACAGATCCCTGGCACCTTCCTATCAGGTGGGGGATAAGGTCTGGCTGTCTATAAGACATCTCAAACTGGCCTGTCCTACCAAAAAATTGGGTCCAAAGTTTGTGGGTCCTTTCCCTATTGTAAGTTTTGTCTCCCCTTTCGCAGTGAGATTGCAACTACCTTCTACCATGCGTATACACCCTGTATTTCATGAAACTCTTGAAACCCTGGGTCGAAGGGCCGTTCCCTGTGCGAAACGATCCTCCACCAGATCCTACCCTTATTGATGGTTTTTCCTCCTTTCTGCCTGATTCCACTCATGCTGCTTCACCTGTGACCGCAGCGAGCGGCAATGATTTTGATAACACCCTGGTGGGACACTCAGCCTTTGTCCCCATCCCTGTTGGAACTATCAGGGGATCTACCCAGGTTACTACCATCCCTTCCAGATTTACCTGCATCCTCTGGCATCGAACAGTCAGTTTCATCTACTAGCTTGGTGCCTCTCCGGGTTTTGTCAATGACTCTGGCACTCCTGGCAGGAGCTTGGGCCCCGGGAACTAGACAATCCTGCACTCATGCCTGGAATATATGGTCTAATTGGTGCTTGGGATGACATTTGGATCTTGTAACTTCTATACTTTCTTTTCTCACTATCAATGTCCATAGATCTGCAATTTCGGCAGGTCACCAAGGTTTCAAAGCTGCCCAGTGAGTAAACAAGCCTTTGTATATCACCTCTTAAAGGGCATCAGACTGTCTAGGCCTCCAAGGCCACGTTATTCGACCCTGTGGGATGTGAATTTAATTCTTTGTCTATTCAAATCTTGACCAATTAATGAAGAACTATCTCTACAGAAATTATCAGCTAAATTAACCACCGTCTGTTGTCTCATAGCTTGTAAACGAGTATCTGGCGTGAGAGCCTTAGATATTTCTTCCCTTTTCTTTACCCCGGAAGGTGTGGTTTTTGATATCAGCAGAATAACTAAAACAGCCATCACTTCTGTCTTCTATCCATGTTTTCCACGCAATCCTCAACTGTGCCCTGGATCTTGCCTTAAAAATGATGAACATTTTTCATTCAGGGACACTTCACGCCTTGAACTGTTTTTGGCTACTAGGAGACCACATTCCCCGGTGTCTACCACATCCTTGGCCAGATGGGTCAAATGGGTGCTTCAAGAAGCGGGGATAGACATTTCTATATTCAGTGCTCATTCTACTAGGGGCTATGGCATCCAAAGCTGTCTCTTTGGGTTGCAGACTGGAAGATTTGCTTAAAGCTGTTGATTGGTCAAGAGAATCTACATTTCATGAATTTTACTTTAGACCTAGTACACACTTTACTTCTAATGTGATTGCATTACTTTGAACTTGCATAATGTGAGCGTGTCTTTATAAATTGCTAGATTTTACTAAATTATGACGTAAAGTCATGATTTATAAAGACATGGAGGCGAGCATTATTCCCACTCGTCTTTTATGTGTTTTCATTGTGTATTTCATCACAATGTGTTTTATTACATTACCAACCCATGCTCTATTTTGATGTATTGGATTTGATATTTACTGATGTTTTTATGCATTCATATGACTGATATATTATTTATTATGTTTCCTGCTGATATAGGATTTCCTGCATATTTCATGAGGTGTTATTATACATATTTAATTATTTTGTACGTTTTCTCTGTCTCCTTCTAGCTTGACAAGGCGATTTGGAAGACACTTATCTTACCGTTCTGGGATTATCGGATGTTCTTGGTGATTCCTGGATTGTCTTGGACTGTTTACTGTTTTACCGTTTGATGGTGGATGATGTTACAGTGAGGAATTTTGTGTTTTAACAAAGAAAGAGGGCGTGTTTATTGGATTACTGTTATATATACAGTAGAGGAGGGAGTTAATAATGTGTTCTGATTGGTTCAAGTTTATGTTTTTCTCTTCTTTGCTGCTGAGGAAAATAAAGAAAGAGATTATGCTCACCTCCCACCTTAGTAAAATCTAGGAATTATCAGACAGTGTTTCCTCCATGAGAAGGCATCGGGCAACACTGCAAAATCAGTTGTTTTTAGTTTTTTTATGACACTCCAAGTCCAAGTGAATAATTCCACCGAAAAAAATGATTCACCCTCAAGATATGTGTTTATTTCTTTTCCACAGCTTTTCGCTTCTGCGCAACACCTGTTCAATATATATTGTTTGTATTTAAAGGGAAAGAAACACAGGTTGTTTTTGCTGCCCTTTTGTTCACTAGCGTCGGAAGCAAACGTTCTGTGGAAAACACTGAAAAAAACCCTATGGTGGTTACAAGACTTTCAGATGTGGTTAATCACCACTTCTGTCTCTAGTAGCAGTCAGCAATATTACAACTGCCCCCCCCCCCCCCTTCCCCCCGGGGCTGATTAAGGGCTGATTATCAGGGCTGTAGTGAAACATTCACTGTAGCGGAAATAGGAAAAAATGAAAAATGCTACTTTAGGTTATTGCACAATAACAAAAAACATGCAAACATTGGCTGTTTATTCTATAGTAAAGTATAATATATGATGAAAATAATGGCCTCTTGAGAAAGCCCTTCTTATGGTTGATAAAAAATGTTTATAATATGTGTGAGTACAGTTAACAAGAAAAGTGGGAAAAAAAATTACAGTTAAATACAAAAACCACAGAAGGGGGAAAAAAAGCTTTGGTCACTAAGGGGGTATAATGTAAATCATGGTGTGATGTGGATAAGTATACACAGCTCAACATTGCCTACTGTCGAGAGATCATTAATAAGTCACTACGATATGCTGTAAATAAAAAATTAAAATTCCTGTGACGTTCAGCCAACAATACGGTTGCGTTTTATGGGAAATATAATTCACTACAGCCCATGTATGGATCAGAGTAATAGACATCTCTTCTGTTCACACTACTGACCTAACAGGAAATAAACAAGAAGGGGAGCTATAGAGAGAGAGAGAGAGAGAGAGAGGACTGGTTGGGATTGGGGAGCTTGGGGAGTGATGTTGCATTAAGGGGGGCAAGGACATCAGTATAATACTGGGTCTCACAATTCCAGTGGCAATTCATGTGCCAAGTGCAATCACAGAGCACCAGTGTTTGATTATTCATCAAAATAATCGTATTTCTGGTGCCCTGCATTATCACTAAGCAGAGGGAGTTTGCAGCATGAACAGAGCTTTGTTTGTGTTTAACACCCAGAGCTCATGCTGTGCACTGCTTCTCAGTATGGGGGTGGACCTTCACATTGCACTTGGTGTGGTCCGCCCCCTCACCCGGATACATCAGTTCAACTGTGTAGAGGGCTGGTGAGGGGTGATCTTCTGATCTCCCCAGCCAGTGCCTCTAACTTTTTTTTTTTTTTTTACGTGGCGCTCCCTGGTGTGTTGCACCCTGTGCAGTCGCACATCGCTCACCCCTCAGGCCGGCCCTGATCAAAGTTATTTCTTAAAAAATATGAAGAAGGAGAATCACCTTCAGTGTAGGTCATTGTTATAAATTAAATAAGCTGCATTTATTTACTTGGATGATTTCCTCATATTTTAAAAATCTGCCGTATAAATCAGCGTATAAAATACATATTGATGAGTCAACTTCAGGCTAATCAGCGGACACTGCTATGTGCCAGTGCATAATTACTCGGAAATAAAATCTTTTTCTTTTTCTTTATGGTAGTGTAACACAATGTACATCAAAAGCTATATAAAGCAAAAGATAACACGCTACTGTTCACAGTGGTGATGTGAAAACTCTTGAATCAAGTGATATAATTAGTGTTTAACAGTGTCTAAAAAAAACACATGACTTGCGAGTATGTGTTACATTATAAACAGTAGATATCAGTGTCATGATATCTGTTCATAATCTGAAAATATTTTAACAAGATATTCTATAAATCCTTTATTTATTTTGCATATTTAAATTTTTTTTTCATATGGTTACCTGTCAGTGCTCAAGTCCTCAGTGTTTTGTTTAGGATTATTCTACTTATATCACACTGCAGAACATGATATCAATAGTAGGTTTGGCAAGGAAGGCATTACCCATGCACTGAGAAGACCATCAGGGGCAAAACATGTTTAAGTCATCCGCATGCTGGACAGAGCCTAACCAGAAACTGTAACTGTTCAGAGATCAATGTAGGGAATTGCTATCACGGACAACTGATAAGCTGCCTAGTTGTCACATGTACTGGATTTTCTAGGGCTGTTCTGTTTTTTTTTTAGGGTACTGCCCCTGTCAAATTCAAATCTGTCCTGGCTTCCTTGCACAGTCCATTGAACTGGGGAAGAAACTAACTCCAGACACGCAAAATTTTTACATGGGAGGCTAGAGTTCATTTGTGCAAGATAAAACAACATTGCATGGCATATTTGGTTTCGACCCTGCCATGTCCCAGGGCCCATCGCATCCACGCTCCCCTCCAGCCGCATGGCTTTAAAAAAGTTTTTTTTTTAATGTGACCGGATATGACCTTACGTCACATCCGGTGGCTATGTGTACCTCCTCCGTGCAGGAGGGAAGACTGCATGGAGGAGACGACCGGGGACACAGAGCGACAAGGAGGTAAGAACTGGGGAAGGGGAGGGGGGGTGGCATATTACTGGCATATTGAGTAGCAAAATACTGACTTATTGAATGGCTAAATACTGGCATATTATGTGACAAAATACTGACTTATTGAGTGGCTAAATACTGGCATATTGAGTGACAAAATACTCACTTACTGAATGGCAAAATACTGGCATATTGAGTGGCTAAATACTGGCACTGGTGTGTGCAGGAGGGAAAAGATGCCGGATGTGACATTAAGTCATGTCTGGCGGCATGAAGCCAACATTACATTGGCTGTGATCAGGGCCGGACTGGGAACAAAAACCAGCCCTGGAAAAAATTTATATACCAGCCCCATCGCATAAGATTTTTAAACCAGCCCATAGCATAATATAATTTTTTTATTCATAGAAGGGAAAATCATGCATTTTAAAAAGCACATCTGAACAGTGTATTATTTATAGATAAGACTGATATATAAGCCTGTCTAGGGCAATATATATACCTCCAGTATGTACACAGAGTTATATGAATTGCCCTGTGCAGAGGTATATATCAGGGCAGTGTGTGAGACATATCCTGTAGCCTGTCTCTCGCATATCTGTAGCCTGTCTCTCTCTCTCCTTTCTGTGGCGTCTCTCTCTCTGTCCTTTCTGTGGCGTCTCTCTCTCTGTCCTTTCTGTGGCGTCTCTCTCTCTGTCCTTTCTGTGGCGTCTCTCTCTCTGTCCTTTCTGTGGCGTCTCTCTCTCTGTCTTTTCTGTGGCGTCTCTCTCTCTGTCTTTTCTGTGGCGTCTCTTTCTGTGGCGTCTCTCTCTCTGTCTTTTTTGTGTGTGGCGTCTCTCTCTCTGTCTTTTCTGTGGCGTCTCTCTCTCTCTGTGTCCTTTCTCTCTCTCTCTGTCCTTTCTGTGGCGTCTCTCTCCCTCTCTGTGGCGTCTCTTTCTCTCTCTCTCTCTGTGGCGTCTCTCTCTCTCTCTCTCTGTGGCGTCTCTCTCTCTCTCTCTCTCTGTGGCATCTCTCTCTCTCTCTGTGGCGTCTCTTTCTCTCTCTCTCTCTGTGGCGTCTCTCTCTCTCTGTGGCGTCTCTCTCTCTCTGTGGCATCTCTCTCTCTCTCTCTGTGGCATCTCTCTCTCTGTTGGGTATCTCGCTCTCTGTGGCGTCTCGCTCTCTGTGGCGTCTCGCTCTCTGTGGCGTCTCTTTCTCTCTCTCTCTCTGTGGCGTCTCTCTCTCTCTCTGTGGCATCTCTCTCTCTCTCTCTGTGGCATCTCTCTCTCTGTTGGGTATCTCGCTCTCTGTGGCGTCTCGCTCTCTGTGGCGTCTCGCTCTCTGTGGCGTCTCGCTCTCTGTGGCGTCTCTTTCTCTCTCTCTCTCTGTGGCGTCTCTCTCTCTCTCTCTGTGGCGTCTCTCTCTCTCTCTCTCTCTGTGGCATCTCTCTCTCTGTTGGGTATCTCGCTCTCTGTGGCGTCTCGCTCTCTGTGTGTCCTTTCTGTGGCGTCTCGCTCTCTCTCTGTCCTTTCTGTGGCATCTCTCTTCCCACCTTTCCCCTTAGTGTCTTTCACCCCTTTCCCCCTGTAGTGTCTTTCACCCCCCCTTCCCCCTCTGTAGTGTCTTTCACCCCCCCTTCCACCTCCCCCTGTAGTGTCTTTCACCCCCCTTCCACCTCCCCCTATAGTGTCTTTCACCCCACCCTTCCCCCTCCCCCTGTAGTGTCTTTCACCCCCCCTTCCACCTCCCCCTATAGTGTCTTTCATCCCCCCTGTAGTGTCTTTCACCCCACCCTTCCCCCTCCCCCTGTAGTGTCTTTCACCCCACCCTTCCCCCTCCCCCTGTAGTGTCTTTCACCCCCCCTTCCCCCCCTGTAGTGTCTTTCACCCCCTGCCCTTTATGTCTCACTCACCTTGCTTTCTCTGCTCCCCATCCCGCCGCCGGAACTGCTGCTGCAGCATCCGGCGGCAGCAGGCGAATTTCTTAAAGCGGCGACGGCCGCCGAATTGCTTAAAGTGGCCCACCGCCACTTTAAGCAATTCGGCGGCCGTCACCGCTTTAAGAAATTCGCCTGCTGCGGCCGGATGCTGCAGCAGCCGAATTCTTCAATTTTAGTGGCCGAGGCGGCCCCGGGGCAGGCGGCCCACCGGGATTTTTCCCGGTATCCCGGTGGGCCAGTCCGGCCCTGGCTGTGATAGTGCTTTCTCACACTCTTGCGGCCACATCACACAGCGGTCGCCTCGCATATTTTGCTGCTCCTTGCTCACACATATACACAGTCACATACATACACTGACACATAAACACACACAGGCACATATGCACACATTCACACTTGTAATAACAAAGCTACAATATCAATATAGCTGTCAATATGTGAATCCCCTGGTATTTCAATTGCCGTGGATCACTGTGATACACCAATTTATTACAGTCTGCTGCTCACGCACACACACGTATACTTTGCCAGAGATGTCACTAGGGTTGGTGAAACTCGGTGCAGTAACTCAGGGAGTCAACCCCCTGGATTTCCTCCAATACCATGCCAAACAGATTCCTTAGTAATGCCAGTCAGATGGCCTATTAACTATGCCACACAGATAAGACCCATTAATAATGCCACACATAGGAGCCCCATAAATATGCCACACAGGAGCCATATTAATTATGTCACACACAGGAGCCCCTTAATTATGTCACACACAGGAGCCCCTTAATTATGCCATACACCAGAGCCCCATAGTTATGCCACACACAAGAACAATAAATATCTATACACACATCTCTCTCTCTCAGTGTCACTTTCACCCATAGTACATGTTATTTTGCCCCACAGAACATGCCACAGCATAAAATAAGCCACAGTCAGGACCCCAATTAACATGCCACAGTCATTGTCATCAACATATGCAACAGCCAGTTTGTCTATTAAAATATGCCACTGTTTGTCCATTAAAAATGCCACAGTTTGCTCATTAATATACCAGTGTTAGTTTGCCCATAAATATGCCATACCCAGCTTGCGAATTAATGTGCTACTGCCAATTTGTCCATTAATATGTCACAGCCAATGTGCCCATTAATGTGCCAGAATTATTCTACCATTAATATGCCAGTATTATTTTTTTTTTTTTGTTTAAACTTTGTTTATTGCTTTTTCATTGTAATATACATGTAAACTTTGGGGGACGACGACAGTGGGAGAGGGAAGGTAGGAAGGAAACTAGAGAGAGGGGGGGAAAAAGGGGGGGGGAGGGAAAGGAGAATTGGGGAATCGCAATCGGGTACGAAACAGAGTAAGTAGGGTAGGGGGGATAACATAATTGGGTAATAACAATTTGCAGCGGTGTTGTATGATTAAACATGACAAGTACAGGTTGTTGAGTTGTAAGATAACATAGATAAAAATATACATAGATAATGATGCCTATGTGGCAAGGGCTATGCATTCCTGGCTCATTAAGAATTCTGTCCAAGGGAGCCAGCAACTTCTCTGGTCATTGCTGTGCCCCAGGTTGGTGTGTAGGAGGTCTTCCACAGCTTGGATGTCTGCCACCACAGCAAGCCAATTCCGGAACATCGGGCTTCGCGGTTGTTTCCATAGGGTAGGTATCAGGGATTTCGCTGCACTCAGCAATTTTGCCGTGAGGGATGTCTTATATATATGTATGGGGTGTGAGTTGTGGTGTATTAGGTATGTGAGTGGAGAGAAGGGGATTGGTATGTCTGAGTGTTTATCTATAACTGATCTGATGCATTGCCAGAAATTTTGGATCAAAGGGCAGGCCCACCATATGTGTAGAAATGTACCTCTTTCACTGTTGCATCTCCAGCATCTGTCTGATACCGTAGGGTACATTTTGTGCAATGTTGTGGGTACGTGGTACCATCTTGTCAGAACTTTGAATGCGTTTTCCTGTATCTTTACCGATGGGGAGCATTTGTGTGTGAAATTGATGATTTTATGCCATTGTTCGTCTGTGAATATGAGATTTAAATCCCTCTCCCAGCTGGAGATGTAGTAGGGTTTTTTTGCAGCCTGTAGGTCAGCTAGTTGGGCTTATATGTTTGATATCAATTTTGTGGGCCTAATCTTGGTCATGCATAGTTCTTCTATCTTTGTCAGCGTTACCTTTGTCAGGGGAGAGGGCTGGGGTAGACTATGATAAAAGTGGGTGATCTGCGTGTGGAGCCAAATTAGGTCGGATGGAGGGTCATTTTTGCCTCGGTCTGTTAATGTCTTTAGGGATCCGTCATCGTTGAGAAAGTGGCCAAGTCTGGGGAACGGTGTGTATTCTGTAAAAAATCTATCAAAGGGTCTTCCCGTCATGCCCAGGGGAAATAGCATGTTATGTGAGAGGGCCATTAAGGGTGATGGATCGTTCCGGACCCCAGGATTGTTTGCAATCCTTTTCCATACCTTTAGCGTCGGAACAATGGTCGGATGGGTGGGGTCCCCTTTCCGACATTTGCTTGTGTGGGACCCATGCCGCTATTGGTATGGGAACAGACATTGAATTATGTTCTATAGACACCCATAGCTTTGGGGCCGGGCGGGTCCACTCCACTATTCTGGCCAGCATTGTCGCTTTGTAATAGAGTTCTATATCAGGTAGCCCCAGTCCCCCTTCAGTCTTGTGTCTGGTCAGATATTGATATCGGAGTCGAGGGGGTTTGCCTTTCCATATCAACTTCGTGACCATGGTTTTCATTTCTTGGAAAAATAATTTTGGGAGGGCAATCGGGAGGGTCTGAATAAGATATAGTATTTTGGGGAGAATGGTCATTTTAACCGTGGCCACTCTCCCAAACCAGGAGATTAACTTTTTATCCCATCTGTCTATGTCTGATTTAAGACTCTGTATTAATCGTGCGAAATTGTGTTTGTACAGCATATGTGTTTGAGGTGTTAACTGAATACCTAGGTATTGTAATGTGGGGTGACTCCATCTGAATGGGAAGGACTGCCTAAGAAAATCCAGTTGTGTGTCAGGGATCGAAACATTCAGTGCCTCCGATTTGGACATATTTATCTTAAAGTACGAGAGTGTGCTATATGTCTCGAACTCTTTCAACAGGTTGGGGAGGGAAATGACAGGTTGAGTAAGCGTCAGCAATAGATCATCGGCAAATGCTGTCGCCTTGAGGGTGTGGGGGCCGACTTCTAAGCCATGTATAGAGGGGTTAGATCGAATTGCGGAAATGAGTGGCTCCAGTATCAAAACAAAGAGTAGTGGTGACAGGGGGCACCCCTGCCTCGTATCATTCGACAGGGTGAGCGGGTCTGAAAGGACTCTGTTTACCCTGATCCGTGCAGATGGAGCATGGTAAAGGGTGTTTATACAATTATACATAATATCACCGATGCCTATGTGTCTCAAGAGCGCTCTCAGGAAAGGCCAGCTCACCCTGTCGAATGCTTTCTGTGCGTCGGTGGACGACAGCATCAGGGGTGTTGAGTGTATTTTAGCATGGTGAATAAGGTTGATCACTTTAACCGTATTATCCCGGGCTTCCCTACCAGGGACAAAACCCACTTGATCTCTATGGATCAGGGAAGGTAGGACTTCACCAAGCCTGGTGCTAAGGACTTTGGCCATGAGTTTGACATCTACATTTAAAAGTGAAATAGGCCGGTAGCTACTGCAATTCTCTGGGTCTTTTCCTGACTTGGGGATGATAATAATGTGGGCTTCTTGGGATTGGAGTGGGAGCACACCCCCTGTTGCGAGGGTGTTGAATACCTTGAGGAGATGGGGCAGGAGTGTGTCTTTAAAAACCTTGTAATAATTGGTCGTAAGTCCGTCTGGGCCTGGGCTTTTACCTACGGGGGTATTTTTAAGTGCACCCTGTATTTCTTCTATGGTTATGGGCATGTCCAGTGAGGCTGCTGCTTCCACCGTGAGTGTGGTGTGCATGTGCTGAGTCAAGTACTCCGAGAGCCTTTGGTGGTGTGTCATATCGGGCAGGGGTGGTCGGTCTGTGTCAAGGTTGTAAAGATCATGGTAGTATTGCTTAAACACGTTAGCCACATCTGGGGTTGCATGTACCAGAGTATTGGTCTTTGTCCGGATTTTGGCTATGAAAGACTTCTCCTGTGTGTGTTTCAGGGCTTTGGCTAAATGTTTGCCTGGTTTATTTTGTGTGAGGTGCATCGTGTTTCGTAATTTTCGTAGGGCGTATTGGGTTTAATGCGGCATAGGTGATTGTTTATGTTGGGACTCCAGTTCGTGGATTTTCCTCAGATTGTCTATTATGGCCTGTGTTCTCTGTTTTTTTGACATAGGAGCCTATCTGTATAAGTGTGCCCCTTATGACAGCTTTATGTGCCTCCCATGTAACTTGTGGGGTAACGTATTGTGTGGTGTTCTCGGTAAAATAGTTGGTCAGTGATGTTTTGATGGTGTCTACATGTGTCTTGTCTTTTAAGAGGGATTCGTTGAGTCTCCAGTTAAAAGAGCGTCTGGTCATTGAGGGTAGTGATATCTTCATAGATATCAGAGCATGATCGCTCCAGGTGATATTATGAATACGTGTATCATGTACTAAAGGTAAGTGTCTGTGTGACAGAAAGAAATAGTCAATCCGTGAATATGTGTTGTGGGGATTAGAGTAAAAGGTATAATCTTTGGTCGAAGGATTGGCAATCCTCCATGTGTCAGCTAATTGGGACAAATGTCATTTTCGCTTTACCTTATGTATTTTGTGCTTGTTTATGTGGGTTGTTCCGGTGGAGACATCCAGCTTTGGATCTAAGACCATGTTGAAGTCGCCTCCCAGCACCACCTTACCTTCAGCAAACTTGTCTAGTTGGGAGAGAAGAGAACATATAAACATATGTTGGTTGACATTGGGTGCATAAATATTTGCAACAGTTACTACATTGTTTCCTATAGACCCTTTAAGAAACAGAGCCCTGCCTTCACTATCTGACCATGTGTCAATGACCTCAAATGGTAAATTTCTGTTAATAAAGATAGCTACTCCTTTTGTTTTCTTAAAAGGGGAATGGGAATAAAATACAGTGGTATAGGTGCGATCCCAGAATTTTGGTACTTTGTGTCTGCAGAAATGTGTCTCTTGTACTAGTGCTATATCAGCTTTAACAGCGCGGATTTCCCCAAACAACCTCGACCTTTTGGAGGGAATATTAAGCCCTTTGGCATTAACTGAATATAACCTCAAACAAACATTTTTCTTATCCATTGAGGTAGCTAGTTTTGTCGTCAACAAAAAATACATACAATTGCGCTGCTAAACATTGAACAATACATAAACATGAAACTTGGGTTGAGGTAAGGGGGGGGGGGGGTGTACCATCTTCCAGATAGGTACTCTCTGTGGATAGACAGAGCCATCTATGGCTGCTATCCACTAGTCTCGGGCTACGTGTGACGGGGTCAAAAACGAGGGGGACTAGCCGGTCCCCTGGGTTCCCCTAAGTGCAATATACACAGAGCCTGGGGGTAACGTGTCGGAGTCCTGAGGAAGTAGACTCCTCAGCTTATAAACAGATGGTCTAATAAAACAATTTGTGGCGAGCTGGCGCCACCTTCTGACTGTGCAGTAAATATATCATAAACATATATCGAACCTGTGGAATAATATAACTTTGTTATTAAAGAGAGAAAAAAGAGGGGGGGGGAGAGAAGTAAAATAAAAGTCCCTGGGAGGGTAGGGTAATGGCTTGAGAGAACTGATCAATTCCATGGGCAGGGAGGGTTTGTGGGCATATACAGTCCGATTGTAGAATTTCAATGTTGTTCTTGGATCATGGTTTATCTTGTGGGGTATGTTGGATGAGGGGGTCCTGCCGTGCCGTGTGTCTTTTCTTGTAGACGTTGCGGTGTATTCGCAGCAGTCCGGCAGGTGTGGTATTTCCCGGTCCATGACCTGTCCTACTGATGGTATTCCTGCTCCATGGAATGGTCAGTGGTCTGCTGAGACCGCTCAATCCTGTGGCGGGGGTCTCTGGTTCCAGGCCCTTTCCCTACGTTTGTGTTGGGGCCTGGGTCTCCAGGCTGTTCTGGGGTCCAATGCCAGCGGGGTTGTGCCATCGATGTGATCTTTCCAGGCCATCAATTCTGGTGGGGTGATTGACAACGCTTCACAGAATCCCGTCAGGTCATTGGGGTGGCGCAGGGTGTGTGTAATGGAATCCTTTCTAACAGTCATTGAGAGGGGGAACCCCCATCGGAATTGCAAATTGTTTGCTTTCAGGAGTGCTGTTAGTGGTTGGAGGAGTTTGCGGAGTTGGAGGGTCCCCCATGCGATGTCCGGGAGAATCTGGATCTCCGTGTCTTTGTGTGGGGTCGGTCGGTTTTGGCGGGTTGCCTTCAAAATACTCTCCTTAACAGCGTAGGAGTGGAGACAGCATATGATGTCTCTAGGTACCGGGTTTCCCAGGTCTTTTGGCCTAAGAGCCCTGTGGGCCCTGTAGAGTTGGATGTCCCCCATCGGGTCCCCACTCAAGATGGATGTGAAAATAGCTTTAGTAAGGGTGAGGGTGTCTTCCTCCTCTTGGCTCTCCGGAACTCCCCTGATTCTCAAGTTATTTCGTCTTCCACGGTTATCCAGGTCCAGGATCTGGTGTGTTAGTAGCGATGTTATCGCTTTCTGTTCACGGAGCTGGGAAGCTAGAGAAGAGACTGAGGACCTAATCACAGCCTGACCTTCTTCTACCATCGAGATCCTCGTGCTGTGTTCCTTTAGATCCGTCTTTATATCAGATATTTCATCTCTAATTGTAGAGCGTATCTGTTCAACTGCATTGGCAAAGTCCTTTGTGATTTGTGCAGTGAACGTGTGTAGATCCGCTTTGGACACGCAGTGGATACATGCCTGTGAGTTGTCCTCTTCTTTTTCAGAGTCTGAGGAGCCAGAGCGTGAGGATGGGGACTTATCTCGCTCAGCCGGCGCCATTTTATTTTGCCGCTGCTGCGAGGCCCCAGGAATGAGGTAAGTGTGTTTTCCATCGTTTTCAACGGGCGTCTAGCGCTGTGAGGTGTGGGGGCCATCTTCATGCCACTTTTCCCCATTTTCTGTGCGTTATTGGCGGTTCAGGTTGTTATAGTGTGTCGAGGTGGCGGGAGCTCAGAGGATCAGCGACTTCTCCGCATGGCCGTCTGGACACGCCCCCCAATATGCCAGTATTATTTTGCCATTAATATGCCACAGCCAATTTGCCAATATTATTTTACACATTAATATGCCAGTATTCTCTTGCCATTAATATGCCCCAGTCAATATGCCACTGCACTCTGCCACTCACTCACACACTTACACTCTGCCACTCACAATCTGCCACTAACGCGCTCTCTGCCACTCACTCACACACATCTGAAAAAAGTTATAAAGAGCAGTATCCTTCAAGGTTATTTATAGCAGCACAGACACAAATTGAGAAAAATACATTGACCAAATGATTAACAGATATATAAAACAGAAGAAGACTGTAGATCTCCTGGTGAGAACTAGTCCTTCAGAAAACCTTCATACACATATATGATAAAATGAGATTCAGTTTAACATTTGGTTGAAGAGGCACAACACTGATATCACCTGTAAAAAATATACTCATTTTTCTTATCATTTTGATCTTACTTTTCACAAAAAGATACTTACTGCCATTACTATTTTATTAAAATGTTAAGTATGTATCCAGAGAAAAATAATGCTCAAATGGATGTTTCGTAATGAAATAAATAAACCTTTTAAAGGACAGCTGTAGAAAGATTGCATCACGTGTAGATAGTTTGCATAGATATGCTTTAATGAAAGAATATAAATAATGTACCTTGTTAAGCCCGCTTTGATGAGTTTAGCTCTTACAGGGGGCAGACATGTTGTTTAGAACAGAAGAAGAAGAAGAAAATAATTATCATGTAAAAATATAAACACGTTAATAAATACACAAGTATAAAAAAGCTTACATAAATGTATGTGGGTTATAATGTTAGGCACCCACATAAACGCTTGAAAACAATGCAGTTTATTTCTGGTAACACACTGCACTCCCACAAGTCCTCCAGCAGAACTCTTGAAGATGGCTCTCTGCATGAGTGTAGATAGAGGTAACTATTTTACACACAGATTTGAACTTATTAAGATCACAGACTTTGTCTTCGTCTATACCGCTGACACTGCCTCATATATGCCCTAGTATCATATTTGATTTAGGTATCAGAGTACAATATTTGTTTAAAACATGATAGTTAGAGAACAAATATGGAACAATGTCCATGTCTAAAAAAACGCTCAAAAAGATTTTTATGCAGCAAAACACATGTTCAGCACATATGCCAGGTAGAAACCACAATAAAAGGGAAGGATTACCCATGTAGAATGAGTAAACACTCTGGAAATAAAAGGGTACTATGAACTGTGTTAGTGTGTGAGGTGTGAATGTACCTGAATGACAAGACAGCCACAAAGAGATGAGTTTCAAGTATTATTCCTCTATTAATATTCTAATGTGTTCCATTAGAAACTTTCATAAATCCTAGTTTTTTTTTTAGTTTTTTTTTGTTGTTTTATTTTTATTAACAAGCCAGAGGGACCTGTGAGAGGAGGGAGTTTTTCAGCGGAGAAGTACAACTGGGTGATAGGAATGGTAAGTAACCAAGGGTTCCATGGCTACTAACAAGATACTACAGTGTGATTTACTCATCATCATCACAAGATGGAAGAGGATGTACTCGGCAACAGTCCAGTAATGTCAGTATCATCATCCCCCTCACCAGACTAACTTCCAACCACCTGTGCTTATGGAGGGATGCTAGGCTTGGGAATTGCCTCTGGTGCAGCGGTATGCTCAAATCTAGCACACTTCCGAGCCAATTTAGGATGCTTGCAACTCAAAATGTGGCTGCAGTGTTCAGCTCTAGCCTTACACTCATGAAGGTACATCAAATTCATCTCCCCCAGATGTGCACTGACCGCACTTGACTAACAGCCTAAGCCAGCCTTTCCTTTAACTGCAATCAGACCATGGGCAGCAGCTTCAAATGCCTGCACATCAGGAGGTGGTGTAAATAGCTCTGTTGGAGATTAATAAGAATTAATTGTTAGTATTAAGTGCATAGAGTTGGGTTCTGAACATTTCACATCAGCATTATCATTGGGCTTCATTCATGAAAGATGCAATTTCATTAAATAGAGATAGGAATTTCAAAGATAAGGCAATATGATCCAAGTTATGATCATTCTGAAGAGCTAATGAAAGTAAAATACTTCAAGTCCGCTAATTTGGCCATAACTTGGGATTTCTATTCGCAATTCTCTCTATCATGAGTAGCTCTATCTGTTGCATATGTTTCTACTATTGGTGACATCTACATACATGCACATGTATTTGTATGTTTGACTTAGCAAGGACAGGTGAAGAGTAAGCCAACACCAAGGCTAGCAGAGTCTGGTGAAGTTTGAGGAGAAGGTGACAGATCTTGTGCAGGTCATGGGCACTCGTCATCAGATGATGCTGGGGTTTGAGATGCCACAGCTGCAGATTCTAGAAGGAAAGTAAGATAACAGTGTTATAGCATTTGACATACATAACACATCAATGAATGTTCAATGCTTATGATCAGGAAAGTATGTACCAACTGCACCATCAACACCATGACTCGGATCCCATGACCTGCAGTAGCACCTCCTTGAAATCCTGTAACCATTCACCTATGTGCAGCTCAAGTGTTAGAGGATTGTCAGTATTTTTGCAAAAGGCAAAGCCTCCCATTTGATACATTCCTTTCTGCGCCTTTTTGGCTGTTGAAAGCTTTCGGAGTCAAAACATATCAGTGTGTGATCGAGCACTTTGAAATGCTGGTGTTCTCTTCCCACCAAAATGAGCTGAATATGCAGATTTAAGGCATCAATTTCAGCTCCAATTATCCGTGCTTCCTGAGTAGTCCCTTAAATGTTGAACAAAAATGGTTGCAAGATGTATTTTTTAAAACATTGATGAAGTTTGCAACACTTCAATTTGCCTGTAGGACAATCAGAACATCAACAAATTTTGCTAGATCACAATTCAGTTTTTTTTTTGTTACAAAGCATTGCACTAGGCTATGCATCTATTTTCTTTTCTCTAATGGAAACATATAACCTCTTTGTGACTGGACTGTTTAGAAGTAACTTCACTTCTGTCACTCTGAATATGCTACTTGACTGCCCCTAGTGGTAGTTAAGTAGCATAGCAATGTAAAAAATGTAAAATAAATATTTAAGTAACTAAAAACTGGTTATATAGTTTGATTAGCCTATAGGGTTAAAATTAAATATTTTTTAGCATAAGGGATAGGGTTCAAATTAAATTAAATATATTAAGGGATAGCATAAGGGTTAGCGTTGGGGTTAAATTTAGTGTTAAGGTAAAATTTTGGGTTCGGGTTGGGGTCAAAAGGTCAATATAGGAAAAAAACACTATTTTTGGCTTTTGCCCAATAACTTGAAAAAAAAAATAGCGAAAAATATGGAAACATGCATATTTCTGAACTCGGGACAACATTTATAAACTTTAGATGGGGTCTTTTTTAATGATTGTATTTGTCTAAATTATATTTTAGGTCCAAGTTAGAAAAAGTGGATTTTTTAAAAATTTTCATCATCTTTTATGATGTAGTAAATTATAAGATATGATGAGCATAATGGTATCTAATGAAAGCCCTTCTTATGATGATAAAAACAACATATAATGTGAGTGGGTACAGTATCTGAGAAAGAAGAAAATTGCAGCTAAACACAAACACCCCAGAAATGTCAAAACAGCCATTGTCACCAAGGGAAAGTCAAGGTGAAAATGTCTTGTCACAAAGGGGTTAAGGACCATGGATGTTATAACAATTCGGTGTTGTTTATGTCTAGCTGTAATTTTCCTCTTCTTCATTTACTCTACCCACACAAACAATATATTGGTTTTTTTTATAGGATAAGGAGGGCTTTGTGTAGATACTATTATTTGAATTATATCATGTACTGTAAAAAAAAAAAAATGGTAAAAAAATACTTTTTTTAAAATTGTACTTGAAAAGTCTTACTCACCTACAACAGCTAATGAAGAAAATTTGTAAAATAGATTCAAATATTTGTCCTGAGTTTAGGAGTATCCTGTAACAAGGTAACAATCACCATTTTGTTACATATAATAGTGATAGATATATATATATGTATATATATATATATATATATATATATATATATATATATATATACATACATACATACACACACACACAAATCCTGGCAGTTCCTTGTGTGGGTGCAGGAATGGAACCTATGCTAAACACTGTTTGGTACAGGTTCTCCAACACTTCTCAGGCACTGAGAGGTGCCTGATTATTTATACATAGGTTGCGTCCATGCTCACATTGTTTAGTACCAGAGCACATTTGTAGGCAGTCCTCATTATACATTGGCACAAATAGCAATAGCATCAATATTGAGCAGTATCCCCTTGTGTGCCCTATTTTGACTTGTTTGTTTAGTAGTACTTTTCTTGTGTATATATTTTGTGTGTATACTAAACTACATACTAATACTAAATATATAGTTATATTCCTGACCACATTTTTAGAAGAGGAGCTAAATCTTGCAAAGGTAAAGGTAAGTGCTGGTGTTGGTGTTTGTTACATTTTGTAACCTTGTAATCACTGATGTCATTGTAGTGCATGTGTTCTACTTTTCCTGCAGGTGAACTTTGGTTCATGATGTTCACTTTTACTTTCTTTATAATTGTCAATGAGCACAATTAAAATGTACAATGTACTAAAAAAATTTGCAGGATTGTGTCTTTGTTAGGATAATTCTGTAAAGATGAAATATTTGGCATATCTAAGTATGCCTGGTTTAATTGTACTATTGTAAGGATTTGAAAGGTCTTTTGACATCTACATAGCTTTTTTTAGATTAATTGTACTGAAATTTTGCCTTTTCTACTGCTCTGGCAAATATTCTATTCTCTAATCTATCAGTTGCCAGTTTATTCATTCCTGAAGAAAATGTAGAGCCCTTTGAATAGGGAAAGGCAAACTTATTATCAAGTACAGAAAATATATGATCCAAGAAAAAATCCAGATGTTCTTTAATAACTACATACATTAGGTTAATCAGCCAATGATGTTGTTAAGGTACTTAATAATTGTGACAGGTCAGTGGTCTTTACTGCCACCATACTCAACCGCCAAGGAGACATTATTGTGCCCAGTCAGAGATACAGCCAAGCGCCTGGCCTCCTTAAAGGGATAGTGTTCCTGTTTACTTGACCACCACCACATAATAAACAACGCAAAACAAACAAATAGGGTGACCCTGATTATAAGGTGACCGTCCCCCAAACTCTTCATTTATAAAAAAAAAAAAAGGAAAGGCCTAAATATAAGGTGACCCAATAGCAAACAACATTTTGCTAGTAAATATATTTTCATATGTAAGGATGTCTGTGCACAGCACACAGATATCCTCCGGCTGTGGCCCCCCTAGGACAGCCAGGCCCCTTGCTGGGGTACAGGTTGCACCCCCCAATGCCAGCCCTGCATGCAAGTCTTAATTGATAGATATGAACCTGGGTCCAGTTCACATCAGACCACCCCAGGCTCCGCTCCTCCTGCTAGTACTGGTTGGGAAATACCACAGTTTGTTCTCATGTCTAGTGTGCAACACAAAATACCTTCCTCTAATTGCTACAACCACATGCAGATATTTTATTAATCCATGCTCTATCCTCTTTGATCTTAAATCAGAAATGTTCCCTTCTGAACGCACTAGATGATTGCAAAGAGGACTATTTGTACTATTAGTGTACAGGTTCCAATATAATCTGTAGCATAAAGAGTATTCTGTTTGAATGGTAAATGCACAGGAGCAAGGTGAGTGTGTATGCAGTTTAGTGGTAAATGCATTCAAGTAGGGTAAGTGCATTGCAGAATACTTATATGCTGTGAAAAAGACCCCTTGTGTTTTGTTCAAAATGTCATCCAATGCCTAAGACAAAACTTGCTGAATGCCAAACTAGAAAAGACACTGCACGTTCTGATGACTGAGAGCATCATGTTCCCTGTGCTCTGAGTCATCACTATGCGCAGAGTGCAAGCAGCACAGACTGAGCCTTAAGGAGGGAGGAGCCAAGTGCCGCAAAGCAGGTCTGAAATTTTTTTTAAAAAATCCGGTGCCCACTTGGCATGGTGCACCCTGCTACCTGGACGTGGTGCACTCTGTGCACCTGACTGGGAACAGCCCCAACTCACCTCATCTAACCCTTTAGTGAATAACCCCAGAGTACCTATCCATTTGTTCAAAAATGTTTACATACACACAATATCATGATATGTCTATAAAATAACATATCATCAAAAAGAAAAGAGTAACATGAAACATTATTCCAAAAAGCCAAAAACATAAGTATTCAGACAGTATGCTTGTCTTCTCCTGCTTTCCACCTCTGTCATAAGCTTTGTTATTTGACCTTGTGACATTTGAGGAAACGGGCAAGTAAGTTATCTTGCAGCATTGCAACATTAAACGCTGCAGAGATCTCTGAAAAGATGAGCAATGAAGCAAATCTTTATTGGCTTTGCTGATCCCAAAAATAAAAAATGACCTTTCAAACATTGCAGACAATTTTAATCCAATATACATTCAATAATATAATACAATATTCTAAATATAATCAAATATACAGTAATCAGAGATAAGGTAAAAGCAAAAAAAAAAAAACAGTAAACAGGCAAGAGACAGGCAGGACACAACAAGGTTAAGTAGCTAAAAAATACTACAAATGATGCAGGCTCCATTTCACCTGACATTTCAAATGGAGTGACTCTTGTTTTCACAAAGAATTGTTGAAAGTGTGGACTTCTGCATTTTTATGGTGACTTTAGTTTTCAAATTTGATACGCCGTTTATAATAATAATAATAATTTTATTTACATGAACTAATCTATAAACATATTTGCTGCATTTTAAATACACTATATAATTAGTTATATTGCTTTGGAGCTCTGTGATACAGTCATACACACCTACATTTTGAGCTCCTAGGAAATAGGGACAGAGGGATTTAGAGCAAAATTAGGAACTGTCCCTCATAAATAGGGACACTTGGGAGGCATGGGTATAACACCTGATTAAGCAGTAACAAAAATCAAGATACTAATTAGAAATGGGAACAATAAGGTGTCAGATATTTTAGAGACCGAGCAACTAGCCAGCAAGCAGTTACCAGTCCCCTGAGATCCTGAATATATGGTTATTTGGGACTTTTTCTGTCCTACTTTAAATATACTATTCATAAATTATTAATTTGAGATTCTGAACTCTACGTGAGCAAAATCGGAGATTGACTACTTCATGTCAAAATAGATCCCACTTGGGAAAACCTAATTCATAAGGAAAATATAGTGGATTCAAGTACTTATTAAAATAACCAATTACCACTGCTAACATGAAAAAGCATGACACTCAATAATGGGTTGCTTGTTTTTCTTACTACTAGTGGTGCACAAAATAATAGGAATATTTAACAATATATTAAAATCAAGGAACAGATAATGAATAGGGCAAGCCTTTAGCTTCAGAACAGCTTCAGTCTAATAGAATATTCCACCAATCTTAAGATTAAAAGCTTTCGGTCCTGAGAGGGATGAAAGAGATCACAATCTAGTTGATTGTTAAGGCCATGGAAGGACATAGGAAAGGCATTTGACTTTGTGATGGTGTTAATGGAACCCCTATTGAATTTGTTTAGCAATGTGCATAGGAATATTATAGTCCTAGGTTATGGGAAGATCACAGGGGAACAGTGAACGCACCATTGAGCGCAGCTGGTGTTTTAAAATGGCCGCATTTTACTTGGCTGTTATATAACAATGCAAAAAAATCAGACCTAAGTGAATTATGCATAACTAGTTCATTTTGAGCCTGAGGCAAGAAAAGAAAATTGAAACATCCAAATATTTTCTTCATACAGTATAAAGTCAGCTACACAATAAGCACTAGCAGTCATACAGCATAACTCCCATCATTAAAAAAAATGAGCCAGTGTCTGAACAGAGATCAGGAAACCCAGCTCTATGTTGTACAAACCTTATACCGAGGGAACACCCGTCGCTTCCCCGCTATCTCCTACGTTGTGGGGTCAGGTCCGGTGCTGTGGTATTGGGGAGTGCAGAGGGCATGTGCACACTTTTGCATGTGCACGCTTCTGATGGTAAAGCACACACGTGCATTGTTGGAGTCAATGCTCATGTGTACCTCTCCTGAACAGCGTGCATGCATCATTCGGAGGAGGAGACAAGCAAGAGGTGGTCCTCTTATGCCCTGCCAGAAAACTGGGACCCTGATACATAAGACCCTTCACTATGCAGGAACAAGATTGGTCTACTCTTAGCACCGAAATGAAGCTTACATCCAGTATTCCACGTTTCACTCATCAAACCCTGGAAATCTAATCCATTCCCCTCCTAAGATCTCCTAAGTTAAATGGTAACACTGAATGTATAGTACAAGAAATCCTTGATATTCCAGATATTGAAGAGGAAACCTGGAATATCTCATTCGTTGGAACGGATATGGACCCAAAGAGTGACCCTTGGAACCGGTAGAACATATTCATGCCCCAAAACTACTTAAGAAATAGTATCTCTGTTAGGCTAGAATTAGGAACGAGAGGGTCAAGGCAGGCAGAATAGATACAAAAATGAGGAGGAAGACCGAGGTTAGGAGAAGAGAGATATTCAATATCCAAAAAAGAGAGCCAAAGGAGAGAACCTCATTTGGGAATATACAAGTACTGAATGGCAGATGAGCAGGGTTGATATAGGGAGTCAGCACCAGCACTCAGCACAATATAGGAGGTGTGCCTACCAACTCCCTCTCCCTCCATTAGTAATCACTTCCACCACTCATGCAGTGTTTTTTTAATGCCTCAAATATTGGTGTCCAAATCACCTACAATTGCTCCCCGGAGCGTTGCCAGGTGCTTTATTGGAATAGCATTATGCCATTCCATTTGGTGCTGCCCTGTTGTGGGCAAGAGCTTAGGAAGTGACCAGTGTTAACCCTAGAGGCAGCCACCAACATTACACTTAAAAAAAACACATTAGTTAGTTATAGATCTAGGGTTAGAATTAGAGTTAGGGTTAGAGTTAGTTTAGGGTTATGGTTAGTGTTATGGTTAGGGTGATGATTATGGTTAGGTCAAAATGTAACTGTAGGAGAAAATGGTTAGGGAATAGCAATATGCTAATTTTCTAAACTCAGGACATATATTTGATCTATTTATCTGTTTTTTTTAATTAGCTTTTGTAGATAAATATAAAATATTTTTTCAAGCAAAAGTTAGAAAAAGTTTTTTATTTTTTATTAAACAAATTACAAGATTTGATCACAACTATGGTATCTAAAGAAAGCCCTTCTTATCCAGACAAAACAATATATAATTTGCACGGGTAAAGTAAATGAGAAAAAAGAAAATTACAGCTAAACACAGACACCACAGAAGTGTAAAAACAGCCTATCCTACGGCCAAAATATTGAAAAAACAGATTCATCCATAAGGGTAATGTAACTCCTAAACTATACTTTGATATATGCATGAAATTAGAACTAGTATGTATAATAGAGTCTCTTCAGTAGTAGGCAGCATTGTGGGCTGAAGGCACTTTGTCTCTCTCTAGATGGACAGAGTAAATAGTGGAAGGGATTTGTTTATATGTGAATCTCAAATTAAAGCCCAGTATTAAAGAAGGAGTGCATGATGACACTGGCACTCATGTGGATACACTGTAGATGTAGATTAGCATAGACATTAAAAAGAGTCACACAATATGTATGTATATGATAGAAGCCACCAAATGTTAATATTCATGGGGAAGATAAGCTTTTATTGCAAAT
Source organism: Pelodytes ibericus (assembly GCA_036172795.1). Classification (NCBI taxonomy): domain Eukaryota; kingdom Metazoa; phylum Chordata; class Amphibia; order Anura; family Pelodytidae; genus Pelodytes; species Pelodytes ibericus. Next base: position 121,051,105 of record CM069858.1, on the reverse strand, counting down.
GTAAAAGTGTGCATATCTGAATGAATCCAGATATTACGGAGGCCTGTCTTGATGTGGTAATAAGAAACAATGAGGACCTTATCTTAAATATCCAAGTAAGAGAACACTTGTGAGATAGTGACCATAATATACTTTCTTTTGAGATTAATTTGTAACTACTCCACCAAAACACTTAATTTTAAAATGGCCAGGCATGGGCAGCTATTGAACACGTAGACTGGGATACACTGTTTTCTGGACAAAACACAGAAGACAAGTGGAATACCTTTAAGCACCCATTAGCAAATTACAAATATCAATATATACCTTTGGGAAACAAATACAAAAGAAGCAGATGAAAACCAATGTGGCTTACAAGTAATGTAAGATAGGAAAAACAAAACATGAAAATGGCATTAAACATTATAAAAGTGAGAAATCAGCAGCAGCATTTATAGAGTACAAAGATTCCAACAAAGCCTGTTAAAAGGCATTTAAAATGGACAAATTGGAAAATGATAAAGTGATTGCTAAGGAGAGTAAAACTAACCCCAAAACAAAAGTTAAAGTATGCAAATAGAAAAAAGATAAAGGCAGAAAATGTTGGTCCTTTGTTATCCGAAATAGAAAATTTGGTTAGTGAGGACAGAGAGAAAGCAGACATTCTAAATACTTTGTTAATCCTGTACTGTGAAAAGTACGTCAATCAGAGTATTTGGCACCCATGGTCGAAACCTATGTATGCACCGCCTGTGACAGAACCCCCTCCATCAGAGTCTGCTTCCTTGGCACAGACAGTAATTTTAGCCCCGGGATCTCCTGGTCTCTTAAGCTATCTAAATCACTAGCCGAGACTTAGTGCAGGATTAAGTAAACCAACTGGTTTATTGAAAATTACACAAACTTATATACAGACAGAATTACAACAACGAAACAAAATTTAGGAGAAGGGACAGTTTAGCGGAGAGCTGCTGGCAAGACAAAAAGACATTGTCTTGCTAATCTTCTAGAAACATGAACATGACCGAAATGTACCAGGAAGACAAATATTTTGTAGTGGGAGGTCTAGCCGCCCAAATTTCCTGAAGGAGACTAAAGGAGGAGGGATACCCACTCCAGAGCCGAGAATTGGAACATGTGGAATGTGTGCCACCGAGATAGCCGACTGCAACAAATTAATAGTTCTATAGGATTTACCTTGAGTAAAAAGATGGGCCAGGAAATTGATAACTACAGTTATGGGTGCCGGCATCGATAGAGGGTCTTGAAGCCAACTGAGGAAGTTTGTTGTCTGGTGATTCGCCCTGGAGGCGAAAAGCTCCAGATAGAGGGAACCCGTAGGTGGTCAAGTGACCGGAAGTGACTGGTACCTCCAGTGTCTGGAGAACCAATCGGCTACCAAATATTCCTTCTCAGGAATGTATTCTGTCCTGACTGAGACGTGGTTGTCTAGACAATCACTTGAGAAAGGTCTCCCAGCGAGATGTGAGGACGAAGTATTTCCCTTTTCATGTTCACTTGGATGGGGGAAGCCTTAGCGTAGATGCGACCGGGTCTATAGTGAAACCTAGAAATTGGACAGATTATGCTGGGGTAGGCTCGATTTTTCAGTGTAGATAACAAAGCCTAGTTACTGTAGTATATGTACAGTGAGGGTCAAATGTCTGTGCAGGGTCTGAGGGTCCTGAGCCATAAGTATGTAATGGACCGAATCCCTCTGACCCAGAGAAACTCCATCATTGGTTTGAGGAGTTTGGTTTGAGGAACTGGTGAAACACCATGGGGTCAAACTAAGGTCAAATGGAAGACACGCGAATTGCCATAGATGGCTGTGCCAAAGGAGTTTCAGAAATGTTCTGTCGTCTCGGTGGACAGGGATTGTTAGATAAGCACCCTTTAGATCTATACGGTAGAACCAATCATGTTCCCTGAGCAGGTCATGCAGAAGATGGATGCCCTCAATCTTGAAATGCCTGTACACAACATGGAAATTGAAGGCAGGCAGATTTATAACTGTTCAGAACTCTCCTGACTTTTTCTGTACTAAAAATATGTTCCTCAGAAAGAATGGGGGGCCTATATTGCGTTCTATAGCCTTCTGAGGGAGGGCAATTCTTTGTGTACTAGTCTCGAAACAGGTAGGGACAGATGTAAAGGGTGTGGGAGTATGTGCTGAGCAGGGGTTGAAGAGAAGTCTATCGAAAACCCCTGACTGTCTGAAGGACCCAAGGGTTCTGAGTGATGTATTCTCATTGAGCTAAAAAGTGAACATGTGACATAATCGGGATTGGTCTTACCTTGAGGTGGTCTAACTCTGTAGGATGACCCATGGCCTTGGGAGGACCACTGGTAGAGCGGGGTGCGAAAATAGGATCATGTCTAGGTGATAATAGTATGACCCCTGTGCCTACCAGCCCTGGATAAAAAAATGTTCCCTGATATGAAACACTCTTCTTAGCAATGATTGAGCCTTGTTCAGGGATGTAAAGATGTTGATGAGTTTGTTGAGGTCCCTGAGTAACCTCTCACCAAACAGGAGGCCTTAGGCCTCATGCCCCAGGTCTTTGGGGACCAGGTTAGTCAGTTTTGCGTCTTATTTGATAGAGCTGCTTTTTCGTCTTTCAGACAAGATTGCTGCATTGCGTTACCCAAAAGAAAGCGTGCTGGGTCCAGTCCCTGGTCAGCTGCAGATCTAAGGTGGAGTCATCAGCCAGGGCCTGATCTGTCATGAGCTAGGGGACACATCTAGTAATTTATATTGAGCTATCTTGAGGCCTTGTTCTTGGACATACATGTTGCGAAGTTTGGGTCAAAGTCTGGAGTCTTGGAGACTTTATCTGGCACTGTGGGCTTGGTATACTCGTCACTAAGCTTTTGGCGGACCTCCTTCTCCAGGAGTGGCCGCAACCAATAATTTAAGAACTCCGCTATATGTGTGTGGGGGGGGGGAAGCCCATTCGGCAGGATCTAGGATGTCTCAGGGTATGAGGATCAAAATATGGGAGGCCGGTTGAATCTAAAATCTCCTGGATGTCATCCTGATTAGCATTTGACGTGGAAGGGATATGTACAAATGATTCCCATACATAATGTAAACTGGTTAGGTCAGTAGACGGGTGTCTCGAAGAAAGCTAGGCTTAGAAGAACCTGCCAGGTATTCATCTAGGGTGTAAAATTCATCATCTCTAGAGACCGCATCAACTTGTTCAGGCGTGGTATTCAGGGTGACTGTGAGGGGGGCGGACTTTGACCTCTTGAGAGTTGTCTTGCCATTATTTTGGGGAAGGGAGTCCGACCAGGACCTTTTGCTAGAAGGGGTCCTGGTTGTGGGAGTGGGGAGAGTCCCCAGAATCCGATACAGCCCGGGTATAAGGAGAAGCATCAGGGACATCCTGTGCAAGATTGAGGTCAGTTTGACGGTTGATGGCCAGGACTGCCGGTAACTAGGGCACCAGGTATAGGAATATACAATTCACCGTATATTTGTTCTGTACACAATCCTAATTGTATAATATCTGAAAGATATAGGGGGAAGTATGTATGAGAGGAAAAATGTTGGGGATCACCTGAATGCCCAGTGGGGGTCACCCACCGTTGGGGTCAGGGTTTTATGGCGAAGCCTACCGGATGAAGATGGGGATGATCCCCTGTTTCCTTTAATCAGTAACGGTAATGCTTATAGAAAGCCGATAGAAACAATATTACAATTTTTCAGAATATTATACTGTTTACTTGTTTTTTTCTCTTGAACTGTTAACTATGTATTTGCTGCTGGCGGTTTCAGTAAAGAAAGTTTTGCAAATATGAAGCCTCCTCTCCTGCTATAGAATTGCAAGCAAATGCATAAATTTAGAGAAAATATGTTTTAAATGTGTCTTGTGCTAACGACATCACTTTGTGGCTTGATAATTATTATTTAAAGTAGTTTATTTGCAGTTTATCAAGCACAACACTCTTATAAAGAGAGTTCGGATCCTATGGCAAGCTAGGAAAGAAATCCAGTTTTACAAATGTTGCTTTATTAGTAGACTGATCCATGTATGTAATACTAATGACATAACAGAGGGGGAATGTAGCAGACTGAAAATGCCTTATGCATTTCAATACAGCTGGGATGGAAGTGGTTGTATAGATTTTTAAAAATTCATATGCAACATACATGTTGGCATATGAACCAGTTCTGTGTGTCACTGCAAGAGGCATGTCCCTGCAATCACTACAATACACCAACACTGTTATATATAGCGACAGCGCCGCTTCACACCTTACTCCTGAATAACAGACACGCCGGTTGTGCCCACAAGTTGTGCGGTATGGGGGATGCACAGAGGGGCGTTCACAGTTCGTTTGGTATCATCCTCCTGTCATTTTTATCGTGCGTCCGAACCTACGTTGTGCCACCCTCCCGTGCCCCGCGCGGTGGTTCCTTCCTGACACATTCAGATGCAGCGCTGCAGCGGTTCGCAGTGACCGTTGAGGGTCGGCGCTGAGAGGACGGGTGTTTGGATGGAGCAGTGCTAGTGGATTTACAGAGCACCTAAATGACGCGTCGCAGCGGACCCCTTCCATTCAGCCCTGCTGTGATTTGTGTTTTGAGTAAGCCATAAACCTTTCCCTAGCTGCTTTTCTTTCTCCCGGCCCAGGTATGCCAGAAGGCGACTTAGCTATGTTATCGCCCCAAGAAGCGGCCAAGATCTACCACGCCAATTATATCAGGAACTCCAGGGCCATTGGAGTGCTGTGGGCTATCTTCACCATCTTGTTCGCTATCGTAAACATCGTGTGCTTCATCCAGCCATACTGGATCGGGGATGGGGTGGACACCCCCCAAGCTGGCTACTTCGGGCTCTTCCACTACTGCATTGGGAGCGGTTTCAATAAGGAGCTGACCTGTACCGGCAGCTTCACGGACTTCTCCTCCATCCCTTCGGGAGCTTTCAAAGCCGCCTCTTTCTTCATTGGCCTCTCAATGACGCTCATCATATCCTGCATCGTGTCCTTCGTGCTCTTCTTCTTCTGCAACACGGCTACTGTGTACAAAATCTGCGCCTGGATGCAGCTCTCCTCTGGTGAGTGGATGAGGGTCGGGGGGATGTGGAGCAAATAGGCCAACAGTGTTACTGTCACGTCAGTGGGTGGTTGGATCGTCGTTATTGCAGTGATGGCTCACCTTTGGTATAGCAGCAGTTGTGGACTATGTTCCTCATAATGCTCAGCCAGTGTACTTGGAGTACCAATCGTGCATCATCACATTAGTAGGGTTACCCTTTTTAATAGCAGAGGACCAAAGCCCACACCTGCTGCATAAACTGACAGTCACTTCTGCCTCTTGGAGTCCCACTGTGAATCCAGTAAACAGTCATGTTGACCATGAGATCCTGTTGAGAGATCCACCAATAGGACTTTCTGAGGAGTGCTACCTCAGAAATGGTAATGGTAACCTATGTTTATTAGCACGATTTTATTGTCCACATAAAACTTTACTGGAGATACCGATGCCATCTTTCTGTATACTATTAGGAAATTCGTAGTAATTGGTCTTGATAAGTTCAATATTTTGTTGAAAGTGAATGAATATTTCTGTGGATCTTATTAAGTAGATATGAGTGTTGTATATGTGTACATTTTGGTAACCTTATGTTCAAGAGTATAATTGCTATTATGAATTCAGAAATATGTTTTTAATTACGTTTTTTTAAAACTTTGTACAAATTATGTATCAATAATCACATACACACATTAAATGTATCTATTAACTGCTAGTACGAAGTATACTTGCATTATGATTTATTTGTGCATAACTGTTCTAAAGGAAAAGATACCCTTGCTTTGATGGTGTTATGTCAGCTTGTAATACAATGGGGGATCTAAGTGTCTAGAAGTAAAGTGCATAACTAAAAGCTTAGGCCTGCCAGTGTGCTTTTTAACCTGTTCATTACACGGCTTGCTATGAAGAAACTACAGTTGCTCAAAGAGTTCCTAACTCCATTGTTAATTTGTTACTGCTTAAACGCGTCTCTTCAGGCTCATAACATCACTTTACAAGGTAACCCCCTTACTATTAAAATGTCACTACAAATTAATTACAGATTAATGGAAGTTAATCCCTTATCATTCAATTTGTTTTAATGGGACCTACATTTGGAAGACTGCATATCTGTCAGGTTATATATTTGTTTTATCTATTTATTTTTTTAACTCAAGTCAATTATGGACTGTCTGAGAGCTATAGTGTATCGCTTGTTAGTTCATTTATGAAGTGTTGCTAACCAGAATCAAGTAGCTCATGCAGAGATAACTTTCCACTCACTACAGTGGAGTTCTGATATCAATATTACCAGTATTTATAAAGCATCACCCGATTCCATGGTGCTGTACAACAAGGAAAATATAGCTATTTGCAGCATGTGGAACAGAGATATATCGGGTGGTTATTTATTAAAACTCCCACACTGCAAAGTGTCGGGGGTTTTATAAAAAGGCGTAATCACCATTTGTTATGGATAACACTGATTGCAGTGTAGGAGTGAGACCATTTGGCAGGGGTTCTCACTTTTTACATTTTCTGCCACGGCGCACTGAGCGCCATAACAGCCCGGAACCAAAATGTGTTGGGAGCCTCCTTTTTACATTGGAGCACCCGCCGTTTGTAGCACTTTTGAGTGCTATTGGCGTGTGCACCATCTTTATACATCACCCCATTGCGTGGAGAGACCTTACATGAAGGAATCTTATACCAGAATTAAAAGAAGGTATTGTTTGATGTAAGTAGCTGTGAACTTTAGATATATTCAATAAATAACCAAAAAAGAAGGAGCAGTAATCTAGCATTTCTTTTTGACCCATTATTAAGCATGTTATCGAGTGATATACATCCTGATAGTGCTTTGTGTTTTGTTGATAATATGTTCCAAACAGTATTTTTCTCAAGAAATCTCAACTTCAAAGTCAAAATGGTTGCTCACAGCAACATCAATCTGGTGATATTATTGCACTATAAAGATCATAATTGATATAGTTAAACTTATTAGGCATAGTGGATTTTTGGCATGTACCGACCTCTATCAAAGTGCTAAAAGCTGTTCAGATCTCTATCGCTCAAATAGTGATTTAGAGTGTAATTATTTAATGACTTTCTAAACTAAATCAACCTTTCAATTCTTTTTCTTCAAGTCTTTATTGCGGCAAACCATGCTTTGCAACCACCACCAGTCATTTTGAAGTAATAACTAGTCATGTAGGCATGATATTAGATCAACAGTTATTACTCTTACATTTATTTATAAAGTGCCAACAATTTACATGTCCATTGAAACCATAGTCCAGGTGTCTTGTGTGCTTTTTAAGTGTCAAGCAACACTGCGGAATCTATTCACTACAAGGTGGGTTGCAGATGAGTGTCACTGCTTGTAAAATAGGTCAGCCAGCCATGAGAACTCACAAGTTATTAATGTGTTTTCAAAGTACTTTAAAATGCATGTGTTAGAACAACTAATAATGCAATTAAAAATGGAGGCTGGTATTGCTTTCCAATTCAATGTATTAGGGGGGGGAAAAGATAATTGGAATAAATGGATAAAACGGATACAAGAGGTATAGACCCGGAGAGCGTTGACATAAAGAATGTATACAGAATAATATTTTGATACAATAGTCTTGCCCCCCCTCCTATTTCGGACTCTTGCCCCCTCCTCGACAGTGCGTTAGGTTTATTAGTCTGAATGGATGGGTTGTCTAGCTCTTTGCTTTTTACATAAACGAGATTGCCATATGAAATGCTGAAGGTGTTAGATATTGAGGTTATCTTACATGGACATTTTAATTGAGGTTAAATGGCAAAGAATGTCTAATTTTTTTTTCTTTTTGTTGTATTTATGTATACGTAAATTTTTTCTATAAATAAAGAATATATATTAAAAAAAATGCATGTGTTAGATTTTAAAATATTGACAGCCAGATACAATTTTGAAAATGCAGCAGTTTGCAATAAACCAAGACTGCCCACACTAGAGTAAAAGTTATTTCTTTTTTTTGCTGCAGGAACCAATGAGAATAATTTCATTCAAATGAATGGAATTTCCTATCTCTCTAGTAATGTCATCAGACAGTGTGCTGCACTGTTAAGAGATCCTACTGTGTACAAGAGCAAGGTCACTCATAAGCCACACAATAGATTAAATTTGAGGAGCACAGGAAGTGACTAAATGAAACCAAACTTTATATCCTCTGTGTCTATATAATCAGTGCTGCGGTACCTGCAGTAAACATGCAGAGTAATCATTGAGGAGGGCTTGAGTCAAATATTAAAAATAAGATGTTTGCAGAATGCTTGCATCAAATCACACTCAAAAAAAGCCCATGCACTGTACAAGCAGTAATCTTCATCTTGCATCAAAGTAAATTTAGGGACTAGACTGTTCCTTTAAGTTGGTAAGATAAAATGTCAAGTTCACCAGCAGCTTACCTATTGGTGAAGAGAACCCTGCATCTTATTTTAGTATGGGGGTTTCCTATCAACATCAATGAATTTATTTCACAAAGGGCCAATTAGCCGAATTTATGATTATACATTTTTAAGCATGATTATCTCGCATTGTTCAGTAACAGATGTTCAAGACAAACTCATGGAGGTGACACTTGGTGGGTCCCTCACAACATTAGTTTTTGGTTCTATATTTTTCAGAGTTTGCCTCAGAGTTACCCTTTGAAGCCAATGAAAGTTTGTAGGTTGGAATGGTACATGAACACTGATTTTCATATAGCAATAATTCATAAAACTAATGCGATAAGCCCTCTCTACCTATACTAAAATATGAAAAAGACACTTTCTTGCTTTAGTTTATCAAATTTTCATCTTTTCAGCATACTGATCAAGCAGGATGGTGGTGCACCAAAACAATCCTTCTAAAACAGTAGATTTTGGAGGTAACATCTGTAGAAAATGTTTGAGGCTTTAGTGTCCCTTTAACCCCTTGGCGACAAAGGATGTGTCAGGCACATCCAGCCGGCAACTCCGCTGTGGTGGAACGAGTGGTTTTCGCGATCAACGAACGATTCACGGGCACCATACTGGAGAGCAGCATGCTCCTCCAACATGGCTGCTGCCCTCTTGTGGGTAGAGTGTTGGAAGTGCAAAAACAAATTCACTTCTGTCGCTCTAATACTGTTGCTAGACTGACCCTAGAAACAGTCAGCAACATCGCAATAAAAAAAAGACAGGGTTAGAATAATGGTTAGGGTTACAATTAAATTAGGGTTAGCATAAGGGGTAGGGTTACAATTAAATTAAAATTAGAATACATAAAGGTCACTGTAGGAAAAAAACACTATGCCCTAAAACTCACAAAAAAACGGAAGAAAAACATGGAAACAAGCATGTTTCTAAACTCGGGACAAAATATAGAAACTATTTAGAATGGGTCTTTTTTTAATGTTTGTATTTGTGTAAAAAAAATTCTGGTTCTGGTTCCCTTGGATCTCTGCCACAGCCCAGTCCCCTCACTCTGTTTGCAGCTGGATTGGCTAAGACACAGGCTCTGTCTGCAGAGGAAGAGTATACTCCTCCATCTGATTGCCTGGTCCTGTCACATGAGTGTGTCCCCTCCCATCTCCATAGCAAGTTAACACTAACAACCTTAACGTAACAACCTTTTCAGACCTGTTCCCTCCCTCACTGCTGGATATTTAGTCGACTAAAATTAACTGGAGATTTAGTCGACTAAAACAATTCAGATGACTAAAGTGCGAGTAAACTAAAATTACAAAACACTATGACTAAAACTAAATCAACATTTTCCGTCAAAATTAAAACCCCAGTCACACACACAGACAGTCAAAGACATAGAGACAGTTGAACAGACAGACACTCACATACACAGACAGATGGAGATTGTCACATTGACATACTATAAGGATTTTGGTTACGGAGTATAGTTGCAGGAAGATAACCACTGAACTTGGACGCTGAATATATACAGAATACCAAGGCAAGCGTACTTAAATTTCAGGACGAGCCGAGGACAAGTTCAGTACCAGATAGTGGGGTAAACGTAGTCCGAGCAGAGAGGTCAAGGCAGTGGGCTGGCAGGGAATGGTTAAATATACAATCCGTGGTCGAAGGGTATCAGAGGACAACATAAACAGAGTCTGAGCAAAAGGTCGGGGCAGGCGGCTGGCATAGAATGGTTAAATATACAATCCGTGGTCAAATGTATCGGAGGGCAACCTAAACAGAATCTGAGCAAAAGGTCAGGGCAGGCAGCTGGCATAGAATGGTCAAATATACATGGTTTGTTAGAAGGTGAACTTCAAGCAATGTAGACAGCAAGGACAGTGTTGGAAAATACAAATAAATCATGTAAAAATAAGTTAATCCCTAGAGGATCAGTGACATGTTAAAGGACCACTGTAGGCAAAAAAACAACAACTCATGTTTAATTTAAAGATTACATCAAGTGTAGATGGTGTGTATAGAGTTGTTTTAATGAATGAATACAAATAAAGCACCTTATTGAGCACTTGTTGCTTCATATAGCTCTACCAGGAGGCAGACATGTTGTTGTAAAGAATCTTGGGTAAGATCTGCATTAACCTTCATGCAGATTAATGAAGATCTGCCCCACAAAATGCCTACACTTGATGCGATCTTTGAATTAAACACAAGATAATTAATTGCTACAGTTGTCCTTTAATACTGCCAGTGGTCCTATATATACATATCTTTTATCGTGTCACTTTGGAATATAACAATGTATGACTTCCTGAAAGGTGACTGGATGCTTGTACGGGTATATGTGCGCTTGCATGGGTATATGACTGTGTGCATGTATGGGTAAATGTGGGTTTGAATGGGTAAATGACTCCATGCATATATAGGTAAATGTGCGCTTGTATGAGTATATGACTGCATGCATTTATTGGTAAATGACTGTGTGCATTTATAGGTAAATGACTGCGTGCATGTATGGGTATATGATGGCGTGCATGTATGGGTATATGACTGCGTGCATATAAGTATAAATGACTGTGTGCATTGGCTTTGATAAAGTAAGCTACAATTCTCATTTGGAAATCTGGTCTGTTTAATACTTACTTGCATTTGCTGAGTGCAAGTATTGTTAGGCCTGTATCCTATGCTGCAATCAATGAAGACCTTATTTAAATATTCATTAGATTTTCATGAGGGACAAGTAGATTGGGCTACTGCTTTAGTCACTGGACAAGTAGTTTTTTTTAAAAACATTTTTAAGTTGAAAATTAGTATATATAGATTAACAGTTACGTTTTTGCTCACCATAAGTGCAACTATGCATGAAACTCGTTAGGTTGTTCTACCTGATGACTCGGAGTGTTTGCTATGTTGTTTCAATGATTTTTTGAATTTTTTTTATGCACCATTCACAAAATATTTTTATTGTTTAATTTTCATTATTTATTTTTATATACACAATCTACTTTTTATTTTATTTTTTTAATTTTTTTTTATTATTTATTTTTTCTTTTATTCACATTATTTATATTACCCATTATCATTTCCTCACAACATTTTTAGTTTTTATATTTTCTTAAACACTCTCAACGTATTTTCAATACACTCTTCACCTTTTTTTTTTTTTTTCAACAAACCCCTAACACACCTTATCTTTCACATAGTCACCAGTGTACACAAATGTGCTATAATTACAACTAATCACTTTGACCTTTGTTGCAATTGGTGAACATTTTGTATTTAAATGAAGTTTGTCCATTTGGTGTGAAGCCTATGAATAAGCGTGTTATCACGCGAAACGCGCCAGGCGGATCGCTCTCAACTGGTCATCTGTCTTAAGTGTCTACGTGTATGTTATATTTAATACATTTTTCTATTTTTCACCATATTTACTTGGAGTGCATGCTCAACAGTTACGTTTTTGCTCACCATAAGTGCAACTATGCATGAAACTTGTTAGGTTGTTCTACCTGATTACTCGGAGTGTTTGCGAATAAATAAAATAAATATTCGCTCATTGCTTGTTCTATCACCTTTCCTTTTTCATTGGCCTTCATTGCTTCTGTTTATCATTCCAATCAAGTCACTGCAAAATGCTGATAATAGTCACATTCCATGATGCGGTAAATTTCAATCATTCAGTGGGCTTGCAAAATGAATCCAATTACCTTTTGGAAGTTAAGCTGTTAGTTTAGAATGCTTTCAAATTCAAACCCTGCATGATCATAAGAATTCATGAACACAGTTGGGCAAAAAATATTGCAAAAAGAAAACATTGGGTTGTTAATGTGCAAGTTATTTTGTTGTACTTTAAAAGAGAAATAAAAAGATAACAAGATGCAGATTGCATTGGAATATTAAATTTCATATGTATACATTTACACACACACAAAATAAACATTGCAAAATTCCAGGATCCAGGTAGCCATGGCGCATAATTTAAATAAAGAGATAAATGGATAGGTGAAATAGGTTACAGATCTAAAAGTAAAACAGTACAAATGCGTGCATATTATAAAAAAAAAAAAAAAAAAATTATGATCCTACACTCCTTGATTTCTACAATTCTAAATAATGTATTAATTGAAATAAAATAAAAACAAATAATATATCTGTTAATATACTGTTTCAGTATATCTTTTTTCATCTGGGCCAAGATTCTAAACATGTCCATAGTTCAATAGAGCTATACAGGTCAAAGAGGGCTCGCAAAGGTACTTTATTCTTTCATTAATGCATTTTTATTTAAAACGCAATATTGTAATTGAATATGTTTTTTGTTTTTTTTTGCCTACAGTTGTATTTTGATATAAAGCCAACTACAAGGATTTCATTTTATCATGGGTCATTGTAGCTAGAGTAGTATTGGAATGCTTGTCCATTTTGTGGCAGTTAGGGACTGCCATTAGTTTATTTACATCTACACATTTTGCTTTGCAGTGAGCATGGGATGAATTCCAGCTGTATTCGGTTTATACCAATGGCAATTATCTTATTTCTAGATTATATAGAGCATTTTGCATAAATAAATAACAAAACAGGGACTTTTGCACACATATTTGAATTACTGTATTTTATTACAGTAGTTATGATGCTTTGAGAAAATTCCAATAAAAAAGTTGAGAGTTTGCTCCATGTTCAGTTTTTGGCCACAATAGAATGTACAATAACATGACACAATAGTGCGCGCTGAAAGCTAACAGGCAATAATAGCATGTATATAGTTCTAATTTTAGCTGATCTCACTATGAACAGGAGATATTTATAAAATTGTAGTGTAGAAATAGGTTGCCTTTGAAACATTTTGTTAACATGAATAAAGACTCCAGCAGATATTAGGTTTAAACAAAATTGCAGGTCTTTCTGCGGAAAAAAAAATAGTTACCAGTTAAATATGTAGCATAGGTAGCAATACATCTATGGAAAAATAGTTTTATGCAATGATTCCCAAATGTTTTCAATTCGCCCTCAATTAGTGTATCAGGATTTTGTCCAGGTGCCCAAAGTCAGAACATATGCCCACCTAACAGTTGGTGTGGTTAGGTTGGCCAAGACATACATCTTTAAGATTTATTTAGTGCTTGTTGATCCAAGGAGTAATCTGGTTGCCATTTGGCATCAAGAATGATTCCCCCCCACTTAAAGCAGAATTAAAAATTGCTGAAATAAGAGATTTATATTTGCCTTCTTTTGGATCAACAGCGGTAAACATGGAATAGGAAAAGGGTTGAACTTGATGGGGAAATACAGATCAAGTTTTCATCTGTACTGAGTTGACAGAAGTGGTAATTAAGTGGCTGCTCCGTCTCCATGCAGAGAGCACTGCTACTGTTGGAAAAGTTGCTTGAAGGTGTGTTTTAAATATTAAAATAATGCACACCTTTGTTTACTTAATGAATGTTTGTATTTATTAATTTAACATACCAAGACAGCTGTCCTTTAAAGGGTCACTAGTCATTGAACTAACTGATGCATATAGTAGTGTTTTACCTTTACATCAGCAGTGTGGCCAAGAAACCCACATCTCACACTGCTATGAAGAGGATGGATGAGGTGGGAAAGACACTGAGGGGGTAACTCAGTAGTGTGATTAGGAAAAACGGTTAAGCCTCAGTCCCTATTCCTTTTGTAAAGATCCTGTATGTGTAATTGTGTGAACTGAGCAATATGTTAGCTAATATGTTTTTAAAGACTTGACAAAATGAGTAATATAAATACCTTTCACAGTGTCTTAAATGTACGCTGTGTTTTTCTTGCATTTTTTTAAAAAGTTGTTTACTATGTTTTGTAATTAGGAATTTTGTTTTAGTCTCATTTATGCCCAGCAAGGAACCTAGCAACCGATGATGTCATTTTAACCCTACTTGTTTCCTCTAACCTTCAACCCCAAATGGGGTTAGTATATTGGGGGGAGTATTGCAGAAGCTATGTCTGTTTTCCTTAAAAGTGGCACTGTATTTTAACTAATAGAAACATTGTATATCAAAAATTGGTCTAAAGGAAAATAAAAGTTATGGGAGAGATTTACAAATTCTCGTATTTGTCTAAGAAAGTCTGTCTTGTAGGCGAAACCTTTTAATCGTAAGAGGAAAGTAACAGATTAGATCTACTTGTATTGTGGTCTTTGGTGAACAAACAATTTTTAAAAGATTTGTTTACATAAATCTTATTGATGTCATTTATTCAAGCACTGTTGGCAACTATTAAGACAGGGCTTGACAAATTTAATTTGATTCTAGGAGCCAGCAAAAAATTTTAGGAGCCAGACAATCACGCAATTCATAAACACACACACCAACCCACTTCACATATACACCACACACACACCCCACTTCACATATACACACACACACACACACCATATACATACATACACACACACACACACACACCCCCCAACCCACTTCACATATACACCTCCCCCCCCCCACTTCACATATACACCCCCCCCCCACTTAACATACACATATACACCTCACACACATACACATATACACCTCACACACATACACACCTCACACACATATACACCTCACACACATATAAACCTCACACATACAAAAGTTGATTTTTTTTTCCCAACTGTCTTAACTTGTGAGTGCTGGGTGTCGTCACTTGTCAACCCAGCACTCATCCGAAATAGCAAGGAAGAACGGCTGCAGCACGAATGTTCCTTCCCTGCTGCCTTACCTCATTGCAGGGCTGGGGAACATTCGTGCTGCAGCCGTTCTTCCTTGCTATTTCGGATGAGTGCTGGGTTGTCACGTGACGACACCCAGCACTCACGCGCTGCGCGAGGGGGCGGAGCTTGCCGTCTGTGCGATCCGCACAGACTTCTCCCCCTCGCGCTGCAAAAATCCACGAACACACAAACGGCAGCAGCAAGGGGGTCATGTAGGGAACGGCACCCGGGCGCCAGGCTTAATTTCCAGGTCGCCATGGCGACCTGGCGCCCGGGGTTTGTCGAGCCCTGTATTAAGAAGCTTTTTTCTAATGGTATAAAACAGGGCTCGACAAACCCCAGGTCGCCATGGCGACAAGGAAATTAGACCTGGCGCCTGGGTGCTGTCAGCCTAATGGTCCCCTTGCCACTGCCATCCGATTTTTTCGCAGCGCGAGGGGGTAAAGTCGATGCCGATGGCACAGACTGCAAACTCCGCCCCCTCTCGCAACGCGTGTCTGAGTGCCGTGTGTCATCACGTGACATCCTGGCACTCAGCAGGCCGACCGACGGAGATCAGCTGCAGCACGAATGTCCCCCTACCCTGCAGTGAGGTAAAGCATTAAGAAAAAAACCCCAAGAAAAGACTGTGTGAGGTGGGTGTGTGTTTGTATATATCAGGGCTTGACAAATGTATCAGAGTTTTAGGAGCCAGCTAAAATATCTAGGAGCCAGACAACAGCACATAAACACACGCAGTCACAGACAGACACACATAGCGAAACCCGCTACACCTTGTTTTCCTACATATACATACACACACACACACATCCAGTCAGTCACATACATACACACACACACACATCCAGTCAGTCACATATATACACACAAACACATCCAGTCAGACACATATATACACACAAACACATCCAGTCAGACACATATATACACACAAACACATCCAGTCAGACACATATATACACACAAACACATCCAGTCACACACACACACACACACACACACATATATATATATATATATATATATATATATACAGGGAGTGCAGAATTATTAGGCAAATGAGTATTTTGACCACGTCATCCTCTTTATGCATGTTGTCTTACTCCAAGCTGTATAGGCTCGAAAGCCTACTACCAATTAAGCATATTAGGTGATGTGCATCTCTGTAATGAGAAGGAGTGTGGTCGAATGACATCAACACCCTATATCAGGTGTGCATAATTATTAGGCAAATCCTTTCCTTTGGCAAAATGGGTCAAAAGAAGGACTTGACAGGCTCAGAAAAGTCAAAAATAGTGAGATATCTTGCAGAGGGATGCAGCACTCTTAAAATTGCAAAGCTTCCGAAGCGTGATCATCGAACAATCAAGCGTTTCATTCAAAATAGTCAACAGGGTCGCAAGAAGCGTGTGGAAAAACCAAGGCGCAAAATAACTGCCCATGAACTGAGAAAAGTCAAGCGTGCAGCTGCCACGATGCCACTTGCCACCAGTTTGGCCATATTTCAGAGCTGCAACATCACTGGAGTGCCCAAAAGCACAAGGTGTGCAATACTCAGAGACATGGCCAAGGTAAGAAAGGCTGAAAGACGACCACCACTGAACAAGACACACAAGCTGAAACGTCAAGACTGGGCCAAGAAATATCTCAAGACTGATTTTTCTAAGGTTTTATGGACTGATGAAATGAGAGTGAGTCTTGATGGGCCAGATGGATGGGCCCGTGGCTGGATTGGTAAAGGGCAGAGAGCTCCAGTCCAGCAAGGTGGAGGTGGAGTACTGGTTTGGGCTGGTATCATCAAAGATGAACTTGTGGGGCCTTTTCGGGTTGAGGATGGAGTCAAGCTCAACTCCCAGTCCTACTGCCAGTTCCTGGAAGACACCTTCTTCAAGCAGTGGTACAGGAAGAAGTCTGCATCCTTCAAGAAAAACATGATTTTCATGCAGGACAATGCTCCATCACACGCGTCCAAGTACTCCACAGCGTGGCTGGCAAGAAAGGGTATAAAAGAAGAAAATCTAATGACATGGCCTCCTTGTTCACCTGATCTGAACCCCATTGAGAACCTGTGGTCCATCATCAAATGTGAGATTTACAAGGAGGGAAAACAGTACACCTCTCTGAACAGTGTCTGGGAGGCTGTGGTTGCTGCTGCACGCAATGTTGATGGTGAACAGATCAAAACACTGACAGAATCCATGGATGGCAGGCTTTTGAGTGTCCTTGCAAAGAAAGGTGGCTATATTGGTCACTGATTTGTTTTTGTTTTGTTTTTGAATGTCAGAAATGTATATTTGTGAATGTTGAGATGTTATATTGGTTTCACTGGTAAAAATAAATAATTGAAATGGGTATATATTTGTTTTTTGTTAAGTTGCCTAATAATTATGCACAGTAATAGTCACCTGCACACACAGATATCCCCCTAAAATAGCTAAAACTAAAAAAAATATTCAGCTTTGATATTAATGAGTTTTTTTGGGTTCATTGAGAACATGGTTGTTGTTCAGTAATAAAATTAATCCTCAAAAATACAACTTGCCTAATAATTCTGCACTCCCTGTATATATATACACAAACACATCCAGACACACACATATATATACGCAAACACATCCAGACACATATATACACACACATACACATCCAGTCACACACATACATAAACACAAACACATCCAGACACATATATACACACACACATACACATCCAGTCAGACACATATATACACACACACACACACACACGGCAGAAGTTTTTTTTTAAAGGAAAAAAATAAATAAAAAATGTTCACCTATCAATGTTCCCCCTCCCTGCTATAACACCAGAATGAAGGGGGGGGGGGGGGGGCGGCGTTCAAGCCTCAATAAAGGGAGGGGGAGGGGGCGTTCCAGCCTGGTGGCAGAGAGCAGCTTTCCTGATGAGCTCCCCGATCAGCACTATATCGGTGCGCGAGGGGGCGGAGCAGGAAGTCTGTGCAGCCAGTGCACTCACTCTGCTCCCTCGCGCACCGCTGCTGGAGAGAAGGAAAAAGCGAGCCATGGCGACCTGTCGCCCGGGGTTTGTCAAGCCCTGGTATATATTGTAAAGTAGGTGTGTGTGAGGTTTTTAGATATTTGTATATATGTAAAGTAGGTGTGTGTGAGGTGTTTGTATATATGGGTATATGTAAAGTAGGTGTGTGTGAGGTGTTTGTATATATGGGTATATGTAAAGTAGGTGTGTGTGAGGTGTTTGTATATATGTGTATATGTAAAGTAGGTGTGTGTGAGGGGTTTGGATATATGTGTATATGTAAAGTAGGTGTGTGTGAGGGTTTGGATATATGGGTATACGTAAAGTAGGTGTGTGTGAGGTGTTTGGATATATGTAAAGTAGGTGTGTGTGAGGTGTTTGTATATATGGGTATATGTAAAGTAGGTGTGTGTGTGAGGTGTTTGTATATTTGTGTGTATGTAAAGTAGGTGTTTGTGAGGTGTTTAGATATTTGTGTATATGTAAAGTAGGTGTGTGTGAGGTTTTTGTATATATGTTTATATGTAAAGTAGGTGTGTTTGTATATATGTGAAGTAGGCGTGTTTGTTTATGAATTGCGTTTATGTTTGCGTGATTGTCTGGCTCCTAAAAAAAAATTCTGGCTCCTAAAAAAAAATTCTGGCTCCTAAAATCAAATTAAATTTGTCAAGCCCTGGTATAAAAGTCTTCTTAGTAAAGAAAATAGCAGGGTTTTAACAGTAGCGTTGAAATACACAAAACGGGGGGTCGTATGCAATGATATTAATTTCCTCTGATATTAGGTCTCCTCTGAGCCCTCACAAGCACAGAGGTTTCAGCCTTATCTTCTATAGAGAACACATTTAGCTATTTGTTGTTGATCTACTATTAAGTCCTGCAGCTCAGTCCATAGGACCTCATTTGCCAACGCTGTAGTGATTGAGATGTCTTCTTTGGTAGGGAAAAGGCTCAGCTTTTCCATCCAATCCTTTGGTGCCTCATCTTTATCGAGGATGGTGGCGGGTGTTCAGCAGAGGAAAGCGGCAGCTTAGTACAAGGCCCATCAGGCTAAGGTCTTGCCGAATTTGTCCCAAATGTTGTCTCTATCATCCCTTAGAAGTCTACGGGGATGATAGGGGCTATTTTCAGTGAGGTGTTTTCAAATGCATGCGGATGGCCGAATTACGAGGCTATTTGGGGTCACATTGTGTAGCTCGAAATTTAGCTTACGACATGACCCTGATGTACCTTGAATCTTTCAGGACCAATTACTTTGGGCCCAAAGTTCGGACACCATGTTGACCCTAAGGCATGGCTTGAAAAACTTAATTTAGTTTTAGGAGCCAGCAAAAAAATATGGAAGCCAGACAATGGCACATTGAGAATCACACACACACACACCTCACAAATATCCAGTCAGTCACATACATAGACAGCTAGTCACATACACACTTCACATACACAAACAAGTCAGCAGTTTTGTATTTGTGTTGCCCCTCCCTGCTGCTTTACCTCATGGCAGGGGAGGGGTATTTCTGCTGTAGCCGGATATCTTTTGTCTTCCTGCTGAGTGCTGCGATGTCATGTGACACTCGAGCACTCAGAAACTAGAGCTCGTTGCGCGAGGAGGAAGAGTTTGCAGAGTTTGCAGTAGCAGCTTGTAAAAAGAAAGAATGGATGGCAGCAGCAAGCGGCTCCTGTCAATAACAGTACCTGGGGCGCCAGGTTTAATTTCCTGGTCACCCTGCTGCCTGGGGTTTGTCAAGCCCTGCCCTATGGTATAAATATACTACAACTAAATGAAAAACTATGGCATCAACAGATTTTAACGTTCTATTACACCAGTTAGTAAAGTGTACCACTTGCTGGTTTTAATTTTCACTGAAACTTTAGTCTGCATGCCACTGTCACCTGTCACACTCTATACCTATTGGCGGGAGTTCAGCAGAGGAAGGTATTTTCTTATTACAGGCCAGGGTCTTGCAATGAAGGGAAATAGTCCTTTACCGTTGGCAATGGTGTCCTCATTTGCTTCCCCTGTGCTCTGGGAGTCGGACAGCCTTGATATAGGGGGATCTAGGAAAGTCTGAATAGAGCTACATTAAACCACATCTACCATGCTTGTGAGTTGTACATACCACCTCTCATTTCTTTACCTTTAACCCCTTTGTGACACTTGATGCACCACACACATCATGGAAAAACATCCAATCAATGACAAATTACGTGATTGCAGTATGCCCACTGGCCCCAGACCCCAAAATATAATTTAAATAAAATGCCTCGTCTGATGCTGCCCGCTGGCTCCAGACCGCATTAAAATAATAAATCCATGATTAACTTGTAAATAAAATCGCCCTTTGGGTTCCACCCAAAGGATAACCTGTTCCATAAGTCCATCGGCAATTTGCAACGCCCCATATCCTCTTTTTCTGGCCACCAAAAACATTTAAATAATCCTCATTCTATTAAAAAATATTCCACCCTGTTCTAAGCATCTGTCCCCAGCAGATGAGAGAGGGGATATTATTTGAAGAAAATCATGGCAACCTGGAAATTAAGCCTGGCGCCCGGGTGCCTGTACCCTCATGTTCCCCTTGCCGCTGCCATTCGTTTGTTTTGGAGTTTTTTTGCAGCTTGAGGGGGGAAAGTCTGTGCTGTTTGCACAGACAGTAAGCTCCGCCCCCTCGCGCAACGCGTGTGTGAGTGCTGGGTGTCCTCACTTGACAACCCAGCACTCAGCCGAAAGAGCAATGAAGATCGGCTGCAGCACGAATGTTCCCCCTCCCCAGCAATGAGGTAAGGCAGCAGGGAGGGGGAACATTCGTGCTGCAGCCGATCTTCATTGCTCTTCCGGCTGAGTGCTGGGTTGTCAAGTGACGACACCCAGCACTCACACAAGTTAAGAAAGGGGGGGGAAATTGTGTATGTGTGAGGTGTATATGTGTGAGATGTGTATGTGTGAGTTGTATATGTGTGAGGTGTGTATGTGTGAGGTTTATGTGTAAGGGAAGTGGGTGTGTGTGTGGTGTATATGTGAAGTGGGTTCGTGTGTGTGTTGTATATGTGAAGTGGGTTGGTGTGTGTGTGTGTTTATGAATTGCGTGTATGTTTGCTTGATTGTCTGGCTCCTAAAAAATATTGCTGGCTCCTAGAATCAAATTACATTTGTCAAGCCCTGCCGTACAGCCTATTCAGGTTTCGAATCGCGGCATATTGTGCAAATGAAATCATTTTCAGTGGGGAATTTGTAATTTGTAACAAAGCTATTGGTGAAGTAATAAACAGGAGACACCACACACATACAAAACACATTTTTCTCCTAATTTAAGCATTTGTTTGCAATATTGCTAACAGAATGTATAGATAATTTTCAATCATTTGTTACTCTTCTCTTAACAGTAAACGCAATGTTTGGGTTTCTTACCTGGTGGCAGTCTGCTGCAGTTTAAACTGAGCTCTGTGTAAAGGAGGGACTCAGCGAATCAAGAAAGGCTTCTGAACTTTAGATAATCATGAATCTTGAGGAACCTCTCCTGACTGACTAAGACCTCTTTCACCCAGAGTTCTTATTCCGGGGCTTTGCATTGTCCCACATTGAGACCATCGGGACATTAATTTCCTTCGGAAAAAAGTCCCGGCAATTCCGGACATGTGATCACCCTATTACGATCATGATTCTTCATTTAAAAGCATAGACAATCATGTAGGCAAACATCTATACAGATATTATTTATATATATATTGTAACTCCTTCGCGACAATGGACATGTCAGGCACGTCCAGCCAGGAACTCTGTTCCCGACAAAGGACGTGCCTGACACGTGGCTGGTCTATTGCCTCGATGTCAAGGCAATAGCCAGCACCGAAATGCAGGTTCTGAGGCATGCATGATCGAAAAAATTATCTTCCGTTGCTCTGAATATGTTGCTTGATTGCCCCTAGAGGCAGTCAGCAACATTGCAATGGAAAAAAATAGACTTAATTAACTTAAATCTAGGATTATGGTTAGATTAGCTGAATTAGCGTTAGTATAAGGGATAGGGTTGAAATGATATTAAAATTTATTAAGGGTTAGCATAAGGGGTTGGGTTTAAATTTAGGGTTAAATTTAGGGTTTGGTTGGGGTCAAAAGGTCAATATATGAAAAAAACTAAAAACACTATTTATGGTTTTTGCCCCATAACTCGCAAAAAACTTCAGACAAACATGGAAACAAGCATATTTCTGAACTCGTGACAACATTTATAAACTATTAAGACGGGGTCTTTTTTAATGATTGTATTTGTGTAAATTATATTTTAGGTCAAAGTTAGAAAAAGTTTTTTGGGTTTTTTTTTCATAATATTTTAGGATTTTTAGGAAGGGTGGGTCAAACAGCAAAATCCCCCTGAAATTGGTGGAAACTGATGAATTTCTGGCAGTTCAATTCTCCAGATTTTAGCTGGAGAATTGAACAGAAAAGTATAGAAGAATTATAGTACATATATTTGAAACACAAAAATATTCATATACAATTATAATATATGTATATTATATCGTATATTTACATTAATATAAGCATTTTTAAATTATCTTTTGTTCATTTTATTAATTTGTATGTATTTAATTAATGTGTTGTTTTTTTTTTTTTTTTTTTACTTATTTGTTTATTTTATTTTCAGCCATTTCTAGTTGATGATTTCGGCTATTTCCATAATAGCCAAGGTCCTCTCGCAATGGCTCTGGAATAAGACAAAGTCCTCCCCATAGAAGTCTATGGGAAGGAACGAGTCTACTATTTCAGAAGCCAAACTCTGGTATGAAAATCTGCAACATTGGCTGAATTTCACGCCTATTTGAGATCACTGGTGGTCTCGGAGTAGCCCGAAATGTAGGTATCCGATTGGCTAGTGGTCACTATAAACATGGTTTTTTCCATAAATGGTTGAGAAACTGTTCTGAACTAAAAGTGCTGAATGTTTTTTTATTTTATTTATGTTGTCATGCCATTGCCATAAGGAGATTTCTTTCTTTTTCTGTCATCGATGATATTATTGTTCCTACAACTCAGTTTAAGCAGAGAAGACCAGCTGGATTCAAAGAAAGATTATTAAAAAGTCACTAGTCCGTTCGTCTCATTGAATGTGTTATCACAGTCATTAGCTAAAGGCATGATAAGATAGTCTGCAGCTTGATCATTCTAAAAATGCATTGGGTCCAAGAAATCTGCTTGACTAGCCTTGGATGCACATTTCTCTCATGACGTTCAGGGGACTTTTACCAAGATGTTTGAGTCTGAATAGGATTGGTTGGTCTTTTCTTCTGATGGAGAGTCCCCTGCTCCCTGCGTGTGTGCTACCTGAGTTAAATTCCCATGAATAGGCAGGCTTGCCTGCCTTTCTCCAGTGCCGTACAACAGTATTTAAAGCTCCTCTGACTATGCCGTTTGGTGATTATGTCCTTTTCTTCAGTTGTCCTAGTGTTAAATATAGTCCTTGTAGGACTATATTTAACACTAGGCTACTTTATTTGGATTTCTTTTATGCTCTTGTTTTTGTCATGTGCTTTGAGTTCCCCACACCTAATGGTGATATTTGACTTCTCTGGACTTTTTACTACTACTTTCTAGGATATCTGGTTTCCTTATTATTGTTATTTATTTATTTTTTATAAAAGTTCTTTGCTGAGAGAGTTATTCACTTACTATATTTTGTTATCATTTTCTTGTGTTCTGTTTTTTAGAATGTCTTCAAATTATAAATTCTACAATGTGACTATTTTGCAGAGCATTTTAACCATTGAATAGCAAAAGATTTTTCATGGGGTTAACCCAAACAGTTCAACTAGTTGATGTAGATTTTTTAAAATCTTTTATATATTTAATATTATTTTACCAAGATCTTAGGGAGAAATCTTCCACATTAGATTCTATGACAGATATATGCTGGAAATCAAAAAACTTGTCACATTTTTATCATTGGACAATTGTTATGGCTGTAGGTAAGGTATATAAAGAGCCTACTGCTGCCTGAATCCGTCCATCAGACCAAAAGCTTGCAGCATCTGATTCATGAAGTCCCAGCTGACCTTTTCAAATACCTTCTCTGTCTTCAATGACAAGGTTATCAGGGGCCTCCTTGTGCGGTTTGCCCCATCAATAACGTCACTCAATCTTCTGATGTTATGACTTGCAAGGTGGCCCAGGATATAATCAATATGATACTGATGTATGACATCAGGCAAGATAGCTTTCAAATACTCAACCAGGATAGAGGCAAACAATTTAACATCCACATCAATCAATCAAATAGGTCTATAATTTATGGTGTGGTTTCCTGTTTATAAATGACCAAGTTAGTCCGATGTCAGTTTTGATGATTTTTCGCTGAGGTTTTGCTGTGACAGTACAGCTTACTACCAAGTGTCCCTTGCAAATAGAGCTTGTACAACTGTTTTCGACCCTATTTCGTAAGATCTGTTGTTCCTGTTTTTAACCTGGCTCTCCTGATTACGTCAGATGTGTTATCTCTGAGTATCACATGGCTTGCTTGACCATGTTTTATCCATATGCATGCTTCTACCTGGTGTTCCTGGGTACATCTGTCCTGCTGCTGCTGTGTACAACCCAACTTGTCTGATCTTCTTTTCCTGTGTAATCTAGCTTGTTTTTCGCTAGGTTTGATCCATACTGCTTCAGCCACGTCTGATTGTTACCACAATGTGTGCCAGGCTTTCTGTGATATATATGGATATTCCATAAGTTCTTACTGTCCCTGTCCTGAAACAGCCTCAGCTTGATATCAAATCTCCTTCAATTTACGTCTCCACCACCCGGGGTCCTCAACTTGATACAATTTGATTCAGTGCCACCCAAGTCATTGGCAGCTAGTGACTCAGATGCATACAAGTGGTCTATGGGAAAGTCACTATCTTCTTCTGTGGTTCTTAATCTCAGGTTCTCATTCCAGTTGCTCCCCAATCCGATCACTCCAACCATCTGGTATATCATTACACAGGGTCAGCTACAGGATATTCATCGTATACCCACTGTACTTATTTTAGCTTTGTCTATCCCTGAACTGCATGTTACTTTGTCTAATGGTAGTGTGAGCGTCTAAATGCAGCCTGACTGGTAAGGGGATCGGTAATGTGACTTCTCACACATTCCTTGAAGCTAAGTTTGGTAGGGCCATTTGAAGTACCTTGGGCCCACCTCGATTAAGATGGCCTTGTTGCAAAATGTGGAAACATTGTCCCTTTTATTGTTTCCTAATAATCTCAGATTATTTAAAAAAGAAAAGGCATATTTTGCTACACTTTTCCAATAAAATGTGTTCTTCAGTAGGGCATGATGTAATCAAAGTTCTCCTGTTAAATATTACATGTTTTTAAATATAAAAGGACTGATTTGGCAACTATTGCTTATACCTCTTAATTTTCAGTGTGTTCAAATCCTGTTTCTCAATTTAAAACAAGGCTTGACAAATTTAATTTGATTTTAGGAGCCAGACAATCATGCAAACATACACGCAATTCATAAACACACACACACCTACTTCACATATACACACACACACCAACCCACTTCACATATAAACACACACACATAAACCCACTCCACATATACACACACACCCACCCACTTCACACACACACCTACTTCACACACACACACACACACACACACCTACTTCACACACCCACGCACACACCCACACACACCTCACACATACACCCACTTCACACATATACACCTGACAGATACACGTTTTTTTTTTGTTTCTTTCTTAACGTGTCTGAGTGCTGGGTGCCATCACTTGAGGAGTGATGAAGATCGGCTGCAGCACGGATGTTCCCCCTCCCCTTCAATGAGGTAAAGCAGCAGGGAGGGTTAACATTCGTGCTGCAGCCGATCTTCATTGCTCTTTCATTGTTGTCAAGTGACGACACCCAGCACTCAGAGACGCATTGCGCAAGGAGGCGGAGCTTGTTGTCTGTGCAATCCGCACAGACATTCCCCCCCTTGCGCTGAAAAAAAAAACCTGAGTGGCAGCGGCAAGGGGATTATGAGGCTAACAGCACCCGACCTGGCACCCGAGTCGCCGGCATGGCGAACTGGCACCCGAGTTTTGTCGTGCCCTGATTTAAAATATGATCTCTCTTTCATTTTTGTAGGTGTATGTCATGGTTCCACCCCATTTCCCTGGCTCTTGTAAGTTATATTCTGTTTTTTTTTTTTTTGCTGTTTCCTCTTCAGCCTCTAGTGCAGACCTGGGCATCTTACGGCCCGCGGGCCACATCCGGCCCTTTGTGTGTCCCTGTCCGGCCCGAGTGTGGCAGGGCCGATCCTGGGCGGGTGCACGGGGTGCACCGCGCCCAGGCGCAAGGGAGAGAGGCGCTGTAGCAGGGAGCTCTCTCCCTGCCATCCTCCTCCTTGTTAATCCAAGCACAGCGCGACGGGTGTAAGCTCCGCCCCCGTCGCGTTCTGTGATTGGCTGCTTCAGGGAGGAGGACGTTCTCTAGGGTATCTGCCAAGACACCCTAGAGAACGTCCTCCTCCCTGCAGCCAATCACAGAAAGCGACGGGGGCGGAGCTTTCCCCCGTTGTGCTGTGCTTGGATTATCAAGGAGGATTAGGTAATAACAGTTTGGGGGGGGGGGGGGTTAAAATAAAAAAAGAAAGGAAGTGTCTGTGGAAGTGTGTGTGAATGTGTATAAGTGTGTATGTGTGTGTCAATGTGTATAACTATGTGTGTGTTACTGTCTGTGTAAGTGTATGTACATGAGTGTCTGTGCAAGTGTATCCTGTGTGTAAAGGTGGCTGTGTGTGTATTTATGTATGTGTGACAGTGTGTATAAGGGTGTCTGTGTAAATGTATGTCTGTGAGGGTGACTAAGTGTGTAACTGTGTTTGTGTGACTGTGTGTGTTTATGTATGACTGTGTGTACAAGAGACCAGCATGGGGAACAGAAAGATAGAGATGGAAAAAGATATAAGGGATGAGGGGAGAGACAGACATGGGGTATGAGTGGCGAGAGAGAGATAGACATGGGGTATGAGTGGCGAGAGAGAGACAGACATGGGGTATGAGTGGCGAGAGAGAGACAGACATGGGGTATGAGTGGCGAGAGAGAGACAGACATGGGGTATGAGTTGCGAGAGAGAGAGACAGACATGGGGTATGAGTGGCGAGAGAGAGACAGACATGGGGTATGAGTGGCGAGAGAGAGACAGACATGGAGCATGAATGGAAAGAGAGAGAGACATGGAGCATGAGTGGAGAGAGAGACAGACATGAGGGAATGTGGAGAGAGACAGACAGACATGAGGGTACGGGGAGAGACAGATTTTAAGCAAAATTTAATTGAAATATTGTCGATGTGGCCCTCCAGCAGTGCTCGGTTGCTCATGCGGCCCCCGGTAAAAATTAATTGCCCACCCCTGTGGCTGCTATTCTAGTGTATCCATTCTCCTCGTGCTGTCAGCTGCCTTGTTATCCTCAGCCCCTCCCTATAAGCAGTGCCTTTATATTGCTTTGGTTGCAGCCTGTGACCAACTTGTTTGTGTATGGGAGGGGACTTACTAGATGTTTGTGAGGTGTGTATGTGATTGGATGTCTGTGAGGTGTATGTGACTGGATGTCTGTGAGGTGTGTGTGTTTGTCACTGGATGTCTGTGAGGTGTGTTTGTGACTCTGTCTTTGTTTGTGAAGCTGTCATCTTCTTCTGTGTCTGCTTTCTTGCACACTGTTCCCTGCTACCATGGGTCCTGTTTATGCAATAAATCTTTTTATTGCACATCAGATACGCCCATTTCATCACATTGGTTTGTAAGTGCATATATTACCTCCTATCCCCTTCTTTTGTGTGGTTTTAACAATATAGATCATTGTATATATTTTATGTACCGTATTTGCTCGATTATAAGACGACCCTGATTATAAGACGACCCCCCAAACTTTGGATATTCCTTTAGGAAAAAAACTAAAAGCCTGAATATAAGACTACCCTATAGGAAAAAAGTTAAATTTGTATATATTCACATGTAAATTGCTTTTTTAATAAAAAAATTATATCAAAAAATGCATTTCTTGTTTTTATTTCCTTTTTATGTGCCAATGCTGCCTCTCTATTTCCTTTGCCCCCAGCTGTGTCTCTCTCCCCCTCCCTTTGACTCCCCCCCTTGTTTCTCTCTGCCCCCTCCCCTTGTTGCTCTGTCTCTCCCCCTCTTGTTGCTCTGTCTCTTCCCCCCTCTTGTTGTTCTGCCCCCCATCCCTCCCCCTGTCTCTCTGCCCCCCATCCCTCCCCCTGTCTCCCTGCCCCCTCCCTCCCCCTAACATGTAAAAAGATCCCTGGTGGCTAGTGGGGGCAGCCGGGGTATCGTGCAGACATCCCCCAGCTGCCCGATTTACCCTGGTGGCTAGTGGGGCAGCAGAGGAAGTCTGCGCGATGAGCACAGACCTCCCCTGCTGCCGCCCGGCACGCTCGCAGGGACTTCTGTGACAAAAGCGGAAGTACCCGGCTTCATCACAGAAGCCCCGGCGGTCGTGCCGGGCGGAAGCAGGGGAGTCTTCGCTCATCGCGCAGACATCCCCTGCTGCTAGAGAGGGGGATCCAGGTCCCCTGCTGCTAGAGAGGGGGATCCAGGTCCCCTGCAGCTCTGCTGGGGACCTGGATCCATGTCTTATAATCTGACCTCAATTTGAGGTCAGATTATAAGAAGACCTCGATTATGTGACGAGGGGCAATTTTCAGAAAAAAAATTCTGAAAAAAACCTTGTCTTATAATCGAGCAAATACGGTAATTTAAGGTACCCACGATTTAGCGCCATTCTGGTTTTGACTATGTAATGTATGTGTATGTGACTGTGTTTGTGTGTGACTGTCTGTGTGTGTGTGTGACTGTCTGTCTATGTGACTGACTGGATGTCTGTGAGGTGTGCGTGTGACTGAATGGATGTCTGTGAGGTGTGTGTGACTGTCTGTGTATGTGACTGACTGAATGTCTGTGAGGTGTGTGTATGTGACTGACTGGATGTCTGTGGTGTGTGTGTGTGTGTGTGTGTGACGGTCTGTGAGGTGTGTGTATGTGACTGACTGGATGTCTGTGAGGTGTGTGTGACTGTGTATGTGACTGGATGTCTGTGAGATGACTATCTGTGAAGTGTGTGTGTAACTGTATGTGTATTTGAGTGACTGGATGTCTGTGAGGTGTGTGTGTGATACTGCAGTTTATAACCTAATAAATCCAAATAAAGATATATAGTAATCAAAAAAGTGTCAAGGATATTAAACTCCTTTGCTCAGCGTTCCGACGCTTAATTTGGGAAAGGAAACATCCCAGGATAAGCCTGACTAAATTACAACAATCACCATCATTAGGGGGCCTGAATATGCCCGACATACGTGCTTACAATTTGGCCTCCTCATTAAGATATGCCATTGATTGGATCACATTGAAAACCTACTTTACCGACCATGTTCTTGACCAAAACTTATGTCCAGAGATTAATCTCTTAGCGCTACTTCATACGCCGGTCGGGTTATTACCTAGTGAGGTAAGAAAGTCCCCTTTGCTGTTTGGCCCCATAAGGCCATGGCAGCTCGTTCGTATGCAAATGTGCCTGAGTTTCACACAAACCACTTTCGCCCCCTTTTTAAGGAACCCACAATTCCAACACGGCCACACTAATCACCCCTTCACCCAATGGCACAAAATCAACATACATACCATAAGACCCATGCTCTGCCTGTCCAGGAAGGAGCCCCTTAGCCTCAATACTATCAAGAAAAATTTCCCCAACATGCCCTTAGATTTCTTGGCATACGCCCAACTACGGAGTTTTATTGTCAACACCATATCTCATTTCTCGGAGACCGACTGGGATAACCCCTTCGATAATTTCATCGACAGGACCCACACTTTTAGGTACTCGACAACACATTTACGACGCCTCTTCTACAAATCGATTGACTATTGTAAAATAACGATGGGACCCAGTAAGTGGTTATCAACCTTATCTTACATATCTATGGATGATCTACTCAAAGCACATAACACTTTACTTATCACTATCAAATCTACAGCATATAGAGACATGTTTCTGAAAAATTTTCACAGGGCTTATGTCTCCCCGGCCCAGACCAAACTAATGTTCCCGAATGCTCAGGATGGGTGCCCAAAATGTAATTGTGCACAGGCAGATCTCAATCATTGTTTGTGGTTCTGTAAAATTGTATGCAAATTTCGTGCTAGCGTGCACCATTTCGCTAAAACCACACTTGGAATACGATTTCCATTAACCATTGATTTTGCACTTTTTGGTGTCACTTCAAACCCGTTGCCTAGAGCGAAATTGGCCAGAACGCTTATGGCGGTGGCTAACAAAACTATTCTACAGGTATGGATAAGGAAGGAGGAACCATCCCTCCAAATGTTCCAGGACAAACTATTCCAATTATTTTGGATGAATTGGCTCACGGCACGCCAGAACTCTAACCAGGCCACCAAACACTTTTTTGAGAACTGGCAGTGCTACATTAATTCTTTATTGCCAGCTATTAAACAACAAATTAAAGGTACCTTCCAAAATTTGCCGTGGTATATGGATCAAATTTTGCAAAGTAATGAACCCATTTCTTAACAAATTAGTCATTTTTCCCATTCCACCACATCCACGTCAACAGCAGATACGATGTTCCAGATGTGGTTTTTCTCTATTCCAAGTCATATTCCGGCTCCACTATCTAGAGCTGATTTATTACACTGTATATTTCTTGTTCACCTGGTAACTGGAGGCATGTTTGTTTGTTTGTATGTTTGTTTTTTGTTTTTTTTTTATATCGCAATTTCTTGTAATTTAGACCACATGTTTTGAAGGTTCTGTATTGGCCTATACGTGACAAAGGGCCTGTTACATATGGGTTTTCCTTCCCTGTTTAGTTAAGGGGTGGTATTTTTCACCAAGACTGCAAAGCCGCGTTATAGACAGTTCTTATACACCGCCAAGAATGAACCTATATACCAATGTCAAGAATCTATTTGTATTTTGCTGCTGCAATTATCTTTGATGTTTGTACTTATACAGGTATATATATGTTTATTGTATCATCTACAATTTGTTACAACATTAATGTTTGATATATGTACTTCTGTACTTACATACCTGTTTGATATCCATGTGTTCCCCCTGGGAACATATCTGATGTCTATATACATACCTTTGATGATTGTATTCTTGTAAAACCCGTATTAAACATTTTTTAAATAAAAAAAAAAAGTGTGTGTGACTGTCTGTGTATGTGACTGACTGAATATGTGAGGTGTGTGTATGTGACTGACTGGATGTCTGTAAGGTGTATGTAGGTGACTGACTGGATGTCTGTGAGGTGTGTATGTGACTGTCTCTCTGTGCGTGAATATGTGTGTATGTTTGTGGGATTTGATTTGATTGTCTGGCTCCTAAAACTAAATCAAGTTTGTCATGCACTGGCTTAAAGTGTTTATTGTTTTTGTAGATATTTTTTTATAAGTAGACTAGCTGGTAGATTTTGCTAGAAATAATAGTGTAGTCAGTAACAGTCAACAATTTCATGTAACATGCATATTTTTAATTAAACTACAAATAGTAGTGAGATGATCACATTTCCTTGCATAGTCTTAAATCAGGGCTTGGCAAATCCATGAAGAAGCCATGGCTCCTAAAATCCCTACTACTGGCTCCTAACTTTTTTGCTTGCTTTACATAGAAACCTATGGAAGTTCCATATGACTCCTAAACATAAATAGGCTGGCTCCTGAATTGGTCTAGCTGGTTTTTTAAATCTATATACATTTTTCAAGCCATCTCAAATTATGTATGCATTTTACAAATTGTTGAGATAACGTGAATACATTCAGATGATTAAGACTTGATGACTTGTATCTGCTTTTGTTAAATCACGTCACAAGTTTATTTTTAGAAATGGTGTCTTCTGAAATGTCAAAACACATCATTTCTCTACCATGATTAAAGAGTGACTACTTTACCAAGGTGACTACTTTACCAAGGTACATGATTAATTATGAGGTCAACCACACTCCTCTTCATTTCCTTTCCTGATATTCCTCTATGTCAGGGCTCGAGAAACCCCTGGCACCAGGTCGCTATGACGACCAGGAAATCAGACCTGGCGCCCGTGTGCTGTTAGCCATATGTAGCCCCTTGCAAATGCCTTCCAGTTTATTTAAAGTGCAGCGCACTGGGGGAAATTCTGTGTGGATTGCACAGACTGCAAGCTTCGCCCCCTTGTGCAACGTGCTCTAGTGCCGGGGGTCACGTGACATCCCGGCACTCGGGAAAAAGACTAATCAAGATGGTCTGTGCCTCTAGAGACACTGACACTGCAGCAACACGAATGTCCCCTCCCCTGCACTGAGGTAAAGCAGCAGGGAGAGTTCACTTAAATGACACATTTAAGGGAACAAAAAAATGGCTTACTTGTTTGTGTATGTGAGGTGACTTACTAGATGTCATGTTCATGTGACTGTGCATGTGCATGTGACTGGATGTCTGTGAGGTGTGTGTACGTGACTGGATGTCTGTGAGGTGTGTGTGGGTATGTAACGGTCTGAGTATGTGACTGGATGTCTGTGAGGTGTGTGTGGGTATGTAACGGTCTGAGTATGTGACTGGATGTCTGTGAGATGTGTATGTCACTGACTGGATGTGTGTGTGTCTGTGAGGTGTGCGTGTATGTGACTGTCTCTGTGCGTGATTATGTGTGTATGTTTGTGTGATTTGAATGTCTGGCTCCCTCAAGCCCTGCTCTATGCTTCTCAACAAACATTGTTTGTGTAAATGAGAAAAGGTTACCCATGTATTTATCTACATGACTAAGAATTTACAGTCTATTTTAATCATTATAAAAAGTATACCATAACGGCAAATGCCTTATTCTCCAAAAGGCAGAACAAGGCATGTAAATCTCTAGAGGATTAAATGCACACAAAAACGTGCCATTGTGAGCATTATATCAATACTTTTGCAATTACCGTTAATCAAATCTAGGTATGAACAGCAGACTTAAAATGACAGTCCAGCCACCAAATGCATTCTAATCCATCCACTTGCATTATTCAGGTGCTATTATTACCTTTTCCTTAAAAATGCAAGAAGATTTCACCTAAAAATCCTATTAACTCGGGGTGGATTAAAATCCAAAAAATGTTTTTCACAAAATCTGATTTTTTTAAAATTGAAATCCAATTTTTGGGATTTAAAATTTTTTTTTTTTATTAAAATCAAATTTCTTTTAAGGAAATACTTTTGGAGGAAAAATCTGTGTAACTATAGTTTTATATTTAAGGCACATTATAGTTCAAAGTCAATTCCACATTAAATAGATCTTAGTTACCGTATTTATCGGCGTATAACACGCGCCGGTGTATAACACGCACCTCATTTTAAGAAGGAAATTTTAGGAAAAAAAACTTACATTTCAAATAAAGAACTTTGAAGCCCAATATGCCATTTTAATATGCCAGGATATTGCCCCCAATATGCCATTTAATATGCAGGATATTGCCCCCAATATGCCATTTAATATGCAGGATATTGCCCCCAATATGCCATTTAATATGCAGGATATTGCCCCCAATATGCCATTTTAATATGCCAGATATTGCCCCCAATATGCCATTTTAATATGCCAGGATATTGCCCCCAATATGCCATTTAATATGCAGGATATTGCCCCCAATATGCCATTTAATATGCAGGATATTGCCCCCAATATGCCATTTAATATGCCAGGATATTGCCCCCAATATGCCATTTTAATATGCCAGATATTGCCCCCAATATGCCATTTTAATATGCCAGATATTGCCCCCAATATGCCATGATATTGCCCCCAATATGCCATTTAATATGCCATGATATTGCCCCCAATATGCCAGGATATTGCCCCTTAGCATGCTCGTTATAGCAACCCTCGTCCCCCCCCTTCACCAGACCCCAGTACTTACCTCGTTCCTGCTCTGTCCCCCGGTGCTCTGAAGCTGCGTGGCTGTAAGGGAAGCATTGTGAGCTCCCCTCCAGCCGCGCGGTCAATAAAGTTTGTTTAAAAAAAAAAAACACACTCTATTGACCGCGCGGCTGGAGGGAAGCGCACAACGCTTCCCTCACAGCCACGCAGCTTCAGAGCACCGGGGGACAGAGCAGGAACGAGGTAAGTTTTAGATTATTTTTTTTTCGGCGTATAACACACACACACCATTTTCCCCCTATTTTCAGGGAGAAAAAGTGCGTGTTATACGCCGATAAATACGGTATGTAGCATGAGGCTGTATATTCACGCAATATTTAAGTTTGTGTTAAACTAATTCAGTTAATCCAAGTTATCCAAGCTGATAACACTTTTTCACAGTAAAAATTGTAAAAGAAAAAAAAAGTGTGGATTCAGAAAAAGATCTTTATCCCATTGTTGTTTTGCAGACAAAGAACACATTACCTTCACATGAACCTTACCATGTCAGTTAAATAAACATTGTCATATAAGAAAATACAATAATATGTATGCTATATAATGTTGTTTTATCTAAATAAAACAATTTAAGTAGTTCTACAGATATGAGTGATTAACCTATTAAACTAAAATCAGTCCTGATATAGATGTTTTACTAATCTGGATATTACAGATTATAACTACCAGCAAGAATGAGTCTTACATTTACAAATCATGATTTAAATTGAGTCTTACTGACAAGTGATTTAAATTGTGATTTAGATCAAATCCACCCTGTCTTGAGCTATATTAATACATGTAACGGTCAGTAATGTTTTGCTGTCTGTAATTTTTGTTTAAAATCACCATGCCTGTGAAAAAAACAAGTTACGTTTGCATCCCTATTTTAATATGCATTTTTAAAACAAAAGATAAATTATAGATTAAACTGTCTCTAACGAAATCCTCGAAATTAATATCTAACTGTGCTTATGTACACTAAAAAACATTAAATTCTTAAACAACCAGAGAAGCATAACGGTATTTCAAATTATATTGATTTTTAGCTCCAAGTAGTGAATATTAACAATAATGGCTTAAGTGTTGAGAATTTTATCATTTAATAATATAAAGTGACAATAGTAAGAAGATACGTACGTTACGTTTATTTTTGTATATTTTGTGGGTTATTTCTAACATACAGTTTTAATTCAAAGTTCTCAAAACGACAGCAATTCTTATAGAAACATTATAAATGATCCGAATTCTAGAATACTGCTGTGCTGTCTGTTTGAGTTGGGACACTCAACACTGTGTATTTTTGCCACTGTTTTGACAAACTTCTTGAGCGAATTCTACTGCTTTGGCAGAACAGCGCATGCACGAGGGACGCACACCACCTCCCGCCCCCTTCACACCCCCTTCAGAACAGCTGCGTTGACAGGTAAAGTAACAGTGAATGCGCACTTCGCTCTACATATTTCTCGAGACCTTTTTAACACCACAGCATGTCACCGATAGAAGTTTTACCAACTATACACTGATTGCTACACTAGTAAGTGGAAGTCAGACACAGGGGACAGAGGGGCTTCCTCATCTTGATGGGAGTTGTGATCCCCCAGTGAGCACCTCCTTAGACTCCCATCTGTCCCCGTGTCTGACTTTTGTTCTTTCTCACATACTGTACCCACACAAAATATATATTGTTTTTATCGCCATAAGTGCTTTCATTAGATATTATTATGTTCATCATATCTTATAATTTACTACCATAAAATCATAAAATATGATGGGGAAAAAAAACCTTTTCTAACTTTGACCTAAATAATAATTTACACAAATACAATCAGTAAAAAAGACCCCATCTAAATAGTTTCTACATTTTGTCATGAGTTTAGAAATATGATTGTTTTCATGTTTTTCTGTTTATAGGGCAATAACCAAAAATAGTGGGGGGGTTTTATAACCATTTTCACCTTTTGACCCCAACCCAAACCCTAAATTTAACCCTAACTCTAACCCTTAATTTATTCTAATTTTTATTTAATTGTAACCCTTTCACTTATGCTAACCCTAATTTAATTGTAACCCTAACCATTATTCTAACCCTTAGCCTAGATTTTAGCTAATTAAATCTTGCAGTCTAGCATCAAAGCAACGGAAGTGATTTTTTTTTCACTTCCGACACTCTACCCACAAGAGTGCAGCAGCCATATTGGAGGAGCGTGCTGCTCTCCAATATGGCGCCTGCAAATTGCTCCATGGAGCGATTGTGGGTGCCCCAGAAACAAAATCTCGGTGCTGCCTAATGCCTCGACGTCGATGTAATAGAGCAGCACCGCCAGAGCGGTGCCAGGCACGTCCTTTGTCGGCAATGGAGTTGCCAGATGGATGTGCCTGACACGTCCTTTTTTGCGAAGGGGTTAAGGATTTCGTATGGTAACAGGTGTGATAACCGGTGCAGATTTCCTTTTGTTATCCAATAGGAAGGTAAAAAAGCACTCTACTAAGTACCAACTGGGCACTATTTGTTCTGTTTCCTAGTCTATTGACTAAGTAAGCCATTGGAATTATATGGTTCACATTTTTAAAAGTGATAAAATATATTTGTTAGTAAAAATATTTTTACTAATGTGTATAAAATATCGTCGATGACTGTGTTTCATGGAAAGACTAATCTTAGACCATGGCAGAGAGAGCGTGTACTACACATGTGTATACAGATTCAGTAAAGGTGAAATATTTGTTAAGCAACCTATGTAAACATATTGATGATGATTCTAGTTGTTGAAAAATAAACCCTTGTTTGCAAGTATTTGATTGGTATATAAAGAGAACTGATAGTGCTGAGTAGACTGTCATGTTTCTGTGCATATCATGTTTAAAGCAAACTAATCTGACAATTTGCTGCTCCAGTGATTTAGCAAGTATGTAAAATGATTTACAAACCAATTTTAGATTATAGAAGAGTAACTGTAACTATCAGATTCATTGCAGTGTGAATTACTTTTTCAGTCAATAGTGTAATACCATAAGAATATAGCAAGATTCCATGTTACCATCTTATGCCTGCTACATCTTCGTGTTATGTAATGTGAACCTTGTGTTTGGTGTAGATTAAAAGAGACAAAGTCAAATGAAAACAGACACTTATACCCAATTATGTCACAAAGTACAAAATTCCTTCCAGACCCTCCAGTAATGATCTCAGCGTAATGATCTCACTGCTTGTGAGCTATGGGGGGGCTAAACTTTACTATTATATAATGGAGAAAAAAAACCCTTTAGACACATTATAGACAACTATGTCACAAAGTTAAAAAAAAAACCCTTTACAACCCTTGAGAGGGTAACTAAATAAAGTACACTTTCCATTAAAGAGGAAGGAAAAACACCTTTAGGGCACTTATACGCAATTATGCCCCAAAGTAAAAATTCCCTTCCAGGCCTTTGAATAAAATGCTGTTACTCTATCATTACGAAAAAGGAAGTTAAAAACATTTACAACACTTATATTCAATTATGTTAAGTAAAAAAAATTCTTTCCATTCCCTTGGATAAAGGGTGAGAAGACACTAATCTATACTGTCCACTAATCTATGGTCCACAGGAAGGCGAAAAAACTTGGAGGACGAAGCAGTCAATTGTGTCGCAAGTAAAAAATTCCTTCCTGACCCCATTAAAAGGTGATCAGTGATACAACCCTGGATCAAGAGGTTCTACTCTATCACTTAGGGGATACCTGTGCTTGTGTACAATAATGGATCTCCTTGGTCCAATGTCACAATTCCACCTGTCAATATCCATTGATCCGCAGCTTCACCAGGGTCTGCAAATGGCCTGAATTAGAGAATTGATATGTTAACAAGACTGAGAATAGAGAACAGATACGTTCACAACAAGGAATGGGTCCATCAGCAAAATTACAATACTGATCATATACATTAGCAAGAAGGGTATACAGACAGGAGATATATATTTGGGATAAAACAGAGCATGGCTATATGATCAAACTTAGAATTGTATTGTTACAAGCCCTTCTATCCTGAAATGGAATAGTTTAGGACAGGGGCATCCATCTGACACCAAGATGTGACCCAACTGCTGGAACTACCCATATTCTCATTACTCTTATAAATGGGAAGTTTTATGTGAATAAAGATAATTTAAAGTGTTTTTATACTGCTTTTGTGTTACATAAATAGCATTACTCTATGGCTTACCAACTATTCTTCCCCATTACTGAAGATAAAAATAAATTTTAATATGGCTTGAAACACATACAGATTTCTGATCATGTGGATCATTTAAAAAAAGAATTGGGCACCACTGGTTTAGGAGGGTAATACAATTCATAATAACTGTTAATACATCCAATGTTGAGTGCAAAGACAATTCCAATGAATGTATACGTTCAGCATGGTTCCCATATTATCTGGTAAGATCCCCAATATGTTCTGAGAAAATAAACGATAAAAAGGCAGCAGTACCTGCTTATGATCTTCCTCCAAGTGATGAGCTGCCAGGAGTACGGAAACCTGTCTGAATGTCAGCATGCTATATACCCTCTCCCATTATGATGCTGGATTACATCATCGTATCTTTGTTAGTAACATGCTAATAAACTAGTGTGGCTAGGGTGATGTGTATTTTCTGTTGGTTAGCGCTTTATGATTTACTGCCAAAATAGTCTTCTTGGTTTAGTCTCCAACCAAAATCCCAGTTTGCTATTTATACATACATATATATATATATATATATATATATATATATTTATTTATTTATTTATAAATAAATGTGGTTTAGTCACCATAAAAGTGGAGAATTGACAACTGAACAGTAAAAATACACCCAAAATAGCTAAATTAGAAAAATTCTCAAACTTCCCTTTTATTTCCAGCCTTGCTATTAAAGAATAACTGATTACATGAAGATCTTCCATCATGGAACCCAAGATTCTAAACACATCTTTTAGTCTGGAGTGTAGTCAATTCCACATTACCGATTATTTTTATTTTTGCCCCCATTGGAGGAGTGGAGGGACGACAGGGACTTAGCACCCATGTTTCAATTAAGTGCCAGGCTCTACAATAGCTTCCCCAATAACATATTTTATTTGTATTCTTTCATTAAACCATTTTATTTTTAAATTGTCTACACTTAAATATAAGGTCTTTTTTTTGCCTACCGTAACCAGGAGTGTTCATGGAGGAATAGAATGGGGAAAGTCAATCAAGGCACTGTGTGTAGGGATGGGACGGTTCATCGCACCTGCATGAATGCAGCCGCTTCACAGTCCCCTCTGGCACGGTGACATCGACGGATCTTTCTTTGCTGGACAGTTCATCGCTGGATCGCTGAAGCGGAGTTTTATTAGGGGTTAATGTTAGTATTAGGGTTCGGGGGTTAGTATTAGGGTTCGGAGAGGGCAGTATAAGGGTTCGGGGGTTAATGTTAGTATTAGGGTTCGGGGAGGGTAGCATTAGTATCGGGTTTCAGGGGGGTTAATGTTGGTATTAGGGTTCAGGGGGGTTAATGTTAGTATTAGGGTTCGGAACTGTCAGCGCTTACATTGCCGCAATGAAGCAGCTGTGTTGATCTTCACCGCCGACATCCGTGCTGAACTTCGACACCTGTGTGTGTATATACATCATACATACTGCCAGCCTGCACTGTGTGTACTACATACTGCTGGACTGCACTGTGTGTACATGCATTATACTTACTGCCAGGCTGCACTGCGTATATATACATCATTCATACTGTCGACAAGCTAGGGTTGCCACCTTTTCCATGGTTAAAATTGTATGTACCATATGCATAAACATTTCTCTCACAGTTTTTGTGGATTACATATCCCATAATGCTCTTACAGCCATAATGCTGGAAAAGCACCAAGGAAAATGTAGTCCATAACATCTGGAGTTGCCTAACCCTGTTCTTGATAATTTGTTCCATTGTGCACATTTAGTTTCTAAAAGTGCAAGTAACACCACACGGGTAAAACCAAAGATCACACCTGCTGAGTTAACTCTTCTAAATGGAGATGTCTGGTGCCAATTTTACTTAAAAGGATGTGTAGTACCTCTAAGCTAATTAGCTGCTTTGTTCTGTTTAATGTTCAGTGTAGTTCAGTGTCCGTAAAGTATGGATGGATTATTTCCCTAACCGTAACTTTGCCATTTCTGCTGGAAGACTATCCCATGCATCTACTACCCTCTCTTAATTTTATAGACCTCTAATCTGCTGTTTTTGGAATAGGCAGTTTCAGAATTGAGCATCTGTAGCTAATTGCTACAGATGGGAAGATGTTGAGTCATTAGTCTTAGGTTTACCATACTGAATTTACCTATATTAAGAAAATCTTCTTAGCTTTTCACAAAAGCACAAAAAGCAAGCTGGGTGTTGCACCATGCAACAGCTTATATAACTGCAGAGGTCCTTGCATGCTTGCCTTGTGGCTATACATTGCTAGATATACATTTTGGGCATGTTTTGTCCAAGTCAATACATTCTAGTATAAAACTAGCTTTATTACTGATAGAATGGCACACAGGAGATTTCAATTCATTCGATATAATCACCATTATAACATGCTACTTCTTTAATGAGGTATAGCAGCGGGGGGGGGGGGGGGGGGGCCGACATATTCGTAGATGTACTTTTTTATCTTTAAAAAAACTGTATGTATGTGTGTATGTGACTGACAGTGTGTGTAAGTGACTCACAGCGCGTGTGTGTGTAAGTGACTGACTGTATGTGTGTGTATTGGGTTGTGTATGTAACTATGTGTGATTGTGGATCTATGTTTGTGTGAATGTATGTGGCATTGTCTGGCTTCTAGATTTTTTTTGCTGGCTCCTAAAACTCAAGCCCTGGTATAAATGTAGTGAATCATATACAAACTGTTGTACTTTTTGTCCATGTTTATTAAACACAATTTTCCTATCTGCACTTAGATATTTCAAAGCTACTTACAATTTGTTAGCATTGGCATTCCATCTGGAGTTTTATGCACACCAAAGCTCAAATGAAGATTTGCATAACAAGTAGTTTTGTAGTGCTTGGCAGAATGTTTCATTACTTCTATGACTGTTCTCTTGGCATCTAATTCCTTAATTACAGCATGCTTGAATACGTTAAGTAATGTAGTACAGACTCATGTTACCAACAATATTTCACGTGAATACTCAGTCTTAATGATTGTGAAGATGGAGAATTCATTAATAATATATGGAGGAACATTCTGAATTTTACCATGCTCCATTTATTTGACGTACAAGCTGGTTGTTCTTTGTTTTTGTAATAGTTTACAATATTTTTCTTGTCAATTTGCATATTAAAATAGATAATATTGTAAAAAAAAAGATTATATTTTAATTTGGTTAAATTAACACATCTGATTTCTGCTTAATTATATATATAAATATATTTACACCAATCAGCCACAACTTTATGACCACCTGCGTAATATTGTGTAAGTCCCCTTTTGACACCAAAACATCTGACCCATCGAGACAAGGAATTTGGAGGCCAAGTCAATTACCTTGAACTCCTTGTTGTGTGCATCATCCTATTCCTGAACCATGTTTGCTTTGTGACAGGGAGTATTGGAAGTGATTTTTTTCCCCCACTTCCAAAGCTCTAACCACAAGAGGGCACAGCCATATTGCAGGGGCAGAGCTGGAATTTGGGTGCTGCCTATTGTCACGATGTCGAGGCAATAGAGCAGCACCGTCAGAGTGGTTTTCACGATCAACGAAAGGCACGTCCATTGTTGGCAAAGGGGTTAAAGAGGCCAATGCTATCTGGGTGAACCTTTTCCATGAAATGGTGCACATGGTCTGCAGCAATGCTTGGTAGGTGGTATGTGTCAAATTAACATCCACATGAATGGCAAAGTTTCCCAGCAGAACATTTCCCAAAGCCTCCTTCAACTTTCCACCTGTCAGTGATCATAATGTTGTAGCTGATCAGTGTATGTACCGTATTTGCTCGATTATAAGACAAGGTTTTTTCTAGGAATTTTTTTCTGAAAATTGCCCCTTGTCTTATTATCGAGGTCTTCTTATAATCTGACCTCAAATTGAGGTCAGATTATAAGACATGGATCCAGGTCCCCAGCAGAGCTGCAGGGGACCTGGATCCCCCTCTCTAACAGCAGGGGATGTCTGCGCGATGAGCGCAGACTCCCCTGCTTCCGCCCGGCACGACCGCCGGGGCTTCTATGAAGAAGCCGGGTACTTCCGCTTTCGTCACAGAAGTCCCGGCGAGCGTGCCGGGCGGCTGCAGGGGAGTCTGCGCTCGTCGCGCAGACATCCTCTGCTGCCCCACTAGGCACCAGGGAGAATCGGGCAGCTGGGGGACATCCTCCATGCTGCCCGACACCTCCGTCTATTATGGTGAGGTGCCGGG
This sequence comes from Pelodytes ibericus, assembly GCA_036172795.1. Taxonomy (NCBI): domain Eukaryota; kingdom Metazoa; phylum Chordata; class Amphibia; order Anura; family Pelodytidae; genus Pelodytes; species Pelodytes ibericus. The sequence continues at coordinate 121,008,577 of CM069858.1, read as the reverse complement.
CAGCATGGAGGATGTCTGCACGTATCGTGCAGACATCCCCCGGCTGCCCCCACTAGCCACCAGGGATCTATTTACATGTTAGGGGGAGGGAGGGGGCAGGGAGACAGGGGGAGGGATGGGGGGCAGAGAGATGGGGGGCAGAACAACAAGAGGAGAGAGGGGGGAAGAGAAAGAGCAACAAGGGGAGGGGGGAAGAGACAGAGCAACAAGGGGGGGGGAGACAGAGGGAGGGGGGGACAGAGCAACAAGGGGGGGGGCAGAGAGAAACGAGGGGGAGAGAGACAAAGCTGGGGGCAAAGGAAAGAGAGAGGCAGCATTGGCACATAAAAAGGAAATAAAAACAAGAAATGCATGTTTTCATATAATTTTTTTATTAAAAAAGCAATTTACATGTGAATATATACAAATTTAACTTTTTTCCTATAGGGTAGTCTTATATTCAGTCTTTTAGTTTTTTTCCTAAAGGAATATCCAAAGTTTGGGGGGTCGTCTTATAATCAGGGTCGTCTTATAATCGAGCAAATACGGTATATAATATAAACTGTACAACCAACTTTTGTGATTCCAATCACTCTCATGTACTTGGACACAGCCCCTCTCAGACTACCATCCACTATGAACAATAACTAGATACTGAACAATCCGACCTCTTACTACATTCCTATAACCTATCTCCCATTTTACTACAGACAGACCAGCTTACCCTACAAAGTGTGACTCCTGTCACCCACCTCCCCCACTCTCAGTCCACTCCCCTCCCACTGATAATTCTTTATGGAAGCCGGGGCAAATATACCTGGAGTCAATTTATTGGGAGTTTCATATGACTGCCATTTAACTATGTGATCCCCGTTTTTTAAATGTGTCAAAGAAATGTACATCCCCCTCCCGCTCCATACCCCCTCTTATTCTTTATTATATGTATCCCTGTCCCACCCATCACGTATTGTTTGTACTATTTATTTATTGAAAATACTTTTTTTTTTTAAACTGTACAGATCCAGAAATGTACTCAGATTAAAAAAATGCTTTAACTGAATGACATCAGCATTCTTAATGATACTGAAATTCTACTACAGTTAACGGTTTTTACAGTAGCTTCATAATCCCAAGTCCAGTTAAAGGTACAGTAATTAAGTAAATTATGTAATTAATACTTATTGAGACTGACAGAGATAATGGCTTGGGAAGACCAAGTCCAGTAGCTAACTGGAAATAACGGCATTATATGGTATTAAAAAAGCTAAGAAATATTTAGAATTGTTTTATATTTATATATCATATATATATATATATATACACACCATCTTAGAGATAACTAATATTTCACACCAATGTGTGAAATACTTTAAAGTGTAACTACCATAAGAAAAAGTAAACTATTTTCTTTGAATATGTGTGAAATAGTGTGTTGAAGTAGATTAGCATTATTTTGAAAACAAATAATATTGTATTTATTATTATTTCATTATACTACACCTGTATGTTGTCCACTAAATGTCTTCTATATGGAAACAAGAACTATGTTCAGAATTGTTTTCAGCGTTTTACACTTGCTACAATTCTTCCTCTTTACTTTTCAGAATGTAATATATTGGAAATGTCCCTTTTTTGCAGCTGCCTGTCTTGTACTTGGATGTATGATCTTCCCTGATGGCTGGGATGCAGATGAGGTTCGGCGAATGTGTGGTGAAAAAACAGACAAGTACTCTCTTGGAGCATGTTCTGTTCGTTGGGCATACATCCTGGCAATCATTGGAATCCTGGATGCCCTCATTCTGTCATTTCTTGCTTTTGTGCTTGGCAACAGATTGGACAGCCTAATGGCAGAACAGCTAAAGTTGGAGAGTAAAGGTAAAACCTGATTACATATGCTTGCTTGTTTAACTTAAACATTTGTTTCTTAGTTTTAACCATTAAAAGTGAGTTTCTCCCTTTCCAGGTCCTACTTTTACTAATGCCTCTATTAGTGGGATAAAGTAAGGGCTGTACAACAGTATTGATTTCCTCAGCACATACAATGCTGCAGCAGTTATAGGCGACAAACAACATGGAGTGTGCTGGGGGCTGCTACTGTCAAGGTAGGATAGGCCTGATGGAAACAGGAAGATGATGCAGGATGGAAGGGTCTGATAAAGAGAAGAATATAGCAAGGGATAATGAAGGGTGTATAGACCATATACAGCAGCCGTATTTAAAGAAAAAAATACTTGATGCCCATATGTTTCTAACTATTCAAGGCTTAGTATAGCTAGACCCGACAGTGAAGGAAATGGATAAAATAAAGAAGGGAAAGATGGACAAGAACAAGGGAAATAAGTATTTTAACTGATACACCTGGATTCGAAGGTGAGAGGTGGAAGCAAAGGGTATCATCAGATTGAGAGTTGAGTTGTATATATGGAAATCAGATAATCAATGTTAGGATTTCAAACCATGGACATTACCACTTCAGCCAACAAAGCTAAGAAAACAAAATCCCAATAATAATGGTCATTGTAGACACTGTGGGATCAGTATGGCTACTGGCTGGCCTTCTGATTACACCAGTTTTATTGAAAGTGCTTACAGTTATTCGACAGCTTATTCTTGTTACTGCCGGCATACAGCCCTCGAGCATTACAGATTTCTTTACTAAGTGGGCTCTGTTCATTAAACAGTAACATGTGATGGTGGGTGAATACCAGGCATTAATAGCGGAGCTAGAAAATGTTTCCATTTCGACTATTAATGGTTGATTTATTTTTTCCCCTTGTCAATTCACCACAGTCCACTTGATCTGGATTATTTTCTTTTATTTCACACACTGAATACTTATCTCCTGTTGCTGGCCCAAATGTTTTTGCTGCTTTCCCTGGCCTTTTTGTCTGTTCTTTGGATTTGTTGCCTGTCTCCAGATTTCACATCTGTCATAAAAAAGCTTCTTGCCTAGACTGCCTTTGACACTACCTCCCTGCAATGTGTGCTGACATCCAAGCTTACTATGCAAAGTAGTATATGTTGCTTTTCTCATCCAGGTTGGTTATTAAGTGGTTTTCTATTTACACCCATTGCCAATTTTTATATAATTAACATGTATTGTTGTTTTTGTAAAATGAGGACTGCTGGAACATGTATTTTAAGTATACAATACAATAGCAAAGTGGCTATGCTCTTAGCCATTTGACCCTAATGTTTTCTGCTTTGCTTTTTTGGCAGGAATAAAATGAACATTTATAAATTATGCATGTTAATTTATAAGAATTCTGATTTTCTATTGACAAATATGCAACCAAAGTGTAATTTTGAAAGAAATTGGTTGGATCTTAAATGTCATTTTTATTAGGTATTTATAAATACTCCATCACATGAAACCATTTTAGGTCTCCCACTTGTCTAATATTAGCAGTATTATATTCAACTTGTATGTGTTCGATCTTAATACAATACTATATCACAGGTCATTTTTGAACTCTAATTACTTTAGCATTACTGATAATCACTGCATGTCCAGAGTGTAACAGATAGAAATTGAAAGGAAACACTAAATAGTCTGTCACATGTCATAATCAACCATTTTCCTTATGCAACTGAATGTTTATGTATGTATGTATGTATGTATATATATATATATATATATATATATAAATAAAAATTCAGGTTAGATATATTTGTGTTGTATTAGCACAATATATGGCATCCTATTTCTAGAAACACAGTGTGAGAATAAACTATTCCTTATGTTCAACTTACTTGTTTTAGATTATGCACATTTTGACACCAAGGGGTCTATGCACTACACAGGGAACTGACAAACCAAGTCATATATATATGTTTAGAAGGAGATTAATTATTTACCTCTTAAGGACCAGGGATTTTATGGGCCAATGACCTGAGCAATTTTTTTCCTTTTTGACATATGGTTGTTAAAATGTAATCTTCCTCTCTGTCATTTAATGCACGCATACACGTTATATGTTTTTTTTTTTTTTTTAAAGGACAGTGAGATCTTTCATTTGATACCCTACACCAGGACTTGACAATCATTGGAGCCCCTTCCCGCTGCCATCAGTTTATTTAAAGCAGGCCACATTCTAGTGTCTGAGTGCAGGGTGTCATGTGACATCCCAGCAATCAGGAGGAAGACAAATCAAGATGGTTTGACATGGCTGCGGCACGAATGTGGGAAAGGGGAAAAGGAGAAAAAAAACTGCTGACTTGTTTGTGTATGTGACTGACTGGATGTATGTGAGGTGTGTGTATGTGACTAGATAGGTCTAGGACACGTCTTTGCGGCTGCTTCACTGCTGACAGTTCAGCACAACAGTTTGAACGCTGAACTGTCAGCGTTGAAGATGAACGTGGCCACTTCATTGTGGTGATGTAAGCGCTGACAGTTTAGCCCCCCGAACCCTAGTACTAAAATTAACCCTAATACTAATGCTACCCCATGAACCCTAATACCTAAGCACCCCAAACCCTAATACTAAAATTAACCCCATTAATAATACCTACAGCGATCCCTCGATACCTCTCGCATGATGAACTGGCCATTGAGTGAGAGGGAACGGTGAAGCAGCTGCGTTAATGCAAACAGCATTAAACTGTACCATCCCTGACTAGATGTCTGTGAGGTCTATGTTTGTGTCTGACTGGATGTCTGTGATGTGTGCGTATGTTACTGACTGGATGTCTGTGAGGTGTATGTGACTGTCTGTGTATGTATGTGACTGTCTGCCTGTGTATGTGACTGACTTGATGTCTGTGAGGTGTGTGTATGTGACTGACTGGATGTCTGTGAGGTGTGTGTATTTGACTGACTGGATGTCTGTGAGGTGTGCGTATGTATGTGACTGACTGAATGTCTGTGAGGTGTGTGTAAGTGTTGTCTCTGTGCGTGATTATGTGTGAATGCTTGAGTGATTGATGTGCCATTGTCTGGCTCCTATATTTCTTTGCTAGCTCCTAAAACTAAATTAAGTTTATCAAGCCTTGTCCTATAGATAAAAAAAAATCTACAATTTATTATTAAAAAAATGTATATAAAAGGGGGAAAATATTTAAAAATAAAAAGTTTTTTTTATTATTTTCTCAATAATATTCTATACAACTAGTACAACACTAACCCACTTATCCCAACTATCTAACTAATGAAAAGAAAAATATAAGTCCCCGACCCACCCCAAAACAGAAAAAACTCTGACCAGTGCAGTGTTACTTGTCAGAGCCATCAGAACCACATCATGGGCATGCACAGGTTAATTGTAGTTAAATTAATATATATAATTTTTTCAGTTTACTTGCCTGTCACACTGTGCTTCACAATTAGTATGTGAATTGGAGGCAAAGTCAGTGTATGAACATCTAATTTGCATGTGATTGCATTGATCGACTGATCACCGCGATCACATGACCACAAAATAACTAATCGGGGTCCTGGACCCATCACAGACTGGCTGGCTGTGCGCACAGAGCGCACCCCTGGTTTACCTACATGACAAGTTAATGCATCATAAGGTCCCGAACACGGACACGGGTTAATCAACAAAGGGATCCCACAGAACCACAATGATTAATTGCTTGATTTCATTCTGACACATAAGACTTCTAACTACCACTGGGCAAAAAAGGTATGTCTCCAGTAGCTAATGTGCAAGGTGGTAACCCTATAGGAATGCTCCTGTGACCTAAATTCAATGTATTGTACAGTGAATATTTATCACTAGAAACAACAACAAAAACCAGAAAAGAAAAGTATTTTTGATTTTTGTTATGTGTGGATTCACTTAATGGTCTACTCAATAAAGGCAGAACTGCAGGGAATTGAGACAGGAATTTCAAACTTACCACCAAAGTGCTAAATCTCCCATTCAGTTGCACTGGAGGATTTTCTCAACTCATTGGCCTAAAGTTTCCTATCTCAGTTCCCTGCAATTCTCTCTTTATTGAGTAGACCATTAAGTAATGAGTTGGGTGAATTAATAACTTGGGTGCATCCATCACAATTTTATTCAGGTTCGCTAAAAAACTACATAATTCAGGACAACATTTGCAAAGATAAATAGTTAGTTTTGCAAAGTAGAGGCCTGAAATTAACATTTTGTACAAGTGTCCCGAAATAAAAAGGGAGAGTAATCACCCTTTTAAAAGAGTTTCAAAACGTAGGCCAACACGGTAAAGTTGGAATGTTTGTCACAATTCCCTATTTATTTGACTTTTCCTGCATTATTCCTGTCTTTTCAAAGTACACTAATACTCACATAACTGCATTTGAATGTTTTAATAGGCATCAGCTGTCTGTCTTGATGTGTTTTCAGGTTGAGTAATTAAGCTCAGATGTGACTTCAAATAGCTCAGTGACATGGAATTAACCTGTATAGAATCTGCTTGTAGCAGCTGTATGCTCATTAACCATGTATGTGTGTCATAATTCACATTATTATACTGAGGTTTTAGGATGTTGGCTCTGTAAAAGTAAAATGATTTTTATCTCTCTTCCAATGCCATGTCAGCATGCAAAGAATTGTGGATTTTGCCTTGATCCAGTATACTACTTACCTTAAAATGTTAGTAGTAGAAAGTATCGTATATGGAATTTAGATCTCAGGAAGAAGCATTAATATGAAAAAGAAAATTTGGTTGAGACAGGTGTTACTCTGGTTATTTCCATATATTTCTCTGGTTCTTGTCATATAAGAAGAATACCTCAGTAACTCCGCTGCTATGAAACTCAGCTCTATCCTGTATGAAACGCCCATATGTTCTGTTGTACAGGACATAGTGAATTAATTTAATCGCTGCTATTATACTACTCCATGACATTTCTTAGATAAATCCAAGATAGTCCCTGGCTCCTTCACTTACCATGTCTATCAGGTTTCTGACTATTTATTGACTTTAGGTGCTTAGCAGACCAATTTAGTACCCAATGGTACTTCTACTAAGCTTTATGTAAAACAAACAGACAAGGTTAGGAGACACCAGCAGGGATGGCTCACTGGCTTCTGAACTATCATCATTCCAAGGTAGGTAAAATGAATAGCATTGGTTAAAATATTTGTTTCCCATTGATGCTAGACAATTTTACCATCCCCAGGAAATGCTTGAAAATCAGGGAATATCTAGATGTATCCTTCCGGTTTAATACTTTAATATTATATGTGCAGTAATGTACCCAGGATTAAATTTGTGTGCTTACAGTATGTAACACCCCAAAAAAACAGAGACAAACACCCCAGAAATGTAAAAAAGCCCTTGTCACCAAGGGACAGTCAAGGTCAAAATATCTTGTCACAAAGGAGTTAAACTTCCCTATTTATCCCCAGTTTAGATTGTGATAACAGCTATGTTCAGGCAAGCATCTTTAACGGGTACTAACTAGGTTACATTTTTGAAAGGTTGAATACTTTCACTAACGTTAATTTGACTCCTAATTTTGCGCATACTTTTGGTCAGCATTCAAAATAAACCAAAATAATATTTTTTCACTAATGTTAAAGCATATAAGTGTAAAATATTTGTATTTATTTGAAGTCCTTGTCCAAAAAAGTTAAGCAGGAGTCCATGGCAACACTGTGCATTACATTTGAAGTAGCAGGATATAATGATTGAGTGTAAAATCTAATAAAGCACCAGAGTATCAGCATTATGGCCTGTCAGCTCATTTTGCCCGAGGTGCCAGAACCCACCTGGCACAAAGATAAACATTAGTGGCTAGAACTCTTATTTAGTCTGTCTAAATGTGCTGAATATGCACTCTTACAGTGTGTTTCCAGTTATAAAAAAGCACCTCAGCCTGAAAATAGGGCAAAGAAAGTATAAACGTAAATAATGTGAAATTATAGGTTCACCATCTTCCAAATAAGTCAGTTATAGATAAGCTTTGGCATTGGACTTTTTCTCCATGGATGCCTTTTTCCACTGTGTCCACTGTGTTGACTGATGCTCAGTCAACACTTAACTTTCAGAGCATTCTGATAAACAATTTACAGTTGACGTGATGCTCATCTAGTTATTTGGCTGTCTATGCATAATGGGATATGTTGTCCTCAACAGCTGGCTACTCATTATTGTACACACTTTTGACACTGCCTGCCAGTTATGTGCAGGGATTTCCCAAATAATGTTCAGCCAGCAGTGCTCTAGCTATTGTATGTTTCCATGCTTGGCCTGATACTTACATGGCTAAATATAATAGAACACATAGCCCATATACCATAAGGTTCACCAGTTTTATGGCTGGCTAATCGTTGTGGGACATGTTGTCCACAACAGCTGGCATTCCATTAATTGGAATGAACTTTAAATCTAGTTTTTATGATATGGAAAGCATAGAAGAGAAGATAAATTGAAATATTATTCATTGCATCGAACAGGAGCTACTCCGATTATACTCTTAAATACCATATTTATATGGCAAATCAAACCAAACTACAAAAATGTCACACCCCTCAACTCACCAACGACATGGGCAAAAAAGCCACAAATGCCGATATTGGAACTGTATTGACCCGGCCGTTTAGACTGCAACCTACTCCACTGAAGCCTGCATCTCAAACTCCTTACACAGATACTTCCTCGGAAGAAGGTGCTGGCTGGGGTTTCGCTGTCTGATGTCACCTTGTCCATTAGAGGTGATATCAAGGCCTTATTGATAGAATTGCACAACTGGTGGAAACGTGGTTTCAACCATCAGACAAGAAACACGAGCCACTGAGCTCAAAGTGACAAGCCTAGAGATAGACCTTGACTCAGTCCGCACGCACCAAGCTACCCTAACAGATACCTTGATCCAGCAGACCTGCCAGGTCACAGTGCTAGACAATAAACTTTGGCAGGTGAATTTGAGAATTTTCAGTGGCTCATCACTCTCCAACCTTACCTATATGGCGTGCTCACACTCCTGAACCGTAGTTCCACTAACCTGGACATGTCATGCCATGGCTGAAAGTTTCCATGCTACTTTGGTGAAAATAAACACCCCACTTAACAGAGTGCTGTGTGATCAATTAGTTTTTTCTGGACTCATTAAATTAAAGTCAGCATCAGCCAAAATCACTTACTTGAACACAGCATGAAAGCTGCAGAAGATCCGCTATCAGGACAATGACCTACAATTATATGAGGATCTCTCCCCATCAACAACACCGTGGAGGCACTCCTTGTCCCTTCTGACAACCCACCTTCTGCAGAACGACGTTGAATACAAATTAGGTCCCTTGCAAACACTGACTGTTGCTGCTGATAATGAGCAGCTCACTATCAGAGACCCGGCGGGCATACCTACTTTTCTGGCGAACTTAAATATTCCTCTGCTAGCGTCTGTACCCAAAGCTTCAGACCCAGGCAATGTTTTGACGGAGGAATTCTGATGAATACCAATGAAGCTGCTTTGCAACATCCTAGCCTTGGACTCCCCACCATCTGATCGATAGAAGTCCCAACTTTATGAAAGACTGTTCCTGTCAAATTTTATAGACCATTTTAACCGCTGCTGATTTAGTGGCACATTTTTCAGGCTTGCAATGTGGTCGATAGCCCATTTTTTTTCGTTGCCCACTCCTGGGACCTCCAGTAGTTCCTATCTAGGACTACTTTTTTTCCCTTTCTCTATCTCTCACCTCTCTTTCCCATTTTTTTCTCTGTTCTCTATTTTATCTAATTAATTATTCCTTTCTCCTCTTTTCTTACTTCCTTTTTCCATACTTAATAACTGAAGGTTTATATTGTTGAAAGCATGTTAGCCTCAAACAGTAGATAGAAGCTACTATGTGTTCAGAATACAACCTCTTATTTTCCCTAAAAATGCACTACTGTCTATACACTCTTTTTAATGCTGTTTTTTTTTTATCTTTGACAAACGCTTGTCAAACACTTGTTATCTGTGACCTGTAATTTGGTCGCACAAACGGTAGAGGTCATCATACAGCCAATGTTACAATAACTAAGTGAAACCCAACTACATTTTCTGTTAATATGTATATAGTATACAACTTAACATACTTGCAAATAGTAAGCTAGTATTATTAAAATACTATGACTACTAATGCCCACCTTAAATACCATTAACAGGTGCAGGAATATCATTACTGCAGTTGTTTAAAAAAATGCTACTATGGTGGTTTAGCGGAGCCGGTGAAAACGCCATTGAAGTACTGTTCTGTGCGGTAATCACCACACAAACAGCGATTCAGTGTCAGCCGGTACTGGTACTGGTCAAATTCCCCTGGCACAAAAATTGAATTAAATGACGTCCCCTGCCTACCCCTCACCTCTATCTTCCCCAGATAGGAGGGAACAACCTAAAATTGCCCCCAATACTAGCAAAAAATCACCTGTTGAGTGCTATGAGGGTGGGCAGTGAAAATCACTTCCTATCCTCCATGCACACAAAGGTTGCCCTGTATATAAAATATTACCTGTATCCAGGTTCCAGCGATGCCCTGGATCCTCATCTTCCATCCCAGGGAAAGGGGCCGCTACAAAAAGTTTTTTTTACAAATAACTGTGCGGACCTAACTCTATTCATCCTGCCATCATTTATAGAGCAGGATGATAATGAAATACCAGCCTGATTGGTTGAATAGAGTTAGATCAGCGCATGTTTTTTTGTCAGCGCGGATATTTAGAGATAGAGATTAATTTGTTATTAGGGTGGCTGCTTTACCTTGGCATATGCTGGCCTGTGGCTTTTAATTCATCGCCATTTTGAAGGGCTGCATATGTCACACTGCCCTCCCAGAGAAGCACTTAATTAATTGTAATCGGGGGTGCAGGCATGCACCAACCTATAGTATATTTTGATCAGGCTTGGGGCATTAGTCACTATCATTGCAGGATGATGCTGGGCATTGGAGACATTATCATTGCAGTATGATCATGATGGGCACTGTAGTCATTCCAATTGTACGCACTATGATTATGATGGGCATTGCAGTCATTATCATTGCAGTATTAATATGATGGGCATTGCAGTTCATTTCAGGTCAGTATGAGAATTATGGGAATTGTGCATTTAAAGACTGTACGAGCATGATGGACATGTGAGTCCGTTTCAGGACTGTATGAGACTGATGGGCATGGCTGTCCGTTTCATGGGTGCATGAGGGTGATGGGCATGCAGTCTGTTTCAAGGCTGCATGAGGATGTTGAGCATGGCAGTCTATTTCTGGGCTCTGTTGGTATGATACGAATTGCACATATTATCTGACGGTCTGTGTAGAGAGCCTCTGCTGAAAGCACACTGAGTATCCGCTCAGTTGTCATGGAGACTCCTACACAGCTAAAGAGGCAGATTTCCCAGCTTATAGGCGATGCAGGCACAGGTGGTGCTAAGAGATAAATGGCAAGTGCGGCTTTAGATTCTCCTTTTGTGCTGGTGCTTGTTACAGAGGACTAGAACAACTAAATAAAAATTACTATTTTTTAAAAATGACAGAAATTTTTTAAAAATTACAGTCTTCTTAAAACTTTGGTGCCTGCACCTTGCACCAAAGTCCATACGATGACTAGACTTTCCCTTTAACCCCTTCGCGACAATGGTAGTGTCAGGCACGTCCTGCCAGGAACTCCATTCCCGACAATGGACGTGCCTGGCATGTCCTGCGGTGAAACAAGCACCCACGCAACGATCATGGGAGCCATATTGACGAAGCAGCATGCTCCGTCAATATGGCTATGCCTTCTGGTGGTCTGAGCTTCGGAAGTGAAAGTAAATTCACTTCCGTCGCTCTGAATATGCTGCTTGACTGCCACTAGAGGCAGCCAAGCAACATTTCAATATTAAAAAAAAAAAAAAGATTTAATTAGCTTAACACCAATATTATTTTAGATTAGCCTAAAATTATATTTGATGTCAATGTTAGAAAAAGTGTTTTTTTTTAAAACTTTTCATCATATTTTATGATTTTTTTCCTAGTAAATTATAAGATATGATGAACATAATGCTATCTAATTTAAGCCCTTCTTGTGATGATAAAAACAACATATAATTTGTGTGGGTAGAGTATGTGAGAGAGAAGAAAATTACAGCTAAACACAAACACCCCAGAAATGTCAAAACAGCCATTGTCACCAAGGGAAAGTCAAGGTAAAAATGTCTTGTCACTAAGGGGTTTAGGTGGAACTTCCCCTGTAGTGGTGACCGGAAAGTTTTTGCTGTGTCTTTATTTTTGTTTTTTAAATTTTTATAAAACAGGTGCGAACAAGTCATACATAGTAATAAAGTCGACAATGAATAATTATATTGCATCATATCTTTCTTGCTTGCACAATTTTAAATAGAGTCAGTAAAAAGAAATAAAATAGATTTCTGAGAACCATAAAGAAGAATTTTCCCATACTACGCAGTCATGTCGGTGTTAAGGTGCATAAATCATTAAAAAATAGTATGGAAATGAAACCGAAACTTTAAGAAGGAAATAGAGGGGAAGGGTTTGGTGAGGTTGATAGGAAAGCGGGGTGAGCACCGTTACATATTCTGTTGGTGGACTAATCCACCCCGACAGATTCTAGGCTACTGTTATTATGTTCATGATTTATTAGTTTAATTGGGAAAACAAGTTAGCCAGGGGTCCTAAGTTTTATGTTGGCTTTTGGGGGAATCATGTAAGAAGGCCGTCAACTGATCCATTTCATTCACTTCCTTAACCCCTTCACGACGGATGGTGCTTCTTTAAAGTGGCATTAACACCTAAACATAGTTTATACTGTACTGTAGAGAATAAAGAATTATTCAGAGTGATCTGATTATATTAGCAAAAAAACAAATTTAAATTTGGAGAAAAATGTGTCTGTGGCGTCACCTGCTTATTACATCACCGATGGCTTGAAATGCACATGAACTGGTTTTCAATGGGAAATGTGTCATTTGCATATCAAGCCACAGATGACATCAACAGGAGACTCCACAGACACATTTATAAACAGATTTGTCTCCTAAAATAGGCCTTTTCTTGTAATTCTGCTAACACAATTAATGCTTAGCCAGCTTTTTTGATGTGAGGGTTATTTGTAAAACCTCTAAGCTGGATGCATCTGATTTTTTTTTTACTTATGGAGGTTAGTGTACCTAGGTAATCAAAAGATTTGACTTGGTTGTCCAGGTAAAGATCAGCGAGTCTGTGTATGCCTATGTGATAGTATATTTGAAATTGGGCCAGATTTTTTAAGTAGTGGTCTGTTCACTTTAGGGATTCAAATGTATTGTGATGGTAAATTGGGGTACATGTATTTGTATTCTAAATCTCATTTAGTCTGCTCTGCTATGACCACCCTTGATAAGAATCCCATGTGTGTTATGGCTCAGCCCAGAGAGCTGAAGGTGCAGAATATAAAATGAAGCAACAAATGTTTCTTTCTCCTCAGCTCTGAGCTTTGTTTATTAACGTGCCAAGAGATCATTTGGGCCAGTTTCGCCACTTTGTGATATTTGGTAATGTTTGGGGTAGTCCTCCATTTCTGGTGGACAGCTGAAGGGTCTGTTTGTCAGATCTGGGTTTTTTTTTTTGTTCCAAATAAATTGGTCTATGGCTTTCTGTAATCACTTAAAGTCCTTGTTGTTGATTAGGATGGGAAGGGTTTAAAACAAATAGAGCAGGCTGGGGAGCAGATTCATTTTTATAGAGGTTAGTCTGCCTGTTCATGATATCTTTAGGTGGTGGCAGAGGCTATTTTAATACTTCTGCTGTGTTTACCTGTAATTTTCCTCTTTCTAATTTAATGTATCCACACATATTATGTATTGTTTTTTTCAGCATAAGATGTTTTTTTCTTAAGATACTAGTACCAAGGCGGAAATTTTTCTGAAGAAAGGTGGCAACCCTTTTACCGGACAGCACTATATGGGAGGGACATGTTGCCTTCCAAGATGGCGTCCGTAAACTTTCGTGGAGCAATTGCAGGGCAGGGGGCAGATTTACACATTTCTTAATGCCATGACATCGATAAATTACAGCAACATCATTTGCCGTTTGAGCGGTTGTTTTAACGTGTCACCAACTGCAGACTCAGGACATACATAGTGGATCCTGTGTCGCCAAGGAGTTATTTAACAAACCACTAACCATGGCCCCAATTTATAGTGGATGAACAGAGCTGTAAGCAGTAAAGACAGCTTTTTCTCAGCACTAGCACTGCACCTGCACACAGGATTACTGTCCGGCTCCTACCTCGGCGTCCTCCTGTCGGAGAGGTTGCAGAAATGCGATTGCCGTCTCCGACGGGTGCCCATCATCTCCCCGGGTCTTTTTCTTCTGACATCCTCAGCAAATGGAGGACATGGAGGGGCGGGGTCTGCAGCTTCAATGAGCTGCAGCACTATAAAATCCCCAAGCTCCCTTAACATGGTGCTCAGTTATTGTCCCTTAGTGTGCAGTGAGTCCTTGAGCTCTGTGATTCCTATTATTCCTGGGTTTATCCTTTGCCTGCTGTTACCCTTGACCTTGGATTGTTTACTGAAATTAACCTTTGCCTGCTGCTTGTCTTTTTGACCTTGGAATGTTTACTGGATCTACCCTTTGCCTACCACGGTTAGTCTTCCTGTGTTGTTACGTCTGCATCTTATGTTCCTTCCTATAATCCGCTAGCCGGATCCTTTCAATTGCATGGGAACCTGTGGTGCAAACTGCAATGGTGGAGGTCTCTGTGAGCCAGCATGGTACACGTAACGTTAATTCTCTATCGCTGTTATAATCTGTTCACAGAGGTTACCACAAAATGTGCTTGCTAATGCCACATTTAATAGACATATATCATTTTCTGAAGTGTTATTTAATTGGTATTTCAAAGTAGAAAATATATTTTTCTTTAGAAATATTACTTAAATCCATAAATTCATTGATGTGTAACGAAATGTTGAAGCAATGAATTACTTTGCTTATGTCTTGGTATGCTTATGGTTAAATTATTTATCCTGGCATAATAAAAGGAAAGAGAACTCAAAATAGCAAAATACAAAAATAGACTGCCTGGTAGTCACATTTATTTATAGTACATACCCAGGAATCCTAGTCATGATTAATGCAGTCTTACACAAGATAACTGCACAACTAAGAATGACCAGGGTTCTCCGCAGCTCAATAAATTATCATGTTGCATACGTAGCCAAACAAAAGCTTTGATAAATGAAACAGTTCTACAGCTCATTTCCATAGTGTTGATGTTGATCTTGTTATTTCAAGAACTAAATGATTTGTTTATAAAACTTCAATAAATAATTGCTTGTGAAATGTAAAATGAACTTTGTTGCTGTACTGTGCTTACATCGAACATGTGAAATATTTTAGATACTGTGCAAGAAAAACGCTATATCTTGGTGGAGAGGCGGTGGAACCTAGACACAGAATCATAGATGTTGGAATAATAATTCACATTGTATCAAAAGCAATAGAATTTACTAAAGAGTGCTTAAAGAGCAAATTAGAGGAGGACATGCCAAATGATAAACTATTAGGGTTTTATTCATAAAGAAGAGAATTGACAAGGGATGTCAAACTTAAGGCCACAGTAGCTGAATCTTTATTCAAGACTTGGCTACTTTTCCCTTAAGTATGCAATTCCCTCTTTCATAAATAAAGGCCACATTATTAAAGAGCCACTAAACGTTCTCACTTTTTGCTACTACAACAAAAGTGAAACATTCAATGCCCCTAGTATGGGGATAAAAGAGTTGTATCCCATTTTATCCATGAAGCATGTAAGCTAGTGCAGTAGGACAGTGGTTCCCAAATCAGTCTTCAAGGCCCACCCAACAGTGGGATTTAGAGATTAACCAGTTGTCTTTTTTCTAAAACCTGGCACCTGTGTATGGCGCCCCTCGCCCTGGAACCTATTTATTTATTTATTCAGTGGAGCGCAGGTTTAGTAGGTAATGTCTGTGCTGACTGCACAGAATTCCTCCTCCGCTTTAAAGTTAGAGCGCCAGGTGTCAGATTACATCCTATCGTTTAGCAGGACGCCACTGGACTATGGTCTGTGCCTAGCAGACCAGGCTGGAATGGAAGTGACTCCGTCCTCTGCAATGAGGTAAAACAGCTGGGGGGGGACATTAAATAATGCACCTTTCTTTTTTCTTCTAAAAAGAAATTTAGAAATGGCTGGCTTGTGACTGTCTGTCAACGTGACTCTCTATGTGGCCGTCTCTGTCTTTCTATGGGACTGTCTCTTTCTATGGTATTGCCTGTCTATGCAACTGTCTCTGGATGTCAATGCAATTGTCTCTGTTAGTGTAAACTGTCTATGAGTGTGACTTTGCAACTGCGTGTGTATGTGTGTACATGACTGTCTGTGGGGTTTTGTATGTTTGCGTGATGGTATGTATGTGCTGTTGTCTGGCTCCTAGATTTTTTTTTTCTGGCTCCTAAAACTAAATTACATTTTTCAAGCCCTGTATTACAGAAGCAAAACTTTAAAACAAAAACAAAGTTTAAAAAGAAATGTAATTTGTGTGTGGACTCATTAATTGCACATCACGCAACCAATAGCTGAGGAGGAGATAAACATCTCCTCCATGCTGGTGGCGTGTAGAGTGTGTCAAAACAATCAATGCTCTCTTGTCATGTAGCTGCACATTAGTTACCACTTTATAAGGTATACCTTGGAGGTTTCATTTTCATTCATGAGAATGTGAGAAACAATTCTATACAGCATGGTTAGTATGTCTCATACGCAATAAATAAATTGTGCTTAGCTTTGATATGGGTTGACAATGTTTTGTGTATTGAAGGAATTAGACAACTGCAGGTTTCAACTATCTCATTTGAGGAGCTTGTCAAGAAGTACAGTTACAAGTTTCGGTGTACTATTCGGTACTAAAAGGCTGGAAGCTAACCGTTACAGTTACAGAGCTGTGAAGCTTTGTAAAGCATTGTAATTGTTATTGACACAAGACGCAGATACTATAATTATTGGTCCTAATTGCCATACTCTCAGTCATACGAATCTGAACCGTTGCATTAAAAAATAAAGACCGTAATGGACATTTTTTTTTTGTTTGGTATATTTTCTTAGAGTTTAGTTAAATATGTACTTGCATTACATTTTCTTAGTATCAGTGCTTAAAATAGCAGTAGATACCAGGCTTCTGACGGTATGTACACATCTATTTTATAATGATATATAGGTATTTTTTTTATACTGAATTCTTGTACCAATATCAGAAACAGAGAGACAGCACCACATATGATACGCTGATACGAGTTGTACCTGGCAAGACCTCCAGTTCGTGGAGAGTATACTGAAGAGATTATATCTTTTTTTTATTGCTTATGTTCGTTATTGGTACCAATATAATTTTACACTATCTTGACTTCTTCATAGATAATTTTTTTTTAAATTAACCTATACTATAGACAAACAGCATAATAAGGCATATTAATGTTTTGCCCTTTTAAAATTAAAAGCAGGTTACAGATTTTTTTTATTCTTTTCAATTTTTTTCTGTTTATATTTTCTAGGAACAAAAGTTGAAAATCTACATGTTTTATTTTTAAGGAATTGCCATTGTAATGCAATATTGAGACATCCTTTATACGATTTGCACAGACCAAAATTTTGAATCAAATTTCCATTATTTTGTTGTTTATTCAGCACATTGCATTATTCCCTAACAAGCATATTTTCCCTTCTCTACAGATGATGGAAATGCCTAATATTTATAAGGTATGTACAGTGCAAAGCCTATTAGTGTGTGAGCATGGCACTGAGGTGGCCAAGCGGTGTAAAGTGTACATACATATATATGTGCTTCTGCCTTAACATGTTGCATGGCTTCTTGTCACCAGACTGTGTTTGGCAATGTTTAAGCAATCTGTATGTTGTGTATATTTACAGCCTCTGCACTCAGAGTTAATGTGCCTATGGAAGGCATGTTTCTTTATTAGTAAAATAGTTTAATACAGGGAGTGCAGAATTATTAGGCAAGTTGTATTTTTGAGGATTAATTTTATTATTGAACAACAACCATGTTCTCAATGAACCCAAAAAACTCATTAATATCAAAGCTGAATATTTTTGGAAGTAGTTTTTAGTTTGTTTTTAGTTTTAGCTATTTTAGGGGGATATCTGTGTGTGCAGGTGACTATTACTGTGCATAATTATTAGGCAACTTAACAAAAAACAAATATATACCCATTTCAATTATTTATTTTTACCAGTGAAACCAATATAACATCTCAACATTCACAAATATACATTTCTGACATTCAAAAACAAAAACAAATCAGTGACCAATATAGCCACCTTTCTTTGCAAGGACACTCAAAAGCCTGCCATCCATGGATTCTGTCAGTGTTTTCATCTGTTCACCATCAACATTGCGTGCAGCAGCAACCACAGCCTCCCAGACACTGTTCAGAGAGGTGTACTGTTTTCCCTCCTTGTAAATCTCACATTTGATGATGGACCACAGGTTCTCAATGGGGTTCAGATCAGGTGAACAAGGAGGCCATGTCATTAGATTGTCCTGCATGAAAATCATGTTTTTCTTGAAGGATGCAGACTTCTTCCTGTACCACTGCTTGAAGAAGGTGTCTTCCAGGAACTGGCAGTAGGACTGGGAGTTGAGCTTGACTCCATCCTCAACCCGAAAAGGCCCCACAAGCTCATCTTTGATGATACCAGCCCAAACCAGTACTCCACCTCCACCTTGCTGGCGTCTGAGTCGGACTGGAGCTCTCTGCCCTTTACCAATCCAGCCACGGGCCCATCCATCTGGCCCATCAAGACTCACTCTCATTTCATCAGTCCATAAAACCTTAGAAAAATCAGTCTTGAGATATTTCTTGGCCCAGTCTTGACGTTTCAGCTTGTGTGTCTTGTTCAGTGGTGGTCGTCTTTCAGCCTTTCTTACCTTGGCCATGTCTCTGAGTATTGCACACCTTGTGCTTTTGGGCACTCCAGTGATGTTGCAGCTCTGAAATATGGCCAAACTGGTGGCAAGTGGCATCGTGGCAGCTGCACGCTTGACTTTTCTCAGTTCATGGGCAGTTATTTTGCGCCTTGGTTTTTCCACACGCTTCTTGCGACCCTGTTGACTATTTTGAATGAAACGCTTGATTGTTCGATGATCACGCTTCAGAAGCTTTGCAATTTTAAGAGTGCTGCATCCCTCTGCAAGATATCTCACTATTTTTGACTTTTCTGAGCCTGTCAAGTCCTTCTTTTGACCCATTTTGCCAAAGGAAAGGAAGTTGCCTAATAATTATGCACACCTGATATAGGGTGTTGATGTCATTAGACCACACCCCTTCTCATTACAGAGATGCACATCACCTAATATGCTTAATTGGTAGTAGGCTTTCGAGCCTATACAGCTTGGAGTAAGACGACATGCATAAAGAGGATGATGTGGTAAAAATACTCATTTGCCTAATAATTCTGCACTCCCTGTAATCACATCACATGATATTTCATTGGTCTCATATATTTTGAAAGGGTGCATTGATATTTGAGATGTGTTCAGATAAGTCTATACTGTATGTGGATAATAAGCCAGCCCAATAAAATTTTAAGAAAATTTTATGGATGTCATTGTTTATGAGGTTTCAGTTAATTCGTGAAGCCTTGCTCACAAGCACTTACAAACTAAGATAGTGATGACAAATGGTATTAAGCCCAATCTTCTTCACAGTTAAAGATCTTTTGAGTGCTCTATAAATATTTATGCACCTGTCTCCTACATTCAGTTACCCTTCTCTTACCTCCATCTCAGGACTCTGCTATATTTATTCCCTATATTAACGTTTTAAGAATCCTGTTCTTCTCTTCTATATCAGCTTCTGTTTTGTCCCATCCTTATCAGCTCAGACACTATTATTCACTAACAGGTGAGTTGAGGTGAGATGAACATTTAATTTCACCAGTTTAGTAATACATTGTGCAAGTAGCAAACCAATTGAGTTTCCCCTGCTAATTAAACAAACCAGGATTGTCTCTGCACAATGTACAGCTAAATTGATGGAATTAAATATACATCTCACTTCAACTCATCTTTTAGTGAATAGATCCCTCTGTATTCACTCTAATATCTATTTTTCCTCTTTAACGCGTCCTTTCATCTCCTGTACGCATCAGATCAGTTCACTAACCCTCCACTTCTAATCTACTTTGTTCACCATTATGCCACATATTTCCCACATTCTTCCGAAATGAGTACAGCTGCATCTCATTCTGTTCCTATTCCTAAATATACACTCCACTTTTCCCTATCTATATCCGTTACCCTACACATTCTCTCTTTCCTCCGAATAATCTTCTCTTACAAAGTGAGTTTCTCCTTAACCTTCTGCTGGCTGTGCTGATATTGGCATAAGCTACCCAGTGTAGCCAAGCCAGACATGCCAAAGCCCTGCAATTATTGCAACCATGTGTATCTTAATAGATACACATGGGTTTACTCTCTGCTGTGTCTCACATCTGAGACACAGCAGTTTCCAGTTATTGCGCGCTGACAGTGTCAGCATGCGCACAGCCAATAAGACCATGGGCTCGCCCCGCTCCGACTGCTGAATGCGAGTGTCTCTCAATGCTAGCGCAGAGAGAGACCCTAAGTTTTTGCATGGGATCAGCAGGGAGGACCTAGTTCCTATGGAAACATGGCAGCTGTTGGTCAGAGGATAAACTGGCATGTACTATCAAAAGTACATGTCAGTTTATCATCACACTAGTAACAACTAACATTTCACTTGTGCTTCTATATTAGAAGCACAAGTGAAAAGTAATGTTTAGTGTTCCTTTAAATAATTATTTAATTAAATTATATATACAAATAAAACAATTAAAATATACTTTCAAAAATTAAATAACCTACTATGTAATAAACCATCTACTAATGAAAAAATGATATGTAGGAAGATGAGCATTATCCACCATGCAGTGCTTCAACTATCCACTGTGCCACTGTGGGGTGGTTGTATATTGAAACGCTGTTTAAGTTCCAGTATTTGGTGCCCCCCTTTTGAATATTTTCCGAAAACTTTATGATGAGCCACGCAAATAAATGTCAATAGTCTGGATTCTGGTAGGGTAACTATGGAAAGGGGGGCATCAGGGCTGTTCTCTATTGCTAACCTAGCTGTAGACCCCTTAATTCTTATTTTATTCAACACCACATCATATAAGGTTATCGTGGAAGTGGTCTCAATGGATAGATCCGTGCATTTGTGGATTATGGCTATCGTGAATACTCAACAGTCAGAACTCATCAGTCATTGGGGTTTGGCATAAACAGATTCAAGACCAATGCCCTATCTTTAGATAAAGCCAGGGTTCCACTGAGCCTGGAACACTTGCATATTGTTTGGGAAAAGGACAACATAGTAACATAGTAATTTAGGTTGAAAAAAGACACAAGTCTATCAAGTTCAACCCTTCTACCTATCATTTCAGCGTTTTGATCCAAAAGAAGGCAAAAAAAAACCCTAAGGAAGCTTTTTCGAATGTTGCCTCCTAGGGGGAAAAAAATTCCTTCTTGACTCCAAAAGGGCAATCAGATTTCTCCTTGGATCAAAAAGCTCTATTATTAATGCTTATTCTATTATTAATACCCCTGTATGTTCTGCTTTTCTAAAAAAAACATCCAGACCATTTTTAAATGCATCTATTGTGGTTGATAGCACTACCTCTCTTGGCAGTGAGTTCCATAATTTTATTGTCCTTACCGTAAAGAATCCCTTCCTTTGCTGCCTATGAAATCTTTGCTCTTCCAGTCTCAGGGGGTGACCTCCTGTTCTTTGTACATTTCTATTAATGAACAGGTCCCTGGATAGCTCCTTATATTGGCCCTGCACATATTTATATAATGTTATCATATCCCCTCTAAGACGCCTTTTTTCTAAAGTAAATAAATGCAATTTTTTAAGTCTCTCTTCATAACTAAGATCCTCCAATCCCCTTATTAATTTTGTAGCTCTCCTTTGCACTTTTTCTAGTTCCTTAATATCCCTTTTAAGGACTGGTGCCCAGAATTGTACTGCATATTCAAGGTGAGGTCTTACCATTGATTTGTAAAGAGGCAAGATGATGTCCTCCTCCCGTGAATCTATTCCTCGTTTTATACATGCCAATATCTTATTGGCCCTTGCAGCTGCTGACTGGCATTGGGCACTGTTGCCAAGTTTGTTATCTACAATGATTCCTAAATCCTTTTCGTTAGTAGTTTTTCCCAGGGAAATACCATTAAACGTATATGTTGCTTTGTTATTATTTTTCCCATAATGCATAACTTTACATTTGTCTATATTGAACCTCATGTGCCACTTTCTTGCCCAGTTCCCCACTCTGTCCAAATCTTCCTGTAAAGAAAAAACATCAAGATTAGTCTTTATTACCTTACCTAATTTTTGTCATCAGCAAACACTGAGACATGGCACTCAGCACAACGTGGGAGATAATTAATAAATATATTAAAAAGAAGAGGTCCCAAAACAGACCCCTGAGGTACTCCGCTCACTACCCTGGTCCAATTTGAAGCTTTACCATTTACAACAACCCTCTGTGTTCTATCTTTTAGCCAATTTTCAATCCAAATACATACATTTGCCCCCAATCCTATTTCTCTCAATTTGTAGAGTAACCTTTTGTGTGGAACTGTATCAAATGCTTTAGAAAAATCCAAATAGATCACATCAACTGCCACACCTAGATCTATATTTTTACTGACCTCTTCATAGAATGTTATTAAGTTTGTTTGACAAGACCTGTCTTTCACAAACCCATGTTGACTTTTACTAATTATATTCTGATTCAAGATGTATTCTTGAGTGTACACCTTTAGCAATCCTTCAAATAATTTCCCTACTACAGATGTCAAACATAGACTACTTAAATATAAAAATCCCTAAAATCTTAGAAACTTTAAATTCTAAAAAAATGCCCCCCATCATTAGGAAGATTTGTTACAGAATGAAATAGTTAAATAGACCTACAGGTACGAGACATAGACTGATACTGTATGGAACTGATTCTTAATAAATCCCCAATAAGGTTCTACACCCTGACAAACTGGGATGCACTATAATCACTTCCAAGTTTATATGCCATTAAAGATGCATAGGCTGTATTGTTATTTTATTTTGTTTTTCAAATATATTTAAACATGTGAAGATGCAGAATACATTTATTTAGAAGGGTTTGTAACATCTTGAAATTCACCTGTTAATAGTTGTATAGAAAATAGGAAAAAGTTGAGTGGACTCCATATAACTTTATTATCTAAGGCAGGGGTGTCCAAGTTTTTCAAATGTACAGTGGATATAAAAAGTCTACACACCCCTGTTAAAATGTCAGGTTTCTGTGCTGTAAAAAAAAAAAAGAGAGACAAAGATAAATCATTTCAGAACTTTTTCCACCTTTAATGTGACCTATAAACTGTACAACTCAATTGAAAAACAAACTGAAATCTTTTAGATAGAGGGAAGAAAAAATATAAAAATAAAATAATGTGGTTGCATAAGTGTGCATACTTATGCAACTCTTATAACTGGGGATGTAACTGTGTTCAGAATAAAGCAATCACATTCCAAATCATGTTGAATAGGAGTCAGCATACACCTGCCATCATTTAAAGTGCCTCTGATTAACCCCAAAATAAAGTTCAGCTGCTCTAGTTGGTCTTTTCTGAAATTTTCTTAGTCGCATCCCACAGCAAAAGCAATTGTCCACAGAGAGCTTCCAAAGGATCAGAGGGATCTCATTGTTAAAAGGTATCAGTCAGGAGAAGGGTACAAAAGATTTTCCAAGGCATTAGATATACCATGGAACACAGTGAAGACATCATCATCAAGTGGAGAAAATATGGTACAACAGTGACATTACCAAGAACTGGAGCTCCCTCCGAAATTGATGAAAAGACGAGAAGAAAACTGGTCTGGGAGGCTACCAAGAGGCCTACAGCAACATTAAAGAAGCTGCAGGAATATCTGGCAAGTACTGGCTGTGTGGTACATGTGACAACAATCTCCTGTATTCTTCATATGTCTGGGCTATGGGGTAGAGTGGCAAGACGAAAGCCTTTTCTTACGAAGAAAAACATCCAAGCCAGGCTACATTTTGCAAAAACACATCTGAAATCTCCCAAAGGCATGTGTGAAAAGGTGTCATGGTCTGATGAAACCAAGGTTGAACTTTTTGGCCATAATTCCAAAAGATATGTTTGGCGCAAAAACAACACTGCACATCACCAAAAGTACACCATACCCACAGTGAAGCATGGTGGTGGCAGCATCATGCTTTGGGGCTGTTTTTCTTCAGCTGGAACTGGGGCCTTAGTTAAGATAGAGGGAATTATGAACAGTTCCAAATACCAGTCAATATTGGCACAAAATCTTCAGGCTTCTGCTAGAAAGCTGAACATGAAGAGGAACTTCATCTTTCAGCATGACAATGACCCAAAGCATACATCCAAATCAACAAAGGAATGGCTTCACCAGAAGAAGATTAAAGTTTTGGAATCGCCCAGCCAGAGCCCAGACCTGAATCCAATTGAAAATCTGTGGAGTGATCTGGGCTGTGCACAGGAGATGCCCTCACAATCTGACAGATTTGGAGTGTTTTTGCAAAGAAGAGTGGGCACATTTTGCCAAGTCAAAATGTGCCATGCTGATAGACTCATACCCAAAAAGACTGAGTGCTGTAATAAAATCAAAAGGTGCTTCAACAAAGTATTAGTTTAAGGGTGTGCACACTTATGCAACCACATTATTTTATCTTTATATTTTTTCTTCTCTATCTAAAAGATTTCAGTTTGTTTTTCAATTGAGTTGTACAGTTTATGGGTCACATTAAAGGTGGTAAAAGTTCTGAAATGATTTATCTTTGTCTCATTTTTTTACAGCACAGAAACCTGACATTTTAACAGGGGTGTGTAGACTTTTTATATCCACTGTATGTGTGTGAGGCCACATTCATATTTCATTAAGAGAAAATTATATATAATATATATATATATATATATATATATATATATCCATAGATATATATCATATATAAAATTCATAGTAATGGGCACAGCAATACAACTCACACTCAGGATGCACGTTACTGAATATTGAACATTTGATCATTTGAACACGGTCAAGGATTTTAAGCATGCATGGGATAGACACAAGGCTATCCTAGCTATAAGACCGGGAACGGGGGACTAATAAAAGTACTCAAAAAAAATTGGGCAGACTAGATGGACCGAATGGTTCTCATCTGCCGACACATTCTATGTTTCTATGTTTCAATACGACTCACAGAAAAAAGCCTCACATTATACACAGCCACAAATGCACACATTCATACACAGACCCAGTCACACAATTACAGTCATATTTTTTTATACTGTATATCTTTATAAATACAGTCATACATAAATACACAAATACACCTTTACACACACACACAGACTCTGTCCCTTACACACACACAGTTTCACTTACACACTTACTGTCAGGGTTGAGGTTTTTGGAGCATAGAGCAGGGGATGCTATCTCTTGCCAGTAACCTTTACCAGGTGGTCCACAGGGGTATATAGGAAGAACACCCTGGTAAGGATAGGAGCACGAAAGTGACACAAAAATAATAAAAGGTAAATCCAAATCGTGGAGGAACTGTAGCACTGGATGGAGACATGGAAGCACTGGGATTGCAGGTAAGGGAAAGAGGAGCATGACACTTACAGGCACTTGTATTCAAGCAAATGACCATGATTTCACAACTTTTGAGCATTCAAAGATTTTGTGTAGTTTGCATACACCATTTACCAGACGTTGGCCCGTGGGTCGAGTGTTGGATGCCCCTGATCTAAGGTATCACATGTTCCAAACTCCTGTTCATAGGATGTTTTTTTATGATACTGGTTCATCTGCAAATACAACAATGAAAAAGAATCTAAAAAAACCTTACAGGACCATAAGTCTGTTTTTTGGCTCTGCACTCCAGCACTTTGGGACACTAAAAGCATTAACGTGTAGATGTTTAACTGTGATCCTACAGCTGCTGATGAACTGTTATATTCATTATCCACCATTTTAGAAATGGCAGAGAATTATGGTAGTTGCACTCCAGAGGTGGCAGAAGAGCTTACGTTGGACACATAGGTGTACATAGTCACAAGACATTTTTTAGCATTTGGTTTTAGTAATTACCTAAAAAGTTCAAAATGTGCTGGCTGCAAAAATATAGTGCAGTCCATACTTAATTGTACAGCGATTAAACTTTTGTTGTTTTGCCCCTGTATTCCACTGGATTTGAAATTAAACAATGACTAAGAGGACAAAGGGCAGACTTAGTTTACACTTTATGGATAAAAACAACCTAAAATTAAAGCTTTGTAGGAATTCTATCTTAAAGGAAAATTAAACGTTGTTTAACCCTTGCTTCCATAAAGGTAGAATTTAGTAAACCCGACGTGTATCTTAATAGAACCCTGCTCTGACAGCTGAATGCGAGGGTCCATCGCTGCTAGCCAAGCAAGAGACCCTAGTTTTAGCAGGGGGAACCTAGTTAAGGTCCCCCCTGCTGTTCTCATACAAAAACAAGGGTCTCTCTCTGTGACACAAGGACAATACAAAACCCCAGGTATCTTTGACGATAGTGCCTTGACTGACCTATGCTGCATCCATCTTCAGTTCGTGTTTTTTGGGGGGTATTGGTCTCTTACATATCATGCTCAGCAAGTGAAACACATACTTATTGGATTAAGTTCATTGTCCTTTTGCGTGGTGAATATCCTTCCAATGAGCCTTGAGGTGCCTGACCAAATTAAGCAGTCATCATCAGTTCCTGTCTTATTCTACACTCTTGTTTTTTGCCACCACATCTTGGCATTTCACACTCTGGCAACTCCTGACTACTAATGCTGACTAAAAGCAAAACTAACTAAAAATAAAAGCAGGTAGATAAACACAATAGACCAAAAGACAAGGGAGCAGATGGAAACCAAACAAGGATCAGGAACAAACAAACCAGGAATTCAGGGAGACTAGATATACAGGTTTATAATCACCTCATCTATGCATACAACTGTATCATATTGTGTCCTAGCTATTCTGTTAACCCCTTGACGACAAAGGACGTGCCAGGCACGTCCTGGGAGAAACTCCCTTAATGACAAAGAACGTGCCTGGCACGTCATGCAGTGAATGAAGCGGTTTTCGCGATCAACGATCGCAAAAAACGCTTTAACAGTGCTGGTCTATTGCCTCGACATCGAGGCAATAGCCAGCACCGAAATTTCTATTTTGGGACCCCCACGATCGCCCCACGGAGGAAAAAAACAAAAAACACTGTTTTTGGTTTTTGCCCCATAACTCGCAAAAAAATACCGAAAAATATGGAAACATGCATATTTTTGAACTTGGGAGAACATTTAGAAACTATTTAGACGGGGTCTTTTTTAATGATTTTATTTGTGTAAATTATATTTTAGGTCAAAGTTAGAAAAAGTGGGTTTTTTAAATTTTTTCATCATATTTTATGATTTTTTTTTGTAGTAAATGATAAGATAAGATGAACATAATGGTATCTAATGAAAGCCCTTCTTATGACGATAAAAACAACATATAATTTGTGTGGGTACTGTATGTGAGAAAGAAAAAAATTACAGCTAAACACAAACACCCTAGAAATGTCAAAACAGCCATTGTCACCAAGGGAAAGTCAAGGTAAAAATGTCTTGTCACTAAGGGGTTAATGAACCTTTTCCATTTTTATCATCTGGTGGTAAACATCAGGTGCGGCTTCTTTTTTTTTTTTTTGTGGTATACTTCTATGCTTATATCCTGGACTGTATTCTTGAGAATTTTTTATGTATATAAAAAACATAAGAGTCTACTCATTATGACCTAATTGTCCTAAAATGGATTCAGATCAAGAAAGTTAGCTGAATTTCATAAAACTCTGAAATGCGTCTACTCAGCATTCCACAATTCGGGTGTGAAACGAAAATATTTGAATCAGTACAATTTAGTTATTAAAAGCTACCCAATATGCTCCGATCACTCTCGAACACACTCAGGATACATAGGCGAAATTCGCACATATTAATTCTCCAGATTTTAGTTGGAGAACTGAATAGAACAGTGTCACAAAATTAAGGTAACATAATTTAAACCAAAAAATGTATATACAAATTTATAATATATCTATGTTATAATAGTATATTTACATTTAATATAATAAGCATTTTAAATAAAAATTATTTTACATTTACTTTATTTTTATTTATTTAAAGGGACTGGTTGGTGCCCAAAATGTCTCTTCCAAATGTTAATGCATTAATGTGCTTTCAAAATACTTAAAAAGGATTCTTTTTTAAACATTTTTCATTGATTAAAATGTAAAATACTTACAGCCGTTTGCAAGAAACCAAGACTGCCCACACTAGCTGAGTAAAAGTCAATTTCCTTTTCTTTTTGTTTTTTGCTGCTGGAACCAGTGAGAATAATGCCATTCAAATGAATGGATTTCATGTCTCTCTAGTGATGTCATCAGACAATGTGTTGCACTGTAAGTGAACTGTGTACAAGAGCAAGTATATCACAGTCTACACAATGTATTATTTTCGAGCAGCACAGGAAGTTACTAAACGAAACAAAACTTTATATCCTTAGCATAAACATGCAGAGTAATCACTGGGGAGTGCTTGAGTCAAATATAAAAAATGTGATTTATACAGAATGCCTGCATCAAATCACACAGGAATAAAAGCTTGTGCATTATACAAGCAGTGATCTTAATTTTGCACCAAAGTGAGTTTGGGGACTAAACTATCACTTTAACACGTTATGTTATTTTTCTTTTAATTATTATTTTTATTTGATTACACTTTGGGCCATTTCAAGGGGACTTGGACTATTTCAGCTATAGCCAAAGTCCTCTCATTGACTTCTACAGGAGGAAATGGTCTATTGTAATAGCTTTTATAAAGTCTTCCTGAAATGGCCCTGAAATAAGTCAAAGTTCACCCCATAGAATTTTGTTGGGAACCAATACATTTATGTGCATTTTTGCTGATTTTGGTGTTGGGAGATATCGGTGTGTTTGTAGTCAGTTGTATTATAGCAATAAAAAGAGAAACATTACCAACAGACAAGACAAATATACAGAACAACAATAACACAAGTACAGCGTTCACGTCGGAATGAGACAGGTCAGTGATACTAATATTTGTATAATTTTTGTGCATTATTTTCCTATACTTACACTCTATGCATTTTCCCCTATTTTCCTTTTTCTTTTACTCTCTCTCCCTCCTCTTCTCACTTCAATGACCTTAGTTATGAGGCGAGACTAAAAAAAGTTGCATTAATGGATGCTAGAAAAACGGCTTCTTAGAGGGGATAAGATAACATTTTATGAAAATGTACAGGACTCTCAAGTGACCTGTTCATTAACAGAAATTTACAGAGAACAAGAGGTCATCCCCTAAGACTGGAGTAGCAAAGATTTCATAAACTACAAAGGTAGGGATTATTTTTGGTAAGGACAGATAAATATATGGAACTGAAGGCCAAGAAAGGTGGTGCTATCAAATACAACAGATGAATTAAAAAAATATCTAGATATCTCTTTAGAAAAGCAGCACATACAGGGCTATTAATAATTGAATAAACATTAATATTGATTGATCCAAGGATAAATCTCATATACTTTGGGGGTCCAGAGGGAATTTTCCCCCCTAATGGGAAAAATCGAAATAGCTTACTTGGTGGAGGTTTGCCTTACTTTGGATCAAAAGCAGGAATGATAAGTAGATGGGTTGGATTTGATGTACTGGTGTTTTTTTGTTTGAAATGTTTTTTATTAGACATTTTGATAAATTTGTAACATTTGGGGGGGAACAAAGGGAGGGAGAGCAAGGGGAGTGGGGATGGGAGCGGGGAGTCACAGCGGTTACAATATCATAAATACAGTAGTGGCTGTTGAATTTCACATATACAGAATTTGTGGAGTACAACATTATCATGGTAATACTTGGGGACCTTACATTGGGGGTATATTTGTCCCGTCTCTGCGGTTTCTTGTCAATGTATTGTGAGCCTCTTGGCTGCACACACTAGCCCCTCACGTCTGTTTAGTTCTGCGTGTGCGGTCAAGAGTCTAGAGCCGAAATCTCCGACTGACATTCTTCGGTCTCCAAATATAGGCGCCAGGGTAGCCAGCAGTTGTAATTCTCCAGTCCCTTGTCACGAGTCATTTGTGTCAGTTCTTCCATTTGTCTTGACTCCTCGACTGAATCCATCCAATCCCTTATCGTGGGTGTACGTTTGTTCTTCCAGAATCTGGGAATTGTCATTTTCGCTGCATTTATGAGTTTGATTGTGAGTGAGTGCTTGTATTTTTTTGTCGGGTGGTTGTTGTGATGTAGTAGGTATGTCTGTGGAGTGAATTGCACCGGTAGGTCTGCTATAGAATCAATTATCTGGGCGATCGTGGTCCAAAACCCCTTAATTAGTGGGCAGTCCCACCAAATGTGTATGAATGTGCCTTTATGTGCGTTGCATCTCCAGCATCTGTCTGAGGAGTTTGGGAATGCTTTGTGGAGGGCAGATGGGACTTTGTACCATCTAGACAATATTTTGTAGGCATTCTCCTGCACTCTGACAGACGGTGAACATTTGTGGGCTAGGAGCGTGAGTTTCTCCCATTGAGGGTCTGTGAAAATGATTCCACAGTCTATCTCCCATGACCTAATGAAGTGGGGTCTCTGGTGGATGTGTGAGTCTGACAGGAGGAGATGGGTTTCTGAGATCAGTTTGTGTGGGGTCTCTTTAGATCTGCAGAGGGCTTCAAATCTTGTGACAGAGGGGGTCTCTTGGTTGGGAGGTGGTAGGGTTTGATAGAAATGTTTGATTTGTGTGTATGTCCACAAGGGCCCTTGTGGTCTACCCGGCGTTTGAAGGTCTCCGTATAATTTCAGAGATTTGTCGTCTTTTAGGAAATGTCCCAGTCTCGGGAAAGGGGTGTGTTGTGATAGGAAAGGGTCAAACGGTCTACCTGATAGACCTGGTGGGAATTCGATATTATGTGATAGTGACAGTAGTGGGGAGGGGTTGTTTAGTAACCCTGGTTTCGAGGCCAGGTGTTTCCACACCTTTAGAGTGGGGGTGATGGTAGGGTGTCTTGAATCATGTGTTTTTGTTTGTTTGGGTGATACCCATGCCGCTATCGGTATAGGTATTGCCATAGAATTGTGTTCTATTGATACCCACAGTTTGTGTGCTGGCCGGGTCCATTCTACAATCCTGGCCAATAACGTGGCTCTATAATAAGTTTCCAGGTCTGGAAGCCCCAGTCCCCCCTTGTTTTTGGGTCTCGTCAAGTAGTTGTTTTGTATGCGGGGGGATTTGGTGTTCCATATGAAACTAATTATCAAAGATTTAAACTCTTTGAAAAAACTTTTGGGTATCGTAATAGGGAGGGTCTGTAGAATATACAATAGTCTTGGTAATATGTTCATTTTTATTGTTGCGACGCGTCCAAACCATGAAATACGTGAAGTGGACCATTTGTGTAGGTCTGCCTTGATGGTGTGTAGTAATGTCTGGTGATTTGTTTGGAATAGGGCGTCTAGTTGTGGAGTTAGGAATATCCCTAGGTATTTAAGTTTGGTTGTCGACCATTTAAACTGGAAGGTCCCGCGGAGGGTCTGGAGTGTCTCATGAGGGATTGATATGTTTAAAGCTTCAGATTTTGTTGCATTAATTTTAAAATATGACAGGGCGCTGTACGTTTCAAATTCTTTCAGTGTGTTGGGTATAGAAATAGTGGGTTGTGTTAGGGTGAGGAGAATGTCGTCTGCGAATGCGGCTATTTTATGGTGGTGGGGGCCGACAATCAGGCCGTGTATGGAGGGGTTAGCCCTAATTGCGTTAAGAAACGGTTCGAGGACCATTACGAATAGAAGGGGAGAGAGCGGGCAGCCCTGTCTTGTGCCATTCGACAGGGTGAGCCGGTCCGAGAGCATTCCGTTAACTCTGACCCTCGCTGATGGGGCGTGGTATAGTGAGTTGACCCAGTTGTACATGGCCTCCCCTAGACCAATATGTCTGAGAACAGCTCTCATAAAATCCCAGCTCACCCTGTCGAAGGCCTTCTCTGCGTCTGTAGAAATTAGTAACATGGGTATACTATGTGTGGAAGCATGGTGGATGAGGCCCAATAGTTTAACTGTATTATCTCTAGCTTCCCTGTTTGGGATAAATCCCACCTGGTCTCTGTGTATGATCTGGGGTAGGATAGTTTGGAGTCTGTTGCTGAGTACCTTGGCCAGTAGCTTAACATCTACGTTGAGTAGAGATATGGGCCTGTAGCTACTGCATAGGTCCGCATCTCTTCCCTGTTTGTGAATAAGTATAATATGTGCTTCTTGTGACTGGGTGGGGAGGGTACCGCCCGTAGCCAAGGCGTTACATGACCTGGTCAAGGGTTTCAATAGGATCTCTTGGAATGTTTTATAATATGTTGTAGTCAGGCCATCTGGTCCTGGGCTTTTCCCTGCCGGGGATTCTTTAAGGACTTCTGCAAGTTCTTCTACAGTAATTGGGGTATCGAGGGACTCCAACTCCTCCTTTGGGATTGAGCAATGTAGATGTTTAGAGAAAAGGAGGACAGCGCTACAGAGTAATATTAATAAAAATAAAAATAAACGACAAATGTGCAAAAATGTAGATGTTTGTTCAAGTATGATGTAATCGCCTCGTTAGATGATGGAGGGGGGGGTGCCTCAGTGGGTTCCCTGATGTTATATAGTTCTCTGTAATATTCTTTAAAAGCTTCTGCAATATCTGGGGTTGTGTGTTTGATGATTGTTTTGGAGTTCCTGATGCTGGGGATATATGTAGTAGCGTACTTTTGCCTGAGAGCTTTAGCTAGGTGTTTGCCCGGTTTGTCTCTGTATATGTGTGCTGAGCTTTTCAGTTTCTTTATTTTTTGTTGTATTTTTTGGTTGCATAGGGAATTTAATTCTGCCCTAATATTCGTCAGTTCTATGTAGTCAGCAGTAGACAGTGAGGTTTTATGCTTGGTCTCCAGCTTGTGGATCTGCTCCAGTAGGGTGGACAGTTTTTGAGCATGTTGTTTCTTTAAATGAGCCCCCAGTTTGATGAAATGTCCCCGTATAACTGATTTGTGTGCTTCCCATATTATTTGGGGGGAGATATCTGGGGTCGTGTTTTCTTCAAAATAATGGGACAGAGTTTCTTTCAGTTCTGTGACATGTATTTGGTTAAAGAGAACTGATTCGTTGATTTTCCAGGGGCATGATTTCTGGTGTAGGGATGGATGAGAGATTGTAAGGGAGATTGGGGCATGATCGCTCCAGGTTATATTGTATATGTTGGAATTTTGTAATAAGTTTAAGTGTCTGTGTGAGATGAAGAAATGATCTATTCTTGTGTATTTGCGGTGGGGATGTGAGTAAAATGTGTAGTCCCTTGTTGTAGGGTTGTGTATTCTCCAACTGTCAGCTAGTTGGGAGTTGTGGAGTGATTTTTTTACCTGTGTTAACTTGTGCTTGTTTAGGGAGGATGTTCCAGTCGAGGAGTCCAGTTTAGGGTCTAGGATCAGGTTGAGGTCGCCACCAAGGATTACCACCCCCTCAGCGAAAGTGTCTAGGTCTCTGAGGAGGGAACATATAAACAGATGTTGGTCTTTATTAGGAGCGTATATATTTGCCAATGTTATCATATCCTGGCCCAGTTTGCCTTTTATGAATAGGGCTCTCCCATCGTTGTCAGACCAAGTGTCTGTCAATGAGAAAGGAAAATGTTTAGCTAAACATATGGCTACCCCTTTAGATTTTTTGAAGGGGGAGTGGGAGTAATAGATCTTGGTGTAGGTGAGGTCCTGGAATGAGGGAATTTTCTTTCGACAGAAGTGGGTTTCCTGGATGAAACCCGCATCGATCTTTCTGGCCTTCAGTTCCCCGAACAGGCGGGACCTTTTTAGGGGAGAATTCAGTCCCTTGGGTACTGGTGTTTTTTTAACCTGAATTACTATGTTACATCAGCTGGACCAGCCCAATTGTGAATGGCTTTATTTAGCATGGCACATTATAGCATCCTGAAATGTAAACTGACAGTGGGTAGAATACTAAGCTACTCAAGTTAAGATTAATATTAGCTATGATGACCCACTGGTGGAGTCAAAACAATCAGCAACAGACTGTAACTTAAGATGCAACACAGATAATCATAGGTATCCAGAGTGGGTAGAGAGGTCAACTTCTCAAAGAAATTTGTGCTTAAGGTTCTTTCCAGCTGCTGGAGATACTGTGGGTTGTTTTTGTATTTTGTTAAATTCTGGGTTGGATGGGGAGATCCTCAGTAATCAGTCTTTCAGTGTATGTAAAGAAATAGTTTGTTCCTCCAGCATCGGCACGTACTTTCTCATGCTCCTCATTCACAAGACAACATAGGGGGCTGACATGTCTGTGCCAAAGCTAGAGGTACTGACTTTATAAACCACCCAGTCCAAGCCAAGAATGTTAGATTATCAAAAGGTAAACACATATTCTGGATATTATATATTTGGAGCTCAGAGGTACTGAAGGACAAAGTAAGTTGGGGTGGGAAAACTTTCTGTGGATGCCCATTTCGTGAATCACCACTAGAAATGTTGCTTTCACTGACACACATATACTAACAAAGAATTTACACACACCTGGCCAAGAAACAGCTGGACATGTCATTGTCCAACCCCTAAAATGTTGATAATATGAAAATATAATTCCTACATGAAATTATATATATATATATATATATACAGATGTCTGTGTGTATATATATATATATAATCTCCAAGTTGTATAAGCACTCCACTTTAATCCAGCCTCAATATTCAAATGCCCAGGTGCTGATCTGTCTGCATATACAACTCCTCCAAAAAAGTGGAGGTGCTTGACAAAGGGCAGTGTAACTGCCCAAAACGTCGCTATGTTAGTATAAATAAATCTACACTATATCGTTACTAAGTCCCGTGAGTGCGTTCACTTTTTTGGAGGATTTATATATAGACATACAGATGTCCTCAAACTGCTTTATAAATTGTTTTACCAGGAAGGATACATTAAAGCAGTAGTTCTCAAAACATTTATTCCACAAAATAATTGTAAACACACATAAAATGAATAGTGCAGTAATTGCAGTGCAATTGAATATGAAAGTGCTGTTGCGCTATAAACCCAATTAAATAAAAACCCATTTAAAACATATGAGTCTAATTAGAATAAATCAGAAAGCCAGAGTGTTTTTGCTCCTGAGAAACATCTCAACGTCTGGGTTGATGGTAGACAAAGCATCTCTGAGCTTGTGTTCTGTGTCTAAGCTGTACTTATATTTTATCTTCAGTTACCAATGTGACGCTAACAAAGATAAGTTCATGAAACACTACAGTGTATCTGCCGCTTCGAGCCCAAACTTCACTTGACCTATATCAGGCTAATTTTGAAATTATATCCCTAAAGTAAATGGTGCCACCTTGGCTGCTTCCGAATACTAGAGGGGTTACTGGAAGATATAGCAGCGACACTATCGAAAATACTGGCACCATAGTTAGCGAGGTTCTCGGCTTCAGATGGTGAATGCAGGTTGCATCGCAAAATCATCATTCCTCTCCCCAATCAAAAGTTAGACTTTTTGATGAAGCCGAAGCACAGGTCCGAAACCCACTCCACACCAGCTCGTGACCCACTTTTGGGTCAGGACCCACCAGTTGAGAAACACTGCATTAAAGGGTCTACTCTATATAGACCAATTTGATACGAATTGGAGTCAGGTCAGGAATAATAGCCGAATCAAATTCCCTGAAATATGGATACTCAATATATATGAATTTCGCTCCAAATAGTCAGGACATTTTCATCATAAAAAGTATACAATTTTAGCTATCCAATATGCAACAATTGGCCCTGAATACAATTAGGATCTGGGGATGATTGATGCATTTTGGGCATTTCTATTCTGAGCAGGAGAATTTAAATGAAAAAGTAAAAAACAGGTTCAAAAACTACTCCTCGGGGCATTCATATATGCATATTTTGGCTGGCCCATTATATTTATTTCTTTTTAAAACCTGCCACTCCAAAAATTAGGGGGGGGGAGTTAGTAATAATAAACGGGACTGAGAACCGGCAAATGCCCTGACCCTTATCCCCCATAAAAAATGTTATCCCAAAATGTTCTCCTCTAGTACATGACTTGAAATATACAATTATTAGGAGCACGCATACATGTAGGGAAAAAATAAACCAAAATAGTCTAATAAAGTAAAGTAATGGGGTGAGCATTATGGGGTAATATTGCACTTACAAGCAGATGTTAATAGGCCCATCAATAGATGTAGGATATCCTCTTCTTTTATTCTAATATGGAAGACAAATGTAAAGACCAATTGTACAGCTAAAATATGATAAAGTGTTGCGCAAGGTGAAATAAGTCGATTTAATATATTTATATATACTTATCGAAGGTAGAAAGGGTACTCCGAATAGGGATATATAAAAAAGATACAAACACAATGTACAATACTGTAAACAAGAGGGTAGATGTAGATAATATTTCCCCCAATGAAAATACACTCATACAGTTTGGAGCCTATAAGACCGGCTCTAAGTATAATGGGCAAATGGACTCAAGGTTCTATAATCCACAGATATCGTGTTAGGCATCCGTCAGATGGAATTGTAGCTCGTTCGTCTCTGGGATGATGTAATCCAAGGGTATAAATCAAATACAAATGGAAAATATGATGAATTATATGACAGAAATATACATTTTTAATATTCCCCTAGAACATTGAAGCTTACATCCAAAACAATAATAAGCAGCAGTAAAATTGATAATAAATGTCACCATCCTATCCAGTCTAACGGGATCACTGAACCGATAATGTCCAATCAGCTTCCCCAGACAGTGGCAGGCAGACGGCAACGATAAAAAACAAACAGGCGAAAAAGAATCCAAAACAATAATAAGCAGTAGTAAAATCGATAAAAAAAAATGTCACTAGTCTATCCAGTCTAGCGGGATCTCTGAACTGATAATGTCCAATCAGCTTCCCCAGACAGTGGCAGGCAGACGGCAACTATAAAAACAAAAAGGCGAAAAAGACTTACGGTTTGACTTCTCGAATGACGTCACAAATCTCGCTGCACAATACTGTAATATTACCCCTGGACATTCAGCCTGGTATTTTACTTTATTACACTATTAATACATGATTCTCACCAAGAGCTGTAGAATTAGCTACCCTGTGTGAAGAGAGGGAGGCATTTAGGACTTTGCAGCCTCCTGTTCTGAGCTGTGCTTGTGGTGATGTCTGATATGGGAGGGCACACAGGGGCTAAGGGAGCTTGAGCAACAAAATATGCCATCACAGGAGAAAATCAGTGAGGGGAATAGTTATGCAACGTAAAGAAGAAAGCAAGTTTAAAAAAGAAACAAGAAAACGATAATTTGACACACATTCAAGACACACTAATATAAGTTCTTAAAATCTGCAATAAAAAGTCTATGTGGAACATTAGCTAAAGTTTTGAAAAAATATTTACACTTCACATTGGCAATTTTAAGCTCTATAAAATAATGGATATTTTTGCTTTTTTAGACAACACATCTGCCTTAGGTTTAGGAGAATTTGGATACAAAGAGCTAGTTGCTTTGTACAAATCTTGTAAACAATTTATGCATAAAGAGAGGGATACAATTGATGGTGTATTTCGGAAATCACATCTTAAATGTGATCCTAGATCAACAACACCAACATTTATTTTATAAAATATCTATATATTCAAAATTAAATTCAGATTCATCTATAGTTTAAAAAGTAGGGGGTTGATATCTTTAACTTTGTAGTAGTGGATGAGGATCTTGTTTATGAGTTCTTGTTTTTCTTTCACCATCACCTCAACATCTGTTATCAACATACTATAATACATAAATTAACCTAACTTATTTTTATTTTGTTTCTTTGCACAATTTCTTATTTAAAAATTAATAATATTTTTTTCTTAATTGGACTTTTATAATACTAGAATCTTTTTAAATTCAAATACTTCCAGGTCACAATATCTTATAACTGACTTGCCAAGGGCTTAGTGACTTAATAACTGTTAATTATCTTTTTTAATTGGCTACATTTTGAAAATGAATAGTCATGTGCCTATACTGTTTTATTATACTAGGTGGCATCTATTAAGTATGTTCAAAGCATGTGTACTAATAATGTGTGCATGTGCGTGAAGGCTTTCATTTTTTCTAAAACTACATCATCGATTTTTTTAATGTCATTATGCAATCCGCTGTCTATTCCATAAGCATAATCGACATATTGGCCAAGCAATGTGTGTTGGTGCTATTGTCAATTGGTTCCTTGTTTATATAACATACATCATACCTTGAGTATAACACTGCACAATGTGGATATCATATTTTGATCTTTTGTGTGTTCAGTGTTCCTATCAGTTTCACATATTAACAATTGTCCTTTCTCCTTTTTTCCTACAGTTTTGCTGAGTTAATATTCAGAAAAACAAGCACAAAGGAAAAAGAAATCTGGCTTTTGTACATCATCATTATGTGTTAAGAAGACTTCATTGTACAAGGACAATGCTGAACTGGACAGTGTTTCCAAATTAACTTGCAAAATGATTTTAGAAGACATGGACATACTAATCTGCATCCAACTGAATTATATTCCATACAATAGAACTGTTTTCTATTAATTAATCAAACAGTTTGTGGTTACCTCAAACTAGTGGGTCTTTATAAAGTAGTAATCAATGTGTAACAAAGTCAGACTAGTTATCATTTGCAAAGCAGTATATGTGTGTATAAACAAAACACTCTGAAATTATGATATACCGTTTATTGACCGTATATATATTTTCCATTTACTAATGGTAATGATTTCTGGGGTTTATCAGTATTTTATTTACACACCGTGTCCATTGTTATTAAAAGTTGAATTTATTGAGCATTAAACAATGACAGCATTAAGTAGCATAATGGTTTTAGAAAGAAACAAACAGCTCTTCCCTCTTTTAATGTAGTTTTATACATTGCTTGAATTATTCAAATGCATATGCCATCAGTATACAAAAGATTGGAGACATGCGCATTGTCAGCTATGGACTGTCAACGGGAATAAGTCCACACCAGCATTCTGTTGTCAGCTCATTAAGACATTGGATCAGCTACTCAGTACATGTTTCATCTCTCCTGGTGTTAGATATATAAGCTATAATGCTGAATTATATAGATGAAGAAAATAACCTTAACCCTGTATTTGTAGGAAAACCTCACAGAACAAAAAGTATGTTTAACCTATCGGATCACTACAGGGGCGGGCTGGGCCGGGGGGCAGGGTGGCAATTGCCCCCCAGGCCGCCCTAAACTATGTAAAACACGGCCGCTGGGCCAGTGTTTTAAAAAAAAAAAAAAAAAAAAAACGCGCTTGCAGGCAGAGACGGAGGTGAGAAGGGATCGGAAGATCCCCTCTCACCTCCGCTCTGCCTGCAAAGCTGCACGGGGAGCCGAACAGGCAGCACAGAGAAACCTCCGTGCTGCCTGTTCGGCTCCCCGTGCAGTGTGCCGACAGTCACGTGATCGGCGCTCTGACGTCAGACGCGCGCCGATCACGTGACCTGTCGGTACAACCGCCGGGAGGCCGAACAGGCAGCATGGAGGGACCATGCTGCCTGCCACCAGGTAAGTCCTCCTGCCACTAGCCACCAGGGAAGTCCTGACACTAGCCACCAGGGAAGTCCTGCCACTAGCCACCAGGGAAAAAGGTAAGGGGGGGGGGGGGGTTTGGGCAAAAAACACTGGCATATTATTGGGCAAATTGGCTGGGGCATATTACATGGCAAATAAGACTGGCATATTATTGGGCAAATTGGCTGGGGAATATTACATGGCAAATAAGACTGGCATATTATTGGGCAAATTGGCTGGGGCATATTACATGGCAAATAAGACTGGCATATTATTGGGCAAATTGGCTGGGGAATATTACATGGCAAATAAGACTGGCATATTATTGGGCAAATTGGCTGGGGCATATTACATGGCAAATAAGACTGGCATATTATTGGGCAAATTGGCTGGGGCATATTAAATTGCAGATAACCTTGGAATATTATTGGGCAAATTTACTGAGTCATATTAAATTGCAGAATAACACTGGCATATTATGGGACAAATTGGCTAGGGGAATATTAATGGCAAATAATATTGGAAATGTGTATGTAATGGGGTGATGGAGGCATGTAAATGTGGTGATGGGGCATGTCCTGGTGTGCAACGTGGGTTATGGGTCATGTCGGAGGTGTGCAACGTGGGTAGGGGGGGGGGGGGGGTGCCCAAATTTTGGGATATTGGGTGTCTAAATCCTGTCATGTTGAGGGGCATAATCCTGGCATATTGAGGGGAAAATCCTGGCATATTGAGGGGGCATCATCTTGGCATATTGAGGGGAAAATCCTGGCATATTGGGTGTCTAAATCCTGGCATATTGAGGGGCATAATCCTGGCATATTGAGGGGCATAATCCTGGCATTTTGAGGGGCATAATCCTGGCATATTTAGGGGAAAATCCTGGCATATTGAGGGGGCATCATCTTGGCATATTGAGGAGAAAATCCTGGCATATTGGGTGTCTAAATCCTGGCATATTGAGGGGCATAATCCTGGCATACTGAGGGGCATAATCCTGGCATTTTGTAAGGGAAAATTCTAGCATATTAAATGGCAAATCCTGGCATATTGTGGGGGAAAATCCTGGCAATATTCGTTATAAAACAAGGAAAAGATGGCCGTGGATGGGGAGGCGATTCGATGGTGCAATGGGCCACTTGACTGGATTTGCCCCCCAGGCCTAAGGCTGCCAGCCCTCCCCTGGATCACTACATCATCATCCTCCGCTCACCAGATCCATGCGAAAGCTACTATACAGAACACCTCGTCTGTGGATGGAAGTAAAAACAAACAAACCACACAACGAAGGATGCAAGCTCTGGCACTGGAGTAAAAAGGGATTATTAAATGTACTTCGGCTAACTACAACACGATATTTAGCCAAATCTCCATTCCTGGAGTCTTCATTAGTTGTTCTTTTCAAGTGGCTAATTCTTCTTGACACATGGAGTTTGTGTCCTTATGTAAAGTATTGTGACGTGGGATATGTTAAGCTTTTCTACACAGAAGGAGACTAATCTTTTTCAGACAAACAATCTCTTCTGTGGTGGAGGCGTTAATATTAATTTGCTACAAATGTTTGCATAGTCTTAATGTGAAATAAATAATAGATTGAGGCAGGTTAGGATGGAGTAAAACAGCAGTCAGTATATCTTTCACATATAACAATTATCGAGTTTGACGTTTGCTTTATATGCTGTGAATCTCTTAAAGGTGCTGTGCCTCCTATAAAAATCGGATACGTGCATTAGCATGTCATTGTGAATATAATGAAGTAGGTCTGTATGTTTATTTATTTTACTGATAATCATGTCTCAATAAAAAGGGGTAAGTACATTTCTTGTGTCCTGTTAACAACCTAGCCCTAGAAGCCCAATCTGTTAGCCAGCTGACATGAATCCCCGCAGAATGTAAAAGAGTCGGAACTGACAGAATAAACATGACCCTATAGAAATATATCAGTGATTAAATTTACAGTTTTCTATGTAAATATATTTGGGCTGTATAAGTATTAAAGATATTTACAAAATGATGGAAACACTGTATTATGTTTTACTATGCGATACATCAATCAGAATAGCCAAATGGATAGTGCAGTTTCCAATCCTATTGATATAGCTGCCCACGGTATGAAATCCTTTGTGTTATGAAAGTATTGCTCATTTTAGTTGGACTATGGGGGCTATTCAATAAAAGGTGAGATGAACATTTCTTTAGCTATACATTGTTCAGGGACATGCCTGGTGAGTTTGCTTAGTAGGGAAAACTCAGCAGATCATCGCTGCATAATGTATAGCTGACTTGGCCAGATGAAATGTTTACCCCAACTCACCATTTAGTGAATAATCCCCTATGTCCCACACCTTGTAATCATTTCTAATGTCTTTAAACAGTAACTGATATAAATGATTCCATATTAAATGAATATTTTGTGTATCTTGTGTAAAAACACACTAAATGAATTTGTAAATGCACAGTATACTATTTGTGGATCCTGTAGCCTTATGATAGTCATGTCATTTAGTATAATCGAAGGTGTTATTTGTTAACACATCATTAACGTGTAAAAGGTATATTTCCATATTGGTGATAGTTCTTAGTATAGTAGGCTGATCAGTTCCATCTAACCCTTTCTGTGCTAAAAGGGCATGCAAACCATGTCAATTTAATATATATTACTGAAATATAATCACACATAAACCAAGTAGATTTTGATGAAAAAAAACGTTTTTATTTTCAAATAACAATAATCAAAAGATAATATGCAGTGATGCTTTAAATAATTTGAATGCCTTTTATTTTAGCACATTTTGGCTAACATATGTGAGTATTGATTCACTGGAACCTCTTGAAACACCATTATGAAACATAGAATTTATTAAAAGGGGCAATGCATAAAATATAGGCATGTCTATATATTCATCTGTATTTTCTAGCATCCTTTCCAATCACACTTTTGGAATTCCCACAGCTGTCTAAACTGAATTAACTCCTCTTACTGTTCATTCCATGCATTTGTATGTATGCCTAGCCATTTTTTACATGTTGCCCTGAAGAGTATATGTCATGATTGTTCATAAGAAAAATCAGTTAATCAAGGTAGTTCCTATGGGATCCTCTACTTTAATTAATTGGTTCCTTCTGGACACGTGTACATTCTGCAGAAATGCAAGTAGAAGTTACGTATCCAGTAAATCTCTGGCTGACCTAGTAGTCAAACCTGTATACCTGAAGGGAAACTTACTTGCAGATGTATGCTCAGTAAGGATCCTGAGTAATATATTTGTTATTCGTAACTAACAAGTCATTTGTCTTATTTACAGAATATTTAAAAGCACTACCAGTTATTCAAAACAGAACCAGCAAATCTCCACATCCAAATATGTCATTTTCAAAATGGTACCATCTCTCTGACCTTGATTTCTCATTTTGTGTAATCAAGGCATTTGCTAACATACCGGCGTGGATACTCTTACAGATCTGGGACCACTTGTTCCGCTTTCAGTGACATCCATAATTTATATGTGGCTTCTTACCCAGCCTGATAAATCTGGCGAAAGCAGTTTGAACTAGCTTTATCCAATAGGGATATCAAAGGTACCATCCTAAATAAGTATAGGGTTACCGATTTTCCACATTAAAGGGACAGTCTAGTCCCCAAACTCAATATGAAGATTACTGCTTGTATAGTGCACAAGTTTTTCGTCCTGTGTGATTTGATGCATGCGTTCTGCATAAATCACATTTTTAATATTTGACTCAAGCCCTTCCCATAGATTACTCTGAATTTTTACTGCAGGTGCTGCAGCACTGATTATATAGACACTGAGGATATAAAGTTTTGTTTTATTTAGTCACTTCCTGTGCTCCTCAAATTGATTACATTGTGTGGATGGTGATAAACTTGCTCTTGTACACAGTAGGATCTCTTGACAGTGCAATACATTGTCTGATGACATCACCAGATAGACAGGATATCCCATTCATTTGAATGAAATTATTTTCATTGGTTCCTGCAGCAAAGAAAAAAGGAAATAACCTTTACTATCTCTATAGTGGCACAGTAAAGTCATTAACATAACAATTACATTTTAAATCCCACCTATTGTGTACTTCCAACAACTGCAAACAATTATATACAGGTTTCTTGCAATGAGGTCAATAAAATATATCTATTCCCACTGTGTTGTTCACTTCCTGCTCATGAAACTCACTGCTTTTTGAAAGTCACACACTACGCAATGAATGACTCGTACAAACAGAGAGATACTTATCCATACGGTAGAAAGAGCCAGGTTTAAAAACCTAAAGTCCCAATTGAAGCAGAAACAAAAATGTGAAGACACAGTATTATGAATTATACCAGGAGAAATTATTTTTCTTT
Source organism: Pelodytes ibericus (assembly GCA_036172795.1). Taxonomy (NCBI): domain Eukaryota; kingdom Metazoa; phylum Chordata; class Amphibia; order Anura; family Pelodytidae; genus Pelodytes; species Pelodytes ibericus. Next base: position 120,964,537 of record CM069858.1, on the reverse strand, counting down.
AGCAAATTGTCTTTATTTAAATGACAAGATCGTCATATGTACTTGTTATAGAATGTATGTATTCCCGCTGGGTAGAAGCATACACATGCCAACATGTAGATGGAGCAAAGAAGCTACTATAGAAATGTATTCCTAAACACGGTATACCATCAGCACATCTTTTCAGGGCAGGGAATTCTCAAGAAATATTATGTTATGATCATGCTTTGATAGATGACACGATTAGCATGTACTGTAAGACTCCAATGAAGTCCTTTAAGTCTCAAATCACAGGTTCAAACAGTGCGCATGGATGCAGAGGACAACAAATCCATACAGGAAGCTACATATTGATCAATCCCATATCAAGTCTTGCCTGTAACTAACACAGCTGTCAAGGTAGCTGAAATTGATGTTTGTATTCATTGTAGCCACTTAAAGCCTGTCCCAGTACCAAAGAAGTCAACAAGTTATTCTTCCAACGGGCACAATAATTCCCAGCTGACTAAGGAACATGGGAAAGCCGAGAAAGATCAAGAGGCCACTTGTGAAACCATCCAAGTTATAGAAAATACCAAAAAAATATTTTTGGCCTGAACTTATCCAATCTGATGGAAATATTGTAATATGTCTTGCTTTGTTGTTTATAGGGTTGTGCATTTCTGAAGAATAGTTGTATCATTGTATCACAGAAGTAGTCAACTCTATAGTCAGACACAAAAAGGAGGAGATTAGAGTATTTTCATGCCAAAGAATGAGTTGGAATTCATATTGTTTTGTATATGCTATGATAGAATTTATTGTATTCTATGATCTAACACCAGGCCTAAGCCATGAAATGCCCAGGTTGTATCCTTTTGTTTGGTACCAAACATGCCCAGCGAAATGTGTTCCTGTCAGGAGAAACAAGAACGACTACTTTACAAAGAGTTAAACCTTGCATGTTTGATGTCTAAATACACCAAAAAATATAAGGAATGTGATCCTATCAAAATTATAGCATTATACAGTAAATGGCACATTATGGTAAACCTATTGTGTTTTTAGATAAATATCCACACTACTGGTGTGATGGACTGGGCCATAAACTGTCAGGCCAAATCCATCTGATCCACCCAGGGGGGCTGGTCTCTTAGAAGAGCATCAGGGATCTATATAATCAGAATCCAAATTGAGATTTCTTTTTAACAACTGCATGGAGAACTTTACCATCTGAATCTCCTATTTATCGGCAGTAGCGTCAATAGGGTTGGTGTCACCCGGTGCGGTAACTCATGGTGTCACCCCCCCTGGATTTCCTCCAATATCATGCCAAACAGATTCCTTAGTAATGCCAGTCAGATGGTCCATTAAATGTGCCACATACAGGGGCCCCACAAATTATGACACACACAGGAGCCCCAAAACTATGACACGCACAAGAGCCCCATAAATTATGCCACACCAGAGCCCCATAAATTATGCCACACCAGAGCCTCATTATTAATGCCTCATCTCGGAGCCCAATTAATTATGCCACACACACAGGCGCCCCTTAATTATGCCACACACAAGCGCCCCATAATTATACCACACACAAGCGCCCCTTAATTATGCCACACATGGGGCCCAATAAATATGCCACACATGGGACCGCCATTAATTATGTGACACACAAGAGCCTCACGGGGTGTCAATTGTACAATTCTAAAACTATACATATTAGACATCTCTCTCTATCTCTCTCTCTATAACTAGTTGCATTTATACTTATTTGATTTTTTAATATTATATTCAACTATTTTCATATGTAATAAAATATTTTTGAGAAATGCATTCCTTGTTTTTATTCCCTTCCTCTGCACCCACATTGCACCTAAAGGACTTAACACAGCACCATACAGTACCCATAGCACTTGCCATGCACCTATATTGCACACACAGCACTTGGTTTGCACTCATATTGCACCTACACGATTTGGCATGCCACAGTGTCAATGCCCCACAGAACATACCACAGTGTCACTTTGCCCCACAGAACTAGCCAGTGTCACTTTCCCCATAGTACATATTATTTTGCCCCACAGACCATGCCACAGAATCACTTTAAAATAAATAAATATGCCAGTGTTTGCCCATAAATATGGCTCAGCCAATTTGTCCAATAATATGCCAGTATTATTTTGTCATTCATAAACCACAATTTGCCCAATAATGTGCCAGTATTATTTTGCCATTAATAAGCCACAGACAAAGTATCTACTAATATGCCAGTATTATCTTGCCATTTAATATGCCACAACCAATTTGCCCAATTATATGCCAGTATTATTTTGACATTTAATATGCCAGTATTTTGCCATTCTTTTGGCATTCAGGATGCCAGTATTTTGCCATTAAATATGCCAGTTTTTTGCCCTTTAATATGCCAGTATTTAGCAATTTAATATGCCAGTATTTTGCCATGAAATTTGCCACTGTTTTGCCACTCAATATGCCACTATTTTGCCATTCAGTATGCCAGTATTTCCCTATTCAATATCCCAGTATTTTGCTACTCAATATGCCAGTATTTTGCCTTTCAATATGCCAGTATTTCGCTATTTAATATGCCAGTATTTTTCCATTCAATTTGCCACTATTTTGCTTTTCAATATGCCAGTATTTCGCTATTCAATATGCCAGTATTTTGCCATTCAGTATGCCAGTATTTTGCTTGTTATATGCCAGTATGTAGCCATTCAATATGCCAGTATTTTGCTCGTTATATATGCCCCCCTCCTCCCCCCTTCCTCAGTACTTGCTGCTCTGGGTCCTCGGTTGTCTCTTCCGAGCAGTCTTCTCTCCTGCACAGAGGAGGGAAACACACACCTAGGTGTGCGGCGCACACCTAGCACATATGGAGCATCCGCCACTGCCCCCCGCACCCCCCTAGGGACGCTACTGTATATCGGTAATTATATGTAAGGATTTCTTGTGTTTTCTCGTATTTTATTTGATGGGCTGTTTTGCATATTGTAATCTATTTTTCTATAAGCCATTTATTTCTGTATTTTTGTACATAGCGCTGTGAAGGTTTTTTTTTTCAGATTAAATATTTACTTAACCCCTTGCCGACACAGTATGTGCTAGGTCCGTCCTGTGTGGTGAGGTGTTAATGCCGTCCTGCATCAAAACGAGCACGGAAGGCAATTTTTTTTCACTTTCAGTGCTCATATGGTATTGTTACGATGCTTCATTGTGGAAGCATCGTGCAATGCTAAAAAAAATTGATCCGGAGAGCGATTAAAATGCCGGTTTTAAAGGAGCAGTTCCTTTAAAACACTTGGCGGTGCAAACAAGCATAGGAAGCAAATTTAATCGCTTACTATAGCTCTATAAGTGTTAATGACCTGCCTCGCAAGTCGAGGCAGTCAGCAACACTAAAAAAATGCACGATCTTGGTCGCTGTGTGACTGACCAAGATGGTGCTGCCTTTCTAAGGGCAAGAGCACAGGAAGCAGGAAGTAGCTGCTTCCTGTGCTCTGAAGGCTGTCACACAATTGCCTCATCACCACGGCATTCAGTGACTGTCAGACAGTGGGGATGCTCAGAGTAACAGCGTATTAGTGGCAAAGGCGTTTTGGTGATTGCTCAGATGAGCATCACCATTCGCCTGGCTAGATCAATAATTGTGAATATTGATCTGACCAATTTGGATCTGCCTCCCTTTCCTCACTTGCTTTTTTTGTGAGGGAAAGAGACAGATCAGTATTAGTGTTGAAATACAATTTTAGAAAATTGTCAGGTTTTATGAATTCCCTGTGTAGAAACCCCTTCCATGCCATTGATCACTGTATAAGCAGTAATTTTGGACAGCAACAATTTTTTGCTGTCTGCATTTTTTTAGGGATTCATTTATTTGTACTGTACTGTATTACAGTACTACATAGGCCGCTGTCTTAGAGTTCTATTTTGACCCTGGTCAGCTTTCTGATACATCATCTAGTGATGTATCAGTGGTTGCTGAGCTCTTCAAGGAGTCGTGGGTGTTTACTTTTAAAATATATTTGGTTTGGTGGGGGTAAATTACATTGGCTGGCTTCAAAGATACATCCCAAATAGGTCACACGCGGGTGGACTACATGTCAAAATTCCAAGTTGGAACACTGAGATGCCTACCTCACAAATGTGGCCTTTTATCCCCCCAAAAAAACACAACAAACCTATACATAGATGGTATCCTGTACTCGGGAGATGTTGCTGAACACATATTGTGGTGTTGTTTGGCAGTGACATATACCAGATTCTGTGAATTCATGCCTGAAAAACTCCAGAAAATGGGGGGATGACGCATGTGCGTGAGTGAGGCGTGTCCTTGAGGTCGGAGAGGCTGATCAAGATGATAACGCGCGCCTGCTGATTTGAAGCGGCTGTCAGGCACACTCCACGAAGCTGCTTTAACCGCTTTCTTCCCTGTATGTGAAGGCTTATGTGGTACAAGCTAGTCACCATTAGGTAGAAACTACGCTTGTTTCTGTCGGGTGTTTTAAGCTGAACAAGCTCCTGCCCCCGGTCCGGACACTGATACTGCTATCTGGGAGTCGGTTAGACACACCTGACCCCGCTGAAACATCTGAACCATCTCGGATAAGTTCAGATATTTAATTTTCTTTTCCTCTTATCTTGCCGCGGCTGCGGTGCTGGTCCCGGGTGTGTTTGCCTGGGAGCCTCCCTGTGGGATTGGGTGGGCTCCGTTGTATATATTTATTAGAGGTGTTACATAGCTGTCAGTTCCTCAATATTGTCTACCTCCCGCAGTGGGTATTGGCTGGGGCTCATAGGAACCTTATAGGAACCTTTGGCCGAACTATGCTTTGCAAGACTCTATAAGTACTTTAGATATCTCCACGCTTAAGTTAAAGCGTTATATAATTGCAGTGCTCTTGCAATCTACATATTTGCGGTTGGGAAAAGTGGCTAGGGGGTTAGAGCACTACTGAACCCCTCTTTAATCCTGATAGCAGTACACGCCACCTTTGAACTTTAAGACTGTATATATAACTTTATTCTCAGGTACCTACGAAAAAGGTCCCAAATAACAGGGGGCGTGGGCCTTTTATAAGTGCTTCGCTTTGGAGACTGGTTGAGTTTACACATAAATCTTTAGAGGCACCCCTGTTAGCCAATACTATACATATATCCATTTCACTCAGGGATAAGTAACCCCCCTGGCACCCGCATGGGACTCACTGACGCCTATATAAATCTTTGAGCTACTTGTACAAGTAAGCAAGCACTATAGTGGTGTGTGTTGCCCTGTATAGCAGGCAATCACTTTAATTCTTTGAGGTAAAGAGTCTGTTTATTGTATATAGAGGCTTTTTTTTTTTTTTTTTTGTTCTCCTGGGTAATTAATCGGTACAGAATGCCTCCCAAACATAAAGACAAAGAAAGAGAGCAGGACAAGGACAAATATTCTAGGTCTAAGGGGATATCATCCTTTTATTCCCCGAAAACGACACCCTGCCCATCCGAAGTATCGAACCAGTCTACGCTGGAGGTAACAGTGGATGATTCCCATTCGGATTCTCATTTGTCCATCTCGCAATCCTCACTCAATATGGCCCTCGATAATCTATATATCAAGATTAAATCTGATTCAGACTTAAATTTGGCAGATATTAAGACTGAAATAGCTCATTTACACGCGACTATCACAAATCAAACGGCGCAAATCAAGTCTCTACAATAGGATCTGCATGGAATGACGAAACAAATAGTCGTATTAAAATCAGACACTTCCATCTAAAAACATAAAATAACAGATCTGGAAGATCGCTCGCGCAGGAGAAACCTCAAAGTTAGAGGTATCCCTGAACAAATAGGGTCTAAAGATCTGGAAGAATATCTAGTTGAATTCCTTAAGATCTCTTTAGATCCCGAATTAGTAGGGAAACTCCTGTTTGAGCGTGTCCACCGTCTACCAAAGCCATCAAATTTGCCAGCAGAACTCCCTAGGGACGTGATTGTCTGTTTTCATAATTCCCGACTAAAAGATTTGCTGACTGAACATATTAGACTAAAACCATCAAAAGATCCAAAATTTTCATCTTTGTCTTTTTATGCAGACATTTCACAGTCCACTAGGCTGCAAAGAAAAGAATTTCAGTCCTTTTCCAAAATACTTCGAGAGCGGGGTATCCCTTACAGGTGGGGTTTTCCTACCAAAATCATAATTTACTATCAGGGGAAAAATCATGTTGCTAATTCTCCAAGTCAGTTAAAAGACCTTCTTCAGTTATGGGGGATGTTCTCTAATAATTGATCAGGTTTCTAGACCCCATCTCAGTGGGGGCTGTCCTCCCATTTTTTTTTGGGGGGGGGGATGTTTCTAGCAATATTTTGTACTGAACGTCTGGTGCCCTAGAGCACATTAACTCTGTTGAGGCTTCAGGTTTCCTCCCAAGAGGAGGTTATGGGTTATGATGATATATAGTAGAAACCACTATGTTAAATCACTTTTTTATGTATATAGGTATGTCACATAATATAATCTTCCCATGATGACAAATTTCAAACTGATGCACTTTCACTTTTAGCTTTTTATAAATTAGTGTTGTTGTTTTTGGTTTCCCTTTCCTTTTTTTTTTTCTTTCGCACTTATTAATTATAAAGATTCTATCCACTGAATAAACAATATAAGAAACACTATAAACACTTTTAGAAACACTATAGACCCCCCTTTTTTTTTTCTCTTCACCTATTAATTATAAAGGTTCTATCCACTGAATAAACAATACAAGAAACACTATAAACACTCTTAGAAACACTATAGTCCCTTTTTTTTTTTTTTTTTGTATGAAATATATAATCACGATATACTTCTTGAATTTTTAAGTTTAAATCCCTTTACTCACTTAAAGAACAATCCTATATTAGGTTCTTATAACTATATTTTAGGCTGATTTTTTTATATTTTTTGCAGTTTTATAGTTTAGGAGATAACCCCGATGATAATATTCAACTTTTAATTAAAAAAAGGTTTCCCTTTCCTCTTTTTTTTTTAATTTTTTTAATTTCCTTTCTCTACATTTTCTCTTTTTCAAGAAATTATATCCTTAAAGATAATTATTTTCTTGATCTGCCTCCTTTCTGCTCCTCAGTCACTTGATTGTATCCTACGATGGACATAGGGGTTAGTCATTCAGTAGAACATTGTTTTAATACTGAATGTAGGATGAAAGTTTTTTTTATGTTTTTTGGTGTATTGTCTGGTGTTGGGTTCTGTTCCACGGTCGGTTTGGGGAGGAGCGGGGGGCACCCTAGCGCTCTCGACAATAAAGTAATCGATGTCGGATAAATTTGTCTTTATAAATTCTCAGGGCTTAAATTCTCCACAAAAATGCACAAATCTTTACGATCTATTAATAGGCAGAAAGATAGACGTTTGCTTTATTCAAGAGTCTCATTGGAAGCTCACCCAGCTAAAGCTATGGAGATTTCGGAAATATTCCTGCCCATTTGAGTCCTCATTACCTTACAAAAAAAAGAGAGGTGTTGCAATTATAATCTCTTCCTCTATTAAATTTGAGTTAATTCATCTTGAAACGGATCCGAAAGCTCGGTTCTGCATTCTGGTCTGTCGACTCAATGATGTACTATATACCTTGGTAAACACCTACGCTCCATCAAATGGGACCATCAGATTTCTTAATAACTTGATGGGGAAAGTGGAGCGGATAGAAAAGGGAATTCTTTTACTCGGGAATGAACTGCATTTTGGACCCAAAAATAGACAAACGCCTGCCTTATGGTCGCAGAATAGACCAAAAGACCAAATCAACTGCCCAGGCATTTCTGAATTTCACATTAAAGAATCAGCTTTTCGATATATGGAGACTTCAAAATCCTCAAGGTAGGGATTTTACCTTCTATTCTAACCCTCATAACTCCTATTCTCGGATTGATTATTTTTTTACTAGGGCTCCCCATCTTCGTAAGATAACTAGTTGTACTATTGACAGCATAACCTGGTCCAACCATGCTCCATTGCTTTTGTATATGAGGGACAGCCCGGGATATGTCGCCAGGCCAAGATGGAGACTGAATGAGTCTATCATAAATATGGATGGAAACAGGTCGGAACTCTGTTGGGAGGCTATCAATTTTCTCAAGGTGAATGATAATGGGGAGGTTACCGATCAGATGTTATGGTGTTCTTTTAAGTCTTATCTGAGAGGAATATTAATAAAAATGGGTTCAAACATGAAAAAAGCTTATGGTAAATCTCTTTCGGATCTCTATATTTTATTAGCTAATAAGGAAAATATTAATAAACTTACTCCAAATCAACATACTGCAGATGAAATTAGAGATATACAGTCTGCTATTAAAACAGCACTGGAACATAAAACAAAAAGAGCTCTACTCAGATTGAAACAGACCTGGTATTACTCTAATGCCAGGCCAGGAAAGAATCTTACGAAAAAAATTAAATTTAGAAACCAACAGGTAAGGATCAACAAAATCGTTTATGATGGTAAAATCTGTTTGTCCCCCTCCCAGATTAGCAATGCGTTCGCTGATTATTATTCCAAGTTATACAATCTACCCGAGTGTAAGATCAGACCTAGAGATTCAAGATTTCTTAAAGGGTTTATCTCTCCCCAAGCTTTCACAGGAGAAATTGCAAAGTTTAGCACGACCTATCTCTGAAATCGAAATTATAAAGGCAATAGATACTACAAAAAAAGGTAAGGCCCCAGGACCAGATGGCTTATCAGCAAAATTCTACCAGACTCTTCAGCCCATTGTTTCACCTATACTATTGAGAGTATTTGGAGAGGTAGCGGCCGGTTCCGGATTTATTCCAGGAAAAGACCCTACAGGCATATCTAATTATAAACCCATTTCTTTAATAAATCTGGACATTAAAGTATTTTAAAAAAAATTTGGCCGATAGGCTGAGGGGTGTTATAACGGATATAATACATTTGGACCAGACTGGGTTCATGACAGGGAGGTCGGGAGTGGACAACGCCAGGCGTATCCTTAATTTAATTCATAAGGTAAAGCATAACAAAATTCCTTCGGTCTTTTTGGCTCTTGACGGTGAAAAGGCTTTCGATCGGGTAAGCTGGCCGTATCTTGCCCATAACTTGGAGGCCTTCGGCGTCACCGGCCTATTTAAAACCTATTCAATGGCCTTATATTCTGTACCCATGGCGAAGATCACTGGTCCCTTCCTGGATTCAGAATTTTTCTGGATCAGGAATGGGACCAGACAGGGCTGCCCTTTGGCACCCCTACTATAGGCCTTGAGTATAGAACCTTTGGCACCTCTGATCAGACGCTCACCTCTGATTAAGGGTATAGAGGGGAAAAAATCTTCGTATAAAATAGCTCTATATGCCGATGACGTTCTCCTCTCCCTGACCTCCCCAGAAACCTCAATTCCAGAACTCATTTCTCTGATTAGTAATTTTAGTTCTTACTCAAATTATAAGCTAAACATCCCTAAAACCCAAGCTTTGGTGTTCTCTCTGTCGCCTTCCCAAATGAATGAACTACAGAAGTTCGCCAATATCAATTGGAGTAATACCGTCCTAAGCTATTTGGGTATTAATATTAAACATGACTTAAGACAAACCGTTCATTATAATTATCAATGCCTTGTCGATGAGTTTAAAGATCTCTTCGCTCGCTGGAAAGGCTTGGAGATGTCTTGGCTGGGGCGGATACATATCTTGAAATCATATGTTCTCCCCAAAGTGTTGTATTGTATGAGAACAATTCCATTAAAAGTTCCCAAATATTATTTGACACAACTTAGTCTCCTATTCTCGACATATGTCTGGGAATCTAAGAAACCCCGTATAGCTAAAGCAATATTAAAACAAAGTAGTAAAAAAGGAGGTTTAGGGTACCCAGACCTTTGTAGGCTAGCTGAAATATCCTTATTTTCCCATTTCTTGGCCTGGCGACATGCGAACGACTCTCCCAACATTTGGTTTCAAATTGAGACCCTAGAGCTGAATGGGTTAAACCCTTATTTTCTGTTCTGGCTGAATGAGTCTGCGTTTGATAAACTGCGTAAGTTTAAAGCATAAGTAAAGCAATGTACAGGTTTAAACGTAAATTCGCTAAGTCACAGGGAATCACTTCCCTAGCTCCTTTTGTAATATTCTCCCAACTCATTGAGAATCTTGGTTTGGTGGAGTGGTCCCGTGCTTGTATCCGTAAGGTTGGAGACATCTTTCATGGCTCCCAGATCTCGTCCTTCGATGAGTTGCAAGGGGCGTTTGCTCTTCCAATCACATGAGATCTTTTCCTATTAAAGAATGAAAAGCTATATATCTACTATACATATAATGGAACAAACAGATTTGGATATTTTTTTAGAAATGGTAAACAATGTTCATGTAATTTTTTTTTTTTTTGTTCATTTATTTATTTGTTTATTTTATTTTATTATTTTATTTAATGATATTGTCATAATGGAGAGGCAAGAAAGAAAAAAAAAAAAATATTATGACCCAGAAAAACACAATAACTAAAAAAAATATAAATATATATACAAATTCAACTTTGATAAACATTGTTTCATGGAATGTTAATGGTTTAAATAGCACAATAAAAAGAAAATTGATAACTAATCATCTTAAACATTTTAATCCTCATATAGTCATGCTACAAGAAACTCATTGGAAAATCTCAGATCAATCAACATTAAAAAACACATGGATAAAAGAATGTATATCAGCCCCTTATAAAAATAAATCTAGAGGAGTAGCCATCTTATTACATAAATCATTGAATTATACAAAACATTCCATAAATATTGATCCTGAAGGAAGATATATTATTATGGATATTACAATCGAATCAAAAAAAATATTATTAGTAAATATATATGCCCCAAATATAAATAATAATAATTTTTTTTGCAAATTATATGATATGCTTGCAAATATTAACTATAGTGAAGTAATTATAGGAGGAGATTTTAACTGCATACAAAATCCTTGTATTGATAGATGGGGACCTGATAGAATATCAAATATATATACCCCAGAGGGTTTAAAACTAATTAAACAAAATTTACAGTTAGTGGATCCTTGGAGGATATTTCACCCAAAAGTTAAAGATTATACACATATATCAAATGTTCATTGTTCATCATCAAGAATAGATTATTTTTTAATATCACCGACATTAATATCTCAGGTTAGACAATGTCATATAAAAAACATAGTCATTTCAGATCACGCTCCAAATACATTAACTATTGACTTAAATATGGTTAAAAAATATAGTAAACACTGGAGCTATCCACAATATTTGACAAACGATCGATTTAAACAATATTTGGAGCAAATTTGGGCTAACTATGTTGATGATAACATAGAACATATAGAACAGCCATTACTATTCTGGGAAACTGCAAAAGTAGTAATACGTGGACATATAATATCTTACACTGCAAAACAAAATAAAGATTGGATAACAAAATTTAACAAATTAACACAGGAAGAGACAAATACATATAATGATTTCTTATTAAACCCTAATGAAACAACAAAACAACATTACTTAGAGACAAAAAAAATATTGGAAACTTTCTTAACAGCTAAAGCACAATCTCAACTTGACTATACAAAAGCAAGATTTTTCAAATGGGGAAATAAAGCTGGAAGATTATTATCGAATATGGTTAAACCAAATAGAGATAAACATAATATCACACATATACAAACAAAACAAGGTAAAATAGAAACATCCATAGATAAAACAAATATGGCTTTTCATGAATATTTTTCGAATTTATATCAAGAAAAACCAGATAATTTTAATTTGGGATTAGAATTGCTTAATAAAGCAAAATTACCAAAATTAACAATAAATCAGAGAGAAATCCTAGAAGAAAAAATTACAAGTAAAGAAATACAAAAAATTATAGCAACTTTACATAATAATAAAACCCCGGGTCCAGATGGATATCCAGCTGAATTTTATAAAACTCTTAAACCACACATAACAGAAACATTAGTATCATTATATAATAAAATATTACAAGAAAATATGGATATTACTAACCTAACCACCTCAAGAACTATATTGATTTTAAAACCAGGAAAAGATCCGAAACAAATATCATCATACCGTCCGATTACTCTCTTAAATCAAGATATTAAAATATTAACAAAAATATACGCTACTCGTCTTCAATTAATCTTACCAGAAATTATAAGTCCACAACAATTGGGTTTTATAAAAGGTAGACATTCAGTAAAAGGAGTAAGAACAGCAATAGGGGCCATCATACATACATCTTACAAACAAACAGCTAACAAATATGCTCTTCTAAGTTTAGATGCAGAAAAAGCATTTGATCAAATTTCATGGAATCATTTATTTAGAGTCATTAAACACCAACATTTCGGAAAAACATTTTTAAATCTAATACGCCATTTATATAGAAACCCCACAACAGTTATTACAACAAATAGTTTAGATTCTCCTTTGATAGTAATGTATCGAGGAGTAAGACAGGGATGTCCGCTATCCCCACTATTATTCAATTTAGCATTGGACCCACTAATCAGAATACTACAAAACACAAATGAAAATTTAGGAATACCAATAGAAACGAAACAACTTAAAATATCTGCATTTGCTGATGACATTTTACTATACATTACTAACCCACAAACTACTATACCATGTATATTCAATATACTGGATAAATATGGCACAATAACAGGATTTATTATAAATAAAACTAAATCTAAAGCATTATATTTATCTAAAAAAAAAAATCCCAAAAATATGCCAAAAATTGGCATTCAATGGGAATCAAGATGTTTAAAATATTTGGGAATAAATATTCCTAAAGATCTTATTGACTTATATAAATTAAATTATAAACCTATTATAAAATCTATAATAACAAAGATAAATAATTGGAATAAATTGCCTTTAACTTATACAGGTCGTATTGCAATTATTAAAATGATTTATTTTCCTAAACTATTATATTTAATTCAAACCTTACCATTATTAATTACAGAGAAAGATAATAAAAAAATTATAAAAACATTTAGAAATTTTATTTGGAATAATAAAAGACATCAAATAACACTTAATACTTTACAACGGAAAAAAAATGATCTAGGATATAATTTACCAATACCTAAAGATTATAATATAGCGGCATTATATCGTTATGCACTAGATTGGATAACAAATTCTAACATATATTCTGATATTGTTTTAGAACAAAGTTTTTGCTCAACGATAGCATTGACAGCGTTATTACATATGCCTAATACAAAGATCCCAATATATATCCAAAATAATCCTTTATTAATGTCTACTATAAAAGCTTGGAAATTAGTGAGAACTAGATGGGGCATGCAATGGAGATATTCTATTTTTCATCCATTTTGTGATAATCCACAATTTTTGCATAATACTGAAATTAAATCATTTCTAGAATGGAAAAAACATAATATAAACAACCTCACAACATTTATTAAAGATAAGTCAACTTCCTTGATGAGTTTCAATGAATGTAAAGAGAACTTTCCTCAGTTAAATATTAAATGGTATGAATATTTACACATACAAGAACTCGCAAGAATACAATTTAAAAAACTAAAACAAACTGATTGGGACAACATCTTTGATAATAAAATAAGATTATCAACAGAACTTAATATATCTACAAAATTAATATATAGAGAATTACAAGAAACAAAATTTACTAAAGATATTCCTAAGGGCTTTAAAAAATGGATAACATATTTTCCCAATTTAAAACTAGAAGATATAATAAAACAAACCATGATAACATGCAAAATAATACCAGCAATATCATATACTGAAATGCAATATAAAATTATACATTATGCATATTTATCAACGCATAGACAATATTTAATGGGTATTATTCCAAAAGACACATGTCAAAAATGTGGTTCAACAAATGCAAACCTAATACATAATTTTTGGGAGTGTTCAAAAATTAATATCTTTTGGAATAATATTGAACAATATCTAAATATTATTAAAATAGTCAATTATAAAATAAAAGCTGAAGAAGCCATTCTTGGTATAATTAAAAAAAATGATAATAATATTGAAAATTTATTTATATTACGTATTACATTAGCTGTAGCAAGAAAATGTATACTACAACAATGGATAAGTAAAGATATACCAACGATGTCATTATTCCATATAAAAATATTATTTTTGTTTAGAATGGATTGGTTGGAAACTACCTTACATAAAGAAAAAGATACAGAACATTTTTTCAAAAAATGGGAAAATTATATTGATACATTAGATGATAACTATAAAAAAAAAATAAGAATGGCATTTCAGGAAACAATGTGGTATTCTAAACAACTATTGAGCGGTAGAACACCATGTACATAAATAAAAATTATAAATAAGATACTTATAAATAGAAAATAACTTAAATAGATTTAGTAGAAAAATAGTTATAAGAAATTAGTATTAAATCAAAATACTTATGAATACTATTATTATATATATATTGTAAAATATTGCTGGATATTATTATTATATATATATTGTATTATTTTATTATAATTATTGAATTTATCATATATATAATGTATTGTATCATTATAATTGTTACAATTTTGTGTATTATTTTTTTTTTGTACAGTATTGTAATGTCATAATATTGTATTGATATGATTGTTACAATTTTATGTATTATTGTTATTGTATAATATTGTAATATCAATTAAAAGGAAAAAAGAGGAAAAAAAAAATGGTAAACAAAACTAAAAAATATCACTAAATTACAGAACTTACTAGATACTATTACGGAACCGGTCAAATATAAACCTCTTCCTAGTTGGGAGAAAGACCTGAATATTACCATCTCCAGTGACCAATGGACAGATGCGGTGTCCTGTACTAGGAAAGCGGTTAAGGGATTGAATTTGGTGGAGCTATTTTTTAAGATTGCTTTTAGGTGGTACTTAGTCCCTCGGAAGATGTTTATAATTCATCCGAATAATTCCCATTTATGTTGGTGCTGCGAACGTGAAGAGGGTGACCAATTTCATATTTGGTGGGGCTGCAGTTTACTTGACCCTCTGAAGGATATGCTTTCCCACATTTTTTGTGCTATTTATAATAGGAATTATAGTTTGACACCTCAGGCATTTCTTCTTCACATAGATTTAAATCTCTTGACTTTAGGCAACCGCTCCCTTGTCATCCACATTGTCTTGGCATGTAAGATGGTACTGGCAAGACAATGGAGATCGAGAAATATCCCGTCCAGGGACCAAATAATAACTCAGATTAATTTTCAAATGGATGCCTAGGCCAGATCGATCCCTCTGGGAAATCATCATCTAAATTTAATGAAACCTGGTCACCCTGGATTAGATATCTAACAGAGAACCATGAGAATACACAGATTTAGAGACTTTACGACCCTTTATAGCACAGAAAGTTACACAATTTTGCTGCTATGGACCCCCTGTCTCGTTACCTCAGATCCGACCGTGGATTAGTTGTTACATTGTCCTGTATGTATGATGGTATGTATGTTTGACATTATCACCCAGTATTTATTTAGTATTTGTTTGATGGGTATGTTTTTTGTAATATTAATTGGAAATTTAATGATTGAAATCACAGGAATAAAATTGAAAAGGCACAAGGATGATTTTATAACACACGGAAATAATCCAAATCACTATTTAATTATATTACGTGTCCTTATCTCTGAGTGCATTAGAGAAAAGAGAAGAAGAAAAAAGAAAAAGAAAAAAAAACTCCAGAAAATGACTAATCAAATTTGACAAAGGCTGGTGGTGGAATTAGTATATGTAATCTATTATAAAACCACCATTTGAAATACCTTAGGATGTCTAGTTTCCAAAAATATATTGTTTGATGGGGTAAAATACATTGGCCGGCTTCAAAAATGTTTCATACTGTACCTACAAAAATTTGTTTTTTATTGCCATAAGAAGGGTTTTCATTAGATACCATTATTTGATTGTTGGCTACATTTTTTCTCTCAGTCTGAAGCCTCACAAAGTGGCCTCATCTGATAGGTGAGATCCTGCTGCAAGTCCCTGCAGTGGGATCTGGACACAGGTCAACCCAGGGGGCCACGACAAGCTGTTAAATGCAAGACATAGTGTGCTGTACTAGTGTCTTTTGGGCGAAAAAAATAGAGAGAGGGAGGGTTTATCCCCTTAGTGACATGGCCTTTTGACATTTCTGGGGTGTTTGTGTTGAGCTGTAATTTTATTCTTTTTCACATACTGTACCCACACAAATGTTTTTATTGCCATAAGAAGGGCTTTCATTAGATCCCATTATGTTCATCACATCTTAGAATTGTTTACAAAAATATCATAAAATATCACTTTTTCAAACTTTGACCTAAAAAAGACCCTGTCTAAACAGAAATATGCTTGTTTCCATGTTTTTTTGAAATTTTCTTTATAGGGCAAAAAAAAAAAAAGGGGAGGACGGGGGGGGGGGGGGTGTTCCTACAGTGACCTTTTGATGTCAACCCAAACTGTAAATTTAACCCTGACCCTAAATGTAACCCTAACTCTAACTCTTATGCTAACACTTAAATTATTATAATTTTAATTTAATTGTAACCCTATCCCTTATGCTAACCCTAATTTATTTGTAACCCTAACCATTATTCAAACCCTAATCCTAGATTTTTTTTTATTACAATGTTGCTTTCTGCCTCCATGGACAGTTTAGCAACAGCATCAGAGTGAAGGAAGTGAATTTTTTTTTCACTTCTGACGCTCTACCCACAAAACGGCAGCAGCCATATTGAAGGAGCATACTGCTCTCCAATATGGCGCCCGTGCATAATTTCGTTGATCACGAAAACCGCTCGGTGCCAGGCACGTCAAGGCAAATCGTGGACTTGCCGACAGGTGACGTGCGTGGCATGTCATACACTAAATCGAGTAAAGAAAGCGACCAGCTTTGCTAGGTAAAGGCATTGTGCAACACCAAAAAAAAGTGCAGGGGCACGCTACGATCACTCCCCGTAAATATGTGAATTTGTGTCTAAAGTACAATGTATGTGGGAAAAAATACACAATAAAATTACTACCACAAACTTTGACAAAGGCTGGTGGTAGAATTGGTGCATGGAAAGTGTTAAAATACCACCATTTAAAATAGCCTAAGGTGTCTACTTTTACAAAATATATACTTTTTTGGGTAAAATACACTGTCCGG
This sequence comes from Pelodytes ibericus, assembly GCA_036172795.1. Taxonomy (NCBI): domain Eukaryota; kingdom Metazoa; phylum Chordata; class Amphibia; order Anura; family Pelodytidae; genus Pelodytes; species Pelodytes ibericus. The sequence goes on along the minus strand of CM069858.1, from coordinate 120,947,320 downwards.
CTTAAAAAAAGTCCCAAATGAAAGATGGGCTCAGGCTGACTACACGTCAAAATTCCAAGTTAAAAATGCGCACCTTTAAAATGTGGCCCTTTAGCCCCCAAACAACCCAACAAACCTATGCATTGGTGGTATCCCTGTACTCAGGAGATGCTGTTGAACACATATTGGGTTATTGTTTGGCAGTGACACTTACCAAAATCTTATGTCTGAAATACAATATTTGTGGGGAAAAAAACACACAAAAATTACTACCACAAAATTTGACAAAGGCTGGTGGTATAATTAGTACATGGAAAGTGTTAAAATACCACCATTTGAAATAGTGTAGGGTGTCTACTTATAAAAAATATATGGCTTGATGGGGTAAAATCTATTTGTGACTACTGTGACAAGAGCTTAGCCAGGTGTGTGGTGATACTAATATTAACCCTACTGAAATAGGGAAAATTCCCCGAGGCTGCTTTGCCCCTTATAACCTGTATACTTAAAGGCATTGATACATATTGGTGGTCCCAATTTCTGGTCTATCTGAAGTGTACAGGTCTACTGAGGATTTTTAAAGAGACTTGGAGGATTTACCACGCCCAAATGCACTACTAGATACTTTAACATACCTGGCATTTCATATTTGGTGAACTGTTTTTTTGTGTGTGCTGGGACTTGACTGCTTCTAAAATGTCTAGGAAGACAGCCGACCCTAAACTAATTCAGAAACGGAGCAAGAGATTAGACCAAAAGTTGGAAAATAATCTCTCTACCTTCTTTTCGCCTCAGGCCTCTAGTAGCCAGATGGATAGCCCAGCTCAGAGATCCCCAGTTATGCGAGATTCCCTGCCGTTGACTGGTCTCTTAGACCCAGAACATGAGACAGTAACGCCTGCCTTACTGAAGGTCAGCTTGCAGGGGGTATTAGAGGAAATTAAGATAGAAATGCTCAAATCCTCACAAGATATCAAAAATGAAATTCAGACACTGGCTAAGAAAATTCATACGGTAGAGGTCAAATTTGAAGATTTGGAAGGACAAATCGATAAAATGAAGCAAGACAGGTCCACTTTGACCAGCAAAATTGATCATTTAGAAGCAAAAATTGGAGACCAGGAAGACAGATCCAGGAGAAACAGTCTGCGGTTTAGGAATTTTCGGGAGACTACAGACTAAGAAGATCTTAATGCTTTGTTGACAAGCTATTTTGTGGCCATAGGCCTATCTCTAGATGATCAAATGAACTCAATTGAACGATGTCACCGGCTTCCCAAGCCTAAAACCCTCCAGGTGGATGGCCCCAGAGACATAATAGTATGCTTTCACTCATTTAAAACTAAAGAACGGATTATGAAAGCTAGCAAAGAGAAAAGGCCTAGTGAGGGGCACTTCAAAGACATTATAGTGCTACCAGATCTGTCATTTACTACCAGATCCAAAAGGAAGAAATTCCATGCAGTAATTACTTCCCTTCTGAAAAATTATATCAAGTTCAGATGGGGATATCCGATGAGGGTTATTTTCTATTATGAGGACACCCAAGTATCTTTTGATGATCCCGTGAAAGCAAACGCTTGGCTACAATTAAAGAATTTGAATTCATACAGAATCAACAAGGACTTAAGTTTAAGGGGTGAAATTAATGTTTTTTGTTTTTTTTGTTCTCTTCTTCGCTTTCCTCTCTTACATTAAATAATGAATCATTATGATTTTGATCTATTTCTCGCCATGGTATAATATTTTGTATCTTAGAGGTCAGGTCCCGTCTTTATGTGTCCATAAATGCTATGACCGCACTTAGGTGTTAATACCAAAACACGTTTTTTTCATTACAGATTGCATGCAATACATGAATGTAGTTGGCAACTCTCAAGTTAGTAAATGACAAAGGAACCAGATATCCAAATCTGCTGGCATAGCAGAAGTGGGTGTATCTTATTAGTATTATTCTACTTGCGCTATGCCTGTCTTAACATGTCAAGCTAAGAGGTGATCGCCCTGGTCCCGCCTTTCTAACAATGTTATGCTCAGTACTAGAGGTTCTACTTTAGATGTCTTAATTTGTTTTATTCTGTTGTCTTTGATTTAGATTTCTAGGTGGATGATACATAATAATCGATCTATACCTCTTTGTTAGTTTCTATATCAATTTGTTTTTTAGGGAAAAGGGGAAAAGGGAAGGCAGGTGGATGGTAGGGGAGGGGAGGAAGGAGAGAAATGAAAAGAGGTAAGGGTTATAGACCATATTATTTTAATTAGGCTTAGTTGTAGGACAGGAGGTCTCTATGATATTCTCTACTGTAACGAGAGATTAAAAGTAACCCGCATCTAGGAATTGTTATTTGCGGACACGATATAAGTAGGTCAGATTATTAATAATACCGGTTTAGCCTATATCTCCCTAACAGGTGGGGGTTGTTCCCTCCTTCTTTATTAGGTGCGATATGCTGACCAAAAGGGGTCTTATTATAGGGGTTTCAATTGGCTTCACTGTATAGGAAGAAAGAAGAGAACAAAGGCGTATGCATTCCCAATGCGGTGAAAAATAGATGAATATTTATTAGAAGGATCCGATTAAAACTCCATATAAAATCCACAAAAACAGAGACAAGACATGGGATACAGCAATATGCCAATTTTAATCGGATCCTTCTAATAAATATTCATCTATTTTTCACCGCATTGGGAGTGCATACGCCTTTGTTCGCTACGTTCTTTCTCATTATCAGCACTGCCACTACAGCCCGGCTGGAGCACCCCTTATCAGGTGATTTTTACGAGACATATGTCAATTGTTCTCTGGTGGAGCCGGCTTGTTTTCTCTTTTGTTCTCACTGTATAGGGTCTGACCGGGAAAAAAAAATATTATAATCCCCCCCCCCCCTTTTTACTTATTAGTATGATAAGAGAGCCTCCCCCAACATGACACCCAGCTAAGTGCAGATATCATTCTCTTTTTTCTTTCCGCACAGCTTCCATCTCCCATTACTTAAGTGTGGGACATGGGAATCTTGCAGCCTTGGCTGCTGTTTTGTTTGTTTTTGTTGCTTGTCAGGAGTGGTATCAACTGGAATACACTCTGGACAAGTATGTTTTGTCGTAATCGGGTTGGGATGTGCGCACGGGGTAGGGCCCGACATGGGGTATAGTAGGGTTAAAGATGTTATCAGTTAACGCTCAGGGGCTGAATACTGTGGGGAAGCGGAGTTTTTATACGATACATTAACTAAACACAGTATTCAGCTTGCCTTTATTCAGGAGACGCATTGGAGAAGAGGCAGTATTCAGAACTGGGGCCGCTCCAAGTTTCAGAAAATTCTCCATGCGTCTCTGGCTGACAAAAAGAAGAGAGGGGTAGCTATTATTTTTGAACGCTATCTTGATTTAGAGATTGTCTATCAGGAATCAGACCCAGACCCAGGCTAGATATTTGATAATTATCTGCAAAATTAATTCGGAAATGTACACCTTAGTTAACGTTTACTTACCCAATAAAAATCCAACAAAACTGTTTAGTAAAATTGCTGAAAAGATAGATAGTATTAAGATGGGCACGCTCCTTATTGCAGGAGATTTTAACTGTATCGTGGACCCACAGATGGAAAAGAAAGTGCCAGGCTCCGCTATAATTGACCCATATGTTATCAATCAACCAAAAAAACTTTGCACAATATGTCATAAATACAATTTTTTTGATCTTTGGAGATTACAAAATCCATATTCTAGGGACTTCTCCCACTTATCTAGAATGCATGCTTCTTATTCCAGAATTGACATGTGCTTTGGCAATAACCTAGCTGGTAAAAACGTTAAAAAAGTCAGTTTGTTAGACAACACTTGGTCGGACCATAGCTTCATTATTGCGGAACTGGGTCCTTCCCCCATCCTGATCAGACCACCGTGGAAATTGAATGATAATTTATTAAAAAATTCAAAAGATAGGGACTATATCACCACTATGTCCAAAATTTTTCCCCAAGAAAAGGGTGGGTTCCTCTAGCACAAATCTTTGGTGTACATACAAAGTGGTAATTCTGGGATATTTAATCAAGATGGAAAAGCTTGGGAAGCGGAATCAGGAAAAGAGCATTAAAGATCTTTATTTAGCATATTATAAGCTATGCGCGGCTAATAAGATGCACCCAGTTCAGACGAATATTAAGCTTATTTCGGATTTACAATCCCAAATTAATAAAAAATTAGAGGAGAAAACACAATTAGCATTAAAAAAACTCAAAGTACAGACTTATTATCAAAGTAATAAGGTGAATAGAATATTATCAGAGAGGTTGAAAAAGAAGTATGCTAAGACTAGAATTGATAAAATAGTGCATAGGGGGGAAACATTTGCTTCTCCAGATGAAATTGGAGCTGCTTTTAATCAATATTACTCTGATCTCTATAACCTCCCAAGCCAACCTGATCTTACGCGAATAAATGCTTACCTCAACTCAGTTCCGCTTCCCAAGCTTTCAGATGTACAATTGCAGGGGATTAACTCAGCTTTTACTTTAGATGAAGTGGAAAATGCCATCGACAACTTAAAATTGCATAAAACCCCGGGTCCAGATGGCTATGGAAACTCCTTTTATAGACTGTTTAAGAAACTCGTCGCCCCAGCACTGTGTATGATGTACAACGAGATAGTCCTATCGGGGCAGCCTCCCCGGGAACTCCTGAGAGCCAATGTAATTCCAATATTGAAGCAAGATAAAGCAAATCATAAACTGAAAAATGATAGACCGATTTCGTTAATTAACGTAGAAATGAAGATGTATGCTTCAATCCTTGCGGCACGAATTAAGACCGTAATCCCTGGTCTTGTTCACGCAGACCAAACTGGCTTTGTCCCAGGTAGGTCCTCCTATAGTAATGTTAGACGTCTCATTGATATACTAGATGCTGCGAATAAGTCTTCTACCTCCCTCCTGACCCTGTCATTGGACGCAGAGAAAGCCTTTGACAGGGTCGGGTGGAAGTTCTTGGAAGAGGTCCATCAGCACGCATAGTGGGTCCCAATATTTGCTCAGAGTGGTACGAAATGTCAAACGGAACTAGGCAGGGTTGCCCGCTGTCGCCACTACTGTACATTCTATCTTTTGAGCCCCTGGCTTGGAAGATTAGGAATAACAGTAATATTAAGGGATTCCCTACTAAAAACATAGATTTAAAGGTTTCACTGTATGCGGATGATATTGTGGTCACGTTGGTTTCCCCCCAGGTATCCCTTAGTTATTTAATGGATGAGATTTCCGAATACAGTACGGTTTCAAACTATAAACTTAATATAGATAAGACTAAGGTTTTGGCACTCAATTTGACGGATGTATTGTTGGCTCAGTTAAAGCTCCAATTCCCTTTTGATAAGACTAACAAGCACATAGACTATCTGGGGTTAGTTATGACTAAAGAGGTGGATCAAATTATGGAGTACAATTTCATGAAACTATTGAGACAAACAAATAAGTTATTAAAAGATTGGCGACAGGGGGAGGCTTCTTGGTGGGGGAGAATTAATATTCTGAACGCTTTTATTGTCCCTAAGTGGACATATCTGTTTCGTATGATCCCTCTCTCAGTCTCGGATGTTTGGCTGGATATGGTCCAAAAGATTTTTACTGCGTTTGTCTGGAAGGGTAGAAAGCCGAGAATCGGTACAAATTTATTAGCTAAGAAATTCAACAAGGGTGGTTTAAATTTCCCCTCTATCAAAAATGTATTCCAGGCAAGCATGATGGTCCACATCTATACCTTACAAGTTACCTCTAATCAATCTGAACCGTGGTATGTGCTTGAGTCCGAAGCTGTGAGCAATAGTTGCTTAGAAGGCTATATTTGGTCATTATTTCCTAACAACACTCAAACTGCCCTCTTGATGGGTAATACGATTGTGGGCCAAAAAATAAAAACATGGAAGTGTATTAAAACTCTGCTGCGATTGCACAGTAAAATCCTACCTACACTTAGAATCAGCCTAATAGAATACTTAATGGAGAATATCTCGATGGCCCGATGGTCTGCAGCTGGAGTGATATGTGTGGGGAATTTACTTAATAGCCACAATCTTTTCCCCTTCCCTGTGTTACTAAAGCGATGGCAGATTCAGTCTAGCGAGTTATTTAATTATTTAAGAATAAGGGGCTTTTTGGAAACCTCACTTTATAAATCATCGAGAGATAGTGAGACAATTTTGAAATGCTTCTTCTCTTCGGAAGCTATCCCTCGAGTCTTGTCTAAAGCTAAGGATATTCTCCATATGTTTTTGAATTCCCATATTGGGGCTATAGCCTCTTGGGAAAAAGATCTTAATGTGACAATCAAGTCGGCTGAATGGCTGGCTGCATTAACAAAACTTAAGAGGAATATTCACTGCTTAAACTTAGTATCAATATAAACTGGCCAATAGGTGGTATTTGGTTCCAAACAAACTAGCCAGAATCTACCCTGATTATCCAGGCAATTGTTGGAGATGTGGAATGAGAGAGGGATCATATGTTCATGTTTGGTGGGGATGTCCAGGCGTTAAAACTCTATGGAGATGGGCTTTTGAGCTATACCATACACTCACAGGTCAAATTATGGTGTTCCAACCTGATTTAGCGCTCCTACACTTGAACTTTAGGTCAATTTCTCCCTCTTTGCAGCCCTTAGCGCTACACTGTTTGGTAGCTGTAAAGATCCCGATTGCCCGATATTGGAAATCTAGCCTCCCCTATCAGAAAAAACACTTTACAAACCAAGTAAAACATCAACTGTCTATGGAGAGGGAACTGGCTTGGTCCAGCGAGTTATCCTCGCATAAGTATGTTTTATACGACGATTGGCTAACCAAGCTAGCAGGCTCTCCTAGTGGGAGGCACCCCTGAGCTATAGGTTAACTGCGAAATGCATCCTTGTCCAAATGTCTGGTTCTAAGGCCCTGTGCGCCCCCTCCAACCCGGTAGTTATATGTTTTTTTTCATGTTATGTTTCTGATGCAGGTATTCTCTGGACATACGAAGTGTGTGCGCACCTAGGAACTAATTTATTGTCTTTTTATTTTTTTTTAGGTAATTTTACAGAGAGTGTATAGTGTGTGAATTACTTAATATGTGCACATGGTGTAATGCCTGCATCGACATTGTCATTGTTTTGTCTATTCATGTAATATTTATGTGTTTATGTGATTGAAAACAATAAAGATTCAAACAATAAAAAAAAAAAATGTTTGTGAAAAAAAAAAACACTAAAAAATTACTACCACAAACTTTGACAAAGGCTGGTGGTAGAATTAGTGCATAGAAAGTGTTAAAATACCACCATTTGAAATAGCCTTGGGTGTCTACTTTTAAAAAATATATGAGTTGATGGGGTAAAATACACTGGCTGGCTTCAAATATGTCCCAAATGGGACATGAGTGCAGGCTGTCTGCATGTAAAAATTTCAAGTTGTAAAACCAAAAACTGCACCTCTCAAATTTGGCATTTTAGCCCCCAAACAACCCAACAAACCTATGCATGGGTGGTATTCCTGCACTCAGGAGAAATACTAGAATTTATTTAGCAGTTTTTTTCGTTAGCTTTTGTCGATGAGGAGAAGATGTTTAAAAAATTTTATATAATATTATAAGATATGTTCAAAATGATGGCATCCAAAGAAAGCCCTTCTTGTCCCGATAAAAACAATATATAATATGTGTGGGTACAGCAAATGACAAAGATGAAAATTACAGCTAAACACAAACAGCACAGAAATGTTAAAATAGCCATTGTCCAGAATGGACAAAAATGTTTCAAAGGCTCTGTCCTTAAGAGGTTAAAATGTGTGTACTGGCACAAGTACTATGTGTACAATAAGAGGCAAGTCTATTTTTATAAAAAATTTAGTGTAAGTGTGTGTGTGAGCAGCCAAGTGTAGGTGTGTGTGAGTGCTCTGTGTGTGTGTGGGGCTGAGTGTAATTGTGAGCAGGGCAGGTGGAAGGATTTTCATCTACACAGGCGAAAGTGCATTTTGGTGCCCCCCTCCTCTGACCTGCCACGCCTCCCACACCACCAACCCTCCATACATTTTACATATATAAAAGTATAATGTATAGTGTGGAAAATAAATACATATAAATATTCAACTCGCATGCTCTAAATTTGTCACACATTGACACCCTAACACACATTGAAACCCTTAAACACAAAGACACCCTTGCAGTCACACACAGAGACACAATTACCACTTACACACGCACCCTTACATTGACACAGTGACACTTACACACACACTCACACTCTTACACAGACACAATGACACACTTAGACACACACCATTACACAGACACAGTGACACACTTACACACAAACAAACCCTTACAAAGACAGTGACACACTTTCACACAAACACACCCTAACAGAGACACAGTGACACACTTACACACACACCCTTACACAGTGACACACTTACACACACACCCTTACACAGACACAGTGACACACTTACACACACACCCTTACACAGAAAGTGACACACTTACACAAACCCTTACCACTTACACACACAGTGACACCAATACACACAAAACCTGAGACACACTATTTTGCTCCTCAATATGCCAGTATTTTGCCCCTCAATATGCCATTTAATATGCCAGGATTTTGCCACTCAATATGCCAAGATTTAGCCATTTAATATGCCAGGATTTTGCCCCTCAATATGCCAGGATTTTGCCCCTCAATATGCCAGGATTTAGCCATTTAATATGCCAGGATTTTGCCCCTCAATATGCCAGAATTTTGCCACTCAATATGCCAGGATTTTGCCCCTCAATATGCAATTTAATATGCCAGGATTTAACCCTTCAATATAACAGGATTTTGCCTCTCAATATGCCAGTATTTTAAAAAAAATTGTACTTTGTTATAATAATAAAAAAAAAAACCAGTAAACAGCAGCACCTGATTGCACGGTGAGCTTCACTACCACTACAAACAGGAGGGCACACCTGATTAGCTGAGTGGGAGGATCAATAGAAGCTGCAAACCTCATATTTGTGAGTGATTGATATATTTTTAGAATTACATAACTTGAATATTCAGAAAAAGTAGAGTATTTTTTAAATCAGAATGGTCCTTTAATGTGTAATACATGTAGTCAGGATTGCCACAATAAATCCTGGGACCTTTTTGTTTTCTGCTCTCCTTCTACATATATGTATAAAATATGACCTTACCCTTTCCTATTATGCTCCCCTTTTGCTTTGTTTGTTAATGTCCCACTTATACTATTTTGTTCCTTCTGCTCTCCTCTTCTATTGTTCCTGTCGACTTCCTTTTTGATGTTTTCACCTCCTATTGGTTTGTTTTTATACTTTCTTACCCCATATTAACCCCTTTTGGTCCTTATGCAGAGTTAATTCTGCATAGGAGCGGTAGCGCTAACGACCTTATGATGAGCTAACTCGTCATGCCAGCCTGAAATCGGTCCAGTACTCTGCTTCGCACCCGGGGGAAAAGTTCCTGGACCCAATCAGCAGGTTTCCGGGCATGTGATAACATGCAAATTAGATGGCAAAGTCAATGTGTCCTCTAATTCACTCTCTGTGCTTCATGCACTTATAGTGAAGCACAGATAGTGACCTGCAAGTAAAAAATAAATAAATAAAACATTTCCTATAAAAAAAAAAGTTAACCCTTTCCTTGCTGATCATAGTTTCTTACGGTGATCAATTTCCATCCTTGTTTATGGCTCTAATTTTGTTTTGTTTTGTAAATTTTGTTTATTATATATTTTAACGTTTTTTTTTTATTATTAATAAATACATTTTATTGTAATATATTAATTTAATTACAGTTAACCCCTGCATGACTGTTAGGTGATTCTTATGGCTCTGACATCACACTGGTCAGAGTTTTTTTCTGGGTTTTTTGTTGGGGTAGGCTTGGGAACCAATATTTTTATTTTTTATAAAGTTGAGTAATTAGTTGGGATAAGTGGGTTAGTGTTACACTAGTTGTGTAGCTTATTATTGGAAAAATAATCAAATAATGGGGGGAAAAAAATTTCCCCAAATATTTTCCCCTTTTATATGTATTTTTTTTTTAATACTAAATTGTCTAACTGTCTAAACTATAGCTCTAACTGTCCTTTAAAAAACAACATATAACATGTATGGGTGCGTTAAATTACAGAGAGAAAATTAAGTTTCAACAACCACATATTAAAAATTGAAAAATCGCTCTGGTCCTTGGCCCAGAGAATCCCTGGTCATTAAAGGGTTAATATATCTTTTGATAATCCATTGCAATCCTGCTTTGTTATTGACCACTGTTGTTTTTTTCCCAGCATTCAAACTTCCCTTTTAGACAGGAGAGGGCAGTAAAGAGCTGTTACAAAACAGGAAGATAATAATACAGAAAATTTACAGTTACAGAATAACAGTAGTAAACACATAGACACATAAATGATCCTTCTTTCTGGATTTCTGGAATAAAATGTAAAAACAAATGTAACTTACAAATACAAACACTAGATGGCACTAAAATATGTAGCAAGTCCAATGTCTACATTTTAAAATGTTGTTGTATATTATGCCCTTCATGACCAGACTGTTTTTGGAATGTTGTGCGTTAGTGACCAAGGCTGTTTTAACACTTCTGAGGTGTTTGTGTTTAGCTTTAATTTTCTTCTTTGTCGGTTGCTGTACCCACACATTTTTTTTTTTTCAGAACAAGAAGGGCTTTCTTTTCCTTAGAACAATGATGGCAAACGTTTTTGGGCCCTAGTGCCCAATTTTTGACTGAAACCAATTTGCAGACCTCAAAGTGCCAACACCGCATACACACACACATTATATATAGACACACACACTTATACTCACAATCACACACTTATACTCATCCTCGCACACACACTTATAACTCATACTCACGCACACTTATACTCATACTGACACAGACTTATACTCATATACACACACACACACACTTATACTCACCCACACACTTATACTCATACTGACTGTCACAAAATGGATTTGAAGATCCACTGTGACGGGGGTTCTTGGAGGGCAAAGGGGGCCAGAAGACTCCCTTTGGACTATGGACCCTGTCTGCTAGTCGTACACACTTTCAGGGCACCAGTGGAACCCTATTTTCAACTGTACTTCAAACATAGGCACTCAGGATGTCAGCCAAGTTGGGCACCCTTGGATCCAAACCTTTGTCCTATTCACTGTGTTTTCCCCAGGTTAAGATTGTATCCTATCCTGTAACCCCTGTAATTATGTCACCTTACCCATTGTCTTTATGTAAGTCAGTTAGTTTCCTGTTGTACAGTGATATCCCTCAATTAACAAGTTCCTTTAATTGAGTGTACTCTGTATGTATCTGAACTTGACACCTTTGTATCCTGAAAGGTGTGAGGCAGGATTTCCCCTTTGTATGTCCTTCTGTTAAACTGGTTATGTTGTGTTCATTATGTGTCTTAATGTGTGTTTTGTAATTAGGTTTACTCATTGTATGTTAATTCCTATTTGGTTTGCAGCCTGGAAGTATAATGTATTCCTAGACCCAGTTAATTGGAGGATCTAGTGGAGAACTATACTTGATTCCATCCCCCATTGTATACTAATGTCTGTGATGTCATGTTTGTGTTTTTTATAAGTCTGTACTGTTTCTCAAATAAATTGGTTGTTCATTCTTACTGTACCTAACTGCTAGTGGTCCTGTCTGCCTTTTTGGGTACAAAGAGCAAGGGTCCAGGAAAGACTTGCTGGGTGAATGCTGAGCTGTAAGCGGAGGCTAAGGAGGTGATTCCCTACAACAGGCAGAGAGTCTACTACGTCCGGTATACAGTCCGTTACACTGACACACACATATACACAGCCATGTTCACCTCTCACCGATGGTCTGCTCAGTCCGCTTGCCACAACCGATGGCTCGGCGTGCCACTTGTGGCACGAGTGCCATAGGTTTGCCACCGCTGACTTAGAATAATGGTTATCATAACATAGATTTCTGGTCCTCCATTTGGGCATGGTGTATGCAGGTGGGTCCGCTATTGGTCAAGATGGTGAGAATCTATTTACAGAGCTTCATTAAGAAGGGCTTGTCTGCTTGAAATCTAAATACGCCACGATTCATAGTCCCTTACCAACAGTAAAAGAGACCAAAATTACAACAATTACTTATGACGTCTGTTGAATCACTGGATTTTTGCCCACTATGAATCCTGTTAAGGATATAATCCCCTTGAAAAGTCAGCTATATGCTATGTGCATGCATGTGACAAAATGTGCAGACCTTCTGCTAACCACATTTTCATACAAGTGACATCTTTTTTTAGAGTAATAATCTCAATCAATCTCACTGTTATGATTCCAGACATTATCCAAGGACTGAGCACATTCATCAACCAATTTTTCTTTGACTATAATGCCCACCATATTTAGGCAAAGACAGACCAAGAATGATTGGGACTATAGTTCAGCAAACGATGGGGTTAATTTTCTGTCCAGACCTGCTTTGCGCATTGGCCATCTTTATTTAGCTCACTACACTGTGAGATGATGCATATCTCTTGTTGCCACTGGTTACCAATGTGATTCTGTGTCACTCCCTTCTGCAGGTCAGGGCTCTGCAATAGTCAATAGCTGGTAGCGCTCTGCAGTTATATTCGCATGAGCTCTTGTTAAACCTTAAAGTGGAATTTACCACCATCAAGATACTAGAATATTTAATCTGCAAAATAAAATTAGAGATAATTTGTAGATTTATCTCACCCCCCCCCCCTTTTGTACATCTAAAATCACATGGATTTCAAGATCAGAGACAACATGGGTTTCCTTCAGGGAGATCATGTCAAACTAATCTTACTGATTTTTTTGATTGGGTGACTAAAATAATAGATCAGGGTGGTGCAGTAGACATTGATTACCTAGATTTCAGTAAGGTTTTTGACACTGTCGCACATTGGAGGCTTATCAAAAAGCTGCAATCTTTTGGATTTCAATATTGTTGTATGAATTAGTAATGGCTGAGTGACAGGCAACAGAGGGTTGTAGTCAATGGGGTATATTTGATGCAAGATCTTGTTACTAGTGGGGTACCTCAGGGATCTGTATTTGGACCCATTTATTTTTAATAGTGTTATTGCAGAAAGTCTTGTTGGTAAGGTATATTTAGGGTATTCATCACATACCTTTAACCGCTGACATTTCAGGGTGGCTGTTTCATGGCTGCAGTGTAAGCGTTGACAGTTCATTGCTGAACTGTCAGCACTACAAATACAGTAATAACTCCCCCCCCCCTTGATAAAATTAACTCCCCTAAAACTAACCCAGAGCCCTAATACCAATCCTAGTACTAACCCCTAATGCCCGACCCTAATATTAACTCTGAGCCCCAATAATAACCCCTAATACTAAGCCATTATGCCAACCCTGAAACACAATACTAACTCCTAATACTAAGGGGGGTTGCTTTTTCAGTAATTTGGAATGAGCAGCTTAGCAGCAATCAGCAAATGAATTGTGAGCAAATGTTTGTACTTGTTAGTCAGTTGTGAAGTGTGGTGAAGCAGGAATTTTAGGGAAGTGAAGGGAAAATCTTGGCTTGAAAGTTGTTTGATTGTATCCGCCACTGCCTCCCAGAATGGGCAAATAAGGGGACACAACCACCAAATGTGCATGAAATCCCCTTTTGTACTAGACATCTCTAACACTGGTCTAAGACTCTAGGGAGTTCAATAGTGAGGGTACCTTGTGCCATCTGGTAAGGATTTTATACAAATTCTCTTGGAATTTTGTCACAACTGATCCTTTATGAGTCAGTGTTGTGATTTTGTGCCTTTGTGGATCGTGGAAATTAGATAGCAGGGTTGGTCATTAGTTGCGCAAAGCAGTTCACTGGGTGTCCTGGAATCATTCATGGCAGAGTGCTTAGATAATTGGCGACAAAATGTTTAATAACAGGTGTAGGTACTGGGTGCATTGAGAATTGGACGTTGTACCTGTTATGTCAGCTAAGGATTTAAACCTTTATGGCCCAATCTGTGGAAACGTAAATCTTCTGGGAATAATTCACACATGAGAGTCCAGGCGGGAAATCTACATTAGCTATTAGGGAAAGCATCAGGGCGGCCAATTAGTCCAGTTTGTGTGGTCAGCTACTTCCAAATTTTAATGATGGGGTTGACTATAGGGTGTTTAGAGCCTGCAACTGGCGACCCCAATTATCGGACCATCGCCTGCAGGTTGGGGTCTACCGCAGCTTGTGCTCATTCCACTGCCACCAGTCTCGTGTCCTGCTGTTTCAGTTCATCTTTAATGTTTGCGAGTTCATCTCAAACCGCTGAGTAAACCTGGTCTCCTACTGACACAAAGTCCTTTTTTTATCGTGGTAGTGAACGTGGAGAAGTCCGATTTAGTGGGTATTTCTTTTAATTCTAAGCGGATGTCATTATTAATAGATATCTCCTCTCCTTGTAGCTCAACAGCTGAAGGCGGAGAGTCAGTACCCGCTCTCTGCAGATCAGGCGTCTTATTGTCGCTGTCTGATTGGTAAGAGGCATTAAAAACTTATTTATGGGGCCCGAGGCAATTGGTTTCGTGTGTTTTACCTTCCCAGGCATTGGAAGAAGGCTGGAAGCAGGAGCAACAGACTTACACGACTTTACACATTGAGTGTTGGCCATGCCCACGGACACTGGTATTCTTGTATGGACACTTTGTCTATACCTGGTAGTAGGTCCACCGCGCCAGGCGCCTCCAACACGCAACAGGTGTGCACTTGGGAATTGTGTTAGCTTTTCAGGACATTATGTTTGTTCCTAGAACCAAATATGGTGGAACAGTGTGTGAGCTGCAGGTCTGTGCCTCTCTCTACCTGTTCTTCACGATACATGCTTTGACCTAATGACAGACCACAAGCCACCAGGGATGAGGCATGGTTCCCTGGGAAGCAGACAATAGGCTTGGAACACCAGGGATGGCATGCTCAGTGTCCAGCATTTAAAAGCTACTGACCCTAGGAAGGTAGAGTACTTTTTCATTTTTTTACATTTTTAGTTATAACTTTATTTACTGTGGACAACCCTTTCTATAATGCTCTGTGCTGAGTTGTATTGCTATGGAGCTCTGTGATACACTAAGACACCAGTGTTCATTTTGACGGCAAATCTTGATTTAGTGTTAGTTATATTCTTTTGACCAAAATGCCATTTTAGTTTAGTTGTATTTTAGTCATTTGAATTGTTTTCATTTTGTTTAGGGTTACAGTAAAAAGAAACATTTGACCCTTTTTACCAATTTTTTAATTGTATAAAAGTAGTAAATTATAAGATATGATGAAGATAATGCTATCTAAAGAAAGCCCTTATTATGGCGATAAATATAACATTTGTGCGGGTACAGTAAATGAGAAAGAAGAAAATTACAGCTAAACACAAACACCCTACAAATGTTAAAACAGCCCATGTCACCAAGGGAAAGACAAGGTCAAAAGGTCATGTCATTAAGTGATTAGTCATTTTCCAGACATTTAATATAGGAGGAACGATATTTTTCATTCCCCAGACTCAGCAGCAGTTCATGTTTTTGAAATAAACTTTCATTAAAAGGACTATCTTGAAGTACAGTAATAAATACGGTAATTATGAAACTTTTGAAGCAATGTAATTTTATTAAATTTAGACATCTCGTTTAGTGATCCAAAACAAAAATAAGAGAGACATTAATTTACTCTTCATGGTATTCTGAGCAATCGACCAATCCCACAAATGTCTTTAGAAAAGGGGGGGGGGGGGGATCTCACATGGGGGTGGGTAACTTTTTCACAGTGACAAGGACTATCTAATGTTACAACATGATTTGATATATTGCATAAGTGCCTGGTGAAGGTTTTGTTTTATTTACAGTTCTCTTATTTTAGGAAAAAAGTAACTGCAAGGCCATAGTTTGGAGAGATGGTGTAGGTGAGAGAAATGGCCCATAGTAAATGACACCAAAGAACACAGAGTGAGTCAAACCACGTCAACGTATGTTAACAACTTACTTTCTGACAGAAGCTGGAATGAGGTGGATAAATTACGGTTAAAGGGAACATTGCTCGGCAGTTATATACAAATGAAAAATAAGAGGCATGAGACAAGCTTATTGGAAAACGTTATTATTACTTCCAGAAACCAAAGGTTACTACTCAGTAAAGAGTGAATTGTTGGAAATTGTGACAGGAATTTCAAAATCAAGGCCAAAGTAGCTAAGTTGGAAAAATTCTCCAATTAAGCATTGGTGAATGTTCCCAGCTCGTCTACTTTGGTCTTAACTTTGACTTTCCTAATAATTCTCACTTTTATGAATAAAGGCCACAGTGTTTCATTTTCCCACTTATTTTTGTGTTTCACTGCTTCTTCCTGATTACACTTTACTGCAATTCTCTCTTTATTGAGTAGACCCACAAATGTTTATGGACAGATATTTAACATACTATATATTTAACAAACATATTAAACAATCTTTGACATTTTTATTATACCTGTTAGACAACGAATGATTATTGAACATGAACATGTTACCATGTATACTGAACGTGTCATTGACCTATATAACCAAAAGTTGAATGTGATCTCAAAGTAACGCAAATATTTTATCTTTACTAAAAATACTTTTTTTTTTTTTTTTTTTAATAGACATCTCTATTGCTGAAAAAAATATTTTACTACTTTGAAAATAATTTAGGTTGTACTTAAAGTTATACTAAAAAAATGCCATGGCAGTGGTCCTTTAAGTCACTTTTCCATGACTCATCTTAAGCAATATCACTGGAACAAATTATAAAAACTAAATAAGCTACTAAATGTATACATTTATATATTTTTTACAATATATGATGATGCAACATTTATATTTTAGAAGTTTATTAATCCCTTTCTTATACGAAGACCAATCCCTTCTCATCCACATTGGCCAGTGTGGTGCAAAGTGACATTGAAGGGTCTACCCAATAAAGAGAGAATTGCATAGAAGTGAGATTTGAATTTCATTACTTTAGGCCAAAGTAGCCAAGCTACTAGTCGGCTACTTTTGCTGTAAGTTTGAAATTCCAATCTAAATTCTCTGAACTTCTCTCTTTATTGAGAAGACTATTGCATGTACAAGGTGGAAACACTTGCTGCATAGAGTTTAGGAAGTCCTATGTTGTATTCTACTGCAATCAAATAATGATTGCCTTACACAAGTGTTAACTAATAGATTTTCAGGAAAATTATAAAGAGAAAAAAAGCAAGAAATGCTAATTCCTCATTCTGGCAGAAGGTGGCAGCACTTATCTTGCTTATTTCAAAAATGGATGTCCTCAGTCATTAGATTGTTCTGTTAAAGTCCCAGGTTTATGATGTAAAGCTGAAAAGCTTTTATCATACTCGGCCTTACAGTGTCTGTGCAGGGACAAACCTCTTCTCCACTCGAAAGTTGTAATTCAATTGCAGACCTATGTTGACAAAATTAAGGGGTTTTGATACAATGTCAATATATGTTGATCGTAAATACTACAGTTATCTTTAATTTGCTTTACAAGACGATATAATGTGTAGTGCAAACGCAGGACATGGGTGAAACTGGGTGGACTTTAAAAGGAACATGTTAATTGTACTACTAAAAAAAATAAAAAAATATATATATATTTTAAGCAAGTGCATAATGCACTGAATCAGATACTTGACAGTTTTCTGCTTAACTGTAGGTGACGAGTCTATTGGATAGATAGTACCTCTTCTATACTGTGGGCAGTTGTGGGCACCAACATTGTGCATGGTAAAAAAAACAAAAAACAATGTGGCAATCCTCATAGTTCATGGACGACATTTACTAGACCTTGTCTAATGATGCTCTGTGGACCTTCAGTGTCTTTGTTTGGACACATGTTGCGAGTGGCCAAGTCATTTCATCTAAAGGCTTTCCAGATAAATGAGTGGGTGGGGTGTATACAGAAAGGTCAGGCCTGGAGGGGCACAAAAGCTAAATTTATCATATGATGCGTGGGATGAATAACTGCTTCACACCCTTTGGACCAAAGCACTAAAACAGCAACTTTGTGTTCCCGACTCTGATCACAGAGTGATCGGAGGCTGAGACACAGATGCAGACATCACATAAGGGTCTTTACTTTGAATGTTTATAAATGTAACCAAAGTGGCCAAATTCTGACAGTACAGATCACTGCGGGGGCAGGAGGAGGGCGCTATGATTTGTTAAATACAGGACGTTCTACATCGTCTTACAGGCACTTCAGCCCTGGATTTTAGGACAGCAAATGCCCAGGAAGTGTTTAAATTGTTGAAGTTCAGTCCTTAGCTTATAAACCTGAAACATAGGGCCTTATTCATGAAAGAGAATACAGCTGAATGGGTGAATTTTATTTCACAGCTCAGCTACTTTGGCCTTATCTTTGAATTTCCTTTCTCAGTTCCTTACAATTCTCTCTTTCATGCCCACAGTGTTTCATTGAGAGGATGCAATGTATGGGTGGTATTTTTTGGCTTCTCCATCAGGCCATAACTCATTACTGCCACCTTCAGTTCACTTACCGCATTTGCTCGAATATAAGGCGACCCTGAGTATAAGACGACCCCCCAAACTGGACTGGATCCCAGTCTTATAGTCAGACCTCGATTTGAGGTCAGACTATAAGACGACCTCGAATATAAGGCTATAATATAAGGCTCTGAAAAAAACCTCATCTTATATTCAAGCAAATAGGGTAGTTGAAAATTATAGCTAATGTTCTAATACATTGAGGGTGCTCCAAAATAACGTGGAGCTATGTAAATGAGCATAAAGGGTATCACCCAACTTGCATAAGGTGATGAAAGCACTACCGTACTTGCAAAAATAATACAAATTTATTGTGTCCACACAGTGAGAAGGATGCAGGGTATGCACACAGCAGGCTTGACGCGTTTCGCACTAAAAGCACTTAGTCATATCACCCAACTCATCCACAAATGAAGAAAGTGGAATCACAGCATTATAATACTTTCTCTGAGCTTCAATAATAGAGAACAGGCTTCGAATATTATAAAATTGAATCCAAGGTTCAGACAATAACAAACTGAACCTAACACAATGCCGGTGTCCTAACAGTGATCATAGCCTCAATACCGGAAGAAAACCACTGCGTCTCATATAGTCCAAAAGGCCAACGTTTTTCGTCATAAAGCCAATTTCTCAGGGCAACCCATGTAGAGACAGTGCTGCAGCTTAAGTACACGCGCATATCAATCCCTCAAAATAGCAAAATAATTAAAAAAGCATTCAAATACATTGTCAAACAAAGTTATGAGCTTCTAAAGAAAGAAAAAAAACATAATAACATTAATAAGGATAAGTTGATTCCTTACATGGACTATAGAAATGTTAAAGACCTAGATGCCTGGTTACAAAGGGTTGTGAGAATTTGGAGGAAATTACCCTGTCCAATAAGAAGAACAAATTTGTGAGGAATCAACTAGACTGCCAGCATGGCAATGACAGAATTTGGACTACAAAGCCCAGAATGGGACTCTCTCTATATGGTCAGTGTTTAATAGTCATTTAAATAGAAGTTCAGATTATAAACCTTCTAGACTCCCTTAGGCCAATAGGTCACTTTCAGGTAGAAGGGAGAACAATAGGAGAAAGCATTCCCATATCTTACAGACTTATGATAAAAATGTGACCTGCCCCAATAGGAGGCCTAGACTTAAAGGGACTGTCTAGTGCCCAAAAAAAACAAAACTTTATGTCTTCAATGTCTATATAATCAGTTCTGCCACACCTGCAGTAAACATGCAGAGTAATCACTGGGGAGGGCTTGAGTCAAATATTAAAAATGTAATTTATGCAAAATGCCTGCATAATATAACACTGGGGGAAAAAAGGCCTGTGCACTAACCTTCATCTTTCTCCAAAGTGAGTTTGGGGACTAGATTGTCCCTTTAACCCCATTACTTTTCTATGACCTAAAGAAAGGAGACCTACGTCACCTTCTCCCTGTCCACCTCACTCTGCCCATAATTTTATGGACCAGAAATCTCCAATTTGGCATCGACAGAGAGGCATTGTCACAAGTCAACCCACATGTAGGCTCATCCAGGCTTTTCAGTATCATTTTTGCTTTGTTTTCTTGTTTATGCTCATTTTTGTCTGCCTGTTTTCTTGCCCTGTTGCTTTTATCCTTGTCTGGCCACAGAGTGGCACCCTTCCCTTGTTTGGCCCCAGAACGGCACCTGCCCAGTTGGCCCATATTGGTACCTGCCCAGTTTACCCCAGAGTGGCACATGCCTAGAATGGCACCTGCCCAATTGGCCCTAGTATGGCACCTGCCAGTTGACCCTAGAGTGAGACCTGCCCTTAATGGCACCTGCCCAGTTGGCCCCAGAGCAGCACCTACCTAATCTGGCTTAAGTCCGGTTCCAGCCCTATCATGTATTCTAGCCCTGTTAAAAGGGGTGACCTGAGTCCCTTAAATGGGTTGCCTTGCTCTTGTACCTAGTTTCCATATGTCCTTTGTTCCTTGCTCTGCACCGTTTCTGGCTTATGTTCCATTCCAGGTTTTCACTGTTACTTTCTACCTAGTTTCTCTGCTTTGTATAAAAGTGCAACCCCGTCAGTTTTTTTTCTCTCTTCAGTTTCTGCAGTCCACAGGTATGTTCTATGTTTGTATCAATTCAATGTATGTCTTTTAGATTCTATTACTCTGTCTTAGTTACGGACTTGCCTAAATGTGGGGTACCTTGGCGTGGTTGGCAAGCTAACATCTAATTGACCAGCAGGTGAACCAAACCACCACCATTTTACCATCTTTAGTGTTAGGTTAGTTTCTGTATTTGTTTGTTCCTTTGTAAGGTTTTCTTGTGTTCCTTAGCCCTGTCCTCTGTATGTAGTCCTAGTTATAACTGCATCCATTTTAATCATAGGTAAACCACAGCTGAGGTGGGGAATCTTAGCAATACAATTTCTTAGAGGACAATTAAACATTTTTTAATGCTTGGTTCCTTGAAGGAAGCAAGGGTTAAAATTCATGTCCCGCTTCATCTAAGTAAACTTGCCATGTACTTTAATACATACACATGGGTCTACAACCTGCTGTGTCTCATAGCAGGTCCGGAGGCTGGGGGCTTGTATCATTGGGCTCTGCAGAGTGCAGGGGTCTCTCTCTACTAGTGCAGAGGGAGACCTTCATTTTTGCATGGGATCAGCACAGTGGAGCTAGTTAAGGTCCCCCCTGCTAATCCAAATGTCGATCAGACAGGGCTGCCTGATTCCCATGAAAGCTGCCAGTTTATCCTAAGACTAAGGACAACTGATTTTTTCACTTGTGCTTCTATATTACCTGGATCCCCCTCTCTAACAGCAGGGGAATGTCTGCGCGATGAGCGCAGACCTCCCCTGCTGCCGCCCGGCACGACCGCCGGGACTTCTATGATAAAGCCGGTTACTTCCGGCTTCGTCATAAAAGTCCCGGCGGGCGTGCCGGGCGGCAGCAGGGGACGTCTGCGCTCATCGCGCAGACATCCTCCGCTGCCCCGATAGCCACCAGGGAGAATCGGGCAGCTGGGGGATGTCTGCACGATACGTGCAGACATCCTCCATGCTGCCCGACACAGCAGTCCGTCGTAATAGACTGCCGTGTCGGGCAGCACATATCGTGCAGACATCCCCCGGCTACCCCCACTAGCCACCAGGGAAAGAAGCCAGGTTGGGGGGTGGGGGGGTGGGGGTGTGTAGACGATTCAGGTTGGGGGAGGGGGAGAGAGGCGGCATTGGCACATAAAAGGAAATAAAAACAAGAAATGCATTTTTATTAAATATTAAAAAGCTATCCAAGTTAAACTTTTTTTCCTATAGGGTAGTCTTATATTCAGGCTTTTAGTTTTTTTCCTAAAGGAATATACAAAGTTTGGGGGGTCGTCTTATAAATCGAGCAAATACGGTACTTACGGAGTTGAAACGGGAAGAAAAATTGAACTGGGGGTAAAATAAGAGATGATTATAGGGAGGAGAGACAAGATTAAAAAAAATGGTAGAAACGGGAGAGAAAAAGAAGACAAACTCAGAAAACCAAAACACTGCACTCAAGTTCAGCAGTGATATAGCAATTGCAATTCAGATGGATTGGTGCCATTTAAAATATAGCTGCATAGAGAATGCAGTGTTCTAATGAGACACATATGGTCAAGGAGAAAGCATAACATTAGATTTCTATACTACATGTTAAGAACATAAGCATCGCTCACTCATGTCCCCCCAATTGAAACAGTGGAACAGGGCAGGTAGCTGCTTTCTGTGTGCTGTCAAGGCACAAAAAAATCCTCTTAGGTTGCCCTCTCTTCCCCAACATCAGCAGGAGTCACAGCATCAAGGGTTGCGTGACCTGCGGATGCTCAGACTCCAGAGACGCGAGGGTAGTTTACAGCTAAAGTCAGGTTCTGGGGCAAGTCCAGGGTGACATCTGGGTGCTACCTACATGCTGGGGGGAGTTCTAGGTGCAATCAAGTCTTGGGGTCAGTTCTGGAAACAATCTAGGGTAAGCCATGTGAGTGCAGTTTGGATGCTGGGGTAAGTCTTGTGAATGGAATCTGGGTGCGGAAGGAATTTAAAAGAAATGCAGTTTTTTTTCTCTCTAACCTATGTAAAAAGTTGAATATAATATTAATAAGTATAAGTGCAACTATATATACAAATATCTATCTACATATGTGTGCATATAAGCGTTTTAGCCCGACCTGCTTTTGCCCATGGCCCTTACTTGGACACACTAAATTTGATAGCTGGAGACGCCACTGCTTAATAATACCTTCTTAATCACAGATATTATTTAGTACTGTATGATAAAGGAATACAGGCAGTCCTATCGTTAATTGACTTGAACTAAAAAAGATCTACACTGCCCCAGTTATAGAATCAATGTTGAGCAAAATAGTAGCAGACTTTCAGCCTGGTGCTCTTTGTGTATTCAAAACAAAGCCACACCACTTCCTCAACATTACCATTATAAGGCTCCTTGGCATATACATGGTTCACAATTTCATTGTTTTATTTTTGGCACTATTAATTTTATTATTAATTGTAGTATACTGTCCAGTGCATTCCATGTTTTTTAGAATACCACTACAGTTAGTTAAACATTATGTTTATGATCTGTTCTAAAAGAAACTTGGCAATGAGCTATTTTGTGGCAAATTTAATCCAACTGATTTATTTCTTTGTAAATTGTGTGAACATTATTTGCTCAACAGCTGAATTTAATAAAGACTATACATGTCCATAAAAAACAAATTAATCTCTCTTTGCATCTTAATGTAGTAAAATGAGAGATGTCAAGCTTTCACTATGTCACAAACTGCTCTTCAGGACAGACCTATGCACAGGAACATTGGCTACAAGGTTAATCATTTCTAAGCAGAGTTGCTGCAAATACAAATATAGGGGAATAAACACTGGTCTAACAGAAAGAATGAACCAATCACAGTATGGAGTCTTAAATGAAGCTTTCCGCTGATTGATGCAATGTTACCGTCAACCAATAGTCAACATTTTCTATTTGTTATCATGCTGGATTAGGTTGTTCCCATAGCAACTCATGCAGTGTTTTGCTTCCTGTAGCTTCTAGAATGTTTAATGCAGTAGTGTAGTAACTGCGTACTGAGCAGCTCAGTTCACTTGCTGATAACTGAATCTTGATTCAGAAAAGGTTTAGTGGCGATTTACAGGTTTATTAGGCAATTAAAAAAAACAAGTATAATGTATTCTGAGAATACAGAATTACTTTTCCCTGCTGCTCTGGATTTGTATTTACTGTGCCATTTGAAGGATCTATGGAGGAAAACAGGCATGTCATTAAAATGAAAACAATGAATGCAAAAGCAATTATGCATTTTTTTCCTAATTAACTTTTGCTGGGTTTTTCCTGGGGATCCTCTACATCATTACATATAGGCATGGAGCTGCACCGAGCATGTGCAATGCCGATGGCATTCCCCACACAGTATCAGCATTGTCACTGCATGTGTGGATATCACTGCCACACATGTCCACGTTTTCCCCCATGTATCTTCTTTTATCCTCTTGCAAGTATGAAAAAGTAGAGGTAGGGCTAGCGCAGAAACCTGCAGTTATTTATATGCAATATATGCACAGGTTAAACACTACCAGATGAACAGGTTAGTTTGCTGCTGGAATGTTCCTTTAATACTTGATGTTTGCAATTATTTTAGTGAACCACCCTCCCACATTGAGCTTACTTGATGCAAAATATAGTGTTAAAAATATTTGCATCATAATATAGTAAACTTAGAGAAATGAGAATAATTTTCCAGTGCAATTCAAAAAAATTCCCAGCACCCAGTGTTGTGAGAATTTATGGATTTGTTTTGCAACGTTTCAGTTTATCCATGGCTGGATAATGGTTCTTTGAACCGAAACGTTGCCACGTGTTGCAATAAATACATAAATTCTTACAACACTGAGTGCTGAGAATTTTTTGAATTGAACTAGTTGGAGATTTGGTGCTGTGGCACCTTCCTATAGCATGCAGTCCTCCTATTAATTGAATTAAGATATTTTACAGGACAAAACTGTGCACAGAAGCATTGAACAGTATAATTTCCTGGACCTGATCACAGAGTGCTATGAACAGTGGCAGTAAAACCATATTCATGGGTTCATTCAAGTGGCTGTGCTTTTTTTTTCTTCTCTTTTACCATAGAAATACCAGGTAGTTCAACAGTAGGATAACAGTAGATCAGGGCTCGACAAACCCCAGGCGCCCAGGAAATTAAACCTGGCGCCTGGGTGCCATCAGCCTCATGGTCCCCTTGCCGCTGACATCCGATTTTTCTTTCTTTCTTCGGAGCGCGAGGGGGTAAAGTCTGTGTGGATGGCACAGACTGCAAGCTCCGCCCCCTTGCGCAACGCGTGTCTGAGTGCCGGGTGTCGTCACGTGACATCCTGGCACTCAGCAGGCAGATCAATGAAGACATGCTACAGCGTTAAGAAGAAACCAAGAAAAGACTGTGTGAGGTGTTGTGTCTGGATATATGTGTATATGTAAAGTACTAGGTGTGTGTGTGTGTGTGAGGTGTTGTGTCTGGATATATGTGTATATGTAAAGTACTAGGTGTGTGTGTGTGTGAGGTGTTGTGTCTGGATATATGTGTATATGTAAAGTACTAGGTGTGTGTGTGAGGT
This sequence comes from Pelodytes ibericus, assembly GCA_036172795.1. Taxonomy (NCBI): domain Eukaryota; kingdom Metazoa; phylum Chordata; class Amphibia; order Anura; family Pelodytidae; genus Pelodytes; species Pelodytes ibericus. The sequence goes on along the minus strand of CM069858.1, from coordinate 120,922,145 downwards.
GTTGTGTCTGGATATATGTGTATATGTAAAGTACTAGGTGCGTGTGTGTGTGTGTGTGTGTTGTGTCTGGATATATGTGTATATGTAAAGTACTAGGTGCGTGTGTGTGTGTGAGGTGTTGTGTCTGGATATATGTGTATATGTAAAGTACTAGGTGCGTGTGTGTGTGTGTGAGGTGTTGTGTCTGGATATATGTGTATATGTAAAGTACTAGGTGCGTGCGTGTGTGTGTGTGAGGTGTTGTGTCTGGATATATGTGTATATGTAAAGTACTAGGTGCGTGCGTGTGTGTGTGTGTGAGGTGTTGTGTCTGGATATATGTGTATATGTAAAGTACTAGGTGCGTGCGTGCGTGTGTGTGTGAGGTGTTGTGTCTGGATATATGTGTATATGTAAAGTACTAGGTGCGTGTGTGTGTGTGAGGTGTTGTGTCTGGATATATGTGTATATGTAAAGTACTAGGTGCGTGTGTGTGTGAGGTGTTGTGTCTGGATATATGTGTATATGTAAAGTACTAGGTGCGTGTGTGTGTGAGGTGTTGTGTCTGGATATATGTGTATATGTAAAGTACTAGGTGCGTGTGTGTGTGAGGTGTTGTGTCTGGATATATGTGTATATGTAAAGTACTAGGTGCGTGTGTGTGTGAGGTGTTGTGTCTGGATATATGTGTATATGTAAAGTACTAGGTGCGTGTGTGTGTGAGGTGTTGTGTCTGGATATATGTGTATATGTAAAGTACTAGGTGCGTGTGTGTGCGAGGTGTTGTGTCTGGATATATGTGTATATGTAAAGTACTAGGTGCGTGCGTGTGTGTGTGAGGTGTTGTGTCTGGATATATGTGTATATGTAAAGTACTAGGTGCGTGTGTGTGTGAGGTGTTGTGTCTGGATATATGTGTATATGTAAAGTACTAGGTGCGTGGGTGAGGTGTTGGTATATATGTGTATATGTAAAGTACTAGGTGCGTGGGTGAGGTGTTGGTATATATGTGTATATGTAAAGTACTAGGTGCGTGGGTGAGGTGTTGGTATATATGTGTATATGTAAAGTACTAGGTGCGTGGGTGAGGTGTTGGTATATATGTGTATATGTAAAGTACTAGGTGCGTGGGTGAGGTGTTGGTATATATGTGTATATGTAAAGTACTAGGTGCGTGGGTGAGGTGTTGGTATATATGTGTATATGTAAAGTACTAGGTGCGTGGGTGAGGTGTTGGTATATATGTGTATATGTAAAGTACTAGGTGCGTGGGTGAGGTGTTGGTATATATGTGTATATGTAAAGTACTAGGTGCGTGGGTGAGGTGTTGGTATATATGTGTATATGTAAAGTACTAGGTGCGTGGGTGAGGTGTTGGTATATATGTGTATATGTAAAGTACTAGGTGCGTGGGTGAGGTGTTGGTATATATGTGTATATGTAAAGTACTAGGTGCGTGGGTGAGGTGTTGGTATATATGTGTATATGTAAAGTACTAGGTGCGTGGGTGAGGTGTTGGTATATATGTGTATATGTAAAGTACTAGGTGCGTGGGTGAGGTGTTGGTATATATGTGTATATGTAAAGTACTAGGTGCGTGGGTGAGGTGTTGGTATATATGTGTATATGTAAAGTACTAGGTGCGTGGGTGAGGTGTTGGTATATATGTGTATATGTAAAGTACTAGGTGCGTGGGTGAGGTGTTGGTATATATGTGTATATGTAAAGTACTAGGTGTGTGGGTGAGGTGTTGGTATATATGTGTATATGTAAAGTACTAGGTGTGTGGGTGAGGTGTTGGTATATATGTGTATATGTAAAGTACTAGGTGTGTGTGGGTGAGGTGTTGGTATATATGTGTATATGTAAAGTACTAGGTGTGTGTGTGTGAGGTGTTGGTATATATGTGTATATGTAAAGTACTAGGTGTGTGTGTGAGGTGTTGGTATATATGTGTATATGTAAAGTACTAGGTGTGTGTGAGGTGTTGGTATATATGTGTATATGTAAAGTACTAGGTGTGTGTGTGAGGTGTTGGTATATATGTGTATATGTAAAGTACTAGGTGTGTGTGTGAGGTGTTGGTATATATGTGTATATGTAAAGCAGGTGTGTGTGAGGTGTTTGTATATTTGGGTATATGTAAAGTAGGTGTGTGTGTGTATATATATATGTGTATATGTAAAGTAGGTGTGTGTGTGTATATATATATATATGTGAATATGTAAAGTAGGTGTGTGTGTATATATGTGAAGTAGGCGTGTGTGTTTATGAATTGCGTGTATGCTTGCGTGATTGTCTGGCTCCTACATTTTTTTGCTGGCTCCTAAAATCAGATTAAATTTGTCAAGCCCTGCAGTAGATAATACAGTTTGTAATTCTCTGCATGTTTTCCCCCATAAAAATAAATTCATTACAATGGCGTCATTAAGTCACAGTAAGGATGACATACACACAACAATTAAGTACAATATCTTCACATATTCATGTAGTCTAGTTTCTACACTCAAGCACACTTTATTGCCATCAATTTCTTGCTCCTCTTATGAATCAAATTAGGTCATCAACAGTGTGGTTTTCTTGTGTATACTTTATCTTTGAGAACACAGCAAAAGTAGAAGTCCAATGGGGTAAGGTCTGGTGTTTGTGGTGACCATTCAACTGGACTTCAGCAAAATGTCCACCTATGGGTTAACCGTCAAGAAAATCATGCATCGGTAAAGCATTCTTGCTGAAAAAAATAAGTCTTCATAATCGTGCCGTAGCCATAATTGTGGTATCAGCTCAGCATGTTAAGATACAGGTCTTTGTTAATAGTTGTATTGAAAAAGAAAGGCCCAAAGATCCCCTTTCTATGAAAGGTCTGCCCAAACTGTAACCCCAGTTTAAACAGTCTTTTGCATTGCCATTTATTAATATACAGTAAAACATTTTACGTTTGCTCATCCTTTACTAATTTGTGCGATTACCAAACCTAACATGGACCCAGTTTGATCAAATTTGTCATGTATTTTCTGAAGTATTAGTCTAGTTGGTGGAGATGTTTTAAATTATTCAGCCACTTTCTATCTAACCCTTTCAGCATTCTCTTTCTTCCAGTATTGTTTGGATTTTCCACTTTTGTTGGTTACATTATTAGTCTTAATTATCTGAAACAAATCATAACCCTATAACTCTGCCCTCACTCAGTCCAAGTTTACCTTAATATCCACCCTCTCATCAAATCCCAAACGTCTCTTCTCAACGTTTAATTCTCTCCTCTGCCCCCCTCTTACGGCCCAAGACCTTGCCGCTCATTCCAAAAATAAAGTTGACGCTATCAGGTGTAACCACCACCCGCGACTTGCCCCAATTACATCCTGCCTCATTCCCATCCCCCAAAACCACTCTGAATATCTTCTTCCCTGTAGCTGAGAAAGAGGTAGACGATCTGCGCTCCTGCTCCAGATCTACTACTTGTACGCTAAATCCCATCCCGACTCACCTTGTATCCTCTCTATCGCCTCTTCTCTGTCCAACTCTAACCCATCTCATCAACCTCTCTCTGTCCTCTGGAATAGTACCGTCAACCTTCAAGCAAGCTGAAATCATATCTCTTTTGAAAAAAATCTTCCCTCGACCCCACCCTTCCAACTAACTGCCGTCCTACATCCCTTCTCCCCTTTGTGTCCAAGTTGCTGGAGAGAACTGTGCACTCGGACTAACAGACTTTCTGACTGCTAATGACCTACTTGATCCTTTTCAGTCTGGCTTTAGACCCTTACACTACCAAATCAAAAGGCCGCTTCTCAGTGATGATCCTCTTAGATCTCTCTGCTGCTTTTGACCACCGCCTCCTTCTTAACAGATTATCCTCATTTAGCATAGGTGGTATGGCACTCTCTTGGATATACTTATCCAAGGCACTCTCTTGTCATACTTATCTGAGTGTTCCTATTCAGTGTCGCTTGCTGGAGAGATATCTTCACCTGTTCCGCTCTCCATTGGTGTTCCGCAAGGATCGGTCCTTGGCCCGCTATTGTTTTCCTTGTACACCACTTCTCTGGAAGAACAAATCCGCTCTTTTGGCTTCCAATTCCACCTATATGCGGATGATCCGCAGATCTACCTCTCTCCTCCCCTGACCTTACACCCTCTGTCATGTCACATGTAGTTGATTGTCTCTCGGCCATCTTCACTTGGATGTCGGATCACTACCAGAAAATCACTTTTTAAAACGGTGCTGATCATCTTCCCTCCCTCAAACTCTGTCCCTACACCTTGCTTCACAGTCTCCGCTGAAAATGCTATAATCGTTCCAGCTGACCGCGTCCGATGTCTTGGGGTCACTTGACTCTGTTCTCTCCTTTGTTCCCCATATTCAGTATCCTGTCATCAGCACCTAAGGAACATCGCACACATTCGGCTGTTCCTCAGCGCAGAGACCGCCAAAATCGTAGTGCACTCGCTTGTGATCTCTCACCTGGACTACTCAAACAGCCTCCTGACTAGACTACATCTGGCTCGTCTGTCTCCCCAGCAATCTATCAAAAACACAGCTGCCAGACTCATCTTTCTCGCACGTCGGTCTGATTTAACAGCTCCTCTCTGGAACGTCCTCCACTGGCTCCCCGTCTGCTCAAGGATAAAATGTAAAATTCTGTCTTTAACCTACAAAGCCCTCCACTCCCAGCCCCTCCGTACATTGCCTCCTTCGTTAACCGATACCTCCCTGCACGACCTTTGAGCTCCTCAATGGGACAAACTCTCATCCAACCTCATCACCACTTCTCACTTGCGTCTCCAAGATTTCGCCAGAGCTGCCCCCTCTCTGGAACTCCCTTCCGCAGAGGATCCAGCTCTCTCCCTCCTTTTCAAACTTCAATGTACCTCAGACTCATCTCTTTAAAAAAAGCTTACTACCAAACCCACTAGAATACCAGTCACTTTACCTCTAGCTAATTCCACCTAGCTGGAACACACACACAATTCATCTTTGGACTATCCCACCTAGTGCCACCCATCCACACTACTGTTAATACAACTTTGTTCCCTTTGACCTCTCCAATCCCATGTGTCTCATGTACCCCATTCCCTCTAGATTGTAAGCTTGCGAGCAGGGCTCTCTACCTCATGTACCAGTCTGTTCTAGTTTGTCAATCTTAGTATGTACTTCCCTTCTATGCTCTGTATCTAGCGTTACGTAAAATTGTTTGCACTAAATAAATGTTAATGTAATGTAATCACCCTCCAGCAACAGTACCTCTATTTTGTCTCCCCAGCAGCACTGTTTTCATGGGGAGAGGGCACCCATCACTATGCTTGGATCAATAAATATCTGACAAACACTGTTCATGCAAAATGGTTTAACCTCTTCATGGCGCTTGTGTCCCAAACGACGCAAGCACCAAAAAGTCATGATTTGCAGGAACACTTTGGCAGAGGCCCGATCAGGATCTTAATAGACATTGAGGGTCCTTGCCAATAAAATTGCAAGAACTCCGGACATCACAGAGGTGTGTCCCCACGATTTAGAGAAATGTAGCCGGTGCTTGCTTTGATCACTGGCTACATTTTCCCTGTCAGACTGAGGCCACTCAAAGCGGCCTCTCTTACAGGTGGAATCCCACTCCAAGGCATTGTAGCAGGATCCGAGCACGGCTCATTTCGGGGAGCCACAATGAGCTGTTTAACGCAGGATGTATTATGCCGCCCTAGTGTCTCTTACGCACTAAAAATCAGGACGGCATAGTACGTCCTAATGTCGTGAAGTGGTTAAGCACAATTTGAAATGGCTTCAACTATGTGCTGCATGGTGGAAGTAAAATGGCTGCTTCCTCCTCATGCAGACAGTGCTACTTGGGAGCGTAAACTGGGGAGCACCTTGTACAAAAAAACAACTTGAAACAAAACATCCATTTATATTAATTTACTGAGAATGTAATTTATGACATAACTATATGAAGACTTTAACAACCAATTAAATATTATGTTTTGACAGCTGTTAAAGGAATAGCCTTTTATTTTTACCATGTTAGTTTTATATAGTTTTGCAATCAGTGGTTTAAGGATTTGATAGTTCTTCATTATGTACTTTTCTTTCATGCTGGAGAAGACTGGTAGAAAGGAAATTAGCGTTTCAACAACTCATACTATTAGCTTCTTTAAAAATGCTTATTTTGACCATGTACTGGAAATTATACAGATCGTGCCAGCATACATTCCCCATTTAGTCACCTGTGTGAGAACCTGCTAGTTGAGGTTTTTCATCTTGCTTTGCAACTGACCAAGTTAGGAACGAATATTAAAATTGGTAATCTTCACATTGGGGGTATGTATATTAAACCAATTAAATCATTCGCCAAACTTTTTGATGAGGTTTGACAAACCCTGAGAGCCATGGCAGTTGCCTACTTTTTTTTAAATATAGAACTCTCAGTATATACCATTTACTCGCTCCTCAAAACCAGTTGACTACTGGATCCATCTGCTTGGTTCCTAAAGTATACAAATATTTGTCTACCCCTGTCCTAAGCACCAAAACCATGCTGGACTCCATGCAGGTCACCCTCACAGAAGCCTTTGGTTCAGGTTATGCACAGAAACACTATATATCCCCTTGAAGATACTAGCTAAACATTTATATTGATTCATGAACACATTAAAAGGTCATTTGCTAGTTAATTTTAAATACAAAATACAATGATTGAGGTACAGATCTTCTGGATACTGTTAAGATTCAAGTGCTTTAAGACAGTATGTTCATTTGAGAATTACCCTAGAATAGAAGCAGCACAACAGAAGGGTTTCAAATATGTTCTTATCAAAAGCTTTAAGACCGACCATTTGTATGAAACGCTATGACTTTCAAACTCCAGTGCTAGTCAAACAAAATCAGTCCTCAAAAGGAAGTTAGTCTGGTAACAATATAAAGTATGCTGATCATACTGCAAGAACAATTGTATTTGTACTTTCTGCACTCACGGACAAACCTTAACTAAATGTTGCTGGGAGCAATCAAATATCTTGTTTAAACTACATGTAGCTGAAAGTACTTTGAGAGTGCTAGTGTCCTCAAGAAAAACTACCAAACTGTAGCAATTTTTCTCTTGCTGGTATTAGTGATACACAAGATGTGCCTTTCTTTTCTTCGGTGCTCTGGAAAATTTCACACAAAATCTTTTTTAGTATCAAGGTCAGTAAAATTGGCAAATGCAACTTATGGGTAGCAGGGCCCACCACTAAGCCTGGTAGACAGGTTTGGGCACTAATGTCAGACTAGGAAGGACCAACATTCAGGTTAGCAATGGTAGACATGCTGCCCCCAATCTATGTATGGATCATAAGGTCATTTTGACACATGCAGGTCGAGTGTTACTTTAAAACCTCAATGGTGTTTTTAAAGAAATTAAATGAGCAGGGCAGAGAAGCTTTAGGCTGGTTGAGCAGAGATCAAGAAACAAAAAAAAAAAAAAAAAACAATTGGAAAGGAGGCGAGTGTAGCTTAACCCCTTGGCGACACAGGACGGACTAGGTCCGTCCTGTGTGCCGAGGCGTTAGTGACACAGGACGGACCTAGTCCATCCTGTGTCAAAACGAGCACTGAAAGCGGAGTTTTTCCGCTTTCAGTGCTCTGATGGTATTGTAACGATGCTTCCGTGTGGAAGCATCGTACAATACTAAAAAAAATGCCCGTCGGCATTTTCGATCGCTCCGGAGAGCGATCGAAATGCCGGTTTTAAAGGCACAGTGCCTTTAAAACGCGGGCATTTAAAAAATGAGCATAGGAAGCGAATTTTTCGCTTCCTATGCTCAGTAAGTGTTCCTGATTGCCTCGCAAGTCGAGGCAATCAGAAACACTAAAAAAAAAATGCACGATCTTGGTCACTGAGTGACCAAGATGGCGCTGCCCTTCTAAGGGCAAGAGCACAGGAGGCAGGAAGTACCTGCTTCCTGTGCTCTCTGGCTGTCACACGATTGCCTCTTCACAGAGGCAATCAGTGACTGCCAGGCACACTGACAGGCAGTAGGGATGTTCTGCTGAACATCCCCACTGACTGGTCAGATCAATATTAACCCTATATTGATCTGACCAGTTATGATCTGCCTCCCTCTCCTCACATTTTTTTTAGTGAGGGAGAGAGACAGATCAAAGTTATAAAAGTAAGTAAAAGTTAAAAAAAACAATAAATACCCAACACACAAATAATAAAAGAATAAAAAAATTTTTATTAAAGCAATTCCCTGTGTTTAACCCCTTCCCTGCCACTGATCTTGCATAAGCAGTGATCGTGCACATCAGCGCATTTATTTTTGCTGTTTGTGCATTTTTTAGGGGTTAATTTTTTTTGTACTGTAATTTATTACAGTACTAAAAAGGCTCTTCTAAGAGTTATTAACCCCTTATTTGCCGTCGATCACTGCTTACGCAATGATATTGACGCCAAAGCAATTTTTTTCTGTCTGCATATTTTTTTTTTTTTTTTTTTTTTACACATACCCGCTAGGGGATTACATGTAAAGTAAAAATATTTGAGATTTTTTTTTTTTAAGCTGCCTGAGCGCATAGCGATCAGTAACAGCGAATTAGTGGCAAAGGCGGTTTGGTGATTTCTCAATTAAGCTGGTCAGATCAAAATTAATCGGATCAATATTCACAAATATTGATCTGCCTCCCTCTCCTCACTTACATTTTTGTGACGGAAAGAGACAGATCAGTATTAGTGATATAAAATAACATTTTATAAAATTGGCAGGTTTATGAAAGTCTTTCACTGTGTATTAACCCCTTCCCTGCCATTCATCACTGTGTAAGCAGTAATCTTGCACAGCAACAGTATGTTTTGCTGTCTGCACTGTTTTATGGATTAATTTCTTTGTACTGTAATGTATTACAGTACTAGATAGGCTCTTCTAAGAGCTATTAACCCCTTCTTTGCTCGAGATCACTGCTTACGCACCGATTCTGAGGCCGCGGACTCAGGGTTCGATTCTTTCTGATACATCATCTAGCGATGTATCGGTGGCTGCTGAGCCCTTGCCACAAGTAGTGATGGGGGTCTACCGATAAAAAAATATATGGTTTGGTGGGGGTAAATTTCATTGGCTGGCTTCAAAGATATATCCCATAAAGGACACGGACGCAGGTTGACTACATGTCAAAATTCCAAGTTGGAATTTTGAGATGCGCATCTCACAAATGTTGCCTTCTAGCCAAAAACAAACCAACAAACCTATGCATGGGTGCTATCCCTGTACTCGGGAGATGTTGCTGAACACATATTGGGTTGTTGTTTGGCAGTGACATATACCAGAATCTGTGAATTCATGCCTGAAGTACAATGCATGTGGAAAAAAAACTCCCAAAAAAGTACTACCACAAACTTTTACAAAGGCTGGTGGTAGAATTAGTACCTATACAGTATTAAAATACCACCATTTGAAATACCTTAGGATGTCTATTTTCCAAAAATATATGGTTTGATGGGGTAAAATTCATTGGACGGCTTCAAAAATGTTCCAAATGGAACATGGGCGCAGGCTGACTACATGTCAAAATTCCAGGTTGGAATTGCGCTCCCCCTAAATGTGGAATTTTAGACCCAATACAAACCAACAAACCTATGCATGGGGGGTATCCCTGTACTCAGGAGATGTTGCTGAACACATATTGAGGTGTTGGTTGGCAGTGGCAAATACCAGAATCTGAAAATTCCTGCCTGAACTACAATGTGTGTGGGGAAAAAATGACATCCCAACCCTTTGACATAGAATTAGCACTTGGAAAGTGTTAAAATACCACAATTTTAAATACCCTAGGATGTCTAGTTTTCCAAAATATATGGTTTTATGGGGTAAAATACTTTGACAGGCTTCAAAAGTGTCCCAAATGGAACATGGGCGCAGGCTGACTACATGTCAAAATTCCAAGTTGGAAATGCACCCCCCCCTAAACGTGGCCTTTTAGCCCCCAAATAATCTAACTAACCTACACATGGGTGGTATCCCTGTACTCAGGAGATGTTGCTGAACACATATTAAGGTGTTGTTTGGCACCGACACATAATAGGATCTGTGAATTCATGCCCGATGTACAATGAATGTGAAAAACAAATTACTATCCATAACATTGACATAGGCTGGTGGTAGAATTAGTGCATGAAAAGTGTTAAAATACTACCATTTGAAATACCCTAGGGTGTCTAGTTTTCAAAAATATATGGTTTTGTGGGGTAGAATACACTTTTTGGCTTCAAAAATGTCCCAAATGGGACATGGGCGCAGGTTTTCTGCACGTCAGAATTCCAAGTTTGAAAACCAAAAAGCGCACCTCTCAAATGTGGCCTTTTAACCCCCAAATAACCTAACCAACCTATACATGGGTGGTATCCCTGTACTCAGGAGATGTTGCTGAACACATTGAGGTGTTATTTGGAAATTCCCCTTCACATTTTAAGGTAATGTTTACCTAAATTGCAATATATGTGAAAAATAAAAAATAAAAAGATTTTTTGCTGCAAACTTTGGCATAGATTGGTGGTAAAATGGCTACATGAAATGTGTCAAAATACCCCAAGTTAAATGCCCTGAGTTGTCTAGTTTTCAAAAATATGTACATGTTGGGGGTCATTCATGGATTTAGTACAGAAATCAGTGTTACAATGTCACTATCGCTAATTTTGAAAGAAAGGATTTTAAAATAGCTTTGCACCACTTATAGTTCTGGCCCTGTAACATGAATAAAAAAAGCACAAAAACATAAACATGGGCTATTTCTGAACTCAGGACATATATTAGAAACTTTTTAGCAGTGTTTTTTTGTTGTCTCTTGTACATGAGTATACGATTTTTCAAATAAGTCATAAAAAAATAATTTTTTCAATTTTTTTGCCATATTTTATTATTTTTTTTACATCAAATTATATGCTATTATCAAAATAATGGTATCAAAAGAAAGCCCTTCTTATGACGATAAAAACGATATATAGTTTGTGCGGGTACACTAAATGAGACAGAAATAAATTACAGCAAAACACAAACTGCTCAGAAATGTTAAAACAGCCCATGTCACCAAGCGTCGGACAAGCCAAAAAAGTCATGTCACTAAGGGGTTAAATTAATTTAATTCTATACACTGCTATGGTCAGCGGTTTGGTCTGCTTTTTTCCTCTCCCTCACGCCAAAGAGTGGTGAAACAAAGGAAAAGAGTGCAGCGCAGTTGTTTGATCCACTGCTCCTCTCCATTGACAAGAAAGGAGTTGGTCTGACGTCATAAGAGGGAGCAATCCTAAATGCGTTATGGTTTTTATTTTTACTCAAACTTCCTTTCTATGTTTAATATGTAGTGTTGGCACTTGGTGGTCTGCAGTTTGGTTTTATGCAGAAAATTGGGCCCTCGTGCCCAAAAATGTTCGCCATCAGTGACCTAGAGTGTCAAAGATTCACATCCACTGCTGCATAATTAGCAAGCACCCCCATTTCACATCCAAAACAGTGTTTCCCTCCAACTGTCCCCTTTTTTGTAAAAGCTCAGTACACACATCAGAGCTACACTAAGTTTTGTTGACTGCTCCTATGATATGGAATCAAATATTACTGGTTGACCATCATGGGAACTGTAGTTAAATGTAGAACAGGTTGTGTAGGAAGATTACATTCAATAGTACTTTTGTTGACTGCATCTGCAACAATATTCAACCAACCATAGCAATGGATGAACATCATTGGCATTACATTTATATTGCAGGAGACAGTCGCCCATTCCACTCACTGTTGGGTGTTCTGCCCATGTAGTCCTTGGCCCTGTGCAGCTTTCCCATCAGCTCTTGTGGCTTCCAATACTAGCTATATGCAGCTGACACCCAGATCTACCTCCTCCCATTGTCATGTTGCATGTCATGGACAGTTTGTCAGCCATCTCCACCTGAAAATGTCTCTAAAATGGAGCTGATCATCTTGCCTCTGACTTTCATGTTGAAAAAGGTTACAACTGTACCAGCTGACCACATCTGATGTCTTTGAACCGTTTTTGACACTTTCATTCAGTCCCCATATTCAGACTCTAGTCAATTCCTGTCATCTGCACCTAAGGAACATTTCACGCATTGGCCCACTCTTCAGCAAAGAGGCTGCCATAATCCTAGTGCACTCTCCATGACTACTGTAATACTGTCCAGACTGGCCTGCCTCTGGATAATTTTTTTCTCTCCTACAATCTAATCAAAGTACAGCTGCCACGCTCATAATTTCAATGTGATGCTCCTCTCTGCAATGCAAGGATTCTGTATAACTATAGAACAGGCACGTCTGACAACGACAAAAGAAAAGCAATAAATGTCCATTACCATGTTCTTCCAAGATCAGCACTATGTATTGTTCACCAACCAACGCACACATCTCTGGATATAGCTCACCTCATACCATGTATTGTTCACCAACCAACGCACACATCTCTGGATATAGCTCACCTCCTAGTAATCACAGACAAAAAAATGCACCTTAAGAGGGGGAAAGCATTAGTAGTACCACCAGAGAAGGGAAAAAAAAAAAAATACATGCAAGATGAAGGTTTACAACTTTATTTTTTTCCCTCCTATTTTGGTTACATCCAAGATTCATAACGTGACAATCTCAATACCAGAACTTTACAAAAAGAAGAATTTGACTTAAAGGGACGATATAAGCTATACATAGCTTGTTCTGTGAATAGAGGGAATAAAAAAAATAAATTGAGAAAAAAAAAAACCTAAAAACATTTTGAATAAGCAGAATGTGTTTTAAATGTGTCTGTGGTGTCTGTCATTTATGTCATCACTATTGGCTTGACATGCAAATTACACATTTATCATTGAAAGCCAGTTCATTTGCATATCAGGCTGCAGGTGATGTCCTAAGCAGGAAACTGCAGACAGGCTCCCGAAAGGCCAGAAACACAGTTAACAGTATTTTTTTTTTTATCAGACCTCAAAACTGACAAAAAAATCTACAACACATTTAAAAGATGGGTACATTAAGTATATTGCTTGCTTAGCAAATATTCCCTCCATTGCTGTGGTATAAAGGTGAACACTTTCCAAAAGGCACTAACTGGGAGGAGAATAATGCCAGATAATTGTGGTCACCTCCTGTACTGTGACATCAATACCCAAGCAAACTAAAAGGCTTCCATGTTGTGTCCTTCAAAGAAGAGATGATGCAGAGTCAGCACTAATATGTGCCACTGTGGAATATGCTTTGAAAACAAGTTATTGCATGCTGCCCCTGCATGCACAGTCCTACTCTTCTGTACTGATGCCATGTGCATCAGAGAGGATCCATGACAGGAGGAGGCAAACAAGTGAGATTGGCCAGTATCACAGTAAAATGTTGCATGTATCTCGATAAGGCCAAGCACATGATAATGGTGGGTGGGGGTTATAAAAGGGAGACAATTGCAAGTGTCAGGAGTCTGAAAAAAGGTGCAATAGATGTTACCTATAGCCATTTCACCAGTTTTATACATTGACATTATCTGCCTGAAATTGTGAGCCTTTTAGGAGCACTTTTTTCTGTATAAAATTGGAAGCAATGGCATAAACTGCGCTAGAGCAACTTGAAAGTTCAGAAACAGATTTTCTTCTCAAGAGTTCGTATTCATGCATTCTACAAATTGCACCACACCAATACAGGTTGAGTATCCCTTATCCAAATTGCTTGAGACCAGAAGTATTTTGGATAATGGACCATTTCGGATAACAGATTATTTTCACCAATAAAATATATCAAAAGACTCTCACTCATGAAATACAGTAGCATCAATGCAAACACTGAATGGAGAGAGAAAAAAAAAAAAAAACCTCTGTGGGTATGGGGGAATCTGAGCACTCATGGAAAGGATATATTGCAGCTTGGGGGGCTAGACACTGAATAAACTGTTGTGCACTTGCACCCTGACAGGTGTGTGGAATTTGCAACTTGTAGTAAAATCAATTTGTTTTTGTGGATACTCAACCCGTACAGCCAACTCTAAATGTGGTGGTGGGGTACCCCTTTAATTTATTCATATGAGACTACAATAGCTACACCTAAGGTTTATCTGTTGGGGAAGCTACATTCAAAATTTGTTTGGCAGGGGCCTACACTGAACATGGAGAAGGGCAGCGCCATTACAAATATATTTGTTTTGTGGCACCTAAATTGAACATGAAGGAGGATATGTGTATTATGGGGAAACTCATAACTCAGCTATAGCTGAAGTTGAACCAGCCATGACATTTTAAAAACCTGCTGATCAAGAAAATTTTAAAAAAAAACTTAACACATTGCTTTATGCCCTTGCTCATCATGTACATTTCAAAAGGATATGCTAGCTCACTGGATTAAAAACAAACAGTTCTGCTATATACACACAATATTCTATTCAAGGCAAGCATCTTGCACACAAGAAAAACAAACCATTGCAATGGTGCACATTTGGCTCAGGGACTGATTTGTATGAAAACTATCGACCACAGTTGGGCCCTCTTGCATGAAAAATTGCATAAAGTTAAAAATCCACCCTTTATCAGATGTTATTTTGAAAATCTTGCAATAAAAAAATCCATCATGCACCAGATACACCTAAATAAAAGGCGCTTTGCTACAGGCATTAAATTAAAACTGGGTATACGGGTTTACCATACATAATCTTAAAACAAAGTGAGTTGATGAATCTCGTCGCTCACGTTGCAATTAGGAAGCGGCCAGTTAACCAGCACTCACTAATCTGAAAATATTTAAGAACATTGCACATTTTAAAGCGATTCTGGGAGCATCCGAATCACATAAAATATCGATGTCGAAACCATAACAGCTTGTATATAGCCTAAAAACGAAAAGCAATACAACCCTAAAGAAAAAAACAAACCCGTGGCACGGGAAGGGTTAACAGCCGTCTTACATATTATCTGCCCCCGGACGAGCGTTCACTAATTTACAAAATGGTGAACCAGAGTCCAGTCTAGGTTGCTTGCCCTCCCCCTCTATTTCCTTCCCTCCACCCCCAACCAGCTGCTTGTCGGCCAAGCCCCATTGCTATGCAACACGGTCACGTGACCCGCAAAGGATGTGCTGCTCCTTCACCTCTCCTAGAGCGCCATGTTAGTGTGACGCACACAAAATGAAAATGTACTATTATTCTTATCGAACAGGCTTCTTGCAAAAGAACAGCTGATACACAGATATACGGTCTCGTTTTCCGATTTGGGGGATGGAAAACCAAAATGTCACACTCTCACAACCGTTCAGAAAGAAATCTTCCTCTCACTACTGGTGTCGCGCTCTTACATAATGGCGCCGAGCTCTCCCTCTGCACCCGCATATCCCAACAGCTCTTACCCCACCCACCTGCTGCAGGATGATGTCATGTTCAACCTATCACAGAGCGTCTTGGGAGCAACATTCGCACAGCGATTGGCTAATAATCGCTTCTCCTTCCCACCAACAAACGACACTAAAACGACATCAAGGCAGCAAGGCGCCATTACACAAAAACATTATTGCCAAAATGCTAATCGAAGACACAAAGTTCAAATATATACATATGCACAAGAAACACGGTTTGTATCACTACTGAACGATAATAAAAATACTTAGTGCGCCAAATGTCTCTTCAACGTCCGTCATCATTAATTTTGTTTTGTGCTGTAAAAAATAAAGCATGGCGATGTATTTTAGGAATAATGCTTTGGAAGGCAAAAAATAAGTAGATAAGAGAGAGGTGCCTTCAGCTCCAGCTATTCTCTTTCCGCTCCATGGAGACAGGTTGGGAGTAATAAAAGAGCATTGATGAGAAGCTCTGTGTTTGCGCAGGTTTTCAGCAGCCCCTGCAAACTCTGCCAGGGAGACCCCGGAAGCCTCTATCCACCCCCATCACCACACAGACTCCAAGCACCATGGCAATAAGCCACAGACCTCATCACGGAAACGCCTCCATTTTTACCAATAATAAGGTACTGCTACACAGTATTACCTAGAGATTACTTCAATACACACCCCTTTTCCACACAGACCCAAACCCAGGGCTAATTTACAGATATTTGGAAACATAAGCCCCAGACAAATACCACCCTACACGATTTGTTTCTTTGAATCAAGACTAAACGGATGTTAAACCAAAGGAAATGGCAAGAGTTACTTTTATTGTACTGGTTTAGAGGAAGAGTATACAATTGTATTTGGCCTTGAACAGTTGACATGCATTTTTGTTTACATTAATTTCCGTCTAACAAAACGGCAAACGTCACGCAGCAGTGCTCAGTTTTGTGCAGACCTTTAAACAAATGACCAAGTAAATATTTAAATCAACTTGCAGTAATATGTTTAGCGCCATCTTGGGAAATACATTGAGCTGCAATCCCCATTTTGAAAAGGATTATTAAAAAAAAAAAAAACACTGATCAGTATGCATTGTAATACAAGTAAATACGGTGTAGTCATTGTTATCTCGTTTATGCGCCCTGCATAAAAAAAAAATGTTTTAACTCTCCTTGTTAAAAAAAAATGTATTGTCATTTGCAGCTTTCATGTTTTGTTTGCCCACCTTGATTACGGTGCCGAAGTGACGTACTGAGTGTAAAGGGTTAACGCTATAAAAAAAAATAAGACAGTTTAGCACCAGGTAAAGGAACTATTTTACTATTGTCTCTTTTTATATAATAAATAAACCTTGAAGTGTATCTAGCTTCAGTGTATGAGTGCAGATCCTAGACTGAATGAACTTGTATATAAATTATAGGACGATTTGAGTGGGAGAAAGCAACAATTAAGCAAAAGGACTATTCCTGGTGGTTACATTACTTTTAGAACCCTGACAATTTCTCAAAACACGGAGGCTCGCGGTTTCAGAACCAAACTACTATAAGTCAGTAAAGTTTCTAAAGAAAAATGAAAACATTTAAACGACAATCCCTTTTTAGCTTACAGACTGTAAGCGTCCCTCAGCACCATTTTAGTTAGCCACAATCTTCTCAAAATACAGGTTCAAAATTAGGAAATGTCCTAAAAAAAAAAATCGGAAGTAAACAATATAGAGTTCAATATAATGGGTTGTCCTCTCAACATATCCAGAAAATGTCTGGGGCCCTACATTCACGTCTCTCTATTTCACTGAAATATGTGTACGCCCTTTTTTCATTTTGCTGTTCAATATATTTCTGCTTGCATAAAAAATGTTTCTGAAACAAATCTCCACAGCCTCCCCCAGCTTTGCTGCAGAGCTTTCGCCTTCAAGTAAGATGGCGAGCGCATTGCAGCCTTGTACACTGGAAAAGCAAAGAGGGGCGTGTGGATCAAGCAGCTGAAGCCTGTGCCCACAAATAACATGGCAGATTGTAATTGTTCAGTTCCGCCATATTTTTTGTGGGCACGGGCCTGAACAGCTAGTTCTCCACGCCCGCAGAGTTCCAGTATCCAGCCCTTGGCAGGCGGACCAGTAAACCCCGTAGCACCAGCAGACGCCATTTTCCAGAGAGAGGCAGTGACATAGAGCCAGCGTAGGCTGAGATACGGGAGGAGCGGGGTTTGTACACATTGGGGTTCTAGTCAGCCCAGGCACTGCTATTATTTCTTCTTTATTTCTTTTTCTCTCTCCGCGAATAATTTGGTTTTCTTTCAGCCAGTCAAAAAGCAATTAGTATAGTATTGCATTAGCAACTCTTAGTTTTGCAGATCTGCCTGTAACGGTCCCCAGGGCTGCTATTGACGTCGCTTTTCCTGTCACCCTGTGTATCTGTGCGAGATATTTCGCCAGTAACTGTATTTATTAAGTGCAGAAGAATTACACGTTAACACGGTTCTGTTTGCTGGATTTTGCATATTGTAGGTAAGTCTTCTTCTTTACCTTGATTTAAAAATTGTGTTAGATCTACAGTGGGTGAGCTAATTCATGTAGATAATAACTGGTGTAAGGATTTGTGGGTTTAAATATGCCCACAGATATTTCTGATGAAGAGAACCCTGATATGTTTCTCCTGCATATGCTGTGTGTGACTATTTGTGTATATATGTGTGTTTATGCACAGTTACATATACACACATGGGACATACGTGCGCAGCTTTCTCCATTTCTTCAAAATGTTCAACCTTATAGAAACGGGTCAGCAAATCTGACAAACATGGCGGGGTTTATGGTCACTCTCTAGCAGTGTTTGGCTGTTATGGAAAGGGGTGGGTAGTCACATTGGATTAAACTTCTAGTTGCTGGACACTGCCTATTGTACTTAAATTTGCATGGCGATGAGAAGTCACCTATCTCCTTATTGTAAGCTAGGGCATAATAATCCTAACATCCTTAGCAAGTCCCCCTCCTGTTAGGTTTGTTTATGTATTGAAATGTCTCCTTAATCAGGCCTTCTATTTTTACCCTTCACTGTGGATTTTTCTTTTTAATCAAGTACTGAAGAGTTCTGCTGTCAGTAAAGATGTTTTTTATTTTATAAGTGGTCTGCAGTAAAAGGACTGCATATGTCCTTTTACAGGGCTGCATATGTTTATTAAAACAGAACTATAGGAGTCATGATATGCCTAATAACAATGCTTTTGGCATGTTACCTGTGTTGAAAAATGATATAATCGTAGTATAACCTAGAGAAAGCATATGCATTTTGTCTTGTGCTCAGTTCAAATGATCTGTTTGCATGCTATAATGTCTATACATTAAGTATAGCTTTACATCTATTATTGTATACCTTTTCTATACGCAAAAGAACCTTCCCGAATCTAAAGTGCAAACATATGTAAATATTTGTATGGCTACACTGTAGTATTGCATGTTATTTGGTGTCTAGATGTTACATGGTTAAATCAGTTATTACTTTATGGTAAAACACTAAATTATCAGACAAAATGAATGTGATGATAGAGAAGGTTGGCTATACTGGTGCCCACCCTCAGCAAAGCATGTAGGTCTCTCATATTCCAGGGCTTTCTGTTCACAGGCTGCAGGCATAGAAGGGGGGAGGAACAAGCAGTCCTCTGTGTATGTGTATAAGCCAGGCCAGCTCAGACACAACACCAACTCACAAAGAAAAAGGGGGTGGGGGGGTCGATGCTTCCTTTGCCCTGCTTTCAAAATCAGCCTAATTGACACTCGCTAAAATTGTAAAATTGTACCGTGCTAACTTATTGCGGCTTGGACCTCCTTTTTTTTTTTTATTTATACAGGTTTTTATGCAATATCCTTGTTCCTACCACACCTCTCTTCTGTGCTGCAGAATACATAAGAGTTTCCTTACTTGGCACAAAACCATTTGCTTATACATTAACTCATTCCTTTACAATTTTAGTGTAGTTCCTACTCCCAGGAAAAGTATTTTGACCCTGTGTTTATTATTGTATCACTTTATTAAATTAATTTGACCTTTCTTGCCACCATTTTGTTAATAAATTGAAGGTTATGTGGATTTCTAGAAAAAAAACAAGATCTTCTTTAACTTACCTGCTAGTAATTTGTACTTGTTGTTGATATTTCCCTCTTTTGTCCTTTTTGGAGAGGCTAAAAATGGCGGCCCCCGTTGATGTTGTGGTAATCTAATCTGCTTGGGTTCTCTCCACACCCCATGCAGTATGTTTGTCTGCAGCAAACACGCATGGTTGGCAAAGAAAAAGAGATAATTTTTCTTTTAAACAATAATCATTTAATCACCAGAATTGCAGCAGGTTTTGATAAAAAGAATAAAAAATTCGGAAAAATCGACTTTTGGAATTTACATTCTCACCCTGGTCAATTATAATTGTACTACAATCTATATCATGCATTTGTTCTCTTAGAATGAGACCCAAGTACCTTTTGTTTGTGCTATTTCAGTCTTAAATTGATATCACAAAACAGCAGACTAGAATTTCTTTTGGTTCCTCTCACTAGGGGCAAAAGAGGGGGGGGTGAGGAAGGAGTGCTTGGGGTGTGTGCGCTTGCGCTCTCATGTGAAAGGTTTTTTAACCCATTCTGTTGCTACAAGCCAGCAACACACATTCATAGTGTAATCTGTGTTTTTCACATGCAGATGTGTATATTTCAGTGTTTCTGGATTTCCGTTATTAAATCTATTACGTGAATTGCTCAGCAATCATATTAGTGTGTGTATATGTGTGAGATGGAAAATGTCAGTTTGCTAGTTCTTGGTTGAAAATGATGGAGATGATTACATTATTGATTTGTTTAAAAAAAAAATTATATGTAGCAGGGTAGAAATGTGTTTCCTGTACATGTTATCTCTTGTGATATCTTCTATTGCAGTATATACATGTATATGTTTGCAACTAAGAATTTAATATATTTGGAACTGAAAATTTGTAACATTACTATTCATTTATTAGAATAAAGCCTGGTATTTTTGATAGATACTCCATTATGTAAAAGCATAACTTGAAGAATGTTATCAAGGACTTTATATTTTGTTGTAAGAAGAAAGGACTATTTATTGCTTTTTCTATTTTCATTTTTTTCTGAGTTAACAAGTTACAAAAATAATTTAAAAAAAAAAATGTTGAATATAGATTACAATATGGGGTCAATTACAATAACATGATATACATCCATAATACTTGGAAAAGATTATATATATATATATATATATATTAGTTTTACGTAAAATATAAAAACTAATGAGTCATAAGTATATGTACAGAAGAAATAATAGAAATATATAAAAATGCAATAAAATAAATAAAAAAATAAAAAATTATGTTGGTCGACTGGGGGGCATCACCCCACACTGTATTTTTTTTTTTTTTAATGTTGCTTTTACTATTTTATTACCTAGTTTTTGGAGAATAATTTAATTTGAAATATTGTAGGTTAGGTTGGTTCATAAAACATCAATAACAGCATATTGTCCCATCAGCTGTATAGTTTGCATTTTCTCTTTAATCACTTTCTTTCTATGATAAGATGCTGAAAGCATGACATTAAAACCATAAAATAAGTGCAAGTCTATGTTTGACAACAAGATCCATGCAACAAGATCCATGCAACCGAACAAGATTTGCAGTCTTTTGCACGGCAAACAATAATACAAAGCTTTCGTGGCACAAATGTGGTCATCATTTTAACACAGAATTGATTTTATTTTGAACTGGCTGAAAGGGAGAATCTCGCAGAAGGTAAAAATGTAATTTCAGTTATTGTAGGGTTTTAGCAAAGAATTGGCTCCCAGGTAATGCCTTCTCTAGATGTAAGGGTGTCTAACCGCAGAGGGGCATGTATGTTAACACTGGTTTCATGTGCAGCTTCCTTGCTGTGGTATGGTGGTGTGTGCTGATATATGAAGTCACAACTGGGACTCTGCGCCATTGCAGTGTTGGCTATTTCACTATTGTCATTGACACATATCTGTATTATTACGACAAGGGGCAGGAAACCTAGAGCAAAGGAGGCAAGCATAATTAAAGTGGAAAAAATCCCTACTAGCAACCCTTAATGGCTACCCTTTAACATCTCAACTGTTATCTACTGTGGCATCATAGAAATTGCAGTTGGTGACAGCTGAGGTATAAATGTTATCCATCAATGCCCTTATTTATTTCTCTTTTAATAGCTAACTTGTTTTCTACAGCTTTTGTGGAATACCGTTCCCCTAATGCTCTGCCAATCAAATGCTTAGATGAGCTCTTGGGTACTGTAGTCTACAACAGGTAAGGTGTGTAGTCTGTAGTGAAGTAAAATATGTGCAGGGCCGTGCTCCAAATGATCTTTCAGTATACTGCTTAATATTTTGTAATCTGCGATCCATTGGGACATGTTGTGGTAATCTTTTGTTTATGGACTGAAATAATCATAGAAGCTAGTTTCCACAGCTGTAAAACCAGGCTGTTTGAATATTAAAATGTTTGCTTCCAACTAATCTTGTAAACAGATTTTCTTTCCCAATATTTTTATTACTTGTACCCTAAGCACCCATGCCTGTCACCATCACTTTCCAAATCACTACCATTTCTTGCTATTATCCTAATTAGGTCTTACCTAAAAAGAACAAACAGTTGTATGTCTTGGAAAGAAGCTTGCAGGTGCACACTTTGCACAGGCTCCTCAGTGATGCAAGTACAGTTATCATTTGAGACCCCTTGTATAGGGGTTTCAAATGATAACTGTACCGGGGGGGGGGGGCAGGGACATGAGCAAATGCTGGAGAGCTTATTGGGAGGCTCAGTACAGTAAATTAAACACAATTACAATACAGATATGCCATCTTAATAAGTGCATACAATTTTATAGTTGGTTTTGTAATATACATTAAGGAAGAGTGTCGTGATCATTTTAAAGAAGCTCAAACCTTTAAAAATATACCAATTATAAAAGCGTATACCTAATAGTTTTTGTCCAGGTCCAGTAAGCTGGAAAAAAAAACAATTTACCTCTGAATCTTCAGCATGATCTGTGCTCCCTCTTCTATTCCAGTGCCGACATCTTGTATAACTTCGCTGAGGCTCTGGCTGGCTACCTCCCTCCCAGCTTACATGACTGACACACAGGTACACCACTATGAGTAACAGACGGTCACTTGAGTCAGGCTCATTTTGATTTCTTATGGACAAAAACTATGGGATATCTTTTTGAATTTATTTCACAGACTCACCATTCAAAAATGTGTGTATTTTTATGTATGGATGTGTGTGTGTGTGTGTGTGTGTGTGTGTGTGTGTGATTTTGTTTTGTTTTAGTCCCTCTTTAACTCCAGACTTCTGTGTGGCTTAAAATATTTTACAATAGAGATTTGCTCCGGAAAGCCCCCATAATTTTTGCACTATTTTTTATTCAGCCAAATTGCTATTGGGTTACATACATTAATTCACATCTTTCTAAGACAAAGTAATCTAATAATGTATTAAAAATTATGCAGCACCAAGTAGTGTTCTCAGCTATAGTTTCTTTGCTTCTGTGTGTATCCTGATGTGGAATTTTCCAATGATATTCAAAAAATGTAAATTATGCAAGATTTATATTATTATTTTCATTTGTCCCCCCGAAATCATCCCCCCCCCCCCCCCCCCCCCTCACTCATATTCCTTGTCAGTGGCACTTTCACTGCAAGGTTAAACTCATCATAAACGAACAATAAAAAAAAAAAAAAAAAATCACACTGTGTAGCGACCTTGATCTTTCTGTTTGTAAACACTGACCACACCCTTTAGCACAAATTTGGTCATTATGGTTCTTGCCTTTGCTCCAGGCTAGATGCATACTATATGGGAATGTGTCATGGCCACATTATTAGTTAAAGCTCAGTTCTGCCTCTGTCACACCCCTCCAGTTTTTCTCAATCAGAGCTATGGTGTAGTACAGGTTGAGTATCCCTAATCCAAAATGTGTGATACCTGAAGTATTTTGGATAATGGATTATTTTCACCAATAAGATATAATTTAGCACAGGGCTTGACAAACTTATTTTAGTTTTAGGAGCCAGCAAACAAATTTAGGAGCCAGCAAACACATTTAGGAGCCAGTAAATTTAATCACGCAAACATAGACACATAATCACGTACAGAGATTCAGATACACACACCTCACATACATAGACATTCACATACATACACCTCACATACACACACTTCACAGACATCCAGTCAGTCAAATGCACACACTTTGCAGACGTCCAGTCAGTCAAATGCACACACTTTGCAGACATCCAGTCAGTCACATGCACACACTTCGCAGACATCCAGTCAGTCACACAGACACACCTCACACACAAACAACTTTGCAGGGTTTTTTTCTGTTTTTTTTTTTTCTTTTTCGTTTAAAAGAAAAAATAAATTTATTAATGTGTCCCCACTCCCTGCTGCCTTACTTCATTGCAGAGAAGGGGGGACTTGCAGCTGCAGCCAGATCTTCTTCTTTTTTCTTCTTGCTGAGGCACTCGCACACTAGAGCGTGTTGTACGAGGTGGTTTTTGTCTGCTGTTTAATTCAGCCCAGTTGTCCCGTATGTATAAATAATATTTAAAGTGGATTCTTCTATCCGTGTATATATAGCCTGAAGAAATCACTTAGAGATCTTGAAAACGTGCACAGTTAGCCATTAATTCTATTACCTTGCTATTTCTTGCCTGCAAAGCCAGTGAGTACGGTCAGTTAGTAAACTCTCCCAACTGTTCAGCATCCTGTTTAAACCTCATCATCAGAGGTTTGATTACTAGTTTGGTAAACTCAGACTTTCAGCTTCCGAGTTTAAATGATTTAAAGTAGATAATAACCCTGCCACAGTTGACAATGGAGGTAGAGTCCAAGACCTTGTGCTTTATAAAACAAAACAAAAAAGAAAAGATGGTTGTTTAGGTTAAACTTCAAATACTCTTTTCAGTTTAAATAATCCCACTAATTTTAAGATGTTTTCAAAACCTTTCCAATGTAAAACCAATCGTAATGATGACAGCTCAAATTCCATGGGTCAAGAAAAGACAAATCCTGTAAGCTGCAGATCCTAAATATGTAATTTTGGCTACAAAATCTCTGTCCTAAACTCTTAAAATGTCAACCTCTCCCGTAGATGTAAATAAATATTTTTGGACTGTAGACAATGTATGAGCTTTCAGCACAGCATATTAGGGTTTAAAGTGTAAAAGAAAATACTTTAAACAAATAAACTGTCATTGATAACAATATTACAGTTTCAGTCAACAGTAGATAGAACTTGTAAAAGAGTGTGGTGAATACTTTCATTTCAATGTAATTTATTAATTTGTACATTTTCGGTGCCAGAAATAAAAATCTATAACCAGATGTGCTCCATAGTTCTTAAAACCCTCTTTATTTGTGTGCTATCCAGCTATTTGACTAAACACGTGATTTTTTTGATTTTTTTTTACAATTGCATTGTTTTTGCAGTGCTGGTGTTACAAATAATGCTTGCTTAAAGGGACTGTCTAGTGCCCAAAATGCATCTTCCAAATATGAATGCATATTAATGTGCTTTCAAAGTACTTTAAAATGCATGTCTTTAATTTGCATTGCTTAAAATATAAAAGTACTTTCAAATACATGTCTTACATTTTGCATTGCGTAAAATATAAAATACTTACAGCTAGAAGAAATTGTGAAATTACAGCAGTTTGCAAGAAACAAGGACTGCCGACATTAGATGAGTAAAATTCATTTCTTTTGTTTTTTTTTGCTGCAGGAACCAGTGCGAATAATGCAATTCAAATGAATGGAATATCCTGTCTCTCTAGTGATGTCATCAGACAATGTGTTGTACTGTTAAGAGATCCTACTGTGTACAAGAGCAAGGTCACTCATAGGCCACACAAAAGATTAAATTTGAGGAGGACAGGAAGTGACTATATGAAACAAAACTTTATATTTTCAGTGTCTATAGAATCAGTGCTGCTGCACCTGCAGCAAACATGCAGAGTGATCACTGGGGGAGGCTTGAGTCAAATATTAAAAATGTGATTTATACAGAATGTCTCCATCAAATCACACAGGGATAACAGCTTGTGCATTATACAAGCAGTGATCTTCACCTTGCACCAAAGTGAGTTTGGGGACGAAACTTCCCTTTAATCCCTTGAAGATCAATGACTGCTCTAGCATGTCATGACTCTAGTGATTTGAACATTTCGGCAGTCCCTTATGTTTATTCAGTTCAATGCTACCCATTATTTATAGATATTATTTAAACACTTTTGTGCCTCAAAATACAGTGAAGAGAAGCAAGGAAACTGTCAAAACCAAACACTGACTTTGAGGCAAAGTGATGATTGTGAGTGTCTTGCCTTCTTCAAGCGCTGTAGTTTTAAAGCATCTGCTGATTGGGTATGTTGTACTCTACGCTGTAAGACGAGGGAGGCACTACCTTGACGGCACAGCACATTGTAGGTAATGTCAGCAGCTCCAGTCTTATAAATGTTCTATGTTGCCTATATCTAGCATGAGCGAGCTGATCACATTGGATTTAGGTATTGTAGAACATTTATAGCACTGGAGCTGCTGAAATAGTCCGTTAACCGAAAGTTAATCCAAGATGCTGCTGAGGGATACTCAACCTGTACTTCCTTACCTAATGTTTACAGCACTGCATTACAGTATCGTATTGTTATATCCAAAACAATATCCAAGATACAAGATTCTACTCAGTGTAACATTCTAGAGTGTCTCTACTAGAAAATGCAGGACTCCTGCAATATTTTTTCTGTATGCATTGCTCTATTTAGTTTTTAATGTGTACATATTTGTAATTTTGTTTATAGCAGAATGGATATTACGTAGACTACTGTAATTAGTTGTTGGAAATCCATACTGGTGAGGTAGTCTGGATGTAGTTGCCAATGAATAAATGTTTTGCCTATTCAATAGCTAAAACAAAGCTCTAGATTTTATCAAGATACTTAGACATCATTGTTCAGTTCACATGTTTGGGCAGCTAAACAATCGTTGTTCTGATGGGCAAACGATTGACCATTCCCTCAATTTCTCCTCCAAAATCTGCTTAAAGTTGTTATTGAACTATTTCTTTAAACTGCACAACTAAGAGTAAATTTTCCTTTTTGGTAATTGTGGAATTTGTAGTGTTAAATACCTTGCCAATTGTGAAACAAAGTGGTCCATTCATCAGAAATATTATTCACAACATCATATATAGAGTCCTTTTTTTAATTTTTTATGTGAATGTTTTACATTTGTACAGCTGTTTTAATAAAACCCGATTAAAACATCTAGTCAGTATATCAATGTAACTTATCTGGATTTTGGTAGTTGTACTGGTTTCACTGCAGCTGAAACATTTCTTCCTTTCTTGCACATCTGAATATCTCAACACATTAAATCTTGTGTGGATTGACTGCTTGTTATAAAGGCTGATAACCGCTGTCATGTGTCTCAATGATATATCATTAGTAACTCCTTTTCTTTGTGGTTACTCTGGATTTAAATACTGCACTGCCATTTAAAGCCGAGTGTCTCAACCCATCAAAAGTGTTAGATCTTAAAATGGTAATTATAGGTAAATGTATTCTTTCTTAAATTCAAACTATACTCCCAGATAAAGTGAAAGCTTTAACTTATGTAATGAAATAAATCATACAGTGTAATGAAATAGAAGTAATTGTTATAATATACTA
The DNA here is from genome assembly GCA_036172795.1 of Pelodytes ibericus. Classification (NCBI taxonomy): domain Eukaryota; kingdom Metazoa; phylum Chordata; class Amphibia; order Anura; family Pelodytidae; genus Pelodytes; species Pelodytes ibericus. Next base: position 120,895,116 of record CM069858.1, on the reverse strand, counting down.
GTGAGTATGGTGAAACATGACTGCTGTTGCTGGCATACCCACATTGTGATTGAAGAAGGATGCCTATCCATATAAGTTTAAGGCACAGTAGGCTACACGTTCCAAAGAAGACTCTGTGGCATACTGATATTGCTGGATACTTTTTGTTGATGCCGGTGCATATTTAAAGCATTCTAATGTAATATTTACTGTAGAAACTAACTGGGCTAATAGGAGATAATTGTAAATTATCATCATCACAAGTAGTGTTTGTAAACTCCAACACCAAGCCCTAACCCCCCCCCACCCCCGTGATTTTTACTACCTGTTATTTGTTTCTACACACTACACTCGGGCACAAAGCTATAATATTATGGTAGGATGGAACTCACCAAGCCTGTACTGGTTGAACAAGGAGGAGAAGTACTGTACAGTACTGTACTGCTGTGTTAATTTTGACGACAAATTTGGATTTTGTTTTAGTCAGTCTTTTCACTATAATGGAATTTTAGGTTAATCATAATTTAGTCATCTGAAATGTTTTAGTTGACTAAATCTCCAGTAAATTTTTGTCGACAATCTCCAGCGGTGAGGGAGGGAACAGGTCTGAGAAGGCTGTTAGAGTGAGCCGAACCAGATTGAGGAGTATCCTCTTCCTGTGCAGTTTGCAGGGCATTGTTCCAGGGGGCAGGGCAGACAGTCACAGGGAGCCAATCCAGCTGCAGTAGAGTTAGGGGACAGGGCTTTGGCAGAGATCCATGGCAACCAGAACCAGAAGTCCAAATAGCTAAATGCAATAGTCCAACAACATTTTAGTCAGCTGATGAAAATTTAATTGGATTTTAGTCATGGTTTTAGTCCTACTAACTTAGTTTTTATTTAGTTTTTGTTTCATTTTAGTCACTGAAACCATGTAGTTAACATTGCTGCACTGTTCATATGCAGGAATCGCTGTACTGTAACAATATCCTTCCTCGTGAAGGTCTGCGTGGTATGCCTGCAAACAGATAATCTGTAATGGCAAAAGATTTTACATATGATGCTCTGCGTTTTCAAAATCTCATAAAGAGCCTAATTTATTTACAGTTTCCCATTTTTAAGTGAGTAGTTTGTCATTATATTTATTTTTGCTGTTGAGTGTTTGCAAGAATAAACCATAAGATTTTTGTAAAGTAACAATTAAGGGATACAAAGGGGTTTTCTAATGCTAAAGCATCCTGTCTGGGTCTATCAGTGTAGTGTTTCAAGGGAAAAGGTGTGGCTAAGTTCATGAATCATAAACTGGTGAAATAATGTGACTGTTTGTGTACACACCCTGCAACTAACAGGGTTTTACATAATTATTCCTCGAGTAAGCTGGTGATTGAGCAAATTCATTCTCCAAACTATTTGTAGAAAGTACTTTATGCACTTTTCAACTGTATATTATTTAGAAAAACGAGAATATCTTTAAGCATGACTGATTTTAAATTTATAATATTGGGACATTTGTAATTTGGTGCAATACAGGACTACCAGGCATATATAACTTTCATAATAATAGACAATGTGGATTCTGTGTAATTCCTTACATTTTATAGTATGCACATAAAATCATACGCTTTAGTGAAGGTATCTTTGTCTATTAACAGTATTTCCTTTTAAAAAAAAAATTCTGCTTTATTGCTGGAGTTCAAACTGCACCTCTTACTTAGCCTGCAGTACTGGTGCACAGGCAATAAGCCCTGACTTTATTATTCTTATTTGATGTGTGTGGTGGTGGTAGGGCCACTATTTGATGATATTGGGGCTACACAATTCTGATTGTGTCTTCTGATACTCTGTAATCATTATGAATAGGAACAGGTATACTCCTCCCCCACAGCAGTTGGAAATAAAAATGTTTAAGTTGCCTTGCCTGCTAGCACATGGCAATTTGTGTACAGTGAAGATACAAAGTAGCTGTAACTTTTTAACACATTAATGCAGTAGTTTCCTATGCTCTGTAATTATGTTGGGTGCAGCGGGATATGTTGCCACCTTTTTATATAGAGGTAATTGACTGTATTTCAAATATAACTGGAGGGCTGCAAGCACAACATGTGCGATGGTTTTAGATGAATTACCGGAGGTTGCTACCTGCTGGTTTAACCCCTTAGTGACAAGACATTTTTACCTTGACTTTCCCCCTGGTGACAATGGCTGTTTTGACATTTCTAGGGTGTTTGTGTTTAGCTGTAATTTTCTTCTTTCTCACATACTGTACCCACACACATTATATGTTGTGTTTATCGTCATAAGAAGGGCTTTCATTAGATAGATAGATTAGATACCATTATGTTAATCATATCTTATAATTTACTACAAAAAAAAGCATAAAGTATGATGAAAATTTAAAAAAAAAAACACTTTTTCTAACTTTGATCTAAAATATAATTTCCACAAATACAATCATTAAAAAAATACCACGTCTAAATAGTTTCTAAATGATGTCCTGAGTTCAGAAATATGCATGTTTCCACATTTTTCTGTATTTTTTTGCGGGTAATGGGACAAAAACAAACTAACTCTAAATTTAACCCCAACTCTAACCCATATGCTATCCCGTAACCCCTTAAGGACAGAGCCTTTGATACATTTTTGTCCTTTCTGGACAATGGCTATTTTAACATTTCTGTGCTGTTTGTGTTTAGCAGTAATTTTCTTCTTTGTCATTTGCTGTACCCACACATATTATATATTGTTTTTATCGGGACAAGAAGGGCTTTCTATGGATGCCATCTTTTTGATCATATCTTATCATATTATTAAAAAAAATAATAAAATATGGTAAAAAAAAGAAAAGAAAAATTTCTTTGTTTTTATTTGAAACTACTTCTCCTCATCGACAATAGCGAACGAAAAAACATGCTAAATAGATTCTACTATTTCTCCTGAGTACAGGGATACCACCCATGCATAGGTTTGTTGGGTTGTTTGGGGGCTAAAATGCCAAATTTGTGAGGTGCAGTTTTTTGTTTTCCAACTTGAAATTTTTACATGCAGACAGCCTGCACCCATGTCCCATTTGGGACATATTTGAAGCCAGCTAGTGTATTTTACCCCATCAACCCATATATTTTTTAAAAGAAGACACCTTAGGCTATCTCAAATGGTGGTATTGTTACACTTTCCATGCACTAATTCTACCACCAGCCTTTGTCAAACTTTGTGGTAGTAATTTTTTTGTGGTTTTTTTTCACAAACCTTGTACTTCAGACATGAATTCACAGATTTTGGTATGTGTCACTGCCAAATAACACCCCAATAAGTGTTCAGCAACATCTCTTGAGTACAGGGATACCACCCATGCATAGGTTTGTTGGGTTGTTTGGGGAGTAAAAGGCCAAATTTGGTAGGTGCAGTTTTTGGTTTTCCAAATTAAAATTTTGACATGCAGACTGCCTGCACCCATGTCCCATTTGGGACATATTTGAAACCAGCCAGTGTATTTTACCCCATCAACCCATATATTTTTTAAAAGTAGACACCCTACGCTATTTCAAATGGTGGTATTTTAACACTTTCCATGCACTAATTCTACCACCAGCCTTTGTCAAAGTTTGTGGTAGTAATTTTTGTGTGGGTTTTTTTTCACAAATATTGTATTTTAGACATAAATTCACAGATTTTGGTATGTGTCACTGCCAAACAATAACCCAATATGTGTTCAACAACATATCCTGAGTACAGGGATACCACCCATGCATAGGTTTGTTGGGTTGTTTGGGGGCTAAAGGGCCACATTGTGAAGGTGCGCATTTTCAACTTGGAATATTGACGTGTAGTCAGCCTGAGCCCATCTTTCATTTGGGACTTTTTTTTAAGTAGGACAGTGTATTTTACCCCAAAAAGTATATATTTTGTAAAAGTAGACACCCTAGGCTATTTTAAATGGTGTTATTTTAACACTTTCCATGCACCAATTCTACCACCAGCCTTTGTCAAAGTTTGTGGTAGTCATTTTATTGTGTATTTTTTCCCACATACATTGCACTTTAGACACAAATTCACATATTTCGGTATGTGTCACTGACAAACAATACCACAATATATGTTCAGCAACATCTCCCGAGCACAGGGATACCACCCATGCATAGCTTTGTCAGCTTTGTTAGGGGTTGAAAGGCTACATTTGAGAGGTGCGCTTTTTGATTTTCAAACTTGGAATTTGAACATGTAGAGCAAGGAAGGGGTTAATAGCTCTTATAAGAGCCTTTGTAGTACTGTACAAAAAAATTAACCCCTAAAAATGCACAGACAAGAAAAAATGTTCTGCTGTGCAGTGATCAGTGGCAGGGAAGGGGTTAATACACTACACTATACAAAAGGGATGGCTTTTATAAAAGCCCTTGGGACTCACAATTTATTAACATTTTATTTCATTTATTACAATTTAAAAATTATGTTATACAGATCTGTCTCTTTCCCTCACTAAAACTCAAGTGAGGAGAGGGAGGCAGATCCATATGGGTCAGAACAATATTTACGAACCAGACGAATGGTGATGCTCATCTGAGAAATCACCAAACCACCTTTGCCACTGATCGGCTGTTACTGATCGCTATACACGCGTTCAGACAGCTTCAAAAGGAATACACGTAATCCCCTAGTGGATATAATTAACCCCTAGTGAGTCTGACAAAAAAAATGCTGATAGCAAAAAAAAAATCCTTCGGCGACTAGATTGCTCCATATGCGCTGCTTAGGCAGTGACCATATGTGCTGCTTAGGAAGTGATATACGGCAAGGAAGGGGTTAATAGCTTTTAAAAGAGCCTTTGATATACTGTAATAAATCAAAGTAAAAAAAATAACCCCTAAAAAATGCAGACAGCAAAAAATGTGCTGCTGTGTAAGATCACTGCGTACACAGCGAACAATTGCAGGGAAGGGGTTAAATACTGGAAACGGCTTTTATAAAAGCCTTTGGGTCTCAATTCTATTAAATATATTATAATTAAAAACTTACATTATACAGCTCTGTCTCCCTCCCTCACTAAAACTCAAGTGAGAGGGAGGCAGATCTACACTGGTCAGATCAAATATTTACACATATTGATCTAACCAGACGAATGGTGATGCTCATCTGAGCAAACGCCAACCCGCCATTGTCACTTATCAGCTGTTACTGATCGCTATACATGCGCTCAGACAGCTAAAAAATTTTTTTTACGTTAAACGTAGTCCCCTAGCGGGTATAATTAAAACGTGACGGGTGTAATAAAAAAGTTTTAAAAAAAATTAAAAATGCTTCTGCAGCAAGATTGCTGCATTTGCGTCAGATCGCTGATTAGGTCAGTGATCTACGGCAAGAAAGGGGTTAATCTCTCTTAAAAGAGGTTTTTTTATACTGTAATGAATTACAGTAAAAAAAAATAACCCCTAAAAAATGCACAGACAGCAAAAAATGTGCTGCTGTGTATGATCACTGCGTACACAGCGATCAATGGCAGGGAAGGAGTTAAATGGCTTTTATAAAAGCCCTTGGTGTTTAAAATTTTATTAAATATTTTTTTTATTTTTTTTTATTTTTTTTACTTGATCTGATCTGTCTCTCTCCCTTACTAAAAGTAGTAAGGTGAGGGAGGCAGATCAATACTTGTCAAAGGCAATATTTAGTAATATTGCCTTTGACAGTATGGTAAGTGCTCATCAGAGCACTTACCATACATGCCTGCACACAGATCACACAGATCTGCTGTGCCGGCATCGATTGGCTCCCCCTAGAGCATCGGAAGTGAAATACTTTCACTTCCGATGCTCTTGCCATTAGAAGGGAAGCGCTGCCTGTACAGGCAGCGTTCCCTTCTACTGAGCCGATGGGGTCGCTCAGGAGAGCGACCACCATCGGCTCTGGGGAGCAGCATGGTGTTGTTAAGTGCCTCGCTGGCGAGGCACTTTAACAACACCGGAGATGCTTAGAAAGCGAACGATCGTTCGCTTTCTAAGCACATGTGTGCAGCGGGCGCAGCCATTTTCAAATGGCTGCTACGATCACTCCTTGGAGTGATCGTAGTGCGCCCCTGCACATTTGGGGGGTGTTGCACAATGCCTCTACCTAGAGGCATTGTAGCAACCCCGTTAGAGTAAAGAAAGCGACCGCTGGTCGCTTTCTTTACTCCATTTAGTGCATGACGTGCCAGGCACGTCAGCTGTCGGCAAGTCCACGATTTGCACGTCATCTGTCGTTAAGGGGTTAATATATTTAAATTTTAATGAAATTTTAACCCTATCCCTTATGCTAAAAATGATTTCATTTTAACCCTATAGGCTAATCTAACCAGAATACCAGTTTTAAGCTAATGAAATCTTTTTTTTTTTTTTTTTTAACATTGCAATGTTGTTTGCTGCCTCTAAGGCAGGGCTTGAAAAATCTAATTTGATTTTAGGAGCCAGCAAAAAAATTTAGGAGCCATACAATCACGCAAGCATACACGCAATTCATAAACACACACGCCTACTTCACATATATACACACACACACCTACTTTACATATACCCATATATACACAAACACCTCACACACGCCTACTTTACATATACACATATATCCAAACACCTCACACACACCTACTTTACATATACACATATATCCAAACACCTCACACACACCTACTGCACATATATCCAAACACCTCACACACACCTACTTCACAAATATCCAAACACTTCACATATATCCAAACACCTCACACACACCTACTTCACATATATCCAAACACCTCACACACACCTACTTCACATATATCCAAACACCTCACACACACACCTACTTTACATATCCCCATAAATACAAACACCTCACACACACCTACTTTACATATCCCCATATATACAAACACCTCACACACACCTACTTTACATACTTACATATTTACAAACACCTCACACACACCTACTTTACATATACCCATATATCCAAACACAACACCTCACACACACCTACTTTACATACTTACATATATACAAACACACACCCACCTTTTCTTGGTTTCTTCTAAACGCTGCAGCATGTCTTCATTCATTGGCCTGCTGAGTGCCAGGATGTCACGTGACGACACCCGGCACTCAGACACGCGTTGCGCGAGGGGGCAGAGCTTGCAGTCTGTGCAATCAGCACAGACTTTTCCCACTCGCGCTGCGAAATAATTAAAAAAAAAAATCGGATGGCAGCGGCAAGGGGACAGGGAGAGTAACTTCACCCTGGGGTTTGTCGAGCCCTGCTCTAAAGGCAGTCAAGCAACATATTCAGAGCGACGGAAGTGAATTTTCTTTTACTTCCGAAGCTCTGACACACGGGCATATCCAAATTGCCGGAGCATGCTGCTCAGTCAATATGGCGCCCACGATTGCAATCGTGGGGCGATCGTGGGTGCCCCAGAAAGGGAATTTCGGTGCTGGCTCGACATCGAAGCAATAGACCAGCACCGTTAAAGCGGTTTAAGTGTTCGTTGATCACGGAAAACGCTTATTTTACCGCAGAGTTCCCGGCAGGACGTGCCTGACACGTCCATTGTCGCGAAGGGTTTAATGAAGAGACGTCCACTATAATGTAACTTATGTTTATGAAAGCTAAATGCATGCAGTAGATCTGATGACAAGGCCATTATAATTGTCTAAGATAGTCCTTAAATTAGTTTTTTTTTTTTAAAAGAAAGGTAGAAGCTGTTGTTGATTTTACAGTGCAGATACAGCTGAATGTTAGGTAACATGTCTAAATATAGACCATCTTTTCAAGATCTTGTCCCCAAGTACTGCCTGATGGTTTTTCTTTTTTGAATTTTCTGAAACAAAGCTTTTTATTATATGGAAAGAAAATAACTTATGATATGGAGCAGTGCACTCAACGAAGAACTGTGGTAAGAGCATTATGCCTAAATACAACATTAGTGACACCCCCTGGTT